>OZ014512.1:37359956-38819431 GCA_963966075.1 Aphodius sticticus
ATTAGTTTGCAAAAAGTTGGAATAACTTACACGAAAAGTTGTAACTATTACATACTTATTCTAAAGTAATCAGTATACCTGTAGACAAAACTAGGTACAAGTATACAGCCTAAGTAATAACACTAATAACCAACCGATCGGTACCGTAATTAGTCAATAAAATAAACTAAATACTAAATACCTATGCGCACATACTAAATGTAACTTTGTTGCTCACTTCATTTTATTACTCACGATATGTAATTACACTTTGTGCAAGATGGTTCAAAACAAACGTGTGGCCGGCGCTCGGCAAGAAAAAAAAACATCCCTGGACGGATATCAGGATATTCAACAGATGTAATAATAGTGGTTTTCGTATAGTGGAAATGTGCTTTCCATCCCACTTTGTGCCATTCGTCTTTGTCTAGTCACGTAATCCAACGTTCATATGTACTGTTTCAATTCTTTACCACAAAATTCTGATATTACTGCGTCGTGTATGCAACCCAAATAGCACTTTTCTTTACCGGTTTAGGAAATTTTTTTCGTTTGGTGCCGACCCTTAATATGTTTTGATCGATATCCGATTTCCCAGGAATTACGCATGGAAATAAAAGAACAAATTGAAAAGTTTAGTACTAAAGTCTCAATTTATATTATTTAAATTTGAGTTGCAATGAATTTTCAGTTAGTTTCTATTTGATGTTAGTTTACAGTTCGGTCTCTTTGAGCTTCATTTTCTGTTATTTCATTCTCTAATATAAGATCTGTAGTAATAATATGTTTTTATGTAAATGTATATTTTTGTAATTGTATATTTATATATGCATTTCTTTAAAATATCAGTTTCTTTTTAATTTAATATTATCTTTTTGCAAATCATGTGACTTAATTTCTGTTTCCAATATATATTTTTGACAACAATATACTTTAGCATTTTTTCTGTTTTTGTAGGGTCGTCCTTATACCTCACTCCTTGTATAGGGGTAAGCATAGATAAGTGACTGTTAAAGTGTCATATAAAATAAAAATAATCATGGAGAGGGTTTAATTTAATGATCCAAGTAAAGCTCAAGTAAAAATCATGAGAGATGGAAATTTCAAAAACGTTCTGAATCTAGATGAAATTTGTTGGAGATTGAACTAACATTTAGTTAATTTTTGAGAGTTTTTAAACTATTTTCATATTTGCTGGTTATATTTCTGTATATTATACATTAGTAGTTTTTTTTTCAACAAGGAGTGTCTCATTCCTCCAAGCTGTCAATTCATCGGCCTACTTTGTGGTCACTTCCATTCTGTTTGCTGGGAAATTCCATACTTAACATGTCATACCAACCTAGTAATTTAAAAATCAATTCCATCCACGCCTATACAAAGTATATCTCAAATCAATAACACTTAAGGGATTCTAGTCTGAAGCAAAAAGAAGAAGCTTTTTATTATTTTTTTGTGACTTTACTAATGTGATTGTGAGGGCTCATTAAACTTGTCTTGAGGTGCAAAGAAACATTTTCTATTTTAATTCCTATGACAAAATAGCGGCTCAGCAGTGCACGGAAAGAAGGTCGACTTTTTAGGCGTATTTTTACTTTATCATACGTAGTATGTAAAGTATTGTAATAGTGCGAAAAATCTTTTTTTAGATTTTAGCGGAAATATGTCTTTTTGGGTCCCCTGAACACTTTTGACCAAGGTACAAAAAAATGTCTGTGTGTGTGTGTACCCGTTTTTTGTGGCGACGATTCTAGAGAAACTAGTAAAGGTATCGGGACGAAACTTCATATTTAGAAGTTCCATGACCAAAGGAACTGGAGGTTTAGCCTTAGCATTTTTGAAAGATTTTGCAAATAAGCCGCCATTTCTGGAATTTTGAAAATAGTTAAATAATAAATTAAAGTAGAGGAAATTCTGAATAATTTATGACTATGAAATTTGTTGGTACAATCAATAGTTTAGTGCATAAGCAAATTCTATTTCATCGAGATCGGTCGTACTGCATTAAAACTAATAGCCAGGATATGTCAGATATTTATCTGATAGATAGCTATCCACCACTTGATCGATAACTAAAAATACCGGCCCTAAAACCAATAATTAACTCCAGATTTTTAACTTACCTCTTCACGTCATCTGTATGGCCCAAATAATGCCTTTGGCTTTGTTCCTCAGGATTGTACAGCACCACAGTGGCTGCCACGAAGTAAACCATCTCTCCAGTCGGCAAAAAGTAGAGATTTGAGCGACAATCTCTACCTCTGTAGCCATAAACCCAATCCAATTTCAATCTTTGCGAAGGAGCTGTCTCTACCTTCATTATATCGTAAGACTCTGCAATTTCACTCGGTGCTGGCAGATGGACAGGTCTGCCTCTCAGATACATCTTCACTAGTTGATCTTCTTCATTGTAAGTGGCATCTTTAGTGCTGAAAATACATTGGAAAAAATACTAAGTTAGAAACATACACTACTAGAAGTAAACCATTATAGGTTATGTGGTGTAAGTGGGTTTCTAATTTGTTATTTTTGTTGATAAATGTTGGTTGTATTGATCAAAAATGTTTTGCATATTTTATTGATTCGTGGAATAGCTGGTTCTAACTAATTAAAAATTTAATTATTACTTTCGTGTGTTGTGCGGTTTTATTTATTTAATTGGGTTAGGCGATATGATCAACATAAATAATTAATTAGTGATTTCCCGGAGGCCAGAGTGGTAAAAATAATGATTTTGTTGTTCCCCCGAACAAAAAATATTGTTCTTTTCCGCAGCAGAATATATAAAATAAATGGCCACGTTTTAATTTCAGAGATTCTAATTTCTAGTAAATAAAAATATAGGTACCTACTATTGATTTCTATCAAATTCGATTTAAAAAATAATAATTTTTAACAAGCTAGAAGATCTGGTGTCTATTGAAATAATATAATCATTAATTAAAAAATAAATCAAACAATTTTAGTAGAAAGAACAGTATTCTTAGAATTTGCAATACTATTTGTTAAAGAGATCAAAAAATTTGATAACTTGTTTTAAATCCACTACATTATCCTATTAGTCTTAGCAAATTAGCTGAATGTTGCTGGAATATTTGAACAAAACAAACTGATACCGTCAATGCTCCACAGAAAAATACATTTTTCTAGTTGAAAGAAATTGTTTTCGAGTCATAGTGTAGGAAAATTAGCTTTTTTAGAAGAAAAAATTTATAAAGTTTTGAAATTTTGGTTAGGAACTCTCAGTACGAACCCAAATACAGATCCGAAGAGTTTCCACCTCTCCGGTGGGAGCTTCATCCCCTTTTGCTCAAGAAACTCCTAATCGTGACCTCGCGGTCTTTCTCGGCGGTTTGCTCGTATACCGCAATTTTTACGAAAAAATGTTAGAGGACTTTTTATATTCTCCATTAAATTGTCTATAAAAATGTCCCTTACTATTTTTTGCGTATCTCCCACCCAACGCTCGTAAATGACCTTGGAATATAGTCATAGTTTTCACCGCGAAGAGAAAAATGAGCCCAGCGCCGCTGTAGGACAAAAAATTATTCAATTATGTTGTGAGGGTACTGATATCCAAAATTTTAGTCACTAATTACCCCTTTAAACATTGTTTCGGCCTGAATTGCTATATTCGACATTAGTATTTTTTACTGTCGTTACGATACTTTTTGAATATTTAGGATTTCGTGTATAAGTTAGGATCACTTTGAGACCCTTCTGAAGTTTTGGGGGCATTGAGATTATCCACTATAAAGCAGGGTTCGGAAATATTCATTTATGAACGTTCGCGTACGTACATTTATGATTTTACACGTGAACGTGAACGTTTCAATATTCTCTGATGCGTTCTCGTTCGCGAACGAGAAGCATAAAACAAGTCCAGATCGTTCGCGTTCGCGTATGTTAGGTACCAAAAATTTCTGCTGTTGTTCGTACGCGTGTGTATTGGTGAGTCACACAGCGTGCGTTCTTATATGTAGCTATCAGTTGCATCGATACGTTCGCGAACGGTCACTGCTGTCGTTCGCGTTCATATGTGAATGTAAGTGCTGCGTCAACCATTCGCGGAAAGTTGGTGTGGTTCTATTCTATCTTCCATGCGTTTCCGATTTATAAAAAAAGTTGCGGGAGATTATCAGAAATTATTCAGACCTCCCCAAGGATCAAATCCACAACCACTATTTTTTTCACAGCCCCCACCCTCCCCTGCAGTACCCTAAAAATCAGGCAAAATTTTTATTTAAGTTACGTCATTTCATTATTTTTTTTGCAGAAATTACTATTGTTGGATTATTGACATATTGTTTGTCATTTATTATTATTATTAATTTAAAATTGTTTAAACAATTACTTTTTGTTTAAACAAAAATATACGATGTTACGAACATATTTTTCCATTTTTTGCAAAAATTATTAAATTCTTGTTTCTTTGTCACTTATTAACTATTTAGCAATTGTTTAAACAATGGCCATTTGTTTAAACAAAAATATTTGATGTTACGCACATATTTTTCTAATTGTGCAGAAATTATTAGATTATTGGCTGTTTTGTCATTTATTAACTAATTTGCAATTGTTTAAACAAATACCATTTATTTAAACAAATTTATACATTGTAATGGACATATATTTCTTTTGAGAAATTATTATTAGATTGTTGGCATTGTTAGTCATTAATTAACTAATTTGCAATAGTCAAAATAGTAATAATTAGTGTTTGACCGATAGCGTAAAACCTCCAAAATTAGAAACCAGAAATCCTACAATAATTTTTGCCAAGAAATACATACTAACATTGTATATTATTGTTTATACACATTTATTTGTTCAAACAATTGCACATTAAGTAACAAATTACAAAAAAACATGCCAACAATGTAACAATAATAATTACTACAAAAAGAAAAACAAAAACTGTAAATTTTTGTTTAAACAAATGGTAATTGTTTAAAGAATTGCGAATTCCTTAATAAATGACAAAAACTCAATAATATAATAATAGTTTCTGCAATAAATATAAAACTATATCCGTAATAATGCATATATTTGTTTAATCAAATAGTATTTTTTAAACAAATAGTATTTGTTTAAACAATTACAAATTAGTTAATAAATGTTAAAAAATGCCAATAATCTAGTAATAATTTATGCAACTGTAGAAAATTATGTCCATTACAATGTATACATTTGTTTAAATAAATGGTATTTGTTTAAACAATTGCAAATTAGTTAATAAATGACAAAAAAACCAATAATCTAATAATTTGTACACAATTAGAAATATATGTGCGTAACATCAAATATTTTTGTTTGAAACAAATGGTAATTGTTTAAACAATTGCTAATTAGTTAATAAATAACTAAAGAAAATAATAATTTAATAATTTTTTCAAGAAATGGAAAAATATGCTCGTAACATCGTATATTATTGTTTAAACAAATGGTAATTGTTTAAACAATTTTAAATTAACTAGAAATGAATATACGGACATACCGTATCATTCGGACATACTACCGTAAAGATTCGTGTTAATCGCCGATAACTCAACTTATACTACCGTAATGATGAAATATATGTATCTAAGATGGTGATATCCAGGCGGGATGCAATTTTTTAAATAAATCAAATATTACAGCCACAACCTGAATTCGAACCAGGGACCTTTGCGTTTGTAGCACAATGCTCTCCCATCTGAGCCTCAGTAGCTCAGATGGGAGAGCATTGTGTAAACGCAACCAATTGCAAAGAATTAATGACAAAGAAGAATAATCTAATAACTTCTCCAAAAAAAGAAAACTTGTCCGTACTATTGTCCGTCTATTGTATTTTGTAAGCAAGTGGCAAATTGTAAATGACAAAAATGCTAATAACCCAATAATAATTTCCTTTAAAAAATATATCCGCAACATTGTATATATTTGTTTAAACAAATAGTATTTGTTAAACAATTGCTAATTAGTTAATAAATGACAAAAAAGCCAATAATTTAATACTTTCTGCAAAAAATGGAAAAATATATTTGTAACATCGCATATTTTTGTTTAAACAAATGGTAATTGTTTAAACAATTTTAAATTAGTTAATAAATGACAAAAAAACATATCAATAAGTCAATAATAGTAATTTCTGCAAAAAATAAATCACGTAACTTTGTAAATTGTAAATTTGGGGAAAATTTTGCCTCATTTTTAGGGTACTGCAGGGGAGGGTGGGGGCTGTGAAAAAATAGTGGTTGTGGATGTGATACTTGGGGAGTTCTGAACAATTTCTGATCATCTCCCGCAAGTTTCTTTCTAAATCCGAAACGCATAGAAGATAAAATAGAACCACACCAGTTTTCCGCGAATGTTTGACGCAGCACTTACATTCACCTATGAACGAGAACGACAGCAGTGAACGTTCGCGAACGTATCGATGCAACTTATAGGTACATATATGAACGCACGCTGTGTGATTCACCAATACACACACGTACGAAGAACAGCGGAAATTTTGTCTACCTAACACACGCGAACGCGAACGGTCTGGACTTGTTTTATGCTTCTCGTTCGCGAACGAGAACTCATCAGAGAATATTAAAACGTTCACGTTCTCGTTCGCGTACGAACGGGAGTGAATGTTTCCGAACCCTGCTATAAAGTCGCAAACTTGCCAAAATTTGATTTGCAATCACAATATCAATATTCCTCCAAATTTATCAATATTTTCTTAATTTTCAATTATATTTTTCTAGAAAATTTTATTAAGCAATGCAATAAAAAATGACAATTATGTAGAAGTCAAAAACAATTAAAAGTCGGTAATTGAATTTGATCTATAAATGTGTAATTTATAATGTATCTGGGAGCAAAACAAAAGAAACTCTTTTTAAGAAACTTATTTCTTTAAATATATGCTCTTGGATCAAAACATATTTCTTTGGCACAAAAATATTTACTTCATCGAATACTCTAGCTTATTATTTTGATTTTATTTGAGTGACATAAATATATTTCGATACAAACAAAAGTCCACATTAATTCCTTCAATCAATTAATAATTTCTTTAGTCTAAGAACTATTTATTGCAACCTTAAAATATCGCATTTTTACTAGAGTTACATAAATTCTTTGACACAAACAAACGGTCTTTGGAAAACATGAACACCGTTTTTTTAACTTCCCCTAAATATACAGGAAAGGTTTGACATAAACATACTGTCGATAATATTCCATTTAGTAGAAATATATTTGGTGTCGTTACGGCAATCAATCTACATAATGCCGACGTTTTTTCTTTGTAAAGTAGGTTGTTAGTGGTAATCAATAGAACGTTATGGATGACGTCCAGAACCATTCCCATTATTTTCATTACAAACAGTTTATATTTGTACAGAATCCATTGATTTTTAGGCATACCATCAAATCGTATTGAATTTTTAAAGTATGTAGAAAATGTAATAAAAGCATCGTTTAACACTTTTAACAACGCTGGACAATTAACAAACGCATAATCGTAGTTCGGTAGTTCGTTGTAAACTTTTTAAAGAGTAATAGAAGATGTAATTTTAAAAATATTTCACAAGATTTATTTCTATACCTTGATCTTCGATATAAAAAGTTTGAAATGAAAATAATGAATGTTGTTACGGACAAGAACTACTTATTTATTCAATGATTACCACGTTTAACGTATCGCTAACAATATTGTCTATTACTTTGCGCATAACGAAACACTCAACTAGCATATTAGTGTTAAAATGTAACATCGAGTATTAAATAACAACCTAGCTTTTCATTGGAATATTTAGATAATAATGTGAATTAATTCCACTGTTTTCTTAAGTTTGTTTGAAGAATTGTGTAATATTGTTTATTGTTACATTACTTAGAATTTATGAGTCATATGTCTATCTGTACAGGTAAAATTCGAAACAGATAACAAACTGTATATTTTAACTTAATTATTTCTATAAATAACCCGTTAGAAAACTATTTAGTGTCCTTGGTTTCGGTATATTGTTTGAAATTGCTCAAGTGTGAAAAAATAGTACCAATTTACGCATCTATTTAGTTATTTTAGACAAAATACAGTATCAGATATTATAACAAACAAAGGAAATCATATTATTCGATTAATATTAACACAGTGTGAAATTAATAATCAAAATCAAACAAATTATCTCAATAACATTTCCGGAAAGTTTGCGGTTTTGCATTTAAGTGTATCACGACTAAATTTAACTTAAATCACCATTAAAAATACTAAACAAAAAATGAAATCGCACAAATAACATTAGCAGAAATATTTCGAATAATATTTAAAAACTTACGCCGTCATTTTCACTCAAATTCGGCACTATATCCTTGTATACAGCGCAACGGTATCTAGACCAAAACCTAGCAAACTGAAAGTTGGAATTGGACTGAGCGACTACACTGTATTGGCGCAGTATGCTGTATGACTAAACACCGCCAGAATTTCTCTTCAACAGTTCAACTGAACGTGAAATTTATGCAGGTTGCCCAGGTAACAAGTAATAATAATATCGGTAGATATCAACCAATATCAACTGACAAAGGTTGTTCTTGTGATAAATGTTATCGTGATTATCACCAAAGCAAACTACGATTAAACGTTATTTATAAAAATCGCAACGTATTTTACATACATGATAACATGTGTGTTATATACCTTTTTTGCACATATGGCAAGCGTCTATATCGTACAAATAATATCATCGAAAAACAATTTTTTTTGGGAGATTATTACAAGCTTAAATGTCAAAAAAATTAAATCTGTTATTAATTTAAAGCACCCTCAAAACAAAATTGACATTGAAAATATTTGTTTTCATCATAGAGTGATGAATCTGATGTGGCCAGGCACATGACTTTATCAGACTATATACAGTGTGTCCACGAAAGTCCGCACCATATGGAAAAAAATGTTATTGTGTATTTCTCAGAAAATTTTATTCTTTATGAAAGTTGGCGGCTCATATGAAACCAAAACTGCAACCATCACATATGTAAATTTCCGTGCCATATACCGAGCGACTCAGAATATATGAATTTGTGATAAGAGTAAAGTACCTTTATTTTCATTATTATCGCTAAACTTTATTTAGAAATGTTGTTTAGAAGTAAAAATTATATTCAAATATGAAATCAGAGCCACCTACCTCGAAAAAAAAAATATTTTCAGTTTTTCCTTAATTATTACTCTTGTAATAAAATTATAAACCCCTAACCACAACAAGTATTTTAGAACCTAAATACGTATTTCAGCAACTAAGTTGCCATCTTCAGTAGAAACTAAAAAGAAAAGAGATTAGCACTTCATAGTATCTTTACTGGATATTGTCCAAGCAAATCACTAGTGGAAGTGACGTCCATGTTAAAAATTAGCCTATATATACCCATTGTTCGTCACACCTCAGTGAATTTTGATCACTGAAGCGTAAAAAACATGTTTTAATTAAAGCAGGTCAAACAATGGCGAACTAGGTATAGGACCCCTGTCTGTATTTATTAATTTATCTCTATTCAAGTGAATAAAGATACTTTCCAAGCTGTTTAGTTCCCTATTATTTGACACAGCTTTTACAAGTTTTAAGTCATCTACAACTACTTTATGACCTGTGTCTAAAATATGTTGAGCCACACTCGATTTTTCAAAACGATTATATTTCAAATGAGCTACATGTTCTTTGAACCTAGTTAAAATTGTTCTTCGAGTCTGGCCAACGTATTCTTTTTCACAGTCATGACATTTGATACAATATATACCAGATTTATCAAGTATATCTACCTTATCCTTTGGGTTTCCAAGAAGGTTTTTTATGCTATTATGAGTCGAATATGCTATACAGAGATTTTGTGATGTAAAAATACTTCTCAAACCCCTCGTATATGCACAATCGAACGGTATTTTAACATATTTCTTCTTTTCTACAGACAAAGTATTTAAAGTAGATATTTGATTTACATACATTTTTTGATTCTGCTTCTTAATCATTCTATCAACTATTTTCTCAGGGTACCCATTATGTAAGACAGCATTCTTAATAAACAATAATTCTTGCTGATATCTATCTGCGGACAATGGAAATTTCAATAACCTATTTACTAAACAACTAATAAAAGACAATTTTTGTTGAAAAGGATGCTGCGAATCATTAGGGATAAACCTGATTGTGTTAGTATCTTTCCGATACACGTCAATTTCTATTATATTTTTGCTATTCCTGACTACCAGAGTATCTAAAAATGGAAGTTGGCCGTTAACTTCTTGTTCTACAGTAAAGTTAATGGTGTTGAATTTAGAATTCAAAACGAAAAGAAAATCTTGAATACTGCACTTTTTGGTGTCAAAAATGGCAAAAATATCGTCGACATACCTAACCCAAGTCTTAGGGAAATATGGTGCAATAGACTTTACATTGGTTTCAAATCTGCTCATAAACAAGTTGGCAATAAAAGGTGAGAGACAGTTACCCATTGCAGTTCCCTCAAGTTGTTCAAAAAACTTTCCGTTTATTTGAAAACAATTTTGAGACATACAAAGGGCAGTCAATCTTACATATTCATCTATTTCTGACGGGTCAAAGTTGTTATTGCTCGATAATTCCCTAAGACAGGGGTCCTATACCTAGTTCGCCATTGTTTGACCTGCTTTAATTAAAACATGTTTTTTACGCTTCAGTGATCAAAATTCACTGAGGTGTGACGAACAATAGGCTAATTTTTAACATGGACGTCACTTCCACTAGTGATTTGCTTGGACAATATCCAGTAAAGATACTATGAAGTGCTAATCTCTTTTCTTTTTAGTTTCTACTGAAGATGGCAACTTAGTTGCTGAAATACGTATTTAGGTTCTAAAATACTTGTTGTGGTTAGGGGTTTATAATTTTATTATTAAGTTCGCCACAGTCTCCAAAATATTGTTATTATATTACTCTTGTGACAAATATTAGTAAATGCCAATGGTACTAAAAGGTTCTTTTTAACCTATTTTTTGGAAATGTGTATACATTTTTTATATTTTTTGTTATTTTGGTATGATAACTAATGTTTATTTAGAACTAGCACAAAATTACTCATTTTCTTGGTGCGAAGTTGATATTTCACCCTGTAGATATTAATATATCATACAATAACTAATTCAGCAGCGTGTCTTAGCTTTTATTCAGTTAATATTAATGACTGTGGATAGGTGAGACGCGCGGTACTACCACTTATGAAATTTTATTTTCACTGATAATATTTTAATAAAAATAACTAAAGCATCAAACATCTATTGTTTCTTGAATTAATTATGACTGATTTACCCGTTATTAAGTTAATAACTATTATGAATATGTTAATAATGCTGATTTATTATCTATGAACTTATTTTATTTCTACTACTTAAAATGTTGTATAGTTTCCTCTAAATGATTTATATCTCTAAATGGTCGGTGTTTGTATACGTTATTTTTTACGTAAAACCACAAAAACAAATGAAACGGGGTGAAGTCGGGGGATCTAGGTGGCCAGGATCTTGAGTCCGAATTTCTGCCTATCCAGCGATGGCCAAATTTATGATTTAAAAAGTTCTAGACAGAGTTTATATTGTGTATATGGGTGCACCATCAAGCAGGAACCAAATTAACGCCCGTTGAATTAACAGCAAAATAGGTGACAACTCTGTTCAGGAACTGAAGATATAATTCCCCATTTAAATTTTGACGAAAAAAAATGCCCAAATATTTGTTTATTCAAAATACCGCACAGCACATTAGTCTTAAAATGGTACTGATCTCGGCATTCTACTGTAAAGTTCGGGTTTTCATGTGCCCACCACCGGCAATTTACTGAACAAACTTGATTAGTTTTATTATTTTATGTACTGTTGATTTACTGCATTGGCTGTGTGAAGCAATTTGTCGAACAGAAGTCGTTTTATGCTCGATTACTTCTTGCAACACTGGAAAACTTGTTTCCTCATTTTGGCAACATATTTTTGTGGGGTTTCTTGAAGCTATTTTCAACAGACCCAGTCTGTTTGAATTTTCTCATTATCCTGGAAATGGTTGAATGGGCAATTTGGTTGTGTGGATGTCTTGAAACTAGCAGCAACATCTCGGTGCGGTCTATTTTTTCCATGTATTAAAAGAATTTCAACTTTTTGTTGCAGTGTAAGCTTGGTTTTAAAAGTTACAGCACATAAACTAACGTAAATGCAGTGGATACGATTAAATGGATAATGTCTGGAGAATGCTTATGTTTTTCATATCCACCTGTGATAACTGGTGTATGCTTATTTTAAAATTTAAACAATGTTGCATAAAGAAAATAAACTGTTTGTCTCATATTCTTTCTTTTTTGTATCATTGTATCAAATTATGACAAACAGAAGGAATTTAAGTATTTCACTACAAGCAGGCTATTCAAAAACTCCTGAAGAATTCCTCTCAAATAAATGTGTAGATTTGTAATATTAATTATATTCATTAAAATTACGACATAATAAATACAAAAACACCTTGTATATGATATGAATCAACTCAGAATCGATATTAAGTCATGAAAATTACAATACCACAACTAACTCTATAATTATCAGGTCAATAAACATGCAAAACATCTAATATGTAAACACTATTATAAAATACCTCCTACAAGCATTCTGATCGCCCCCAATAATCAAGTTATCGTGTGCTGTCACAGTTATATAAGCATCCCACCGAAATAGTAAGTAATTTGATCCTTGTTCATCTTTATTAAATGGTGGGCAGTCACCAAGGATATGCGGATATAATCTTTTATTCATCAAAATATTTATATCTATGGTCAGAGGATACATATTCGAAACATAGAAACAGCAGAAGTTTATGAGCCGCCAATAATTTGATTGATATTTTTGTACAACTCTTTGTGCTATATTGTTTAGAAGAAACAACATTATTTATATGGAGTTTCCTTAAAAAACTTGAACGCCTACAATACTTTTTGTAACGATCAATATATCATTTAAAACAGCCGTTATAAAAAAAAATGTGTAATAGTTAATAGTATTATAAAAATTGACATAACGTAATAAGGAACACAATTTAAAAACAAGTAGCTTAAAAGGAAGTATGACGAATTATATGTACTAACATAATAATAAAAAATAATAAATAATAACCTACCCGTGTTTTACATTAGATGTGGGCTGATTTTTCGTGAACAGGTTTAGGAAGGATTTGTTTGAAAATCTACAAGAAAAAAAACAAATAAAAAATAATATTCTACAAAAAAATACCCATTTGTGAACACAACAGATACTATTAGCATTAATAATACAATAATAATGGTAAAGTACACTAATGGTGTTAAAAAATCGAAATACACGATTCAAAAATATTTGCATGCTGTGTCATGCATACATTGCCATGCATTAAGTATCGTTTACATCCACTTAACTTAACGTAACGTACGAAAAATTATAATTAACGTACGAAATTTAGATCGGTTCCATTTACATTCACTTACGGTAGAGTGCTTCAAGGGGGTCCAAGCTTATGGGACATACGTAGCCAATAATTATAGTTCTTGTATCCTACGAGGGATGGCGCAATCAGTCTATTTTAGCGATATCTATTTCACTACCGTAAACCAACGTAAGATCAGACAGATGGCGCGGTTCGCGCTCCGGCGGGAAACTTCAAGTTCTGAATTTGTCATAACATGACATTTATTAAGTAGCCCTTGGTAACTACTGACTACTACGGACTACCTAATTCATGTCATGTTATGACAGTTATCAAACGGCATAATACAAGTATTTTGCAACGTTTGCAATAAATTTCTTTTATAATGCGTGTGAAGTGTTTACTGCCGTCATGTACGGTGCCACATACATTGTCATACATGTCGTGTCTTTTATATACATAATAGGTGTGTTCGTGCAAGTTCTGAATTTGTTCGGAAATAATGTATTATGGGCCATGTGTAAGTTAATGAAGAATTCCAGCATTGGTCCAAAATAAAAAGTTCCGAACACATTCCTAATATGCCTCGCGAACAGACCTATTGTTCAAGACACGAAATGATTATTATATCATAATCTGAATGGGAAAGAATACGGAAGGTTGAGTTCAAATTTCCCGCTAGATTTTTAGTTCTGGGGTCCGAGGCTTCGCGTCGCTGAGATCGCTAGTTGGCTAGACATTTAACCCATAAGATGGCGTTCTATATAAGAAGGTATTCTATGGAGTGCTTGACATGCGTATTTGACAATCACTGATATTCACACAATATGAAATCTGTCGCTTTTATCATACAAATATGTTTATATACACACAAATTGGACCAAGGTTCCGCCAGCATGATAAAAAACCGTGTATTGTGCTAAAATATTGCAAAACTACAGAAAGACAACAAAGTTAAAGACACATGAGTTAATTTTTAGGTTATGCTAATGTCACCGTCATCCGAATTGTCAAAATCAAGAGCCTGTGATTGGTGCACTTAGCGCACGGATTCTGCTAAGTTGAAGTTGAGTGAACAATTCCGTACGTTACGTTAAGTTTTTCTACGTTAAGTGAATGTAAACGAACACATAATAATTCAGTGGAGTTCAACTTTCACTAATTTTTAAGTTTTCGTACGTTAAGTTAAGTTAACTGGATGTAAACGATACTTTAGACATAGACAAGTTTACTAAATGTCAAATAACTTAAAAATTTTAAATGGAACACCCTATATATCTTGACATACTTCAAAAGATCTGTCACTTTTATGTGATAACCTTAGTCCTTTTCTCGAAAATTTTATTTAAAAAAAATTTCGATGACGTCATCTGTTAATATACTTTGCATCTAACTTGGCTTATCCTGTACAAATACAAATAAAGAAAGATTACTTACTTTGATTGTGGACTTGGTAATGAATTGACGTTGTTGAAGTCGCCTGTAGAACTCCAGCGTTTGTGCAAAGCTGGGGTTCCGTTGCCGTTCTGCGGGCTGATGATGGGGGCTGGTCTCCTGGACAGAGGCAGTGGCGTAGCACGGGGCGATGGCGAAGGGATCGGTGATACGCTACTGGAACTCTGACTGTCGCTGTGCAAGGACCCTGTCGACTGATAATGGACGGCACGCCTCTGTGGTAGAGCCGAACCGGCGAAACTTCTGTTCTGATTGTTGTTCTGTCGAGATTCTGACTGCAACCTAAAAGAGAAGAAAGAAAAACCGTTGAAAAAGGGTGAATATTCATTTTAATAAAATCGGTACGTATGCCATGACTTTATGAACTAAAATGGGCTTAATATTTTTAATTTGAGTTGAGAAATGGATTCTTTTTGGAGAAGTTTTTGAACCTCGAAAAGTGCTGTAGGAAGTGCTCGAGACTGCAAGTTAGAATATCCTTTATCAATTTTAATATCAACAATCTATCTACAGTACATTCCTGATTCATTAAAATAGAACACCCCTCATACAACACTACAACTTCCTCAAGTTTAATTAAAATCACAGCACCACAGATGCCGATATTTCTGATATACCCCAAGACGGAAGCACATTTTCAAATTTAGTTCCTTAAATCAACACCACAGTCCGTACAAAGTTACTCACTTCAACTGCGATCCTCCATACGTCGAATTCGGTCTTATCCTAATATCTTTGGCACTCCCATTCCTCAAGGACATCGACGGTATCGGCGGCCCTTGGTGCGCAATGCGCATGCCCTCCATTATACTGAGTCTGCGCAATGCCTCAGCCAACGTCGCCTTGAGGCACACCAGCTCATCTCCTTGCTCCAAAACACGTCTTTCCAAATCAGCAACTCGGCCAGCAACCCCTCTACTCTCAGCTTCAAGCATCTCATCTGAAAAAAACAAGAAAATATAGGTTAGGATACAAAAGATATAATTTAGGTTACAAAAACACAGGTTAGCTTACAAAAAATATAGGTTAGGATACAAAACATATAGGTTAGGATATAAAAATGGCAAAATTCTTACTGTATACGTTCATGAAATGCATATTTTGTATGGCTGTTTTGTAGAGGCTCATCGTGGCAGCTGTTTTTCTGTTAGCGTTTGGTTATGTGTTTAGGAACGGCGATCGAAACAGATGAGCAACGGCGCGGGTATGTGCGGAAAGTTGGCGATAATTGTTTTCGGAGTTTGATAAAAAATATTGGCGCGGATATGAAAAATTTGGTTAAAAATTAATTGAGTGTAAGTTGGCTATGACGCGCGTTTGGTATTACGAATGTTACTGTTTTTGCGGAGTGATGAGAAATCCGTATCGCTTGTTGTTTGAGGTCGTGATCTTTGTAACATATATATAAATTCGGACCTTTGCGGTTTTGTTTGTTTTCGGAATTGTTAATTAAAAATTATGATGATAATACAGTGACCGACACAATTAAAGTAACGCCTGATGCAAAATTATGACATGACAATTTTGTAATTTTGAATAACAAACTTTTGCACCTGATTATGCTGTTTTATGTTCGCATACTTCTACCAGTATTTTTGGTTATAAAAAAATACAAAATGTTAAAAGTGAATCAGTATAATCTACTGTAACTTTTATAATTGAATTTGTTAAAGGTAAAGTGTTGAAAGATAATCTTGATGAATTTCTTTACAATGCCAATGGTCAGAAAAAAATATCAAAGTAAATATCAATTATTTTAATATACAGGGTTAGTCAAAATTACCGGAACACCTAAATAACCCTTCAATCGTACAAAATGTCAAACAAAAGCTTTTTGGTTTTAAACCTTTATATTAGAAATATACTTAAACAATAGCTGTTTAAAGCAAAATAACTATTATTTGAAAAATTTATTGAATTGTTTACGGTTGGAGAATTATTTAGGTGTTCCGGTAATTTTGACTAACCGTGTATAAAAATAATATAAAGATAAATTTGAAATTTCAAAGGTCCCGTCATTTCTCGAAAAGAACTAGAAATCATAACATAACAAAGAATATTCCAAGAAAAAATTCATTTTTGTTTCTATTACCATGTCCACTGACAAAATAGCTTCATAAATGAGAAAAAAATAAATGACGATAGATATGATGTCATCATATGGCGTGGATAAACCATTATTAAGAAAATTATTCACTTAAATTAGTCGGTAATGTTGAAAATAACTTAAAGAAGTAGTTTATTACTCATATATTTAATTTATATTTTCTGTATTAGCCTGTATATGGTATATAAACTGTCAAATTTACGGTTACAGTATTAGTTTTAGAGGAACCAGCAACTCATAATTAATATAATTTTTCTGAAAAATCAATAATAAACAGTTTCCCATTTGTTACAAACTTTCTGCAACACGTATATACTTGCTCATTTTTCAGATCTGGTTAATACAAATATACTTTTTAGAGAGCCTACGTTCTTACATACTTTTATTGAGTCAAAATTCAAAATGACTATACACTTTAAAAGATTCTGTCAAAGCTTCAAGAACAGTTTTCAGGATTTCAGATAAAAGTTTTACTTTGATACACTTGAATTTTCTTAGGGATCAAATAAAAGATTATCAAAGTCAGTTAATACAAATTAAAATAATATTTGACCAATATAATATGTTTTTAAATTACGAAAACATACTGTACACTGACAAAATTTGACATGCATTAGATTTGTTTATATAATAAGTTTCAATTTAAATAAATTTGTTCCATACTTTTATCTCGTTGCGTTTATTTGGTTGCCTAGTTTGCAAGAGACAATCAACAGGTGTTGTATGAGTTGCCTATACAGCAGGGGTTTCAATTACTACTACGGTATAATGGTAAGCATTACTTAAACAACGCTCTTTTTTACTTTACCGAAAATTATTTTTAAATTTTATATAAAAGTGATCATTTATTTATTTATCAGAATACGCCTAGGGCAAATCCCAAATTATCTTTTCACTATGTTGTTAAATGAAAGTAAGATTCTTGTTTGCTAAACTAAACACAATATCATTATGTAACATACCGTACCAAAAATAGCCTGAAATTTATTCTTAAAATTAACAATTACTATGAAAAATGCTAGTTAAAAATGTTATAGAAGCATTTCATCATTTTCGGGTGTACAAATTACGTAACTTTTTGCATGGTAATTTTAAAAAACACCTAACAAAAAGCAACGTAATACCTTCTTCCTTGTTAAACTTGTCTTTTAAACATTACATACGAACTACAAATCTACTATACGAAGATATAATAATGCGTAAGTTTATTTTCGTTCATTTGGAATATTAACAATAAAAATCGACTCGTATCAGTTGTATGAAAACTAATTCGGTCTCTGATATCATCAATCGTCTGAATACAATAAACGCATTTGTAAAGAGCTCGACAAACAATCGTCAATTGGCGTTACATCATCGGCATTTTAAATCGTTTGCGTTTGGTATTAAATTTTCCAATGGTACACATGCAAAATTGAAAAATCCTTGACAATAATATTCTATAGGGAATCAATTAAATATAGTTAAGACAGAACAAAACCCAACAAATGAAAAAGTAAGTCAAAGACATCATTCCTTTTTTATAGGTCGCATATACAAGTCGTACTATATAAATAATATATGCAATTTTCATTCAGTTATTCTTAAATACAAAATGGCGCATTTATCTGTTGATGTCTCAATAAGTTAGCCGAAAATGGTTTGATGGCGTATGTAGCCCACATGGTGTTGTCTTCACCATTGCAATTTTGTAGATAAAAACTCAAGGTGGTTTGCGTGGATTATATGAGTCATCGGACGTACATATATACTGCCAATGTAATACGTTTTGCATCTTGTAGCAATGCATCGGTCAATTGTCGGTTTATTTTTTACCAGAAAATGGAATAATATAATACCTCATTATTACTTTATAGGAAGAAACAATAACTCAGAACAAAAGATAGTAGTTTCATTTCGCTGTCATTTAATAAAATCAAATGCTTTAGCTTCAAAAACAACCTGTAAAAACATACTTTTCAACAGGAAAAACGAATTGCTTGAATTGGTATCAATTCTGCACTAAACTTAGTACCTGATAATAATCGGCCAATACAATGCAATCAAAGTAAACAAATTTAAGTCAAGTCTACAGATAAACCTAATTGTAAACAAAACACGTCTGGATGTTAACCGGTTAATGTTAACAATCACCAACTTGTTATTCATATTTAAATAAAGTAGACGTGAAAATAACATAGGTGTTCTCACATTTTGTAAGATGTTTTATATTTATTTTTAAAGTAAAATATACAGCTAGTAAACTTACTCCATCCATTGTAGTCATTTGGACACTCCAAAACATCTGACAAACTTCTACTGCTGTCTTCCAATTTTGGGGTAGATATTGAAGAACAATCAGAGTCCACCATTATATCACACTTAATATTCATTAACACATAGTAGCTGCTAAAATCGGTATTGATTTTTTAAAATAAATGTCGCTTTAATAATTGGAATCGGTTGGAAATAATTTTTTTTTATATTTTGAAACCTTGCAGTGTACAAAATAACCCAATGAAACGGTTTTTCAATGCTCCTGTCAAAATTTCCTGAATTAAGGCGGTGCAAATAGATTTATTTTTTGAACTGATAGTGATAACTGATAACATTGGGGAACATCAATTTTGTGACTACGATGTGATAGTAAAAGTAAAAATTGCTTGTGTTGACATATTTTTTATATATTGTTTTTTAAAACATTATATTATATATTAAGAGTAAATGTTAGTCACCGGCCTCAAAAGTTCGACGAAACTGAGGCGCGAGAGGAGGGAACAAGCCGCGCCCACTGTACACTCCGCAGAAAATGCAAGCAACGCACTGATTAGATGAGGGGAACGGCGGTATCGTTCTTTGGCGGCGAAGATCAAAGGGGCCGTGCGGTGTCGACTGGCGCCGAACCGTTTCCTAATAATTTTGTGTATGTGACTATCGCATGTTCTGAAATGCTTTTCTTGTATATTTTAAATACAAATACAATTCCACAAAACAATACAGTGATACAAATTAATTAATTGCTTTATTATAACATTCCTATTTTACTACTAACTATGGTTGAACATTTTACCTTTTGTATGTTGAAAAAAATTGTAGTTTTGGTAAAACAGACAGCTTTTCTTACATAAATCATTTATTGCTTTACATTTATTATTAGAATTAGTAACTAATTAATTATCAGTTAGCTCCGAAGAAGCGAACAGCATGGTTCGCGAAGACAGTAATTATGAATTTTTACTCACGGCATAAACCGGTAACTATTTATCATCTAAATTTAAATGACTCTGGCCGTGAAAGCATTCGTACTCAGATACTTATTTAAATCCATTTAACGTTTTCTTTGTGCATCAATAATCTCGAATGTCTCGCTCGTACTTAGCAGAGATCGATACTTTCAGGTAAAACACACCTCATATAAAAATTCAAATTTTTATCGGGTGAAACAAGTAGCTGCTAGTAAATATAATATTCCTATTTTAATTCTAGATACAGTTGGATACTGCATTTTGAAATTTTACTCAAAATTATTATTGCTATGTATAGACTTGGTAGTATACGTACTTCAATTTCAATTGTAGGTATGAGAAAAAATAGCGATTTCGATAAAACAGGCAGCTTTATGTATATGTATAAGTCATTTATTATATATTATATTATATAGATACATGTTCAAATATTTTACACCTTTATAAAAGTTTTTTGCCATATATGGTAATCCGGCACACTTACGCCTATAAGAGAGTATTGCCCAAATTAACTAGCGAAGTTAATTAGCGAAGAATTACACTACACGTATAATATCTACATATACACTTACCGCAGGTACTCTCGCAAGTTATTAGTTTTCTTAGAACGCGGGCCACATAAAGGCAGCTGATTTTTTAATTTGCCCATATTTCTAGCGTCTGTTCTACGTCTGTTGTACAACAAGTAGAACTAAAGCCAACCATCCTACATAGATTGCGACTGCCCTGAATGCCTTGCCAAGCGACAAGTGTTTGGTATTAATATTATTTTCTAAATCTAAATTCCAATATATTTGAATTCTATGACGAAAAATAAATGACTGATTAAAAATTAAATTACTTGTATTTCCTTACTGCACTATAAGCCCTCGCGGGAACATGCGCTCCTAATTTATAACTCGCTCTTTGCTGTCTGCGTAGAGTCCATCAGGACGGCAAAAAATTATTTCTCGTATTCGGTTTCTAGCCTATTTTGGTCGAAATTCAACAATTCATGTTGATCACATACACTTCCGCAAGAACATGCTGTCCTAATTTATAAGCGAGTCGTTGCTATCTACGTAGCACCAGCACGGTAAAATTTATTTTTCGTATGGTTTTCGTTTGCCGGGCGCGGCGCCGCTACACCTCCCGTGTCAACATGCGATCAATATTTTTGTTAGGCCGAAATTGCTCAGTATTTGTGATTCCCCTGGCTACGTATTCATGCTGCTGCTTCAGAGTGTACCATTTGAATTTGATTGGTCGAAGAAAATGATGTGGTGTTTATCCAACAGATGGCTGCACCGTACGACTATAAAATATGTTATTCTCGTCTCATTCACATGTTCAAAAAACCAACGGTTAAATCATTACAACATTCATATTTTGTTGTCATTTTTTTTACACAAGTTCATGAAGGCTCAATACAAAATGTTGTAATATTGCTTTTTTGATGTTTGGTTCGGATTTGGAAAAAAAAATAACAAAAATTACCAATTATTGGCTTCTTTAGCAAGGGTAAAAAACAAAACAGCAACGCAAATGAAAAAAAGTGGCATCGTACCCGGTGTAATACACCTTTATCTATAATTTAATGTATTCACGTGATTATTAACACACAATTAAGCTCAGGATGTTTGGTTTTATGTAGTGTTGTTTTGTAGTACGCTACTACCTCTAGTGATTCCTCTTAAGAACAAAAACTTTTCAGAGCAAAAGAAATCTATGAAATGTGTCCTTTGCTTGATATTCACAAAATCAATGTGCCCTGAGCAATCAATGACTTTTTCAATAAGTCAACTGCCTTTTTCTCGTAAATTTTCGAAGATGTTTGCGGGACACAGTGTCAGTGTTTCAAGCACTTTTGTGCTAACATTTCTGATTGAAGAACAAAATTCTAAATTTACTTTGATAATTTAGAATTTGCAAAAATCAACTTTTTTACATTTTGAGTTATTTTTTGAGCGAAAACCTTTCATAATAGACAACAATTTAGTCCGTATTCTCATTCGATGCAAATAAATCTATCAAAAACGCACATTTGCTTCCCATTAAAAAAAATCCATGTGCCTAGAATTAGTTATTGATTTTCCCACTTCAATCTTGATTTTCGCGTTAACGTTTAAAATTGAATGTCTTGGCTATTATTGAAGATAACACTTTCATTTTTGGTGAGCGGATATTTTAAAACTATTTGTATTGTAACACCTGACTTTTTGAAAAATTTTGAAACCCCGTATAGGATTCAACATGAAACAGTTATCTTCAATAATAACCAAGCTATATTTGTTAGATAACTTGCGTGTTTCTTGCTGTTTTCATGATCTCTATGAGGCAGCATATCTTGAAAACTATAGAGGTCTAATGGAACTAAAAGAACAAATTTTACATTGTTTTTTTCAAAATCTAGAGCCATTTCGTTATTCCCTGTTTCAGATCCAACAAAAAAAGTTTATACTATGTATTATTGCCCAAATAAGGAGAGCATACATAAACAAATATCGCATTTGCAATCGGTCTAACCAAATACACCTGATAACAAAAACATGTGACATGTAACAATGTTTTTCTTTCATTAAAAACCTTTTATTATGCTCATTTTGTAAATAACCAATAATACTTATTTAAGTCCGCCAATTTAGGTAGGTACATTAATTAATAAAACATTTAGGTTGCCGTGCCGATGTCAACCCCTTGGTGCCTCTGTTTATTATATCGCTGAACGCTGATAGTGATAACAGAATCGTCATGATGCCGTGCTTTATTATTGACCTACAAACACATAGACTACTGGATGTGCAATATGCCAACCACATACGAGGTTAGACCACAAAGTTCTCTCATAACATTTTATTGTAAAACAATTCATACAGTTTATCATTTCATTTAAAGGCCATAATCTGTAAGAGCTTTATAATTTTTTTAACCAAAGACAAAACGTCAACATTATTATTAAATCGTTAAATTTTCATATCAGAATTTGTAATTACGGACGTCATACAGGATCCCCATTGCCTATAAAACAAGAAACTTTACAAAAAGCTATGAGGCTGTTTGTATTTCACTGATACATAATTTGGGAAATAACTTTTTGATTCTCCCTCGTATCGTAAAGTTTGGATCGCGTGTTCACTAACCGAATATCAACGCCCACTGGATTACCTCGATCGAGATTAAACGCCTAATTAAATTATGTATTACTTTCATAGCTTCGCATTACTGTGAGTCCTGAATAGTGTCATTATATCCTTTAAAAGAATGCTGGTAAAAGTGAAATGTTAAAAGGATATTGACATCGTCACGACAACACTAGGATATTATGCAAAAATTATTTGCACAGCAAAAGCTGTTCTTGTAGTTTTCTATTCCTACTTTTGCTGAGTAGAACTAACTATTAGAATAATGAGTTTCCCGTAATGAAATGTTACCACCCTGTTTGGTATTCGATACGGCTACTAGCTATATGCTACTAGCTATACGGCTACTAGTTATTATGTGCAATTTAAAGCATGCACTATTTATATGCAATAGTTCTTTTCAATTAGTGTTACCGCTTGCATAATCTTTAGAAAGGTTTTTATTTTGAGAATCATTTGTTGCATATTAATTTGGTCTGGAATTAAATTATTTAACTAATTTTTTTCGTTGAATTATTACATAACCTAAGACTTTTTAAATTCACAGAAATTGAAAAGAAAATCGAATTGTTTTTTTTTTCACATGACGTATTGAAAAGAACACACATTATCAACAAAATAACTCAGAAATCATGAAATTTAAGTACAGGGAGACCTGATGATAGTAATTTAAAACGTAGAAACCAAAATAAAATATAAAAACGTCAAATTGTTAAATATTTAACATCAAATCTACCATCAATAGCAAGAAAAACCTAAACACAAACCCACAACTAATTCTTAAATTGGATTTAAAAGGTCAACGTATTCCAAGGAGAACTTCAACCAATCGCGTACAGTGTTTACAAAACAAACTACACACTCGCACTTTCAACAAAACCGGCAAACTCAAACTTTCGCGTTACAACACAAAAAAAAAACTAAAGATAACAAACAGCACACACAACACGCCAAATATTTACTCTTATCTCGAAAAATAGGCGTACAATCACCGTGCCAAAGCGCACAACACAATAGAAAAATTGTCGTAGACTACACAAACCCCGGAGTATCCCGGAGTTGCGTCTGGAATAAAATACGCGATGTTCTCCCGTTTATACAGAGGGCAGCACTATTAGATATTCCCCCGGCGTGCTCATGTAATCGTTAGAAGAAAGAGGGGTAGGTTATGTGGCGAAATGAGATCGATAATACGCGAATTTCAATTGAAAATTGTGGGTGCTATAATAGAATTCTTGATTAGTAGTAATTGAACAGTCGATATTTCGATAACACGTACTGTGTCAAGGTTATGTTTGCCTGCAGTATCGGGTTTTATAATTAATGAAATTTTAATGTTTTATAGGTTATGCCGAGTGCTAGGTGTCGCTGTAGAATACTGTCAAACTGAGATCCAATATGGCCACTAATAACCATACTAATAACTGTCAAACTAAGTTGGTAATAGTTAAATGTTTAAAATGTTAACATGTTACATTTTTGTTACAATTTTTGAAAAAGTTATAAACATTTTTCTGAAGAAACTGATTGAAATACGCTTTTTATTCTAACGGACATTATCGCTTTTTAGGGGTTATGTCCATGGGGCAAACCTTCGAGCGTCGAAGAGATACTAGGTCTTTTAATTACCTACAATTTGAGGTATGATAGAAATTTATGCAACAATTTTTGCAAAAGTTATCAACATTTTTTTGTAGCATAAAACATCAAAGTGTAAATTAACTAGTAGGCATCCGGAATTTTATGTTCAAGAGGGGAATTCCCCTTTAATCTGAACGCGCCTTAACACAAAAAAAAAACAGTGCTACAACCATGGGCGCCGTTTGAAAATGTTCCAGGGGGGGGGGCTAAATTTTTTTTAGTATTAAATGGTGACGTAATATTAAGGACTATGCCATTAACTGTTTTGCAGCATTTTCGTTTTGTGTTATTTTGCATACACTCTGAAAAATCTCTATCGCTTTAATAGTAATGAAATGTTTTTGTTCACATTTTTGTGTGTTAATAGCCATCCGTGGTCGTGATCCCTGTATGCTCGACAACACTTACTTATTATATATTGATATTCGTTGAATTTCAAGTCTTTCTATCGTTTATAAATGTGGGATTAATATTCTTAATTAATAATTGTTTGTAAATATATTTTGTTTCTGAATCATTGAACTCTTATTCTAGAATTTAAGATTTTGTATAATTTTCAACCAATATTGTAGCCTTTTTATTAACTTTTAATACGTTAGGAGAAAATTGTTGTTAATTTCCTATAATAATTTATAGCTCGTAGTCATCGAGAATCTGATACAATATCTTAATAACAATTTGATAAACTATAAAAAGGCAACAATATTATTTTAAAATTTACCTCGTTAACGAGAAATAATGACTAAATGTAGAAAAAAGTTGATTAATTTGAAAATTCTGTGTTAAGGATAATCGACGACGAAATAATATTTTTTTTATTTTACTATTATACTTTAACACTGTTAAGGCGACAATGTTAGGTCAACTACTAACTTTTGAACGAACTCATGTACGGAAATGTATTGTGTCAACGCTGGAGAGAATCATAAAATGGTACCAATATTACAAACAGCATAGAGAATCTATTCTCATGGATGGCCCTTTTAATACCAAATAACTTTTGTCTGAAATTTTTTATTATTTAACGTTTTTGAAACTCCCTTTTCATTAACCGAAGTTTTGTAATTTTAGTACCAATTTTGGCCAATAATGGGTTATCTATAAATCTTTTTAAATTATTTGATTTTGAAATAGTTATTCTATGATTAGAATACTTTTACTTTATACAACCTACTTTACTAAAGCAATTTTTAAAGTTGGTACAATATTCCGGCTCTCTGCAGTTCCTAAACGGCGTCTATCTGGACATGAGTTCGTTATCAAAATTTTGTCTACTACCAAAAGCTGACTATTATACCTTATCTATATATTCTACGCTTATTAGTTTGACACCCAGTGTAATTAAAATAAACTGCTCAGCAGTGGCAAAAATTGTGAAGTAATGGAAACTAATAAGTACGATCAAATAAAAGTGCATACAACAATACTTATTTTGGACTTCAGCGCAAAATTTAGATACCGTATCTTGTCATCTTGTGGCTCTTTCGCGACTGTTACGAGAGGGCAATATCGCAATATCTAATATAAAACTGACATTGGTGACAATAGCCGATAATAATCGAAATAGTCATCATTTATCTAGTAATTTTTTTTTCATCCTTCACTATACGAAAATGTCATTTTTGCATCTTTGTAGGGATACGAAAGATGCTAATTGCCTGCTAGGCGTTTAGTTAATAACTTTCAAGCCTAGCCGCGAAAATATTTTACATACAGGCCGGGCGGCGACTGACCTGTTTGTTAAATAAATACATAGCTTTCAATTCGGTTTGATATGCGAGATCCATCTGATATGATAATAACCGATTTATCGATCAGATCTAATTATCAGGATTCAATTGTGATCAAAGATCGATCACCCCCCCTGCCCATATGTGACGGCGCCCATGCCTACAACGTGTGTAATCGTGAACGTAAAGTAGAAAAAAATGTATTCTTTAAACAATTCCCACATAACTCAATAGAAAAATGCATTAATAAATAATAATCGGCAAATAGCTTTACAAAAGGGGCAATTATTTCTTTTCTAGTTGGCTGGTCACGCTTTGCAGAACACACGATTCTTCTGAAAGAAATATGATTGCTAAAAATCGGTTTGCTCCATCGCTATTATAATTTATAAAGCGGATATCAACCTATTGTAAAGTCTAATTCGTGCTTTTGATTCAAGAACCCGAAGAAGGCGTTGAATATATACAGGTAATTGTCGTTAATTGTCAACTGTTAGCTCGTGGTTAATCGCCTGTGTAAATGGATATAATGGGTGGTAAATAAAAGAGAGAGATAGTTGAATAAAAAAAGAAAGGAAACCAGTCATCCAGAGTTAATGGCTGGCTAAAAGTTACAGTTATTGCTGTCACAAAGTGGCCATTCCGGAGATGTGTGTACCTTATTGTTATGAGGGTCTAAATTACTTAAGATAAAACAATTTGTTTTTATTATTTGTCTTTTTCGAAAATTTATACTACCTTTTATGTTTCTTTCATATATCTACTTGTTTGTATATAATTACAGCAATTAGTAAAAGTAATACCTAAATTGCACACGATTAAATATTTTAAGTTTCTGAACGTTTAAAGTCCATAATTATTAATAATCCTAATCACTAACAAGTGATTTGACGTCAGTAATCAAGAAATTAATCGTGATATAAGTGAAAGTGATTGAACCTGTCAATTTTCTATTCAACCATCACTTCGCTTTCGAAATGCTAATTGCATCTCTCTACTGGAATCAATAATCTTGTTATGGTCATTGTCTTTTTTCTAGACACTATCGTCATTTTAGCAACTTTAACAGTTTACATACAGTACTATTTTACGAGTCTCTAAACAGTCCTATAAAACAAGACACTTATGTTGGCACTCACATAAAAACTTTTACCTTTTTGAGGAATGTTTCCTACAAATGTGAATGATGTTTTCAAATGTAGAGATTGCTCTGTGATTTTATGATTGTTTGTTGTCCAAGAATTAGGTCTATTTAAAAAAAATCTGATGTGGCCAGGCACATGACTTTATCATACTATCTATAAAATTAATAGTTTAGCTGCATGAGACTCTATTTGATCGAGATCGGCCATGTCTGCATTAAAATAAAACTACTAGAACTAGACAGATATGTCGATTAAAGCTGCATTCGGATATTGTACTCCGTTGACACCAGGTACACCGACCAAATGACACTTACGTGTTATTGGGTGTAAAAAGTATAATGCAATATGCGAACGCAGCTTATATTGACAGAAGTTGTTGTCAAAACATTAGCGTTCGACACCAAGACTACCTACTGTCATTAGAATCAAAAAATCTGACAAATCCTGGCTACTAGTTTTCATGCAGTACGACCGATCTCGTAGAAATAGAATTTGCTCATGCAGCTAAACTATTGATTGTACCAAAAATTGTCATAGTGATAAATTATTCAGAATTTCCTCATCTTTAATTTATTATTTAACTATTTCGATGAAATTCCAGAAATGGCGGCTTATTTGCAAAATCTTTCAAAAATGCTAAGACTAAACCTTTAGTTCCTTTGGACCCTCTTCAACAGAAAGCTTTTCAGCTCTAAGTTTGGTCATGAAACTTCTAAATATGAAGTTTTGTCCCGATACCTTTAGTAGTTTCTCCGGAATCGTCGCCACAAAAAACGGGTACACACACACACACACACACACACACACACACACACACACAGACATTTTTTTGTACCTTGGTCAAAAATGTTCAGGGGACCCAAAAAGACATATTTCCGCTAAAATCTCAAAATTTTTTTTTGGCACGATTACAATACTTTACATACTGCGTATGATAAAGTAAAAAAAAGTTTCAATTTTGCCTACATAAAATGTTATATTACGGAAATAGAAAGTATCTAAAAGAAAAAATAATTAATGACCTAGAATTGGTTATTATATATGCACAATGCACTGCAAAGAACCGCAAGCAGTGCTTTAAGGTTATATGTAAACAACATTATACAGGCAGCATGTTGAGGAACACCGTGTACGGTTTAACTTTAAGACCTTCCTTTATATGTATTGATACATTCTTTAATTGCAAAGAAAAACTCACTTAATTTCAAAACTATAGGATATATTTATACTAGCAAAAAGTTAATCAACATCTAAAAAACACTGAAGATATGGTGTATCAAAGTACAGTTGCTTCATTAGAAAAAATTTTTTTTTTTCTTCTTTGCATTCACAATGCACACATTGTAGCACTATTTTCGGTGTAACAATTAACAAATTGTAACACCGTTTTTAGTAACTTTAAGAAAAAACATAAGTTGTTTGACACAAATAAACGTTCTTTCTACCAAACAAATATTTCAAACGAATGCATTTTTATCCGCAAAGAAATATTTCTTTCCCTCTATTGTAATACTAGACTTCTTCGAGTCGATGCATATTTATTTCAACTAAACAAAATTTTCTATCTGTGTAGGTACTATTATTAATAAATATGACGATACAATATTTGATAAACGATGTAAAATTACTATTGTGACGCCAACGTGCAAATTTAATAGCCACAAACTACTCGATTATTTATTGTCGATATTTTGCAGGGATATGTGGGCAGATTTCAAGGATATTTGTGCTTTTGGCCATTATAATAATAGATTTTGCTCGCTAATAGTTTTGTTTTACCTTGATATTACCAAATTACTACCAACGTAGGATTGTATTATTTCTAAATTTGCAAAAAGAATAATTGATTTGACCAATTTTAAATGTCAAATTCTTTGTTTTTGTAGGGAGTCATATCACTTTCACACCTATTTAACACTAAACATAAATCATTATTCCAAACGGTAACCTACCGATCTTTGCATTTAAAATAAATAGTTACAATATGTTTAGTGTACGACCTCAATGCCTGTTGTGTAAGATGGCGTCACAACGGCATAATATAGGTTGCTAAACATTCAAATTTATTCAGGTCGTTTCTGCATGCCTATCTGTACACGCATCTTGATGATGGGTTTAGCCATCGAATCTCACTCTAAATTACATTCCGTGGTTCATATAGCCAGCTAAACCATTATAAAATACGTATCTTCATACGTCATTTAAACATACGACGGTCCATTTATGCAAAATGATGCAAAATTACTGTAAATATAGCAGAATAAATGGGTGCTGTTCCGTTTGAGAAAATGATCAAGATATTTTATGGAAGAAAGATTAATGTGTATGAATAGGAAAGTATAAAAAGTGTATAGGTTGTATGAAAAGTTTTTTTAAAGATTGCTACGATAAGGAGACCACTAGATTGGAGGTGACTTGGCGACCTTGATCTTTATAAGATACAACGACCAGTCTTGCCACCTTCTGAAAGAGACATATAATTTAGCACCATATTGGGTAGAATGAATTACGATTGTCGAACTATATGCAATTAAACACAAAGTTTAAATTTGATTGCTGCTGATGATTATTGCTCTTACAGTCCATAACGTTTTATCCTCCCATCATTTATTGCACACAGTTTTATTTTAATATTTTAATCCACATACCGTGTCCAGCAGAATGTTGGACACTAATGAAAAATATATTATTAATATTTCAGAAAATTTTATTCTTCATAAAAGCTTCTATACTGTCTTAAACCCAAAATGCAAATATTCGAGTGTTATTTATGCTTGCATGTACTTAAGACTAAGTTGGAAGCGCCGTACAAAAAAGAATACGGTATTGGCACCACCAGAATTCCGTCCAAAATGTTACCGAAAACATATACCATATTTATTTATACCAACGATATGTTATTAGTTCTGACGGATTGGAACACAAGATAATGCGCCGTGAACTATTGCGCATAGTGTAGGCAAGTGTAGGCAGGTATTTCTCCGCTACGGGCGCTTAGATCGTTTCTCAAGTCCCCTCCACGGTGTATGCACAGGGCGAATAGCTTGCTACGTGTATGCTGATATTCAATAAACTATTGATTGCGTATATACAATCTTGCGATCATATCTACGATGTAGGTTTGATCTTCGCATAACTCTTTATTCAGGTAAATGTGGTCCTTGATACACACAACAAATTATGTTAAAAATGTCATTTTCTTAAGATTAGACAACTATTTCTCTGTGTGTGGCATTTATAGAGCATTCGAAACTCCTTAAAAAGAATTACTTTTTCTTTAGAAATAAAAATGTTGGTCCATTGTGGGTATATTTAGTTCCATCTAGGGACACACTGTATATAGGCGTCTAAAATTGCATACAAAAATATGTTCAAATAATTATTGTAATAAAAATGTTACATATGTAGTAAATAATCATAAATTTGACGAAGAGTAATACAACCGAGCAACATTATTTAATGTTGCTCGGTTGATATGTGAACAAAAGCACTACCAGGAAAAAAGAAGCAAATTTAATAAATTAAATTTATAGTCTAGTATAGTATCTGATTGTATTAAACATATGGCTTGTGCATATCCAATTACTCAGAAACAAATGCTGAAACCATAAGCAAAACATATTTGTGTCCACTGCCAGCGAATTTGTTGGCAGACATATTTAAACTGACAATCTAATTGTAAATAAAAAAAAACGGCCTATAAGATGCAAAAAGCCCTATTCATCGGACCACAAATAAAAAAGTTATGACCACATAATTATAATATGTAATTTCTTTCTGTAATTTCTTTACTCAAAATATCTCTGACATCATTAAGTATTTACCTGTTTTCTCCAGAGAACATACAAATCGGCACTACTTTGTCCATTTAACCGACTTTCTATCTCTAATAATAACAAAATCACCCATAAGACATAGTGTATAATACAAAATAAAATTCATTTTAATACAAATCGAATTAAATGCAAAATACGTTTATAAAATTGTTGTGAGGAACAGAATAGCTCCAACCATCCTGCAAGGATGCCCTAACATAATTTTTAATTATTTTCAAAGCACCATAATTATGGCTGCAACAGGTAATCTGGATAAATGATTATTACTACATTGAACTACGGCACTACTTTCTCAATCTCATTTAAAACCTTTTGTTCAAATTACCTTTTTTAAATTTCTGCCGGATTACTTTTGTTAATCGTCTTCACTTTCGTTTGAACAGTGTGTTTTGTAATTCTATTATTTACCTATGTATTTAGTAGGTACTTTGTCAAAGACCTAATAGAATGTTAAGTTTTATTTGTTTACTGTCTACTGAGGCATCCATCTCGCATGCTTTTCTTTTTCTACAAAAATTAAAATTGGACTCGGAGTCGGTACACGACTCCACGACTTCGAATCCGACTCTCCAGCCCTGGCCTAAACGTAGTTTTGAAGAATAACCACCATAAACTTATTGTTAAGCATTAGAATTTGCAAATATGCGAAATTAATAAATACTTTCTATGTTTAAATGATACCTCAAAAACTAGGCACATCTAACGTCTACCACACACACACTGCGACATAAATATAGACACTTGAAGTCGTATTCTTCAAGTGTTTCGAGTGCTTTAGATATAATGAGAACGTGTGATTAAGTGGCCTGGGAATATCTTATTCCCACGAGAACCATCATCACGCACCGAATGATGACAAATTACAGAGAGACGATTCCTACAAACAATATCTTAATAGTTGTTATGGCCAGCAAATTATATTGTGTGGTCGCCTCGGGATAGAGAAGACCTAGGTAGTTGCATAACAAATCGACCAATAGCGAAATCTGCAATTTAAATTGCTCGGAAACTTCGTAAACTTGATATCTCGTACCGTATATTTGTTTGTCGCTGCTAGTATGTATGTATGTATGTAGTATCAATTAATACCTTAAAAATAACCAAAACTAGTATGGCTGGTTTTGCTTCGTCTTTGGTCTCGCCGGTGGATGATGGCATGCCGTTGGTTGCCATTAATATTTTACTCCTGGAACCTGTTTCTGTTTGTCCTTGATAACTGCCGCAATGGCACATCATCTTCGTTTATTTATAACTGTATGTATATGAGAGTGTGTTTGCAATTATTCAGGTGTTGCATATGTTGCATGTCTACCAGTATGTATGTATAGGTAGGCTTACCATACGTCCCGGTTTGACCGGGACAGTTCCGGTTTGAGACATAGGTCCCGGTGTCCCGACCGGTTTGGTATTATGTCCCGGTTAAAATTCTTAACATACTATCACAGATTTCTATCTTAGTTGTCAACAAGTTGAAATATTTTAGAAATGTACAATCGAATTTTCTCTGTCAAGAAAACTGCCCTCATGCTTTTGATGCTGCCTTTTATGAGAAAGATGCACATTATCATGATTTGAAGGTTATCAGCAACAAAGTGTTAAGTAGTGACTAATCGATTAATGATTGCAACAATATTTCAACGCAATTCGACAATTTCGAATTTATAGAACGAATGTATCTCTGTTACAGAAAAATGTTTATAACTTTAACAAAAATTGTTTATCATTTCTCTGCTAAACATCCATATGACAATATTATGTAGAACGCCGACTAGAGGAAATATATATTTTAGTTGGCTACGTAAATAAAATGCTTATATTTTTTTAAAAAAATGTTTGAATAACTTTCTATCATACACAAAATGGTAGGTTATTAGTTCAGTTAGTCATACATGAATGCTCCGAGGCGAACTACTGAGGTGTCTTCATTTGAACATGGAATATACATTTCGGTATTATGGTTTAGCAAAATATTTATAACTTTTCCAAAAATGACTGCATAATTTTCTACCATTAGTCGAATTAAAGTTGTATAACAGAGGTTGTATCGTCCTTTGGTATTGATTTTAGAATATTATATACAGGAAGTCCCACGCTATAAACATGGGCTTAAGAAATCAAATTTACGGTTTTTCCATACATACAAGTTGCAGACAGAAAAAAGTACAAGTTGTGCATCTACAGCAAGAAAATATGTTGATGTTTACACAATATCCCACAACAACTTACCCACACAAACTTATGTTTGCTTAAATGGAACACTAGGTATATTATTGCACTTTTTAGTAAGATTTTTATCCTAATTGTTTTGACATCAACTTATATTAGGCTTTTGTCAACTGTTTCTGAGATATTGTGAAATTAAAATCAAAAACAAGCATCCTTCAAGCATCTTTCCGGGGTAACTAACAAGGACAAAACAAAGGAACTAATTTTGGATAGTGAAAGTATCGGACTTTTAGACAGTTATTATTGATTTGCGATTCTAATATGACTTATCCCGAACAACTTGACATTTGCTAAATAATGTCAAATAGTTTAAGAATTTTAATTGGAACAACCCATATATCTTGACTTACTTCGAAAGATCGACAACAGCTAAAAAGTTATTAAGCATATAATTTGTCATTTGTGACATATTAAATATCCAGATTGGTCGACAATCTTGTTGGTCGAAATTCAACAATCTCACAAATGTAGTAATACTTCTGTTCATGCAACAACTTACAGCCATTGTAAACTGCTACTATGAATTTATGTCACAGTGTTAGTAATACTTTCATAAGAATAAAAAATTAAATAAATGGATAATTGTAAACTGAATAAATAATAATTATTGCAGTACGATTGTCGAGTGCACATGTCAGCCCTCTCAGGTCAATGCACATAAGTCTCGAACTTCAAATTCTCGGTGCAAATATTATATTTTCCATTGTTTCCACAAAAATATTTTGGAAACGCCATCTTATTTTATTCTTCATGTTCGCCATCGTAGTTAATATCCCCATAAATTTCGTCCTCCGCGTTAGAGTAAGTCCGAGTATTTCCAACGATAGTCTAATTTGACTTCATTTATTGTTCTACAAAATAAATGTTGGCATCTCAAATTTTATGCAATGGTTAAAACAGATAAATTTTTTTTTAATTTTTGTTCAATAATCCTTATATTTAGAAAAGTACACTATCCAAAAGTAGAAGTGGTTCAATAAGTAATTATACATACCTCTTTCTGTTTTTTATTGTCACAAAAGTACCTATTATTTCGATTTATTCTCCGTTTTATTTGGTAAGTATTCGTTTAATTGAATTCGAAAAATTCGATTGTGAAATATCAAAAGAAGTAGTTTCTATGGTTACATATCTTAATTTATGTATATGTATAATCGAATCGTCATATTATAATGAAGCCTATGAATGCATGTAGGTACCTACATTAGTTTCTAAAATATTTAGGTCATCTTGTACAACAACATTTTAGCATTACTTTGCTTGTAGTTTAGTATTTAGTTTACCTAAGCTAAAAGCTAACTTAGTCAATTTGCATTTGAATTGGCTGCAGCAGTTTACCGCTAAGACGTGAGACTTCGAGGGTCATCATCCTTGGATGTCTTTGAAACAAAATACATAACCTCTCTTAAAGCTGTTACTTCGGTCACCAAACCGAGAACCAACGCAAGAGATTTTACGATTACTTCCACAATAATTAATGTAGCTGTTCGTTTAATTTTAATAAATTAATTCGGAGGTTTGTCGCTTGTTCCAACGTTGAAGTCACCGCAAAAACATGCAGTTTTGGATAATTTTTAGATTGTATCTGATTAATTTATAGATTTTAAGACGTTTAAGACTAATTTATCTCTATGCAAAATCGTATAGTTTTGGAGTTATGGCGCATAAAGGTTATTATTTTTACTTACCGCTTTCGTTGGGGTAGTCCGAATCTCCGTTGAGACGCATCCTGCTATCTTGATAGGAGTACAGCATGAGTCCTTAAGTTAATCCCATCACTGAATCCAACGTATATTAAAAGATGAAAAAGCGCACAACCTGCAAAAAAGAGAAAGTATCCGTTATACGCCGAACAAATAAATCGAATTACGAAGTCATGATTATAAAATGCGCATTTTTTACGGTAATTGCAGAGGTTTTACTGGATGACCAATCTAGTGACCGTTTTAGTAAACGATTGATATAAATTTGTGTGTAGAGTCGGACTTTCTGATTCTAATGTTAAAACGTTTTTCCTCGACGTTCTAAACATGCTCATGAAACTTTCAATGAAAGTACATCTATCTTCCGCTAAAGAAGCAGGTATTTACACGGCTTGTAGATTTTGGTCACGGTTTTGAAGCAAATTGAGCCGTTGTGTTTTGCTAAATTAGATTCATTGAGAAAAACTGGGCGTATTTATTCAATGGAAACTAATTTTATGCTTGTAGCGATTCAGAGGTAATTGGATCGATGATGTTGATTGTCTCGATGGAGATAATAAATTAGGAATTTGCTGATAAATTAGGAAAATTAATTACGCGTAAGTGCAGTAGTTATTATTTTTGTCGTTGTTGTCTATGCAAGGTGATCAAACGATAAAGAATTAGAAGTATGATAAATGTCGACCAATATAATTTTGTCCTATGATGATCTTCTAACCGACTTAACACGAGCACATGGAATAGAAATTTCCGGAGCATCGACGTCGTCCGAATTACTACAAATCCGAACGGCGCCGAGCGCCATCCCATTCATTACAAGTCACAAATGAGCGTCCCTAGATTTAAAACTTAACAAATCGCGACAGCAAATGGTTTGGAATGAGAGGGGGTTTCATTAACATTAACACATACTGTGTTTCATTAAAAATTGTAAAACATAAATGTTAACATTTCTTAATAATAAATCGTATTTTACAATATTTAAAACACAGTACAGGTAGGTTCGTTTGCCATGATTGCAGAAATTGCAAAATATTTTTAAAAAAATCTTATAATGAGTAGAATGAAATATATTTATTTGACTTAAGAGTAAATGTTAGTCACCGGTCTCAACAGTTCGACGAAACTGAGGCGCGAGAGGAGGGAACAAGCCGCGCCCACTGTACACTCCGCAGAAAATGCAAGCAACGCACTGATTAGATGAGGGGAACGGCGGTATCGTTCTTTGGCGGCGAAGATCAAAGGGGCCGTGCGGTGTCGACTGGCGCCGAACCGTTTCCTAATAATTTTGTGTATGTGACTATCGCATGTTCTGAAATGCTTTTTACATTTTATACATTTTACCTTTTGTATGTTGAAAAAAATTGTAGTTTTGGTAAAACAGACAGCTTTTCTTACATAAATCATTTATTGCTTTACATTTATTATTAGAATTAGTAACTAATTATCTTATATTCTTTGTGCATCAATAATCTCGAATGTCTCGTTCGTACTTAGCAGAGATCGATACTTTCAGGTAAAACACACTTCATATAAAAATTCAAATTTTTATCGGGTGACGCAAGTAGGTGTTAGTAAATATAATATTCCTATTTTAATTCTAGATACAGTTGGATACTGCATTTTGAAATTTTACTCAAAATTATTATTGCTATGCATAGACTTGGTAGTATACGTACTTCAATTTCAATTGTAGGTATGAGAAAAAATAGCGGTTTCGATAAAACAGGCAGCTTTATGTATATGTATAAGTCATTTATTATATATTATATAGATACATGTTCAAATATTTTACACCTTTATAAAAGTTTTTTGCCATATATGGTAATCCGGTACGCTTAAACCTATAAGAGAGTATTGCCCAAATTAATTAGCGAAGAATTACACTACACGTATAATATCTACATATACACTTACCGCAGGTACTCTCGCAAGTTATTAGTTTTCTTAGAACGCGGGCCACATAAAGGCAGCTGATTTTTTTAATTTGCCCATATTTCTAGCGTCTGTTGTACAACAAGTCGAACTAAAGCCAACCATCCTACATAGATTGCGATTGCTCTGAATGCATTGCCAAGCGACAAGTGTTTGGTATTAATATTATTTTCTAAATCTAAATACCAATATATTTGAAATTCTGTGACGAAAAATAAATGACTGATTAAAAATTAAATTACTTGTATTTCCTTAGTAATAATTTATTTAACTCCTATTAATTATTTAGTAGTTGTAACATTGTAAGTAGGTATTGCGGTTGTTGATTATTCTTCGTTCCGTGTGTCGTACGGGGACTGCACTATAAACCCTCGCGGGAACATGCGCTTCTAATTTATAACTCGCTCTTTGCTGTCTGCGTAGAGTCCATCAGGACGGCAAAAAATTATTTCTCGTATTCGGTTTCTAGCCTATTTTGGTCGAAATTCAACAATTCATGTTGTACACATACACTTCCGCAAAAACATGCTGTCCTATTTTATAAGCGAGTCGTTGCTATCTACGTAGCACCAGCACGGTAAAATTTATTTTTCCTATGGCTTTCGTTTGCCGGGCGCGGCGCCGCTACACCTCCCGTGTCAACATGCGATCAATATTTGTGATTCCCCTGGCTACGTATTCATGCTGCTGCTTCAGACTGTACCATTTGAATTTGATTGGTCGAAGAAAATGATGTGGTGTTTATCCAACAGATGGCTGCACCGTACGACTATAAAATATGTTATTCTCGTCTCATTCACATGTTCAAAAAAACAACGGTTAAATCATTACAACATTTATATTTTGTTGTCATTTTTTTACACAAGTTCATGAAGGCTCAATACAAAATGTTGTAATATTGGTTTTTTGATGTTTGGTTCGGATTTGGAAAAAAAAATAAAAATTACCAATTATTGGCTTCTTTAGCAAGGGTAAAAAACAAAACAACAACGCAAATGAAAAAAAAGTGGCATTCGTACCCGGTGTAATACACCTTTATCTATAATTTAATGTATTACACGTGATTATTAACACACAATTAAGCTCAGGATGTTTGGTTTTATGTAGTGTTGTTTTGTAGTAGGCTACTACCTCTAGTGATTCCTCTTAAGTAAATATTCCAAATAAATTAATTTCTACAAGCGAATAAACTTGAGCATCCAATGGAGTAAATATTGTTGGTGTCAAAGAAATACGTTTTGATCCAAAAGAATAAATTCAAAAGATTATATTTCTCAAAAACTTATATATAATATAATAATCTTTTCCATCTGTGTACTTGCAAATTCCACAACCAAAAACAGAAACCAATATATCAGTTTACTAGAATTATCAGCACCATCGACATTATCACAACGAATATGGAATTAAAACCAGATCTTTCATAGTCTATTTATTTATAGGCACCGATAGATAGGCGTTGTCAAGATTGAATCTCGCTAGAGATCAAATTACTCTCATGACTGTACCGAAACATAATACTCCATTCAGGGGCAAGGAAATTGTTTTCGTACCAGAGTATGGTCAAGGGACTTGCTCGATATATCGTTAATTTCGCACGCTTGTGTAGCCCAACCAGTCTTATCCGAAGAAAATAAGCAAGAAAAAAGATTGTTTCGCTGCCAAATGTGGGTCAAGTAGATCGCTGCGTTCGCATATGGCTAATTCTGATCGGCCTTTTTGTACGTAAATGGAATTGACAAGTTGTGAGTCATGCTCTTGTATTCAGTGGACAGTCAGTGGACTCAGTGGTTATAGTTGTATAGGCAGTATCTCGTTAGTATTGTTTGTGATATAAAGAAAGAAAGAAAAACAAAGTACATAAATGCAAATAGTTTGGTATGCGAGAATTGCTCGCTCTCGTCTTTAGTTTGTTGCGCAATTGTCTCTTTGGTCGGTATTATTGTGGAACAACTGAAAATTAGTCATTACGTTGCAGTGTTGCTACATTGTGTTTGCAGGCAACGCAATAGTTCTAGCTAGTTCATAAAACTCGGATATAGAGGTGGTTTTGTAATAATTGATTGGATTAAAATTAGATTATTAGATTGAGATTATTAATTATGTTGTATATGTTTACTGTAAATAGATCTTATTGTGGATAATTTTACTCTACTTTAGCCAACAAGTTTTAATAAATAATTAACGGGGCACAACTATGATCACAATAGAGCTTGTGGCAACAGTATTAACCCGCAACGGCTACTGTGGTAAAAACTTACATGACGACCAGTAGTAAAGGATATAGATTTAGAAACATAATCTAAAAAAATAACTTCAAATAAGTGTCTAATAATTATAATAGTCAGAATAGAAGTGTTTGGCGGTGACTGATTAGTTACTTCGAAGAACAAGAACTAAAGAATTGTTATAACGCTTAACGTTTAATAGCGGTGTCAACCTAATTCCGCTAGGTAGCCGTTGAGGCTTGTACATTTACACGCACTTTTACTTGAAACCAAATTCTAATTTCGGTGAAGTAGTTTATTAGAACAAATTATACTTAGTAAAATTACATGCGATGAAGGAAACACCAATAGTTGCACAGAGCTAGAACTAAGACGAAGTTGGAAGCTACGTACAAAAAGAAGAATACGGTTTGGCACGACCAGAATTCTGTCCAAAATGTTAACCGAAATCGTACACGTTACATAAACTAGGAAATCCAGTACACTTTAGATGTACTATAGCTTGCTACGTGCATGCTGATATTCAATAAACTATTTATTGCGCATATACAATCCCGCGGCAGTATTTGAACCCGATAATATATACGTTGTAGGTTTGATCTTCGCATAACTCCTTATTCAGGTAAATGTTGTCCTTGTATTGTATCTAAAAGGTGGATTTGATGTTTAGTTGACGAGAATGATACATATTATTGTGGAAAAAAAAGCTTTGAACCATCCTGTAGGTGTAATCAAATGCTTACTTTGTCTATAGACTTTATAGAGCTAAATCAAAATTTAGGTCCATCTGGGGAAACACTGCATTTATATTTTGTCTACCAAAACGCAATTTAATATTCAATTCACAAAAGCTTAACTATCTCTAAAGTCATCAATATTTTAAAATTTTTAATTGACTTTATCTCGAAAATTTTCTTATGTACTTAAAGCTTTTTATTTAAAATATTTCCGGTACCATTTAGACAATTAAATGATGTACCAAAATCAGTGAGAAAAAAAATGGGAGTGCAAAATTTGATAAACAATATCCATTGTTCGGGAGCTAAGATCACGAAATCGTGACCGTTTTGCGGTAAATGCGATTGCGAAGATCCGCGAACGTGCACGTGAAGGATGAGTTAGGGGTGGATTACAGGCTCAAATCCAATTTCCGGGCGCCATAGGTATAGGGTTGTCAGGTTTTCGAAAATAAAAAGCGGGACATTGTTGTGGATTGGTTTTAAAAAAATGAACCTTTCCACTAACATTTAACATTAAACTTTATCAGTAATCATACACCTTTAAAATACAAACTTCCAGACTAAGCATCTGCATGACTAAGCAAAAATCCTATAATCACATGACGTAAACCATAGCGCCATCTATAGTAAAATGGTGTAAACCGAAGCTACGCCATAAACCTATATGCTCATTGAACAAAACTTGACTGGATCGGCGTAAAAACTGTAAATCAATCTTTGAGGAACAGTAAATCGGGATTTTGGCGTCCCGCCTAAGAGCTAAGCGGGACGCGGGACAGAGTAATATAAAATCGGCCATCGGGACGCCCCGCCAGACAGCCCTACATAGGTATTGAAATCCAACATTTTTTCCTCTTCTTTTTGCTAATTTAAATGTAGTGTTTAGGAACTCGGTAAAAATCTCGAATTTTCTGCTCTTACTCATCTTAGTAAGGATTCCGCCGATGAAAAGGCACGAAAAGTTAGTTTCGGACATTAATAAAAGTAGTTTCAAATTATGTTTGTAGTGTTGTAATATACGTTTTTTCAGTTGACATAATCGCTGATTTATTTTTTCTTTGTACTTTTTAACTCTGTTTTAACGTCATGCAAAAGAGCATTATTTTTGATCAGGTCGATAATGTTATTTACTGAATTCGTTGTTGAAACCCTTGGAAAGTCAAAAAACAACGGGAAATAAACACACGCAAGTCACTTCACACTGCTAAGCGGTAAGCGGGGCAAACTAGAGAATGTCCAGCTGGCAGGCTAAAATCGATATCTATCCCCACCACCCACCCGCCGTCTGTGTCGACTCCGCGTTGCGGGGCAATGTGCGAGATGCCCCGGCTCGCAACTTTCGAAGTTGACGCTGGCTCTGACGACGTATTAGCTATTGTTACTTCTAAAAACATACGTTTGCTTACTTAAAAACATACAAAACTTACTATATATATAGAATACGAAATCTTATTAAAGTCGTACTTGCTACGTACAACGTTAAAGAATTGGCCTGATATCTCCAAACAAAGGGGTTAATTATCCATCAATGTGACTTAAAACAATCTTTTTACTAATGTATTTCTGTGGACAAAGGGGCACGCAAATGCAAAAACGCGGTTACAGCAGCCAAAAAAAATTTCCTTTGGCACGATTACAATACTTTACATACTGCGTATGATAAAGTAATATGATATTATTTTGAATTCTCCTCCATAAAAGCTAGTATGATTACTGGAGGAATGGCCAGTAGGTTGGCAGCAGAACATTCTTTTATCAATAAAATAATAGTCTATTTTCTCAAAGTAAAAATCTGATGTGGCCAGGCACATGACTTTATCATACTATATAAAATTAATAGTTTGGCTGCATGAGATTCTATTTGATCGAGATCGGCTATGTCTGCATTAAAATAAAACTAGTAGATCTAGACAAATATGTCGATTAAAACAGCATTCGGATATTGTACTCCGTTGACACCGGGTACAGCGTCCAAATGACACTTACGTGTTACTGGGTGTAAAAAGTGTAACGGTGTACAATATACGAACGCAGCTTGAAATTGACAGTAGGTCACTACCTACTGGCATTAGAATCAACATATCTGACATATCCTGGCTACTAGTTTTAATGCAGTACGACCGATCTCGATGAAATAGAATTTGCTCATGCAGCTAAGCTAATGATTCTACAAAAAAAATTTATAGTCATAAATTATTCAGAATTTCCTCTACTTTAATTTATTATTTAACTATTTCGACGAAATTCCAGAAATGGCGGCTTATTTGCAAAATCTTTCAAAAATGCTAAGACTAAACTCCAGTTCCTTTGCAGCCTTTTCAACAGAAAGCTTTTCAGCTCTAAGTTTGGTTATGAAACTTCTAAATATGAAGTTTCGGCCCGATACCTTAGTAGTTTCGTCGGAATCGTCCCCACAAAAACGGGTACACACACACAGACATTTTTTGTACCTTGGTCAAAAATGTTCAGGGGACCCAAAAAGGGGACCCATATTTACGCTAAAATTTCAAAATTACAATACTTTACATACTACGTATGACAAAGTAAAAATGTGTGAAGAGTTGGAGATTTACACTGACAGTCGAGTTAGAAGGCAAACGATTATGAGTGGTGAACATTCGCGAGTCGTGGGGATATATTTAAAAAGAGGACGAGATACAACGGGAAATGCTTTTGTCACTGGATAGAGTTCTCCAAGAAATAACAGTTTGTTTTGAGCAACTACATGTCCTTACAGAAAAGTATGATTTCCTAATATCATGTAATCTAGTAAACACAAATTTTGAAAATCACGTGAATAACTGTCTTGTCATTGACGACGAGCAGTTGGAAAAGCGGACAAGGGCGTCTTGAACTTTTTTAACAATAGTTGTCACTTGAGAAAGCAGCTTTTTCAAACTAAAATTGATAAAAACTATCTTCGTTCAACAATGAGCGAGTTATGAGCTATACTTTCTATAGAGAGAATTCAAGAATTTTCAAATAAAAAAGCAAGAAGGATAAATTTATGAACACCCTTACATGTCATGTACATTATTATATGTATATTGGTATTTGTAAAATCCATGGGTACAATCTGTTTAACCAAAAGACATAAAATTTGTATTTATTAATTTCTGTTGATGTCCAGTAATGTTAATAACCACCAGTAATGACACTGATAAACATATGTCATTAGCAATTACATATGTTACACACAGGTTCACGTTTCTTTTTCCTATTCAAACCTAATCTCAATCAATATAAAACAATAATATTATTTCCTGAGACAATTATCTCCCGTCTCCATCATCAGTTCGCAATCAATTGTTAATTTACAATAATGCACTAGGCGTGTAATTGAAACGAGACTTGACTCACAATGGGTGCCGCAAGGTCGGAATTGCGACAAAACAACAGAAAAAAACGACTCAATTTCGATCGAAACCACTCAAGCCTCTATTAGATGTTCCCTTCTGTTCCGCTCGTTACAAATTTTCGTTATAAAGTCGCGTCTTTGGTGGGAAGAAACAAGAAAGCCGATCCAGAAGACATAGAAGAAGAAGAAGAACGCAGAGCTTCACTTCCTAGGATGTTAAAAATCGTGAGCGCGTATCTCGTTCTCATGGCCTGCTGGGTTGAGAAACAAAAGAACCTGATACATCCGTTCACAGACATCATTTTCCAGATTGTTGATTTTAAACCCTACTCTGTCTGGTCCCTGGACGTGTTGAGTGACTTAAGGTGCTCTTACACGTAGCCACTTTTGTTGCGCGAGATTCTATTGCGACACTATGAAATGGCATGTTGTGTTCACACGTGAGATAAAATCAGTCAAAAGTTGCGCTACTTTCGATTAGCGCCAGCGCCAAGTGGCAGCCACACATTTTTAAGTTGCGAGGCTATTCACACAGTACACGCCACTTTTCATTGCTGCAACTTGTAAAAGTGGCACGTCGGATGTCAAGAAATGCTCACGGAACGACTGCGCTCCCTCGTTCTTGTAGTGGTTGTGTTTATATTCTGCCTCATTAAGTTTAAAGCGGCGATAGTGATACTGTGTTGTTGTTTATTCCATAAAAAATGGATTCAGATTCTGATGCCGATGAAAGGACTAGAGCAGCTGCGTGTTATGAGCTAATGTTCATGAGCTATTCAAGGCCGCTTTTGTAGGAAAAGGCTCAACTATAGCCTATCGCAGAACTTGAGGATAAAGTGAAGTAGACTTGTGGATTTTTCTACTTTAACAGCCCTACTGTACTTTGAAACTTGAAAAATCTGAAATTGAAATTGAAAATTTTAACGTTGCCGCGTATTATTGCATATTTTGTCGAACCTACAGGAAAAAGTCCCCAAGAATGATTGGAGGATCTAAATGTAGAGAATTTTCATTTTAAGTTTAACCTAATATTTCCATCAATGTCAATTTTTACGACCGTAAAAAAATTATTCGAACAAAAAGTCTCGTCTTGAGTTGGGTTGGGAATTACTTTAACAAGTAGAATGAAAATTTTGCTAAATGTGCATTATGCGGAAAACATAAAATCAGTTGATTATTTACGAGGACTTTAGTTGGAATATTTATTGTAATATTTATTTATCTTTTTTTTTAGAATGACATATTTATTAGAAATTCTTTTCAGAGAAGAAGGATTAATTTTAACTGGTTTCTGTTGTTCATATTGTATGTTGAAATAATAAATATTTATTTATGTTCTTTTTTGTTTAGAGAATTAGTATTTATCGGTTAGCGTCCTTTATTTACAAAATATCAATTTGATAAGATTTTTTACTTTGTTGAAGTTCGATAACTATCGGACACGCCAACTATCGATGTTTAGCCAACACTACCGTATATACATCTACTAAATGTTGCGCCACTAAAGTGGAAGTGGACCAACACGTCGGTCCATTTCTGTGTGGCGCTAGTACCGTGTTTGTACCTGTTTACACGCAGCAACATTTTAGCTGTACGCAACTATAAAAAATTGCGCCCTATACTGAAAGTGTCGCAATATTTATAGTTGCAGCATTGTTCACACATTGCAATATAAGAATTGCGCCATTTTTTAACTTCCGCAATGCGAAAAGTGGCGTCGTGTAAGAGCACCTTTATAGTTAGATGCGTTCGAAATTCTGTATAACTTTTTTCACGACCAAGTCAAAACTTTTGAAGAAGCATGGATAGGAATATTTTTACTATAAAATCTCATTTTTGGAAACGCAATATTTGAGATTACAGATGGCAAAAAACTTCAGCTAGTCGCGCAGCTATCATGGAAGGAGGGAATTAGGAGTCAATTACATGATCACACGCATGTTTAAATATGTATAGAATATAGATATAGATATTTCGTAGTTTATGCGATTGCAAGCGATTCTAAAAAGGCAGTTTGTGGTTATGTGTGGTGACGTTTGACATTTGATATCAATGTGACCCATCTTAGAAAAAAGTTACTAAAAACGGTGTTACAATTTGTTAATTGTAACACCGAAAGCAGTGTTACAATGTGTGCATTGTGAATGCAAAGTAGAAAAAAATTGTTTTTTAACACTACGCCGTACCGCCAACGAGGTATTATCGAGGTAAGTTCTAGATTTAGACTACGTATGTGTGACTGGAATAATCAATAATAAATTATATTTTTAATAAAAATTTTATACTTATTAATATGACCTTGTGGGAAAAAAATACGCTATGAATCAATTTTTAATTGTTAAGAATACAGTATTTACTTGGAATTAATATTTAAAATACAATATATCTTTTAAACAATTTTTATTGATGTTTAGAGATCCTCCAGTTGGCCAAGAATCATACAAAATAATTTTTGCAATGTTTGAAAACATAAATGCCAATCAATAGTCAAGATTTCAGATTCTACTTGATCAAGATCTGACATTTCTGCAGCAAGAGGTTTAGATGAAAATTGGTTAGACGAGTGTTAATTTAAAACGGTTTTACCGTTAAAACTCTTGCACAGATAGAAAACTCTGTTTAAATAAAATAAATCGTTGTTTGAATAAAGACAACAATATATTATATTTCCTACAAAGAATGTTTATTTGCATCAAAAAACATCTGTTTGGAGTACAGTAATATCTTTTCACTCAAATAAACATTTTTTCTAGTAAATAAACATATTTTTTAATTATGGTTGTATTATCTTTCGGAATATTCTTAAAATGCCTGAACACTATTTACCTACAATGGTACAAAATCAGTGCAAAAAGGGCCAAATTGGTCAACACAAACAAACAAATAAAAACGAAAAATCAACACATATTAAAATACATTAAATATCATAGTTTATGGAATTATTCGCCATTTAGTTTTTTTGTGGTTCATCCCTTAGGTGAAAAGAATAACAATATACCCAAAATGTGTTAAAGCTGCAATCCTTGTGTGATATAACCACTCTTCACACCGTATAGAACTTCTAGAACAACCAAAATATTAGAAAGAACCTGACGCGAACCGTTTGCCAACTGGCACTAAACTAAACTATAAAACCACCCTATTATAATTTCCTCCACAAGGACCGGAAGTTTACTTTTTAGACCGGTGAACACTGGCGACAGGTGCGTCATATAGGCCCGTTGTACATTCTCCAAATTGTAGTTAACGTATTTAAACAGAATGATACTAAAATCATTTTAAAAGGTATTTTGAATTAAATAAAACATTGAAAGATAACGTAATATTGTATTAATCACTTTCTCGAAACCTGTAACTGTTTAAATAATAGTTCTAAGATCTAGTGACTAGTCTATCCTGATTCCAGCCCAAACCTACACAGATCCACGACCAAATCTATCCACTTCCTGTATAGTAGCGGCTGCGTAGCGTTCTCCAGGACGTCTATATATATACGTACTCAACCGTGGCAACGAGTTAAACGAAATCTGGACACGTCTGTAAACAGAACAGGCGTCTAGTGACGAAGTTGCCAATCTCTGTGATCCAGAGCAAACCCCATTCGCGCTGCTTTGTGATGCTGCGTAAGGCGTGGTATGCGGACAGGTCTTCTTGGTTTCAAATTCGCTTCTTTTAATCTGTTTCTAACAGTTTGATCAGAAATTTCTAGTCCATGTGCTCGTCTTAGGTCGTTTAGGAGGTCTCGTGCTGTGGCAGTACGCTGACGTAGAGCGGAAAGGATAAGAAATCGGTCTTGATTTTAGATTTTAGTAGTTTTTCGATTTCGACCTTGTTCAGCTCTTCTAACATATTGGCCAGTCTCTTGAAACCGATTCCATAAACGCTGAGTAACAGAAGGGGAAACTCGAAGGTCCCTGCTAACATGTCGAATAGAGTGGCCATGCTGAATAAGGGCGACAGCACGAGCAACTTGCACTTCACTAAGATGCCTCGTTTTACTTCTAATGACGTTTCTAATCAACGAAAATTGACAACTGAATTCATTTGTCATCTTTAGTAGGCTTTCATACTTGAATTTAAACCACACGACATTTTTTCCATCTTGTTTTGCGTTATTAATTTACATTTTTCGAAAAAAGTGTCCCCCTAATTTTTTTAGCAGTGTAGTTTTAGCCATTGGTAATGATGCTTCGTGTCATAATTCATTGAAGCATTGTTTATAGCACAAATTTATAATTTCCTTCCTAGCACTTTGCAATATTAACACTGCCGATAAAGGTGCAGGCTATAATGCGCAAACATGTTCGATAACACGGTCATAATTGCATTATTGTAATCGATGTAATCAGTGCAAAGTGCTTCCTGCTATTTATAGTTCTATCCTCAAAAAAATATTCTAGGTCAAATCGATATCTTGATCAAATCCAATCACAAAATTATCTAATTTATAGTGACAGGTACTACGAAAAAAGGTACCTTTGAATGCGCGGATGTTTTGGTTTTTATTTTGATAAGACCTGACGTATCATTCGCGGTAAATTAGCAGGTAATTAATTAGAAAAAAATAGGCGCGCTGATGTTGTATTAGGTCGAAGCAAACGTGGCATTCCAAAGGTGAAATAAAAGTCTAGTTTGTACAACTGGAACAGACGCGAGAGAATGTTGTTAACGTTCAACACTCCGTCTAGAGTTCAAAGAATAGACGAGTCATTTCAATAAGGTAAAACTGTTGTTCGGAAATACTTTATAAGCGTATTAAATATTAACGTTATGTCTGCCAATTCATGGACCAATCTAAATATTGGGATGACATTTTTGAATTTTTAAAAGTTTTAGGTTAATTCTGCGAAGGGACGGCCAGATTCAGGAAGATTCTTTACAGTACCGAGTTCTAAAAATTTAATTTCTTTTCTGCTGACTGGATTGTTTACCGACCAGAAAAGTTTTCTTTGAAAAGTTGACATACTTCTTGATCAGTTCTAACTCGATCTCCATACCCAATTATCATTAAAACTTCAATTCTTTGTTGTTCTATCAGCGATGGCATTTTGTTATATATATATATATATATATATATATATATATATATATACAGGGTGAGTCACTAGAGTCGCGGTGGTAGATATAGCAATTATCTTTAGAGATGGAAAAAAATATTTAATACAAAAGTTGTTTGGCATATCATTTTTTACAACGTAAAATTATTTTCATTTATACTGGGTGTTGCATTTAGGCGTAGCAGAAAATAAATTAACTTTTTTAAATGGAATGCCCTGTATATTATAACATATTATGATTGCGAAGAAAATTGTCTTACTAATTGTATCAGGTGATATTGACGTAAAGCTAATAGTTTCTGCAATATTCAATTTTTTATTAAAAAAATGGCCGTTGCAGGCCTTTTCCGAAAACTACGTAATAGCGTCATTTTTGCAGATATTTTCTTACAACTTTGTCAGAAAATAACCAATACTAATAGGGAGGTGATAGTGCCCAAAGAAATTTGATGCGCTATACAGGGTGTTCCTAGCACCTAATCAATTTTGATATTTTTCAAATGGCTTTTTCTTGAGTTTTTTAAATGGAACGCCCTGTATATTATTTGCTGGTTGCATTTCTCATTAAGTTGCCTTTAATTTATATTAAGTGTGGCATATACATATTTGTACCCGTTTACGTGATATTTGGAATTTAAAGAAAATGTGTAATAAAGTATACCAATACAGTGCTTTAATATTACACCCTGCATAACATGGTTCTCTTTTAATGATTTTTTTTGTAAAGAGAACATAGAAAGGAAAAAAATACTTTTGTTGAATTAAAAAACTGACAGAATTGCTCAAAATAAATTGAAAAGTACATGGAATTACCATTTAGTTACTCAATATGAAAAATTAATATAATTTGAGACAACTAAAAATTAAATAAAAACAAATAATTAAGAGAAACCACAACTAATAACATTTATTAAACTATTTTTTAAACTTGATAAGCATTAACATAAAACTAGTAAAAAACTATAACAATTAAAGATAAAACAACAAGTAGTTATTGATTTGGTAGGTGTTCAAAATGCCCTCCATTTTGTCTTCTACAAGCATTAATCCGATGGGTAAAAGATCTCGAAGTATTTCTTAACATCTCTCTCTTATTTTCTCTGATGTCAGCAAAAACATTTCTTATTCTAATCTTCATATCGTCTTGTGTGGTAGGTGGTGTCTGGTATACTAATTCCTTAACATGACCCCACAAAAAAAATCCAACTTATTTAGATCAGGAGATCTTGGCGGTCATAACGTAGGGCCTCCTCTTCCAATCCATTTGTTGGGGTATTGGTTGTTCAAAAATTGTCGTACGTTCAGACTAAAGTGGGGCTAAAATATTAAGCGGCAAATCATCTAAATATTCATGTAGATGGTTGTTAAGAAAATGTAAGTACCTTTGACCATTTACGGAACCCTCAAAAAAGTAAGGCCCTAGCAAATTGGTACCTACTATTCCACCCCATACATTGAGTGACCATCTATGTTGATGGTCCAAAGGCCTGATAACGCGAGGATTTTCTGTTGCATAAAAATGGAAGTTATGTTGGTTAACATACGCATTTTTATGAAACGTAGCTTCATCAGTAAAAAGAACAAAGTCAAAAAAATTTGCTTGTTGTTGAATTTTAGCAGCTGCCCAATTACAAAAATTTAATCTCTTTTCTAAATCGTTTTCGTTCAATTCCTGTACATGTTGCACATGATATGGATGATACTTGTGTCGCCGTATTATTCTCGACACAGATGATTGGGTTATTCCTTGATTTCTTATTTGTCTAGTGCTTGAGTATGGATTTTCTACCACACTAGCAACTACCAGAAATTCATTCTCTTCATGTGTCGCCGCTTTTGTTCTTTTTCTTTTTTTGTAAGTAATAGTACCTGTTGATTCAAAACGTTCCCGAACTCTATTAATTGTTCTTGCATCGGGATGCCGTCTTTCGGGATATCGCTGAGCCTAAATTCTTGAGGCCAGTAGAGCGTTTTTGCCGGCTTCTCCATAGATGTAAATAATATTTATCAGTTCCTCTTTAGTATAATTAAAATTCATCGTTAACAGAGATTACAAATGTTGGTTAGCTATATTAAGTCTGTTGACAGTAATAACTACACGTCTGTTATTTGTTTTTGTTTCCATGACAACGAGGTTAAGTAAATCTAAGCTAACTTAAAATATTAGCGTAACTCTGCTATTTAAATGTATCTTTATAAAAAATAGCATTTTTAACTTTACCAACATTTATAATTTATTTATATTATAACAAAATACATGAAAAAAACTAACTCAATTATACAGGGTGTAATATTTAAGCACTGTATTGGTATACTTTATTACACATTTTCTTTAAATTCCAAATATCACGAAAACGGGTACGAATATGTATATGCCACACTTAATATAAATTAAAGGCAACTTAATGGGAAATGCAACCAGCAAATAATATACAGGGCATTCCATTTAAAAAACTCAAGAAAGAGCCATTTGAAAAATATCAAAATTGATTAGGTGCTAGGAACACCCTGTATAGCGCATCAAATTTCTTTGGGCACTATCACCTCCCTATTAGTATTGGTTATTTTCTGACAAAGTTGTAAGAAAATATCTGCAAAAATGACGCTATTACGTAGTTTTCGGAAAAGGCCTGCAACGGCCATTTTTTTTTAATAAAAAATTGAATATTGCAGAAACTATTAGCTTTACGTCAATATCACCTGATACAATTAGTAAGACAATTTTCTTCGCAATCATAATATGTTATAATATACAGGGCATTCCATTTAAAAAAGTTAATTTATTTTCTGCTACGCCTAAATGCAACACCCAGTATAAATGAAAATAATTTTACGTTGTAGAAAATGATATGCCAAACAACTTTTGTATTAAATATTTTTTTCCATCTCTAAAGATAATTGCTATATCTACCACCGCGACTCTAGTGACTCACCCTGTATATATATATATATATATATAGCCTTTTCACATCAAAAATCTTATACGTTTCTCCATTCACCATCGACATACAATATGCAGTATCTTAAAGCACCGTAGGTATTCTAACTTTATATGGTGCGCAATGAATGCTTCAATTAACCAGAAGAGAGAAAATCTAAAACGTCAACTTAATTGCACCCATGGGAGAACATTTTCGCAGTTTTTGCGATTTCTGTGTAGGAATGCTGCTGCTATAATAATTAATCATAATCTACAGATGTTTCTAACGTACGAAGTTGTACGCAAAAGAAGATGAAGGTGTAAAAAATTGTGAAAGTGCCATTTGTGCCAAATGTAAGGTTGTTGACGGAACTCTTAAAGAGAGAGGCAACCCATGAATGAATGAATGTACAGGGTGTCCCACGATAGAAACAAAGTACATTAATGGGCTTAAGAAATCGCAATACATGTTTCTTCCATTTGTAAAAGTTGTAGGTAATCATTCGCTCCACAGCTGATCTTACTGATCTTTAAAATTATGTCAAGATATACAGGGTGTTCTATTAAAGATTCGAAAGTTATTTCACTCATAGCAAACCTCCATTTATTCCGTATAAAGCATACTAGAATCTCAAATCATTAATGCGGTATTTTTGTTTAATTTCCGCAGGTTTGTTGTTGAATGCACCATTGAACTCTCCGTAAAATTTGCAATTTATTTAAAATTTTATGATTACATCTGATAAATCGATAGATTTTAATACTAATAAGGCTAATTTATTTATATGCAAAATCTGCTGGTTTTAGAGTTATGGCACGTTTTATAACAAAATTCTTCCACATCGAACTCTGTCGGTTAAGTTGCCCTACACGGTTGACCTCTTGGTTCGAGTGTTCATCGGTATGCATGTTTAATACACATACACCTGTGCTGGTGCATTTGATGCTTATGGGAGGCATTGAACTGTACCATTACACCAGCAAGCTGTGCTGTGGCGAGTTGCTGCCGAGAGCGAACCATTTCAGCTATTAAAACTCCACTACGGACAATTTAACATCGGCAGTAGATTATTGATAGAGTTGATTGTTTGAGTCCGACAACCATAAATCTAAAAGTTACCGGGCATTATTGAAGAAGCACTTAAGCGAGACCAATTTAACAAATGGGTTGCATGGAGTCTACAAACAAAAAGCGATTCTTTAGGAGACCCATTTACAAATTATGGTACGCAAGTATGTAACACGTTTTGGCAAAGTGGACTATTTTTGTCCTTGGCTTCATTATTTGACGATTCATTATCAGACTCAAACAATCAACTCTATCAATATATATATATATATATATATATATATATATATATATATATATATATAGCTGTAGTTTTTTAACTTAAAAAATTACCGCCATCTTGTATTAACTATTTCAAAGTTTTATATATATATATATATATATATTGTATATATAACAACTAAATAAAACATGATATATATATATATATATATATATATATATATATATATATTGTATATATAACAACTAACAACACGAAGATCGAAGAAGCACCGTCGATTAACCAGCTTTCCTATATATATATATATATAAACAAAATAAAACATGATACCATAAGAAAGCTAAAAGATGGTCATAGTTACCATCTTCATTTCGCATAAAATGACCCGATATAATCAAAAATTCTGCATACCCACACAGTGTATATTTCATTGTGATTATCTAAAAAAAAATACGATAGTTATTTTATACGGAAGCTAACTGATTAAAAATAAAAAAGAAATATCATTTTTAGTTTATTTTAATTTTGTAATAAGTTGTTCAACATGTAATAAAATATTATCAGTACAAATTATATGCGCAATAAATAAAATAAAACGTGCATTTATTGTAAGCATTTGATAAAATATTTGACCAATACCAAAAACATTTGTCCAACACAAACAATATTTGAGCAATTCAAAAAATTACTTGTGCAGTAAATAAAATAAATGTGCAATAAATTTATATAAATGTACATCGGAATAAATAATTGTGCATTTATATACTTGAATGTCCCTTTAATAATATATTTGTACACTTAAATAAATAAATGTGCAATACAATCGTTACCTCTATAAAAATGTAATGAGCAGCTTAAAAAATACTTGTTCATTGAAAAAAATAGATTTCCAGTAGTTTAAATACATCAGCATTTGAAAATATTATAAGCGCATTTAAAAATCTAAATTGTACCATGAGAAAATTTGAATGCGCTCTAGAAAGAATATAATGTGCATTAAGAGGCTGGTTCAGCCTAACTTCAGGTCTGTTCTGCTCAGCTCTGGTGGTCCCCTATTGGTCCAATTATTCAAACAGTTCAATGCTCCTGTGGGTTAATTATTGAATAATGATAGCATCTTATGAGATTACAACAATCTGAATTAACTATTCTAGTGCGTCACATCTCCATATTTATTATACCCATGCCCAATTTAAAACAATTGCAGCTCAAAGATAGACGTATAATTGGAGGACGGGTGATATCCTGATTTCAGGAATAACATAAACCCACACCTTTGACGAATCGGCGTCGTATTTTCCCAATTTTTCCATCCATGTTCGAGTCTGAACAGTGTGTCCATCTACGATGTTCTCGAGAACTAGTCGTCATTAGACGAAGATAATAGTAATGGGTCTATCTCTATCTACCATATACCACAAAAAAGGCTGTTACTCGCTAAAATTCACATTTATATTTACTGGGACAGATTTCGAGAGTTCTAACCTACAAATCCGATACAATCTGAAAATGTAGAAAACTTGGGGACACTGCACAAAGAAGTATTCTAATCGAAATTAGAAGATTACATAAAAATTCTACTATTATATCAGACATCAATCAGGTTTGTGTCTAAAGAAGTATACTATTGTTTTTTTTTCCTTTTCAATTGTTAGGTTAGTTAGCAGAATATACATATAAACAGTGCTGTTTTATCCATTCTACTACCAGAGAATTTAAGCTCCAAGTATGGTATGATGCAGATAGCTCATTACGGGTTTTGTAATTGGATTCAAATCACATTACGAGGAATCAAAATCCTTACGTACTATTTTGTTGATCGAAGAGGATTTCTAGACAAGAGATGTGATTACTAATTTTCATAATTTCCATGACCTGACAATAAAATTATCAAGGTATGCTGAAGATTACCGATTTTTTATCAAATTTTTTGGTAATATTACTGGAAGACGTCTATAACATTATTATATGAGAAATGTATAATGGGACATAGTCGACTTGTCAACCACTGACTCCAGATGTTTTTCTTCTCAAGTGCAAAGTGTATGGAGAATTACGTTTAACACAACAAACCGCAGATAGTATTGCAATTAGCCCCGAAGAACCGAACAAGCATTACGACCCGTATGCGTGTGGTCTCATGATAGCGAGGATCAACATTTTTGTGATTTTGATATTATAATATAATATTAATAAAGCTATATAATATTATAACGCTTATGTTGTCTAATTGTCTTTTATAAATAATATATGAATTACAAATTGGTAAATAAAGAATAACTTATTAACTGTTTTGTTTTTCTTATACGTCATCAGATCCCTGTGCTGTGGATGTACATACGTATGTAATATCGACCCATGCAACAAAGACTATAGTAACTACATTTAGTTTGTTAGTTACGACAGTCTTTGTTGCATGGGTCGATATGTATTTGTTTTTCAGTAGCTAGGCATAAGTGTATTATCGGTTGAGAAATGAGTGCATAATCTATCGTACTAAGAGTAAGTAATCTGTGACCAAAGTTATTGGTACGGGGTTTGTTTCTTAGGAGGTATAAATGTATATGGGCGCATAATCTCAATACACTTTCAAATATTCCACATATTCATAGTACGTGTGCGTGTATTCATAGTACGTGTGTTTTTGCATATATCACTTCATAAACCGTAGACAAATGTTGAAGTTATTTATCATATAAATATATGATAAATATCTCACATACTCCACATAGGTTATGTCGCGGTTATGTCAACAATTTATCACAGTAATTTTTAGAGCTACCATGTTATGTTGGTAACGTTGTAAAATCACTAGACAGCCTGCTTACGTGTGCAAAAATAAATTGAAACAGCGTTAAAGACGTTAGATCATATAATGTTGACCGCACGTCGGCAAAGTCTATCTTGTTCCAAAGTAGCTTTAGCGAAAACGTCGACATCCCCACGCAAAGACCAATTCTCGACTGATTTCTCTAAACTTATCAAAAACAGCCAAGCCTCTGTCGATCAGCTGTTGGACCCGCCACTTAAGTTCTGCAACCTGTGGCAGAACAAGTTAGTATAGTGGCATTAATGCACAAGTTATTCATTTTAGGGCACATACGAATAAAATATTGCTCATAATAATATTTGTATGTAACATATTCATATTTATGGGATGCCCAATATGTATTATTTTAATGCACAACTTGTATGTAACATATTTATATTTATTTTATTACAAATATTATCAGTTGTGGGTATTACGCCAAATATATTAGTCTCTTAATCATAGCAAATTGGAATGTGCGGAATCAGATTAACATTTTGAAAATAAGTCAAATATATTGTACTTGAAAGTACGTAAAATATAAACATCGTTTCGAGACATCGCATATGTGGATACCAAACACGTTTCAAGTCTCGAAACTCTGGCTGGTTGGACAAAAAACTTGTTATTTTCTGGCCGTAAAATAACTTCTACGTCGCATTTTGTTCGAATATTTGACGATAACATATTAATGCCGCATGAATGCTCCGCAGAAAAATATCTTTTTCCACTTGCAAGAAGTTTTCGTAGTACGTCTTGCAAAATATAGCAAAATATGAGCAATGTATTAATACTTTAAACTTATTTTTGGTAATAATTAGATCGATAATTATTCATCCGACTGTAATTAACCAAAAAGTGTTAACTAAATGGCCTAACACAACTTTCTAGGTAAGCAAATACCTATTTCACAATACTTACGATTCAAAACTCACAAAACAAGAATTAAACAATCGGAGGCAAAAATTCGATAATCAATTATTACGAAATCGATCAAAGATTATGCAAAAAAAAATCCTATAACCGTATAAGCAAACATAAACTTAAGTATCCATATATCAATTTCATATTGGCCAGACCATCCTTTCTATATGGTACAAGCAGTAACTCTTCGCGTGTATGGTGAAAGTATTATGGTCAAGAACAATCGAAAATACACCACGGTAGCGGCGATGTGTGGATGCCTTAGTCAGGAAAACTTTCTTTCGTTCACTTCGAATTTACCACGCCCATGCGGTCCCATATATTGCTAAAACCAATAAGCAGATCTTCATAATGCGTCACGTCCGATTTTTATCTATTAATTCCTTGCCTGTGTGACCAGCAATACTCACAACCACGCTTTATTTCAATGCTATTCTTGCACAATTTGACTCTTACATACACAATAAGCAATGGGTGGATCTATCTATATCTGTAATTGTGATGAAGCATTATTTGAAATTAAATATGTAATCGAGTGAAGACATCAAAACTTTGAAAAATACAATACAATACATGAAGGAGAGAGGGCAGACTGAAGAAGACTAAGGACTTACTTTATACTGTTTCATTAAAAATGGCAAAACTTAAATGTTTACCATTTCTTAATAATAAATCTTATTTAACAAAATTTAAAACACTTAATATTTACTTGAATGTTTATATTTGTCGGAATAATGAGTTAGCGGCAATTGTTAAACTTATAAAATTTAATATAAATTACATATCTCTAGAAAAATGAATAGCAAGATATCTTTAGAAGGAAATATTTGTTTAAAGAAAGTTGACAATGTCATTATCACCACATAAACATAAAGTAGCGATATGAGAAGTATGCTACCGAATGCATCAAATCGCACACCCTGTATACATTCCATAAGCCCAACGTACACGATAATCAATTACAAACTTTACATACATCAAAGCGCAAGTTTTGCATCAATGAAATGGAAACAATGCTTGCCACTGATCATCCAAAAACTATTATATTCAAATGCAACAGACGTATTAGTCAGTTGTAACGCTTCATACCCGACGAGACAGGATGTGGCCATATTACCAACCTATCCACAGGATATTGTCAATTGGGTGTTGCTGTCTTTGTACCGGGGTCACGTTGAAAAACCCACAAGATGCGTGTAAATTAATACTTGATACCAGGCTTCAATATGTAGGCATTCACCTGCTACTCAAAACGGAAAAGCTTCCTTTTAATTCAAGGTGAAATAGGTGTTACCGTAACCTGGATAAATCCAGCATCCGCTTTTCTCGACCAGGATGCAATACATCCTTTATTTTTTATGATTATCCCGTTAACAACACCTACACTGCCGCTCATGGAAGTTCGGATACATAGTAAACATATAGGAAATAATGATAAAAGCACTGATAACGAATCAATAAGCACCTCTGTTTCTACCAAATAACGAACACATTCTTAAAGTTGATTTCCAGTAACACCACATCATTAAATGTGCTAATTTACAATAATTTTTATATTTAATTACTATGCAACATTTATTCTGTTTTGTAACTGGTTGTTGGGAATTTTCTAGTTTCCATTAAAAAGAATTAAATACGAAATAACAAATAGAGTCATAAATACTGCATCTCAGATACATGTTGCGACCCCACTTTTCTCAGATTTTTGCATCAAATGCTCGGATTCGTATTCAAACGAGTCTGTGCCTGCAATCTGTAGTTTGCACAAGATAACTCTGTCACGCGGAAGACATCATGCGACGCGGAAAGCCAACAAGCTAGGAATAGCGTTCTGTAATTATCGATTTTCATCAGGAACGCTTGTCAGTTCGTGAAAATACATACGTGGGTTGAGCGTATAGCGCTACTTATGTAAATTATAAGCTGTGTGCAGATAAAGTAAATTAAATTTAAAACGGCTGTTCTCTATTAATACAATACGTGCGTGCCTCTATAATCTTTTAAGCTTTGTTTAAGCTTATTATGACAGTTTTATAGGCTGATATTTCGATAGATATGGTTTGGAATTTGTTTTGTACCGTAGGCTTACTACCTGTGTTGAAATTGATCTTTAATTTTTAGAAATGACCAAAGCAATTTATCTTTTTATTAGTGTACTAGGTTTCTGGAAATTTGGTAATCTTTCCCTTTTCTGATAGCACACCCTGTATATTTTTAAAAATTTTTTGTTCTAGGGTTAATCCTTAGAAATTTCTTTTTAATACAATACTATCATTTTTTAGTTATAAGGAATTAATCAAAACTCCTGAACTTCAAATTAAGAATATTTTCCCACATACAACACATTTCTTTTAATTTGGCAGCTTGAATTTTTAATTAAATTCTATTTTATAGTTTTGTTATTTTTTGTTGATTTTTTTTAATTTTTATCCGTTAATTATCGATTAATTGCTCATACGCAAAGATGACCTCATTTTATAAAAAAAATGATTCTTACAAAAAAAACTCTTAGAATTAATCTTAGAATAAAAAAAAGGTGTTCTATTAGAAAAAGAAAAGTTTACCAAGTTTCCATAGTAAAATGAACCGTGTATATTCAAAATATACTTAGACAATAGCTTGTTAAAAATAAAAAAGCTATTGTTTGATTTTTTTTTTAATTTTGTGCGGTTGAAGACGTGTTTCGGTGTTCCGGTAATTTGGACTAATTTTGATTAGTTGCTTATAACTAAAAACTGATGTAGGTTATAAGCAAATTATTTCTAGAAAAATTCTAAGGATTAATCTTAGAATCAAACAAATTAAAAATACACAGTGTTCTATTTGAAAAAGAAAAGGTTACCAAATTTCCAGAATGAAATGATCACGTATATTGAAAATATATTTAGACGATAGTTTGTTTAAAACCAACAAAAAACTTTTGTTTGAATTTTCCTTTGAAATTCTTTACGGTTGAAGAATTATTAAGGTGTTCCGATAATTTTAACTAATCCTGTATAATCCGCCATTTTGAATTTATTTTTAAAGTCTGACATGACATGTTTAATCATCGATCTTCAAATATTACGGGGTATAAGGTTCATGCATATCCAAGATTGTTTACATTTTCGGTCGCCATATTCATTCCGCCATTTTGAATTTTGAAAATTGGACATTGGATTCGTAGCTTAGGATCTTCAAATATCACAGCAAACAAATTTCATAAGCACCTAACATCTTTCTAAATTTTCTATATTGAATTTGAATCCGCTATTTTGAAAAATATTACAACGGGTTTGGAATCAGAACCCCAAAAAACACTATATATCATAATAAAAATTCTATTTAAATGCTTTAAATAAACAAATATTGTGGAAAATATACGCTTTTTTAATCAAAAGTGCTTTAAGTATGACATGAAGCCGTTCGCGAGTGCAAGATAACATCGCCGCAATTTAGAAAGTAGGTATCCTATGATAGAATAGATGCCTCTTAACATGCTCCTTGTGACGTACATATACATTAATTAATGTCTTAAGGGCGCTAATCTTAATAACCCAAGGAACATTACGATTAAATCTGTAGATTACGTTAATCAATAAAACGGCTCATTAATATTTGATTGACTGCCATAAATGTAGAGTGTAGGAAATGATTATTTTTGACGATGACGTTGCGAATCGCAATCTGATTTTTTTTACAATTTATCATTATTATCAAATGACAGATGATGATAAAAGTGCATTGTTGGTTTTCTGATTTGCTCTTGCCACTGATAAATCACATAAAAAAGCCTTTATAATAACTCCAACGTAATTTGATGAAATTTCGGTTGATATCTAGATTGTAGACTTCGGTTGATACTTATATTAATCCTTGAGTTGACAATTCATGTATATTTTCCTTGTATTTATGTAATTCACCAAACTTATTCTGAGTTATATCTATGTCACAATAATGTGTCAGTAAGTATACATATTCTATAGCAGGGGTTCTCAACCGGTGGTACGCCAGGTGGTACGTAAACGGACTTCCAGGTGGTACGTAAAAGGTACCAAACTTAAAATCATATTTATTCAGATGATATTGTTAAATTGTTTGACCCAAAATTATAGCGGTCAAATCAGATAATACCCATTACCGTACGCAGACGTTTTTCAAATGGCACATTGTGTAAAAGGAAGAGTAGTTAAAAAGATAAATCAAAGTTAATATTTTGCGCTACAGTTAGATAAAATACTGACATAATTAAATTTTTATCAATTTATTAGTCTTTATCCGATTCGAGATGGAAGAGAACATTGCAGAGGAATAATTATTTTGTAAACCTCTGCTCGAAAGAATGAGCGAAAATCACTGGTGTCTGCACGGATGGAGCTCGAGCTTTAACAAAAAAAGAATTTCAGTCAATATTATTAAAAGTCGACCATTCAGTTCACGAATGTTTCCAATATTATGTCAGGAGATGGGTAGCAACAGAAGTCACTCTTGTTACATTCCGATGATAGATGGCTCTCTAGAGGTAAAGTTTTGAATCGTCTCTTCGAACTTAAATCAGAAGTTCAAGTTTTTCTTGAAAACGCTAATTTCGAATTCAAAAATTCTTTCTTTGACGAATTATGGATGGCCCGGTTAGCATATTTAGCTGATATTTTTGGAAAGCTAGTATGAATTAAATTTAGTTTTGCAGGGATCAAAGGTTCATTTAATTATCGTTGAAGATAAAATTAACAATAAATAAATCGAGTTAATTATAAAAGAATTTAATAAAAATAAAAGTAGTTTATTGCCAGCATTCGAAGGCTCCCTTGAATGATGAATTAGTCGGATATAAAAAAATTATTGATTGCACCTCTTTAATAAAACAATAGTTATTTTCCCAAATCTATGACAATGAAAATTGGATCAGAAATCAAAAAGGTTTGTAAATACATACCAAACTTCACAACATAATAGAAAAAGAATAGACATTTCCTCACACACAGCGCTGATAGAAGAATTTGAAATTATTACAGTCACCGTTTTTTGGAGCCAGAGGAAGAATTATTTTAAAGAAACTGGAGATTAAGATATTAGACTTTTAATGCCTTTTTGCGCCACGATTTATGTGAAATTTCTGTAGGTATGGGTTTTCATCAATATTATATTTAAACAACAAACATAAGCCAAAATTAATGATTGAGCCAAATTTGAGCTTGAAACTAATTGACACAGATCATGATATATAAAAAAAAATTGGTTTAGCAAAACAACCCCAAGGGTCTTTTTATTTTACTTTTGTATACCAAATGAAATTTTGTTATAAACGTTATTATTTTATAACAAAATAAATAAGTAGGATTATTTCTTTCCCTGTATTAATATGCATTTTTGTATAAAGGGTGGTGGTACGAAGAAATTTGGATATTTTTTAGGTGGTACACGGAACCTAAAAGGTTGAGAACCCCTGTTCTATACGTATGACGTTCACTAATACCCGGATATTTTAAGGTATTTTATCAGTTAGGTGATAATTATTGCTGTAGATTATCTCATAGCTTTACATTTGAGGTATTACAATTGTTGATTATACTTACTTTAAGCAGGCTTAAAAATGACCTAAATTAGAGATGTTTCAATATATTAAAACTATTATGGTCAAACTTATAGTTCTCAAAAATTAAATTGCTATTTTTAATAGAAGAAATTACTACGATTTTATCAATAAAATCTTATTCATTTACAAATTACTTATTGCATATTGAATGTGTACGGTGTCGGCATTTATATTTATAACGGAAAGAACACACTCATAATGGCCAGAATTCGCCGCTTATGTCAGTTTAGAAACGCACATGACCTCAATTGCCCGAAAATAAATCATAATCATCGAGATTTATTTCTTTAATTGGGCATCTTGGCTAACCAGACACCATATGGCAATATTTTAGCAAAATTGCCTATGGTCATCCAGATGTACGTCTTGATATGTAGCCTGTACAAATCTTACTTAGTGTTCCTTATCATGTCATCAATATCCTTAAATCGGACAAGAAAACTACATAACCTACAATTCACGATATGGCGCGGAGTATGGTAGGTCACATGTAAACTGACATTCAAAATGATTTGCATTGAGTTGTTTGGTGCTTTTTTTTTATTTCAGGTCAGTGAAATCTGCAGAACTAAATTTCAATCGAGTGGATAAGTCAAGTGTTTTAAAATATCAATCCAACAATTAGCGTTTTATTTTGTCTCATTTAAAGGGTTTGCAAAGATTTTCCAAAATGTCCGTGCTGGTGCTACGTAGATAGCAACGACTCGCTTATAAATTAGGACAGCATGTTCTTGCGGAAGTGTATGTGATCAACATGAATTGTTGAATTTCGACCAAAATAGGCTAGAAACCGAATACGAGAAATAATTTTTTGCCGTCCTGATGGACTCTACGCAGACAGCAAAGAGCGAGTTATAAATTAGGAGCGCATGTTCCCGCGAGGGCTTATAGTGCAGTCCCCGTACGACACACGGAACGAAGAATAATCAACAACCGCAATACCTACTTAGAATGTTACAACTACTAAATAATTAATAGGAGTTAAATAAATTATTACTAAGGAAATACAAGTAATTTAATTTTTAATCAGTCATTTATTTTTCGTCATAGAATTTCAAATATATTGGTATTTAGATTTAGAAAATAATATTAATACCAAACACTTGCCGCTTGGCAATGCATTTAGGGCAATCGCAATCTATGTAGGATGGTTGGCTTTAGTTCTACTTGTTGTACAACAGACGTAGAACAGACACTAGAAATATGGGCAAATTAAAAAATCAGCTGCCTTCATGTGGCCCGCGTTCTAAGAAAACTAATAACTTGCGAGAGTACCTGCGGTAAGTGTATATGTAGATATTATACGTGTAGTGTAATTCTTCGCTAATTAACTTCGCTAGTTAATTTGGGCAATACTCTCTTACAGGCGTAAGCGTGCCGGATTACCATGTATGGCAAAAAACTTTTATAAAGGTGTAAAATATTTGAACATGTATCTATATAATATATAATAAATGACTTATACATATACATAAAGCTGCCTGTTTTATCGAAATCGCTATTTTTTCTCATACCTACAATTGAAATTGAAGTACGTATACTACCAAGTCTATACATAGCAATAATAATTTTGAGTAAAATTTCAAAATGCAGTATCCAACTGTATCTAGAATTAAAATAGGAATATTATATTTACTAACACCTACTTGCGTCAGCCGATAAAAATTTGAATTTTTATATGAGGTGTGTTTTACCTGAAAGTATCGATCTCTGCTAAGTACGAACGAGACATTCGAGATTATTGATGCACAAAGAAAACGTTAAATGGATTTAAATAAGTATCTGAGTACGAATGCTTTCACGGCCAGAGTCATTTAAATTTAGATGATAAATAGTTACCGGTTTATGCCGTGAGTAAAAATTCATAATTACTGTCTTCGCGAACCATGCTGTTCGCTTCTTCGGAGCTAACTGATAATTAGTTACTAATTATAATAATAAATGTAAAGCAATAAATGATTTATGTAAGAAAAGCTGTCTGTTTTACCAAAACTACAATTTTTTTCAACATACAAAAGGTAAAATGTTCAACCATAGTTGGTAGTAAAATAGGAATGTTATAATAAAGCAATTAATTAATTTGTATCACTGTATTGTTTTGTGGAATTGTATTTGTATTTAAAATATCCAAGAAAAGCATTTCAGAACATGCGATAGTATCATACACAAAATTATTAAGAAACGGTTCGGCGCCAGTCGACACCGCACGGCCCCTTTGATCTTCGCCGCCAAAGAACGATACCCCGTTCCCCTCACCTAATCAGTGCGTTGCTTGCATTTTCTGCGGAGTGTACAGTGGGCGCGGCTTGTTCCCTCCTCTCGCGCCTCAGTTTCGTCGAACTTTTGAGGCCGGTGACTAACATTTACTCTTAAACAATAACAGAAAAGCCAAAAAAAATAAAACAATTCCAGTTTTGCTATCCTATATTAATCCTCCATTACTATAGCTTCAGATTTTGTAATATTTCGCATACGGTTCGACAATTAACACGTAACACGATCTACACATGGTAATGACTTCAGCAAACACAGTCGGAAGGTAGGAACAACTGGCAGAGATACCAGTCAAGTCAGTTTCATAATAATTTGCCTCGGTCCGCTAAGACAATGCGCTACGTTTGTTACACTTTTACTTTTCGATTATGCCGCTTAATCTCCATTATGAATCACACTGAGGAATTCTCCTTCAGTCAGGAACTGCAGTGGGTATAACAACAGAGTACAGTAGAGGCCGACACTCGATGAACACAACAGACGTAGGTAACTTACGAAACGACCGGTAAAAAAGTGTTTCGTAGGTAATTTGATTAACCGCGTATTGTTACGCCGTTTACGTTCGCTCCTGTTTTTCATCTCTACCGGGTGATCCAATTTGGAGGCTCACCATGGGGATCTCGCTTATTAGTGGAGATAGAGCTTATATTTAAATTTGGCAAAGATTCGTATTTTTGTGCTAATCAATTATCTGAAAAGACACTTTAGCTATCATTTTTCATTTTAAAGATATCCGCAAAAACCTGAAATGTTAAGATATCGTTTTTAATTTTTTATTCAAAACCAAACGTAGCTTGACATTTGAAACAAAAACATTCTACAGCTACTTTTAAACAAGGAATGCAGTGTTATTATTTAATTTGAAATAACATCAAAGATGGCGGCGTAACCATGGCCAACTTTTGTTTTTCTTATGGGCGCCATGTTGAATTTTGACATTTTCCGATAGTCGTGTTTTCTTTCTCATTTCCGCAATGTATTATTTTTTAAAACAATGGTTCAATAATAAAAAACTTTCTTCTTTTTCTCGTTGTTTGTCGTGCTTATCAGATACCCAACTGGTGCTTGGTTACAGACCGCCGGCGCCGAACTGACCAGAGTGCTTTGGATTTAAAACATTCAGATTGTAAAAGAAGCAAGTTTATACAAAAAAAGCTTATTTTTTTAAATAATTGTTCCAATTGGTCGCCATTTTCTTGAAGGCATAAAACCAAGCCAGCTTTTCTACATCTTGTTATGCTCTTCTAGCTATTCTTCCCGGAATGGCATTGACCGCATTTGTTATTCGATCCCGCAGATGATATAGGGTAAAAACCAGTTAGGGCCTCGAAGAAAAGGGGAAGTTAACCCAGAAGCCTATAAATAAGCTTTCAATTTATGATGTACTAGCCATTCGTCATAATCATGATTCAATTGATAAAATAAAGAAAATAAATCTGGGCGACACTGTATCATAAATTCTGACCGATGAAATGCCACCTGGTAATTTCATTTTCATTTTCACATTCAAGTGGCAAAGTAATTGTGGATATTGCAGCCAGTATAGATATATGTGTTGTCACTGATGCATTATCCAGCCTTATGAAGATTATGGAGGTATTATGTATGCGCATCTAGGCAAACTGCAATAATATCTGCCCGAAGGCTGACGCAAGGCGCATCATGTTTTCAGAGCCATCCCTGACTGATGCTGCAAAACAAGCCCGTCTGTCGTCAAAATCAAACAGAAAGAAACAAGAGTAGGAAAATGTTAATTTGAAAAGATAATTATATGGCCCAGGCTTCGCCGACTATAGTAAAATATAGCAATTCTATACATCAAAGTTACACAATATTTTAAACGGTATTGTCTCAAAACCGCATTTTTCAAACTGGCCGGAACGATAACTTCAACTGATCTTCGTCAATTCACTTGAAATTTTATATGCAGCTTCAGAACAATATTTTCTAGAGAAGTACGTACGGATTTTACGATAAGTTCGAAACTTTTTTTGTTATAAACAATTTTTAACCTAAATTTGTACCTTAAAGTGATATTTTGTGTTCTAACGTGCGCCATTTTGTTTTAAAGCGGAATTTTCTAATTTCCGTACGTACTTCCCAAGATAATCTTATATAGAATCAATATATCTTTTGTTTCTATGGCTAAGTGAAAAACTGTGTGCAAAATCTTTCCGGCCGTACAACCCTATCCGCCGGAAGAGGTTTCCTTTGATGTGCTCTAACGCTGGTATTTTTTATTTAATTTTATTTTTATTTATTGTGAATATTCCTCAAAATGTGAACAATAAAGGGCTTTAAAGAGATTTTGTAATTCATTTACTGTATTGTAAGAATATACCTACAAAATCGGCTATTTTTTTCTCGCGCTAGAGTGGCATTACCCCTTAAGTAACCAAACAAAAAACAAGCAAGATCCAAACTTTTGGTTGCAAATTTCAAGCCAACTAAGTCAAATTTGATCCTTCGTTAATTTTTTATCGCAGGTATGTACATATTTATTATGGCTAATAGTTCTAAGAAATTTGACTGAGACTTAACAAAGGACGTCGTTAAATCACATTAAAACAGTCGCGAAAGCACAAACTCCATAGAATGCGCACCAAGAGGTTCCGTCTCTGATTTGAAACGGGCTTTCAAAGTCACGATCATCGCGTCGGTCGGTGGTCGCATTCCTCTCTATGGCGAACTGCGCAGCAAATAAAGAAAAGCAAATACATAAAGGAGCCGAGAGAGACGATTCTGCATTGTTTTTACCATTTCTTCGTGTTCCGAAACCACTTAGGTTCGAGTTCATTAACGGTTCACTTTTTGGCCGTAAGTTGCCGACGATTTTACTGGAATTCCTACTAAATTTCATTAGTTTTGGTGTCAGTTTTTCCTGTTGCCAAGTCTGGACGAGGTATGATCATTGGGTAAAAAAGTAATAGAATTACTTCTGACAAGTTTCTAAATTACTGTTCTGTGCTTTTTTTTGTCAAGTACCTCAGTGAGATTATATTAAGCTTATAGAATGTCAATATTGTATTATATTTATAAACAAAGCCACGAAAATTGTTAAAGTAAATTTGCAGAACGATGATGTGGCTATTGGAGAACCCTTATGCGTCGCTTAGAGCTAGGGCAGCCAGATTTTAACAAAATATATGGAAGCACTAGTTAAATATATAAGATCATGACAAAATATATGATATAGAAAATTGATTTTTACATAAATTGTGTATTTCGATACTTAAAAATCAACGTGATCGAGAATTTTGTAAAATAACAAACCGTCTCAGAGATTTTCTATTGTTTCAATACCTTACGCATCACTGTATACCGACATAAAATAAATATAAAAATTGTGATAACTGCCACTAAAATGTTGAACAGCATCGGGCTAATACAAAAATAATAAAATTTACAGTAGTGCAAAAAGCGGTTTAGATGTGTATAGATTTATACTTTAAATTTATTTCCTAACAAGGAAATTTATACGATTTCGCAAACTACAGGAACTACCGATTCATGTTTTTCGAAGATTCGTTTATATTTTTTTCTACTTTGCGTTCGTTATAAACTCATAACGAAACCGCTTTCGGTGTCGTTATGAAAACACTAGATCACAAACTTTTAGTAACTTTTAGTTTTCCAAGATTGATGACATTGACGTCAAGTGTCAAATAAGGCTGGCATCGCAATCGCTATTGGCTCGCCTCAATCGTACTTGTCAATTTTACCACAACTAACAACTGTTGAAAATAAAATTACTCTAGATTGTAAGAGGACACCCGCATTTTTCGAAATTTATGTAAAATTAATGTCGCAAAGTAGAAAAAATAGTATATAACACTCGTTTTATAAGACGTATTGGCGCACTCTTTCCATTTGGGCACTCCTCGCTACGCTCGTCGTGCCCAAAACAACTCGTGCGCCAATTTTTGTCTTATAAAACTTGTATTATAATATACTATATTGCAAATCCAGTAAAATGCTTAAGGTAAGTTATTTTTATGTTTCGTTTTTGCTCTTTTCAAAAAAATATGCTTTATTTCTATTAAAAACTTAAAGTAAAATTGAATTTTATTCACGTCCTATCACGTGATTGAAAACGCTCTGTAATTGGCTCAGTCGCCAGTGACGTCATTCGTTAGTACGCTTAGAGCGCGTTCGGTTTGTCAGGGTAGGGTATGGGAAGAGCAATGCTCAGATAACCTGGGTCGGCTGTCTCTCTCTTATATGCAGATAAACGCCGTATGACGTTAGTCCGCCTATTATGCAGCGCGTCACTCTCACCGTACCTTACCCGATTATTCGAACGCGCTCTTATGCTTCTCCCGTTTGAATTTAATAGCACTAAAGTGCCATGTAAGCATAACTTTGTAGGTTAGGTTAGCCCTAACCTTAAGCTGTCAGATCAGATAATACCTGGTTCGAAAATACGATAGATAAATTATTCTAGTCAGTTTTACTAATGTCGAAGTAATCTTCAAACAAAAGAAAACACTTGTATTGGCCGATATTTATTTCATTTGGATTTCTACGAGCCAACCACTTTCTTCACAGTTTCAAATCTTAGTTTATCCGGAGTCTTTCTTGACGTATTTCTGCATTGTGGATTTATACACCTTTTATAACCCATTTTTATGTAGAAATTGTGAAAACAACACATCATACAGCACAATTACCGAACGGCGACGATGCCGATGCTGACAGACCATATGGGCCGATTTGACATCTACTATCGTGTGACGTCACACAACAGAAAGCATCGTTCTGGCGGGACTTTTTGTGATTTAATTTTTAACGCTGATTTTTATGAAATATTGAGGAAATAATTACGAAAAATAATGCATTTACAATGTAGGAAGGAATAAACACACTAAGATGGTTTTCCAATAATAGTCAAATACCCTATTAGAGCTCTGTAGACAAAACTAGCACTTCAAAACTCCAGCACGTCTTGTTATTAATGTTTGGTAAAACAACGGTAATGACGTAAATAAAACAAAATAAAACATTCAGTTGACTGGTATGTATGTAGGGTGTTGGGGGTCAAGGATAAATCCTCGTGGTACCCAGGCCCCATTGGGCCCCTTGTGCCTCCCCCTGCGCTCTCTCCAGCTATGTCAACCAGCCTAGGTTGTTAACGAAGGCTAGGACGCAGCTCAGAGGTGCGTTCCTGATTCCGTCCATGGTCGGCCATGGATCCCCCAGCAAGCGTTCCCTGTATTCGACCAGGTCTGGGCATTCACATAAAATGTGTTTTACCGTCTCATCCTCTAGCTCACAAGCTCGGCATATAGACGTTTCAGCGAGATGCATCACGTGAAGATGCTTCCGTAAACCGCAGTGACCCGTTAGAATACCCGTAACTAAACGTAGCTTGTTTCTGGGCAGCTGTGTAAATTTCCTAGCAGTGGAGCTGGAGGAAGGGGGGAGCCCTTCCTTAGCTTGCTGACAGCCAGGTAGATTTTCCCACTGTCGAAGGAATTTCTTGTGGGTGATGTCCTTCAGTGATTGTAGCAGAAGGTTATTAGTGGGTAGTAGGAAGGGTTCCGGTGAGCTTACCGGTCCGTTGGCAGCTCTTCTTGCTAGTTTGTCAGCGTGCCGATTGCCCTTGTCCTCAGAGTGCCCTTTTATCCATGTGAGGTTGACATTGTTGTGTCTGGACGCCTCCACAAGGGTGTTATAACAGTCCAAGACTAAGTCGGAGGTAAACCTGCAACGACTTAATGAGAGTATGGATTGTCTGCTGTCTGTGTAGATCGTTACGTTCCTGCCAGTTTTGTCGGAGCTGATGATACACTCCGCGGCAGTTTTTATGGCAAAGATTTCCGCCTGCGTTACAGAAGGATACTTGCCTAGGGGGATGGACTGTCGCAGCTGGTAGTCATGAGAAAAAATCCCAGCGCCAGTTCCACTGTCTTTCTTGGAGCCGTCTGTATAGATCTTCAGGCTCGTGGTGTTCCCTTTCTCCTGCGGTATGTCCTCGGGAAGGTAAGGTTTGTTGAAGACGTAACAAGGTGGGATATAGTCCGTGCGGTAGTCGAGAAGCGGCACATCTTTCGATGCACTACTCCATAGACTGCCCCACATGCCGCCCTTGTCGCCTACTTTTGTGTAGCCCACCGTGCGAAGCCTGAATAGTGTTTTCAGGGCCACCTCTTCAATGAAGAAGTCAAGTGGTGGCAAGTACAACATGTACTCCAGCGCAGCGGTTGGGGTTGTGCTCATTGCCCCGGTTGTGCCGAGGCAAGCAAGTCTTTGTATTTGTGCCAGTTTGATTTTGGTTGTGGCCAGCTTGACTCTAGACCACCACGCAACCGCCCCGTAGGTGAGCATAGGACGAATAACGGCAGTGTATATCCACAGTGTGATCTGTGGTGAGAGACCCCAGGTTTTCCCCACGGCTCTACGACACTGACCGAAAGCCATCCTTGCCCTTTTCATTCTTTGCTCAAGATGTGTTTTCCAGGTTAATTTCCTGTCGAAGGTCACACCGAGATATTTGACCTCTTCTGACAGTTTCAGTTCGCTGTTGCAGAACTTTGGTGGTGTGAAATTGCCGTGTTTTCTCTTACTAGTGAAGAGTATCATTTCCGTCTTGGCTGGGTTGACAGAAAGCGAGTGAGCTTTGCACCAGTCCTCGACGTGTTTTAGCGCCACTTGCATTCTTTCCGAAAGTGTGTTGTGGAATTTTCCGCTGATGAGTATAACAAGGTCATCAGCGTAGCCAATGGTCTCAAATCTTTGGCCATTTAATTCTAGAAGCAGGCTATCAAGGGTAAGGTTCCACAAAAGTGGTGACAACACTCCTCCCTGTGGACAGCCTCCCGCAACTCTTCCCTTCAGTGTAGTGTTGCACGCCTTGAGGCTCTGGTTGACTGGTATGCCCCACATGTTGGCAAAAAACATTCCTCAATCTTACAATGTATATGACTTTTGCTTAAAACCGAAACTCCAATATAAAGTACCAAATATCACAGTGTTGTTGCTGAGGAATCACAAATGACAATTGAATTAGAAATCATTAATCGATTAACTTGGTTTAATTCGGAATGTCAAAATATAACCTATATCATAGTGTATGTTCTTCATAGATCGTTAGTTCAACAAAGTTGATGTGACTTTTCATCAAATTGTATAGTTAATATGGTCAAATATAAATGAAAGTACAGTTCACAGGCTCTCTTCATAAAAACTTATTATGTATTATTATTTTCAGGTCAAACTACGTATTGCCTACGGAAAATATGACTATGTGCAAACCGGACATCAGCAGTCACCATTACAAATCCATCAACTCTTTTCTTCTCTTCTTCTTCCACCAAACAATTCTCTTTTTTTTTAATTCAGACTCAGTTTGAGCCTGAGTTCCGCGAACCCAGTTAGGACAGTCATTTAAATCTGTTTATCGCAAATCGAAAACAAACCACTCTGCTTTCTGCATAGCATAATAGTGGCATAGTGATGGATACTGTTACCTTCTACAGGTACAGTTGGTGCAGAAACACCAAGAGATGCTGATGATATAACGGTACCTACATTCTGCAGGAGTCGCAACACTTGCTCGGCAAATGGTTGATGGCAAACCAAACGATCCGTCTAATTATAATTTCATACATAAAATTTATCAGGTTTGATGACGACACTGCTATACCATAGCAGTAGATACAAATGTTGAAGGTTCAATGTTGTAGATACAAAAGTTGCTGACAGAATGCTGTCAGCAATATTAGAAAGTTGCAGAGAATCGTCAGAATAGACTTCTTCAGCTTTATATTAAACAACAAACTAATTTATCAAAACAAAAATATCTTTTTTCGAAGATATCAACAAACTGATATCTGAGAACTGATATCGGTTCTATTGTTCTGGTATATTGCAACTGATTGGGTAGAAGAAGTAGTGCTACATTCCGCATGTTTTTGTTTACAATGGCAATAGTAGATTGCAGCCGCGATCCGCAAAACAATAAAGGAGCGTTTCCGGTAGACAGGATTTTCAAAATGAATAGCAATGCTTTTTTTATGCTCCGTTTAAAGTTTGTCATTCACCTCTGTAATGATATCATTACCGCCTCTTTTATTAGTGTTGTTTTAAGGCTAATTATTGCGCCAATCATGAAATGGTCCCCTCGGTTCCTTATGCAACTGTCATCGGAAAGGAATTTCAATATTTATGAAAATTATTTATACAAATTTTGGTGTGGACTTACAAATATAGACATGCTTTCCGATGGCAGTTGCGTCTGATTATTGTCTGCTGTAATACAATATAAAATACAATTAAATGTTAACTATAAGAGCACAAGTTATTTTCTTCTGAATTTCTCTAGACTTGCACTCTGGAGTATTGTAGTGCGTGTTTGTAGTGAGTTGACAACCATGTTTACAATAGCGACGATTGTGAAAGTACTATATCATCGACTAAAAAAATCAAACACAGTCCAGTTTGCCCACATTATCTTTACAAACAAAATAATCTGGGACATACCTCATGTCAAGATTAACGTCGCCATAGTTTCATATGCAAACCCTGCAAAATATTGGCTATGCCTCTGGATGTAAAGCTAAGGTGGAAAGACCACGTTAAGAAGAAAAGAGTAGAGCTTGGCCTAATATACAAAGAACTATATTGACTTTTGAAAATAAACTCTTAGTTGTCAGTACAGAACAAATTACAAGTTTACAACAAAGTACTAAAACCGATTTGGTTATACAGCATTCAACTTTGAAGTTGCCTTAAAAGAGCAAATATACAAGGAATCCAGAATTTTCCAAAATAAAGTACTGAGAAATTAGTTCTGTATAGATGTTGAGATTTAACAAACGTCAAAAATCATGCTTACCACCCTACTCATGCTATCTCATGCATCACTAAGACACCCAATACTACCAACATAAACAACTGAACCTTCAAACAACTAAAATAATTCATAACATAACCTACCCGTTTTTTAAACCGAAATTTCTGAAATTGCAGCAAGTTTTACAATACCCTATAGAGCTATACATAATAAGTTTGATCATAGAAACACATTGCGTGTTGAGAATTCGATCCTAAACTGTATAATTAACGAAACCCCAAATCTAAATTACGCGGCTAATACATTCTATAATAACAATAATCATCTATAGATAAGATCTATAGATATAAATTAGCGTAAAGTTCGCAAATTGTTACGATGGACGCATATCGTCATAGTATTGTATCAGTATCATTGTCAAATCTATCCACGCGATTAGATAAAAACAAGAACGAAACTATTGGTATTACAACACACAGGTATCACCTTGTAAACTGCACTAACACCAACAATAAACATGATTACGTTGTGCTAACAAATAGTAACCGAATCTATAAAACTCTTTCGTAACACACATGCATCGCTTAGCAATGGCATGCAGTACACTTTTTTCGAGTCAAGGGTACATTATTTTGAATGATTTTTGCTATTAAAATGTATGTTACACTTACCGGAAGATTCCGTGAAGATTATTCGATGATTCTTATGTACGGCTCACCAATAATAAACAATTAACGACACTGAATTAACGATAAACTAAGCGATAAGTTTTATGGGACCGTTTGAACACGCACTAGAACCAGCGCTATCGCGGACAATTCGCGTACTGATGCTGCTAGGTTTTCTGTTGGTTTTCTCAGGTTACCGTCAGGTGAATGCAACTCCCACCACTTCACTATTGTCACTTCCTATGATGTATGCGCCCAATGGGATAGATATGATTATTTTTATCGGCAGATCAAAAATGCCTTTGCCAAATAAGGATTTTATTTGTTGGGTGTTGTGTATTATGCTGCTTTGGTGTTAAATTTTAGAGGAAAAGAAGTTTTTCAACTGAAATAAGATTTATAAAAATACAGACAACTTATAAATAAATAAAAACTAACTTGAAAATTAAAAACTAGCACATTTAATTATTTTTCTTGATGTAGTAGGTCACTATTACAAAACCAAATTGTGTGGTTATGACGTGTTTTTATTGTCGATTGTTATGCTAAAATTTGTGCTGAATATAAATCGTCGGACGTCATTATTATTATTGTTGCTTTTAAGCATAATTATTCCCATTAAGAACTAACTCACGTTCCAAAAAGATGGTAAATGCTACGGATAAATGAATAAAATTCATAAATGTAATTTCTAAATTGAACGGAGCGCCATCTCTTAGTGAAACACGAAGACGACTATGTAGTTACATAACCTAATTTGCGGCATGACCACAAAATGCAAACATATTTATTCGTATAACTTCAAAACGGCTGCTCTGACGTAAATAATCTTTCTTGTGGAGAATTATCTGGTCTACATTTTTCATTATAACTGTTTTTATCGCCAGAGTAGCAGAAAGCAGGATATTCCAGAAAAAAAAGAATAATATTCGGGATTTTTTACTTTAATGTAAAGTCCCATAAAGATAACAGAAGTAAATGTTTGTTTTAAAAATATATTTAATACAGTGTACAAATGTTTGTTTTTTTACATACAATAGATGATATAAAATTTTAATAATACATAAAATATAAAAATAATTTTTGGTATTCCACAATTTTAGGATTGTGACAAGATGGCACAGGTATTACATAATACCTAATAAATTTCTCTTATATAATATAACATAAAATAAAATTCGAGACTATCGATTTTTAAAATATCAACAAGTAAAATCAACAAAATACTTATAAAATTTACGGGTAACATACAACATACGTAAAATGCTAATGAACACATGAGATTTAATAACAAAACGGAATGTCAAACTTGGATAAAAACGGATAAAACTTAATACTACAAAACCCGAAACATAAAAATACCCAATACCGAAATATAAAATACTTTAAAACGGAATGGTCGCACTATAAAAATCTCAGATTATTCGGGGAATGTTTTATCGAGGTAGTTGTAAACGTATTCGTAAAGAATCAACATAATGGCCCCTCCAGGCCCTAGACGCATGATCTTTGGTATGGTTCCTTTGTATAAAGCAAAAAATCTAAAATTAAAAAAAAAAATAATCATAAATAGACAGGAGTTTTATTATAAAGTTGAAAAACTTACCCTTCTTCTTTATAAACTAACGTAATCGTTGGTAAAGTTGTAAGATACTTGATACCTGTTACAGGCTGCGGACCCTGAATCCTAGACTTTGCCACGTCAAATGGAATATTTGCTAGCGAAGCCAATGTCCCAGATGTAAAACCAATCGCTAGTTTTCTTAAGAATTCCAGCCTATGATCCTAAAATAAATTATTTAAAAACAAAACAACATCAGACATTTTGTCATGTAGGCCAGGCATGTAGGTTGTCATGTAGGTTGCGGTGTTTTGTTTTTCCATTATAGAGTTATATTACCTCATAAGCTGGAAAATGCCCCCTAACGGAATGATAGAAGCTAAAATATATCGTGTTAAAAACGCCGTTTCTTCCAATCGTAGCAGTTAGTCCTTTGTTTAGGCCTTGAAAACCAAAACCGCTCTCTTTGATGATCTGTCGTGTCATAAACCAAGTTGTCGGTATTTCGTTACCTTTATTCTTATTGGCTTGCAGTGCTACTTTGACCACTTCGAACGGGTTTACCAAAATGGCCTCCGTAATTCCAGCTCCAGCACCAGCCAAAGTAAACGTCTAAAAAATGGCACAAAAATCAATTATTTTTCTGGTATTTTGTCAAAAGATAAAAAAATAATAAAAATTAAATCACTAATCAAACCACTCACCAAAGGTGTTGGCACCGGTGAACCAAATAAAAACACCTTCTTGTATTGTTCGAATGAGAAAAACTAGAAAAATAAAAAACGATTTAGGATAAAACTCCAAAAAATAAACAAATGAATTTAACCTTGACTGCCCTCTTTGGCGTTTCAACTAAAATAGGCGGCACAATTCCTTTCCAGTAAGAAGTTATGCCCTCCTGTCTGTACATCTTTCGGAAACAATCGAAAACGCCATTGTAGTATTTCGGATCATTGCCATTCTTGCTCTTCGTTTGTATTTGCAAACGGGTCTTTATCAGGTCCAAAGGGTGCATAATACATACTTCTATAAATCCTAAAATTTACATTACACCTTGGAGTATTCCTTTCGTTAGTTTCTCTATAAGTTTTTACCTGCAGAACCGCCTGAAAACACTTGAAAAGCGGCCTCCTTCACAACTGGTCTTTTCTTGGTCATTTTTAGTTAAGAATCGCTCAAGTTAGAATTAAAATTAGTGTACAAACGTTATATTGTGCGGGTGTTGTAAATTGTCGATAAATTAAGCCGAAATTAAATACTCTAATGGAAATTTCTTTGGGTGACGTTTACTACATCGTGGCTTCTATCAGCTGATTTTGAATTTGTACACTGCATACTTTTTGACAGATACTTGACGATCGATCACATGTTTCATAGATTAACCAGAGGCGAACTTCGTGTCGACCTTTGATCACGAGGGTACCTATTTTATAACCTTAAAAAAAAATCATCTTAGATTAAATTTTATATTATTTTGCCTGTATAGCTATAAACATAAAGATAATGACAGAAGCCAATGTTTGTTTTAAAAATATATTTAATAGTGTACGAATGTTGTTTTTCTTCATACAATAAATTATATAAATATTAATACATAGCATATAAACAAAATTTTTGGTTTCATGGTTCTAGGAATGTAAGGTGACGGCACATTTACTGTCCGTTTCAAATAAGTTGACTGGTTTAAGATAATCCACAATTGATATGGTGCGGAAATACTTTCTACGTATATTATTAAAATGATAAAAAAGGAACTATTTCTGCTCACTATATAGTTAATGTTCAACAATCCACTGTAGTTTGAATAAACTAATGTAAACATTATTATTGATGATGTTGTGTTAGAATCTTTAATTTTCATGTTACTTAAATGAAACAGACAGTATTACATAATATATAAATTTCCTTATATAGTACCTATAACATATAAGTAAATTCGAGACTCTTGATTTCAAAAATCAACAAAATAATTATAAAGTTTCCAGGTCCATACAATTAAAAAAAAACTAGAAATAATCAACAGATAGTCGGCAAACTGCCCGAGATATCACAGAGGTTGGACCTAAAAATATAGAATAAAACAGCCAAAATATTTGTTAATGAACACATGAGAATACAGAAAACTTTCAGAGATCAACACAATAAAGATAATGACAAAAATGGACAAAACCGTAAAACTTAACATTAGAAAACCCAAAATTTATCATCCATTATTTTAGGAATGCAGGCACAGTTATTACGTAATATATAAATTTCTCTTACCGAGATAAATTAACACCCAAACAAAAAAATATTCGAGACTGTCAATTTTTAAAAAATCAACAAAGCAATTATAAAATTTACAGATCCGTACCAATACAAAAATCTAAAAATAGTCAACAGATATCACAAAAGTTTAACCCAAAAATATGAGATTCTCATAGACCAGAAAATATGCATAACAATATAATGGAATGTCAAAAATGGATAAAAACCGTTCAACTTAATAATACAAAACCTAACACATAAAAATACCCAATACCCAAAAAATAAAATACTTTAAACCCGCATAATTGCAATATAAAATTCTCCATTTAATCTGGGAATGTTTTATCGAGATAGTTGTAGACGTATTCGTAAAGAATAATCATAATGGCCCCTCCAGGCCCCAAACGCATGATTTTTGGTACAGTCCCTTTGTATAAAGCAAAGAACCTAAAATTTTAAAAAATAAACGTAGACAGGAGTTTTGTTATAAAGGAGAAAAATTTACCCTTCTTCTTTATAAACTAATGTAATCGTTGGTAAAGTTGCTTGATACTTGACGCCTGTTACAGGTTGTGGACCCTGAATCCTTGACTTTGCAACGTCAAACGGAATATTTCCTAGGGAAGCCAATGTCCCAGACGTAAAACCAATTGCTAGGTTTCTTAAGAACTCCAGCCTATAGTCCTAAAAAATAATTTAAAATAGAAACAACCTCAAATGCTAAATTTTGTCAGTTAGGCTAGGCAATATAGCATTAAAAAGTAGCTAAGCTAGAAAAGAATACGGATAAGTCAAAATTTGGTAGTATAGTACATTTTGATGACCTGACATGTTTTCTTCAACTAAGGCTCGATCTTACAAGTGTACGTATAAGTAGTGGAATAGTTATTCCCAGCATAAATAGTGCTATTCCGCCTCCCATTGGCTAAAATATTTGTGTTGTCATAGTAATAACAACTTACACTGGTATTTATACCAATATTTAGTTATACCATGGTATAACGGGCTTTGTAAGATGTACATGTGTCCTAAGTCACATGTAAAGTATATTAGTGAATTTTATAAAATGTATATTTTGTGTCCAACATTCGATAAAAAAACTGTTACTTACAAGGTTTTAGGGTCGCAATTCAAGAATACATAAAGATTTTTTGGACTGCAAACAACACCTAGCAAATGTACTATCTGCGCCAAAAAAAAGTCGTACAGCTAAGTTTGACATCATGTAAGTCTGGCTTGTCAACTTGACAGCTGGTGCATGTTTCATCCCTATGACTAATGTCAGAATGACAGCGTATAGGTTATAAAAGAACCATTTACAAAGCTACAAGGTGTACGACTTTTTTTTGGCGTGCATAGTACATCCAGTGGTTTACATACATTATTATTACCTGACAAGCTGGAAAATACCCCCTAACAGAATAGTAGAAACTAAAATATATCGAGTTAAAAATGCCATTTCTTCCAATCGTAGCCGTTAGACCTTTGTTTAGGCCTTTAGAACCAAAACCGCTCTCCTTGACAATCTGTTGTGTCATAAACCAAGTTGTGGGTATTTCGTTACCTCTATTCTTATTAGCTTGCAGATTTACTTTCACCACTTCAAACGGGTTTATCAAAATGGCCTCCGTAATTCCAGCAGCACCACCAGCCAAAGTAAACGTCTAAAAAAGGCACAAAAATCAATTATGTTTTCATTGTTTCTAAGGTGGACTACAAAAAACTATTTTAGAGTTTTAAATAAGAAAAAGAAGTCGAAAAGATTATTATATATATTATTATTATAATACATGCGAGGAAGGAAAAACGTAGGTATGATTTAATTTAGACAGAATTAGTGATGAAATTAGTAGTCCAACCACTAACCAAAGGTGTTGGCACCGGTGAACCAAATAAAAATAAGCTCTTGTATTTTTCAAATGCGAAAAACTAGAATAAACAAAAAGCAATTTAGAATAAAACTACCAAAAATAAACAAATGAAATTAACCTTGACAGCCCTGTTTGGGGTTGCGACTAAACTAGGTGGCACAATTCCTTTCCAGTAAGAAGTTATACCCTCCTGTACGTACATCTTTCGGAAACAATCGAAAACACCATTGTAGTATTTCGGATCATTGATACTCTTGCCCTTCTTTTGCATTTGCAATCGGGTCTTTACCAGGTCCAAAGGGTGCATAACACATACTTCTATAAACCCTAAAATTTACATTACACCTTGGAGTATTGTTTTTTGCTATTTTTATATAAGTTTATGTACTAAGTTTTACCTGCAAAACCGCCTGAAAACACTTGAAAAGCGGCTTCCTTCACAGCCGGTCTCTTCTTAGTCATTTTAAAATCGCCGGAGTTAAAAATAAAATTTCGATACGTTATCTTGCGCGGGTGTTACAAATCATAGATAAACCAATCCGAAAAAAAAAAATATTGCAATGGGAATTTCTTTCTGTGACGTTTACGATACATCGTGCTCCTGAATCAGCTGATTTTGAATTCGTACACTTGCATACTTTTTGACAGACAATTTGACGTCCGATCTGTCAGTTTAGTAGCTGCGTATAATTCGAAGATGTAGTAGATTTACAAATAAACACAATTCGATTAGATTAAGCGATAAACATGCTTCTATTACGACCAGTTTCACACAGCGGATGATATTTAGATTATGAGTCACGATTATAAAGTTCGAAGTTGTGTTTTGCCTGTGCAAATTCAAGATGGAGACACAGATTGATACGGTGAATCTCTTGCAAAATAAGGTAAACATGTAGAAGAGACGAAAAATTTGTTCGGACGTAGCATGCTAGAGGAGTCTCAAATGGGGTTACAAGCTTTCGAGATATTACGGCAAGGCATTTGGGCCTCATTAACCGGAGGTTGGTTCTACGATCCGCACCAAGATGTTTTCTGCAACACTTTTCATCTGTACCTCTGGTTATTCCTCTTATGTATACCTTTTACAATATACGTGGTAAGTACGATATATAACATTCAAGTTTCCAACAATAAAACACAATAACCTATTTTAGTATTTTCCCCCGGAATTATATATGTGGTATATCTACTGTATATTAGTCGGGGTTGCATTTTTCCTGATAAAATGTGTGAATTACGGTCTTCATCATATGTACGATACTACAGAGTGTATAGAAGAGGAAGTGGACGAGGAATGGTCAGCCCCAAAGAGGTTAGTTTTTGTTGTTTTACGAATAAACGCTAGGTTTTTGTTTTATTTGTGTTTTTTGTTGTCGTTTTTAGGGAAGAAGAAGGAATTGAACTGCATGTTTTGAGCAAACCACGTGGTGAAAATGGCAAGAATTGTGGATCGCTGACCGCGTCGTACACGGAAGTGGGGCCTTTAGTTAGTACGGATATCGATAGTATTGAGTCGGAAGATTTCCATAAAGCTGAGGCAAATAACACGAAACATAGCAGTACGATAGGTGAGGTATTTTTTTGGATATCTTAACTTGTAATTCCGTGTTGTAATATTTTGGTTATTGTGGAGTTTATAGTGCTATTGTTTGGTGAGCTTTGCTAAAAGAAAATGTATCAAAATATATCGAGAACCGATGTACAAATTAGTTTACGTCTTGCTGATGTGCTAACATAAAATTCTATAATTTTCTATCGTATACACTGCTGAGAATAAGTACCATTTAATAATTAAGTACGTAGGCTTTCACGGCCAGAATTATTTAGAAAATAAATTGCTTCCGGGTTATGCCGTCCGTCAAGATTCGTAAATTACTACCTATATGGTTAAATATTTTGTCTTTTTTTCTAGTCTTTTTTTCACACCAAAATCATATTACAGTTATATTACTTTCAACCAATCTATCTATTAAAATGCTGTTTTAGACAAATAAAGCAATAACTCAAAAACAGGAAGAATTATGTTGGGTTATGTTACAGGCTCTTTTTTTATTTACAATTAAATTATGTCAGCTTGAAATTGTTCTCTCAATGAGTTTGCTGGAAGCAAATGAAACGTTTTACTTATGGTAAATTGACTAAAAATTGGTATTTAAATTGGAAAAGACTAACTATAAATTGTAAATTATCTACCTATATGTATAAATTAGTACTGCTTAATAAACAAAAACAAACGGGATATATCCTTTCACATTTCTCCAATATAATCCGATATAAGAATACAAAAACGCCAAAAAAAATATAACCAACAACACCCGAATTCAGACCTAAAGGCGGACGTCCATCGCAAGAACTCGTCCGAGAGCAGCGGCGCCGAAGCTCCGCCCTTCATCGAGGTCATCTCGTACCGCGCGGACGCGCCAGACGCGGACTGCGCCGCAGCATCAGCGTCAACGGCGCCCCAACCGCCTTCCGGTCGGTCGAAACGTCACGTGCGCGCCGTACGGAAGACGCAGCGCCAAACCAGCGTCGAATCGCACGACAGCGCGCTGCGGAAGAAGCTGTGCCCGTCGCTGCAGAGCGTCGAGATCGACGAGACCCTCTCCCCGCGGAGGCATTCGAATTTTACCAACAGCAGCCTCTGTTTCATCCCGGTGAGCGTGCAGAACGAGATCAAGCCGACCGGGAGCCTGGAGTTGGGGTACATCGATAAGAATCCTAATCAGAGGTTGGTAATTTTGATTGTTTTTTATTTTGTTAGTATTTGTTTTTTTTTTCATTTCTTTGAAGTTTACTGTTTTTTTTTTTCAAGGATTCATTTCAGTCTACTTAGAGAATTCTGTTGGATTGCGGTATTTTCTTGGTGTATCAAAAGTCCATATTTTGACATGTTTTACCAGTTTATTCGAAAATGAGACTTAAAAGATTTCTTTAAGTAGGCTTAAATTAAAACATGAACCTTGAACACAAATATTACGAGACAAACCATCTGGCAACTCTATAAAGTAATATTACTTTACGGACATAAAATTTGCTAGGTTTCTTTGAGCAGCAAACTTGCTTAAAATAATTTCTCATATGCTCCTGAAATTATTTTTTTTAAAATGTAGTAACTTTTTTTGTTAACTGCTTGAAAGAAAGAGGACAAGACATGCATTGACAGGGAAGGAAGTATTATGCGTTATTTTGTGAATAATGAAGGTTCAGTCAAAATATTTTATTTTCTTCACAATTTTAGGGCATGGTTTGATTCGTAATAATTCTTCTGTTTACAAACTAAAATTGTACTCTTTTATTAAATTTGAAACTCATTTAAAGGCTAAATTCTTAATACCACTCTTAGTTTTATTTTTTATTTACAATGTATTAAAAAGAAATATAAAAACTTTAATCTTTTTCATGAGAAATTTATTTAATTTTTAAAAATAAAATTTCAAACTTATCAAACCCAAAAACATTGGTATGCTAAACCGGAAATTGCCTTTAATGCCTGATGAGCCCATTCTCTTCTTCTTTACAGAAGTATCCTTCATTGTCCTATCAGCACAGCTGAATAATTCAATAGGGTATTTGACTATTATTGGAAAACCATCTTAGTGTGTTTATTCGTTCACTCTACATTGTAAATGCATTATTTTTCGTAATTATTTCATCAATATTATATAAAAATCAGCGTTAAAAATTGAATCACAAAAAGTCCTGCCAAAACGATACTTTCTGTTGTGTGACGTCACCCGATAGTAGATGTCAAATCGGCCCATATGGTCTGTCAGCATCGGCATCGTCGCCGTTTGGTAATTGTGTTGTATGATGTGTTGTTTTCACAATTTCTACATAAAAATGGGTTATAAATGGTGTATAAACCCACAATGCAGAAATACGTCAAGAAAAACTCCGGATAAATTATTTGTAGCTGTTACGCAAGATTTGAAACTGCGAAGAAAGTGGTTGGGTCGTAGAAATCCAAATGAAATAAATAACGGCCAATACAAGTGTTTTTTGTTGTGAAGATTACTTCGACATAAGTAAAACTGACTAGAATAAGTTATCTATCGTATTTTCGAACCAGGTATTATCTGAACTGACAGCTTAAGGTTAGGGCTATCCTAACCTACAAAGTTATGCTTACATGGCACTTTAGTGCTATTAAATTCAAATGGGAGAAGCATAAGAGCGCGTTCGGATAACCCGGTATTGTACGGTGAGAGTGAGCCCTGCATAATAGGCGGACTAACGTCATACGGCGTTTGTCAGCATATGAGAGAGAGACAGCCGACCCAGGTTATCTGAGCATTGCTCTCCCCATACCCTACCCTGATAAACCGAACGCGCTCTAAGCGTACTATCGAATGACGTCACTGGAGACTGAGCCAATTACAAAGAGTTTTCAATCACGTGATAGGACGTGAATAAAATTCAATTTTAATTTTGGTTTTAATAGAAATAAAGCATATTTTTTTTTGAAAAGTAATAACAAACAGTTTTCTTAAACTGTAATCTATTAGGATAAATATAATACAAGCCATATTTTTAATACAGTCAAATACCCTATTGATGAATATATGCCATAATAGCTTGGTGTGTCTAACTCCATGGTTAGCAGACCACCTTGAATATGTTACCTCTTCTATCCGGTCCGTAATGAATTTCTGACTAAGTGGGGTTAGCCAATGTTTAGCCACACCAAGTTAGTAGAAAATCACATATTTCCTTTTATCATCGAAAGAAAACATTATTAAAAATATATTGCGAGGATCTTCTGTTCTACAAATCATATACATTTTTTGTAGTAATGTTATTTTGTCACATTATTATTATTATTAGTTATCAGTTTTACCGGATACAATAACACAATAATAATTTCATCAAATGGCCAACATTTTTCTGATTTTTTTGCATATTAAATATGGTGTGATAAATGATTTTTAGACTTTTCTCCCATTGATCACAAAAGCACTGCTTGTAAACTGGTTTTGCGACTGAATGATAAGGCCTTATTTGCCTTCCACTGCAAACAGACGTTTGTTTACTTTGTTTCGTTAGACTATGCTTTCACACCGTCTCGTAACACATTGCACTTCAAAGAAATGTCAACAAAAATGTGATAAATTCAAAATTAGAGGTTTTTTTTGTTCTTGTCAGATGGTAAAGAAAACAAAAGAATCATCGTCCTGCACCTTCTGGCACAAAATCAATATTGACTAGTGTAATCTTTCTTTAACTACTTTAACACTATTAACAGAAACAAAGTTATTCATTAATTAAATGGTTAACATCTTTATAGGTTAACAAACGAGCGGTACGTCCGGGGCACCTTCCGTCGCATACGTTCGGCCGCCTTGGAGACATGCTGCGCCCCGCCAACGCTAAGCGTCCACCCGAACAGCGTCGAGATAATCGGCGCCAACCCCAAAAACACCAAAAACCCTCTACCACCACCCAGCACCTCCCTTATCCGAAACCAGCACCTAAACCTACTCCCATACTACGGCTCCGAAATAGTCTACCCCATAGCCGAACAGTCCGACGAACACCAAACATCCCACGGCCCCGACACCGACCTCGACTCCCTAGCCAGAAACTCCGACTCCGATTACGAAGAAAACCCGGCGGAAATCCGCTCACCGTTGCTATTACGCTTACAGCACATCGACGGCATGAAAAAATTGCTTACGATTTCACATAAAGAAGCTACGGCCGCCGTACCGGACGTGTTAAACTATTGCGACAATCATAGCAATGCCAATCATAGCAATGACGTTCATACTACGGATAGGGACGATACTAACGAATATGTCGACCGTCGTATTCATACTAGGGATGATCCTAACGAATATGTGAGGACTAATAACGAGAATTCGAATTCGAGTGCGACGCCGGAAATGCAGGATGCGCGTGCGGATTTTGCGAGCGACGGGAGTGATAAGAAGAGTGATGTGTCGAGTGTGGGTTGCGAGGATGACGAGTTGAAGGGTCAGTTGAAGGTGAAACGGCGTGCGGAGTGCTTGGACGATAGTAAGTTTTTGGATGAGGATTGCAGTGGTAGGTGTGGTGGGGTGAGGAGGGATGACGGGAATGGGGCTGTGAGGAAGAGGATTTCTACGTCAAGGAGGGTGAAGAAGAAGAGGGCGCGGTCGAAAGGGCTGGGGAATTGTTCGAGTTTGGTCGAGTTGGATTTGGATTGGTTGTTCGACGATGAGAATGATCATCTGAGGCATTGTAAAGGTAATTAGTTGTTGGACTTGTTAATCTCTGTTGTTTGTTATTCTGTAATTCGGTAATTATTGCGAATGGCATCAACTCCGATTCTGAGTTTTTCGGGCTATTAGTTGTTTTTATCTGTGTTATTTCATATTCCTTCTTGATAATTAAGTAATATCAAACCAATATTGTTCAATTTCTATTGTTATTCAATTGCGATTGCATTCTGTAATCAATTGCGAAAGTCATAAACCTTGATGATGAGTATTTCAGGTTATTAGTTTTTTTATCTGTCTTGGCATTTATGAACTCCTTCGTGGTAGTTAACTATTATTTAACCAACATCGTCCGATGTTTATTCTTTATTAACCCGTAATTTAACAATATTATAATTTGAAAGTGAGTCGTTATGAACCCTGATTCTGAGTTTTTTAGATTATGAAGTTGTTTTATCTGTTTCTTGGCATTTATTCCTTGGATTCCTTCTTGATAATTAAGTAAAGTCTAACCAATATTGTCCAATTTCTATTGTTTATCAATCTGACATTCAATAATTGTTGCAAATAGCCATAAATCCTGATTCGGAGTTATTCAGATTTGTTCCTTTTATCTGTTTCTAGGCATTTATGGATTCCTTCTTGATAATTAAGTAATATCTAACCAAAATTTTCCAATTTCTATTGTTTATTAACATGAAATTCAATAACTATTGCAAAAGCCATAAACCCTGATTTTGAGTTATTCAAATTATAAATTCCTGTTTCTTAGCAGTTATTGATTCCTTCTTGATAAATAAGCAATATCTATTTTTTTAAAAAAATTTAATTAATCTGTAATTCAATAATTATTGTAGCAAATAGCCATAAATCCTGATTCTGAGTTATTCAGATTTGTTCCTTTTATCTGTTTCTTGGCACTTATGGATTCCTTATTGATAATTAAGTTATATATAACCAATATTTTCCAATTTCTATTGTTTATTAACCTGAAATTCAATAACTATTGCAAAAGCCATAAACCCCAATTCTGAGTTATTCAGAGTATTAGTTCCTGTTTCTTGGCATTTATGGATTCCTTCTTGATAAATTATTAGTTATCTATTTTTAGTATATCTTTTAGTATATCTATTTTTTAAAATTTTTTTATTAACAGTACAAGAGTTTTTCATATAACGATCTGTTTTTCTTCATTTTCATAAACCGAGCGTTCGAAAAACCAAAAAATAGGTCTCGTCGTGTTTATAGGCGGCGAGCACTACCCCAGGCACCCGGACTGGGCCAGCACCACCAAGGTCTCCCTCGAGCAGGACGTCAGCAAGGTCCTCCAGGACACCGTTCCCGCAACCCGATCGCTTGGCGCCATCCCCAAAAAGCTGCGCTCGGCCAGTCACCCATCCGAGGACCTAGAGAAATCCACCAGGTACATCACCAAGAGCGAATCAGACCGTACCGGCCGTCGCCGCTCCGAAAGGGACGAACGAGCGTTCAGCAGAAACCGTTCGATGCGCGAAAACAAGTTGACGCAGACGTTAAAGCAGAATGACAGCTCGGTGGAAGGTCTGGAGTGTCTGGTGGTTCCCACGCAGCTGCATGGCCCGGTTAGGTTGAAGAAATTGAGCGAAAGTGGTCGGAAGGGTGGCGCAGTAAAGCATAGGAACGAAGCGTATCAGGAGGCCTCGTCGAGCGGGTCGAATAACGAGTTGAGCAGTCTGTTGCCGACGCCGGCGATGTTCTCCACGCTGTTGACGCCGTTGCCTAGGGAGGCGAGGCCTGTATTTCCCATGACGTATCAGACAAACGCTAGAGAGCTGTATTCGCCGCAGAGGCATTGCAGGTGGGTTTAGCTAGATTTTTTTTTGGTTCTGAATGAGGAGAAAATTAATTTAAAAAATTTTCTTGACGTGGATTTGAACCGGGGGCTCCCGGTACGGTGTTCTACCAATTGGAGTACCGAAGATAAACCATGAGATGTAGTTTGAGCTAGGTTATGTCAGTTTTTTTGGCATTCAAACACTGTTTTTATATAAAAAGAAGCTGTTTTAGATAATAATTTTTTTTTATAATAATAATAAAAATAATAATAATATACTTTATTTAAATAAAGTTGATTCAAGTACAAGAAAATATAAAAAAAAATCATTATGCAATATAATATATTTCAGAACAGTTACTCCAAGTGAACTATGAAATTTGTACATAACTTTGGATATGGATATAATTACAATTAATATTTTCGTAGATTAACAATTGCCATTTTCTTTGCGAATAAGTAGAATACTGTACATATTATTCAGTTATAAATCTATATAAAACTTTTTATTGATTGTTTTTAAAATGTAAATTTAAAGCAAAAAAAGCTTTATACCGACTTACTGATTTATTCAATTACTTAAGAAGTTAGATCTTTAAAAAAACATGTATTTTGTTAATATTTATTTACACGTGTTTTTTTGTAAACTGGTAATGGAACATTCATTCAAAGCTATGAAGATGAAAACTAATGAAATACATAAACTATATATGCGACGCAGCAAGTGACTCACAATAATCATTTTGCTAATCATCACTCACCATCGACCTGTGTGTTTGTAGTTAAATTATATTTACTTTGTAAAAGACCTAATAATATGTTTAGTTCATTTCACATTTCATTTAACCCTACCTAAATAATTCTACAGTAAATTCCGCGTTTTTAGATTATATCCTATACAAATTCCAGGTTACAGAGGAGCACGAGGGTCAGCCGTAGGCCCCCCACGTCCGCACGACCGAACCCAAACAAACGCAACAGGGACAACGCAATCGCAGCAACATTATCCGCAGGCCACGGCACACACTGCGCCAAATCTTTCAACGACACCAGCGACGGCTCCGTCCACTGCTATCTAGACGAGCACAACAACTGGGTGACATACACTTTCGATGAAAAAGGCATCGGCACGGCGAATAACAACAACAACACAACAAACCCCGCCATCATTACCGCAGCGCCTAACAACACGCAAGAAGAACGCAAAGAAACCTGGGATACAAATAGTACGGAGTCCGTTTCTGTAGCTCTCGACGCGCCAGAAACGTGTTTGAGGTTTCATAGGAACGTCCCGAGGATGATCCCCAGTAGGAATCGGGAGGAAACGGAAGCTTTTAGAAGACCGGAAACCCCGATAAACGAACATCGGATGACCGCCACAAATTTCAACGAACTGCGGGAATTGTTCTTTTTTAATAATATTATTAATAACGACGGAGGAGATATCTTGCCGAGGAATCGATTCCGCTTAATTCAAGCCGCGGACACGCTAAATAATAATTACCCCGCCACGAGGTCATATTATAAATTTCGGTTATTCCCGTGGACGTTTGTAAAAGTTACGTTGGATCGGCTTAAGTTACTAGCTCTGTTGGATAGGAACTTAACGGTGACGGAGGCTTTTATATCCATCGTTCTAGGGGTTTTAGTTTCTGTTTTAGGCGCTTCTCTGTTATATTTAGGGTTCTATCGTGACTTGCACTCGTTTGTTTTTTGTTTTGTGATAGCCAGTTGTCAATATTCGCTTATGAAAAGCGTGCAACCGGACGCTGCGTCCCCAACGCACGGTTTTAATCGAATAATAGCCTATTCTCGACCTATTTATTTCACGATATTCGCGTCGATCGTTTTGCTGTTACACTGGGAGATCCCGGAAATAAACACCGAAGAAATTAAGCTACACATTATTACTGTAAACAAAAAAGAATTCATAACGAACGCTCGTAATTTCTTCGTCGGTTTCATCTTGTTTTTTCCCGTTTACTTCTCGTTAGGTCTCTTCCCACAAATAAACACGTTTCTCTTGTATTTCCTTGAACAAATCGACATGCACGTTTTTGGGGGTAACGCCATGTCTAGTTTAGGTGCTTCCGTGTACTGCGTTTTCCGATCCACCCTAGCCGTTATCGTAATGTTCGGATTAGCTTACGGCGGTTTGTGCGAACCAAAAACTTCTCAGCACATCTTATTCTCCGTTTTCTGCGCTTGCTTAGTCACTTGTTCGTATCACTTAAGTCGAAGCGCCGGGGACCCGTCGACAATATGGAACATCGCGAAAAAGAACATGTGGCCACCGGATGTGTATCGGGAACATCGGAAAAACATCGAATCGAAACCTTCGAAAGATCGAAAGATCACGTCGGAGGAAAGAATTAAAGGAGAGACGAAGGGAGATACAAAAGGTGAGATGAGAGGAGACGCAAAAGGAGACATGAGAGGAGACACAAAGGGAGAGATAAGAGGAGACTCGAAGGGAGAGACACTGAAATCTGACCAGAAAAAAGCTCCGGAAGAGAACTTAGATCCCCTCCCGGAAAAGTTGCAGAAGACTGTTAATGGGAGGTTGAAGTCGGATATGATTTTGTGTAGTTTGATAGCGTTGTTGGTGTTTGGTGTGCACACAAGTTCGGTGTTTACGGTGCTGCAGCCGAACTTGAGCCCAATTATGTGGTGCGTCGCCGCGGCTTTTGGGTTTTTGCTGCACTACGTGATGCCGCAGTTGCGGAAACAGTTGCCCTGGTTGTGCATAGCGAGGCCGGTGCTCAGGAGCCAGGAGTACGATCAGTATCAAGTGAGGGGGCCGGCGAAGGTCATGTGGTTCGAGATGGTGAGTCTTTTTTGGGTTATTATGTTTTTTTTAGGAGAGTACCGAGAAGAGTGCTTTTTTTTGTTTTTGGGCATCTTTTCATGACAATTTGTTGATAATTTTTCATATGATATTTGACTTTTTGATCCTGGTAATCGGATGACTTTGGGGTCATGGGGCGGTAAGGTGTCACACCTGTCACGACCGTTTAGCGACGTTAATGCACTATAAATGACAACTGGGGGTCACTGGGGGACTCATGTCTTTAAATTGTTGGAGAAAGACGTTCTGACTTTGAGTGTTATTGAAAGCCATTCAATTTACTTATTAAATCACTTATTTAATTTTTCAGGTATACATCTACTTATGTTTTTTCGAGCGGAACATACTCTACCCAATACTCTTTCTGGCCGTAATCACAGAAGAATCTCCGAAGTTAGCTGCCAAGTTTGGCCTGTTCGAAGGCACCCTCGTCACCGTTGTCTGCGGCTTAAAGTGCCTCCGAAGTACCTACTCCAATCAGAACTTCCAATTCCTCATACTTGCGATTACCGCTCTCGCCTTCAAGTACGACCAAGGAATATTCCGAGAGAGCTTTCTCCTCGATCATCTAGTCATTAGCGTCTTATTCCATAAGACATACGAGTTTTTACTAAAGGTAACACTGTTTTTTTGTCTGATTTGGATAATTGTTAGATTGTTGTTATGGAATAACCAAAGCTGGGCAGAAAAATGTTAATCGTTAATTAACGAAAATCAATTTTTCATTAACGGATTAAGTTTTACCTTTCAAAACCATAAACGGAGTCATTAACTTCCGCTACATTCGTGATCTGTCAATTCAAGTCCGTTAAATCAAAAATTTTATACTTGAAATAGTCCATGCTCAAAGGTGTAGTCAATAAAAGTGTAATAAACACCTCTTTTTCCTTTGCAAATAATTTTTTTATTTTGTTCTTATTCTTTATTTTCCAGATGCAATTTGTGGTAACGTACATCGCACCCTGGCAGATAACGTGGGGCTCAGCGTTCCACGCATTTGCCCAACCATTCTCTGTACCACATTCGGCGATGCTCTTCCTACAGGCAATCGTCTCTTCGATCCTTTCCAGTCCTCTAAACCCCTTTTTAGGAAGCGCGATATTCCTAACCTCCTACGTACGGCCTATAAAATTCTGGGAGCGCGATTATAACACGAAGCGGGTCGACCATTCCAACACGCCTCTCTCGTCTCATCTCGATAGAAATCTAGGCGCGGACGATAATAACCTAAATTCGATATTCTACGAACATCTCACGAGGTCGTTGCAGCACTCTTTGTGCGGAGATTTGATTCTCGGCAGGTGGGGACAGGTGAATCAGGGCGATTGTTTTGTGCTAGCGTCGGACTATTTGAACTGCCTGGTGCATATCATCGAACTCGGGAATGGATTGGTGACGTTTCAGATGAGAGGTCTCGAGTTCCGAGGGACTTACTGTCAACAGCGTGAAGTTGAGGCTATTACGGAAGGAGTTGAAGAGAATGATGGTATGTTGACAATTGCATGATTTTATTTACTTAACAAATAAAACTTCACTGCATAGGTACTCAATATTATTTGCATTATTAGTGATTAATTGTTTTGCTATATTCATTTAAAATAAATAAATATTTTATAGTTTTGTACAAGAAAAAGTGTACTTTGTTATCGTTTCTGATTGGAATTGAAGTTGTAAATATTAACCGTTTCCTTTAGCATAGATTTTTCAAATATATGTTTTTTGCACGAAATAAATAGATTTTCATCAACCAATAAATAATATTAAGAAGGCTAAGAAAGATTAATTACATTCTTATGGTTAATAAAACATCTTACGGTCAAAGAAGATACCAAACAAATGTTATAATCTAACGACCCTGTACAATACAACAAAAAACAAGCTACGATGCGACGCATACATTATACTTATGTGAGATGTAGAGTAGACTTCCTATATTGTGTATACATGTATATGCAATTAAATAAAATGTTACTTAAAAAAAAAAAAAAAAATCCAAATTTAGGAGTACGTTTTTCCTAGAAACTTACCAGCCTATATTAAAGGAACGCCTATTTTGTTAAACTTTGATGTTAAGTAGCTTTTGTAATCTTTCTGTAATCAACTTTCATAATTTTTTATTCATATTTTACATCTGATTACACCGAGTAAACTATAAGGATAGTTTCGATCTGATCGATATTCTCAACATTTTGTTTTTGGTTCATTTCCATATCTGCATGTTTTAGAAGATACATAATTTAAAGTAAACCGTTGCAATTTAAAATGCTGTTCAACCTTGCAGCGAATGTTACTTGATTAAAACTGTTTTTACTATTGTTTTTAGTACCAACAACGAATTAATTTAAAGATAATGACCAGAAATTTACAGATAAACAGATGGTTAAAAAACTAAATTATACTAAGCGAAACTCAACATGTATGTGATACTTTAATAATGTGTGATGAAATAACAGTACTTGTTGAAATAACAGCAAGTTGACATGGAATCTAAATGATACGTTTCAAAGTTCGGTTTTGATCCTTGCAGCACATTCAGCCTGCCAGATTTGCCAGTGTTTCTGGTCCAAAAACAATGTAATATTTTACTTACAAAGGTGTATCTCCTACAAAAATTCAGATATTGGGATGAATTACAAAATAAGATGTTGAGAATTGATATGGTTTTTGTAACTGTGCACTTGAGAACTACTTCGTTAGTTACTCCACAGGATGTCTCAAACTTAGTCGAAAAACACAATTTTTTTTAATAAGCTGGAACATTATTTTCTTTATCTTTCAAAAGTAGGTAAGTTTACTTTACATGTTCCCAAAAAAGAGTGGAAATTGGTCAAAGAATACAAAAGTCATTGATTCCAGCAAGGTTGGTTATCTATATCAATTCAATTTTGTCAAAAAAATACAAACATCCATAAATTCCTTATGCACATAACAATTAATATTATTCACAAACTTACAAATATATCAAATTACACCATTAGACAGAATGGATAATTCATAACTTTTTGAAAAATACTAATTTGGAAAACCGGTGGCGACCCCACAACATTGTTTTCAAATTATAAAAATATTAATGAACGATTTGAAAAAAAAGCATTTTTATTTTTTTTTAGTAATTCTGTAAAAAATCAGTAGAATAATATTTCCTAAAAAGTGGATTTCAATTTTTTTGTCTAAATCTAGCACTTTGAGATAGGAAAAAATTGTCAATACGTCAATACATTTCAGGTTGTTGTTGCTGTGATCCCGGACACCTGCCTCACATGTTGAGCGTCAACGCCGCCTTTAGTCAGCGGTGGTTAGCATGGGAAGTGACGGCTGCCAAATACATACTCGAGGGATACAGCATATCCGACAATAACGCCCTATCCATGCTGCAGGTCTTCGATTTCCGTAAAGTTTTAATCACCTACTACGTTAAGGTAAATTAAACCGTCTTTTAAAATTAAGTTTTAAAAGTTCGAGCACCTGTTTTCCACTTTTGTCATGTCAAAATCAAACGTTAAGTTCGAGTAGTAACAAAACGAGAAGATATGTCTTCTTGATGTTATAACATTAACAAATGAGAAAAGATTTTTAAGAAATAAAAATCTTTTTAAAACTATTTCAGAGTATAATATTTTACGCCGTGAGGTCACCAAAACTGGAGGAGTGGCTCTCATCGCCGCAAATCACTAAAGGGCTGGAGCCATTGGGTGAGAAGAACTTCAATGATTTGGATCCAATCTTCAACTACAACATCGACGAAGATTACGACTTGAGTGCTGGTGGTATGACCCGTAGCATGTTCTGCCACGTATATAGCGAGTGGATCAATTACTGTGTGGAGAAAAGCAGAAAGAATGTTGACAGTTCGACTAATTCCATTCTGGTGCTATTATGCTTTGCTCTAAGTCTACTAGGTGAGTGTTATTTTCGGTTTTAAACAAACTTTTCATCCAACTAATATTTACCATCTTAGTATCATCTTAGTATCATCTCAGTAGTGCTTGAAAACAGTTTTTTTGTGGACACAAGAACGTATTTTTCTGTGTAGCATTTACAACATTAGCCGTATATTTCCAAGGTTTCCGATTAAAAATTAAAGAAATTTTTCAAATAATTTTACAGGTAGAAGATCATTGGGTACGGCTTCACACAACACGGTCTCTAGCGTAGAGTTTTTCCTATACGGCTTACACGCGCTTTTCAAGGGTGATTTTCGGATCACCTGCCCGAGGGATGAGTGGGTCTTCACTGATATGGACCTGCTGAAGACCGTGGTAGCGCCAGGCGTTCGTATGTCCTTGAAATTGCACCAGGACCACTTCATGTCCCCTGAGGAATACGAGGAGTTGCCGGCATTGTACGACGCCATCTGCAAGCATGAGGAGGAACTAGTCATCTCTCACGAAGGCGATCCGGCCTGGCGGAGCGCCGTTCTGAGCGGTACACCCAGTTTATTAGCTTTGAGGTTAGAATCCCGTTTTTTTTTTTTAATTTTACCGAAAAAATTAATAAAAAAGCTATAAATGAGTACTTAAAATTAATTAGAAAACCGAAAAGCGAATTTTCTAAAAGAACCTTTGAGACTATTTGCAGTCAAAAATTATTTTAAAAAAATTGAAACTTACGAAATCAAAGGAAAAGAATTTAATGTTTTGAAAACTATTTAAGAAACAGAAGACAGAGGGGTTAGGATTGGAGACAATGAGTCAAGTGAATAGGGTGTTTGACTGTATTACAAATATGGCTTGTATTATCTACTATCTACTACTATATACTAAAAGTCTAACACAGTCTGCGCAAGAAGTTTACGAAAACCGGCGAATCGGGGGAAAGGTCTGCTCATCGGAGAAGCGAAAATCGGCGCCGATTTCCCGCCTGAAATTTGATTCTACAGTGCTTAGGCTTTCGATTTTGTCCAATTTCCGCCCAGTTCTCGTTATTTTTTACCTCAATTCGGCTAAATTTATGGATTATCGTTTGGGACTGTACTCGTCAGCGCGTCGCCATGGCAATCGATGGAAGTTGCTAATAATATACTATTTTATTTCAGGCACGTATTAGATGATGGCACGGACGAATACAAAATTATCATGCTGAACAAGCGCTATCTGAACTTTCGCGTGATCAAAGTCAACAAGGAATGCGTTAGGGGGCTCTGGGCCGGCCAGCAGCAGGAGCTAGTCTATCTGCGGAACAGAAACCCGGAACGTGGCAGCATACAGAACGCGAAACAGGCTTTAAGAAACATCATCAATTCTTCCTGCGATCAACCGATCGGTTATCCCATCTACGTCTCTCCTTTGACTACGAGCTACGCGGAGACAAACGAGCAACTCTGTAGTCTGATTGGAGGCTCGATAAGTCTCGGCAAGATTCGGAATCACGTCTTGGATTTATTTAGAAGGTTAGTAATCGTGTTTGTTTTTAGAAATTTTGCTGTATCTCCTGTATACAATAAAAATGTTATTTCTTGAGTTTTGATTTTTGCGATAATTTGGGTTATTTTTTATTTTAAGGATAAGGAAAAGGTGTGGAGAGGGCTGTTCGAGTGGAGGTTCCGCAAGGGATGAACTTGGCTTGGGCCACGAAGGGGTGTATGCCATGACGCCAGTTGCTGCACTATGCCATCATACAGCCGGAAGTCAGTCCATTGATGGGTCGCATCTTGGCGGAAGTATTGGCAGAGGATCTAGTCTTAGTAGAACGTCGTTAGGTAAGTACTTCTTTAATTTTTTTGTTTTTTTGTTTAATTTGTTTTTTCTACACATTTTTAATACTAACTTAGTTGTTTACACTACTACAATTTTTGAAGTAAAATGCGAAAGTGCGACTAACATTTATCATTAAAAAATCCGTTGAAGTAATAGTAACGAATACTTTTAGACATCAAGTAATCGTTACTTCGGGTATCATAAAGTAGCGAATACTCCATAAGCCGCCCATCACAATTCAGCTTACCTATTTTATAATTTTTCTTTCAGGTGGTAACCGAGGTAGTTTGGCTTCTATGGGCAAACCTACAAGTTCGACTCTAGTCAGCCTGGCGGGCTTATTTAAAGAAAAGGATGAGAGGGCTGTTTCTCAAGCTCCTGACGGCCAACAAACAAAAGCATCGGACGAACGGACAGGCGATACTACCGAGCAACCCGAAAAAGAAGTTTGCCTACACAAAGTTCGAGTAAGAAAATACCTTTAAGTATCGTTTACATCCACTTAACTTAACGTACGATAACTTAAAAATTTGTGAAAGTTGAAATCTTTTAGATCAGAATAAAGTTTATTATTATTATTATTATTATGTGTTCGTGTACATTCACTTAACATAGCAAAACTTAATGTAACATACGGAATTGTTCACTCAAATTCAACAGAATCCTTGCGCTAAAGTGTGCCAATCGCAGGTTTTCGATTTTGACAATACGGATGATGGTGACAGGTACATAATCTAAAAAATTATCGTAACGTGTTTTGAGCTTTGTTGTCTTTGTGTTGATTTGCAATATTTTTAGCTCAATTCACTGATTATAATCATGGATGATTGAAACTTGATCCAACTTGTGTGTACGTGAACATATTTGTATCGATAATACGGCAATACGGATGATGGTGACAGGTACATAACCTAAAAAATTAACGTAACGTGTTTTGAGCTTTGTTGTCTTCGTGTTGATTTGCAATATTTTTAGCTCAATTCACTGATTATAATCATGGATGATTGAAACTTGATCCAACTTTTGTGTACGTGAACATATTTGTATCGATAAAAGCAATAGATTTCATATTGTGTCACTGTCAGGTGCGCATGTCAAACAATCCACCGTAAGTGAATGTAAATGGAACCGATCTAAATTTCGTACGTTAATTATAATTTTTCGTACGTTAAGTTAAGTTAAGTGGATGTAAACGACGCTTTAGATTTCTGATGTTTTTTTTTGTATTGTATTGGTTTAACTTGAAAAGATAATTCACTTACCTTGCCTCATATATAGTAAACTTTGTCCTGAATACAATGGGATTCACTAGTCATTGAATAATCATGAGGTCACTCAAACGTGACCTCCTCAATCAATCTATGTTTTAATTTAATTTCAATTTCATGAAGGGTAGTATTTTAAATCACTGTTTTAGTGTTATACCCACCTTTTGTACCTTAGTATACAATAAACTTTGTTTATTTATTTATTTTATTTTGCAGATTGTCGACCCAAATTTGGTGTATGACTGCATCAACCTCGGCAGGCGAATTGACGTTTGTTGGCCTAGCGAACACATGCGGGCGCGTGGTGGACGTTCTCATTGGCGAGACTGGTTGCCGGAAACTGGCATGGAAGGACAGGTCTGTGCGATGATGTTGTTTTATGTTTTTCTTATAAAAGGTCATTATAAATCATTGTAGTCGAAGTAAGCCATGCCCATGTTACTACCTTTCTGCTGGTCTACACAAATAAGTATCAAACGTACACTCTTGGAATTAAGTAAGTTCTATAAATATTTTAGCAGTGTGTCGATGATACATCCAAGTACAATTTTTTTGTTATTCTGGTCGACCGCTCGGCCGCTAAGTGCAAAAAATTGTCCGTTTACGCTTCAACTCGTATATCGGAAATTTATTATTTGCGAAACCTTGTTCGAATGCTTTGAATTGGTTTATAATGATTTATATGTTTCTATTTATTAGCTTAATGTGTAATTAATTAATGTAATTCCTACATTGCAATGTAATTGTGCTTTTATTAAATATGACGTTAATTTTATATTAATAAACATAAAAGTTTTCGATTACATGAAATGAAAATCTCATTTCAAGATATTGCATACAACACAACAAATTATACTTACAACCTTATTGCATCTAATAGCTTTTTTTGTGTTAATAAATACAAAAATCAATTTGTTGTTGTTAATATTTTTACTTTTCAGGTTATTTCAGAACTGACATATGTATTAACATTTATTCACAAAATAGCAATAAATTAAAATTAAATTGCTTTAAATTTGTCTTTATGGTAATTTGTTAATTGTGATTTACTGGTGTTTTCGAGATATTTAGCTTCAACGTTATTTTGCAGTGTTTAACTTAATAAACAGAAAGGAGTATGTATTTTGTATAGCATGAATGTATCATTACTATTTTTTTATATTATTATTTTGTATTTACTTTACAGCAATATGTTTCAAATATCTGACAACTGAAAATAATGACAATTATGTATATCACTAATTTACAAAAATTTTTGGAAGCAAGCTCTAAATTTTCGATTAAAAAAAAATAAACTAAAATATACGACCATCTAAAAGAACATTTATACAACATAAAAATTATTTCATCAAATTTGACCTGGGATGAGTATAAATTGTGTTGGTAACGGCTATATAATTTCCGAAAAGGAGACGCTTCAGAAAGAAAAGTTGTTGGTTTCTCTTACGTATAGCTTTTATTGCATATAAATTACTCACAATCATATGCAATAAAAGCTATACGTAAGAGAAACCAACAACTTGACGATTTGAACCAGGGACCTTTGCGTCGCTAGCACAATGCTGTCCCATCTGAGCTATTGACATTGTGCTAGCGACACAAAGGGCCTTGGTTCAAATCCAGGTTGTGGCTGTAATTTTTGATATATTTAAAATTTACATCGCGCCTGTATGTTACCATATTATTAACTTATAATATTACTTTGACAGAGTATGTCGTTAAACATTTTCAGTTATAGTTTATATTGTTTGGAAATTAAAAAGACCTTCATTTTTAATGTATATGCATTTTAGCTAACCTTACAGTACACAATTCATAAGTCAAAATGTTATTTTTAAGTTATTATCGTCGTTAATGCACGCCTCTTAATTTATTTAGAAAACAAATTTAGAAATAAAATTTCCAATAATGTTCCAGCTAATATATAGTAAATGAAAAATGTGTGCTTATTGAACTGGAACTATATTACAATAAAACTTCTGTAGAGCTCTTAGAAATATTAACAAAAAAAGAAAAATAAAAAATTAATTAGTTATCAAACAATGCAAAACCAAAAATGAAACAATAAATACATATTACAACAATAAAAAATTATTAATTATAAGTAATATTTTAATATATTGTCTTAACAAATGAACAAAAGAAAATACCAAAATGTTTTGTTTTTTTTTTCTACAAAGTAGAAAGTAATATGTTTCATATGGTCTTATTGGTTTTCTCTGTTCCTTCTGAAGTTGGAGCCGTTTAAAATAAGATATTGTTAATAATTCAAACGGCTGTAACTTTTTAATGAATTGAAAAAGTAATTTACTTTCTGAAAAAAATTGTTTCGCGGAAGAAACGTGGGACAGCCTGTATATATTGCTATAATTTAAATTATTTTACCTACGACCGTATGTGTAAATGTCCCTTACGTCACGGACTGCTTAGTTCGTATATCGCTTATAACATACGTGTGCCTTTGGCTGTGCGTTTGTGTTTTTTACGCACGACATAATGTCATAATGACAGATGTCGCGCGAATATTTTGATTATTTATTTGTTATTTTTAATACAATTTATATTTATTGAAATTTTCGGTCGTAAGTAAGTGCAATACTCGAGCTGTAACATATTATTACTTGCACGTGATAATTTATGTTGAATTTGTACTGGAATTTTCGATGGACACTTCAGACAAAGTTCTCCGTAGTTGCAGTAGATGTCGCGCGAATACATTGATTGGTTAACCGTCAAATATTCTTACCTGTATTTGTTTGACATTTTTGATACTATTTATTGAATTTGTCGGTCGTAGGTAAAGTTATGTACAATACTCGAGCTGTAACGCATATTACATACTCGTGGAAAATAACAAAACTCGCCGCTTCGCGGCTCGTATGTTAAATTTCCACTCGTACGTAATACGCTATTTACAGCTCTTGTAATGTAATATACTATTGGTTGTCAAGCATGTATTAGATGTCATGAAAGGTAATTGAACATTAACTGCTGTAAAGTAAATACAGATATAAAATTTCCATTGTCCTTCATACAAAATACATGCTGGTCCTAAACGTAAATTTAAATTAAATTTAGAGAATTTATTTACATTTAGTGAATATATTTTAATATTACAATTCTGAAATAGTCTATATTTAGTGATAATCCTTGGCATCAAGTTGATTTGCGCATTTACTTACTTACTTACTTAAGCCCGTCATCCTACTGCTGGGCAAAGGCATTTACTTGCGTAATTAATATGTGTATTAGTTAACATAAATTTATATAACGTGTCATGATATTACGCAATATCTTAAAATGAATTATAAAAGTAATTCTATATTTAATTAAATGCATTACCTACTCGTAAACTTAACTGTAGTGATCATATTTCATTTATTACATTGCATTGAAGATATCACATTAAGGAAAAGGTCGGACACGCTAAAAATAAACTAAATCCCGTTACATTACATCCATCGAAAAACCACCTTGTGATGGACAACTTTTTGCGAAGCGGCCGGGTCGAGGGAGACCAGTACACGAATATATAACCGACATACTATTTTCAAATCCCGCGATAGCAATACGAACTTACTTATTTCCATGACTGTACATTAGGTTATTCAACCAATTTAACATAATGTCTAAATAATACCACTACTAGAATATGTAGCATAAAGAAGAAGTTTGGTATATCTACAGGATTATTATAAATGATTGTAGTCGAAAAGGCGCTGACATCCAATGTAAAAATTTGTGTTTGCCGCTTCATTTGAACTAAATACTACTAGTAGTATTCATCGTATAAATCGTATTGGGATTGTTTCTTTACTTGCTAAGATAATCTTCTCAGTGAAAATATCTAGAAAACGGGAAAAATAAGTTCTTATATATGTTTTTCCACAAGTCGTTGTATCTGTGACGTTTATAGTAAAAATTGTTGGATTCAAAATTTAGATTTGACGTTATTCCATGATATAAAGTGAAATAATTTCTCCAATACACAATTCCGACACGCAATGTCTGGGCGTGCTACATTTACGTGTACCTAATTCCAACACCCTCAATTTTTTTTATTATTGTGAAAATATAAAGCATTTTTAGTCAGCCGAAATAGATACTATTACAATTTTGCTAATTACTGTTATCCTGTAGCGATGTAAAAAGAAGTTGAATTGCAGTTACCTTAATAGGAAAAAATCAACTTTTAGCATAACACTCAATTATCAAAATCAGTTTAACTTCTAGGTTATATTGTGATCGTTAGAACATTGGTAGAATAAGAAACGATTGTGGGTAGTGTAATGTGAAATCATCAAACCTGATGTCCTAAAACAGCGGTCCCCAAACTACGGCCCGCGGGCCACATTGAGCGGAGTAGACTTATGAGAGAAGGATAGCGAGAGAAGTTTGGGGACCCCTGTCCTAAAATATAGTTCAATATTGTAGATTTCGTGTTTTAATTAATTTTTGTTGCTTTTTGCTGATTTGTAATATTTTTAGGTTGTCCACAAGTGGAGCCCGTGCCATTTGGACCCCAGTAGGCGGTCTCACGTCGACCGGACTATACTTCTAGTACAAATAGATGATAAATTCGTCCCCATAGCTGAGAGTGGTGTTCATTACACCAATGGCGACGTATAGTGTCTGTACCGCAAACTTACAGGTTATGTTAAGGAGCAAAAGATAATCTATTTAAATCGTAAGGATAAATGTGTATAGAATATATAAATTGAAACGAGCAAAACTCATACATCATTATGTATATCGTGTAAAGTGTATAAAGAAAGAAAACAAATTTCTAAAAAAGGCTTGAATGTGCGCTTAAATTTTTGTTATTTTACAAAGTATTTTGTTTTATCTTTCGTTTTTCTGGAGATTATGTTTTGAGAACATCAAACAGGGTAAATAATAAGAATCCTCTTACGTTGAGTCATTTCTACTGCCATTAACGTGTAGAATTCGTACCCCTATTTTATATTACGCGTGTGATGAGAGTTTCCGATTATTTTTTCGCAAATTTTTTATTTTTGTTTCGGTTAAAAAGAAAAAAAAACAAAGAGTCCAAAGAACTTAGTGGTACCTACGTTGTAAGTAATAAATTGTGTGTACATAGTTAGGTGGTTTTTTATTGATAAATATTGTTACACAGTTGCCTTACTGACAGATAGACTGATTTTATGTGTATTTATTTTCCGAGAGAATCTGTTGAATTTAACTTATATATACAGAAAATATATATATAAAATAATATATATATATGAAAAATGTGAACGTGTATTGTGATGTTTTTTCTTCCTTAATTTTTGTTATAATTATGAACAAATGCTGTTCGGACTTTGAACGGGTTTAGTGATCGATTCAAGAACAAAGTCGATGTTGATGCTAATTTTAATGTTGCCATAATTATCGAATTATCGAGTGTCGACTTTTATGATGTTTTATGCCTTTGTTCTTGGATTGTGATGTGAATAGGTAGCGATTTCGATCACTTGTTCTATCGAGCACACTAGATTTGATGCGCGAGGTTGGAGAACAAATTCTGAACTATAATATACTGTTATTGCTAATTATTTGTAGAGATTTAATTTTAAGGATAAAGTAATTTTTGTATTTGCATTGTATATTCAACCATAATTCGATTATTTGTAATATAATATTGATAACTCTATGTTCGTTTTTTCTTTTTATAAGTGGTACATACCGGCCTAAGTTATTATTATTATAATTGTTGTACTCGAGATTTAATAAAATATTTCAAGTTTGTGTGTTGCGTTTTATTTTAATCTGTCAATATTTTAATATAGATTTTTAGTATTTTGACATTAATTTTTTTATGGCAGAGGTAAAAGTATAACAAAGTAAACAAACGCTACGTGTGATGTGTTTTTTTTGCCCTTTGTTTTTTTTTTGGCAAAAAAACTTTTGAGGTAGATTCATGAACGATACCTTGTCGGAACCGGCTTTTAATTCCCTACCAGAAACCGGTTTCCGTTCCTACATACGACCAATAATTCTTAAATTATCGAAATGTACCATTGTCGCTAATCAAAGAAAGATTGCTGTCAATGGATGAGGATCGACAAAAAAGTACTGAAATCGGAAATATGTTACAGCTAAGGGAATCCAATCCTGCACCAAAACTTCAAACCCGCAAATCCGTAGATTATAGCCATCGATCCCGCGGATCCGCAAAATTTCGGGATAGCAAACAATAATAATATTCTTTGTGGTCAACCTACTAAATATGCTAATAAAAGTTTGTATGCAATTAAAAACAGAGTCTAGTAGCTGGAAGATATTTATCGCTTATATTTATAGCTCCATGATTTCATCAATCGTGACTTCGCGGTCTTTTTCAGCGTTTTGCTCGTAAACCGCAATTTTTACGAAAAAATGTTAGAGGACTGTTTATATTCTCCATTAAATTCTCTATAAAAATGTCCCTTACTATTTTTTGCGTATCTCCCACCCAACGCTCGGAAATGACTTTGGAATATAGGCATATTTTTCAGCGCGAAGTGAAAAATGAGCACAAAATGTATTGAACGGCAGCAACGGCTCCTAAAACGGATATCTGCAGAAATAATTTTTGATAAAGACACGCCAATTTGTGATTCGCATAAGAATTTGCTGACTAACCTGATGGCCAATAAAGAGCGTTTTATTGGTCAACTGATGAGCACATTAGAATCAGCAGGTATTTCCACTTTCGCTGCTACCAATGATGCCGACTTGCTAATTGTTCAGACTGCGATCGACGCAGCCAACAATTTTGAAAAATCTGTTGTTGGGCAAGATATTGATTTGCTAACACTCCTCATCGCTCTTTCTCCATCGGACAAAGACATTCGCATTTTGAGAGATGCTCAAGGAAATATTAAGAAAAGGGCGTATAGTTCCCATGACTTACGTTTTAAAGGGTTGCAAAGATAACATTTTATTTGCTCATTCGTTTAGTGGCTGCGACACCACGTCTGCCTTTTTTGGGAAAGGAAAATCACAGACTATAAACTTAATAAACTCAAGAAAGGATTTACAAAGTGGTCGAAATATTCAATAATCCTTCATCAGCGAGAAATGACATAGCAAGAGCTGGTGAGAAATTTACACTTGCCTTATACAAGGCACCCCGAAAAGAGACATCGTTAAATCATTACCGGTTCATTTCATTTAATAAATTAGTTTGCCAATCCAGTCACGCAGTAATTTTGCCTAGACTACATCTGCTGCATTAGCACAACACTCATATCGGGTTTTTCATCAAATTAAAACGTGGCGAGGAAAAAGTTTAACGACAACTGAATGGGGGTGGAGAAAAAGTAAAAACATACTAATGCCAGTGGTTATAACTGAAGCGCCAGCTCCAACTTCAATACTTCAGGTTATATCCTGCGGCTGTAAAAAAGGATGTGGAAAGCAATGTATCTGTGCAAAAGTTGGTTTGCGCTGCTCCACAATGTGCTCTAGTTGTCATAGGCAAAGTTGTTTCAATTCGATCGAGAGGGCGACTTTGCAGAGGAAAATTAATAAATAGATATATTTTATTTGTGGAATAGGCCTACAGGGGAAACCACGTAAAAAAAAACGCGCCCAGAGTTCTACTTCAAAGGTGGTGTGGAAACGGGCTTAAAGTACAGAATGCATAAATATAATAAAATCATCATATGAACACTAACACTTGATCATAAGGATCTTATTTTATATGCACCTTGTAGAGAAAAAACTGCTCTTTAATTTTGATTCTATACATTTTTATGCTTAGACTAACATTTTTAAAGATAATCACCGTAAAAAGCGGCGCAGGGCTCATTTTTCTCTTCGCGCTGAAAACTATTACGATATTCCAAGGTCATTTACGAGCGTTGGGTGGGAGATACGCAAAAAATAGTAAGGGACATTTTTATAGAGAATTTAATGGAGAATATAAAAAGTCCTCTAACATTTTTTCTTAAAAATTGCATTTTACGAGCAAAACGCCGAAAAAGACCGCGAGGTCACGATTAGGGGTATTTTTTGAGCAAAAGGGGATGAAGCTCCCACCGGAGAGGTGGGAACTCTTCGGATCTGTATTTGGGTTCTTACTGAGAGTTCATAACCAAAATTTCAAAACTTTATAAATTTTTTCTTCTAAAAAAGCTAATTTTCCTACACTATATGAATAAATAAGCAACATATATAACATAACATTTTATTGATTAGGATTCATTATTGCAAATAATATAATTTTATTAAATTTGCAGGTATATAACATTAATTGGCATTGCACCATTCAAATGCATTTCTGAACATCCTCTCCCAAGGACTCTTTTGATAGTTACGCCAGTCCTGTGGCATGTATGGCCATTGGAATGGTTGTACACATCTCTCCGGGTGTGGCATCATGGCAAGATGTCGGCCATCTTTAGAGCATACACCGGCTAATCCGTCAACACTACCATTCGGATTCATAGGGTATACTTCGGTTGGTAAACCATTATCATCAACATATCTTAATGTGGTACAACCTGACTGCACTAGATCTTTGTAAATTCCTTCATTTTTGAACACAAATCTGCCTTCACCATGAGCAACCCAAACACCTAATGTTGAACCTTCCATGTTTCTTAACATAATAGAGTTTGATTTCTCAATTGTTACTGTCGACCAGCGACACTCAAATCGTTCTGATTTGTTATGTTCTAACATGATATCAGACATATCATTTATGTTTGACAAATTTCCAATCCATCCTATCAGAGCCATTAATTGGCAACCATTGCATATGCCCAAACTGAAAGTATCTGGTCTGGACACAAATTTTTTAAATTGCTGCTGGAGTGTGGTGTTGAATAGAATACTAGCTGCCCATCCTTTTGCAGAGCCCAAGACATCTGTAAAATAGGAATAATTTTACTTCCAGAAAATCCTCATTTGTTTAATAATATAACTTACCAGCATAACTAAATCCACCAGGAAAAATGATTCCTCTAAAGTCATCTAATGATGCGGTCCCACTAATTAAGTCTTGCATGGTTATATCCCAAACATTGAAACCTACTCTGACTAGAGCAGCTGCCATTTCTCGGTCTCCATTGGTTCCCTCTTCTCTCAACACGGCAACTTTAACAGTTGTCTTCAACAGGCATAAATCTGAATCTGGATCGAAAGTTAGTTTATATTTAGGTCCAGTTCTAATATCTAAGGAGTTGTGCTCCGAGTCTGCACATTCCTTAATGGTTTGTCTCAGTTCTAAGTGGTAACTAGTGTCTTCCCACATTTTCATCATTGGTAATACAGTACTCTCAATGCAGGCATGGTTTACCGTTATTGCTATTTTGGAGTGCATACCGTATCCAATGCTAGTGCCAATATTGTAAACTTTAGCGTTGTGTTTTTCAAAAACTGCCATACAATGTTTTAAATCAGTTGGTAGAACTTCTAGAATCCAACCTACTTCTTCAGCAAAGAGAATTGGAATTGGTTTATCTGATTTGTGGGATATTTTAATATCAATTCCAGAAATTCCTCCAAAACACATCTCCAGTAGACAAGTAATCAAGCCACCATCACTGATATCATGCCCTGCTAGGACAGCCCCATCTTTAATTAATTCTTGAGTAGCATTGAATGCATTTTTTAAATCTTCAACATTTTCAATGTCTGGTACAGAACTACCTAACTGATTAAGGCATTGAGCAAGTGCTGAGCCTCCCAGCCTACTTTTGCTATTGGAAAGATCTACAAATAGCATTACACCAGACTTGCCCATGGATGGTGCCTTTAAATCAGGAGTAACGAGCTTGCGGATATCAGGACATGGGGCATATGTAGAAACTACTAAAGTTCCAGGGGCCTTAACAGTTTCTATACCCACCCTAGCTGCCATACTTAAGGAGTCTTTACCACCGTCAATGGCTATGCCAAGTTCCTTCATAACATCGGTCATGGCTACACATGCATCAAAAAGAGCAGCACCTTCTCCTGGTAATTTTGCAGCCCACATCCAATTACCAGAGCACTTTACATCACGGAGATCCGTTATTGCAGCAAATACAAGGTTGGATAGTGCTTCGGCTACTGTCATTCTTGCTCCGGATGCATTATCCACAAGACCTTTAATTGGTTGTTCTCCAATTGATGAAGCAATTCCTTCCTGAAGAAAACAAAGATTATATAAGTACATATTACACTTTCCGTGGGGCTTCAAAAGCAAGAAACAGTTACATGTACTTACGTATCCAAAATAGGTTATGCTTGTAACTGCTACATTTGCTAAAGGAGTATGAAGGGGGCCAACACACTGCTGTTGTGCAATCAGACCAGTGACACACCTGTCTACCTTATTTGTTAAGTACCGTTTGCTTGAAACTGAAGGTAATCTTAATACAAGTTCCAACGCTTTGTAGATGGATATATTTGGCAACTGAAGTTCTTTCACCATGTTTACCTTCCTTTCGCAGTTGTATACTTTTCTAGGCATTTTACCTGTCAACAGAACAACATTATTTTTCGTCCTACCACATTTAGACACATTTATTACCCAAAACGTGTTCCAAATTCAAATTTACTGGCGTTTTGGTAGCTGTTTCATCTAAGGCCAGGACCACCATCCCTGTTCCAGTGACTTCACCTACAAAGATAACGGGGCACCTTTCTCTGGCACACATTTCTTTAAGCAATGACATGTCTTCCTTCTTGCATAGTAGAGCATTGGTTTCCTGGTATTCAGCGCCCCATAATTCTAAAGAGTTTATGGTGGGATCTCCAAGATCAAACCGATTGGCGTAAATTATACCCCCCGCTGGCTCCACCAATTCTTTAAGGACATTCCCGTTTCCTCCAGCACCTTGATCATGAATACTTAAAATTGGATTATTCTTTCCAGATTCTAAGCACGCCCTTACAACTCTGTTTAATTTGTTTTCCATTTCAGCATCACCTGAAAGAATTGAATATAGATCTTTGTGTATTATTTTACTTTAACAATTCACACCTCTCTGGACAGCATTGAAATCTAACTCAGCTTTGTTATCACCCTGCACCTCAACTGAACTCGCAGAACCCCCACCAACTCCAATTCTGTATACTGGACCACCAATTTTTACAATCTGGTCCCCTTCTGTGGGTTTTCCTTTCTCGGTCATATCAGCTTCCATGAAGCCAATACCACCGCTGAACATAATCGGTTTTATCCACTCCCGTCTATCATTGTTGGAGTCGATCAATCCAAAAGATCTCACAAATCCTGATATTAACGGTTCACCAAACTTATTTCCGTAGTCTGAGGCGCCATTGCTGGCTTCGATCAGTATTTCAGCTGGTAGAGCAAAGTTGGGTGGGTATTCGAATGTTTTGTCTTCCCAAGATAAAGGTAAATCTGTAACATGTCTGTTGATTACCAAGAAGAATAGAATAGAAGAATTCGGCAAGAAGATGATAATATTGAATACACTTACCATTCAGATTCAAGTTTCCAACTGAATATCCGGCTGTACCAGCAATACAGTAACCGCCTCTACCTACAGATTGTACATCTCTAATTCGCCCACCAGTTCCTGTTGTGGCTCCGCTGAATGGTGCAACACCAGTTGGAAAGTTATGAGTTTCAGCAGTAAATATTAAATGAGATTCTGAATTAACCTGACGAAGTTCACTGACATGCCCAGCATTTACTGGTTTCAAGGCTCGATGGAAGTAGCCTTTAATAGCACTAAAACATAATTAATTTTCAGTTCCATTTTTATGTATTATGTACCTTCTTTATAAAATAAGAATAACTTTTAATTTTCGCAAAATAAAATAGGAACAGATATTACATTTGTATCTGAATATTGTGATATGCTTATTGTATTTATTTATCAAGGGAGGCCAATAAAATTAGAAGTGTTAAGTATCGTTTACATCCACTTAACTTAACGTACGAAAACTTAAACATTAGAGCTAGTTGAACTCCATTGAATTATATGTGTTCGTTTACATTCGCTTAACGTAGAAAGACTTAACGTAACGTACGGATTTGTTCACTTAGATCAACTTAATAGAATTAGTGCACCAATCACAAGCTCTCGATTTTGACAATTTGGATGATGGTGACAGCGGGTGACAGTAACATAACCTAAAAATTAACTCGTGCGACTTGAACTTTGTTGTCTTTGTGTTGTTTTGCAATATTTTTAGCTCGATTAAAGGATTATTAACATATTTGTATAATAAAAGCGATAGATTTAATACGCATTTCATATTGTGTCACGGTCAAATGCGCATGTCAAGCACCCTAACGTAAGTGAATGTAAATGGAACGGATCTAAATTTCGTACGTTAAGTATAATTTTTCGTACGTTAAGTTAAGTTAAGTGGATGTAAACGATACTTAACACCTATATACAGCGTGGCATTTTTATTTTTGCGATTTTAGTGATTGACACATTGCCAACTATTATAGTCGAGCCATATTTTGCAGCAACTTACGTCTATAGGGTGCGCGCAACAAGTTTTTGCTGGTGAAAACTAAGTTCCGTAGAGTTCAGCGGCTGAAGAGTCGCCGTAGTCACGTTCAAAATAAGCTATTAATTTAGCAATCAGCTTTTTACTGTTTGCTAAGGTCTCGCAGAAATTTAGTATTATTTCTACCAGCGCAATATACAACATATCTGAGCACACCTCGGATAAGGTCTTACCTTGTGCCAAACTGCAAAATTCAACCTAATAAAATAAAATTTGTATAAATATGCATCTTTTTCTTTTGCAGGAATTATCTGGGAATATAATGATAATATTAAATACCCATTTAGGACGCATACTTTGGGCGCATTACTGGTTGCTTTAATTGCATTTTGTTACTTTGTTTTTAATTTATCTGAAGTTGGTAATGAAAGCATGGTACTTCTACGTCTACTTATGTTGGCCGGACTATACTGCTGTTTTATTTTTTATTTTTGAATAAATATAATTATTTTTGTATGATAAAGTATTGTAATCGTGTCGAACAAAATGTTGAGATTTTAGCGGAAATGTCCTTTTGGGTCCCGTGTCCGTTTTTTTTTTGTAGCGACGATTCCGGAGAAACTACTAAAGGTATTGGGACCAAAGTTCATATTTAGAAGATTCATAACCAAACTTACAGCTGAAATGCTTTTTGTGCAAAAGCGTCCAAAAGAACTGGATGTTAACACAGCATTTTTCAACAATTTTGCAAATGAGCCGCAATTTCTGTAGTTTCGTCAAAATAGTTGAATAATAAATTATATTAGCTGAAATTCTGAATAATTTATGACTATGACACTGTTTGGTAAAATTAATAACTAGTTAGCCAGGATTTGACAGATATTTTGATTCTATTGACAGTATTGTCAAAACATCAGTTTGACACTGCTCTATAGTATGATAAAGTCATGTGCCTGGCCACATCAGATTTTTTCTTTGTTTTTTTTTACATAAAGATTCACAGCGCAAAGTTTTATTACATAAGCTTTTGTCTCATTTTTTCCACTTATTTAGGGCGCCTATTTTCCAAAAATAAATGCTTCTAAGTCGGGTCTCAATTCATTGCGTCATATTGTGACACTGTGAAAGCAGTATGCCAAACAACTTCCTTATTTGAAATGGATTTATTTTCTGTTATTTAAATTTTTTTTCGTACCGAAAACACCAAATTATATCAACTTTTTTGCTGATCTCTGCTATAACGTTTAAGATCGGATTTCTCGGTAATTATTGAATCAACAGTATTATGTTTAGTGGCCGCAGAAATAAGAAAACAACTAATAATAAAAAATAAAAAAATAAATAAAACATACCTGCTGTTATCACTGAATTTGATGACATTGTTACTATTGGTGTGGCTTTGTGTCTCTATAATCATATCAATCAACGACTTCTCATATTCCACGCCATCTATGATCATCTTTCCTCTAAAGAACCAATGTCTGCTATGCTCGCTATTGGATTGGGCCAAATCAAAACACTCAACACTAGTGGGGTTTCGTTTGAGGATATCTTTAAACAGATGAGTGTAATAATCCAAGTCACTCTCATCAAATGCCAACCCCAATTCGTTATTGATTTGCTTGAGCGCTGCTCTTCCTTTCCCCATGATATCCACATCTCTCAACTCTTCCTTTTTATGTAAATTTTCGATGAAGCTTTTTTTGGGTATATTTTCCGCGGTGTAACGACACTCCGTCATGCGATCATAAAGTAAGGAAGCTATTTCGTTCTCTTCCTTTGCATCTACTCCGACCGTTAAAGTAATTAGGTACCTCCTTGATCTTTCCAATCTTTGAACGTTGGTCATATTTAATGTCTGGCATATAGACACAGCGTTTGTCGAATTCGATGTAGAGAAATTAAATCTTGGCCCAACCTCAACTAGGATTTGATTCGATTTTGCAGACAATACAGACGTTTCGGTGAGTTTCTGTGGTTCAAAGGGGCATTGCAAGAGCCATTTCATCGCTTGCAATTCATTGGAAGACAGTTGGGAAGTTTTCGTTTCTATGTGGAAACATAATTCGGTATCAACAGTGAGAATCTTTGCGTTTCTTGCCCTTAGGTGCTCTAATAGCTCCTTTGTTTTTGCTGCAGTAAACGCTGGTGTTCTAAACAGCCGCCGTATAAACGAATCTGCGTCCATTGTCTCTAACCTAAAATAACAATAAATTAATTGAAACGTCCAGCACGGCCTAACGCGGTCACAATGGAAATGTTAGACGGTCAGAAATAACAAGCTATATACGATGAGACGGGTCACTTTACTGTAATACGAGGTTATCGCTAACATCTATCTGTTTGTTGAAAACACTGCCACCGAGTATAAAAAAAAATTATTGGAAAGATCTCGTATGTAAATATTTCGTAATATTTTTTGTAATACCATTACAAATTGCAGGGCTGCTTAGCAACAAACCTAAAACATGTCCTATTGCCATTTTCAGAAGAAATGTTATATTAATGATTCTAACCCAAATTATAATACCATTTCATGGCACTTAAATAAATGACCGGTCAACAAATCGTACGCAGTTCTTGTCGTTTTGGAGATAATCATTGCTTATTTGTTATTTGGTTCACATAATAGCGTCAGCGTTGTGAAAGAGCGTTTGAAAAATACGATTAATGTCGTAAATATATTATATGTACACATTTATACTGTGATTTCGTTAAATTAACCAGGAAAGTATGGATGTCGAAATAAGTGATAGCCCGGTGGAAGTAGTGCATCTGTACAAAATAATTTTTACTCACGAAAGTTTGATTTTTTTGGGAAAATTAGCAAAAGCTTTCGATCAAAAAATAACTGCAGTAAGTACCAAAATAATGTTATCCATTATCAATTTCTAGTTAATCTATTATTCACATAAAACGTTATTGATAATTTGTCTCAAATCTCTATGATGCAGTCTTATAAAACTATATAGTTTATAAATCTTGTATTGATCTAGTTTCGTAGCGAACTACACCGACTACTATTGGTTGCAAAAGCATTGTGTTTGAAGGCTTATGACTTTGAAACCACTCGCCAAAAAAATTAAATAAAGTCTGTTATGGTCATAAATCATTTCTACATAACCTGTAGGACTTACAAAATTTTCTGACCCTAGGTTTGGACATGAGCGCGAGAGAAGAGTAAAAAGTACCCGATTTTAGCAGTTTTAAACTAACACTCGGTTTTTCCGATTTTTTTTCCGTTAAACCGCTGGTCCAAAAGAATTTAAATTCACACTGGGAGTAACTTAATATCCACTCTATAGATTGGCTTTTGTGCTTTTGTAAATTTCTTTGTAATAACGTCTCTAAACAAGGTTATTAGGAAAGCAAATATCTCAGTAACGAATTATAGCACAACAACGCGATAAGGACGGAAATAATCGTCATATTTTACTTAATACGACTATTAAAATAGAATCACAGAATTGAGTGGTTAGTTAATTTTTTAAAGCGATTCGTATGTGCGATTAAATTTTTGACTCGTTGTAGTGACGTCACAGCCTATGGTAGAAGCGTAGTTAACACTTCGGAGCGTTGACGCTGTATGTATAGATTTGTACTGATCACAACATAATATTATAAATTATAATGTGTTGATTTTATAATAGTACAAGTGGGTATAGAAATATATTTATTGATTATTTTTTGACGTTTCTTAAAACCAATGAAATGCTTCTTTATTTGTCACAAGGGTAAGTTTCAACCAGTTATGTCATTATTATACTGGGAATAAATCTCTTGTGATTATTCTCGGGAATAATCACTGTAGCTTTTATTTGCCTAGCAACTGTCAGATACTTGTCAAAATATTTACTTAATTGTGTCAACGCGAAATGGGTGAAAGTCATCGGTTTAGTACCTTTTCTAATGCAGAAATTACAAAAAAGATTTTAGAAACTACTAATAAGTAATCAGTCTATATGGAGACAATTTAAGACCTTCACCAAAGAAAGAAATTATATTCTGGATCAATCTACTACAACAGCTACTCTGGCATTGATTTTAAAAGATTGGGCTTATAACATGAAAAGAAAAGACGGAAATGATTATAAAGAAGCAGTAATAAATACAATGTGGAATAACACGGCAAAATTAGTTCAAGAACTTTACTTTAATAAGTATAACAGGTCCTTTGATCCTTTTCATGATATAGAATTCAGAAATGCTCGGAATGCAAGAGATGCAAAAAGAAAAATTTTACAAAAACATCCTGAAAAGCACAAATAAAGTTCTGTGGCACTTTCTAGTACAGAATTGTTGCAAATTTTTAACTATTGGGACGAAGATACACCTTGTGGATTGCAAAGAAAGTTTTTTCACGATGCATCGTATGAACTAGCTTGGAGGGGAGGAGAAGCTACGAAATGTTTAGTTCATTATTTTAAAAAAGAAACCGACATAAAAAGATTAAATACTGGCCGCATTGAATACAATCCCATCTTTACAAAAACAGCACAGGGTGGAGCACAAAGGTGCGCTAATAGTAAATGGTTGACTCCAAACATAAATAACCCAGATATTTGCCCTGTTCGTCTTTTTGAAAAACTAATGAGTAAACGTGAAGAAAATATTAAAACCGAACGCTTGTTTCTTACTCCAAATCCGGCTTGGCAAACTCATGGTTTTTGGTATAAAAACGTTCCTGTGGGAATAAATTCCATTTCAATATGGATGAAAGAATCCGCAGAAAAAGTAGGTCTAGACACAGTTACTAAAAAAATAACTAACCATTCTGCCAGATCAAGTGCAGTAAGTAACCTTTCAAAAGCTGGTGTAGGAGAACAAGAACTAATCAAGGTCACTGGTCATAATTCTGCAAGTTCGATTAAACCATACTTACAATTGAACCAAGAACATCATTCAAATATAATAAATAATCTTAGAGAAAATACGCAGGAGGAAACACTTAATATAACAAACAATTCCAAATCCTCAATAAATAATGAGTCTCGAAATATTTTTAATAATTGCGTTTTTCATTGTACTAATTTAAATTGTTAATTCTTTTAATATATTCACAATGTGTCAACGATATTTTCATATATTGTAAGTAATAATTAATTAAATTAAATTTTTCAATAATTTTATGATAGTTTTATTGATCTTTTTTATTGTAAAAATTTGTGAATCAAAAAATAATCTAGTCAAATATAATTCGAGACTTCCATAAATTAGAAAATAATTTGACAGATTTTGTTCAAACTTGTTGCCTGGCAACAAGTTTTCAAACAATCTGTCAAATTATTTTCAATTTATTCTCACTCTCTTGTTATATTATTACTGATGATACTTGTAGTCAAGACACGTCAAATGCTGCCGCATCAGTTGAAGTAAAGATCATTTCAGTTCTATCTCAGAAAAAAGTGTGCACTGCGTAAGAAACAATTTGAAAGGTGTCATAAATTATGATTTGTCAAATAAGACATTAGCAATATAAAACGTAAATAAAATCACAACTCTAAAGCTAATTGAATTTTTTTATGAAACGTACTTTCAATTGTTTGATATGCATCAATAAACAATAAAGTTTTATTTCACGACACAAAACCTCGTACAAGGTACGTGCTGATTGAGAAATGGTCATACCTTATTTATTCGTCATTTGGTCCTTAACGTTTTGATATACTGACAAACGACTCTTTAAAATTTAATTAAGCCATACATTTAAAATATTGTTGACGTTGGTACGTCATTGAACGAACTGCTAAAGTAAGCAGATGTTGACCATTGCAAAGCAAAAAGTGGTTTACATAGCATGAAAAGCAGCAACATCTTTCTATGTACATCAACATGATAAACTATCACAATGTTTTTATAAATAAATTTTATATTTTAATATTTTATAAACCAAAATAATACATCCCATAAATTAAAAACAATACGTCTGCTATTAAAAAAAACAAACAAAATATTATAAGACCAACATTAGAACAAAAAATAGCTGAACATATAGTTCATGCCGGCTGCTCAAAAGATTGCCGGTTGTAAAATTGAGAAAATAAAAACGCCAATCTATAGAAGATGTTCTAAATGTAATCTGAACCACAAATGAAATTTTTGTGTTAAGCGGTTTAGGAGAAAAAAAATCTGAAAGTCGAGCATTATTTTAAAACTGCTCAAATCGGGTACCTACCATTTTACACTTGTCTCGCGCTCATGTTTAAACCGCTGGTTACAAAATTTTGATACTCATACATGATATGTGGAAATGATTTGGGACTATAACGCACTTTAATTAATTTCTTTTGTTCGGTCGTTTCGGAGCTATGAGCATTCAAACATAGGGCTCAATACTTTTGCAACCGATAGTATATGTATTATAAAATTAATATGATGGTGGGCTCATTGGAATTGTCCCAATGCTTTAATATTGCGATAGACCATTCCGTACAATAATCGTATAATTGATGCTAGCTGACCTTTAGTCGGTAATTCTTCCACTGGAACAGTACAATGTGCAGTCCAGAGTTTTTTGGCTATGGCAGAAAGTAGGGTGGACTCTAGGTGTATTAAACTACTTTATTTATATTTGCATTAAAAGCAGAGCTATGACTAAACCATCATCATGGACATGTACTGCTTTTGAACTCGACGGAAAAACAGCGTACATTGTTAACAATATTTGTTTATTTAAAGCATTTAAATAATATTTTTATTGTGATGTTAGGTATGTATAGTGTTTTTTGCGTCAACAATAAATTCCTTATTCATTTCATATTATTATATTTTCCGAAACGCGTTAGTAATGCAGCAAAAACAAACATGTGCATACTTTGTACAAGGATATTAATTCCTTGTCGAAATTGAAATATAAAAAGACATCTCGTACTATGCCTCGAAAACAATTTCTTTCGACAACAAAAATGTATTTTTCTGTGGAGCATTGACGGTACGAGTATGTTTTCGTCAAATATTCGAGCAACATTCGGCGTAGTTATTTTACAGCCATAATAGAACACGTTTTTGTCCAGCCGGCCGGTCCGCTTCGAGAATTTGAAACGTGTTTTGTAAGTGCGATGCTTCGAATCGAAATAACATAGTTATGCTCTAAGAATTTTTAAGCGTTGACTTATTTATAAAATATCAATCTCAGTTTAATTTGCTTAAGACGAATAATATACTGGGTATTAAAACAACTTAACATTTTTTATTTCTGCAACGAATTAAATTGAAAATTCTAATACTTCTAGTACTGTTGTTAAAATTCTTTGTTTTCTTTTTTAATTAAGGATTATATTATCTAAATAGACACCAGATCTAACGATGCTATTAACTTAAGAAAACCGGATACCCAAAGAATTTCTAAAAAAAAAGATTTGCAAACAAAAACTTATTTATTGATTTATCAAATGAATCGGTCAGTTCGAAAACACTACAAGTCCAAAAAGTGAGTTCTGAGAAAATTAACAAAATAATTTTGTTTGTGCAATATCTCGAAAAGTATAGCAGTTAGCTATTTTGTGCCAATAGACAAAATATAAAGTAGTTCACAGAGAATTAAATGCACTACATATTTTATTTATATTTGATTAGCAGCGAAAAGCAGCGCTATGATTAAAACAATCATCATGGACATGTACTGTCTTTGAACTCGACGGAAATGTATGTATGTGGGAAAATATTCTTAATTTGAAGTCCAGGAATTTTGATTAATTGCTTATAACTAAAAAATGACAGTATTGTATTAAAAAAAAATGATTTCTATAAAAGAATTAATCCTAGAATTAAAAAATGCATTATTGTGTTTGTTTTTTCTCAGTTGGAGAATTATTTACGTTTTCGGTAATTTCGCCTATTTTTGATTAATTGGTCATAACTCAAAAATAAGGCATTTTATAAAAAAATCCTACAAAAGATACTTCAATTAATCTTAGAATTAAAAAATGTAAAGTTATACAGGATGTTCTATTTAAAAAAGGGAAGGTTACGAGATATCCAGAATAAAATGAACAACCTGTATAATAAAAATATATTTAAACGAAAGATAGTTTAAAACAAAACAACTTTTACTTGAAAAACTTTTTCAGTTCAAAATGGCCCATTTTGGACTTGTATTGTTTTCGAACTCGCCGATTCAATTATAAATAGAAGTTCATCATAAATCTCTCGACGATCAAATGTCAAGTAGTTAAGATTTATTAATTCATTTATACATTATTGTTTTTTCGGCAAATAAAGCAATCACTCAAAAACTGTAATGGTACTTTATCTAATACAATAGGGTATTCCGGTCATGTCAAAATTTAAGCAGATATTCGGTTTAACCTATTGTACAATTTATGAGGATTCATATAGTTAAGCTATGAGCTTTTTGATTTAGTTTTTCTATGAGATAATTGCAATTAAAAGTGCATTTCGTTTGAATTCACCGACCACCCTCGGAAATACACGATGATTACCGATCCCTAGTAGCGGTGGCAACAGCGGACAGCTCTCGAACAGCTGATCGGCCAAGTTGACGGTTGGCGACCCTGTTGTTTGACAACGAATAAAGGTACCTTTTTTGAGAGATGATTTGATCATTGAAACTTGAAGCCAAACATCTCTCATCTCGCTAGTCGGCAATGTAAAGAAAATCTTATCAGAAGTTACTGTTCTACTGCTGTTATAGCCCGGCACAGAACAATGTCGGCGTTGGAGTTTATACATTTTGAACAAGTGTTTGATATAACCTCAATAACCAAAGCAGGTGTCAACAAACGAGCGATTCTAAACGTTGACACAACAGAAGACAAAAATTTACTACGTGCACCCTAGATATAGCAACGTTGTCAAGTCGCTCACTTTGAGCGGTCTTTGTGACGTCACAAAGAAATTCAAACTTCCAACAACGATTTCTCTTAATTTAAAACAATGTTTGATATTTTACTTGTGAAGTAGCAAACAGTAGCACCCATACTTTATAAAAAATGACAATTTCAAAAACACCGGAATACCCCATTTTACAAACTTAATATGGAAATAAAAAATTTATTTGAAAGATTGTTGCAGTCTATATTTAGCACTTTTTTGTAAAGTACTGTAGGATACTATTTATTAATTTATTTTTCCTTTTTCAGCTGTACGTCAATCGATCTTACAGAAAATATGAACTCAAGAAAACAAACAAACTTCCAGCTTTCCAAAATACTACGTGTAGGAAGGACAAGACATGGAAAATTGCTCCAATACCAAAACGTTTGCAAAATAGGCATTTAGATTTAGGTGACGTGTCACCTGCCAATACGGATGCATTCATTAATGCATTAAAACAAGATGTCAGAGGAGTTCAGGTTTGTACTTTCTGCAAAGTATACAGTATCTATAGAGCCTCAAGTGGTATCGGGACGAAACTTCATATTTAGAAGTTTCATAACCAAACTTAGAGCTGAAAAGGGTCCATTTGCAAATAAGCCGCCATTTCTGGAATTTCGTCGAAGTAGTTAGATAATAAATTAAAGAAGAGGAAATTCTGAATAATTTATGACTATGACATTTTTTGGTACAATCAATAAATTAGCTGCATTAGAATTTGCTCTATTTCATCGAGATCGGCCGTACTGCATTAAAACTAGTAGCCAGGATTTGTCAGATTTTTTGATTCTAATGACAGTAGGTAGTGTCAAAAGCTAATGTTTTGACAATAACTTCTGTCAATATAAGCTGCGTTAAGATGTATTACACTTTTTACACCCAATAACACGTGTCATTTGGACGGTGTACCCGGTGTCACCGGAGTACAATATCCGAAAGCAGCTTTAATCGACATATCTGTCTAGTTGTACTAGTTTTATTTTAATGCAGACATGGCCTATCTCGATCAAATATAATCTCATGCAGCTAAACTACTAATTTTATATATAGTATGATAAAGTCATGTGCCTGGCCACATCAGATTTCTTTTTAACCCGTATCCATATGCACATAGCAAACCCCATATAAAATTATTTTGAGTTTATAAAACTAAATAAATAAATAAAAAATCGTAACTCATTCTTGTGCTCATCACAAGAATTCTCCTAAACGCCAAAAAAATAAAATGAGAAAGTGGAAAGAATTGTCCTCCTTGACAAAGAAAATGATAAAAATAAATAAAGTGCGAAGTCCAAAAAGAATAACATTTTAAAAAGCCAATTCACCTCGCAAAAATATACAAATAAAATCTCAAAATAAATGATAGCCAAATTAAATGTTCGCTAAATGATCAGGACACTAAATGATGTTTTCCAATCGACAAGTTTTGGATGTCAAATGACCGGTTTTCAGATATTCGATGGTCAAAAAGAGAAGAAAAAGAAACAGACATTAACATAAATTAAACTTTTACTTCTCGTAATGATCTAGATATCAGATTTTACTTCGCTCTGTATAATTCCGTTACTATTTAAGAATTAACAACAAAAGCATTACTATAGAATGATTAGTAGATCATCAAACATCCGTAATAGCCCTGGGGTAATTTCCAGTACACAATAATCACAAAATTTTTATAACAAGTTTAACTTTTGTTATGATTTTAGGTAGATTTTGATGATGGACATTGTCCAACGTGGAAAAATCAAATACTAGGCTTGTATAACATATACTGGGTTGTGCATCACCATACAGGGAAACTAAAAGACCTGCCGATTATGATGTTAAGACCTAGAGCATGGAACATGATCGAGCACAACATTATGGTATAACGTTTTATATTCTAAAAGTGCAAAACCAAAATTGCATTAAAATTACTACTCGCTCATTCTAGCTAAATGGAAAAAAATTGCCCGGATCTATCGTTGATTTTGCAATGTTGCTGTACCACAATGCGCAGATAATGTTCAAGCACAACGTAGGACCTTATTTTTATTTATCAAAGATAGAAGGGGCATCCGAAGCGCATTTATGGAATGAAATGTTTATATGGGCTCAAAATGAGTTGGGTTTGCCGTATGGCACCATAAAAGTATGCGTTTTAATAGAAAATATCCTAGCATCCTACGAAATGGAGGAAATCTTGTACGAATTGAAAGATCACTGCATCGGGTTGAATTGCGGCATTTGGGATTATGCTGCTTCAATTATAGCTAAATTTGGTAAAGAAAACTTCTAGATAGGACTTTAGATCGAAAAAAACTAATCGATCAACATGTTTAGGTGACAGAAACGAATTTGTTCTACCTGATCGCAAGAAGTATGTGAATATGGAACAACATTTTCTTAAGACGTACATGAGATTAGTGGTACAAGTATGCCATAACAGAGGTGCAATTGCTACAGGTGGTATGGCAGCGGTAGTGTTAAACTCCGAGTAAGTCTATATTATCATTTCGGAGTTATTATGTTCAAACGCTTCAACGACCAGCATTATTTGCAAAATAAACGGAAGATTGTGCACACGTGTCGTAGACTTATAGGACATAGCCCTGCCAAATTCAATTTCTGAGATCAATCAAGAAATATGTTTAGTCCTACTGGTACTCGTAGAGCACAGGGAATCTAACTATTAAGTATCGTTTACATCCACTTAACTTAACAACGTACGAAAAATTATACTTAACGTACGAAATTAAGATCCGTTCCATTTACATTCACTTACGTTGGGGTGCTTGACATGCGCATTTGACAGTGACACAATATGAAATCCGTATTAAATCTATCGCTTTTATTATACAAATATGTTTATGTACACGCAAGTTGGATCACGGTTTCATCATCCGTGTTAATAATCCGTTAATCGAGCTAAAAATATTGCAAAACAACACAAAGATATCAAAGTTCAAGTCGCACGAGTTAATTTTTAGGTTATGTTACTGTCATCCGCTGTCACCATCATCCAAATTGTCAAAATCGAGAGCTTGTGATTGGTGTACTTATTGCTCGGATTCTGTTAAGTTGAAGTTGAGTGAACAAATCCGTACGTTACGTTAAGTTTTTTCTACGTTAGGTGAATGTAAACGAACACATAATTCAATGGAGTTCAACTATCTCTAATGTTTAAGTTTTCGTACGTTAAGTTAAGTGGATGTAAACGAGGCTTAAGAATTTATATAGTAATGTAAGTTTAAATAATATTACAAACTTATGTTTTTTGTATGTTTTCAGTTCCCGTTCAGCAATAAACGAAGTTATCATTTCTAAGAAAAATGAAATACAAGCAGGCGTTGATGGTTTTATGGTATATGATACTAAGTTAGTACCACACATGAATCAGGTACGACTGGTTACATGACAATTACGTATGTAAATAGTCGAATGCATCATGTATTTTTTTCAAGCTTTGGAATGACATGACTCCCGGAAAATGCAACCAAATCGACTTCGTACCGAGTGCCAACGTAACAGAAAAAGATTTATTACAGTTACCTGAAGGGAAAGTTACATGGGATGGACTACTGCATAATATTGAAGTTACCGTACTTTTTATATATCATTGGATGAAAGGTGAAGGACATTTTTACAACAAAGGTTTTGTCGAGGATTCGGCGACGGCTGAGATATCTCGGTCACAAGTTTGGCAATGGATAAGACATTTGGTAAGTGGATAGTAAACGTTAATAGTATTAGTATTAGTAACTCAATTATCGAGAGAAAATATACCAAACAAAAAATACAAAACTGACAAAATCGTGATAAAAAAACTGAGCATTTAAAGGTACATACATTCTGGTGAAACAAAATTAAAAATAAGTCCGTTATTGGATTTTTTAAAGACAACTGTAAGACATACAATTAGAGTTTTATACACATTTATTTAATGACATTGCCTAAACTAGAACTGTTGCAAAATATTGAAAATTGGAAGCACTGAAAACGGGATGATACCCGAAATCATGATATGCTAGAAACCAATAGATATTATTAATCGTCAGCAAAAAAGTTTCATTTATCGACAGGTTAGGTTTTCTAAAATCGACATGTAATGACTTTCTCAAATTTTTAATATTGGTCACGTTCGGCATTCTTTCTTGAGGCGACTATTCTCCTATCAATTTCCTCCAACCGAGTTTGCATAAAAATGGCGGGTTGACATTCATAATTCGTTTACTCGTGAAAAATTGCTTTTATAAAAAAGGCCAACAAATAACTTTCTTGTTGAGAATTTAATAAATCATAAATTTATGCAACCACATTTTTTTTTCATAAAGGTAATAACGTGTGTTTATGTTAAAAAATATAAACTGAAGCCTTATTCCATGATGAAAGCGTTTGCTGACGAATGCATTTTCTGGACATTCAACAGGTTCAATATTAATACGAACATCTAAAAAATCATTTTTCAATTTTATTCCTTTCGCCGACATTGCCTTGTAGGTATTCTTGCAACAGAGGAGGGAGTTTGGAGACGTAGAGTTTGGCTAGACAATTTTTCATATTTCAAAATTTCCTGGCCTCACCGGGAGTTGAACCCACGACTTTATACGTTGAGGCACACCATATGCTAGTACGCCCCCTTGTTGACCAGGCTAGAAACCCATTAAATAAATTCGTACATTTTTAATATAAACATTAAAAACATTGTAAAAAAAATTAACATTGTTTTTCTTTCCAGGTTCAAATTGAAGATAGAAACAATATAATAGTTACACCAGCCTTGGTGAAACAACAAGTGATGATATATTTAAAATCTAATGGTCACTTGAACTATTATACCATACAAACCGCAGCCAACATTGCTCTCGAATTGTTTTTCACCGACCAATTTCCCAATTTTATAACAACTTTCCTCAACGATCACTATGCTTTAAAAATGCATTACAATAATACTACAAAAAATAAATTGTAAAATTGTATATTATTTAGTTTATTAAACATTTAAAATATATTATCTATAACAAAAATCACTTTAGGCTTAAATATATTACAGCATACAAATGTTAGGCACACTAGTAGTTTGTTTAGTATTATACATTACGATAATATTAGTATGAATAATGAAAAAGATCTATGCTATAAAGTGGAATGTGGTAATAATTATGAATAGTGCTTACAAAATACACTCTATTCAATAGAATATGTAAAGATTGAGCAGTCAGAATATTTTGAATTAAAACTAAAATCTTTTTCCTCTTTCTTAATATTACCGGTAGTTTCTGTACGCACATGGCATGGTTTGTAGGGCAAATTCCTATCAATCTACATTCTACGACATGCTGCATCTATCTCTTCCATTACGATTAGCACTGGCCTGTCCTGTTTCCGATGCTTGCAATTGTCTTGCTAATGCTAAATCTAATTCTTCTTGAGAACATGGATTATTTCCCGATTCTTGCATGGACAGAGCCAAAGCTTTGGCCAACGCTTCATCTTCTGTCTAAAATAATAATAATAACTAATTATAAATAATTTGTAGGTACAGTGTACAGTGATGGAAATAACTAAGTTCGTATCGCTATCGCAGGATTTGAAAATAGTATGTCGGTTATATATTCGTGTACTGGTCTCCCTCGACCCGGCCGCTTCGCAAAAAGTTGTCCGTCACGAGGTGGTTTTTCGATGGATGTAATGTAACGGGATTTAGTTTATTTTTAGCGTGTCCGACCTTTTCCTTAATGTGATATCTTCAATGCAATGTAATAAATGAAATATGATCACTACAGTTAAGTTTACGAGTAGGTAATGCATTTAATTAAATATAGCATTACTTTTATAATAATATTAATAAACATGAAATTTGATAATATGATACGAAAAGCTCATTTTAAGATATTGCGTAATATCATGACACATTATATAATTTTATGTTAACTAATACACATATTAATTACGCAAGTAAATGCCTTTGCCCAGCAGTAAGATGACGGGCTTAAGTAAGTAAGTAAGTAAGTAAATGCGCAAATCAACTTGATGCCAAGGATTATCACTAAATATAGACTATTTCAGAATTGTAATATTAAAATATATTCACTAAATGTAAATAAATTCTCTAAATTTAATTTAAATTTACATTTAGGACGAGCATGTATTTTGTATGAAGGACAATGGAAATTTTATATCTGTATTTACTTTACAGCAGTTAATGTTCAATTATCTTTCATGACATCCAATACATGCTTGACAACCAAAATAATTTAAATTATAGCAATATATACAGGCTGTCCCACGTTTCTTCCGCACAAAAATTTTTTTCAGAAAGCAAAAAAATTTTTTTTCAATTCATTAAAAAGTTACAGCCCTTTGAATTATTAACAATATCTTATTTTAAACGGCTCCAACTTCAGAAGGTACAGCGAAAGCCAATAAGACCATATGAAATATATTACTTTCTACTTTCTAGAAAAAAAACAAAACATTTTGGTATTTTCTTTTGTTCATTTGTTAAGACAAATTATTAAAATTTTACTTAATTAATAATTTTTTATTGTTGTAATATGTATTTATTGTGTTTCATTTTTGGTTTTGCATTGTTTGATAACTAATTAATTTTTTATTTTTCCTTTTTTGTTAATATTTCAAAGAGCTCTACAGAAGTTTTATTGTAATATAGTTCCAGTTCAATAAGCACACATTTTTCATTTACTATATATTAGCTGGAACATTATTGGAAATTTTATTTCTAAATTTGTTTTCTAAATAAATTAAGAGGCGTGCATTAACAACGATCATAAGTTAAAAATAACATTTTGACTTATGAATTGTGTACTGTAAGGTTAGCTAAAATGCATATACATTAAAAATGTTTAACGACATACTTTGTCAAAGTAATATTATAAGTTAGTAATATGGTAACATACAGGCGGGATGTAAATTTTAAATATATCAAAAATTACAGCCACAACCTGGATTTGAACTAAGGCCCTTTGCGTCACTAGCACAATGTCACTAGCTCAGATGGGAGAGCATTGTGCTAGCGACGCAAAGGTCCCTGGTTCAAATCGTCAAGTTGTTGGTTTCTCTTACGTATAGCTTTTATTGCATATGATTGTGAGTAATTAATATGCAATAAAAGCTATACGTAAGAGAAACCAACAACTTTTCTTTCTGAAGCGTCTCCTTTTGGGAAATTATATACCCGTTACCAACACAATTTATACTCATCCCAGGTCAAATTTGATGAAATAATTTTTATGTTGAATAAATGTTCTTTTAGATGGTCGTATATTTTGGTTTATTTTTTTTTAAATAATAATTATAACATATTTACATTCCATCACAATTCGTCGAAAATTTAGAGCCTGCTTCCAAAAATTTTTGTAAATTAGTGATATACATAATTGTCATTATTTTCAGTTGTCAGATATTTGAAACATATTGCTGTAAAGTAAATACAAAATAATAATATAAAAAAATAGTAATGATACATTCATGCTATACAAAATACATACTCCTTTCTGTTTATTAAGTTAAACACTGCAAAATATCGTTGAAGCTAAATATCTCGAAAGCACCAGTAAATCACAATTAACAAATTACCATAAAGACAAATTTAAAGCAATTTAATTTTAATTTATTTCTATTTTGTGAATAAATGTCAATACATATGTCAGTTCTGAAATAACCTGAAAAGTAAAAATATTGACAACAAATTGATTTTTGTATTTATTAACACAAAAAAAGCTATTAGATGCAATAAGGTTGTAAGTATAATTTGTTGTATTGTATGCAATATCTTGAAATGAGATTTTGATTTCATGTAATCGAAAACTTTTATGTTTATTAATATAATATTAACGTCATATTTAATAAAAACACAGTTACATTGCAATGTAGGTATTACATTAATTAATTACACATTAAGCTAATAAATAGAAACATATAAATCATTATAAACCAATTCAAAGCATTCGAACAAGGTTTCGCAAATAATAAATTTCCGATATACGAGTTGAAGCGTAAACGGACAATTTTTTGCACTTAGATGTATCATCGACACACTGCTGAAATATTTATAGAACTTACTTAATTCCAAGAGTGTACACTCATCAGCAGACACCTTTCATGAAAAAACTGTCTGCAGATGAGGGACTATTTTGTGTACAAAATTGTGTAATTGTCACCAAACATTTGTTCGATTGACAAAGGAGTCCGTTAGGGTACATTGATATACACACAATATACATAGTGTTAAAGGCTTTTCACCCAGTTTTAGCTCTTGAAACTCCAGAGCTTTTGTTTAATTTTTAATATCCTACAACACCAAAATGTTGAACACAGTAAATTGTATTAAATCATCTTACAAATAGATAAAATCTTAGTAAGAGGATTAAAACGGTGTGATGCAAAACTTATGGCACTATGTGTATAAAGCTTGAAATACATTATACTATTTTTGTCCAAGTTTCAAAGCTAGACGTGCTTGCATGAACTTGGATTATTGGGAGAGAAACTAGGTAAAACTTTGATTGATCTTTTCTGAATTACATTATCCAAGTTGATACAGTCGCGTTTAGATTTGAAACTTGCAATTCAAGCTTAATAATAATAATAATGTATCATAATTACCATGGTTCCTTGAACAGCGTTTGTCATCGTCATTATTGAAGGTTGTCGTTGCACATTTTGTCTGAAAGAGAAATTGCAACTGTGAATTTGAAATTATGGCAAGATATGTTTATAAATTCAGATAATTAATTTGCAAATAAACTATATATTTTTAATTCTATAACTACTTATGCATGCATATTCATTTGAATTACTATCATTTAAAGTAAAAGTGTACCAAGAAAATACCTGCAGTGGCGCATTTATATTCTGGTTTAATACCGCAAGTGGTGATCAGTCCCAACTTTTGAAATATAATAGCGTAAGTAGGTCATGTGAAGTATCATTAGATAGCTCTTTCAAAAAAGTTCAGTTATGCCTATTTTTTTTATTTAACGTCAGAAGAGATTTAAAAAGAATGGGAAGTTGGTGATTTTGATGCCAACTTTACAAAGAGGAGATTTCTTTTAACTCTAATTAGTGTCTCAAATAAAAAAGTAGTTACAGACGAGAATTTATTTGGTAACGAGCTATTCATTGATACCTGACAACCCTTTTTCCTAAGCTTTTTCCAAGGTTGATATAAATATATTACCAACTTCCTACCCTTTATTAGCAACTACTAATATCATTTTCTGAGTTGGACCATTCTGGGTTTAAACTGGTCAATCCAAATCATTGTCATTTTGTCACAAAAACCTTTTTGAATTAACATGGCAGCATTGTTTTACACAAAATATCAACAAGAAATATATTTTAATAATAGCACAATAATACTTACTGTTGGTTGTATTTTCTCGTTTTGTCTTTGTCACAATTATGATCAAGTGGATGTCGATGCTTTAGGCAGTAATTTGACCTACAGTCATTACACATAACTGGTATAACTTCTTTAACTTTACATCCTTTTAGTGAGCACTTATTTGTGAAAACTTTTCTTCGGCTTTTAGCAGGATTTGATTGGCAGTCGCTATCTATGTGAGCGCTAACGGCAATATCTGGTTGTTGCCCTTGAACTGGTATTGGAATATTACACAGCGGGCAAACAGGCACTTGGTTATTCTTCTTGTAGGATTCCGAACAATCGTGGTTAACGTAGTTATAATGGTCATTGCTGAAAAAATATAAGTCAGAACCCGAATATGTCTGGTTATATAGGAAGTACTTACCAAAATATTTTCCCACAAGCATCACATTTTATGGGTAGAAAATCTAAAATTTATTAAAAAATTAGTACACAATGAATATCAATAATGGAAACCCCCAATAATACTGCTGACACAGCAGTTTATAACTTATTGTTAATACTCACCAAGTTTATTGCATGATTTGTTTGAACAATGGTTGCCTAAGTGAGGTAACTCCATGGTAACAACTAACAACGCGATCTGTGAACGCGATTATTGTCCGTCGACTTTATAAAGACACACTCTCTATCCGCAGAAAATTCTCGTACAATCTAGCAGAAATTATGCCAAGTTGACGCAATCATAACCAAAAAGTTGTAACCATGACAATCAACAATCTTTGACAAACAGGCGTGCCAATAGCAGAAAGCGCAAAAATCACTAAGTACCAACAAATCTATTATAAATATATTTAATTATAAAAATATGTCAGATTTGTCCTGACAAACCAATAAAAATATATAGGAATACCAATAAATAAGTAGACTAGATTAAAATATGATAATATTAACTATCACATGTTCGGAATGTGAAAACATGTTACTACATAACCTCAATCTGTAAATCGCGCCTAGTAATTTGCAAAGTAAATAAAATTAACTTACCAGAGAAGAAATTATAATCAAGGAATGTCTTTTCGCAAATTAACACATACACTATCGCACGTTATGGAATGTCTAGAATTTTTATTAGATGCTCTCCTACTCTATTCTTTAATTGGAAGTTATGCTGCATAACTTATGCATTGAACATGCTGACATGCTATTGTGATTGTATACATTTCAGGTGTTACAGTATTGCAGCGAAAGATGGTCTTAATAAAGAGATACGTATACTTCTAAGTAAACACGTTTTGTCACAAAATGTCTAGATATAAAAATCAAAGATAGAAAAAATGATGTCGTTCATTATGGTGCGAGTGATTATGTACCTGCTCGTTATAATTATAAGATATTTTATTATTTTGTTTGTTATTCTTAAAACTCAAAGTATTTTTAGGTACTCTGGCCAATCGATTTTTCGTTTACTGAAAATATTATGTTGGTAACTGCCTTCTATATGGTCTTAGCCACGGATTCCATTTTGCTGTCAGAGTCGATCAATATCTCACCCAAGAAACTTCGACTGATACATAGATGGCATTCAACTGCACTTTTATACATTATTTTGGATATTCTCCAAACTTAAAGAATTTCTCTCTCTTCGTCTCCTGGCGAATGGATTGTACCATCTATGTATCCCAATATATTGCAGCACCGAATTCCAATCGATTTTCCGTTTGTTGCCTTCTCTATTTTGCCAGATCTCCCGCTTTTGTAGAAGAACTCCCACTTTTTAAATACATTGGTAATGTCTAATAAAAAATTGATATACCCTATTTATAGTCGTTTTATTAATGTGCAATAACAGTTAATTAATAAAATCAACCCTAATATGAGCTGCAGTTTGTAGGTAGTTTGTTGGTAGATTCTGTCCACCTATATACATAGTACATACATATAACACCATAGATGTATGTGCATACTGCTGTCCCAACTCCCAACTGCACCAGTATCAGACGTTGTACGGCACGCAGGGTCGCTTCGTGATGTAATCTGAACTATTTATGTTTCGGATAGGATAATTTGATAGGCAGGAATGATCTGGTTTGCCCCTACTAAGCGCCAATTTGTGTAGGTGATTAGGTTTGGTAAAACGCGCTTTCAGGTAAATTTACAATAGCATAATCGCAGTGTTGCTTAATTCTGCCCGTTTTGCACATAAAGATATTGATGTTATTGTGAACCAGCCAAAGTACCTGTCAAACAACAAGAGGTTTAGAAAATTTACAAATTCGGGTAGATATATTAACTTTTTCTCATATCATTCCATTAATCAAAAAATTAATACAGTTTTGGCACTAAAAAATAGATTAGAATAGAACAGTTCTTTTTCTTTTGTTAAAGATAAAACGCCTTTGGTTTGAAATTCACAGCCAATTATTTAGAAACTAGAATTTGATAATATACAAATTTTAGGTAATTTATAAAAATAAACGAAATAGAAATTTTTGGAAATGAAATAATGAATAAAATACATAATTTTTGATTAATTTATTTTTTCACGGACATTATTTGACGTTGTTATGAAGTACATATTTTGTTTGACATTTGTCAAACGTTTAAAAAAGTTCATGTGTTCATGTAGTTTATAGTTTACTTAGTTAGGAATTATAAATATGTTATATTCTTTATATAAAACATTACTTATTGTAGATTTCCTGAGGAAGCTTTTGATAAAGGCGAAATACCGAAAATTAAAAAACTTTAATAAGTTTTATTTGTTGCCGTTTCCCAAAAAAATAGAACTATCAAATCAAACAATATGCATATTCCCTGCTAACGCAAAACGAAATTCACCGCTTCAAGCGCCACCTCTTAGCTGAATATCTAGTCTCGCGGTTTCCCTTTTGACAGCGGCTGCACAAAATTTCAACACAAAAAAAATGCAAGAAAAACGTACATAATATACTCGCATCAATTAATATTAGTGTTAATAAGTGTTCGGTAGTGTGCGAGAAGCCGTTTGAAACAATCCATCCAGCATGTCACGCGAAAATAGTGCGGTTATTAAGAGTTTAAGAAAAGTGTGGTTATGTTTACTCCTAGCTGGCCTTGGGTCCAACGAAAAAGGCCTAAAAATCATTTAGGAACGTGGTTAGCCCCTTTGAGAAGTAGGAAAACGATTAGTGAGTACTTAAAAAGTTGTTATGAAGTACATATTTTGTTTGACATTTGTCAAACGTTTAAAAAAGTTCATGTGTTCATGTAGTGTTCATTAGTGAAAACTACTTGCATACTTATAAGTTTATGAATACAAAACACACTAATTTAGTAAAATAATATCAGTAATTTAAACTGAACATTATACTACAATAGTACACTCAATAAGTAAATAATTAATAAATATGAAGTGCGCTTCCTTAAAAAAACGAACATTTACAGAAGTTAAATGTACATTGAGTTATATATGTATAAACACAACGCACCAATCTATAAATCAAAATTATGATAATTAAGTCAAGATCACAAAACGTTTTAACATTTAGAGATTTATTTAGAAATTCTGGCCAATACAACTTTTTACACAAAAGTTTTTTTTTATTTCTCTTCAAATTTTGCGCCCCCTCTACTCGTGCGCCTGGAGCAGTTTGCTCCCACTGCTCCCCGTAGCTACGCCCCTGAAGTCAACGTATACTTATAACACCACTGTATTTTAAAAATTCTTTCTGTCGAAGTTTCGGAAATAAAAGAGGATGGATTTTTAGATAAGCCTGGAAAATTCGAACATCATATGTTAAAAAATATATTTGATATTTTTAAGATACCCCAAATGACCTCTAATGATTACCCCACATTACCGATATCAGCAATTTTTTTTGTCAAACTTTGGTTCGTCTACGCTTTTTTTTTAATAGAACCGCACGTTTTTGTACTCTGGGTGTAAGAATTGTTGTGATGTTGATCAACCAACCTAAAGGTGGAGGTTATAGGTGCTAATTTCTCCGGCAACTGATGTTAGGATCAGTACCTGTGCAGCAGCAGCTATCGGAAGCGGGGCTGGGTTGACGTAGTGAGGTCAAACCTATATCCTGCCCCAGAAGCAACAACAAATTCATCAAGTGCCACAAAGGCAGCGAGCGACTTTATTGTTTCGGAGCGGGTGCGGTCGCCCGTTTGTCTGACCGAGGAAATTCATTACAATATGCCACCGACGCTGCCGTCGAGTCTGTCGAACGCCACCCCTAACTTATGGATTTAATTAAATTTAATGCTGTTTTAATTCGACTCGTCGGCGTGCATAATTCTACTCCTGCAATGGATTCCATGACGGAGAGTAGCTAGTCTGTCTGTCCAATTCAGTCGGAATGCGAAGTATTTGTAGTTTCTCAATTTCCAATTTAGAACGGAGCAGAATTATTCTACGTAGTGATAACTACCACTCTGGAAATAATGTGATATCTGCGAAAACTACTGTATTCGCCGGGTGCAGAGTGTATGGTAGCGGATACAAAATCTATCACAGTCCGCTGTGGCGGACACTTATAGCCCTTTTACACCTGTGCAATTTTAACCTGCAATCTCAATCATGCGACAAATCGCATGCGATTTTTCGTTTTACACTATGCAATTTTTGTATATATAGGTTATATGAAAAAATCGCATGGGTCTAGAATCAGTTCTAAATCCATGCGATTTTTACGTGCGATTTTAGTAACTTTCTAGGAACTTAAGCCAGAAAACATAATGTAGTAGTGGAAACATAACCTATTCCGCCAATTGTTTTTGTTCGTGCTTAGTTTGAGACGAGTTTGTTAAGATGTCGAAGGAGAATCAAGAAGATAAGAGGGAAAATATTGATAAATTCGTGTGGTCGAAATCAATTACTGAAGATCTAATCGAACTATATCAGAACCAACCAGTACTCTACTGTTCTTCCGTGCCAGAGTACAAAAACAAAAATGTAAGGCTAGACGCGTTAAATGTAATACAACGAGACTTGGTGGCGAAAAATGCCTTAGCTGCCGCACAAGTCCTCACAGTTGAAGCAATTAAGAACAAAATACATAATCTAAGGACGCAGTTTTTTAAGGAGTTGGGAAGAATTAAAATTAGTGAAAAAAGTGGTGCCGGCACGTCGGACAGATACACACCAATATTGTGGTATTATGAACATTTAAAATTCCTTCAGGAATCAGAGGCAACAATGGAGTCGGAGTCAAACTTACCAGAAGTCACGCTACAACCGGAATATATTATGGATAGCGAGGATAGCCAGCCGGAGCTCATATTTGATGGCACGGTTGAAGATTACAATTCTTCGGAAATTTTGTCACCGACACCCAGTAGCTCAAGAACGACTCCAATGGCAAAAAGAGCAAAGCTTATCCCTAAACCCCAAGAGGTTGCAGAATTAATTAGCGCTGCAACCAATGCACTAACAAAACGTGTGCATTCACAAAATCAAGAAGATGATTTAACGTCATTTGCCAAAACCATCGAACACGAATTAAGAACAATTGCAAACCCGAATATTTTAAGAATGGTGAAGAGAAAGATTTTTAATATTGTGTTGGATGGCCAAGAGGAGCATATGGAGTAACCCTCTATTGTATTTTGTTTACTAGAATTTTAATTTTTGTATATTAACTTTTTTAAATTTTTTTCTTAAAAATAAAATAATATTGTATTAGCAAGTGTATTTTTATTAATTATAATGATTTTAATATACTATAAATAATAATGATAATAACAGAATTAATGTTAGTTTATGCCAAGTCATTTTGCCAAGGTACTGCTCCTTCAACATTATGAAAAATTCTAAAAACTCCTGACTGTTGTCTAAGGCTGAACGAGCACTACTGTTTCCAGCTACAAAATGCATATTTAATGACGTATCGCCTATCGATGTTTCATCTCGTATGCCATACGTATTGGGGCATTCTGTTCGTAGAAAATTATGCAAAACTATACAAGTCAAAGTTCATTATTTACTAAATGTAGATTTACCCGATCTTTTCGCTAAGCATGGTTTAGTCTACCAACGCCGTTCCGTTCTTTGTCTTAACAACAAACTCGCAGCTCCAATTATGATGCTACGGAGAGCAATTTCCTCTAAATCGATGACGTTAGGCATTTTAACACATATGTATATCAACACATGCATCAACAATCGATACTAGCAAGGTTTCTTATACATATAAACGATAGTTTTGGTGCTAAGAAGGTTATGTTTATGTATAAATAACAAAACAACGAGGTTATGCGTGTTGATGTGTGTAGCACTGTTGCCAATCAAAGAAGTTACAGTTGTTAAAAAATAAAATCACTGATGCTGAAGCCATGCAATTTATTAAAGTTGCACAGATGTAAACGGTCGACAAACGGTGATGAAATTGCATGCGATTTTGAAAAATCGCATGGTTGAGATTGCAGGTTAAAATTGCACAGGTGTAAAAGGGCTATTAGATAATAAATGCCAACGCCTTTCCAACAATATTTCTCTATTCTCAGTTATCCTCAGAGCCCGGCGTAGTAAGCCGGGGCTACACATTCGTATACTTGCCAAATATCAAAAATTTGCCAAGTATACGATTATTTGTGAAAACAGAAAATCAGTTAGAATAAGTTAGAATACTTTTGTATACCTATATGTTACCTAACCTGCAAAGAATGCCAAAATCCTCTATTGGTAAGTCGACTATTATATAATTTATACAGTAATACATTAAACTGGCAACTATAAACAACAATAAACCGTCAAAAGAAATCTGTGAGTTTTCGTACAACGTACTACGACCGAAATCAAATAAGACATTGAACTACACATGATTCATGAACCGATCCCGGGTTTCACAGGTTTCAGTCGATGTTGGCCTAATGGTATTTTACTGCATTTCAATACTGCTAACGCCATCTACATATTCAGATGATCCGTGTCCCTAACGAAACTGTTTTTTATATATTGACTACAGCCTTAAATGAGTCGCCTATGTAAATAAAGCCTAGATCAAGATAGCGTCGTTCGGCGTCGGTGCTTCCCGGAGCTTTCCGGGAACTTTCGCGCGCCACTCAAACTTTCAATTGAGAAAGCTCTCTCAGTGCACCATTTGGCTGCGTTCGCGAAACATTCAACCGCCGCGCGGAGCGCGGAAAATACTCGCCCGGTAACGTTGTGACGAGTGAATTATTACTCCGCTTGTTTGATACTGAACTGTTTTGTTAGCAGTTAAATTTACGTTGGAAAATAGGTAAGAAAATTAATAATTTGTACATTATTTTATTTTATATAATTACCCCAATAAATTAGGGTAAGTAATTGTTATTTATTATTATTATATTAGTAAATAACAATTGATAATATTGTAATAAAAATAGTGTAAAAAATATTTAGGAATATACAATATTTTGTGTTAGACCTACAGAACGCCCAACAATATTAATTTTTATTTTATATTTGTAAAATTGTTGTTCTATAAACAGTAAATCTTTACAACTGGTGCGTATGCTAAAATTACTTCGCAATTTTTATATGGACCTAAATTCCAGCCAACAATTTCAATAATACATTAAATATTGTGTACAAATTTAAACTATAGCAACGAGAAATTAAAGAAACATTAAAGTACCTTAATTAACTACCATATATGAAAATACAAGATCATCAAGAAATATTTAATGGATACGTTTTGTAAAGACATAACTTTTGCTGTTAATGTTCTTCGCAATTCGATTTATTATGGTACTGAGTTTAAGCAAAAATGGTATACTTTAGTAATTATAGTACAGTTTCAAAAAACATCTAAACTTTATCGTTTTGGTGTCGTTCAAGTCAAATTACTTATTGAACAGGTATTTATATTAACTGGATTAACATAGAATATAAGATACGCCAGCAATGTTTACACTTAGTTTTTTGTTTGTCTATCCGGCGCTGCCGCCATAAGTGCAATTATCTATATTATTATTATTATTTTAATAAAATTGTTTTTGATTGGACCTTTTGAGTATACAGGTGTCTCACGGAACTGGCACATTAGAAGTTTCTCATGTTCTATTATTTCCAGAAACTTGAAAGTTTGGAATTAGAAATTACTCGAACTGAGCTCTTCAGCTCTTTAAAATTGAATATCTTGGTTATTATTGAAACTAAAAGTTTCATGATTGGCGGTCCAAAACTAGAAACATAACCAAATAAGACTATGTTTAGTTCATCATGATATCTTATACAGGCTGTTCAAATTTTACCACACAATAATTGAATTTTCAAACGTAAAAAACTCACTTTTTTCAATTGGAACACGCTGTATACCGATACGCCATTCGATAGGAAATCATATTCCCTATAAATCAATATTAGGGTTCCCTATATCTATCTTTAATAGTTTTTGAGATATTGTCAGTATAAAAGAATGCAATCTAAATACAAAACGATTTACTCTTGATTTATAGGGAATGTAACAACTTTAGAACAGCAGAAAAACAGAAAAATATTGAAAAGATTTGTTAAAACTAAAATAATATATTTGGATATCTAACTTAAATTAAAACTTAATTATTTTGTTCGACATGCTGCCCGTTCTGCTCCAAACAATTTAAAACTCTTCGCTGTACTTCTGTCATCGTCGCTCTTCCAAAATGTTGTTACATTCTCCATGAATGAAGAATAAATTCAAAATATCACTATTTGAATAACCGTCAGCGTTCGATTTGCATTTCGTAAATAATAACTAATAACCAGGTACAACTGTATATACAATTATTAGCGATAGATGAACGACAACAAAAACAGACATATCTGTCAAATGTAAAAATCTATAAAAATTAATGTACAAATGCATTAGCAGCAACCACCATCGGGCGTACACGATAAATCCTGAGCACTGCAAATGTGCCAAAAATGACATGAAAGTATGAAAGTATTTTAGCTGAAGAGCACAGATCGAATAAATTCTAATTCCAAAATTTCAAGTTTCCCGAAATAGTAGAATATGAGAAACTTCTAATGTACCAGTTCCATGAGACACCCTGTATACATACATGTAAATTTATTTAATTGGACTGTCCAAGGTGAAAGAATGGTTAGCGTGTTCGCAAATTTTAATTTCGCAATATGTCATGTACGATTACTTAATAAACTCATGCATTTTAATTTATAACATAATTAATTTGAAAAATCTACTGTTTTATCTCGCGCTAGCGGGAACAGTAAAATGTATGCAGATTACTTCATTGTAATATGTATCAGATGGCAGATTTAGTTAACTCTATCACAAAAAGATTGCGTAGGTTTCTAGTTTAATCCCAGGTGCCATTTTTAAACAACATTTTTTACAACCTGCAAAAGGATTTTTTAGTACTTAAAATGATTGGAGATTTGGTTATCTATTTGTTCACATTTTTAAACTTACGAAATGTGAAATCTGATTAGACTAATTCAAATTTGTTTCGTAAATAACTATACGTTAAACTAACTTATCGTATCTATCCTTCACTACCGACTTTCAGGTGAAATCCGCACCTGTCACATGTTGAGTGAGGTACCTAGTTAGCAGCTGGTGACATAATGAAAATGTTAACATAGAAGCCATGCTGTGTTGAGATAGATGTTCTTGACATTTAACTAATAAATGAAAATTAATTTTCTTTTTCAAAGTTAACTAAAATTACTCTTCCTAAAAACTGTTAAATATAATGTTAAAATGATGAAAATTATTAGCGTTTGTGTAACCAGATCATAAAGAATAACTCATTATTCATATATGATTCACATACGCATTTTTGTCAGTGTCTAAATTTTCGCTATTTTTAATTGCTGTTAATAACATGAATAACATACGTTTTAAATAACTTTTAAAATACGGTGCAGTAGTTTTTTCCACATTTCAGGCTAAACCTGTTTTTCTTGAATAAAAAGTACCTACTATTTTTTACAGAAAATATAAAAAATATCCATAATAAAAAAATTTAAAATATTTGTTAAACGATTTATAGTTTTTTTAATTCGTGCTTTTGATTTTTCAGAAGGTTTAGTTTTAATTGAATAAAAAATACTTAAGCGTCAAAATTTTTACCAAATAAATATTCTCGGGCATTCTAAACGTCATTTACAAACTTTGCTCATACAGCTATTTTACCTTCTGAAATCGTTAGCAAACCTTCAATCAGTGACTTTTTGTCGTCTGAGATGGCATAATTGGAACATGATGATTATTCCCCATTGAAATACTGTTCAAGTATTAAAATATCACGTATGTTGTTTTGACAATTCAATTTAAACTATGGCGGTGCATGCAAATTATTGTAGCTGATGGATTGATTAATATTTCGGCATTAGCATATTATTAACATTAATTGTCCATTAGTAATAATGCAAAATGTTTAATTTGAGATGCCGCTGTAATTTTGGTAGGCACGGTTAACGCAATACCATTGTAAAGTAATGAGAACGCGTCGCAAACATATTTTAACCGTTGTTATATTAAACACGTTTCGGAATGGGCAATGCAATAGCTGTGATGCATTCATAGTTTCACTAATGAGGTTAGTAGACACTGTACCTACTGTATTACACATTCAACTAAAATATAGCAGCAGCATGGATGAATTCGGTTTTTTATTTAAGATCTTGTTTATGAGTTTTGTTTGTTGAGTCAAAAATGTTCATATATTTTAGATTTCCTAAACTTTTGCTCAATTAACATCGGTTGGCGAATTATCAATCAATTTATTTATTATTAAATATAACCACGATGCATTTGAAATTAAATAAAATAATGAACTAATTATTACTTTTTATTAATTAATTAATTATTACTAATTAAGTTTAAAACTTTTTTTTTGCATGAACCGCTCTGTGAAATTCATCCTAGGGATTTACCATTTATTTTCCAAAGTATATGGACTACAAGGAAACCAATATTACAAACTGAAACGACTGTTATTTGGTTATATAAAAATATCGTTTAATGAATTGTAAATTTTGCCACCTCAAAGTGCTTTTTACCATTTATTTTCCAAAGTATATGGACTACAAGGAAACCAATATTACAAACTGAAACGACTGTTATTTGGTTATATAAAAATATCGTGTAATGAATTGTAAATTTTGCAACCTCAAAGTGTTTTTTACTTTATCCTATACGCAGTATGTAAAGTATTGTAATCATGCCAAAAATTTTTTTTGAGATTTTAGCGGAAATATGTCTTTTTGGGTCCCCTGAACATTTTTGACCAAGGTACAAAAAAATGTCGGTGTGTGTGTATGTGTGTGTGTACCCGTTTTTGTGGCGACGATTCCGGAGAAACTACTAAAGGTATTGGGACAAAACTTCATATTTAGAAGTTTCATAACCGAACTTAGAGCTGAAAAGCTTTCTGTTGAAAAGGGTCCAAAGGAACTGGTGGTTTACTCTTAGCATTTTTCGAAGATTTTGTAAATGAGCCGCTATTTGTGTAATGTCGTCAAAATAGTTAAATAATAAATTAAAGGAGAGGAAATTTTCTATAATTTATGTATATGACGTTTTTTTGGTAGAATTTATAGTTTAGCTGCATGAGCAAATTCTATTTCATCGAGATCGGTCGTACTGCTTTAAAACTAGTAGCCAGGATTTGTCAGATTTTTTGATTCTAATGACAGTAGCTAGTGTCAAACGCTAATGTTTTGAAAATACTACTGTCAATATAGGCTGCGTTCGGATATTGAACACCGTTACACTTTTTACACCCACTGGCACTAACACGTAAGTGTCATTTGGACGGTGTACCCGGTGTCAACGGAGTACAATATTCGAACGCAGCTTTAATGGACATATCTGTCTAGTTCTACTAGTTTTATTTTAATGCAGACATAGCTGATCTCGATCAAATAGAATCTCATGCAGCTAAACTATTAATTTTATATATAGTATGATAAAGTCAAGTGCCTGGCCACATCAGATTTTTTTTGTTGCCCCACAGGTGGAGTAAAAAAATAGAATCAACATCCAATAATGTCTTTTGACAGGTATATAAGCATTTTCAATATCGAAATCAAATCATTCGATAAAATACACTTAAAATACTAATTGATTGGAGGAAAAGGATTAGAAATAGGCCGCGGAACCCGATTCGGATTCGGGATAAAAGAATGAAATTGTTGGAATGTATTTTTATGTAGCCGTAACATCGTAAATCTCTTCCAATTGAATTATTAAATATTTACTACAGCAATAATATTTACAATGCGCGCGTACGTATGTACATTTATAACATATAAATATTTAAATATTAAACGATTTTCCAGTTGTGGGAATTCACCTGTCAAAAGTCAGAATGTGTAAATGTTTTGTCGCTCCATGTCAGCGTATTCATTGCAAATTTATTTTTGTGCGCACTCGAAATTTTAAACAAAATCCAATTTTACATGCAGTAGTTATAATTAATTGTAAACAAAGAGGTATGTGTAGAGCAATTTATAGGTGTTGTGCATATTTTTCGTCGATAATTTAGATTATTTTATTGCTAAAACATACCGGGGATCCGTAGGGTCCAACTCCGAAAAGTAGAGTAACCGAACATGTTTCGCTTTTGAGCAAAAATCAAGCAATTTTTTTTTCATTTATGATATGCTTGTAAAATTTAGGTGAGATTAATATTTAATTTTTTTTGTTTCTACAGTCAGAAATATTTGAGGGTTGCTACCCATTGTCAAAATTAAGAAATACAAAGGAATATCAAATATATATATTCTGATGATTTTAACTTATATAAATTGCACTCTACATTGATTAAGTAGGTAACTTACTAAAAAATAAGTCATGAACATTCTAGTGTAGATATCAGAACATTTCACAGATTTCCAATTAATTCATTTGCAAAAAATACAATAATTCAAGCTGAATGACTACGCAAAAATAAAAAAAAAACATCTGGCAACTCACAAGTGATTATGATACACTTTTCTCTCCGTAGAGGGCAACAAATATGATTTTTTTTTAGAAAATCAGTACAAAAAGTCAAAACGACAATTCAATTCACAATTTCTGATTTTCAGAATCAGATTAAACGGAAGAAAGCATTACATTTTTGACAAAAATTAAGTGATTGAGAATTTATGAAATTTTCTGATAGGTACCTAAATACAAAAGTTGCAAATTTGTTTTAGTTATAAAAATAATGTTTTTTAATGCAAAGTTAATTTATTTTTAACTTAATTATCTATTTATTATACATATTTAAACTATTATTATAATTAATAATAGCACGTCAATAAACAATAGAAAGGGGACAAAACTAAAAAGTTTTAAAATTTACTCAATTATTTGTCGAGCATGCAACCGTTGCTAGTAATATGTGCAAGAAATCTCATAACAGCGATGTAGATGAATCAGGGGGAAACACTTTAACTAAACATGTGGGCTGTCTTTCTGACATATTTATTTTAGAATATTCCAACGGTTAAAATAAATATGGCCAAGATTTTAAGTGGAAATTACAAAAGCGAACAGAAAAACTGTTCATAAGTTAAAACATTTATAACAAAAACAGTTAGTTATAGCACAGAAATCCTATTTTAAAACATAAATATTGATTTCAGTAAACCTTTTTCTTAATTAGATACAAAACAGTCATAATACAAAGAGTCATATTTTTATGACTGTGGTAATTTTACAAAAACCTCTTTTAACTAAACAAATTTTTAGCGGATCTGCTACTTGAAGGTTATCAGTTTTTCCAGAAACACAATGGATATATATATCTCAATTGAAATAGTACCAACGTATAGTCCAATCATCATTAACTAAGATATGGCAGCAATAATCGCTTATTGACCTGTAAGCGATTGCGTGTTGGATGATTGGAAGCAATAGAGAAAAGAAGCAACACCGCGTAATGGGAAACCAAACTAAATCGGCCATTAAGATTAGGCGTTTTTACGCGCCGGACAATTTCCACCAAATGACAGTGTATTCGATTAAAACTTGGCGGTAATAGCGGTCCGATTTGTTGTCTGAAGGGGATGGAGTGCCATCATCATTAGTTGGGTGCCGAAGACCCACGGTAGCGAACCGATGGATGTCAGATTGCGTCATATATTACGGTGCGGAATCCTTGGCATCTGCTACTTGCAGGTCTTCGAAGGGCTCTAGGGATGCACTTAAGTTGTCCGCAGCATCCAATTGTGTATTTGTGTAATACACAAAATTGGATGCATTTAAATTGTATCATTGGTATTTCTTTACTTACTTATTATTTCAATTTTTGATATGCAAAATGTCACGCTTTTTGTTTGGGATCAGTAATGACAGAATTTTTGCTTCATTTTGGAAAGTGTTTGTTCAAGTGAACAGATCATAAATGACAGCGCAAATAACCCAATGTCTTTTGCAATATTATCTTTTGTTACGTTAAATTTGCAAAGAAATGATCATCGCTGTGTAGCCAGTATTTTTTTCATCTAGTGGTAGATTTTTGATATTGTTGTTCGTTTTTGACAAATCTGTTACTGAATCTGAGATCAAATTGACGAATTTTGCGATTTTTTTTACAGAGGATACAGGGAGTGCAGGTTAAAACTGATATACAATATCTTACGTGTTCTTTTCACTCCAAACTTTACTTCTGTGAGTAGGTACTATCGTGGCCATATATTATGTCCCCTCTTTTGATGTCGATTTTCTCGCCAAACTAGGGGCGAAAAAATGTGAAAAAATTCTGGTGCTGTCCTTGATTAATATACTACAACGCATAAAAATTAGAAAGCTGTATCTGTTGGCGTTTGCCCGATTTGTCCAAATTAAGACGAATTGGCGCTGTTTTTGTCCCATAAATTTCATTCGTTTAACTTTAGTAATTAATTACCCCGGAAGTAATCCATAGACTTCAACGAACTAAAAAGTAAAATCACCTGCAGAATGGTAGCTTTTAATGTGCATTTTTGTAAAATGATCGGAGTAGTGGTTAACCCACAAAAAGGTGCAATAGTTACTCGGAGAACAGTGTTTACGGACACAATATAACGACCTATCAGTTTTATACGCTCAGAGCTGCCATTTGTAATATATCTAATATATCAAGAGTTGTATTTATGTTATATTGTTTTTGCCTGTATTTAAATATTACTAATAAATAAACACAAAAACGGAGTCGAGGCGGAGTCACGCGCAAAACATTGTTCGTGTTTATTTCGGTCTTAAAAATTAACAAATGGTCGGAATGTTATTAAATTTAAGGGACATGTGACGCAGTAAATAAGGATTATATGCATGCTAACTGCGTTGCGCTGTTAACATTCCTTACTGATCTATCCGCTTCTATCAAAATCTTGTTTACAACCTTATTGCATAAAAACTTAAGAAAACAAAAACGCCAATCGATAGAAGAGACTCTGAATGCAACCTGAACAAACATTGAAATTTCTGTGGTAAGCGGTTTAGGAGAAAAAAAATCGGAAAGACGACAGTTAATTTACAAATGCAAAAATCGGGTACATTTTTTCACTTCTCTCGCGCTCATGTTTACACCGAAAGGCAAAACATTTTGATAGTCATACAACATATGTAGAAATGATTGAGGAGTATGACACACTTTATTTAAATTTTTTCTGGTCAGTAGTTTTAGAGTTATGAGACGTCAAACACAGGAGTCAATACTATCGAAACGAGAGATGGCAGTTAGGGCATTTCTCTCGTAGCGCGGTCACATATTATAATCAAAATTCTGAATTTAAAAATTAAGAATTTAATTCTGTTAGTTAAAATTGCTACCTTGACAAGTTATCGTTTTTTGTGTGTATTGGTAATCAGCTGTCCGCCGTTCTCTCACTGTTGACAGCACCGCTAACGACTCCCTTCCCCGCATCACACCAAGACCGTAGAGCGTCGGAATCCACGCGGCTTTCAGCACGATCTTTTGTATGGAAAATGCAAGATAAACAATGATTATGTAATAAACTTCAAAACCTATGAATTATTGGGTAGCCTATAGTCTTTATTTCATTATTATAGCTCTTCTTATAACGGAATTGCTGGCATTGCATAATATAGCTTTCTGTGGGTCAACCACACACACAATCATTTAACAAAAATGCATATTGAAAGCTAACATTCCGCGGGTGATTTTACTTTCTAATTCGTTGAAATCTATGGATTATTTCCGGAGTAATTAATTGCTAAAGTTAAACGAATGAAATTTACGTTTTAGTACGGTTAAAACTATAGGTTGGGCACATCGGATTGTGTTTTAGCCTAGTAGTGTGTAGTGTTGTACAAAATTATATGTAAGACCACGGCAAACCGGGTGTAAGACGCTATAGTTGTTACAACATTGTGAGGTTAAGTTTTACTGATTGGTGTTCTACGGAAGAAAATCCGGTAAGCGAAATCATGTTTCATGTTTTTGTTGTATATTATTACTATATATAAGCGCAAATATCGCTGATGTGGGTATATTTTGATTGTCATACCGATATTGAAAAACTTGATAATGATGACCAATGAGTCATCTTTGAAATATTGCTGATAATGACAGTACTAAGTAAGAAATGCATATATCTTACATGACCTACCATACCATATCTGACACTAACCGTAATCTTAAAAGATCTACTTGAGAGAAGAGGTCTGCATAAAGTGAATTGGCTATATTCATGAGATGGTGTAAATATAGAGACAATAATAAGAAGAATAAGGGGAGGTGAAAGAAAAAATTAAATAAGATATCTGTTGCAGAACGACGTGTAGGGAACACGAGCATATTCTTCCTGATAGAATGAATCCTGGCATATCTGTGCAAGCGTTGCTTTTTTCTCACCTCCTTGGCAGTTTCCCTCGTCGCGATGTTCTTTTTTTTTTCGTCGCAATATTACACGAAACATATTCGCGAGAAGAACTCCCCCTTATCAGCATCCCCGGGTTTCCTCGGTCAAATGTCTGCCATTCAAGCGGCGCCTGGAGTAGAAATATAAAATAGGGCGCAATCGGGTGTGTCCCCGCCCGTATAATAATATATTTCCCACGCGGTACTACCCCCGGTGGACTCCGATGCTGGGAAAAGGGTACCGGATCACGGGTGATTCAATTACCGACCTCGGAAAACGCTCGGCCGTTTTTCCCCAGTCGGGTTTCCAGCACAAATCGACGGAAAATCAGTAATCGCCGATCTGATTGCCCCCATCACCCAATAAGAACGAAAACTAATTACCTGAAGGCGGTGCTTACTTTCGGACGAAACTCACTCGGAACTGGATTAATTATCGGCCACTCGCTAGCTTGCCTTCACTTGACCGGTGAACAACGCAAAAACAATCTTAAGTTCGTAGACCAATGCCTCGCGGTTATCACTTAAGGCGTTTTCTCGCGAACATACTCGGTATGTTCAAGTATGTTGACACGGTTACCTGTAGTAAGTGGATGACGTAATCAATTGCTTACTTTCGGTTACATCGCGAGAATACAAATAGTTAGTTATGTCAAGTTCCGTTGCAGGCTGGATGTAAATTTTAAATAACTCAAAAATTACAGCCACAACCTGGATTTGAACCAGGGACTTTTGCGTTTCTAGCACAATGCTCTCCCATCTGAGCTACTGAGGAAAAAAAATAACAAATGACATAGGCCAAATGACAACCGGGTTCTAGCATATTTGTAAAGGTCCACAATGCAATCAATAGTGCTTGTGTAAAATTACATATCGTTTACTGGATTAATAATCTAATATGTTCAGAGTAGTTACTGTCCGATTGCGATGAATTTATTATCGCCAGTTTGAGAAATAGGGAAACCTTCCAATAAATTCGGAACGTATCACGCCGATCGTACGTCGGTTACAAATCATAGCAATTATAGTCGGTACTTTTAATCAGCGATATGTCTTCCGGGTATTAGTGCAAAACTGTTCCGTTGCGGAGCAGCGCCGCAGGTACTCCGTGGGGCGTTACATTTATCACGGGCAAAACGCAAATGTTCCAACGAAACGGCGACCATTAATCGTAGCAATAACAATAATGAGCACGATACATCGGCGTGTTCTTATATTTCGACCTGATGCCCATATTTCATTCGGCCGAGTTTCAGAATTTCGCGGCATTATTCAGCAATGAATCAAGGCCCTCCACTCGGCGCCAGCACGCCCATTTCGGTCGATCCCATGCCAAACCTGAAAACGCACGCATTCGTGCTCCCTTAACTCGGAAGGTAACATCTGCGAGTACAGGTTGCTCTATTATACGAACAATACAAGCCCAATCAGACCCGAATTTGCACAATTATTTCCAATAATTAGGAACATGTAGTAATCTTGGTAGTTGCGGATAAATTGTAGCGAAACATTATAGACCAGGCAATAGAGATTCTGTCGTGACAAAAATAGTATCAGCAAGCCGACGGTCCCAGGTCACGTGGAACAGTCCGTGGGTGCTTGTTTTCGTTTTTCGCTTGTAAAAGCTGAACCGATGGAGCAATCTTGATGCTTTCAACAGACGAATTGTAGAGAATGAAAAGACGAAAAAAATAAAGCCTACACGGACTCGATCGCATTAAAATTAACGGAGAAAATTCGGAAGAACCGGAAGAATCTGCGTTTTTCAAGAATTCATATCTCCGCCTTTTTCAAAGTGGGTGCCCAGGATTTTCACGAGAAAGTAGCGGTTGATGGTATTAGCTTTAAGTGTGCACAACCCAGGCGTTGTCCGATGATTAGTTTTTGCACAATTGCAATTTGAATTTTTTTAAGCAATTTGGTTCGGCGAGCCTGGATGCGTCGGAGGTGGTCCGATTTTAATTTTTTTAACGTATTTCAAAAGTAGATTTTGCGTTAAAATGTTGCAAAATAGGCGAAAAATGGTTGCAAACATGACCAAAAACTATTACTATAGATACGCGCTTCCCCGCGTCGGCCGCCTACCCCCTCTCTCCTACCCATCTCTATTGCCTGGTCTATTAAACGAAACACATTTCAGACCATTTTGAAACGCCTTATAGTATTGAAAAAATAATGCATGTCATTTTTTAATATTCTGCAAATTTTTGGTTTTCCAACAAGCTATTGACGAACAAAATTGAGTAATTATTTCATATTTTGTTAATTTTTTAAGCTAAGACATTACCACCGTTCTAAAAACTTTGAAAGTGATTTAAAAATCTTATTTAAGTAACTAAGTGAAGCCATCTATGCAGAATAGCTATATTGTAACTACACTTTCATTTGGTGATGGGCAACTTCAAGTCACAAAATGACTGTTGTACTGTGTAATCATTGTTCTTATTTTAATAGACAAGCGATAATAATAATTTTCATTTTTATTATACGAGTTATCGATTAAGATCTAAAATCAATACAAATCGATTTAACTCATTCCTTATTTAAATAATTTACAATAGATTAATCATTATTTTTCTGTTAGATTGCTACATTGTTATTACTAGGAACAATTCCGATTCTAATTCAAATACGGGGGTGTTATCTCCAAATTTAAAGCAATGTTTGACATTATTTGTAAACATGACAATAATAAACTGTTATGCTTTGTAGAAAATCACCATTTGAAAACTCCGCAATACGCCATTATAGGGTCCAAAATACCTACAATTTTTTTGCGGAAACGAGAAAAATGTATATTTAAATCCGTAGCAATGTATACATTGAGTGTTATTCCACTGATACGGCCTTATTGGATGCCGTTCAAGGGCAGCTTAGAGTGCTGCCCGGTATATATATATATATATATATATATACCTTTCTCCTTCTATATATATATATATATATATATATATTATAGGAAATAAGGGACGAAGTTGATCGCGTCGGAGCGGCACAAATTGGGCCGTAGATTCAACTTAGTTGAATGTTGTAATTTCCTCCGGACCCCTCCTCACTGTCATTTTGTCCTGTCATTTGGATTATCAGGAAATTGTACATCTTTATTTTAGAATGCTCAATGTGGCGACCCTTCACAGACGGAACTCCTCCACCATTAATAAATAGCCAATTATTACAACGGGAAATTTGTTATCAACGCAACCAACAGTTGCTGAGTCTGCTTCGCAAGCCGGTAAAAAATAAAATATTTCTTTTGTAATAAAAGAATCCTCTAGATGTTCAGAGAAATGATAAAATATTTCTCTTTTAATAAAGTTAAGCAAACGTATTTGAATCAATTCCTACAAAAAAATGTTTATAACTTTTGCAAAAATTGTTGTATAGATTTCTATCGTACCTCAAATTGTAGGTGGTTAAAAGACCTAAAAGCCCTTCGACGCTAGGAGTCTTGCCTCATGGACAACAACCCCTAAATGGCGATAATGGCCGTTCAAATAGCGAAGTATTTGAATCAGTTTCTACAGAAAAATATTTATAACTTTTGCAAAAATGGTTGCATAAATTTCTATCATACCTAAAATCGTAGGTAATTAAAACACCTAGTAGTCCCTTTTTTTGAACCTTGCATAATGGTTAGCTACGAAAAGTAGGAATTACTTTTCCTCTGTGCCGCTCAATTGTGTTGAAAATCTGGTATTTAATCATGCACGTTCAGATGAATTATTCGTTATATAGACAGTTTTGCAGGAGAGACACGTAAAGAGCTTCCGTCGTGCAACTAGTCAAAAATCGATCAGCCTCTGGGCGCTCATCCATCAACTAACAGGGTAGGCCGTCTCTGCCTACATCTTTGTCGCTCGCATGTAACATTACCTGGATCTACCGTACGTGCACACGTAGCGGAAACGTTTTGAAGGCGTCGCTGATTTACCGTCAGGTGTATCTTTGATCTCTCAGGCAAGTGTATTACTACGTAGAATTTTCCCACATGTTTTGCTCGGTAGTCTGTTGAATTGCTGCAACCCCTCCGCGAGTTGGCGCGCTCGCTTCATCTCGGCATGCCGTGTTCCGGAACTGCACTCATTGCTGCGCTTGTCCCCTTTCCGGGCGAGGTGGCCTTGCAAAGCTTCCCACTGGGAATTATGGCGTTTCCCGGAGGATTGACATGAAAGAAATAATACGCCAACGTAAAATGGCACGGGTCCGACCGGGAACTCTTTAAGGCTCCCGTATCCTACGTCGAAAACGCGCCGATACACCACACAATAATTATTGTTTAAATTGTGCAACTATAGCAACTATTCGATTGAATAGGTCCTTACGCAACTGCCTCCACAAAGAATTTCAATATTTATGCAAATTATACTTGCAAATTTTAGTGTTAAAAAAACTAAACTACAAATATAGAACAAGTTGTAGTATATTCGTAGGGCGGTAGGATTTATAGCACTTAGGAGTAAATAACAGTTGTTGTTGTTATTCCATAGAGAGATGGAATAAAAAGCTTGGTCAACTTGGTCTATACGGTGCACTTGTATTACTACAGAATCTACAAATATAGAATTTCTTTTTGGTCTTACTGGCGTATGATTATTGTGTACTGTAATATATTATAAAAATACATTAAATGTTACGTATTTTTTTGCTGCTGAATTCGACGTAAATAGTAAACAACACACAATTTTTATTTATTTCTATATTTATGTAGATAATTATTAATCATATCGACCCATGCAACAAAGACTATCGTAACTAACTAACAAACTAAATGTAGTTACTATAGTGTTCGTTGCATGGGTCGATATACCTTCCTACCTCAAGGTGACAGATTTTATTACATTTAAATAGCACAAAGAATTATCTTTTCTATATGAAAAGGTTTTACGGTAAGCATCATTTAAAACATAAATTCACCCTCAAGATTATGTAATAAAATATTGAAATATTCCAGTTAAGTTACGTCGAGCAACCAAAAAACAACGAATGATATAATCTCCATTGTATGGCGTTATTTCGGAATGGGCTGCTGCGTTAAAGGTATGATTAGACGAGTCATTTTACGGAGAGCAAAGGTAACTAAGTTATGTAATACAAAACAATTTGAGTTACCGTCTAATCGTACTTAAGGATATTTAACACAGACCATCTCTGATCTGAATTTAAACCAGCCGCTAATGACATATCGTGTATTCAGACTAAAGTGTACAGAGCTGCTGTCCTTAGATGGTATCGTAAATGTATGGAAATGGAGCACCTTAAACAATATTTAATTAAAAAATATAAAAACCAGTAAAATTGTGTACGTACCTATCAATAAATCCCTAATAAACAAATAATCGATCAATATTCATTTTGAGAGACACACTCATACATAAATCGCTCTCGAAAAGAACTGCTTAAAATAACGAACATAACCCTATATTGAGAAGTAGATAACCTCTTATTGGATTGGTTTTTTCCATTGTTGTCATGGTTACGAGAAATTGTTACGGTTAGATATTTGTGGTGGGGTGGATTCTTGCTGCAAATAAAAATATACGGGATAATTCCAGATTTAGTAGTTGTGTCGCCATCTACATCTAGTAAAACATTGGTCGGAAGCTCTGAAGAAAAGAGCGGCAACTCAACGTAGCCGAATTTGTTTGCTGAACTACATAGATAGAAAAGATTTCTTGTTTTTAAGAAATATATTCGTTTGAATTTATTCTTTTGGGTCAAAACATATTTCTTTGACGCCAACAATATTTACTTCATTTAATAAAACTCAAGATAATTGAATTGAAAAGTCCGAATTTTATTGTTACTAGTGTAAAGTGAAGACTTGGCAAATTTATGTGTGAAATATGATGTCGACCAAGTGCCCTCCATGACTGCTGACATGATACCATTTAGCAAAGAATATCATAGCGTATACCATTGACAGTAACGGCATTACCAGCTTCGTCTTAAAAAAAGTACGGACCAATGATTCCTCCAGCCCATAGTGCACACCAAACAGTGCATTTTTCTGGATGCATTGGTTTTGCTTGAAAAGCATGTGGATTTTCACTACCCCAGATGCGACAATTTTGGCGATTTACATACCCATTGAAATGAAAATGGGCCTCATCGATCCATATGATTTTCTTCTGATCTATTGTCTTGCGATCTAACCCCACTAGACTTTTTCCTCTGGGGTTATTTGAAGGAAAGGGTCTATGTCAACAAACCTGCTACGATTGAACTAAAGGAGAACATCCGACGTGCAATTGCTGAAATCGAAGCGCATTTACCGGAATTAGTTACGGAAAACTTTGCTAAAAGAATGGTGTCATGTCAGCAGAGTCGTGGAGGGCATTTGGTCGACATTATATTTCACACATAAATTTGCCAAGTCTATAGTTTACACTAGTAACCATAAAATTCAGATTTTTCAATTATCTTGAACAAAATCCTAAAGCCCAATTTGGATCACCCTATACAACCGTTGATCAACGATCTCCTTATAACAAAATAGAAGTTTCAATCTAGCCACATCTACAAAAGTGGCCACCGCCCACCGTCCCTATTGTAAACAAAATATTACTTATGCAAATTGTGTAGTATTACACTGACAGTGAAGTGGTACATTTGCAACTGAAAGGGGCCGGCATAAAGTATACTCAATTCCTTTGAGCATTGCCCGGCTGCGAGCCTCGAGCGGAGAACAATTGAACGCAAATCGTCCTAAATCAACTGTTTCTGAAAACAGACCAGGAGCGGCGGTGTCGCGTTTTCTCGTTTGCGACATAACCTTAAAACTATTCGATCCATGGGCCAATTGCTTTTAATTAAACTCCAGTCGTTCGTCGGTAACGACCACCGACGGAAGTAGCCTTTGTGCGGCCTCCTGTGTGCTGGGCTTTCTCCGGGCGCCGGCTATGTTGGCTACCCCGGGGTCGAGTATATACCTACCCACCGATGAGACCTGAAATCGAATTTATCACCGCCACAAACGGAACGCCCCGACCGGAAAGTTCTGTAAATAAACTGTTCGTCACAGTAAGTCGAGAGAGAATCACAAGCAACTCCGATCTCCTTTGACCACCGTAGATCGAAACTGACATTATTTCGACCAACACAGTGCTTGAGACCTTATGGGTGATATTCTGTCGTTTTATTCCTTTACCAAAATATGATGACAATAGGGTATTTGACAGTAAAAAAATATGGCTTGTATTATAGTCATCCTAATAGATTACAGTTTAAGAAGCTTTATTTCTATTAAAAACCAAAATTAAAATTGAATTTAATTCACGTCCTTTCACGTGATTGAAAACGCTCTGTAATTGGCTCAGTCTCCATGACGTCATTCGTTAGTACGCTTAGAGCGTTCGGTTTGTCAGGGTAGGGTATGGCGAGAGCAATTCTCAGATAACCTGGGTCGGCTGTCTCTCTCTTATATGCTGATAAACGCCGTATGACGTTAGTCCATCTATTATGCAGCGCGTCACTCTCACGGTACAATACCGAGTTATCCGAACGCGCTCTTATGCTTCTCCCGTTTGAATTTAGTAGCACTAAACTGCCATGTAAGCATAATTTTGTATGTTAGGATAGCCCTAACCTTAAGCTGTCAGATCATATAATACCTGGTTCGAAAATACGATAGATAACTTATTCTAGTCAGTTTTACTTATGTCGAAGTAATCTTCACAACAAAAAACACTTGTATTGGCCGCTATTTATTTCATTTGGATTTCTACGAGCCAACCACTTTCTTCGCAGTTTCAAATCGGAACAGGTACAAATAGTTTATCCGGAGTTTTTCTCGACGTATTTCTGCATTGTGGATTTATACACCATTTATAACCCATTTTTATGTAGAAATTGTGAAAGCAACACATCATACAACACAATTACCAAACGGCGACATCAAAGAGTTACTAAAAAGTATATGTCGAAGCCGCACATTTTTGTGGCGGCTGTTGTTAATTTAAACCCCTTATGTTTCATAATAAAATTATTTTTCTCCGGGTCAGCATAGGCGCAATGATGGCAACCCTATCTACTGCGCATCAAAATTAACGCTGATCTGGTTTTGACGATTCGTATGGTAATGATACTTTCAATAATAGACGACCTTATTAATTATATCAAATAGCTCACTCTACATATTATATTAAATAGAAAATCAATTGTTTTCGACTTATGACGTCATCAACACTCTTTTTAAAGGAAACCCCATATTTTGTGTACTTATATAGATAGATCTGTTACTTGTTTTAAAGAAAATTTTCGAGAAAAAGACATTTGAAAATGAGTATGAGGTTGTATTGATGATATAGTATTGAAAGTTGAATTGTTAAATATTGGCTACTAACAATAGTGTACTTGACTATTATTGGAAAACCATCTTAGTGTGTTTATTCCTTCACTCTACATTGTAAATGCATTATTTTACGTAATTATTTCCTCAATATTTCATAAAAATCAGCGTTAAAAATTGAATCTGAAAAAGTCCCGCCGAAACGATACTTTCTGTTGTGTGACGTCACCCGATAGTAGATGTCAAATCGGCCCATATGATCTGTCAGCATCGGCATCGTCGCCGTTTGATAATTGTGTTGTATGATGTATTGTTTTCACAATTTCCACATAAAAATGGGTTATAAATGGTGTATAAATCCACAATGCAGAAATAAGTCAAGAAAAACTCCGGATAAACTATTTGTAGCTGTTCCGCAGGATTTGAAACTGCGAAGAAAGTGGTTGGCTCGTGGAAATCCAAATGAAATAAATAGCGGCCAATACAAGTGTTTTTTGTTGTGAAGATTACTTCGACATAAGTAAAACTGACAAGAATAAGTTATCTATCGTATTTTCGAACCAGGTATTATCTGATCTGACAGCTTAAGGTTAGGGCTATCCTAGTCTACAAAGTTATGCTTACATGGCACTTTAGTGCTATTAAATTCAAACGGCAGATGCATAAGAGCGCGTTCGGAAAACCCGGTATTGTACGGTGAGAGTGACCCAGGTTATTATGAGCATTGCTCTCCCCATACCCAACCCTGACAAACCGAACGCGCTCTAAGCGTACTAACGAATGACGTCACTGGAGACTGAGCCAATTACAGCGCGTTTTCAATCACGTGATAGGACGTGAATAAAATCAATTTTAATTTTGGTTTTTAATAGAAATAAAGCATATTTTTTTAAAAGTAATAACAAATCTGTAATCTATTACGATCACTATGAGACAAGCCATATTTTATACCTGGACGAGCCGCCACTGGTACTATTATTTCGTATAAGCCTGTAATTAAAATTCCTCCTTTTATCAGTTATCTACAAGTTTACCGCTAAGCAGTGTGGTATTTCTGGCTCTCCAGACAGGAGTTACCCCATCTTCCGGTGCTGCCCTGGGGGACGCGGGGACGCGGTGCCGAGACACGGGATGGGCGGTTATATCTTGAACTCTATTAGCGGGATTCATAGCGCTTGGCCTACGGGACGGTAAGCGGTACAAAGCTCCAATTACCCTGCGACTGATGTGAGCGAATACTCGAAAATATATCGCCTTCATTAACGGTCTGCGTCGCTTCCTACAAATAAATCCTAGACTAGAATAATCACTACTTCGCGCCAGCAGCCATAATACTTTAGCCCAGGACTCTGATGAATAACGTAATTATCTTTTTTTATGGACCAACGGTGTGAAATGTTTTATGTTCTTTTGCAAACAAAAAAATAAAGTAGATGACAAAATCAAGTGTTAGATGTAGTGTCTAACCGAAGGCGAATAAAATTCATAATGCTACAGAAGTCACGTGATTGAACGCTATTGTGACCCAAATATTATTGTAGCTACTTTTTTCATGAGAATAGAAAAATGAGAATACTCTAATTGGATTCAAAATGACCTTCAAGATTGGAAAAACCATAAATGTCAGCTTGTGTTGTCTCGACGTTTCGCTGTAATTTGATCACGTTATTATTTTTTGACAGTACTGGCTTGGATGATACTTTTTCATTATTCTCATGCATTTATTCCCTATTCCTATTTATTCCCTATTCCCTAAGCATTTATTCTCTTCAAGCGGCTCTTTTCAAAATGTTCTAAATGTTCTGAGAAAAGATCATTTTGATTCATAATTTAAAAATAATATTTAGTAGTTGGACAGCAACTAGTTGCTGTCCAACATATTAAATATATGTATAATAAATAAAATCTATTTACTTAAAGAACATGTATAAATTGTATAACAATGATAATAATATCAGATACGCGTTTTTTCGTATCTGAATCACTAGACAAAAAGTGCTCAAATGCGGTTTGACCATTTCTACCTTTAAATAGTCGAAATTTGCCATGAATAATGTTCAATTAAATTTCCTTATAGTGCCTCAAATTTTCCGAAATGAGATTAACAAGTATCAAAAGTACCCACAATTCACAAGTACGGTATATAGCATATACGATACAATGATACATCGAAATAATATTGATTCTTTCGGACACGAAACTTTCCACAGGTTCAAAGTTAGAAGTTCGAATGGCCAATATAGCTGAACAATGTGATGAGTTGATATTAGACACTCTAGATATGAGGCGCCCCGGGGAGCAAAACAAAACTAAAGAAAGATGAATCGAGAAATTTAAGTTAACAGCACGAGAAGTATAAAACCCCCAACTGTACTATTTCCAAAACTTATTAAGAATTTATTATTAGTTCTCGAAACCAACCATATACCAACCATATATATATATATATATATATATATATATATATATATATATAAAGGAGAAAGGTATTTGTCGGGCAATTCCGTCATACGAAGATCGAAGAAGCAACCGTATACACGTGTTTCTCCTTTATATCTTACCGTCGATTAACCAGCTTTCCTTATATATATATATATATATATATATATATATATATATATATATATATATATATATATATATAACAAAATTCAAAAGTGGTAAAACCTTGTCAAGTACATAATTCATTGTAAAGGTGGCCAGGATGGGACTTATCGGGGAACCCATTGGTGTGCGAAATAATTGAAGGTAACATTGGTCATTGAAAGTAAAACACTGCTAAGCAGAAACTTCAACGTATGGATGAAAGTCATCATAGTAAAACCACAATTGCATCCAACCAAATCCCACCTCTCCATAATAATGTTTGTCACCAGATCAAGAGGTATATTTGTAAAAAGACTGACAACGTCAAAAGATACATGTACAAACCCGGAACAACAACGTTTTTATTTTTTCAAGAAAATCAAAAGAGTCAGCTACGTTGTAATCAGTATTATTAGTAAAAGACGTAGACAAAATACTTGCCAGATACTTAGCTAACTCAAATGTTTCCGAACCTGATGCTGTCTTTCCATTAGGTAGCATATTATAGCAAAAAAATCTTCTTAAAATGCTGACGTTTCGCGATCCATGTTGCTCGCTACTTCCGAGCTACTTCAGAGAAGACTACTGAGTCAGGTCGATACGTCAGCATTTACGAATCTTGACACACGGCATAACCCGGAAGGAATTTATTTTCTAAATATCATTAACGTATTTATCAATAGACAAAATTAAACAATTATTTGAAATATTTTTGTTTTGCATACCGCATTCTAAAAGCTCACATTGATATTAGAAAAAGGGATATAAAGTAATCAATGTTTTGTTTATAGATAATTTAAGTATTTAACGCATATAAACATATATATATATATATATATATATATATATATATATATATATATATATATATATAAAAACTTAACACATAAACTTAGGCGTTGATTTGGGTTTATTACATGAAAAACTAATGTATCGTACGAACGGATGGGATCCATGCAACGCAGTACTGGAATCAGTTGGTGATGTAATCTTTTAGCGTATTGGATGCGGTAAACATCGATATCGTGTTATCTATTAAAATCTGACCGGACAGTGGGTTTTCCATTTGCCTGATTAATTTCAGCAACCTGGGACCGATGAAGTTCCTATTACACGTGATGGCCGAATTGTTCCACGATTGTTGGCGTTTCATCGCTCAATCACACCCGACAATTCAATTTTATTAAATTAAATTATTGTTTGCAACGGGTACACTAAAGAAAAACGGTTTGATAGTTCAGTATTATGAACAATCCTAACTCAAATATGATGAGCTTCATATCGTAGTACGCTCGTTCTCAAGCATTTCAAAACTGTACCAAAAGACAATCAGGTATTAAATTAAAGAAACAAGTTTATCGTATTACGTCACAGATTGCAGGGTTGTTCCATCAATCAGAGTAGGCATCTCAACGCTGTCACAAAGTTGGCTGACGACCGGTAGAGAAAAATTTATGCAACACAATCGTCACATTGGTTTGATGTCATAGTATATATTATACACTTCAATGTGTAAGTTTTCATTTTATCTACTTAAACAAAAATATATTACGCAGAATTTCAAATTGGTATAGGCGGTCTGTGCGTTCGGCTATCTGTGGTTTTGGTCAGATGTCTGGCGTACTACTTTGGGCGACGCGGCATCCGTATAAACCTGCGCGTGAGTTGTTGTGTTTTTAGTTACTTCCCAGTTCTTAGTGGTTCCCGGTCTTATTGTAGGTATCTATTTATTAGTGAAATAGTTTTTCAATATACAGGAGCCGCGTGATACTAATTTGGAAAAGTTTCTTTTCAAGGGTAAGATTAAGAGTAAAAGTAAGGAAGGTTATCATGTATATACTTATACTTTGACTCACAAAGTAGCGTAGATTGCCTGAAAGTACTGTAAGATGTTGTACTCCTATTTCAACTGATTTTTTTTGTAGAGCAATACCTGCCTAAAAAATTAAGGAATAGCATAATCTTAGGATCCTGGGATTCCGGGAGTAGCATATTAGTCGATATATGTTTATTGAAACTTTTATGAAGGCGAATTACACAAATAGCAAAAACTAAAGATCCTATAAGATGGGAAGTCTGGGTGGCACTCTTGGTATTAAGTAAGTTCTATAAATATTTTACCAGTGTGTCGATCATACATCCAAGTACAAGTTTTTTGTTATTCTGGTCGACCGCTTGGCCGCTAAGTGCAAAAAATTGTCCGTTTACGCTTCAACTCGTATATCGGAAATTTATTATTTGCGAAACCTTGTTCGAATGCTTTGAATTGGTTTATAATGATTTATATGTTTCTACTTATTAGCTTAATGTGTAATTAATTAATGTAATTCCTACATTGCAATGTAATTGTGCTTTTATTAAATATGACGTTAATTTTATATTAATATACATAAAAGTTTTCGATTACATGAAATGAAAATCTCATTTCAAGATATTGCATACAACACAACAAATTATACTTACAACCTTATTGCATCTAATAGCTTTTTTTTGTGTTAATAAATACAAAAATCAATTTGTTGTAGTCAATATTTTTACTTTTCAGGTTATTTCAGAACTGACATATGTATTAACATTTATTCACAAAATAGAAATAAATTAAAATTAAATTGCTTTAAATTTGTTTTTATGGTAATTTGTTAATTGTGATTTACTGGTGTTTTCGAGATATTTAGCTTCAACGATATTTTGCAGTGTTTAACTTAATAAACAGAAAGGAGTATGTATTTTGTATAGCATGAATGTATCATTACTATTTTTTTATATTATTATTTTGTATTTACTTTACAGCAATATGTTTCAAATATCTGATAACTGAAAATAATGACAATTATGTATATCACTAATTTACAAAAATTTTGATGGAATGTTAATATATTATAATTATTATTAAAAAATAAATAAACCAAAATTTACGACCATCTAAAAGAACATTTATACAACATAAAAATTATTTCATCAAATTTGACCTGGGATGAGTATAAATTGTGTTGGTAACGGGTATTTAAATTCCCAAAAGGAGACGCTTCAGAAAGAAAAGTTGTTGGTTTTTCTTACGTATAGCTTTTATTGCATATTAATTACTCACAATCATATGCAATAAAAGCTATACGTAAGAGAAACCAACAACTTGAGGATTTGAACCAGGGGACCTTTGCGTCGCTAGCACAATGCTCTCCCATCTGAGCTATTGACATTGTGCTAGCGACGCAATAGGCCTTGGTTCAAATCCAGGTTGTGGCTGTAATTTTTGAAATATTTAAAATTTACATCCCGCCTGTATGTTACCATATTATTAACTTATAATATTACTTTGACAAAGTATGTCGTTAAACATTTTCAGCTATACTTTATATTGTTTGGAAATTAAAAAGACCTTCATTTTTAATGTATATGCATTTTAGCTAACCTTACAGTACACAATTCATAAGTCAAAATGTTATTTTTAACTTATTATCGTTGTTAATGCACGCCTCTTAATTTATTTAGAAAACAAATTTAGAAATAAAATTTCCAATAATGTTCCAGCTAATATATGTATAGTAAATGAAAAATGTGTGCTTATTGAACTGGAACTATATTACAATAAAACTTCTGTAGAGCTCTTTGAAATATTAACAAAAAAAGAAAAATACAATAAATACATATTACAACAATAAAAAATTATTAATTATATCTCGTCGGAATTACTGGTGAGTGAGAAGAGTTTTGCGCAGTTTTGTACGAATCTGGTAGGTATGTAGTACAACCCCGTGATTGATACGATTTTTCGTTAGAAAAATGAACGGAGCGGGGAATATCCGACGAGCAAATACGTCGGGCATCCCTTTTTGCGCAACGCTTTTCCGTGGGCATCGGCGTCGCCGCCTAACATAATAAAAGCGTTTTTCTTTGAACCGGACCCGGGGCGCGACGGGATTATAACTGAACACCATGATTGATGGCGATAAGCGGCTTGCCTAGAATTTACAATTCTCGATCCGATTATAACAAGGAGCGAGCAGACACTACCTGCTCCTTGTCACCGGTACACATACATACACGTATTTATTTCCACACTAAAAATTCTTCATTCTTAGGTATAAGCCCCCAGTTGGAAATTCCCTGGAAATTCCCCCAGTTGTTGCAAAATTCTATATCTTTCCAAATTTTTAGTTGGACTGTGTATAATTTAATATAAAATGTTGATGGCTACAACAGATCAATTTTAATGTTATATTTTTATTTATTTTTTTTGTTACTATGGGTACATACCTAAGGAAAGACAATCTCAAAATTAGATGGGAAACTACAGTAAAGAATGTAGAGGTATGTTTTCATTGCAAATTCGGTGTCCATGTGTTGTAGATTGTAATTTTTATCGTAAACCTTCATAATTTAATTCGTGATACACTTGTATCTTAATTAGATAATAGGAGTGCACTTTACCACAAAGTAGTAAAAGATTACCATAATGTAGTAAAAGGTTAAGACCGCCCCCGAACCGAGGGCCCCCAAATTGAATTTTTGGTTTGAAAATAAGAACAAAAGCAAACATTACATTTTGACAATATTCGATCGTATGTTTCAGACTGAAAAAAGATGTCATCATATAAGTACAAACAGAAACTTATACACATTTAGAGACAATTTAGATAAACACATGCATCGCATCATATTTCTGCGGAGACTAATTAATAACAAGTTCAACGTGGTTAAGTGTAATAGTAATAGGCAACGGATTAAGTTTCTAGTCACGTAGCAAGCAAACTGGCTCCCCTTGTGGAATAAAGTTATTGAGTTCTGTTCACAGCATGGGCAGTTCTCTAGGGAGATAAATCTTTCTTTGTACAGAAAGTGTATTGTTGTAGTCAAACAGTTCGCGGGTACGAACAATCGGCGATAACTACTCCATGCCGGTTTTACCAATGTTTGTTTTACGCGGATACATACGTGCGTCGAATTTTCATGGTCCGGCGTTATCGCGAAACGGCTCCCGCCACCTCAGCATCTCCCCCTCGTGACCACCCGGTGGTTTTCAGTGATGTACTGCCTTTACAGCTTTCTTTACAGCGCTGTCGTTTCATTCGTCTTTTATTGTTCACAATAACGTGTGTAAATCTCGCTTTAATATGTTTGTGATGTCATTTTGAAATGGGAACTTTTGGGTTTATAGCACTAATCTTAACTTGTGTTCCTCAGACTTGTACATGCATGTCGTATTAAGTTCTTCTAATAAACAGGGCAGCGAACTCGATCTTTTACCGACCGTAATACATTATACATGTTTAACGCATTGTAAAGCAGTTTATTAATCGCCGGTCCACGAACCGGTGCTGGGACCCTATTCTCGTCATCTTTTCGAAGCGAAAGTGAGTCTTTTCGAATGGTTAGGTGAGAGTGGGGATATCGACGGTTGCCATGTGTTTGGAACGGATGGGCGAGGCGCGTGCGTTATTGTTCTTAGCAACAAGCAAACTTGCCATAGATACGTTCGTATGGGCGTGGCGTGTGAGTTATTGTTGTTAGCGACAAGCAAATTTGCTCATAGATACGTTCCAGGGGGAAACCGCTGATATCCCCACTCCTTCCACCTAACCATTCGAAAAGACTCACTTTCGAGGCGGATAAAATTGACCGATACATCTAATAAACGAATTGACAATTTTTATGATTTTCTTTCATTACTTTCATTATACGTCAGCTTATAAGTAATTAATTGTAGAAGTTAACATGTATACTCGAATTGTTTCTACTCGGCTAATAATTCCAAAATAACAACTTTCTATACGTCAGCCAAAACTCACATTAGGTTGGGCTACAGAAAATTGTTTGTAACTATTGCAAAAATTGTTCCATAACATTCCTTCATAACTCAAAATTGTATGCACAAAAATAGGGTTTAAGGGACAAAACACAGCAAATAGTTAGCAGCTCCAATTTGCAGAAATGCAGTCAAATATAAGAGAAGTAATTGGACAACAGTGGCGAAGCTGGGGAGTGTATGCGAAGTGAATGTTGTCAATCACAAAGAGGATTCAACGGAACAATGGCAATCTCGAGGGTTTTGTAAACTGTCGACCTTGTCAGAATTAATACAGAAACTTAAATTGAAGACTCGAACTGTGTGTATTGTGGAACTTTCGATGTTCCAATTTGAGGTCCTGAACGTAATCCGAATAACACAATCAGATGCTATTTAAATTGAAAATGTATGTATTTAGGTTTTATATATATATATATATATATATATATATATATATATATATATATATATATATATATATATGTATATAAGTTTATATGCGTAGTTACATTTATAACATAAATACTTAAATTATCTATAAGCAAAACATTGATTACTTTATATCCCTTTTTCTAATATCAATGTGAGCTTTTAGAATTCGGTATGCAAAACATAAATATTTCAAATAATTGTTTAATTTTGTCTATTGATAAATACGTTTATGATATTTAGAAAATAAATTCCTTCCGGGTTATGCCGTGTGTCAAGATTCGTAAATGCTGACGTATCGACCTAACTCAGTAGTCTTCTCTGAAGTAGCTCTGAAGTAGCGAGCAACATGGATCGCGAAACGTCAGCATTTTAAGAAGATTTTTTTGCTATAATATGCTACCTAATGGAAAGACAGCATCAGGTTCGGAAACATTTGAGTTAGCTAAGTATCTGGCTCTACGTCTTTCATTAATAACACTGATTACAACTTACTTATATATATATCTGAAACACCGTGTATATATATGGAAACTGTTGACTAATGGCGAGTTTGTAATGCAACATTATACTTTTCCATTATATACATAATATTCTTCCTTTAGTGGAGTAGGTACCTACGGCTTCAATGCGGCTTAGTTGAGCTTTAATCCGCTGGGGTAAACTCTTAGATAAGCACGTTTTCTAATTAGGCTAACCGCCGTAGACTTTGAATGTGAATCGACAGCTTATAATAAGCCTCAGGGATAATTCAAAGCAGAATGTCCCTCGTAATGAAATTCTTTGTAAATGGAAGCTTAACTTTTTAATTTACTATGGTATACATCGACGAGAATCTAATATAAACGGCATTATACTTTGCAAAGTTATCTCGGAATTTGATAAAACGCCAGGTGACTCCCAGACGATCCCTCTGTAGTCTCCAGTCCATTCTAGAACAGACGAAAGACTTTGCCAGAGGAGTTCAGTAATTAATGACTACCCTCATAAATACAGTACAACCCCAATTATCAGGGTGTGCATTAAACTAATTTCACCATTTGGAGTACTGCTACTGTTTCATAGTAAGAGGGACACATGCTAGTTTAACAAAAAATTGCAGTATAAAAAGATGAAACTGTCAATATTTTATAAGCAATTTCGTTGTTCATTTTTACGCTGAATATACAATAAGACGTTGCGCCCAATAAACGTCCGCGCTTGAGTGCCGCACCCCACCCCACCCCTTTCACTTTATAAGCCCTCTATTTCTTCCACATCCGAGCTTCTAAGTATCGGCATCATTTTGCGAGATTGCTGAGTGAAAAATCCCATACGGATTATATTAAAGACGACGCGACGTGAAGTGTTGGGCGTCCCTGTCACTACGTCGCCGTCGCGTCGAGTCACGCCAGCCGGCATATCGCATAGGCTACCCGTCACAACCACGGAACGACTTCATTTTAATAAAAACGCGGCGATATTTTTACCAGAGGGCACCACTTACTCTGTAAAATCTTGGCGATGCCCCATAAAACGACGTCCTTATTACAAGCACATATATTATTTGGAAGAATTACAATTTCCACTAACTTTGGTACCTCAGTAGGTAGTTATTAAGTATTCACCTACACTGAGAAAAATAGCTGTAAAATTACACATAAATCATTGTGAAAATTACAATAGAAAATGTGGTAAGTATAAAAATTGCACTTAATTCCTATTCTTTTTACAAGTCTGTGTACTATTACAGCGATATTGCTGCTTTATTTCAATTACAATGATCTTCTAGTAAAAATACAATGGAAATATACCTTAAATTCGTAAAATTACAACGTATGTTTTATACCCATAGTTCTCTACCCATAGTTAGAGTTACTTAAGGCGGCTTGTACAGCGCTAAAAATTAGTGCATTTTTTCAACTCAGACATCCCGTGAACGCTGTGACATATGATAGTGAAATTTGGATATAGTATAGATATGGAGATAATCCAGGTGCTATCAAGAGCAAAAAAAATATTTTTAATAAATTCATATAGAAAAAAAAACGCTAAAAGTCACCCATTTTGTCTAATTTATAGCGGCAAAATGGAAGCGAGTTCTGATCAAAACCCTATGTCAGCATCTAGATCAGTCTTTTCTCCATCGGTAAAAAAATATTCAGACGTTAATTGCATACAGTCACGAGAAATTATGTACGAAAAACAGGCATGTTTTGTTACAAATCAGCAGTGGTAAAGTGCTGCCATCTATTCCGGTGTACTAACTAGGACCGCCCCTATTTGGATGGAGACACCCAGATTGTTGTGGCGGTTTTATATAAATAGAAATCGTACTCGGTGTTATACATATTTCGGCGAGGGAAAGGTTTGCTTACCGATGCCGCTGACTGGGGTCGGTCGCACTAACCAGTAGACGATGAAAAAAGTGGGCGCCGTATGTCTCGTAGGTACAAACAACACTTCCGACATTTAGATCGCCTCTCTTGACGGGTTCTCGTGATTTGAATTATTTTTATAAAAGGTACCTATAAAAGTTTTTTTTAACCGATTTCATTAAACGATATATTTTTGGAAAGCCCACAACCTGTTGAGTATATAGTAGTTATAATTTCTACCTCAAAATTTGAAAGGGATGTCTTTATTTTCATATATTATAATCTCTTACATACAGAATGTCTCACGGAACTGTTCCAGTAGAATTTTTTGATGTACCACTATTTCTATATGTTTGAATTTCTGGAATCGGGGTCTACTCGATCCGAACTTTTGAATTAAAATACTCTGGAATTGACTCTCACTTCCGGTCTACATGAAGTTGGTATCAACTTCGCTATTTTAAATGGAATCATATAATTTTTATTTAATTTTTTTGCTTTGACTCATTTTTGTCAAGTAACACTCTTTATCATTGCAGACTGGGGTTCGCTATTCATATCTTCAATAATTGTTTTTTAGATATTGATAAGTTTGTGTTAAATAATTAAAATGCACCTGATATTGTATTAGCGGACTTCGATATTTCGACAGGTATTGTGTTTTATTATCTATGACGTTTTACAACATAATTTTGATCAATAATTGTGAAATAATTGAAATAATTGTGAATAGGGGCATTCGACATGCACGTAAGTAACACTTAAAAAACATCATTAAAAATTATGTACATTTTAAATTCTTCTCATAAATTTGTAGATGAAATTTTATCCCCTATTTAAAAAGTTTATTTTTAAAAAGTGCTTCGATTTAATTCGATTGATGAAAATTTCCAACTGATCCATATTTAATGTGAAGGTTAAATAATAGGAAAAACGTAAAATTTGGAATGTAGTTTTATTCAAACTGATTCAAACTGTTTTTCTTTAGATATTCAAACTGTTTTTTTAGTTTTATTCAAACTGGTTCGATTTGATTTCGGAAATTTGTGTCTCTTCTTGCATGTGCTTAGCGCATTTCTATTTCACAAATTAATTTCTCCAGATTATTCAAGATAAATACCACACATCACCCTAAACGTTTATTAGGATGAATTCACAAAATTCAATCCTCACCGATTTACATGACCAAAAATATAATCTCTGTGTCACCACGCAAATATGAAATAGCAATAATAAATACATATAATATACAAATATGTATAGTCAATACTATACTCAATTTGTCAAAAATTGATAAATAGGTTTGTCGTGGTTTGTCGAGATAAGGAATCCGGCAAAAGGAGACCGACGATTCTAAAAGCAACAAAGAATGGAATGACTTTTCGTCATTCTTAGCGCCGAAACTGTGACACAAACAATATGGGTTTTACGTCTATATGCGTACCTACTTTCCTAACACAAAAAAAAACAAAAAATGTATGTCACCGTGAAATACGAATACCGACAACGACATTATGTTTATAGAGAAGACAAAAAGCCATTATTCTGTTACTTTTCAATTCCACTGTTACCATCGTGCATCGGCACAAAGATTGAGAAATTAAAAAAAAATAAATAAAGGCAAGTGACAATCTTCATGAGTGTCATTCTCACTATGTACCGAAAAAATAATCAAATCAAAGTAAGTAAGTAGTTCAACAGTTATTCGACGTCAAAATAACTAGATAAAAATATTAGGTATCCATCAATCATTTATTTTATATGATTTATTTAGTTCATGGCATAAGTAAAGATTGCGTAATTTGTAAGATATGTATTATCACGTATGTACCACGCTGACTGAGATCGCTATGCGTCCACCTCGACAGTTACACAAATAATGTCCCCCACTTTATTGTTAGTGAGTTAAGAAACGCCCAGCTATCCTATTTACATTTCGAAGCTGACGTGTAATATTTAGCGTGCTGCACGTCGGCTGTTTAGTTTGTATAGCTCTATCTCATTCTGAATTTTCGCCGCCTCGTCGATGGCTTGCAAGGCAAAAATTGTATAAACCCGCCTTAACAGATGGTGAGTGCAAGTAGTTTTTAACTAATTCATCTTATTGTTACTAATTAGGTATGTAGGTACTGTGATTAGCAGAAGTAATCTCTCTCAAGCACAGGCGGGCTTCATAAAACTGAAGCAATCTCTTTAGGTCCTTCAGCTGTGAATTTTTCACGTCTAGAAGGGATCGGAATAAAACATGTGCAAAACGGTAAGCGGATACTCAGTACAGTTGTTTTGTGTCTTAGAGCAACGTTTCACGTACGGCTAGAGCACTCGAGCGCTAAGTTTTTTGTTCTGTTCTTCGTCGTCGGGGTAGCTGTGGTGGTAGTAGTTTTCTCGATTTTGCTACCGGATGTCTCTGTAGTACTTTATCACGTGACGTCAGACGCACGCTGACGATACAATGGGCGAACGCTATCATAAAATCAAGTCAAGAGGCTTTGTCGAACGGCACTGGATTACTTCGGATAAAGGCGAACCTGCTGGTTTAATGAAATATTTTCTCCAGGGGCAGGTGAGGGTTTGCTTTGTATCGGCAAGAAGGAAGATATTATTAGACATTTTATATAATGCAATGTTATTTTAATTGAATAAACTAAATCCCCTGATGAAGCTATCCTGCATCAGTGCAGGCCAATCCGATATCTCGCCATACAACTCGTTGTCAAAATATTTATAAAATTTTTGTCGCGGGCAACATTAATTACCTAGCACATTTAATATTTCATTTCGCTGTGTAAAGATTCAATTTATTTTATAAATTATGTAAGCGATTACGAATATAGAGACGATACATATGTGTTACATATAAAGTAACAGAAACAGCAGAGGTTAATAAAAAGATATGCCGAAAGTACATCTAAATATTTAAAAATGACTAAAAATCCAACCAAAGACATGTACTTCTTTTATAAATTGATGGATGCCATCCATAACTTCATCCCAAGATTGTAGAAAAATATATCGTTGTACAGGGTCCTGCAGCTCAGCTCCCGTCTTCTGTAGCTCAGTTACTAATTAAGCTAAGAGTGTGACATTTTGCAAGCTTACCCTGTACTTCAAGGTACATTTCAAGAAATTATTTTTATTATACAGGGTGTCCCAAAAATGTGCAACGCCAACGTGATATATTTTTTTAAATTGCATGCTATATATTCTTTTACACATTTGGAAGCCTGTTATGGTTGCCTACATACCACCAAAATTTTATTGAAATCGGTTGAGTGACTGCAGCGCAAAAAAATAAAAACAAAAAAAAATTGATTTTGCATCGTTGGCCTTAAAAATCAATAAAAACCACAAATTGCACCTCGTTAATAAAATTTTCCGACGTCCTTATTAAGTTAGATCTAGTAGTCTCGTTAACCAAGTGTCATTGATCCAAATTATACAGGATGACCAAAATCTAGTGTCAAACTTGTCAAACTTGTCAAGCGTGTTATTGTTCTTATTTAAAATTGGAACCCATACATTTTTTTAGGTGAAACGATGCAGAATTAAAAAATAAACATTGTTTCTAAATACAACCCCATCACAATTCCCAATATTTTAAAAGTTATTCGCCAAAAACTCATTTTTCAACGTTTCCAACGGCAATTGTAGGTAATAAATATTTTAAAAAACAATTTATTTCATAAAATATAACGCAGAGAAATATTTTAGATTTGAGTGTACTTAATTAAGTAGTTGTTCAATTGCCAAATTTACTTAAAAATTTACCTATAGCGGTAAGGGTGGAAATGTGGCTGCAGCATGATAGAGCTCCAGTACATTACTTTCTTACTTACGTTACATGTCAGGCACCAGCTCAACGAAATCTTCCCAAATCGGTGGATTGGAAGAGGAGGACCAGTTGCGTGGCTTCCTCGATCACGGACTTAACGAAACTGGATTTCTTCCTGTGGGGCTACGTTAAGGACATCGTTTATGCTGAACCTCCAACAACACCAGAAAACATGCAAGACAGATGCATTTCTAACTATTACGCCCGACCTATTAAGAGCAGTGGCGAGGTCATTTCATACTCGTCTTCGTTTGTGCCTCGAAGAGCACGGAAGACATTTCGAATAACTACTTAATTAAGTACACTCAAATCTAGAATATTTCTCTGCGTTATATTTTATGAAATAAATTGTTTTTCAACGCCACGTACGATATTTATTACCTACAATTGCCGTTGGAAACGTTGAAAAATGAGTTTTTGGCGAATAACTTTTAAAATATTGGGAATTGTGATGGGGTTGTATTTAGAAACAATGTTTATTTTTTAATTCTGCATCGTTTCACCTAAAAAAATGTATGGGTTCCAATTTAAAATAAGAACAATAACACGCTTTGAAGTTTGACAAGTTTGACACTAGATTTTGGTCATCCTGTATAATTTGGATCAATGACACTTGGTTAACGAGACTACAAGATCTAACTTAATAAGGACGTCGCAAAATTTTATTAACGAGGTGCTATTTGTGGTTTTTATTGGTTTTTAAAGCCAACGATGCAAAATCATTTTCTTTTGTTTTTATTTTTTTGCGTTGCAGTCACTCAACCGATTTCAATAAAATTTTGGTGGTATGTAGGCAACCATAACAGGCTTCCAAATGTGTAAAAAAAATATATAGCATGCAATTTAAAAAATATATCACGTTGGCGTTGCACATTTTTGGGACACTCTGTATAATCAAAAATAATTTCTTGAAATGTAGCTACAGAAGACGGGAGCTGAGCTGCAGGACCCTGTATATTGAAGTCGATTGAAGGAAGTTTTATGGATAACTTTTATGGCTAACTTCCCTCTGGTACATACGGCATACAAATATTCCTCTGGAAACCTAGTACATACTTACTACATAATTTATAGCATTACCTTAATACTTGTCTTTTGATATTTAATACTTTTAGTTTCAGTTTACATTACGCCAGTATATAACTAAATAAGATGCACCACGGCGAAAGAAGTCCGGTTTTTCTATGTGTTGTTATATCATTCCTCGGTGTTTCAATTACCGTGGCGTAATGCTCGTGAGCGCGTGTGATCCAGTTACATAGAATGCGAATTCTTGCAATTAAGCCCGACGCTGTTATTTCGTTTGGGCGTTCTCTATGCAAATGGCTGACGATTCGTTTCAAGTTGGGATATTCCTGCTGCACTTCTGCCACCGTGAGCGTTATTTATGCTGCCTATACCGTACCGTGCATGTATATTTGCGAATCTTGACAGCTGACGCAGATGCTGGAGCGGATACCAACCGCACCGATCCTTCTTTCTCCCTTACCTTCGCTGTACATCTGCGGTTTCGCTCTTAGAATTTGAAATCGTACTGACGAGCTTATTTTCACATGACCAATTGAAGAAACCCCTTATGTTTCCTGAAAATGTGCATTAAAGATTTATTTGCATTTGCATATCAATGATCTACGGCTCATATATTTATGTTCCTTTTATTTCCGTGAAATTCAGTAAACTTCAACTCCGGTTTTATATATAAATTTTAGTGGATCTCAGATTGCATAATTATATCTCTTATCATTAGTTGATAGCATATTCATATGATCACAAACACTGCGGAGCTGATGAAATTTGCTCGCTAGTGGGCTAGTATGCTGGCGTTGATATGCACTGTAGCGGTAGCAGACTCTTGCGGCCTCGCTGAAATCTCCTGGTTATACAGGGTGAGTTATTAGTACCCCGGCGGTCGATAGTTAATAAATCGTTTGAGAAAGAAAAAAAATATTTTATACAAAAGTTGTTTGATCGCCATTTTCTATAACTTAAAATTATTTTCATTTATACAGGGTGTTGCATTTGGTGTGACGGAAAGTACGTACATTTTTTTAAATGGAACGTCCTGTAAATTTTATTATATTATGAATACTACTAAATTTGCTTATCCAACCGTGTATGTTGCTAAGTCATAGCGTTAATAGTTCCACAGATATTTAACTGTTTTCCAAAATATGCCCGTTGCAGGATCTGTTTAAAAATTATGTAGAAACGACATTTTTGCCGCTTTTGCCGTTAAACTATGTGAGACAATAGCCAAAGCCAGTAGGTAGATGATAGTATCCAAAGATATTAGCTACACTATACAGAGTGTTCAATGAACACTGTTCATTGAAAACGCGCTCTGTCACATACTATGGTAACACTGTCGCGTCGGCTTGAAATATATCAGTGATTATTGTTCTATGTAAGTACACGCGCATAAACTAACCTGCAATTTTATATTCTTTCTATTTTCTAATTTTGTTATCTTTCTATTTTATCTACCAAAACCTTATACCTGAAACCGATGTTTCTGCCGGTAGCAACAATTATTGGGTCGATTTAATTATTTTAAATTTTATTTAATTAATTATTTTTTTAATTATTACTAGATTTTCAATATTTTGATTATCTAAATTCATCTCCAATTTATGTGTCATTGAAATTTCCTTTTTTACCGACACACACTAGCATTTTATCCGGCGCGTCCACCATTTCTAAATAGGAAGCGATCCTCTAGTTCAGGGGTGGTCAACTTTTGTCTACTTAAGATCTACCTTTTATCTTTAAAATATGCCGCAATCGACATGTTGTCATAGGCGTAGCACTCGCGCGAACTATGAGTAGTACATACGCAAAATAAATGTTATTCCTGACTCAACTTTTCATATTTGCAGACTTCATTATAAAAATGCACAGTATGGCTGAAAATGTGAGTTTAAGATTTCGCGACACTTTTTTTTGCCATGAAAATTAACACGGAAGATTTTTAGACTTATTTTGTAAAAATTTTAGACTTTTGTTAATCTATCAATAGATCGTGGGAGTTCATCTCGTACTGAAACAACTTGCTATCTACGTTGTTTATCTACAAGTAATATTAACATATTTGATTGGGTTTGAGCTGAAAGGATAGCCCTTTGCTAATATTTTTATCTTGTTGAGTTGAAAGGTTAGTCCTTTGCGAATATTTGTTTATCTGGCCTAGCTGAAGGTCAGCTCTTTACACAAATGTTAATTTATTTTGTTTGGCTGAAAAGTTAGCCCTTTTCTAAAATTTATTTATTTTGTTGAGTTGAAACGTTAGCGTTTTGCGAATACATATTTGGGTCAGCCCTTTACTGGCGTGGTAGGTAATTTATTTTGTTGAGCTGAAAAGTTAACCCTTTGCTAACATCTGAATGGTTTTGAGCTGAAAGGTTATCCCTTTGCTAATATTTGTTTATTTTCTTGAGATGAAAGATGAGCCCTTTGCTAATATTTGTTGTGAGTGAACGAACAAAATTATAATAATACACAATAAGTCACACATAATACATCAAGTGAGTGAAATGTGGAAGTAGTAATATGAGATGACTTATGAAAAACAAGCAGAAATTATCGCAATTGTAACTAATGCTGACCTTGAAAGCTTTCTCACTCAGAAATTCTCATAAAAACATTTCAACCCTGACTGATGGTAGGAATTAAAGAATTCATCAGGCCGGTTCTCGCGGTCTGAAAACAGTCTGAGAAAAATATTACAAATTACACTCTGCCTCCTTAATTTTGCGGTTTCATTTCGCGCCCGTCGGAAGTAAAGAAAGTAAAGCGAGCCATTCACGGGTAGCTGGTGGGCCAGTCGGGACCGACAAAATGGCAAAGTACGTCTGGGCAATGCTATCCGTTGCGCTACTCTCGTGCTTAGCGCTTATAATTAAAGGCAAAGGGAGCCGACATGCGACTGGGACGAGTTGGGCGCAACGATTTCGGCGTTTCTCGAGGCCACTACTGACAGGATTAAAATGGAAATTCTCTGCGATTCGGGTTTTAAGCTCCGGAAGTACGCAATTTTGTCCGCATTTTTACTAACTTGCAGATTTTAGTTAGACAAGAAGGCTTCATGGAATACGTCTTCAACCATACCGTTGATTAATTTTTTTAAAACGATATTTTGGGGAAGGACCAGCTTACTCACTTTGTGCACCTACTATGCATAATATCGATATTATTTTCATTAATATTCATATTTATTTTCATTTATACAGTGTGTTGAATTTAGGCGTGACGGAAAGTAAGTACAATTTCTTAAATGGAACGGCCTGTATCCCTGTATCATACCATATTATGAATACTAAGCAAGTTGTCTTTCCAACTGTGTAAGTTGTACCTGTGTAAAGTAAATAGTTTCTGAGATATTCAATTGTTTGTCAAAAAATTGGCAATTGCAGGCTTTTCTTAAAAACTGCGTTAACCTACTACATTTATGCAGATATTGTCCTAAAAATTTTGTCACGTAGTCACTAAACCCATAGGTTGATGCTAATGTCATGAAAAATTAGATGCGCTATACAGGGTGATCGTAGCACGCACTATTTTTTAAACATTTTTAAATGGATTTTTCTTGAGATTTTTAAATGGAACACCCTGTATATTATTTGATAATTGAAATGTCTGGTTAAATCGTTTCTAAATTATCTCCTTTATCGCGACTTGAAGTCTTTACATCAAACTACCAAATACCTTATGCAGAGGATATTAAAATTTACAATTGCATAACATTACGTTAAATTGCAAATATCACAAAAAATAGTAACGTTTGGTGTATGACAAACTAGATGTAAATTGGAGGGAAATAAAGGGTTATTACAGCCAACACAGATTATACAGTTTGTTCCATTTAAAAAACTCGAGAAAAAGCCATTTGAAAAACATCAAAATTTACTAAGCGCTTAAAATTGCAGGAGACGCATGAAAAAAGCATGCTGTCTCTCTAACGCACGTTTGTAACGTGTGGTTATAAGTATAATACCAGCTGAAATCTATGAGTCACTCTGACTTTTCCTGAATCGTACTATGCAATCATCAGTTATTAAAGTTCTATCTACACAAAGCATCACAGATATAATAAGTAAAATTATTTCGCTTAGATGTTAAAATGTCTTTAAACCTTGAACATGATCTTTCTACATCGCAGCTAGTCACAGGCGCAAAAGAATAAACCAACACCAATTTGGAATATTTTTGAGAAATTCCTTCATCCGTAAATGAATTCGTAGAGATTTGTTTTAAAATATTTATTAGAATTCGGATTTCTATGTACTAACGCATCAATTTTTTTTTGTAATTTTTTAGTGAATGGTGCTTCAATGCTTCGTAACCTTTCGTACAGAGATTTCAAGCCTTTGAAAACTGCTTGCAAGTTCAACATTTTGTTGTTCTAGAAACTTTATGGTTGGCAATACTAGCGCAAAATTTGTATTAATAAATTTTAATTGTTCATGCAGATCTTGTAATGTTAGTACTTTTTTGCAGTCTTTAATACTAACTGCTTCATCAGGCAAATTTAAGACGAAGGGTTTGATGATACCAAAGTTTCTTGCATAAAAAATTGCCGCTTCTAACCATGTACCCCATCTCGTAATAACTGGTTGTGGTGGCAAAGGTAGATTAGGGCACTTTTCCTTGTAAAGAGACAATCTGGAAGGAGCTTTCAATAATTTTTTTTTGCATGTGCTTATTAGCGTATTCACGCCTGGAAATTCTTCCCGAATAAATTCACAAATTCTATGAATAGCGTGTGCAAAACATGTCAAATGAAGAATATTTGAAAAATGTTGTTTAAGTAATTTTCCAACTTTTAACATAATCGCAGCAGCATCAGAAGCAAACAGTAATACTTTGGTAGCGTCTGTGATTCCTACTTATTTTATGGCGTCATTTACTATTGTACATATTATCTCTTCAGCTTTGACGGTACAGCGCAATTGAGTAGATATTAAATAGGGTTTATATAAGTCTTGCGGGTCCAACAATCCGACAACGACGTTGACCACACATCTACCCTTCATATCCGTAGTTTCATCTGCAGAAACCCAAATATATTTATCGGATAGTTTTGACTTTATTTTAGAAATTGTTTTGTCATATTGCCCTTGTACGTAATATTTTCTAATTGTGGATTCATCGGGTAAGTCTCGTCCAGTATACTTCTTGATAAATTTGTTAAAAACGGGATTATTAATTCTTGTGAAAGGTATATTAGCAGAAATAAATGTTTCACATAAATCATCAAAAAAGTTTTTAGTTGACGTTCCTGATACATTTTCCATGTGCTTTTTTGTTTTTACAACTCAAATTCAACTCTAAGTATAAAACAGAAGAAGAAATTCGAAATGGAAAATAAAAACAGATATTCGCACAAAATTTCAAGAAACAACACAATTGAAAGAAACTGCTCAAATTATCTATCGACGAAGCGGAAATTTAAACAAGGCAAGCGACTGCACTCGATCAACGCCAAAGCAGGTGTACTGGTATGTACACCATGAGCCGAAGCCAGACCGGCTAGTCGCGTCCCCACCAGCACGTGTCCCATGCACGACACTGGAAAATATACATTTTTGTCCGGCCACTGATGATGACTTAACCCCCTGGAAGCTGGTTCTTTTAGGTTACACGTCATAATAACAAAGCAATTACTACGGTGAGGTATGAGATAACAGATTCAGGTTGGTAATCCTGTTAAGCTATGCAGTAGCAGTAGTACGGCACGGCGCAAACGGCGACGCCGAATTTCGGTCGACCGGCTGCTCAATAACCGTCATCCACAAGTTAACTGAGCCGTCGTCAAAGGTAACTACGACTACGCCGTTGTGGGACTAGTAATTGCTGCCCATCAGGGACCGGCTCACAGCTCGTATTAATAACAATACATAACTTAATGCCCCCGACGCCTGAAATAACGGCTTCGGAAAATTAAGTTATACAAGTAACTTTCTCGGGCTTAAGAGCTACCGATCAGAACTTCAGAATATCGAATAATTTAAAATTTGATCAGAGGTCCGCCCAAGCCTCACCAGAATAATTAATCCGCAAGATTGGCAAATGGATGGCGTAGCCCTAATTTCACTTTCATAACTTCGTATGCTCGTACGATTTTACAAACTTAATATAGTGAGGTGGGTTTGCACTTACAGTAAAATGGAACGAGTGCGCCAATACGTCTTATAAAACGAGTGTAATATACTATTTTTTCTACTTTGTGTCATTAATTTTATATAAATTTAGAAATTGTGGTTACTATATCGCGGTAAATTAGAATCTAGGGTATTTTGCGGGTACCACGTGGCAGCACTGTAGTAACTGTCAGCTTCGTTAAAGATGAGATCGATGAGATAAAATCATGACAAAATCTAATTGTGAATAATTTTACTCTACTTTAGCCTACAAGTTTGAATAAATATTCAGCGAGGTCGCAACGATGATCATAATGGAGCTTGGGGCAACATTTTTAACCCTACTGTGATAAATACATGAAACTTAACCTAAAAAGTTAACTTTAAAATAGTGGTTTCATAAGTATATTAATCAGAATAGAAGTGTTTGGCGGTGACTGATTAGTTACTTCGAAGAACAAGAACTTACTAAAGAATTGTTATAACGCTTAACGTTCAATAGCGGTGTCTACCTAATTCCGTTACGTAGCCGTTGCGGCTTATATATTTACAAGCACTTATAATTGAAACCCAATTCTAATTTCGGCAAAGTAGTTTATTAGAATAAATTATACTTAGTAAAATTACATGTGATGGAGGTTAATACAAATACGTTGCACACAACCAGAACTAAGACGAAAGCGACGGACAAAAACGAATACGAATTGAACCGAGCATCCAAGCGTCCAAAATATTACCGAAAAACTTATACGTCACATAAACTAGAAATTCTCGACACTTTAAATGTACTATAGGTTCGTACGTGTATGCTGATAAACCATTTATTGCGCATATACAATCTCGCAGCAGTAATTAAAATCGTTCATATCTACGATGTAGGTTTGATCTTCGCATAATACCTTATTAAAGTAAATTTGGTCCTTGAATTATATCTGAAAAGGGGATTTGATGTTTAGTTGAAAAGAATGATAACGATCACTTACTAGAGTCGTAAAACATCACCGTAAACGGCATGCTGGCGTATTTTGATGAACACAGCAAAACTAAGAAAGCCCCAATCCTTTGGCCATACTATAGCAGGCTACACCCATGTTTAAATATGTATAGAATATTGATATTTCGCAGTTTATTTGCTGTAAAGTAAATACAAAATAATAATATAAAAAAATAGTAATGATACGTCCATGCTATACAAAGTACAAACTCGTGATTGCAAGCGATTAAGAAGATGCAGTGTGTGGTTATGTTGGGTTATGTATTGTACATTTGACATATGGCATTTGATATCACTGTGTACCAATCAGACAAAAGTGTTACTGTTTTCGGTATTACAATGTGTTAATTGTAACACCGAAAACAGTGTTACAATGTGTGCATTGTGAATGCAAAGTAGAAAAATATTTTTTTTTGTCTACACAGTGAACTGGAGGTTTTGTGGAAAATGGTGTGGAATTCCATAAATCTTGTAAAACTAGCATCTTAAAGGTAACTGCGGTGGATTAATTCTGGAGCTTACGTGATGAGGTCTGCATCTGCCCTCGTCAGGATATAAATTACCTTCTCGGGATTTGATTGTTCAGTGGCTCAGTTTGGCACGCTGGGTTTCGAAATGCCCGTCCACATACGTACCGCTGTTGACGCATGTCTGTGCATACGGCGCGCCGTATTTGTCTATCTGCATGCACGTTAGGTGGAAAGTTAATGTAAACCGGCGCATGCATGCACGCTGACGATGGAAACACCGAACGTCACCTGGGCAGCTGATTGGTAATGGAGTTCGATTCGTGTTGATATAGTTTTGGAATTGTTTGCCGATTTGCGATTCGGGTTTGATTGCTTGTCGCACTAAATATTCCTGCTAATTTGCAAATCCATTTAGAATTCATTGCGTTATTACCATTAAGTACACACGTACAAGCGATGAGGTAGATTGATGGTGCGGTCTGGTGTGTATTGTTCTATAGCAAGATGTCAACCTAATTTGCTAAGTGTGCGGGACGCCTCCTCCGGCATGGCAGTATAATCAATAAGATGATATACAACGAGAGTGACAACATGTATCGTACACATCAGCAGCTCAATTTGGTGTTTAATGATACAATTCTACACAATTAGTTTACTCACATTAGAATTACGAAGTATATTATTATTTAGAAAGTAAACTGCCTCCGGGTTATGCCGTGTGTCAAGATTTGTTAATGCTGACGTTTCGCGAACCATGTTGCTTGCTTCTTCAGTTTTTTGATATCGCTATCAATATAGAGATATTGAATTTAATATGCTTGTTATTATACTAGTACACACTTGGAATTAAGTAAGTTCTATAAATATTTTAGCAGTGTGTCGATGATACATCCAAGTACAAGTTTTTTGTTATTCTGGTCGACCGCTCGGCCGCTAAGTGCAAAAAATTGTCCGTTTACGCTTCAACTCGTATATCGGAAATTTATTATTTGCGAAACCTTGTTCGAATGCTTTGAATTGGTTTATAATGATTTATATGTTTCTATTTAGCTTAATGTGTAATTAATTAATGTAATTCCTACATTGCAATGTAACTGTGTATTTATTAAATATGACGTTAATTTTATATTAATAAACATAAAAGTTGATTACATGAAATGAAAATCTCATTTCAAGATATTGCATACAACACAACAAATTATACTTACAACCTTATTGCATCTAATAGCTTTTTTTGTGTTAATAAATACAAAAATCAATTTGTTGTTGTCAATATTTTTACTTTTCAGGTTATTTCAGAACTGACGTATGTATTGACATTTATTTACAAAATAAAAATAAATTAAAATTAAATTGCTTTAAATTTGTCTTTATGGTAATTTGTTAATTGTGATTTACTGGTGTTTTCGAGATATTTAGCTTCAACGATATTTTGCAGTGTCTAACTTAAAAAACAGAAAGGAGTCTGTATTTTGTATAGCATGAATGTATCATTACTATTTTTTTATATTATTATTTTGTATTTACTTTACAGCAATATGTTTCAAATATCTGACAACTGAAAATAATCACAATTATGTACTTATATCACTAATTTACAAAAATTTTTGGAAGCAAGCTCTAAATCTTCGACGAATTGTGATGGAATGTAAATATGTTATAATTATTATTGAAACAAAAATAAACCAAAATATACGACCATCTAAAAGAACATTTATACAACATAAAAATTATTTCATCAAATTTGACCTGGGATGAGTATAAATTGTGTTGGTAACGGGTATATAATTTCCCAAAAGGAGACGCTTCAGAAAGAAAAGTTGTTGGTTTCTCTGACGTATAGCTTTTATTGCATATTAATTACTCACCATCATATGCAATAAAAGCTATACGTAAAAGAAACCAACAACTAGACGATTTGAACCAGGGACCTTTGTGTCGCTAGCACAATGCTCTCCCATCTGAGCTATTGACATTGTGCTAGCGACGCAAAGGGCCTTGGTTCAAATCCAGGTTGTGGCTGTAATTTTTGATATATTTAAAATTTACATCCCGCCTGTGTGTTACCATATTATTAACTTATAATGTTACTTTGACAAAGTATGTCGTTAAACATTTTCAGTTATAGTTTATATTGTTTGGAAATTAAAGAAACCTTCATTTTTAATGTATATGCATTTTTGCTAACCTTACAGTACACAATTCATAAGTCAAAATGTTATTTTTAACTTATTATCGTTGTTAATGGACGCCTCTTAATTTATTTAGAAAACAAATTTAGAAATAAAATTTCCAATAATGTTCCAGCTAATATATAGTAAATGAAAAATGTGTGCTTATTGAACTGGAACTATATTACAATAAAACTTCTGTAGAGCTCTTTGAAATATTAACAAAAAAAGAAAAATAAAAAATTAATTAGTTATCAAACAATGCAAAACAAAAAATGAAACAATAAAGACATATTACAACAATAAAAAAATATTAATTATAAGTAAAATTTTAATAATTTGTCTTAACAAATGAACCAAAGAAAATACCAAAATGTTTTTTTTTCTAGAAAGTAGAAAGTAATATGTTTCATATGGTCTTATTGGTTTTCTCTGTTCCTTCTGAAGTTGGAGCCGTTTAAAATAAGATATTGTTAATAATTCAAACGGCTGTAACTTTTTAATGAATAGAAAAACTAATTTATTTTCTGAAAAAAATTGTTTTGCGGAAGAAACGTGGGACAGCCTGTATATATTGCTATAATTTAAATTATTTTGGTTGTCAAGCATGTATTGGATGTCATAAAAGATAATTGAACATTAACTGCTGCAAAGTAAATATAGATATAAAATTTCCATTGTCCTTCATACAAAATACATGCTCGTCCTAAATGTAAATTTAAATTAAATTTAGAGAATTTATTTACATTTAGTGAATATATTTTAATATTACAATTCTGAAATAGTCTATATTTAGTGATAATCCTTGGCATCAAGTTGATTTGCGCATTTACTTACTTACTTACTTAAGCCCGTCATCCTACTGCTGGGCAAAGGCATTTACTTGCGTAATTAATATGTGTATTAGTTAACATAAATTTATATAATGTGTCATGGTATTACGCAATATCTTAAAATGAGCTTTTCGTATCATATTATCAAATTTCATGTTTATTAATATTATTATAAAAGTAATTCTATATTTAATTAAATGCATTACCTACTCGTAAACTTAACTGTAGTGATCATATTTCATTTATTACATTGCATTGAAGATATCACATTAAGGAAAAGGTCGGACACGCTAAAAATAAACTAAATCCCGTTACATTACATCCATCGAAAAACCACCTCGTGACGGACAACTTTTTGCGAACCGGACGGGTCGAGGTAGAACAGTACACGAATATATAACCGACATACTATTTTCAAATCCTGCGATAGCGATACGAACTTACTTATTTCCATGACTGTACATTCAATTTTTTGTTTTTATTTTTTATACCAAAAACTATAAGAGTTACGAGTTATCAGGCCACACTATGCGGAGCTTGTTTGTGCATGCTGGCACTGCAAGGGTTAGGAAATTTATCGGTTGATTTGTGCGCTTTTGATGCTCAAATGGGATGAAAACAAACGTTGCAAGTAGGGCGCGGGTGCAATAAAAAGCATCGCGTCTGTCCGGTACGGCGTGGCGCAGAGTATTACGGATGGGCGGTGGCATTAAATTTTGGCGGTGTCGAGCTTTTGGGGCGGGTCGATTGTTTCCAAAAACCACAGAACGAATTGATCCAAAACAATCAGTGTCGTCTCCCGCACCATACACCATTGTTATATTGGTATGCGTGCATGTTGTCGAGCGAGCATGTGTGTATCGCATTTACGTGGAAATTTGTGTGCAAAATCATCGACGCAATGTTTAAACCGCTTCGTTCATCTGTTTTATCACGAAACAATGCGACGAAATGTATTACAATTGTTGCGCACGTTGACAGCTTAATGACGTATGTGTAATTTTGAATTATGGACGCGGCACCAGCTGCCGTTAATTTTTCGAACCCTACCGAGCGACCCCACCAGTAAAGGTCTCATTCAATGAACGCTGGTAATACAAGTTTTCAAAATTTCATTAAACTAATGGCAGGTGGAGTTTATTTTGAATTCACATATTTTTAAGGTGTCATGTAAATTCCGTTCTCGTAGAGAATGTTGTTCACACATTCACGTAATTCTGCGGAACGTCTGTTCTTTGCATACCTACTTTCACTTCTAAAGGATCTAAATAATTGTGCTTTTTTTTAAATTATGAACAGGATTTATGGTTAGAAGAAAAGCTATAAGTTGACAGCAGTGGCGCGCCGCAGTGACACAATTCTTGAATTTTTGATGCGATCAATTTTGCCCCTATATTTTAGGGTTTAGTCATTCTATCGATAAGTGTGACTTCTACTTAATATTCTCGCCTTTCTATTGTTTATTAATTTACTAGCAATAACGTGAATTACTTATTCTCTCGATATCTTAACTAATGTTGTGCTCCTCACCTTACTCAAAATAATAATTTAATTATTCACACATCAAAATTTCCATTCGCATTTTTTTAACAATTGAACGCGATGTGCTCCCCCAAGCTGTGCGACGCGTAGCTATGGGCCATAATTGAAAACACATACATAACATCAGGGCCGTCCTAAGATATTCGACGCCCGTGGGCTACTAAAATTAATGCGCCCTTCTTCATAAGAAAATACACGAGATAGCTAACGGATGAGGGGTTACCGACAAAGTTATTCAAAAGTGTCAGAACTAGAAAAAGCCAATTCATTATCATTATACTAAACAAAAACATAATATTTATACAAAATTCGAAAAAAAAAGACGAAATGAAAAAACCAACATTTATAGTAAACAAAAACAAAAGTAACTTATATATTTGTTGTCCGTGCTTTTTCTTTTACAAATTAATATCACACGTATTTAAGTTATTAAATAGGTCACTCTATATAAATAAACTACTCAAATAATTTAATTTGCTCTGCCCTAAAGAATTTGTAGTAGCATTACAAAAAATGCGCAGTGCGTAGTGCTGTGGCCACGTTAGGAAATATAGACGCAATTTTTGAGTCAATTATTTATTATCCTTGAAAAATTACCAATAGCTTTATGTTGAAACATTTGATTAGATTTGCCATCACCTATAAAATAATCTTTGAAAAACATAAATCAGCAGTTCCTGTACTGCGGGAATTCCTACAAATTCCCTTTATAAGGAATAAATTGGGAATAAATTGGCTTTTAAACCATTCTTCCATATAATAAATTGTCAGCCTAGTTTTACGAAAATAGTCCAAATACTCAAATTTTGCCAACATAGCTTTTGTGTTACATAATTCGATAAGCAAATTTCACATCGATTAAAGGATGCAATAAGTATCATAATAATTTATAGCATATATAGTACGTCTTTACAGCCCTAATAAGTAAAGCAGCTGGTCTCCGTCTGGACTCTGATTCTATACAAATCTGAACCGTTTTTTCTCTGCGGTAAATGTTATTGTCTTGGATTTAAGGCAATTAAATATTAGGACGACACTGTTCAACATTTTAGTGGAAGTTGTTATTTTCATATTTATGGTATGTAGACATTGAGCGCGTAAAGTATGAACATATGAGAAAATCTAAATAAGGGTTAGTTATTGTACAAAATTCTCGAACACGTTGTTTTTGAACTCTTGGGAACATGGATATTCCGAATAGAATATGAAAATGCGTTTTGGGTAAAATTAGTTGCACTGTGTACGAACACGGACTCTCCCGTAAGATTGTTGAAACAAGTGAGATAAATATGTCAAAAACCTGAACCCAATGTTCTAGAAACCTCAAAAGGGTCTCATAGTAAACCTTAAACTTTGTACGTTTACCTGAAATCCTGAAAGTTTGTTCCCGATCTATTTCAATCATTTACAACGATTCTAAGTAGTGTGCTGATGGTTCAATTCCTATTGCAAACATATCTACCTAAAACTGCTATTCGCTTTTTATTCGCAAACAAAATCCTTGATTTTTAAACTTTTTCTCGTAAATTCTCTGATGTAAGGTCATACAATTTGTATGCTACCATGAAGACAATTAACAGATCTATCATAATCTACAAGAAAACTATGGAGTTTGCCATTTGTCGATGACGTCATAAGTACAAAACGGGAAATTGAATTTGTTACAAATATGTGTATAATTTACAATCGACGTGTTCAAGAATTTTTGTAGTTAACGAACAGTTTCCGAGATTTGGTCTTAAAAAATAACAAAAAAATCAATAAGTAAGAACAGTTCATAATTGAGTAATAATTTTAATTAACTGTAATTAACATTTCAAAAAAAATAACACCTCATAACAAGCCCATATAAAATAAAAGCACAGTAAATTTGGAACACCAAAGTAAAAGATGCAGTTATCATTATTAACAATGAACAACAATGAAACCATGATCACGTAGATCAGTATCTCATATATTTTTTCATGATCTCATACATGTTTACTAGATGTCTTATATATTTTGATAAGTAAAATACGGCAAACCTAGGCTGGCACATCATAGAAAACTTGAGCTAACCGAAGCAAACCCGAATGTTTTAGAAGAAGTTATTTGGTTGATTTGGCATGAAAAGATTTATATTAAAATCAACTAATATCAAAATAACTAATAATAACATAAAATATAACACCAATAAAAATTGCCGCCCCCGAAAGGTTGGCGCCCCAGGGCTATAGCCCATTTAGCCCTGTGGTTAGGGTGGTCCTGCATAACATGTGTGTGCAAATGCCTTATTTCATTTGTGAGGGCATACTTGCAATATTGGTTCATGTGTCGATTATATTATTTTTGTATTATAATGGATGGCTTTTGATGTATGAACGTGTTGTAAAGTTATGGAACTTTGTGCTGAATAATTTCAGATTTAAGCGCTAAGAATGTTGATAACTAAAAGTGTTGTAGATGTGCACATGGCGGGTTTAAAAAATGTCACGTTTATCACAGAGGTCGCATGAGGTGCGCTGGGTCAAATGTTTCTACCAAAGCGTATCGAACGGTTTCGTGCAGGGGCTATTCTATGAGCGATATGTAAATATATGGGCGTGCATACTCAGCCGAATTAATTACAGTGTGTAGCTAGTAGGCAGCCTAAAGTATACTGCCATGTGGAATACTGTTCTATTACGTGAAATTACCAGCCAAAGTTGACATGCCAAGCAGTTGTGTTATACCTACAAACAACACTATATTACGCTATGTTAGCGATATTACTTACTTCTAACACGGAAAGAACTTTTTACATATACACTACCGCTCATGGAAGTTCGGACACATAGTAAACATATAGGAAATAATGATAAAAACACTGATAACGTAGCAAGAGGCACCTCTATTTCCACCAACTAGCGAACACATTCTTAACGTTGATTTCCAGTAACATACGACATCATTAAATGTACTAATTTAAAATAATTTTTATATTTAATTTTTATCCAACATTTATGCTGTTTTGTAACTGGTTGTTGGGAATTTTCTAGTTTCCATTAAAAAGGATTAAATACGAAATAACAAATAGAATCATAAATACTGCATGTCAGACACATGTTGCGACCCCATTTTTATCAGATCTGTAGTTTGCACAAGATAACTCTGTCACGCGGAAGACATCATGCGACGCGGAAAGCCAACAAGCAAGGAACACCGTTCTGTAATTATCGCTTTTCATCAGGAACGATTGTCAGTTTGTGAAAATGCAAGAAATAAGTCAACGATAAGTGAGTCAACGATAAGTGACACTCTTCACCAATATGAAGAAACATGGAATTTAGATGACGTGTTCGGCTGGGACTATCACGAATAATTTCCCAAGCGGATGAAGAACGATTAAAATAAATTTTTAAGCAAAACAGAAAATTGACCGCACCTAAAATCACCTCTGAAGTCAATCGCGATCGTGAAAGACAAATTTTCGTAAGCACAGGGAAACGACGTCTCCAAGCGGAATATCTGCATGGACGCGTTGCCTTACGCTAACCATTGCTTGGTCGGGAAAATCGTTAGACACTACTGTTTCCAGTCTTCATTTGTCCAACTTCGATGTGTTCGTGCCCACTGAAGGCGTTTCTGACGATTTCCCCGACGAATATTAGTTTAGTTCAAGGTATATGAAAAAAGTATAAAAATTGTTCTACTACTTTCCTCATAGTGATACATGGGTCATCATAAAGTAGTGATCAACTTTTATCGCGACAGGTCATATCTGTAATATAATTACTGCTTTTCTTTTTCATAGAATTTAATTATAAACAACATTTTCACATTTAGAGTGGCATATTTCAAAAGGGGTAGATGTATAGCCTCTCAGTTATATTTTCCACTCTGGAACTGGCGGGGTTAATGAGAATTTCGAGCTTGTAATTGCCCTCGAAACTTTGACAAAACATGGTTGTAATTCAATGAGCACGCCCACTTCTAGACGGAATACTAATTAGGGTCACCCGTGTAGCACTCTTGTCCCCACCAATAATTGACTATTATTTGTACATATTTCGCATGGGGACAACAAAATTACCCGTCATAAAGTTGAACTGAAGGAAACTACGGGTGCACGTGAGCAAAATGATAATTGCTGTATTCTGCCGGTTATACACACACGTTGAAACATACCGGTGTTCTAAATTTGAACAGTGATAACCTAAGGAAATAAATACTTACGTCACAACGGTATTTACAGTTTAGCAGAAGTTTATGATGTTATGATAGATATTAATAATTATCCGAAAGAGCATCTATAGGTAGATAAAAATAGGCAAAACTGTATTTAGAAAATAAACTACTTCCGGGTTATGCCGTGTATCAAGATTTGTAAATGCTGACGTTTCGCAAATCATGTTGCTCGCTTCTTCAGAGCTAGCTATGGTTTCAGCAAGATGGAGCACCGCCCCATTACCGAATCAATGTCCGGCAGTACCTCAACCGAATGTTTACCAATCGGTGGAGAGGCAGGCGAGGATCGCTTGAATGGCCAGCACGATCCCCTGATCTGACGCCATTAGATTACTTCTTATGGGGATATGTCAAAAGTATTGTATACAAAACTAAACCCCTCGACTTAGCTGACTTAAGAAGACAAATAACGCTTGCGATTAGATCGGTTACGCCTGAGATGTTGATTAACGTCCGAAGAAATTTTTATTTAAGGCTAGGATGTTGCCAAGAAGTTCGCGGCGAGCATTTTGAACATTTCCTACATTAGCATTCAATTTTTTGTGTGTTTTATGTTATCAAGAAATAAACAGTATTATTTATTAGTTTTTTTTTATCGAATTTCTTTAATCAAATAATTTTACTTTTTTATGTTCATTTTGGAAATAAATCTGGAACAGTTGAAGATAGGTATAGTACGTACATAAAATATTCCATTTAAAATAAGAAAGTTAGTATTGGCCACTGTTACACGAGACATCCTGTATAAAAAGTTTTTACTGAAAAAAGTGCGCAACTACAAATACAAATCGACGTGTCCGAGCGTTTGCATTTTTTTTTATTCCATTTGGCTGATACACACTGCATAATGTATTCCACCTTAAAAATTCCAAGCTCCTCGACAGCTGGCGAAGGGATGTTCCTATCTACCTAAGCCGCATTGTTTATATATTGAAAAAGTTTAATAAATTCGCGGAACGAAAACACGTCAGGTAAACCGTCACTTCGCAATTCAAATTTGCCACTATTCTCGAGACGTCGCGTCGCCGGTTTGGTTTCAAGTTTATCACAAACAATAACATCGAGAAATTCGCGGATCCATTCCGCACCGCTAAGACGGCGTTACCGTATAACTAAACACGTTGGCTCGCCGAACTTGAAGCCAAATTTCGACGACGCGAAGAGCGCATAATGGTACATTGCGGGCCTTCCAAAGTAATTCAAATAGTTTGTCTCAATTCACATTACCACGCGCTCTGCTAACTCGCTTATTGTAGCAAGTTCGATGTAAACAAAACTTTGCCGCGCCTTATTATTTTGCAGTAATCTAGTTAATACACCAGAGACTTCAAAAGTTTAACGCGAGGGACTATGGGCTGTATATTATACTATTATCTACTTGATTTATATTAAAAGTTGGAAGCGTGGCCGAGTTGTAGTGTAGAGTTTTAGTATTTTGGAATAGGCTAATTAATTGTTATTTCTGATTTATTCATTTCTACCGGTTACTTGAATTGATTTATGTGACCATTTTTTATCAACAAAAAAGTAAACAAAATTTCATCAATTAAGGGTAATTTTGGGCGAAATGGTCCAATTAAACTCAAAGTAACTTTCAAACAATGAAATTAACAAAATTAACCGTATTAGTCGACCTACCAGGGCTGTGGAGTCGGTAAAAAATCTGTCGACTCCGACTCCGACTCCGACTCCAGATAATTTTGGTAGTCCGACTCCGACTCCGACTCCAACTCCGATTCCGGCAAAATTTTATTTGTTTCCAGCAAATTTAATGGCAAAAAAAATTAAATCTGACAATCTAATTGTAAATAAAATCAGGCCTGTTGATCGGACCACAACATTATGGTCATATTTAAAAAGGACGCTTTTTTATATTTTCAAAATATCTCTGAAATCATTAGAACTTCAACTGTTTTCTCATTAGAGAGCACATAATTCTGAACTAGTTTGTCACTTGAACCGATGTTCTATCTTTAATAATAACAAAAGTATAGTACAAAATAAGCTGAAAATAATCTCAACTCTTACTTCTGTTAGTGGTAATGACGTCACAATTCTGGCTGCAATGAGTATGACTAGCATACATGGATATTCCGACATTCAACTTAAGGTAGAGTTTAAATCGGAAATGCAGTTATAATTTTTAATCGGCTATTATACATATATTATGCATGTTTAAGTTTATGCATTAAAAATTACGTTAGAGTGAAGTTTGTACCTTTGCTAATAATAAAAATATATCTGGTTCAATTCTGTCAAGTGTAGGTCTGTGAATATCGGTGTTTTTTAGTTGATCGCAAGAAGACTACGACATAGCCACCAATAATCTTAAAAGCCGTAACCTACACTCGACAGAATCAGTAACAATTTAAAATCTCTACATATTTTATTAAATACAAAGACATGTGATTATATCATAATATTGTATAATCAAGGGTGATACTTTTGATAAATTTGTTCATGTGCCAAAAAAAAAAAGAATCTATTTCGGTTAAACGTTTAAAGTTATCAAACATTAAAGCTAAAATTGCAAAGTTTTCCTAGTAAAGCATTATCTTTTACAAACATTCAGATATTGGGACAAATAAAAATAAAAAAAAATGTTGAGAGTTGATAATACGACTGTGATACCATCACGTTGTTTCTTCTGGTACAAAAGCTGTAGGAAACTGTTTTTTCTTTTTAAAATTGCAAGGGAATATCATTAAAATACTTTTTGCAATATTTAATGAATTGTTCAGCTGTTCTTTGTGGCTGAACGAATAGGAGCAAATTCTCGTAATTTTGATGAATAAGGAAAACCACACGTTGACGCTTCACTTTGGAGAGTTCTAATTCGTCTATAAGTATGCATCGAAGTTTTTATTTGTAGATGATCTAGCTATCATAATTAGCATATTGAAGATGGTTATTGGAAATGGGAAATACATAAACTATATATGCGACGCGGCAAGCGACTCACAATAATCATTTTGCTAATCATCACTCACCACCGACCACTTGGTTTTGTTTTTACTTTGTAAAAGACCTAATAATGTTTAGTTAATCGTTTACTATCTATTGAGGCAACGGCCATCTCGCATGTCTTTTTCTACATTATTTAAACATGGACCCGGAGTCGGAGTCGGTACATTTTTTCCGACTCCGACTCCTCTGAAATTTGTCTGAACTCCGACACCGACTCCGACTCCGACTCCACGACTCCGACTCCACAGCCCTGCCTACAACTACACTTCGGCAAAACATCAACTACGGTCAAAATTAGGCCACAGGTTTAATATTTTTGTGTTTGTTTATAACCTATTCATTTTTGTTGATGTGTCAATCAACTTTCTTTTTTAAAAGGAAGCCTAATGCTTATATATTTTTGTTCTCAAATTAAGCACAGCAATATTTCTTAATTTAACAAAGTTTGAATTTGATGAGAAAATGTTCAAGAACAACGCAGTTGGAAATCATAAATTATTGATAACTTGAATTTTCATTTGGCTAATCGAAATCAGAAATAGTTGTTTACTTTTGTGTGAAAAATGCACGTGAGACGGCAAAATACGCTTTATTAAAACAAAACCGACATGCCAAACAAAAAATTTAAACAATTTTGAAGAAAAGTTATAATCATTGTAATCATATTAATCATTTTTTACTTTATTTAGGTCTGTACACGAAAAAAGTAGTGACACCATTGACACCGAACCCAAAAAATTTGTTTATAGCTTGGAATCAGTAATTTTACGTACTCATTTATTTTTTCTATTTATGACGCTGGCGCTGGACGAATGAAAATTTCGTTCTAATACGTTCTAATAGACTAAAAATGCAAATTCTTGGGATACTCTTGAGGTTAGTATGACGTCCGGTTTTTCCGGAAATGACGTCATCATTGAAATTTTACATGGTAGGTATCCTATATTTGTTGTCTGATATTTTCATGAGGATTCTGAACAAAAAACATCAAATCACATATATACATATCACCAAACAAACAAAAACATAATATCCATGAAAATAATCAAAAATTGTCATTTGACAATTGGATTTAGTTAGTGTTTATTTAAGCACTAACTAAATCCGTTTTAGCCGATATTGTGTTACTAGCGGTCTCTAGCGTAATTTGATTGGTTTTTGGACAATTTCCGATTACAATGACATTAAATACTTGATATTTTGCTGAAAATCGTAGCGTAGAAATGTCGTTAGCAGGAAATTAGAAAAAAAATCTCATGTGGCCAGGCACATGACTTTATCATCGTATATAGAAAATTAATAGTTTAGCTGCATGAGATTCTATTTGATCGAGTCTGCATTAAAATAACACTAGTAGAACTTGACAGATATGTTGATTATATTGACAGTAGGTATTGTCAAAACATTAGCGTTTGACACTACCTAATCAAAATATCATGATATCTGAAAGTTATTTTTTAGTTGCCTTGGTGATAAAAATTGGCGATCCATATTTTTTTTTTCATCAGAATGTCATCCTAATTGAAAATATCACACGATAAGTATTGGGAGCCATTTAAAATTACAATGATCCAGTCATTTCCGAAAAAAAACGGAAATCACACTAATCTCAAGAGAAACAAACACTACTTCGCAAAATTTCTTTAGTCCACCGTCATAAATAAAAAACAAACAAACGGTCGTCCATATGGCGTGTGTCACCCGGTATATCAGATATGCAACATACAACAGATATTCTGTATTTTCCTAGAAATCCTAGAATGGTTGTTCAAAACAGGTCAATCCAGAACTACCATGTATTTGGCGGGAGGCACTATTAAGAAATAGAAACTCGTCCATATCTCGGCTTGAGGATATACTGCACCATTTCTCGGCACATTTATTTAGAGGATATTTCTGAAATAATCCAGACTTGCAGCAGCAGTGTTGCCGGTGAGGTGCCACGCGCTTATCTACAGCGAAATTTTTCACCCAGACAATGCATGTAAATCGCTTAATGCCGGAGCAATCCCGAAACCTTGTAAGCAATTTCTCCGTGATATAAGGCCGAGAATATATGGCCCAGATAAGATGTCGGCCCACGTAAGGATATGCCGTTCCAAAACGAACAGCGGAGACATAAACAGATGCCGACCGGGACCTATTTCCGAAATGGACGACCGGGTGGTGCACTACTGCACTACAAAAATGAATGTCTCTCTTTGTCTGTATTTTGAGGTTGTATTTAAGGTGCAGACCTTTTACACGTATGCATAAATAATGTACATAAATATCATAAGAGCGAAGAAAATGTTAATATTTATTACTGCTACGAGTATATGGTATACATACCTTTAAAAGTTTAAAATATACAGGCTATCACACGGATCTGAAACAGAAGAACACATTATTTATTTTTATATTCTTCTACTATCGGTGTTGTATGTATAAGAAGCTGTAACACTGACATTAACAGTTTACTAAGACCGGGAATTATAAGTGTGTGGAAAGTGGGTACAAGACAGGGCCGAAGTGGGGTACACAATTGCACTGTTTGCACATTTTCAGTAAAATAATCAGGTTTGGTTTGGTTTGTTTGATTATGCTATGATTTATTTCAGTCTGACATCGGAAAGTACTTTGTGGTGATGTATTTAAGAATAATCAATCAAACCCAACCTGATTATTTTACTATAAATGTGCAAAAAGTGCACGTTTGTGCCCCAATTCGTCACCCTCTTGCACCCACTCTCCACCTACCCACCGTTCTGACAATTTATTTCTTCACTTAAAATATTCTCAACTTTGATATCCCAAAGCGACGGACTAATTACAATTATTTAATTATTTTCTTTCACCTTTTAAAAATATATGGGGACAAAAGCCATCCCCGGACTTGCCTGACTTTCAATTATCTTATTGTTATGCTACAAGGGACATATTATGAAAGTTGTAGCCCTTTTCTTTATGGTGTAACAAAATCCGTTGCTTGCCCTTGGACTATAGACATCCACTGCCTAATTTATATTTTATTTTATCTGACAATAAAGACAGTACTATTTTATGCGTTGCCCGCTATTTTGTGATCTTCGGGGTTCTGATTCAAATTCACCTGCTGATATAACGGTGATACTGCCGCTAACCAAGAAACTAGCAACTTCGCGATTTGAGCAAGAAAGAATTTTAGGTTAGCATTGTTTCATCTTACAAAGGAAACAAAGTGCTAGATTGGAAACCAATAAAATTGCATACGGATAACCCCGCAGAACGGTTGTAGAGTGTATTGAAGGAGTTTTGCACGTCTTTCTAATGATTCGCCCATATTGGTTATGAAAAATTAGGGATAATATTAATGTTACAAGTACATTAGCAGAAATACATAACGTAAAATACATATCATTATAACCCTCAGAACTTTTACGTGTTTTGCGGTATGCACTGTTAAAAACCTATGGAAATTTACATAGATTTTACCTATTATATGATGGTAAATTTTCATGAAATAGCTGTAAATATCAATATTTCATATTTTGTTTGTAAATATCAATAAAATGATGTAAAAATACACAAAAAACTCCTAAAAGTACATCTTCGCAGGTAAAATAACATATTTTCCATTTGTTTTGTTAATTTACACGAATAATAACTACTAATATACATATTTTGTTGCTAAAATTACATTTTATTTCTGCGTTCAGTAGTTTTCGACAATAAAATGTATACACACACAACTTTATTGTAGAAAATACATATTGTGATGCAAAATTACACGATACGTTAAATAATATACTTAATAAGTGGAATAACACATATATAATGAATATCAAGTACATGTTTTAAGTGTAATACACAACAGTATTGTAAAAGCACACATAGAGTAACACAAAATTACACAAAACGTGAATTAATAAACTCAAAGAGTAAAATAATGAATGTTTAATGTAAATCTAGTACATTTTTGATGTATTATTTTAAATAAAGTGTGTATTGTTTTACACAAAGTGTGTATTTTGCGTTCGGAAAGTGCATTTTTGCCCATTGGCGCCATTCTGCCGCGTTCTCGCCCAAGCACTAGTCGCTCACTATTAGTTCGCTTTCACCCTTCGAAATTCACGGTAGTTGGTGTTCCTGTATTGTTAAGGTTAATAAGGTAAGTAGGTATAGTATCATCGCACTACGATTCATTAACATAGATTAACAAGCTGTCTTAAGGTCGATGTCGTTGGTCAGTTGTAAAATAAAATTACATCTGATGGCATTGATGATCCTGATGCCACTTTGTTGCAGGACGAGGAATAGTACTTCCGAAGATACGCAGAATCTGCCGGTAATACTCCGCGTTGTAAAATCAGGTAATAATAATAACACTCTATATATGTATAATGAATTGTTGGAGAGTAAACCGATCAATGACAGCACGTACGATAGATAGCTCCACTTTTGCGTTTGGGGTTGCTTTTTCAATATATTTTATAGCATATTTGTAAGATCAAAAACAAAAAAAAAATGCTACACGATGGAGTTTGTACAGCAATATTATGGAAAGATCCACCTGATGCCGGATCAAAAATTACCTACCAAGAAAAGCGTCTCCAAGGCTCGTATGTTAAGACTTGTTCGTAGGCTGCACGATGTTGTTTAAATAAGTAGGTATAGCGTAAAATTAGTGGTTTTTACAAAATGAGTCATTATCTTCAGATTATTTATTTCTTCTTAGTTTTTAAACTAAACAATGTCGAGAAAGCAAATTCTTTCTTCCATAAATAATTTTTTTTATGTTGATTTTAGTTTCATATAAGTTAGTAAGTTTTAAATCTGTTTTGCTCTGCCGTTTTTTCCGTTAATTGTCTTAACTTGAGTATAACCCCCCATTTTTTCGCTAACTCACTCTGTATAATTAAAATTATTGTAAGTATATCATATTTACATTAGAATGTATTTTTATTTTAAACAATACAGATTTTATAAAGTTAATGTTGTTTAATAGTGTCCTCTGTATTATTGGAAGTGACGGTACATGTAGATTTAAAAGAATAATAAAAGTAGGTAAGTGGTATTTTTTAAGTTATAAAACAAACATATATTTTTGCAGTAATTAATTAAGTAAATAATTAGTAAATTGATGATACCTACGTATTTACACAATGGATTGGGTGCAGTTGCTATTAGTATCTATGCAAATAAATACTAATAGCGAATACACCAAATTCATTGTGCAAATACGGTGGTGTCATTTATGTAAACATATATTCTTACGTTACATGAATGTCTTACTTTGCATGTATTTTAATACATGCAATTATGGAAACTGGTTTACATATATTTATGTATGAAACACATTTATATGTAATAATACTTCTGACATGTAGAATGATTTACACATACATATGTAGGTTACATATTTATCTGTATTAATACGTCTGCCGTGTAAATACAAAAGCATATTTTTATGTATGTTACACATCGATTTGTATTGATACTTATAATTATGGAAAGTGGTTTTACATTGTTTATGTACAATGCACCTAAACGTGTAGAATATCCATATTCTCTTGTAATGACTTACATTTTTTTGTGGCTACAAATAACCAGTTAGATATCGTGTAAATTCTGCTAACAGTGTGGATTACCCCTACGTTCTAAGGGAATCCATACCCCCTAGGACGTAGGGGGTATGGATTCCCTTTAGGCTTAACACAAGGAACACATACACGGTAAACAAAAGCTAACAAAGCAAACGTTTCTCATAAAAACCTTTTTTTTAGTAATTTATATCGCGCAAGCAAATCAAATCGTTGGTAGTTTAGTTAATAAATTTTAGATCTCCCGCATGGCAATTGTAAATAAAGGCCTTAAAATGGCGGTAAATTATTGAGCAATAAACAAAATTTAGCGTAGCGCGAATACGAAATTATGACCATAACATCGGTACTTAATTTGATAACGAGAGTTATGCTTTAGCAGCAACAAACCACCCCGCAACGACTGGATTAACTCGTTGATGATTATCCGAACTTATAATTTCATGAACAATTACATGGAAGGTATAAGATTTATATCGCGCTGTTCCCATTACGAACTTGAACAAAATAAAAGCGTCGGTCATAACCGTTTAGCGTTACTGTAGGTGCAGTTCCTAACTGCCCACTGTGATACTGTACTGTGATACATAGTGTGATCGTGATGTCACTACACACAGCGAAGTATATTCTCAAAACGTGAGAAAATTATTTACTTGCGGTTATTGCTTTAGATGAAAGTTAATATTTACTTGGTTTGAAACAATTTCTTTCATTTAAGAATTCCTTGTTCTCACAATTCAAGAATATCCCAATCTCAGAGTTATTAGTTTCGGTTAAGTATATAATTTTCAAACCAAGAAGTTTAAATTCTCAATTCAAGAAGTTGATCAATATCTTGAATCAAGTAAGCCATTGCTTGCAACGCGCTTGCGCATTTACACTCAAACTTGCACGAACGTTGCCGAGATTTAAGATTTTTCGCATCGGCCTTTGCCTTCAGTTAGTTGGGGTCTGCTATGGCGTCGTGTTCGCTGACTACCGAGTATTGTCCGGGAAGAGTTAAATATGTAAGTATATCTTTACTAATTTTGTAGGTACTGTACGCAATAACTACGCGATCTATAATATTATGAAAGTATATAGTTTTAATTTTGCGTGAATAGCCTACAGTACTTATGTTCGACGTATTTGCGACGCAGTTCGTAGTTGTGACTTGTGACGCACACGGTACGTAAACTTTGCCTAGCCATATAGTGGTCACCAAATGAACATACATGTCACAGAAAACTTACTTGTGTAATATAATGGAAACAATTTGATGTCTAATAGAATATGGTGTATTTTTCCATGCCTTAGATATTGTAGGTAGTGATAATTTATAAATAGGTAAGTATATACGTAATTAAGCAAATAAATTTCATACAATAAAACAAATATCATTCGCTAAGTTATTGTCTACTTATTTCACACAATTCCCTACCTTAAAAAAAAAAACCAGTAATTTCTACTCAATACATTATGATCATGTTCTTGAACTAATAATATCTACACTCATTTCAAGAAAATATTTTCTCATTGTCAAGCATATATATTCACTTTAAGAAAATTCCATTATTCTCAATGTGAGAATAGTTTTCTTGAATGAATAATATCTATACTCATTGCAAGAAAATATTTTCTCAGATATACAAGCATATGATCATTTCAATTCAACAATATCTCTTTATTCTTAACTTGAGAAAATATCTACTTGCGGCTATAGCAAAATAATCATTTACTTGGATGAAAGCATATTGCTTTGAGTGAAGTATTTACTTTTCTGTGTGTAGTTGTCGTGGAGTTTATGGTAACTTTGGACGAATTGAATGAGTTTGGCATACAGTGTTATGCAGCTCACCACGCGTAGGTACTAGGGTCTAAATAGTCCTTTACAATAAATCCTAGTACATCCACGGACGCAGGCGGCATAATTTAAATGTAACGGTCGGTCAAATTCGGTCGGTACTCTACACTAGAAAGCCCTCGGTATAAAAGTGTATACGATAGAAATCGAATGATGTCAGCCTATGTTTGACAACTGAAATGTTGGCATAAATTTCTATCATACCGCAAATTGTAAGGTAACAAAAAGACTTAGTAGCCCTTTGAAGGTAGCAGATTTGCCCCATAGGCAACAACCCCCAAATGGCAATAATGTCCGTTCGAATAGCAAACGTTTTTCAATCAGTTGCTACAGAAAAATGTTTATAACTTTTGTAAAAATTGTTGCATACATTTCTATCATACGTCAGTTTCTGGGTAATTAAAATACCTAGTAGCCCTTCAACGCTCGGAGTTATGCCTCATGGGCAACAAGCCCAAAATGGCGATAATGTCCGTTCAAATAGCAAACGTATTTCAATATTTTGTTGCAGAAAAATGTTTATAACTTTTGGTAATAATTGTTGCATACATTTCTATCGTACCCCATATTGTAGGTAATTAAAGTACCTAGTCGCCTCTCGACACTTAAACATCTGTGAATTTTTATGTGTAAATAGGGTTACCAGACGTCCTCTTTTAACCGGACAAGTCCTCTTTTTTATGGGTCATGTCCGGGTCCGGTATCTTTTTCCGATTTTCCCCGAAATGTCCTCTTTTTTAACAAAATCATAACATATCTTAATACCGGCCAAAAAAAAGCAATTGTAATAAAATATAATAAACTATTTTGTCACATTGTTTTAAGTCGTCAGAAAGGACGGTCGTTGTAGTACATCCCGAGGTTATTGTTTAATGTTTGTTTACGGTAATATCAGGTAAAAATTTTTTACTTGTCTGTTAGTAATTGTCTTAAATATTTTGATGTAATAATTACTATTAATTGAACGGAGATCATTATTTTTCCTTGTCCTAATTTTCTCTTTGACGTTTGATTTCTGAATTTACATTTAGTCCAGGCAATAGAGTTATGACAAAAATAGTATCAGGAAGCAGACGGTCCCAGGTCACGTGGAACAGTCCGTAGTTGTATTGTGATGTGTTTTCGACTCGCAAATATCATCGTGTTTTTCTTCGTTTTTCGCTTGTAAAAGCTGAACCGATGGAGCAATCTTGATGTTTTCAACTATGAATTGTAGAGAATGAAAAGACGAAACAAATGATCCCTACGCGGACTCGATCGGATTAATATTAACGGAGAAAATTCGCAAAATCCGCAAAATCAAAAGTTTATAACTCAGCCATTTTCAAAGTTGCAGTGCAGGCTTTTCGCAAGAAAGTAGCGACTACACTGATACTATTTTTGTCATGCGAAAATATCTATTGCCTGGTCTAATTGAAATTTGTAAGTGATGACCAATACAATAGTTATTTATGTACCAAGGGCTTTAAACGGATGTTTATGCCCCGAGGGTGATACTCTCGGGGCTATAGGCCCTCGAGCTTTTTAAGTCGCCCGAGGGTATATAAAGATCTAGTAATGCCGGTTGTACATACAAAATTGTATGTCCTACAATGGTTTTGTTACTCCATTGAATAATATTAATAAATATTTTGACGTTATCAAGTGACATGTGTATCTACGGAGTTGAATAGCAATACAAACAATTCGGAGTTGAGTGACAATACAGACGATTAATTGTCAAACTTATAACCCTAATCGCCAATAATTTACATTGGCGATTTAAAATTTACAATTTGAATGAAATGTTTGATATATTTGACATATAACCATGGCAACTCTTAATGCCAGAATCCTTAACGCCTTGCGGGTGTTAAGAAGCAGTTTCTGCCCCTGTATCTAAATGCAAAATATCACTTTATGATCATGTAGGACATGAATATTTTTTTGCAGTTTTAATTAGTGCATTACTTTAAATGATCCTTTGATATTTGTTATTATTCGTTAGCGAATTTATTTCAAATTTGTAAAATTTGATGGATACTTTCTTAGTTTAATACCATTATTTTCTCTTAAAATGTTTTTATCTGTCATCTGACTATATTTCCATTGACAAACACCCCCTCCTCCCTGCTTTCCAAACTTTCGGTGTCCTCTTTTTTACTCGGGGAAATATGGTAACCCTATGTGTAAATTCAGAAGTTTAATCCGTTTTGCACATTCAACCACACTGGTCAAAAATACATTCGAAAGCGGAACTGTTTGCAACTCTACCTACCCACCCACTAGGTTAACCCGTTTGCAATACCAAATATGATCACAAAATGTTTACTTTTAATTAATAAAAAAGTTTTCTGATTATTTAATATAACATTTAGTTTAGTTATCTCGTAAACAATGAGAAATTCGAACAAAAGTTAGTCTTTCATTGCATCTAATTGTCTGGGATTGCAATTTTCAACACTAGTTATAAATCAGCATGTATTTCAGGACTTTCTCCTTGTTGATGGTTCCCCAGTTATATCCAAAAGCCAGGGGGGGGGGGGTGCACCTTGCCCCTCACTTCGAGCGGCCATGTCACAACTGATGTTACTTCGTCTAATATTGTTTCATGCACCTATTTTATTGAGTCTAGCTATGGTAAACTAGTATCTATTTCACGGTGCAGACAAAGCGGTTTTTATTAACTGAATCTCGTCCCGCACGAATACCAACGATTCCGAGCGTACCAATGCAATTGTGCGAACGGAATACGATATTTGTACCGTATGCTGGCGCAATTCTTGACTGGGATTAGGAGTAACATCCCGGTCCTGCTATGCAGCTGTGCCAGAAGCACGCGAACAAAGTGCGCACGTGAATACCGGAAGCGATAAATCATGTATACGACAAACAACCTGATTCTGTCGGCGAAATAATGCCGTATCCCCTATCCAAGGACTGCGGCGCATCGCAGTCGCCTGCTGTTCTCTCGCAGGCTCCACCTTCTTCTCTACGCGAGATGAGTAACGTAATAGACGTCGGAAGTTTGGATCGCGGATCTACTGGGCTTACTATAGTAAATAGACGAACGGGTCGAAACTAATGGATCCGAACAATGCCACAGAGCGGCAGCAAAATGTAGTATGATCGACCATCAAAGTGCTTTAGGAATTTCTTGCATAATGAACAGGTCCTCGATGTAGGATCAATTATGGAATAATTAAGAGGCTCGCATGCTTTAAAAGTGCCACTGAAAAGTTGAAGATATATGATTTGCAATTCTAATATGAATTCGGGGAAAGGGAGGATAGTTTATTACAGTTTTGTGTCTTGGCTATATCATAAAAAGCGGTAGACAAGAGTAATCTTTCAAAATATGATTGATCCGGTTAGAAGTATCAAGTTAACTTGTTCAACCATCCGTAGGTAAAGGATGCTAGATCACGGAGTAAAAACTACTTAATCACTAATAATTTTTTTTTTTGTATTGAATGAAACATACACGATTTTTTTGAATAAGAGAAATTGTCGGTTAAGTTTAAATGTGGTATTCTAAAATTCCAATAAATAGTTCTTTGATTAAACGAATTATTCGTTGATTGAAGGAATTAATGTGGACACGTTATTGACAAGAACAGTTCTTATCGTGCAGTAGACGAAAATCACCACTTGTCGCCGCCTTTGGGATTTCGCATATCCTTGACCGGCGGTTAGTCTCCCCAGACAGGGCACACTTGGGCCAAATACCGCAATTGTTGGGATAAATTAATTTTGTGAACTTTTATCAAGAAAATTAATAAAACTACATACAGTGTGTATCAGCCAAATGGAATAAATTCGATAATAAATAAATGGGGGCGTGTTTGAAAAAACGCTCGGACACGTCGATTTGTATTTGTGGTTGCGCATATTTTTCAGTAAAAACTGTTTATACAGGGTGTCTCGTGTAACAATGGCCAATACCAACTTTCTTATTTTAAATGGAACATCCTGTATATTATTAAATTTTTGGATTCCTCAGTAAATTCTAGACATATTTTATGTACAATGTCCTATACCTATCTTCAATTGTTTCGGAAAAATTAAGTGTTTTCAGATTTATTTCAAAAATTAACATTAAATAATAAAGTTAGTTGATTACAGAAATTCGATACAACACACTCAATACTTATTTAACATTTAGGTATTGATAACGATAAAGTAAGCAAAAACTATTGGCAAAAACCATTTCAGTGTTCTTTTTATGTACTGATGAAATAAAAACCAAGCTGCCCTAGCCTTAATAAAGTGTTGTCTAACTGCATGATAGGAGCTGTCAGTGTTATAGTCTTTTGAATTTCATTAACTGTACATCATAAAAATGGTTCATTTAACAGAAATGCACAAAATAACCATTCTACAAATGATTGGTTATGGAGATAATACACGGACACAAATGGAAGTTGCTAGGTTTATTCAAGAAAAATTTCCAAATTTGCCGCCTATATCCCAAGGGACAATTAGTAAAATAGAGAAGCAGTTTCGCGAGCTTGGACATGTAAGGCAGATAATAAAATCAGCTGGCAATGCAACAAGTAACGATACCAAATTGGATATTATGCTTGAGTTTGAGGAAAACCAACATACTTCTACTCGACAAGCAGCCACAACGTCCGATGTTAGTCATTCAACGATTTTTAGAACATTAAAAGAAAATAAAATGCAACCCTATAAAATGATACCAACTCACGAGCTCATGGAAGATGACTTTGATAGGAGAACGTATTTTTGCGAAGAAATGATGGCAATGTTAGATAACAATGTCATCCAATTAGAGCATGTTTTGTTTTCTGATGAGTGCACCTTTACGCTTCACGGTCATGCTAATCGTCAAAATTGTCGCTATTGGTCTAGGGAAAATCCACACTGGATGAGAGAAGAACATACTAAATACCCTCAAAAGGTTAATGTTTGGGCAGGAATTGTTGGAGATAATATCGTAGGTCCCTTTTTTTTATTGATGGCAATTTGGATGGCAATAATTATTTAGCACTGCTCCAAAATAATGTCTTGCCAACTTTGACAAACTTATATCCTGATCCAGCAAACCCACAAGTTCCAGCGAATATGATATGGTTTCAGCAAGATGGAGCACCGCCCCATTACCGAATCAATGTCCGGCAGTACCTCAACCGAATGTTTGCCAATCGGTGGATAGGCAGGCGAGGATTGATTGAATGGCCAGCACGATCCCCTGATCTGACGCCCTTAGATTACTTCTTATGGGGATATGTCAAAAGTATTGTATACAAAACTAAACCCCTCGACTTAGCTGACTTAAGAAGACAAATAACGCTTGCGATTAGATCGGTTACGCCTGAGATGTTGATTAACGTTCGCGGCGAGCATTTTGAACATTTCCTACATTAGCATTCACTTTTTTGTGTGTTTTATGTTATGAAGAAATAAACAGTATTATTTATTAGTTTCTTTTTCTATCGAATTTCTTTAATCAAATAATTTTACTTTATGTTAATTTTGGAAATAAATCTGGAACAGTTGAAGATAGGTATAGGACATTGTACATAAAATATGTCTAGAATTTACAGAGGAATCAAAAAATTGTATAATATACAATAAAATAAGAAAGTTAGTATTGGCCACTGTTACACGAGACATCCTGTATAAAAAGTTTTTACTGAAAAAAGTGCGCAACTACAAATACAAATCGACGTGTCCGAGCGTTTTTTCAAACACGCCCCCATTTAATTATTATCGAATTTATTCCATTTGGCTGATACACACTGTATATTAATAATAGTGTAGTGAACAGGACAGATATTTTTCGTAGTCCGACTCCGACTCCAGAAAAATTGCATACAAAAATGGCGTTAAGAAACTTATGTGGGACTAAATTCTGTCGTCCACTGCTTGGGATGCCATGCTACGCTGTTTTTTAAAATCAACAGCATGCCGGGACAGCATAGCACAGCGTAATATAGCATCGCAAGCATACCTATGAGCGGGAAAAACATAATGGAACCTAAAATTCCACATACTATAAACGGTACATAACGTATTCGAAATATAAAACTAATTTAACAACTCAACTTGTAAACATGTAATATATTCATAAAATCGTCGACTGCTACGAAAGCAGAATTTTATTAACGGAAATACAATTCATTTCAGGAGTAAGCGGCAGTATTCCAATAAATCCGCATCAAGATTTTCAACCAATCAATCCGAACGTCTGGTATTTGTGATTTATCACGTACCGGCTATATGAAATCCCCGTGGAAAAGTCGGAAGTTTAATACAGAGCGGCGTGGCAGAGCGCCATCTATATATATTCAGACGTCGCGCGGTGAAATTTAATACAAGCGCTCGTTGGAAACAGCGTTTTATGCAGACCCATACATAGACGGCCGTCTACTCGTGTGAGCGTCTGTTACTGTCAGCAGCAGTTACTAAGCAGAACGGGTAAGTAACATTTAACCAAAAGTAATACTATTTCATGTACACGAACCCAAGAACAATTTCAATTATTTTAAAATAGCATTAAGTTCTCTTTCCGGAAAATACAACAGGTAGTACTGCAGAAATGTTTCTAAATTCATTCTTCATCAAGAATAGTGAGTCTGTGCATTTCTGCTCTATTGGGAAAATGTGTGTCTCAGGCATATACCACATAAAGCATGAATAGTTAACTCTTAAATTATCAATACAAACTGAACAATATTTCTTTCAAAACATACCAAAAGAGAGTCCCCAAAAGCATAGTAAAAGATGGAGTAGATGGTTAAAGCGCCGGACCGGCAAACTAGATATCCGAGTTTAAATTCCAGGCGGGCTAGTAGATTTTAATAAAAAATGATGAGAGCATCTATAAGGCGTGGATTATTATTATTATTATTATTATATATTTATAGAACTGTTTGCCTTGACTGATTCGTTATTGTCCAGCTAGATAGCTGAGTCTAGTAGCATGAAACTTGGAAGATTGTTCTTATAATGTAGGCATCCACTAAGAAAGAAATTTTTGAAGTCTCAAAAAGGAGGAAGCTTAATATTACTTAATATTACTCCAAACGCATGATCTTGCCCTACATTTAAGTAAAATATATTTCATAACAATCATAACACAACTGACGACTTAATATCGTCCCAGATTTTTATTTATTTTTATTTTCTTTGTTGGGTGTTGGAGATTTCCAACATTAATAATTTTCTGGTTTCGTTGATGGTTGACCTTGACAACTTTTGGTCAGGCGTTGACATATGTTGTGATTATTTTTGGGTCCATTTTTGTTCCATTTTTTTGTTCCATTTTTGTGACGTATTTGTTTGATTTTGAAGTATCGTTAGTTTAGTTAATTGGAAGTATTATTGTATTTCATATACGGGTGTCCCCCGATGGATCTAACTATACCTGGACGTAGTTTTTAATATCTCGAGAAAAAGTAATTCTTTATAAAAAGTTTTGACGGCTTCATATGCAATTCGTACTTAACTCCTTGCATAAGTCTTATGCAAAATGTCCGATACAAACATAACCTGTCGGCCTAACTACACGTAACACGAATGCGCATGCGCGCGCGCGATAGGTATGCGTTTTATTCAAATGCGTTTTATTACTCATGTTCAATTCTCTTCAAAAGAGAATCATTTCGAATAGATACGAACTGCACACGGGTGGCAATAAAACACACCTGTTGATCTAAAATTTTCCATAGAATTGAGAAATGTATTCATATGTTACGGTTGCCATTTGAAAAAAATCGACTTTTAGTACTTTTCTCGAATTTAACTTTAACCTTATAATTTCTTAGCCGGACATGGTCACGGACATGGTCAGGGTCATGCACAAAAGTCCGGGTAAGAAAAGTCCGGGTGGAAAAAGTCCGGGTAAGAAAAGTCCGGGTAAGAAAAGTCCGGGTAAGAAAAGTCCGGGTAGGAAAAGTCCGGGTGGAAAAAGTCCGGGTAAGAAAAGTCCGGGTAGGAAAAGTCCGGGTAAGAAAAGTCCGGGTAAGAAAAGTCCGGGTAAGAAAAGTCTGGGTAAGAAAAGTCCGGGTAGGAAAAGAGCGGGTAAGAAAAGTCCGGGTAAGAAAAGTCCGGGTGGAAAAAGTCCGGGTAAGAAAAGTCCGGGCAGGAAAAGTCCGGGTAAGAAAAGTCCGGGTAAGAAAAGTCCGGGTAGAAAAAGTCCGGGTAAGAAAAGTCCGGGTAGGAAAAGTCCGGGTAGGAAAAGTCCGGGTAGGAAAAGTCCGGGTAGGAAAAGTCCGGGTAAGAAAAGTCCGGGTAAGAAAAGTCCGGGTAAGAAAAGTCCGGAAAAATAACTTTTAGAAGAATTCTACCGATGTGTCGATAATATGTTACCGTCACAACAATTTTGCCGCACAACTTTTTTGGAACTGTCACAGGGGATAATTTATAAGTAATTTAAACTAACCGTGCAGCTGTCATTTTTAATGAAAAAAATGAATATCTCAAAAATGACATGTTAGGTATACGGAATGTAACATAAAATTGATATAAAATTTAATGAATATTTCAAAAATACGATAAAATACAGGCTGTTCCATTTGAATATAATTTGAATATAAGGGGGAGACCCTGTATAATTACGGCCGAGTAAAAAGAAACTACGCAAAGATTAGTTAAAACATGAACTTGTTTCTTTAAATACAATTCTATCACAAATTTCACAGCAGCAAAGCCGCAGCAACAGCTAGTAATCTATAACTGTACAACTGAATCGAACGGAAAATCCTCTAAAATAACAAACGGGTATGCTTTTACTTTGGGGAACAAAAGCCCGTATGGCGCCCGTGTCGTCATTTCTGATCGATTCCCCCCGCATAAAATCGCTCGCCAATCACAACACCTCGGACAAATGTTCCAGCAATACAGGGGGCTGACGACAATGGATTGCAAGAATTTGTTCGCGCCGACCGAACGGAATAGAATGAAATGCGGGCGAGGCGAACGCAAAGGGAAAAAATGAGCCGCTTTATCAATTTCCACTTTATTATCCGTGATAAATTCGCACCGTTCGTGCATACGAGTAGCGCACGGATTACGCTCGCAAAAACTTTTTGCTCGTCCCGGCTCACGGAAAATAGCCGGCCCGAAACTGGACTCCGCAGTTATTATTTCTCTTTCATGCGACGACGGCAACCCGACGATAACTTCATATTAATGGTCGCATGATAAAGTGTTCTGCACCTACACTACCTGAACTGCAATTATGCTGCTCTTTTCTCTATGTAATGTTTCAATCCTAACTATAAGAATTATAGTTGTATCAATAGTAGTAAATAATGGTATTAATTCAACTATAATTCTTATAGTTAACTGTTACGAAGTAATATGGTTATCATTATGTTTGATTACCTTTTAAAAACAATAAAGTTTGCGACCGCTATTGCTCAATACTTGCAGTTTCCAGTATGGTTATCAGACTCCAAGTTTACACAAAATTCAAGTGAATAACCTCGCCGTTGGTAACCTAATTAACGGTAATGACGTATTTGGGCTATTGATATAAAGAGACCACATAGCGTAGTGGCAGAGGAGGATTATATTTGTCTGGGGTGCGTTCAGATTGAGTGGACGTTTGTCGGGTAAACGCCGGCTGGTTAATCACCGGGCGTTTGTCCATTGCCCTGTCAATCTGAACGGTATTGGCACAACCGGCGCGTTTACTTGAGCTTCATAACCTCTACAATATAAAAGTATGTATAGCCTTTAGGTATTTATTATCATGTTGGTATAGGAATGCTTGTAACAGTAACAGTGAGTGCTTGTAACAGGTTATAAATTTGCAGATAATTATATAAGATGTGTTTTAACTATTGGTATTATTTTATTGGTCTAGTTTAAGTAATGAAGAAATTGTAATAAATCTACAGGCAGATCAAACAATTAGAAGTAATCCTTCCGGAATTGAGAATTTTCAACAATAGCTATTGGTGAAATGAACCTCAATTTTGGTGTGTTATTTCTTTTTTGGTCGATTCCGAAAGAGTACGATACCTCGATATGAGGAACCGATTTGATCACATCAGCTACAAATATTACAGCGTGCAGATGAGCTGATAAATCACTACGTTAATGAAGGCACACTTGCAGTGCAATGATGAGGAAAATATCCCAAGACCAGGGGATGGAGTAGAGGATGCTCATAACTGTAGAAATAATTTAACTGATACCGTATAAAAATATATTGTAAAAATATGTGTATTATTCTTCCACATTAGAATGCATTTATTTTACAACTTATAGTATAACTTTGAACTAAACACACTTTATTACTTATTATATATTATAAATAAATATATTTCACAAAAAATATACTTTATGCCTTTTTTTGAAGATGCAACATAGGAAAATTGTGCATAAGTAAAATTACAAATTTTTAAAATATAACGTAGTAATAATATTATTACGTAACTTTCTAGACTTTTGTATTTATAGGAATGCTTTTTTAGGAATGTCTTTTCAAAACTCATAAAACTAATTTGGGAAATTGACAAATCCAATCATCTTTAAAAATCTTAAATCAAACTAAATTGATTTTCACAATTAACTTTCTAATGTAAATGGGTTTAAAACAAGATAGTGATATCCATAATAAGTTGGTATTTTTATTTGTTGTCAATTTTAAAATATTGATTGAGTTAAGTAACGATTACATTGATTGAAATATCATATAGTTTTTTCTACTCCACCGGGGAGACGCCGAACGACGCGACGGTGGAATTGCGGCTTTACTATCACCGATTTGCAACATACATATTTCCCATATCGGTAAAATAATCAACAACTTTTATACATGAACGTAAATACTTATTTTGTCATTCATTTCTCCTTTTTATTGTTAAAACACATATTCTCCAATCTATCTATATTTGCTGTCGTTAAAATATATCTTTCGTGGTTTGTTTACATTTTCTGCCATTAAAACACATTTTGCCGTTATAATCCATATTTTGTCGTGCAGGTGAGACACCCTTCCCTTTCTATTAACTAGACAGACTCGTAAACAAATGATCAACGGAAATAGTTAATTAATTAATTAATCATTCAACTAATACTTCTGCAGACGTAATAGAATACATTTTAAAAATCTGATGTGGCCAGGCACATGACTTTATCATACTATATATAAAATTACTAGTTTAGCTGCATGAGATATTATTTGATCGAGATCGGCTATGTCTGCATTAAAATAAAACTAGTAGAACTAGACAAATATCTCGATTAAAGCTGCGTTCGGATATTGTACTCCGTTGACAGCGGGTACACCGTCCAAATGACACTTACGTGTTATTGGGTGTAAAAAGTGTAACGGTGTTCAATATCCGAACGCAGCCTATATTGACAGTAGCATTTTCAAGACATTAGCGTTTGACACTAGCTACTGTCATTAGAATCAAAATAATCTGACATATCCTGGCTACTAGTTTTAAAGCAGTACGCCCGATCTCGATGAAATAGAATTTGCTCATGCGGCTAAACTATAAATTCTACCAAAAAATGTCATATACATAAATTATGGACAATTTCCTCTCCTTTAATTTATTATTTAACTATTTTGACGACATTACACAAATAGCGGCTCATTTGCAAAATCTTCGAAAAATGCTATGAGTAAACCACCAGTTCCTTTGGACGCTTTTCAACAGAAAGCTTTTCAGCTCTAAGTTTGGTTATAAAACATCTAAATATAAAGTTTCGTCCCGATACCATTAGTAGTTTCTCCGGAATCGTCTCCACAAAAACGGATACACACACACATACACACACACACACACACACACACACACACACACACACACACACACACACACACACACACACACACACACACACACACACACACACACACACACACACACACACACACACAGACATTTTATTGTACCTTGGTCAAAAATGTACAGGGGACCCAAAAAGACATATTTCCGCTAAAATCTCAAAAAATTTTTCTGGCGTGATTACAATACTTTACATACTGCGTATGATAAAGTAAAAAATCTGATGTGGCCAGGCACATGACTTTATCATACTATATATAAAATTAATAGTTTAGCTGCATGAGATTCTATTTGATCGAGATCGGCCATGTCTGCATTAAAATAAAACTAGTAGTACTAGACAGATATGTCCATTAAAGCTGCGTTCGGATACTGTACTCCGTTGACATCGGGTACACCGTCCAAATGACACTTACGTGTTATTGGGTGTAAAAAGTTTAACGGTGTACAATATACGAACGCAGCTTATATTGTGTCAAAACATTAGCGCTTGACACCTACTGTCATTAGATTAAAAATTTTTGACATATCATGGCTACTAGCTTTAATGCAGTACGATCGATCTCGATGAAATAGAATTTGCTCATGTAGCTAAACTATTGATTGTACCAAAAAATTTCATAGGCATAAATTATTCAGAATTTCCTCCACTTTAATTTATTATTTAACTATTTCGACGAATTTCCAGAAATGGCGACTTATTTGCAAAATCTTTCAAAAATGCTAATACTAAACCTCCAGTTCCTTTGGACCCTTTTCAACAGAAAGCTTTTCAGCTCTAAGTTTGGTCATGCAACTTCTAAATATGAAGTTTCGTCCCGATACCTTTAGTAGTTTCTTCGGCACCGTCGCCACAAAAAACGGGTACACACACACACACACACACACACACACACACCCACATCCACACACACACACAGACATTTTTTTGTACCTTGGTCAAAAATGTTCAGGGGACCCAAAAAGACATATTTCCGCTAAAATCTCAAAATTTTTTTTTGGCACGATTACAATACTTTACATACTGCGTATGATAAAGTAAAAAGGTATAGATACTGGTCACTGTTGAAATAGTTGGCTCAAACTTTTTCATCAGTTCATGCGGCCTTACAAACTTTCACGCAGAACGTTATTAGCTCATCAATCTCGGGTCGCTTCCAGTAATAGTGATTACAACGTCATGTAGAATTATAGTTGCTCTGGCGTACTAGTTTTAAATCGTCCCGTTCTAAAGCGGGTACTCCGTTGCTGTTCTGGCACAATATATATTCAATTTGGGCAATTTAATTCACCGTAATGGATGCCGTACAACGAGCGCTGTGCGGTAGCGCCGGGAACAACAACAACAATGTTGGCGAAACGGCATTTCAGCGAAAGAGGGAACAACTTCGAACCGAAACGGGCCACTTTTATTAGTGGGAGTAAACCGGAGATTTGGCGATATTCGTAGGGATTATGTATTCATTTCATTGGGATTTAAATTATTCAAATCAGGGAGCGTCGAGTAAAGCCGATATTCCGATGGCAGCGTATAGCCTATGTAGTATGTATTCCCCCTACTCAGGCTCTTCGCATTTTCGATGTCGTCGCTTCCACGTATATTTAATGAACACTTTTGGACGTTGTGATTACAGATTCATTCTTCTGGTATATTCGTTACGTATCAGATATAAGCACCACGGAAGATTGACTACTGCGATTGAGCACTACAATTGAGAATCGACTCCCTGAGGTAAATAAACAAAATATGTATATTGATGACTTTTACAACGGCTACCAACTATTCATTGTCCTTGTTACAATTAACACATTGTAATACCGAAAACAGTAACATTTTTGTCTAAGATTGGTACACATTGATATCAAATGCCATATGTCAAACGTACAATACATAACCCAACATAACCACACACTGCATCTTCTTAATCGCTTGCAATCGCATAAACTGCGAAATATCAATATTCTATACATATTTAAACATGGGTGAGCCTTCTATAGTATGGCCAAAGGATTGGGGCTTTCTTAGTTTTGCTGTGTTCTTCAAAATACGCCAGCATGACGTTTTCGGTGATGTTTTACGACTCTGGTAAGTGATCGTTATCATTCTTTTCAACTAAACATCAAATCCCCTTTTCAGATATAATTCAAGGACCACATTTACTTTAATAAGGTATTGTGCGAAGATCTACATCGTAGATATGAACGATTTTAATTACTGGTGCGAGATTGTATATGCGCAATACATGGCTTATCAGCATACACGTACGAAGCTATAGTATATTTAAAGTGTAGAGGATTTCTTAGTTTATGTAACGTATAAGTTTTCGGTAATATTTTGGACGCTTGGATGCTCGGTTCAATTCGTATTCGTTTTTGTGCGTCGCTTTGGACTTCGTCTTAGTTCTGGTTGTGTGCAACGTATTTGTATTACCTCCATCACATGTAATTTTACTAAGTATAATATATTCTAATAAACTACTTTGCCGAAATTAGAATTGAGTTTCAATTATAAGTGCTTGTAAATATATAAGCCGCAACGGCTACGTAGCGGAATTAGGTAGACACCGCTATTAAACGTTAAGCGTTATAACAATTCTTTAGTAAGTTCTTGTTCTTCGAAGTAACTAATCAGTCACCGCCAAACACTTCTATTCTGATTATTATACTTATGAAACCACTATTTTAAAGTTGTTAACTTTTTAGGTTAAGTTTCATGTATTTATCACAGTAGGGTTAAAAGTGTTGCCCCAACCTCCATTATGATCATCGTTGCGACCTCGCTGAATATTTATTCAAACTTGTAGGCTAAGGCAGAGTAAAATTATTCACAATTAGATTTTGTCATGATTTTATCTCATCGATCTCATCCTTAACGAAGTTGACAGTTACTACAGTGCTGCCACGTGGTACCCGCAAAATACCCTAGATTCTAATTTAGCGCGATATAGTAACCACAATTTCTAAATTTATATAAAATTAATGACGCAAAGTAGAAAAAATAGTATATTACACTCGTTTTATAAGACGCATTGGCGCACTCGTTCCATTTGGGCACTCCTCGATACGCTCGTCGTGCCCAAAACAACTCGTGCGCCAATTTGACGTCTTATAAAACTTGTATAATAGTATGCTATTCCCAACTCAAAATGTCGCCATTGTCGAACAAACTATAACTTGCTGAATTTATTGGTTAATAAGGCCCGTGCAACGTGTTGTTTATTCTATAGTACATTTTTCGATATTATTGAATGCTCTTAAGGTTATGGCGGGTTGATGACGGATTTTTTTATACTATGACAGATGTCAAGATTCTCCTGACGAATCGTTCAGAAACCGAAATGCCTAGACCGCGTTATGACAGCAAAAATTGGTCAAAACGCTCCGGACTAAACGCTCGAATGTGCTTTTGGTACCTGAACGCTCCTTGCATGCTAAATTTTGTAAAATATGAGCTACGGTAACAGTATCACACTAACTTCAAACAAAGAAGGAGCTTATCTTTACGGCACGTATTCATATTTCACTTCACGGGTGTCAAACGCAAACCGGTTGGTGGTAGGTACAGTTATTCTAAGCATCCACGTGATAGGGATGTAAAATATCTAGCTTCATTAACAGTGGCACAATCTTCCGAGATCGCACTGTTGAGACACACTGTAGAAATAAAAGAAATATATTCTACAATGGAAGTGTTTTTTTTTTGAAGCCTGTTATGGTTGCCTAGATACCACCGAAATTTTATTGAAATCGGTTGAGTGACTGCAGCGCAAAAAAATAAGAACAAAAGAAAATTGATTTTGCATCGTTGGCTTTAAAAATCAATAAAACCCACAAATTGCACCTCGTTAATAAAATTTTGCGACGTCCTTATTAAGTTAGATCTAGTAGTCTCGTTAACCAAGTGTCATTGATCCAAATTATACAGGATGACCAAAATCTAGTGTCAAACTTGTCAAACTTCAAAGCGTGTTATTATTCTTATTTTAAATTGGAACCCATACATTTTTTTAGGTGAAACGATGCAGAATTAAAAAATAAACATTGTTTCTAAATACAACCCCATCACAATTCCCAATATTTTAAAAGTTATTTGCCAAAAACTCATTTTTCAACGTTTCCAACGGCAATTGTAGGTAATAAATATCGTACGTGGCGTTGAAAAACAATTTATTTCATAAAATATAACACAGAGAAGTATTTTAGATTTGAGTGTACTTAATTAAGTAGTTGTTCGAAATGTCTTCCGTGCTCTTCGAGGCACAAACGAAGACGAGTATGAAATCAGCAGCCCAAAACGCAACAACGATAGCAAAAGTGTGGAAACTGACAAATAAGATCCCAAAAAAACTTAAGAAAACCAGTGTACCACGCACTCTTTACTGCTAAAAACAGCTACCTAATACACATATGGGCAAACACGACAACAACAAACATAAAACGCATACAGGTGCAACAGAGTAGAGTGTTAAAGATACTGTACTCTTTGAACAGACTAACTCCAACCCAGGAAGTGTTTGATATTACACAAGAACTGGACATGAACAAAACCATTAAAATGAAGAATATAATATTGATACATGAAATAAAACAAAACACGATTAAGACTAACATAAAACTGCAAATGAGTGGTGAGTGTCACAATTACGGTACCCGAACACATTCACACTTGAGGACCCATCGATACAGAACACACACACAGAACACACACAGCCATTATATGGTATAACACACTATCAGAGCACATAAAGCAACTGAAAACAACCACATTTAAGACAAAAATTAAACACATACTAAAACATCAAGCATAAAAAAAAACCTAGACAGCCAAAAAAAAAAAAAAACAAAAAAAAAATACAAATATAAATAAAACAAAAAAAAAACAAAAAAAAGAAAAAGTAATGCTAAAAAAGCAAGCAAAAAAATATATAATAAAAAAAAAAAAAGCGATCAACCTAGCAGCAGCGAGCACGAACTACAAGAACCCTCAATACCAGTAGCCAGAGGTGGAGGACCAGCGTGAGCCGGGACATCAACCCCGCGGTGAAGAAGAGGGAGGAAATCAGAAAGCTACGATGCGACGCATACATTATATTTATGTGAGATGTAAAGTAGACTCCCTATATTGTGTATACATGTATATGCAATTAAATAAAATGTTACTTAAAAAAAAAAAAAAATGACCTCGCCACTGCTCTTAATAGGTCGGGCGTAATAGTTAGAAATGCATCTTTCTTGCATGTTTTCTGGTGTTGTTGGAGGTTCAGCATAAACGATGTCCTTAACGTAGCCCCACAGGAAGAAATCCAGTTTCGTTACGTCCGGTGATCGAGGAGGCCACGCAACTGGTCCTCCTCTTCCAATCCACCGATTTGGGAAGATTTCGTTGAGGTGGTACCTGACATGTAACGAGTAATGTGCTGGAGCTCATTTCCACCCTTCCCGCTATAGGTAAATTTTTAAGTAAATTTGGCAATTGAACAACTACTTAATTAAGTACACTCAAATCTAAAATATTTCTCTGCGTTATATTTTATGAAATAAATTGTTTTTCAACGATATTTATTACCTACAATTGCCGTTGGAAACGTTGAAAAATGAGTTTTTGGCGAATAACTTTTAAAATATTGGGAATTGTGATGGGGTTGTATTTAGAAACAATGTTTATTTTTTAATTCTGCATCGTTTCATCTAAAAAAATGTGTGGGTTCCAATTTAAAATAAGAACAATAACACGCTTTGAAGTTTGACAAGTTTGACACTAGATTTTGGTCATCCTGTATAATTTGAATCAATGACACTTGGTTAACGAGACTACTAGATCTAATTTAATAAGGACGTCGCAAAATTTTATTAACGAGGTGCAATTTGTGGATTTTATTGATTTTTAAGACCAACGATGCACAGTCAATTTTTTTTTGTTTTTATTTTTTTGCGCTGCTTTCAATAAAATTTTGGTGGTATGTAGGCAACCATAACAGGCTTCCAAATGTGTAAAAAAATATATAGCAGGCAATTTAAAAAAATATATCACGTTGGCGTTGCACATTTTTGGGACAGCCTGTATAATCAAAAATAATTTCTTGAAATGTACCTTGAAGTACAGGGTAAGCTTGCAAAATGTCAAACTCCAAGCTTAATTAATAACTGAGCTACAGAAGACGGGAGCTGAGCTGCAGGACCCTGTATACATTTCTCGACATGGACACATTCCAAATCCATCTTCTATGGGATCATCTTCTATGAGAGGCATCTTCTATGGTAGAGGGTATTTGACTATTATTGGAAAACCATCTTAGTGTGTTTATTCCTTCATTCTACATTGTAAATGCATTATTTTTCGTAATTATTTCCTCAATATTTCATAAAAATCAGCGTTAAAAATTGAATCACAAGAAGTCCCGCCAAAACGATACTTTCTGTTGTGTGACGTCACCCGATAGTAGATGTCAAATCGGCCCATATGGTCTGTCAGCATCGGCATCGTCGCCGTTTGGTAATTGTGTTGTATGATGTCTTGTTTTCACAATTTCTACATAAAAATGGGATATAAACGGTGTATAAATCCACAATGCAGAAATACGTCAAGAAAAACTCCAGATAAACTATTTGTAGCTGTTCCGCAAGATTTGAAACTGCGAAGAAAGTGGTTGGCTCGTAGAAATCCAAATGAAATAAATAGCGGCCAATACAAGTGTTTTTTGTTGTGAAGATTACTTCGACATAAGTAAAACTGACTAGAATAAGTTATCTATCGTACTTTCGAACCACGTATTATCTGATCTGACAGCTTAAGGTTAGGGCTATCCTAACCTACAAAGTTATGCTTACATGGCACTTTAGTGCTATTAAATTCAAACGGGAGAAGCATAGGAGCGCGTTCGGATAACCCGGTATTGTACGGTGAGAGTGACGCGCTGCATAATAGGCGGACTAACGTCATACGGCGTTTATCTACATATAAGAGAGAGACAGCCGACCCAGGTTATCTGAGCATTGGGTACACAATATAGATTAAGAAAAATAAACTCGTAAATTATAAACTTTAGTTACTCGTAGATAATAGAGTGCTGCAGAGTGATGTTGAGTGAATCAAGTGAAGGATAACTTGTGGCGGATCCGTTTGAAGTGGAAACTCATCGGATAGTTATTGTTCGGGTTGGGTGCCGCACCGACGAGAGCCGCAGAACACCATCAATTACGGTACCATTGGCTAACCCCACAATTAGTTGTCGTTTTACGGCATACGGCGGACCCTATTCGCTACCGGCTAAAGTGTATGTACCTAATTACTGCCACCTAGAATGGGCTCTGTACGAAGCACCAATAATAGACCTCCGCACGAGATCGAATCTTGATACGGTACACATAAACCCCTGACTAATAATGAGATAATTGTACCGCACGATCAGTTATCTGCGCTCAAGAGCCCAATAATTATAACAACGTTGCGGTAGCGTCCACAATGGAACAAAGATGTCGATGGTGGAGTATATTGTATAGTTCTTATTCAAGAACAATACCCTAGCTTGAAGTCATGGTACAACAATCGTGTATTTAATTATCTTGTTAATGAAATACTGTGGACTGATATTTGATTCTTGTTGCGTGCACACGGTATGATAGCCCTTTTACATCTATGCAATTTTTACCTGCAATCTCAACCATGCGATTTTTCAAAATCGCATGCAATTTTATCACCGTTTGTCGACCGTTTACACCTGTGCAACTTTAATAAATTGCATGGCTTCAGCATCAGTGATTTTATTTTTTAACAACTGTAACTTCTTTGATTGGCAACAGTGCTACACACATCAACACGCATCGCATAACCTCGTTGTTTTGTTATTTATACATAAACATAACCTTCTTAGCACCAAAACTATCGTTTATATGTATAAGAAACCTTGCTAGTATCGATTGTTGATGCATGTGTTGATATACATATGTGTTAAAATGCCTACCGTCGTCGATTTAGAAGAAATTGCTCTCCGTAGCATGATAATTGGAGCTGCGAGTTTGTTGTTAAGACAAAGAACGGAACGGCGTTGGTAGACTATACCATGGCTTAGCGAAAAGATCGGGTAAATCTACATTTAGTAAATAATGAACTTTGACTTGTATAGTTTTGCATAATTTTCTACGAACAGAATGCCCCAATACGTATGGCATACGAGATGAAACATCGATAGGCGATACGTCATTAAATATGCATTTTGTAGCTGGAAACAGAAGTGCTCGTTCAACCTTAGACAACAGTCAGGAGTTTTTAGAATTTTTCAATAGTGTCGAAGGAGCAGTACCTTGGCAAAATGACTTGGCATAAACTAACATTAATTCTGTTATTATCATTATTATTTATAGTATATTAAAATCATTATAATTAATAAAAATACACTTGCTAATACAATATTATTTTATTTTTAAGAAAAAAATTTAAAAAAGTTAATATACAAAAATAAAAAAATTCTAGTAAACAAATAGAGGGTTACTCCATATGCTCCTCTTGGCCATCCAACACAATATTAAAAATCTTTCTCTTCACCATTCTTAAAATGCTCGGGTTTGCAATTTTTCTTAATTCGTGTTCGATGGTTTTGGCAAATGACGTTAAATCATCTTCTTGATTTTGTGACTGGACACGTTTTGTTAGTGCATTGGTTGTAGCGCTAATTAATTCTGCAACCTCTTGGGGTTTAGGGATAAGTTTTGCTCTTTTTGCCATTGGAGTCGTTCTTGAGCTACTGGGTGTCGGTGACAAAATTTCCGAAGAATTGAAATCTTCAACCGTGCCATCAAATATGAGCTCCGGCTGGCTATCCTCGCTATCCATAATATATTCCGGTTGTAGCGTGACTTCTGGTAAGTTTGACTCCGACTCCATTGTTGCCTCTGATTCCTGAAGGAATTTTAAATGTTCATAATACCACAATATTGGTGTGTATCTGTCCGACGTGCCGGCACCACTTTTTTCACTAATTTTAATTCTTCCCAACTACTTAAAAAACTGCGTCCTTAGATTATGTATTTTGTTCTTAATTGCTTCAACTGTGAGGACTTGTGCAGCAGCTAAGGCATTTTTCGCCACCAACTCTCGTTGTATTACATTTAACGCGTCTAGCCTTATATTTTTGTTTTTGTACTCTGGCACGGAAGAACAGTAGAGTACTGGTTGGTTCTGATATAGTTCGATTAGATCTTCAGTAATTGATTTCGACCACACGAATTTATCAATATTTTCCTTCTTATCTTCTTGATTCTCCTTCGACATCTTAACAAACTCGTCTCAAACTAAGCACGAACAAAAACAATTAGCGGAATAGGTTATGTTTCGCTTGGGCCTACGCTACGCGTCTATCAGCAATGGTACCACTACTACATTTATGTTTTCTGGCTTAAGTTCCTAGAAAGTTACTAAAATCGCACGTAAAAATCGCATGGATTTAGAACTGATTCTAAACCCATGCGATTTTTTCATATAACCTATATATACAAAAATTGCATAGTGTAAAACGAAAAATTTAAAATAGCATGCGATTTGTCGCATGATTGAGATTGCAGGTTAAAAATTGTTTCTATCTTTCAAATTCTAATCTCCGGATAAAAATCAGACCCGGCTGGACTTTTGCATCCACCAGACATTAGAAATAACGTGCAAAAAGTGCTCATTGTCGTCCAGTCAATATAAAACCCGATTGTTAAAAATCCATGTTATCTCTTACCGTGATAACTTTGACACAGTCGCAATATAGATGGGGACTTTTTGCACGTTATTTGTAATTCCCAACCAAAGACGTATGCGCAGGCGTGTGCATTGTGCATCTTTGACAAGACCGTGGTCTTGTCCTACATTTTTATGTTTTTATATAACCAGTTTTACCGTCTGACTGATAGCATGCGAAATATTCGTGAAATTACAATCTTAGACCTCCTATAACTTCTTTAGAACGCATCCTGTCGGGTTGAACTTTTTACACTTTTCACTAAATAAAGACCTATATAAATATTCAGCTGCTGATTAGTTAGTAGGATAAATAGGGTAATGCTTAAATTACTGGTCTATTATTACATTACTATAAATCATTGTCTGCGACCGGGATCAATTTGCTTCAACTGTATTTATCCGATTATTCTACAGATTCGAGGGATGAGAGGGATGTTCGAGTTTTGCATCGAACGACGTGTCTCCTTGAATATTCCATACACGATGCGCCAGTGCGGAACAGTTTAAGCGTTAAGTCGTTCCCGGAAGAGATTTGCATGATTCTTAGGGAAAACACGTACACCTAATGGCGAATCTTTCGCCGCGATAATGCCTTTAATTTTTCACCTGTTATACAGCTTAAAAGGGCTACTTAGGCGGCCGAACGGTAATTCAGTTTATGATCCTCCTGTATAGCCGAACGTTAGTCGACAGAGGCCGCTAAAACGTGATCTTTTACTAAAAGAAGTAAAGGCTGAGCAACTAATTCTTATATTCTTGTAGATACCTGGTGATCCACGAGTACGAACTATGCTAAAAAAACTCTCCGGACAAGTCAAACTTTTGCTAATTACGATTTAGCAACATTGAGGTAATGAGTTTGAAATTAGCTTGGTCGACTCACTTCCTATGTAAACGTCCCTTTTCAAATTTGCCAGACGAGGGCACAAAAAATCTCAAAGTTCACCATTCGATATCATCACTACTTTGAAGATTCAAGGCAATTCAAGTCTCTTGCGTATTTAAAAAATGAAATATGTAGTTGAATGGAGTTTTTGTCAACATATTAATAGGGAATTGTATCCTGAAGCATATTGAATTTGTAGTTGAAGTTTTTTGGGCAGTTAATGGTCGGAATTAAATTTGTTTGTTTTTTAAATTCTTGAACAGGAAATTTAAAGTTGTAACTTTAAATCACGATGACGGGGAAGACTGGATAAGCAGGAAGAAACTATTAGATTTTCTTCTGTGAGGATAAGTAAAAAGCAATGTGTACACACAGCGAAGTATATTCTCAAAACGTGAGAAAATTATTTACTTGCGGTTATTGCTTTAGATGAAAGTTAATATTTACTTGGTTTGAAACAATTTCTTTCATTTAAGAATTCCTTGTTCTCACAATGCAATAATATCCCAATCTCAGAGTTATTAGTTTCGGTTAAGTATATAATTTTCAAACCAAGTAGTTTAAATTCTCAATTCAAGAAGTTGATCAATATCTTGAATCAAGTAAGCCATTGCTTCCAACGCGCTTGCGCATTCACACTCAAACGTGCACGAACGTTGCCGAGATTTAAGACTTTTCGCATCGGCCTTTGCCTTCAGTTAGTTGGGGTCTGCTATGGCGTCGTGTTCGCTGACTACCGAGTATTGTCCCGGAAGAGTTCAATATGTAAGTATATCTTTACTAATTTTGTAGGTACTGTACGCAATAACTACGCGATCTATAATATTATGAAAGTATATAGTTTTAATTTTGCGTGAATAGCCTACAGTACTTATGTTCAACGTATTTGCGATGCAGTTCGTAGTGTTGACTTGTGACGCACACGGTACGTAAATTTTGCCTAGCCATATAGTGGTCACCAAATCAACATACATGTCACAGAAAACTTACTTGTGTAATATAATGGAAGCAATTTGATGTCTAATAGAATATGGTGTTTTTTTTCCATGCCCTAGATATTGTAGGTAGTGATAATTTATAAATAGGTAAGTATATATGTAATTAAGCAAAGAAATTTCATACAATAAAACAAATATCATTCGCTAAGTTATTGTCTACTTATTTCACACAATTCCCTACCTTTTAAAAAAAAACTAAAACAGTAATTTCTATTCAATACATTATGATCATGTTCTTGAACTAATAATATCTATACTCATTTCAAGAAAATATTTTCTCATTGTCAAGCATATATATTCACTTCAAGAAAATTCCATTATTCTCAACGTGAGAATAGTTTTCTTGAATGAATAATATCTATATCTACTCATTGCAAGAAAATATTTTCTCAGATATACAAGCTTATGATCATTTCAATTCAACAATAAGAAGAATAAAGATATTCTTAACTTGAGAAAATATCTACTTGCGGCTATAGCAAACTAATCATTTACTTGGATGAAAGCATATTGCTTTGAGTGAAGTATTTACTTTTCTGTGTGTATGAATACCGTCCATTCTGAAATATTGACCTCACCATTGAACATTAAATAATATTTGAGAAGCAACAGTAACATAGGAAGTGAATATTCAATCATCTGTTCATAGTGCTCTTTGTGGGTGACATTTGACATAGAGCTGAAAGTAAGACGGATAGCGAAAAATGGCATTTCGTAGGCAACTTAAAAAAAGATTTGGTTGTAATTCGAATTGATTACTTAACAAAGTGATATTGTGGTTTATTTTATGTTTTTCTATTTCAAATTGCTTTCATAAATCTAATTTGTAGTTTTTATTGCATTTGTGGAATAAAAAATACTGATACCCTTATTAAGATAGTTGTCGTTGATTGGGTATTGTCGTTAACTGGGTAACGTACCTAAATTAAATTACTAAATCTATAAATCTAACAAATCTAAATACTATATAGCCTAAATATCAGCTTAATGAGTCCATGCCAATTAAGTTAAACGTATTAAATCAAAGCGTGCGTCGATGAAAAGGCACTTGTGTGAAAACGTAGGCAGGAGGGCTGGAAGACGAGCAAAGTGGTAAAAATTGGGATCATCAAGATAGCGAAACAATGGCAGGACTCGTCATCTTTTGTTTGAAGCGCGGAGATTCGGGCAAACCCCTAGCGAGCGTGTTCCGTACTTTGCCGAAATTTTTATTAAGTTATCCGGGCAATTTTTTCGGGCGATACCACCTCTTCAGCGTCGCACGACTCTCCGCCTATCTCGTGTAACTTATCGTAGTTGTCGTCTTCGAGCTGGAAATGTTCACCGCCGGAGGGAAGTCACGCGAGGGTCCGTTCTTGGATGACTTAGTTGGGGCCCGTATCCGCCCACCCTATCGTACTGCTGCCGCCAAACCATACCCTTCAGGGTGACCGAATATAGGCGCTCAAACTTTGCTCTAGGCTACCACAGATGTATAATTTACCAGCCTCCCGCTGTGTGCATCTTATATGAATGTGCTTAGTTTTATTAGTTTAACCCATCTGTCATCAAATGGAAATACGATTTCTGTTTAGTTGACATCCTACTGAAATCTTAGGTTGTACACTGCCGCTCATGGAAGTTCGGACACATAGTAAACATATAGGAAATAATGATAAAAGCACTGATAACGTAGCAATAGGCACCTTTATTTCTACCAAATAGCGAACACATTCTTAACGTTGATTTCCAGTAATATACATCATTAAATGTGCTAATTTAAAATAATTTTTATATTTAATTATTATGCAACATTTATGCTGTTTTGTAACTGGTTGTTGGGAATTTTCTAGTTTCCATTAAAAAGGATTAAATACGAAATAACAAATAGAGTCATAAATACTGCATCTCAGACACATGTTGCGACCCTATTTTTACCAGATTTTTGCATCAAATGCTCGAATTCGTATTCAAACGAGTCTGTGCCTGCAATCTGTAGTTTGCACAAGATAACTCTGTCACGCGGAAGACATCATGCGACGCGGAAAGCCAACAAGCAAGGAACAGCGTTCTGTAATTATCGCTTTTCATCAGGAACGATTGTCAGTTCGTGAAAATGCAAGAACTAAGTCAACGATAAGTGAGTCAACGATAAGTGACACTCTTCACCAATATGAAGAAACATGGAATTTAGATGACGTGTTCGGCCGGGACTATCACGAATAATTTCCCAAGCGGATGAAGAACGATTAAAATTAATTTTGAAGCAAAACAGAACATTGACCGCACCTAAAATCACCTCTGAAGTCAATCGCGATCGTGAAAGACCATCGTAAGCACAGGGAAACGACGTCTCCAAGCGGAAAATCTGCATGGGTGCATTGCCGTACGAAAACCATCTTTATAAAAACGAAAACCATTCTTTATAACTTATTCGGTTTTATTGACATAGCAAACGCCTTTTTGAAACTTCTTAATTTATAGAACGGTGTATTTTTCTGTAAACAGTAGATTTTTGTTTCAGTGCAAATTTTACTTTATTTTCCAAGTTTTTCTTCCAAGTGTCTTCAGCGTTTATTAAAGTTTTCCGCGCGGGCGTCGTTCTGATCCTAGTATTCCCTATCGTGGTCGACAGTCTCGATTAGGTTTTAAAATGTGAATCCCGGGAGTCGGGATTATAATAGGCGACAAAAAAGACCCACTACACACAACTGATCTATGTAGATACTCGAAATATAATTTGCAGGTTGCTGTCTTATGGCAATAAGCACTGTTTACATTTCCAGTGTGTTCGTATCTTATTTGCAGTTTCAGTGTGGATGCATAATTTTAATTTCATTTCATTTGCTTACCTTCTTCCCATCACATCTTGTCCCGTCCCTTCCACACAACTCCTAGTTTCCTTTTCCCTCCCTTTCCATAATCAGATGTACTCGTACACTTCCGCTAATGATCGTCAGAATTTAAAAACTGCGTATACAAAATGAATCACAAAATTACAAAATCGTAAAATGCGTCTGTTGTTAGTTATTTCTAACGAAAAATCTCGCCCTTTCAATGGATTGTCGGAAAATGGCAACATTTAATAATCGCTCGTTTGTTTTTTTTTAATATTTTGGTTGATTTTGCTCTTTTATCCTTTTTATCAGTTTCCCCTTGTTTGCTGTTCCCCATTAGCGTTCTTTTCGTCCTTTTGGTCATTTGTTTGCATTTTTGTAACACTTTTTATCTTTATTATTTCTTCCTTTTAATCACTTTATTAATCACATTTTCGCCCTCTTTATCTTTTTTTCTGGTCCCTTTCGTCATTTTTCTTCTTCTGGTTGCTTTCGGCCTTTTCGACCTTTTTGTACTTTTCGCTGTTTTCGTTCTTCTTACTTTGTTATATTATGTGTCATTGGGTATGCCCAATAAAGCTATATCAAAAGATATCGAAAGATTTGTGATATTTTTCTTCTTCTAATATCTATAAATTAAGTCTAAAGTTGCCTGTTCTTATAACCTTGACTACGGCCAACTTTTTACTTTATCATACGTAGTATGATAAACTATTGTAATCGCGCCGAAAAAAATGTTTGATACTTTAGCGGAAATGTTCTTTTGGGTCCACTGAACATTTTTGATCAAGGTACAAAAAAATGTCTGTATGTGTGTGTGTGTATGTGTGTCTGTATGGGTGTACCCGTTTTTTGTGGCGACGATTCCGGAGAAACTACTAAAGGTATCGGGACGAAATTGGGTCAAAAGGAACTGAATGTTTACTCTTAACATTTTTCAACGATTTTGCAAAGGAGCCGCCGTTTCTGTAATTTCGTCAGAATAGTTTAATAACAAATTAAAGTAGAGGAAATTTTGTATAATTTATGTCTGTGACATTTTTTTTTTATAAAATTAATAGTTTAGCTGCATGAGTAGATTCAAATCGAAATCGGTCGTGTCTGCATTAAAACTAAGCCAGCAATTGACAGATATTTTGATTCTTTTTTGACAGTATTGTCAAATATCAGCGTTTGACACAGTTTGACACCATTTGACACTGCTCTATTGTATGAGTTATGTGCCTGGCCATATCAGATCTTTCTCTCTAGTTAACATCTTTCTCAAATCTTGCCAAAGGGCGGGTTTTTCAATTGCAGTTTAGCGGAGTTTGAGTAAAGTATCGTTAGGCTCCACATAGCGCGCATATGGAGCCTAACGATAGTTTAAGTTAATAATAGTTCGTACAGGTTAACAAACTAACCAACGTTGCAATCTGATGTGTTAAAAGACCTATAATATCTTCACGGTCCATTAGACAAGTTTGCCGACGTTTCAAAGGTACGGTATTGATTTGAGCCTGCGGTGTTGAAACAATTGCGACCGCCGCGCCGAATGGAAAAGCTTCAAGGTTCAGAGAAGAAAAATAAAGTGACGTGATAGATAATATTAAATGCACTTTGACCTCAGAAATGTCGCCATCATTGGAAGGACTTTTTGCTCCAGGTCTTTGTACCCCGGCTCGTCGGCACAAATAATAGTTAGAGGCTTTGTCTTCCGGTTTTGTTCGATCCGGACGATCTCGTTCAGAGCCCATAGTTTCGTACTCTGATGAAGTTCCATAATAGCATTATTAAAAACTTTTAGCTGCAAAATCAGTTTGAATCTGATTGAAGCGCAAAAATGTCGGCCGAAAGCTTGGCGCGGCGCTCAGAAATTGTTTCAGATTAAACTGATAAACACCACTGCTATATTACCCGTTTATACATGTTTCGCGGAAATTGTGTTCTCTGAAATGCATGAATACTGATGAGCACAACTTCTGACGTACGTTTTAGCAAGGACTTTTTTTTTGTTTGTGATGTGAACATTTTCAGGAAAGTTTTGGTGAATTATGTTTGACACTTCATAAATCAAGGAAATATGTATACATTCATACTTAAATTTTTTATTAAATTTCATTCCAAAATTTGCCTTAAGCGCAGAACGAGTATTAAAAAGTATCGTTTGGACGGTACAATAAATACCTAAACTTCCTTGTAGAAAATATACTGAAAATATTTATCAGAAAATACATATCTCTCTCATTTTTATCAACTTTGAGGTTTTTTGAACTATGCTTATTCGTGCAGGCGTCAGAAGGTTCTTGGTGGAACTTGCTCGGACCATCAATTTGTTTGTGGCTTTTGCGATTTATTTTTGTTTTTCAATTTGTTTATCATGAAATTTCCCAAAAAATATATTTTGCAGGTTTTAGTGGTACATCACTGCGCAACCCTAAATGCTATCAGCTGCAATAGCGTCATGTATGCATCAGCTGCATTCTCAGGTCTTTTTAACAGTTATTTACGACGACATTATGGCCGTTTTAACACAATAGCACGGGAGGTGTTAAATCGCAATTTAACGGTAGACGTGCAAACATTTTTTTGTGGGAAATTCCATGATAAACAGAATGATACACAAAAAAAGAGCTCAACACAAGATGCCGACCATATGTTTCAATTATATTTTCAGACTTTTATATCTGAGCCAGCTCCTCAATCCACTGATTTGTCACCTCTGGCGTCTGGACTATATATTTAAATGAACATAGTCCTGCATTTAAAATTAATATTTCATTTGACATTTAGCAAAAACTCCATTCATTTCAAGCAAATAATATAATAATTTAATCATTGAAATAATGTGAAATAATAATACTAATATGCTGATTTGGATCATATACTAATAGATCCCTAAATGGTAATTTATACTACAGTACTTTCGTCTTTTTCTATAGTTACTACAGCCTAAACTTTGGTTCATATTTGTGAGCGAAGTACTGTTGAAATTTTAGTACATCACAGATAGTTTAGAAATGATTTCAGCTTAGTAACTTTAATTATACACATACATACATACATGCTGGAGTTGGGTAGCCATGCATCAGTGCGTTAATAGTGTCAGCTCGGTGTTTAGATGTGTATTATACTATTATATAATACAGTCAGTTTACTCTGAAAACTCGCCCTTGTTGTGCCGCACACAGGTTTCCATTACACTTTAATGTAAACCCGCCATTAATACATTATTAGGTTCAATTTAAAGATACATACATGAGATGACAGGCTCGACCAACGCTCTAGAAATATATATCTAAATTGTTATTTAAATTTTTCATATTCATATTCTACCCTATCTCATATTACGTGCGAATAAATTTATGTTGTTATTTCTTGATGCAATATTACCCTGTAATTTGTTCAATTATTACTTTTATGTGTATTCAGAATATTATAAAATTTTTATTATAGTTTAATTATATACAGTGTTACTTACTTGCACAGTACACATTGTCAGCTCATGGTCACATTTATGACAAAATCTTAGTTATTAGAAAGCAATTTAAACACAATGAAGGCAATAATGAGGCTCTTTGTAAAACAGAAATACTTACTTCCCTAAAGGGCAGCATTATTAGAAGCTGTTGAGAAAATTAGAAAGCAGAGGTCAAAGACGTTGTAAACAGTGGCCTATGCAAACCTCAAACCCTCGTACAGTTCTTTTTTTACCTAGATTCATTACGTGCAACACTGCTCCGTATAAACGTTGTCATTCGTCATAACGGAAAATATAAATTAAGCAAGTAATATTATCAGAATATTGTCACATGGACAAGTGGATTATGAATTATGTAGTATACATGCCAGACACTGTGCGATTTGTTAATAATAATATTAACAATAACAATCGTCTGTAATGATTAGCAGCGAAAATCAATTAATAGTTACTAAATAATATCTACTAATGCATCAACAACATGTTTGAGACTCGTTGTTTTAGGGGTTATGTTTATTTTTATGCAAACATTGGGTTTACCCAAGGTGTATCTTTAATACAAAATTTATTTAAGAATGGGATTGAAGTGTGTTCATTTAGTATATTTATTAATATAAGGCTTTATTGGAAACTCAATATTTTAAGTTAACGATGCCAAAACAATTCTGCTAGTCTAGCAGTTATCATGGGAACAGTGAATTACGAATCAATTACTTAAGAATGATGATGGAATATCGCAGAGATGATTGGAATATCTTTACACTGATAACCTATACTAATTCCTCTCGTACTGCCAGTTTTAGGTAGTCTGAACAAATTAACCTGAGGATCTGAAAGAAAAACCTATAAGTAAAGGAAAACGTTTGGTAATACGTCCTCCTGGTAGAGAGGGAGGTTGCACTCCTTCTGCTAGTTTCATAATGTTGTATGATAACAGCAGAAAAAGTAAACAAAACAATGTGTTCAGTAAATATCATCAAATATCATTTTCCTATTCACAATGTTCTACAAAAACCGATAGTTTTTCATATAATCCCCAAAAAAATAGTAATAGGTAGTTTTGAGATATAGTTTAAAACGAAAAAGTAAAGATAGCACAATAAATCAGCTTGTTCTAAATAAGTTTGTCAATTTTGTTTCCTAAGTGTACTACGGATCTATATGTTTGACCAGGATTTTTGCATTTGTCCTACTTTGAAACCCTGTCCTGAGAATTCATGTATTGTCCTGGAAACCTTCTTTAAGGAAGCAATTAATAGTGTTCGCAAAACGTCAAAACGTAAAAAAACTCTTTGTTAAAGATACGATATAAAAGTCCAGATTGTTTCGATAAAGATTTCCTCGTGAAACTTTGCGAATATCACAGATTCCAAGTTGTCACTACGTCACCACGCCACTGTATATCTCAGAGGAGATGAACACATAGACCGCCAGGCCGATGCGATGTAAAGTTTACCATCGATCAATCACTGGGTTGGGATATTCGCTCGGTATACATCTTATCCACCAGAGCTGCAGTAACACGACAGTTGCAGATTGCTACCGCTGAATTTCGTACTGCAGTGTACACGTTTCCGTGAGCAATTACTTTATTACATAGATGTTTCACTGCAGCGGGCATCTAATCGCTAGAGAAAAACCGGACACCGCGGGGACAATTTCGTCCCAAGTCCAAAGGGGAACGGTGCGCTTATTAAGCCAGCATTAGACGAAATCCTTATGATTAATTTATCACTGCCCGAGTGATGAGTTTATTCCGTTCGGGTGAGATGGCTTCGTTTAATATTCATTAATCTGCAAGGTTCCCGTTCCGTTCCGTCTCCCGAAGCTCGTTCTGCTTCTATCTGATATCTCGGAGGCGAGTGGAGGATTCTATTATCGTCACCGCTTTCCAGTCTTAAGCAGAACCGGAGCCCGCTAATTGTCGCAGTTGCATATCCTCCCTCAATCTCTTAATCGACAATCGACGCTCTGTTACTCAATTGTAATTTAATATATCGCTCAACTCTAATCTCTTGTAGTTAATTTCGACGAGAATTTAATACTTAGTTGTTGTACAGTAACGAGATTCGATATGTTGGCAGTGATGGGAATATGCAGATGATCGTATTTTAGGATATACCTTATACCTCTTCCAGACTCTCGCGAGACATAGCGAGAGATCGCGAATCGGGAGAGTGTGGATGCCACACTCGCCCAAATTCGCTAACATTCGAATTGCTAGAAGTCTCTACGGATGCAGATAGTCGGATAAAAATCATGCGCTCGCCAAACGACTCGCCTCAGTTGTGCGCTCTCGTATCGATCCATTCAAACTGGATTGTTGACGAGGCGCATAGCAGTTTTTGTGTGTACCCGAAGGTATTATTTACGACAGGGGTCTGATTTATGACGTCAAACACGTGCGGTGAAGTGGCTCTTCGAGCATCAATGCAACCCGAAATGTAGGTAACGAATGGAATAAATTATTTAGTATTGCAAAATACAATATTAAATTAAATATCCGATAGTATTTTTTTAACTAAACTAAACTAAACTATGGTCACGGATTTGACCAATTACAAACATAAATGAATAAATTTTACTAAGAATATCCAGACAGTACATACGTCGCTGCACCGCACCATGTTATTTCTGAAGAAGCCAGCAACGCTTACGGTAACGATTTCATGTTAGAAATTCAATTACAGGTTACGTTGCATTTTCGTGCGCCCTACTTTGCCGGAACTGAGTCGACCGTACATAACTCTAATTAGTACTAGAACGGCGTAGGTCTCCAGTAGTAATTGATCCATAAATTCAAATCAGACTGTTATAATTTTAATAATGCCGTGATTTACGGTTAGCCGATCGAGACGAAACGTAATGAACTGGACGCGTTTCCCTCTAGATAAACTCAGCTCGATACACAGGCCCCAGCTACCCTACCCAGGAAGGGTCATTCTTGATAATGTCTGACAATTCGCTTTAGTCAATGATTCTCGGCCTAAAAGAGTTCGTATGTACTTTTTTTTGTCCAATTACAAATACAATGTTTAGATCAACTATGTTGCTTATTTTTTAATGCTAAAAGGAGAGTTTGTTACCAAGAGGTTTTAGTAATATCATATAAAACGGTAATATCTATAAAACGGTATCATATAAATTGATTTTGGTTTATGAATTTGGGTTAACTTCATGTGGAAACTCGAATGTCAGACTTGTGCACCTATATGGTGTGGAATGTCCATTCTGATATATATGGTCTACTCCAAGTGTTTCCGATCGATCGCAGTATTAAGCAAGGAAAGTGACATGCAACAATTGGGACATATTAGTTAACAGTGTTCGTGTCTTATTCTTGCAAATGGTTTAGAATATATTGGCTCAAATATGAACTCATAGCGTCCTATGCATGTATCGTGTGCATCGTGTGCTAGTAGCTAGTAGTTTGTTGTTCGCAGGACTGTGTGCGCTCGCTTTTGTGCATCTTTTAAAAATGCACGTACATGGGGATGCATAATTTCTAAATTCTCTTTTATTGTCAGAAAATAATATGCAAAAATAAAAACGCTATTCTAAAAAAATATAAATTAACTAATATTCTACTGCGAATAAACAATTAAATAAACATTATTTTATCTCGGGCTCAAACATTCCGCCTTGCGCTGCAAGACAGTATCCGAGCCGTTTGTAGAAGTTGTTCCTCACGCCAGAGAGCGTTTCGGTTGTTACAGTGTTGGCAGCTTCTGTAATTTTTGCTCTCAACTCCTGTAAATTGTGTGCCCTATTGACTTCATCAACATAAATGATATTTTTAAGATAACCCCACAAGAAAAAATCGTTCGGAGACAGTGGGACAGGCGACATTCGTTCAGGTGATCTTGGGGCCTAACGAATGTCGCCTGTCCCACTAATAAGACGGTGAGGAAATGCGGTTGTAAAAAACTCTCGCACCCTAGCCGCGTTATGAGCAGGACAGCCGTCTTGCTGAAACCAAACATCATCCTGATCTACTCCGGGAAGGTTATAAATTGCGGGAAGTACTTGCTCTTGCAGCAAAGTAAGGTACTTCTGGGCGTTAAGAGATCCATCAATAATGAATGGACCAACTAAATGATTGCCTAGAATACCAGCACAAACATTTAGTTTTTCGGGATATTGAGTACGGTAAGCATAACTTCGGTGCTGATTTTGTTGGGCCCAATATCGAAGAATGGAAGGATTATGTTTACCATGTAACGGAAAAGTCGATTCATCAGTAAAAATAATATTTTGTATAAAATTTTCATCTGCGTTCGCCTTTTCCATTACAGTTTCACAAAACTCCATTCTACGAATACTGTCCTCTGCGAAGGTTTCCTGAGTCTTTGAGTGCTTATAACTCCGGAAATCACCCTTCTTCAGAGCCTTGGCAACGGTTTTGTTACCAATACCCAATTCCTCGCCAATCCCTCGAGTGGATTTCTTATCGTCCAGTACTACAGAACCGCAGATTAGTACATCCCGTCGTTCTTTTGCCTCAATTTCTTGTGGACTTATCTCCCTTGGATGACAAGTACTGCAGCTCTTTAGACAAAGATCTTTTTCAAAAGTGCCTTCAAAAGTGATTGCAAACAAATCCACGCACGTAATACCACTTGATGATCTGAAGCTGTTCTAGCGGAGGGTACATCGCGATTGCAAAGATATGAATGTTATGAAAGCGTTGTTAGATCTGCGATAGTTCTGCCGTTGCGTGGATGTGCTCCGCAACGCAAAACCAGACTGACCTGACCAGATGTGCTCTCCCACCAGTCGGCAGTCCCACTATAATTGGCTGCCCCACTCAACCGACGTTAGCAGTGTTGTCGCGTGATACGCAAGTTTCTATAGACCTATGCCTAATTTTTGCGGACACAATCTGTATAATGTATCTATATATACGTATCTATGACAATATATCCCCATCATGATACACGCCAATGATTTTGATGACACCAGCGTTGTATAATAATGACCGTTCGTTCAAATAATGACTTCATTATTTGAACGAACTGTCATCATTATACAACGCTTGTGTCAAAATTTATCAAAACCTACGTAGATGACAAGCAATATTGCCACAACTTTGTATAATATTGTAATAAGGTAACTTGTGTAAATATAGTTATGTTATGTTATTACGATGTTTGTATCAATACAATATTTTATTTACGACATTTGATGGACATTAATGCAACATATTTGTACAATATAACTGCACGTTTGTCATCAAATTCACACATCTTAAGAAGTTTATTTTACAGGTAAAAATTACCATTAGCGGTTAAGGCGCCACTCAGAGGGTCCGAGTCTACGCTGCGTTGTTTGTTTCCAAGTGTTTACCCAGGCTGCTTCAACTTGTGAACTGTGGTGCGAGTGTACATATCATTTAGTTGTGGTGCCAAAATATACCCAGAAAAGCAGGTGAGTGCATAATTATAATCTTTATTTGTATATGTAATATGGTATACCAGTGTTTGTAATCACCACTTTTATTTTATCCATAAGTTTACTATGGTTTTATTAATTTCATATGATGACAACTAGAGATTTATTCTCTAGATGGAGAACAACAGGTTTTGTTTATTTTTGTTTGTACAAATACCCAAATTTTTGATTTCGTTGTGAGAGATTTCTAAAAGTGCTGTCTTCTAATCGAGACAGCAATATAGACGAGCACGTTCTGGTTTAGTTTTTCTTTATTTCTAATTTTATATTTATAGACATAGCTCGTATGTGCACGAAATGACCATCATAGGTCCGTGGTGATCTAGCGCAACGTGTTTGGGATGAAATTTACCGGCTGTAACATTTATATATATAGGGTGGCAAATAAAAGAAGCCAACTTGAAATGACCAGAGCAGGGCGATTTTGTGCGAGAATCTACGGGCGCGCACTCTGATACAGTTGTAAAACTTAATTGCTTCCACATCTGATGTGCGAGCACGGTGCACGTTACAGTTTTAGGTGCACGATGTCGTAATATTACGTAATCCCACAGGGGACCAATAAGCGCTCCACTTTTAAGGCTTCCGCGATATTAAAATGGTAATGTTCGGTGAAAATATTACGACGTAACTCAGCCAATCCAAACCTGTTGATATATGATTGGACTTAATCCACTATTGTTATTCAGAAAATTATAGCGCTATAGAAGGTGTATTTCAGCGGAAAATTACTTCTAACAATGAATTTTGTGTAAAAATAAAAATATAGCGTTGTCATGTTTTCGGGATACCAACATTGAATTAGGTAGGTAGTCATAGACATAGTGTAAAGTGGCTTGCACGCAGTCGCTTAACGACTAATGCCAAAGTGAACGTGTAGGTACTTCATCTATATATATATATATATATATATATATATATATATATATATATATATATATATATATACAGGTGAATTATTTTATATATACATACCGGCAGCATAAACAAAAAAATGGTGGGCCCCCCTTAGCTTCCTGGCAACCAATATTTTTGGACCCAGTCCGCCACTGGTTCCTGGTAGACTTAATGCCATGAATTACACCGAAATCATCTTGGAGAACCATGTGGTGCCTGCTTTCTTCTCTCCAACAATGTAACATTTTTACGCGTATCAAAGGAGATGGCGAAAATGTTTTTGTACGATATCCGCAGATGCGCTGACTCAATTTGAGCGCAAATTTTTAACACTGTTGAGATAAAATTCAAAAAATGTCTGCACCTCGATTAATTTTACATCAAAACGTCAACAAATCCTTACATGACTTACATCCTTACATCCTTTCGACAAAATCAATCATTGTATTTTAAAACATTTCCTCCGTTACTATACTTGACGAGGAATTACACAGCATAATATAGTATTAAAATTCATTTCAAGTTACTTTCCGGCACTGGAGAAAAATGCATAATAATAATTTAATGCGGCAAAGTACAGAATAGTGGAGCACTTCGTCGCATAGATGGCGCAGCGACCATAGCAATTACAGCCGCATCGCTCTTGTTTATGGCCCTATAAAATCCATCTCCGGGTTGAAACTAAACAGTCATCTTCGTGGATGTTGAGTGCTCCACCGATGGCCCTATAAATACCCGAATTTACGATTGGGACCTTTGAAGAGTTCATCCGATAAATTGCCGAAATTAGCTGCGAAAATAGCGGAGGTCGCGTAAATTTGCAGCGAAAAGAGGCGATTTGGGGCGCGTCCATTAATATTAATTAAAAAGTGCGCCTGAAAACCGGGCTCTCTCTCGTAATTGAGCCATCTATCCCATCATTATTGAATCGGAGTGCAGCATTTGCCCCTTATCAGTTTTATAGAAGAAGCGGTAACTTTAATGAGCACCGTGCAAATAAATAAATAAACAAAATCAACTCCTGACCTATTTACACGACCGCTTAACTTTTACAACGTTCATTAATTAATTCTATTTAAGTTTAAAAGACGCGAAGTCAGGGTTCGATTTGAGCCCGGGTCACAGTGATTCATTTGCAACTTTTAAGTGGACAAAATTATTTTTTTGGTTTAGATGAACTTAAAATAATAATTTGGTAACTAGAAAAATAGTGAAAAAAATCTAAACCTTAAGGGGTTGTTTCTAGGGGGTTGAACCGCTAAATGTTCGTTTATTAATTTGAATTCATCTAAATGTGATAGTATTATACCCACAAAGACATATAAATAGCAGATAAAATTTTAAGTGTCAATAGGGTAGTGTTTGAGGGGGTTGAAAAATAAAGTATAATTAAAAATTCTGAAACTTTGCAAATGTGTTATTACACCTGGGAACTCGTTAAAAATATGTTTTTAAAATCATTTGATAATCGGGTGGTTTTGGAGGGGGTTGATTAATAATAGTATATTATTCTATGAGCAAGTAATTGCCATTACTTGCGAATGGAATACTATACTTTTTCTACGACTATACAATATTTTTTTTAAATTAATTTAGTGCGTATTGGGGCGGCGGTGACGCGGCGGTATTCTCTTTATGTATGCCACTATGTCGGTATTACAGATTTTTTTTTAAAAGTGTCAAATATTGACAGCGAAGAAAAGAGAACATGGTATCTAACCTACAAAATGACAGATAATTATTATCCCTTGCGTATTGATGTATTAAATAAGTCACATTATAACACTTTTTTGGACGACTTAAATTTGACGGCAAGCTCACCAAAATAGGCTATCAAAACATTTTCGGAAAATGAGCTTACATTTTTTCTGATTCGCCAATCCATAAGCGCTTTGTTTTTTCGTATTTTGTCCACGATTTTTCAGGCAATAAATTTAATCTGCGGATTTGCGCGGCTTGTATTAGATCAGGTGGAGTACACATTTCCTCTTGTTCGCTATCAGAATCCATTTTTTATAATTATTATTAACGAATTACAGTAATTACTGTACACTGTACGTATGTGGCGGTATGTGGTAGTGTATTTCGTTAAAATATCTGACAGATTAAAATTGTTTGTAGCGCTCGTCGTTTAGCAACGTTGTCAACGCCATGACAACGTCGCTAAGCAGTCTCTCTAAACACGATGGAAATGAAAATCCGCGCTATGATTGGTTCTACGGCAGTGAGAAATGAAATATTGCCGTGAGAAATGAAATATTTCTCACGGCTCGCGGGGTATGAGGAACCAGGAATGAAATGTTTGTCATGTGTGTGGGGAATGGTTAGTATTACTTATCATAAATTGCGATGATAATGAATGCATTCATCAATAGGAGTAGAAAAAGTATGTTTCTTGTATATTACGGTAGATCAGAGATAATGTAGTAAAGAAAGTCGTAAAGAAGTAATTTCATATAATGAGCGTTTTATATCCATATATGAAGTGACACCGATATTATTGTTATTATATTTCTATATCAAGATGTATTTTACAAAAATTATGAAATTTTATAATACTATATTATTCCAGATAACTCGGTACTAAAAATGATATTAAAACACAATTAGCAGTGGGTTGGTTTTTGTTGTTCTCTGCAAAAACAAGAGAAATATTTTTGTAAATCAATTAGCAACAGCGAATCGCCTAGAACAAGGTACCTGGACAAAAATATTTTATTTTGGGCTTTGATTATTTAATACAGTAAATACTTGCTCAATTATGACAAAAACAACAAAATGTCCTTGACATTAAATATAAAATATAAAAATTAAAAACCTGAGGAATATACATAATTTATATTCAATAATAATAAAACAATAATAATAATTAAATAAAACATTATTAGAAAAAACTGTATTAGCTTTAATATTACAGAATTTATATATGAAAAATATCTTATTCAAAAAACAACTCAACAGTACTATATAAACATGCAATTATAAATTAACTTTGGAACAAACACAATGAGAATACTTATAACTGTGTGACTGATATAATCCATTAGAAAAAAACTCCAATTTTAAAATCGAGCAGACACGTTCTGAAAAAAAGTCAATGCAGCAAAAGTGTGACAAAATGTGGTATTCAAATTTATGTCATCTAAAAGATAAATGTTTAAACTATATTATATAAAAAATATATATTGAATAAACGTGGATAAAAAAAGTTGTATTCGACGAAAGTTTACAAATACAAAATTAGCATGTATTTTCGATCATCTTTCCAACATAATTGTTACACCACATAGTCTGTTAATAGAATCTAATTTGGAGTGAAATAAGAAAGTACTAACCCTCTAAATTAAAATTCATCACAGTACAAATTAAATTATCAACCACAGGTGTTAGGGTGTACTATCGAAAACACTGCAAAAATGCAACTAAACTGTTTATGAATGCCCTACCTTATCACGTGGTCTCCCTGCGTCTATAACTCCTCAATGTGGAATGCTTTTCACACTTATTACCTCAAATTGTCACCTATGGAGGTTTGTTTATAGCATGTGACCATTAATTAACCGATTCTTAGGAATGACTTTTGTCCACTTGACTTTTGATTTAGTGAAGGTTATTCTGTGGTTCTCTTCACTCTTGCAATGCTGGAAGCTAAAGACAATTCAAAACGCAGTAAGGATATATTGTCATAAATTTTGGTTCCTAGGAGTAATTCCATGTTAAATCAACACAGCCCCATTTGATATAATTGATGACTTTATGCAGCTGAACAGAAATACCAAATTTGATGTTGTGTCCTAATGAAATCATGTAAAAGATCTGATGTGGCCATGCACATGACTTTATCATACAATATATAAAATTAATAGTTTAGCTGCATGAGATTCTATTTTATCGAGATCGGTCGTGTCTGCATTAAAATAAAACTAGTTAGCCAGGATTTGTAATGTTAAGACATCAGCGTTTGAAGTGTCAAACGCTGACGTATTGGTAGTGAAACAAATAAATATTGTAAAATTGTTATTGATAGTTAGGTAATTAATTAAAATTTCAAGAGGCTACAACCCATTATCAAATTATTTAAGGCAAATGTTGATATGAACTTTTTACATATCTGCTTTCTTGATGTCATGAACATGCCCCGTCTATAATAAATTGGTAATGCTAAGGTGTGTTAAATATTGGCACTTTAAGAAGTAATATAAATTGTTCCTGTGTTCATCGAAGTAATATTGCGACATGGAAAGTAATGGCAACCTAAAAGTTGGTTTCGAGGAGCGCTTATGTTTTTTTATTCTGGGGCAGACATTAAAAGTTTTTCGACTGCGATGGGAAGGCAGAATGTTGATGAGAGGGTAATTTTTTGGGTCGTTTTCGCCGCGGGAACTGCGAGACAGTGCAGCGTTGCGGGGAAACTTCGAAACTTATCGCCGGCTCCTTTTTTAGGCGATCCATCTGAAATTATAATTAGGGAATCGCTTTGCATATTTGAATTTTGTGGAACGGGAAATTCACTTTTTAATCGGCAGCAATTAGCCAGTAGCATATCGCCCACACACCCCACGTAATCCCCGACGGAGGGGTATTCGTTGACACGAACACTATAAATCATGGGCGCGGACTGAGAAAAAAAATAATTAATCAAATGGATTTATTTTTGACGTACTCTTTTATGTTGAAAATGCGTCCGAAAATTATACTTGTCAGGTGGATAATGACTGAAACAATTAGTGTACAAGTACACAAAAATAGCCTCCTCAGAATCGGAAGACATATTTTGTCTATAAACAGATTCCAAATTTTGTCGATAAGCTAAGACAATAGATGTGTGCGCATAGTTTATTTTGTTTTTAAGAAACTCTTGCACTTTACAACATAGGAGCTCAAACAAGCAATTATACTAACTTGTCGGTGTACAACAATGTAGTGATTGTAAACATAACATATTATAACGAATGAATTATAATGACAGGATATAAGTTTTAAATTAAAGCCACAAGGATGAGTTACTAGTTTTGTTATATATGGCACCAGTGCCGTAAACACCATGTAATACACCATTTTTTTAAAACCACCCTTTCTGTATATTTCTATTTCTAAATTCTATGTTAAATTGTAGTGCATAGAAGTACTAATGTAATTCTTCCCTTATTCTTACAGTTTTTGACGTATTGCTTTATTTGTCTAAAAAGAAAGAAGTACTAAATAATTTCTCAACTAATGGAAACTAGAAACATCTATCAATTTTAAGACATACGACAACAAGTTTGTGGACAACGTGTTCATAATATTCACCTACAATTTGCTGGTGGATTACTAAACAATTTCCATCCCAAAAATATCAATTTTATAGTTTCTTACATTTTTGGGGTTATGTACAATGTAATGTTTTGAAGAGGAACTGGTCAGCAGTATTTATTAAAGGATACATTTATTGATTATTGTGATTCTACCTAGAAAATAAAGATACTTTTGTCTTTTTTGAATAGTGTTGGAGTGCTAAAAATGCTATTATTTTTACAGTAGGTTTTTACACAGTAGTATGCTAGTACCTGTTGTATGTAAAAAATATCTACATTCCATAACTGTAACTATACACTAGGTGTTTCATATATACGAAAATTGACAATCTTCGCACGGACGTTGTTTAATAGAAGTTCTCGAATATTTTAAAACGCTCTATGCAAACTAGTTGTCCTGTGTTTTGAAATTGATGGAACCTTCCATCTTAAATAGAATTTCATGATTACTCACTTCCAAAAAAATATACAGAACTATAAGTCATTCCAAAAACTCAAGTTGAGTTCATTTTTGGCGACACTAGCGCCATCTAGAACACGTCCTTGCCTAACAAGATAGTTTTACATAATTTTGTATTTTTTTCCGCAAGTGACGTACTTTTCCAAATAATCATTAAATAAATAAAAATAAGATTAAAATAGCTCTCTCCCTTTACGACCAGTAAAAAACAACAACCAATGTTTCAAAGCTTTGTAATTTTTGATCTATTTTAATGATTATTTCAGCGTATTGTAAAGAAAGCCATCAAAATTGTCATTTTTTCGAATCTTAGAAAAAGAAATGTCTAAAGATGTCATACCGGGCGAACTCACATGACGATTTGATGGTCTAAGTTTAGGACACCCTGTGGAAGAATTACGGGCATTGGACAGTTCCTCTTGTACTCTGCTAGAAAGCTGTTATTACTATGTCAATTCCCAACAATTAAATTCATCTGAATATCTCTGTATACCATTTGATAAGGGCTTACCGTTACGAAAAAAGTATGCAATTTAAACTTTGATGTTCAATAGGGTCGTAGAGAAGTTGGGGGGGGGGGGGGTCGAGAGGGTAGGACTCCGTACATGATGGGGAGTCATATGGAATAGGGGACTGCGTTTCTGAGTGCTGGGTCCAATGCGGCTGTTATTATAATATTTAGTTCCCAAGTGATATAACCATGGATGACCATGGCACTTTTAGCTATTAAGCATAGGATTCCGTAGTCACAAGAATTTAAATAAAAATAAATAAATATTATATTGTTTTAGAATGGCCTACTCAAAAGATTTTGTAAATAATGTAAAATATGCAGAAAACTGGTTATAATTTACTTACTTTATATTGGTCGATTTAGCTCGGGAACAATGGGCGAGGAAAGTTTTTCCGACGTATTTTTTCATTCGGAAAACTTGGGCCTATCGTGCGGGCCGCGTCGTCGCTCCACCAGCAAATTCTCCCCCAAAATTCGGACAATTCAATTGGAAACAAAGTTTCGGGTCGCGAAGCGCGTCCCCTATTCAGCATACCTCCGAAGAGGGCCAAAAATCCACATTAAAATACGTAAACTGGTGCAAATAATCGTGCATGGCCGTAGCATGACATTCCGGTCGCATTAACGATGTCGTCAAACCAGCCGGATTTAATTACGACACACGTGTCTCAACGGCGCAGTGCGTGGGGCGACGGACGATGCCAGGGGGATACACCGTATCCACAAACGGTTCAGCGAGTTATTTGAGTGAAGTGAATAGCAACGGAGCTGTTATCACGAGTGTCAAGGGGCGCCAGCTAGTATCTGATCCGCAGCGCCATTGTTTTAGCATGAACGCGCGTATATTATGATTTGACAGCAGCCGCACCGTATGGTATATACGGCGAAGGATTGGAAATCTACCTATTGTGCGGTCTATAACGGAATATTGATACAATAATTATCGTCGATGTTTTATAGTGATTGGCACCGAGTGAACCAAACACGTATGTATGGTATCATCACGAGCTCTGAGATTAGGCACACTAGCGGAGCGAGTATTGTAATACCTCTTCCAGACTCTCGCGAGACATAGCGAGAGACCGCGAATCGGGAGAGTGTGGATGCCACACTCGCCCAAATTCGCTAACATTCGAATTGCTAGAAGTCTCTACGGATGCATATAGTCGGATAAAAATCACGCGTGTCCGAGCGACTCGCTTCAGTACTGCGCTCTCGTATCGATCCATTCAAACTGGATTGTTGACGAGGCGCATAGCAGGTTTTGTGTGCCCGGAGGTATTATTTACGACAGGGCCCGAGGCAGCAAAAGACGTCGAATTCCATGACCAACGTGTTGCTATGCAACTTCACATAATTATACCAACAAAATAATATGAGATTTCCACTGCTTCGTCCTACGCTGCTCATGAAAAATGATAAAGGAGCAGAGCGCATCGGTCCGAAGCTGAAAAATGTTCGTTTGTAGGCGGCACGGGGTTCCGAAATAAACCATTTCGATTCGAATGAGGGATGGAGTTTTACGAGACACGTTTGTAAAAGCACGTCACGTCTCCAGCTTCATCCAGTTTCCCGCGCCCTTGGCTTTCCGGAGCCACTGCCACAGGATTCAATTTCAAAACAATGTTTAATATACGGTAGAGTTAATGGTATCCGTGCTGGGCGCCGGTGCGGAGAGAGAACACTGTCTGCCGGAATTAGAACGACACTTCGGTTGTAAGGGAAACTGCCTCCCCGAACCATATATATATATATTTATATTCATTATGTATGGCTTGAGTGCTCGGGCCTTTCCTCGCCGCCACTACCGGATGAATGCCGCCTTTGCTTAAACTTGGAATACTTTAGGCGAGGGAATGTATAAACCCAAAACTTTGTCTTACTTAAAATAACATGGATCGTTGTTACTAAGATATTCAGTACGACGGAAAGACATTTCCAGGCCAACTTTATATTATCTCAAAATCGTCTCACGTAGCTACATAGTTCTGCCAACAAATCAGTCGATACACGTCAGTATTTTCGAACATGAACGACACAGGAAAAGAAGTGATGACAAGTATCAGCTGATTTGCTGACTGAATAATCTTGTATCTTAAGCTTATCATGATTATTACCAGGAAAATATATTTTAAATTTGACAAGAATTTTCTTTCTGTTTAATTTTTGTTAGCCTTAATGTTAAGTTAGCATTAAATTAGAGTTTTTTATACTTTAGTTATTTTTTCTTGATTTTTTATTTTTTTATCCGTTAATGATCGGTTACTCATAACTCAAAGATGATGCATTTTATAAATTAATGATTCCTACAAACTCTTAGAATTATTTTCTTTAAATATAGAGGGCGTTCTATTACAAAAAGAAAAGTTTACCAAATTTTCAGAATAAAATGAACATCCGTATATTGAAAATATATAGCTTGTTTAAAACCAAAAAACTTTTGTTTGAATTTTACTTTGAAATTCTTTACGGTTAAAGAATTACTAAGGTGTTCCGGTAATTTTGACTAATCATGTATAATCCGCCATTTTGAATTTATTTTAAAAATCTGACATGACATTTTTAATTATCAATCTTCAAATATTACGGGAAATAAGTTTCATGCAAATCCTACATCATATATACCTACATCACAATAAAAATATTATTTAAATGCTTTAAATAAACAAGTATTGTTAAAAATGTAAGCTGTTTTTCCGTCGAGTTCAAAGACAGTACATGGCCATGGTGATTGTTTTAATCATAGCTCTGCTTTTAATCAAATATAAATAAAATATGTATTAATTAGTACATTAATTCTCTGTGAACTACTTTATAATTTGTCTATTGGCACAAAATAGCTAACTGTTATACTTTTCAAGATATTGCACCGACAAAATTATTTTGTTAATTTTCTCAGAACTCACTTTTTGGACTTGTAGTGTTTTCGAACCGATCGATTCATTAGATAAATCAACAAATAAGTTTTTGTTTGCAAATCTTCATTTAAAATTTCTTTGGGCATCCGGTTTTGTTAAGTTAATAGCATCGTTAGATCTGGTGTCTATTTAGATAATATAACCCTTAATTAAAAAAAAAACAACAAAGAATTTTAGTCCAACAACAGTACTAGAAGTATTAATATTTCCAATTTAATTCGTTGCAGAAATAAAAAAAATGTTAAGTTGTTTTGATACCCAGTATATTATTCGTCTAAGCAAATTAAACTGAGATTGATATTTTATAAATAAGTCAACGCTTAAAAATTACTAGACTATAAAAATGTTATTTCGATTCGAAACATCGATATGTTCACTTACGAGACACGTTTCAAATTCTCGAAGCGGACCGGCCGGCTGGACAAAAACGTGTTCTATTATGGCTGTAAAATAACTACGCCGAATGTTGCTCGAATATTTGACCAAAACATACTCATTACGTCAATGCTCCACAGAAAAATACATTTTTCTTGTCAAAAGAAATTGTTTTCGAGGCATAGTACGAGCTGTCGTTTTATATTTCAATTTCGACAAGGAAATAATATTCTTGTACGAAGTATGCACATGTTTGCTTTTGCTGCATTACTAACGCGTTTCGGAAAATATAATAATATAAAATGAATAAGGAATTTATTGTTGACGCCAAAAACACTATACATACCTATATCACAATAAAAACATTATTTAAATGCTTTAAATAAACAAATATTGTTAAAAATGTACGCTGTTTTTCCGTCGAGTTCAAAAACAGTACATGTCCATGATGATTGTTTTGGCGGAAATTTCATATGTTGTATTTCATATCATATGCGTGCTGCAATTATTGCAGTAAGTTGTGGCGGTTGTACGGTATGAATGTAATCAACAGTGTATAGACGTTGGCTAGTCCTGTACGAAACTATTCCAACCACTCTTGCCGACTAATTGCGAGCCCTTTACTTTAATACATTGCGATGTAAAGCCGATGCTTGGCGATGGCATAACTGGGTTGAAATTAGAGTAACTTTTCGTCAAAGTTCTAAGTAGTAATCCCGAAGAGGAGCGCGTGTTGTGTTCTGGATTTAATAACGCGAAATCGAATTAATTCCGACCCGGTGCGGTGGCCGGATTTTAAATACGCTTACTGGTTCTCGCATAAATCTAATATGCATGGTGTAGACAAGAACTGGTAATCCGTGAGTGGATTCGCATGTAATTGTCGAATGAAAGGGGGAGGAAATCGCTCGCGCACTCGACAATTGGATAACGAACTTAAAGTTGTGCATCGGGCGGCGCGGCGCGGCGCGGCGGAAACAGGTCGTCGTCGTATCGCACAGTTCGCGGCGTCGCGGCCAGATCAACGGGACGGAACGTTGCATTCGGATAAATATAATCCCATTACGGTTGGTGGGGCGAAAGGGTCGAGAGCGAGTTGAGCGCACGGTTAAGCCGTCAAAACGGTAATGTGCTTTCCCATATAAGTGGCCCAGCTACCATCCACGTTTCCCACTACTCCAGCCGGGATCCAGATTTTCGCCACTCTCTTACTCCTTTAGGTCGTGAATACGAACCATTTCTCCGCTTAGTTAGTTCGCGCAGTAATTTGGATACGATTTTCCGGATTTTTTCCTTTCGGTCCGCGTACTTTTACAAACTGGAAAGTATTGTGGGCCCAGATCCCAACTCCATATCGCGTACCCCGTAAATTCTACTTTGTTAACGTTATGGAAAACTTATTGCATGTGGCTTAATATAATATACCCACTAATCCATCACTTCCACGTTTGACAGGAACATAGACAGCGTGACATCTTTCATCTCTCTTTAATTTCATTGGGGGATAAACAAAGCAAAAGCGCCATACGAGATCGTAAATCTGGCTTTCTATATCATCTTAAAATAAACCATTTGGTGCGAAAGTGATTCAGCTTGGATTTTTTTCTGGGTGTGTGGACCTTATTGAATAAGTTTCAACGTAGGGGGTATGGATTCCCCTTAAGTTTGATTCTTATAACGCTAAAACGAAAAAATACCTTGTTGTCACCCCGTATTATGGATAAAAAAAAACAAATTACCACCCATTTGTACTGCCCTGTAGAATTCGGTAAAATTGGGGGCATAATGTCCTTAGGTGAAAAGGCTACTCCAAACGTGCCAAATTAGAACCGCCAAGAAAAACCTGAAAAACTGCTCCCAAAACGCTCCAAGGAAATTTGTACCCTGGCCAACTCTCCTTCTTTACTTTCTCTGCACGGCTATTCCTTCTTTCTCTGCGTCTGCAATCTACAAAAGGGAAGGACAAACACGTCCCTACAAGGGACAAATTAGTTTAATTTATACGACGAAAACCCGTCGCAACCGTGTCGCCTGTGGTCGCATCTTTCCATCCCGAAAAGCGGCTGTATTAGCATTACCACCCCCGAGCCCTTTCGCAAATCTTGTTCGGCCCACCCGTATTGTTCGTTTTAATATCTTGTGATGTTCCCTATTATTGCTACAACTGACCCACAAATTTATATTATTATAGTTGTACCAGCGCATTCCTCAACTTGCCCGAAGGACCTTCTTTGCTTAATTAGCTTTATATAATCACCTAAACTACACACTAAGAGCACGAAATAGTGTCTCTTGAAACACTCTTCACTTTACTTATCTCCTGACCTAAATCATCCAGGAACCTTCTGGTCAACCACAAACGTTTAAACAACTGAAGAAAAAACAACAGTTTAATAGTTGTACCGAATGGCCATTGTTTACATATCTGACAATTATCGCATTTTTCGGTTAGCGGAAAAATTAGAAAAAAATAATATTTGGCCTAGCCAAACTCCTTATTTATCTAAGAATTGACATTGAGAATTTCATTAATTTTGAACCATAAATAACGCCGTTAATAGAAAACGCACAGGTTTAACTGGGTCTTAAGAAAGTAGGTTGTGCGAAGTATCCATAGAATAGCTATTTTAAAACCAAATAATTGGTATGCGAAATTTTATTTATTTAACGTCTCTAATAAAAATGTTCCTTTCAAAGTCGTTAATTAATAAAAAAATCCGATAAATGTTGTTTGATAATGAAGGGGCCGTCGCATGATAATTGACAGTATTCCCTATGCTGTTTCTAAAATTGGCACCATCTTCCGACTCTCTCCAGCGTTCAAACAATACGTTTCCGTATGTGTTCCATCAAAAGTTGGTCAACTATGGTATACCCTCTAAACACTTTACTCTGATTTCCTATACAGCTTATACATAGAGCAATAATTATTAATTAGTTGAGCTAATATTGTCGCCTTCAGGTGTTCAAGTATAGTAATAATAACAATTCAATACAATAAACCTAAACTACTTCACAAATGCGATAAAAACTACAAATTAGATTTGATAGAACAGCTTGAAGTGCACAATATAAAAGAAACCTTTTTCTTTAACGATCAATTATAATTTCAACAAAACCCATCATTCATGTTCACATGACTTTTTTATTTTTTAATTGCCTGCATTGTACTAATTTCCGCTATCCCTCTTGCTAACTAGCCATATGTCAAGTGTCACTTTGTCTTTCACATATGGCACACCTTGTTTCTACTGTTTTTTTATTACCTGACTACTGGGTAATTATAAATGATTGTAGTCGAGGCAGGCGCTGAAATGTAATGTGAAAATTTGTATTTTCCGCTCCATTGAAAATAAATACGACGTTCAATACACAATTTGTTAAATTGGTTGCATAACCTGCTGTAAGTTTGATAGGTGTTTCTGCAAAGCGGTAAATGTAGTAACATAATGCCTTACTTCGACTACAATCATTTATAATGACCCCACATAAGTTAAATTATTAGTTATTTATTTTACTATCACCAATATTCTTATTGGTGGTAATAAATACGACCTATTTGGATCTAGTGTAGACAAAAAACAGCCTGCAAGAATTTAAAAATCCGACCTGAAAGTGTTACAGAATTTATTTTCCATAATTTAGTAATTTCATAGGATGTAAGCTGAAAAAAATAACTATGGAGATATGAAGATCGAATCAAAATCGCACGATATATTTGGTTTTATGGTAGCAATGTCGTAAATATTACTATCCCCCGATTCCGTGACTTCGGTCCTGGTCGTTTCGGTCTCTCCGTCCCTTTTTTACTTTTACGGATCTTTTTACGTACCTACGTCAAGTACTCGTTTAAATTCTAACGATCGGAAATTTGAATATTTTTTCGGCGTCACCGCAGTGACTGCGGCCGATTATTCGTTGGGAATTCTCCGCGCCAGGCAGAAGAAAACATTCAATAAACTCTGCCCGGGTGTACGCTAGTCAAAACCCCTACCGAGTCTTAAAAAGGATTCCAACTCACGATGGGAATTTAAAGATCGTCGTTGTATCGAATTGCGGCCCACAACCCGAGCGACCCAAATTATTTTCCGTTCAAATCGTACCAGGAGTCGCAATTGCTTTGCACGGATTGGTATTTAACTTACCTTGATATACCAAAGTGGTATATAGATCTAGATATGACGCAGGAGTTCACTGATGAACCGATTTAATGAAATTTTAGTTGGGTTGGGTTGGAATGGGTTGGGTGCTTATCATCTCTTTATCCTCTTTAAAATTATGCGTGTTTTTTTATTGTTACTACTTTTGCTTTTATTAGCCGAATCCGAATTTAAAAATCGGTAGGTAGTATGTTGGTATTGTACCTATTCATTGAAATTTACAAATATATTGTCCGCCAGAATAGAAGACCTATAGTTAGCTCGAGTTACTTCATTCACTGTTTGTTGAAGATTATATGAATTCAGGAGTTGTGCATGTAGTTAAATCAGACGGACTTTTTGGAGAATACTTGTACATACATAGTTGAAAATGTATGTACCTATAGGTAGTAGGATTATGTTTTTAATTATGCGATACGGAGTTTTGAGGTTCCTAATTAAAACCAAGGGTGTGGTAGTAACTTTTAATTTATTTAAAATTTACATTCCACCTGTATATCACCATTTCCTTTACGTTTGATTATTTTAACAGTTTCATGTTTAAAAAATAAAATAATCTTTAGTCCATAAAACATCATTATATCTTATACATATATTATGTATATTATCTTATACAGTTATTAGTTATTAGTATCCCGGCGGTCGATAGTTAATAAATCGTTTGAGAAAGAAAAAAATATTTTATACAAAAGTTGTTTGACACGCCATTTTCCATAACGTAAAATTATTTTCATTTATACAGGGTGTTGCATTTGTGCGTGATGGAAAGTATGTACATTTTTTTAAATGGAACGCCATGTATATTTTATATATATTATAAACACAGCGCTAATAGTTCCAGAGATATTCAACTGTTTTTCCAAAATGTGCCAGTTGCAGGATCATTTTTAAAACTATCTAAAAACGACATTTTTGCCGATTCTACCTTTAAACTATGTGAGACATTAGTGAAAGCCAGTAGGTAGATAATAGTATCCAAAGATATTAGATACACTATACAGGGTGTTCATTGAACTTAGTAAATTTTGATGTTTTTCAAATGGCTTTTTCTCGAGTTTTTTAAATGGAACACCCTGTGTAATATGTGTTGGCTGTAATAACCCTTTATTTCGCTCAGACTTACATCTGGTATGTCATACACCAAATGTTACTATTTTTGTGTTATTTGCAATTGCACGAAAATGTTATGCAATTGTAAATTTTAATATTGCTGTGAATAAGGTATTTGGTAGTTTGACGTAAAGTCTTCAAGTGGCGATAGAAGAGATAAGTTAGAAACGATTTAACCAGCTTGATACTATAAAGTATTACCGTTATCAACATATTAATAATTTTATATGAAATTTTGTAAGTATATTTTGCCGTCTAGCGTAAGGCAACCGAACACGCGATCTAATTACTGCTGAAATAAACCCTAAATCCTGTACTTTTAGGTTATCCATCGTGAAAATTTGAAAATTACAAAGAACTTAAGGGACATTTCAATTAGCAAATAATATACAGGCTGTCCCATTAAAAAATCTCAAGAAAGAGCGATTTAAAAATGTTTAAAAACTAGTGCATGCTACGATCACTCTGTATAGTGCATCAATTTTTTCATGACATCAGCATCTAGCTATGGGTTTAGTTATTGTGACAAAATTTTTAGGACAATATGTGCAAAAATGTACTATTAACGTAGTTTTTGCCAATCTTTTGACAAATAATTGAATATCTCAGAAACTATTTACTTTACACAGCTACATCTTACACAGTTGGAAAGACAACCTCCTTAGTATTCATAATATGGCATGATATACAGGACATTCCATTTAAAAAAAATTACTTACTTTCAGTCACGCCTAAATGCAACACACTGTATAAATGAAAATAATTTTACGTTATAGTAACTAATGAGTCAAACAACTCTTGTATAAAACATTTTTTACTTTCTCCAACTATTTGATGTCTATCGACCGCCGGGATACTAATAACTCACCCTGTATATATTTATGTTCAAAATTTGCAACTCAAGTGTTACATTGTTAACTATAAAAACTATTTGTTTTATAAAACAACTATATTAATACACCGCTCGAAAGAAAATCTTGCCCACAATCATGTTTCCTATCCGGATTAGATAATAGTATATTATTATACAAGTTTTATAAAACGTCAAATTGGCGCACGAGTTGTTTTGGGCACGACGAGCGTAGCGAGGAGTGCCCAAATGGAACGAGTGCACCAATACGTCTTATAAATCGAGTGTAATATACTATTTTTTCTACTTTGCGTCATTAATTTTAAAGTTTAGAAATTGTGGTTACTATATTGCGCTAAATTAGAATCTAGGGTATTTTGCGGGTATCACGTGGTAGCACTGTAGTAACTGTCAACTTCGTTAAGGATGATATCGATGAGATAAAATCATGACAAAATCTAATTGTGAATAATTTTACTCTACTTTAGCCTACAAGTTTGAATAAATATTCAGCGAGGTCGCAACGATGATCATAATGGAGCTTGGGGCAACACTTTTAACCCTACTGTGATAAATACATGAAACTTAACCTAAAAAGTTAACAATATTAAAATAGTGGTTTCATAAGTATAATAATCAGAATAGAAGTGTTTGGCGGTGACTGATTAGTTACTTCGAAGAACAAGAACTTACTAAAGAATTGTTATAACGCTTAACGTTTAATAGCGGTGTCTACCTAATTCCGCTACGTAGCCGTTGCGGCTTATATATTTACAAGCACTTATAATTGAAACCCAATTCTAATTTGGGCAAAGTAGTTTATTAGAATAAATTATACTTAGTAAAATTACATGTGATGGAGGTAATACAAATACGTTGCACACAACCAGAACTAAGACGAAGTCTAAAGCGACGGACAAAAACGAATATGAATTGAACCGAGCATCCAAGCGTCCAAAATATTACCGAAAACTTATATGTTACATAAACTAAGAAATCCTCTACACTTTAAATGTACTATAGCTTCGTACGTGTCTGTTGATAAACCATTTATTGCGCATATACAATCTCGCAGCAGTAATTAAAATCGTTCGTATCTACGATGTAGGTTTGATCTTCGCATAATACCTTATTAAAGTAAATGTGGTCCTTGAATTATATCTGAAAAGGGGATTTGATGTTTAGTTGAAAAGAATGATAACGATCACTTACTAGAGTCGTAAAACATCACCGTAAACGTCATGCTGGCGTATTTTGATGAACACAGCAAAACTAAGAAAGCCCCAATCCTTTGGCCATACTATAGCAGGCTACACCCATGTTTAAATATGTAGGTATAGAATATTAGATATTTCGCAGTTTATGTGATTGCAAGCGATTAAGAAGATGCAGTGTGTGGTTATGTTGGGTTATGTATTGTACGTTTGACATATGGCATTTGATATCACTGTGTACCAATCAGACAGAAATGTTACTGTTTTCGGTATTACAATGTGTTAATTGTAACACCGAAAACTGTGTTACAATGTGTGCATTGTGAATGCAAAGTAGAAAAATAATTTTATTGTATGTCTTTGGCATAATTGAAGTCTCTGCTGGTCGGTGTACAAAAATATTCCCGCAGCAACACCACTGACACAACAGCTTATGGTTTTAGAGGGTGGACAGTCTATGGCGTAGTGGTTAGTGGTAAACAATTAATAGTAATCTTTGTATTATAAACTTTCCAGGACAAAATACTTGTCTTGTCTCGGAAATTCATCCTGGAAACCATATTCCCAACCTAACTAAACACAGTGGTAGAGTTAATCGCTAAAAACTCATTGTAATGTATCCGACCAGCATGATTGCATGTAACGTTACATTTCGTTGATTTGAGAATGGGTTCTGTGAAGCGTATTGCACACATTGATTCGGATGTACGCATTTCCGTTGTGCAGATCTGTATGTCTTTTATTTGTTCAATCACTTCAACAGGGATAACTAAACCTGGCGCTCGCTGAGCGGCCACAGGCAAGTTGTTGTGCACACTCTATGCTGTTGGCTCTTCCTTTGTGATTTTTGCCCATCGAAAACACACTTTTGCCATTTAATTTAAACCATACCTACGCTTTGTTACAAACATACAGGAGTGATTCGTGTATTAAAAAAACGAGGTAAACTCGATGTTACATTTGCATTGAGCTGTGGATATGTACTGACCGTTTTCGTAAAATTATCTACTCAGCATAACAATGTAACAATATAACACTATTCCTACTAGATGTAGGTACTCTCACAACATACCTGACTAATTTATTTTCACAACTATAGAAGGAAATATGTCTATATCTCTATATCTTAAGAACTTTACATCGTATTTCGCTAGTTTAATGTTGTCGGGAATTATGGGTGATACCCAACATCTCCGACAAAATTATCCATGATTATCTTAGGTATAACAGTATGCAATTACATATATCTAGATCTGTATAGTGCAATTCTGTCATTTCAAAAGCAACTAATATGTTACTGTGCTTGGAACGACAGTAAATCTAACTTTTTATTGGCTATAATAACCAAATATATGCGCCACGAAATTAGACGTTAAACCAACAAGGCCGTAAAGTATAAACAAAAGAATTCTGCGGGCGATAAAAGTCGCGTCATAACCGGAAATGTCATAATTCTACAAAGGGAGAACACACCATAAAACATAATTTTATGGGCTCATCTTGAGCAGCTTGCGCTTTATGTCCCCGTAGTGCGTACCATAAGACGTATTATCAGTCCTAAGAGTTATATTTGAGACACTTTGTGTTTTGACTTTGGATTGCAGCAATAGAGGACTTACTTACACTTACACTTTCATTTACACTCGACTGGTTAGTAAATAGGCACGTCGAGTGTCAATGATTTATTTATTTAATAATGTGCAAGAGCAAAAACTCGGATTACACTGGAGCGAATTCAATTATTTCCGAAGCACTTATTTTTTAATAACTGATTGCAGTTAATTTTGAATCTACATACCATCCGTGTGGAAAATTGGTGTTCAGATTATCGGAGCTGCGGGGCGTATATTAGTTAATTAATTAACGCCAAATTGTGAGTTCGGTAAATGCAACAACATATATTTACTTTAATATATTTTAATTATTATAAGCTATTTCATATTTATTAATTGCATTGTTAATGCCAAATCAATACGGATAAACCTGTACAGCAATTTGCAAAACAAAACTCTAGGCACAATGCATAGTAGCAACTACACTGAGCGGCATAAAAAACGCAACACCTAAAATGATGACCAGTTTCAAACTGCAGTAACTTTTGAACGTATTGCTCGATTTGAATGAGTTTTTTTTATTTGAAAGGTCCACTTTTTGCCAATATTTCTGTATGTGTGCTACCCATTTTTGCGCTCTTCCATTTCAGCAATGGTGAATAACGTTAATGCTTGTTTTCTTCCTACAGTTTGAAGCTTGCTGTGGGGTGCACCGACAAAACAATTTAACTTTAAACAAAAGGAGCTTGTAGTCTCGTCTGTTCTGATCACTTATGGTTTTTGTTCAAGTTTCTATTGTTGTTAACGCCAAAGAAATTAAAGAGTCATTTCTGTAAGTCATCTTCTGTAGGTCATCTTCTGTAAGTCATCTTCTCTTGGCATACCACTATCTTCCACAGTATTTAGTCTATCTCTTCTGTATTATCTTGTTGATCTTTCCAGCTAATTCCCAAAGACGTTCCCATTTGTTTTACGTCGGCAAACTCAATTTTAGTAAGCAGCTTCCCCGCTACAGGCCATGTTCAACATTCATAAGACGGCACAGGATTACGCAATGGTCGAAAAACTTTGTTCTTTTTTGATACTCCGTTTCCAACATTGAATCTACAATTGAATCGGTCGGTTCGAAAACAGTACAAGTCCAAAATGTGAGTTCTGAGAAAATTAACAAAATAATTTTGTCGGTGCAATATCTTGAAAAGTATAGCAGTTTGCAATTTTGTGCCACCAGACAAAATACAAAGTAGTTCACAGAGAATTAAATGTATTACATATTTTATTTTTATTTGCATTAATAGCAGAGCTATGATTAAAACAATCATCATGGACATGTACTGTTTTTTGAAATTGACGGAAAAACAGCGTACATTTTTAACTATATTTGTTTATTTAAAGCATATTTATTAAGATGTATACTGCTTTTGGCGTTCTCATTCCAAACCTGTTGTCATGTTTTAAATTCAAAATGGCGGATTCAATATGGCGACCAGAAAATTTAGACAGATGTCGGGTGCTCATGAAACTTATTTGCTGTGATATTTGAAGATCCTAGACTCCAATGTACAATTTTCAAAATTCAAAATGGCGGAATCAATATGCGGACCGAAAATGTAAAAAATTTTGGATTTGCATGAAACATATTTTCCGTAATATTTGAAGATTGATGATTAAAAATGTCAAGTCATATTTTCAAAATATATTCAAAATGGCGAATTATACAGGGTTAGTCCAAATTACCGGAACACTTTAGTAATTCTTCAACAGTAAAGAATTTCAAAGAAAATTTCAAAGCTGTTCCTTTTCGAATAGAACACTTGTATATTTTACATTTTTTGAGTTTTTGTAGAATTCATTTTTTTATATATTTTCTTTATAAAAATCTTTGAGTTATGAACAATTAATCGATAATTAACGGATAATTCTATGAAATAGAATTTAATAAAATATTCAAGCTGCCAAATTAAAAGAAATGTGTATAGGTATATGTGGGAAAATATTCTTAATTTTTGAAGTTCAGGAGTTTTGATTAATTGCTTATAACTAAAAAATGATTGTATTAAAAAATGCTTTCTACAAAAATTCTAAGAATTAATCCTAAAATTAAGAAATGTCGAAATATACAGAGTGTGCTATTAGAAAAAGGAAACGTTGCCAAATATCTAGAATAAACGATTCAACACTTGAACTAACTTCTTGTTTGATAAATTTTTTGATTTTTTTTACAGTTGGAGAATTATAGGTATTTCGGTAATCTTGTTGATAATAATGTATGAATAATTGCTCATAACTCAAAAATAATGCATTTTATAAATAAATGATTCCTACAAAAGATTCTTAGAATTAATCCTTAGAATTAAAAACTGTTCTATTTGGAAAAGGAAAAGTTACCAAATTTCCAGAATAAAATGAACACCCTGTACAGTAAAAATATATTTAAACGATAGATTGTTTAAAGCAAAATAACTTTTAGTTTAATTTTTTTTTGAAATTCTCTACTCTTGGAGAATTATTTAGGTGTTATATAATATCCCCATATAACCCTGTATATGGGGATATGATAGAGTTTGATGACCATATACATGATAGTATTAAATTTCCTCTTATACGGTGGTAGTCAGTCCGGAAGTCACGTGGTAGTAAAATTCTAAACTTTCACAAATTACATACTTGAAGACCTTTTAAATATTATCTAGCTTTTTGAGATTGATCTTCATATTGAATTATTTCGGCGTACCTCGACAACAATTTGAATGCAAATTACCTATTTGGCGAATGTCTACGACTGATATATCAGTAGAAACTGAGTAGAAACGCGTTGCATGAGGGAATAAAAAAGCACTGTTCCGGACTTTTTTATTTCGCCCAAGCATCCTCTTTAGGTCTATTCGATAGAATAAACCATAGTGAACATTTTGGCTATTTCAGTTCAAAATGTCCAATTTTGAACTTGTACTGTTTTCGAACTCGCCGATTCAATTGTACAATTGTATCTAGTGATACTTTTATCAACATTAGGCAACAAAAAACAATTGTTTATAGAAAATTTGCTAGGCAAAATGGGAGATTACTAGTGATGACAGTCAAGACCACATGGGTGGCGAACGGTTGCCAAATTAATAGGGAGGCTTAATTACGCGGTGAACCGGGCTCCGAAAAGGCAACCAAAACCCACCCTCGGCAAACACAGGGTTCTGTCGACGCCCTACGTCGCGCACTCTACCGCGTTTACCAAACGCGTCTTCTATTACCTCGGAAAGACAACTGTATTCAATCTCTGGGACAGCTGTCTGTTGGCACGCGCACAATTTCTCGTGCTCACGTATTTATCAACACCTGGACTACTTACCTGGGTTACACCGGCCGGTTTGAGCGATGTGAAATATTGCTACACTGTTCAACACGATGGAACATAATGGATACAAGAACTGAAGAACCGTCGTTGTACATTGTACACAACAAATAATACATGTTTGAAGTATCGCCGGATTATAAATTGTTACATTACAGTAGGTATTTTTCTAACAACAATTCGCCAGTTTTCGCACGTGTACGTGGGTTTGACTTGCCCTAAGGTCGAGTTTAAAACGGGAATATAATTATAATTTTTCATCGGGCATTAGACCTGATTGTCCCGTCCTTGATAGTTAAAAATTTCCCGCCACCATACGTCATCAGCAACGCCACAACAATGTTGGGAATTTTGTACGATTGAGGATTTCTATGAGAACAATAATAATCCCTTATCATATCACGCTTTTCGTTATTGGTAAACGGCATCTTACATCCACAATCAACCACAATTAAGGTTTATTTGGTTAAATGGCAAACCGACGCTGAGAGCGCCGCTTGATCCAAGTGCATTTTGTTGATGTTGCTTGGCAACGAGTCCGGCGGTCTGTAACCAAGCTCCAGTTAGGTACCTGAAGGTTTTTTTATTATTACACCATTATTTTAAACAATAATGCTATCATGTTATATTTAACGGAAATGGGAAAAGTCGTGTCTTTATGAGATAATGCCAAAATTCAACATGGCGCCCATAAGAAAAACAAAAGTTGGTCATGGTTACGCCGCCACGTTTGATGTTATTTCAAATTAAAAAAATGACACTACATTCCTTGTTAAAAATTAGCTGTAGAATGTTTTTGTTTCAAATGTCCAGCTACATTTGGTTTTAAATAAAAAATTAAGCTCATAAATGAGTATCATCTATATTGTCCATAGAAAAGCATCAACTTAGGATACACTCTGTATATGGTGTACGTTTTTCTTGGAAAGAATATAACATTGCGTTTATGTGGACAACAATTTTTTTTTAAATTTCTGTCGGGTTCCGGTTTCACAAAATTACAATTTTGTGCGATTTTCGCCCATTAGAAAAATCAAAAATCTTACTAATAATTACAAATCTATTGTCAATCTACGTATAGACCAACTACACACAAACCGAAATAAAAAAATGGAAAAATTAAACAGCGTACTGAAATGTTCATCGAGTGCAAATAAATGAAACCAATATTTGTCGCCTAGGCACTTGCTATATCCACTTAATAGCCCTTTTACATCTATGCAATTTTTACCTGCAATCTCAACCATGCGATTTTTCAAAATCGCATGCAATTTTATCACTGTTTGTCGACCGTTTACATCTGTGCAACTTTAATAAATTGCATGGCTTCAGCATCAGTGATTTTATTTTTTAACAACTGTAACTTCTTCGATTGGCAACAGTGCTACACACATCAACACGCATAACCTCGTTGTTTTGTTATTTATACAAAAACATAACCTTCTTAGCACCAAAACTATCGTTTATATGTATAAGAAACCTTGCTAGTATCGATTGTTGATGCATGTGTTGATATACATGTGTTAAAATGCCTAACGTCGTCGATTTAGAGGAAATTGCTCTCCGTAGCATCATAATTGGAGCTGCGAGTTTGTTGTTAAGACAAAGAACGGAGCGGCGTTGGTAGACTAAACCATGGCTTAGCGAAAAGATCGGGTAAATCTACATTTAGTAAATAATGAACTTTGACTTGTATAGCTTTGCATAATTTTCTACGAACAGAATGCCCCAATACGTATGGCATACGAGATGAAACATCGATAGGCGATACGTCATTAAATATGCATTTTGTAGCTGGAAACAGAAGTGCTCGTTCAGCCTTAGACAACAGTCAGGAGTTTTTAGATTTTTTCAATAGTGTTGAAGGATCAATACCTTGGCAAAATGACTTGGCATAAACTAACATTAATTCTGTTATTATCATTATTATTTATAGTATAGTTATTATAGTATATTAAAATCATTATAAATTATTCATTATATTAAATAAAAATACACTTGCTAATACAATATTATTTATTTTTAAGAAAAAAATTTAAAAGAGTTAATATACAAAAATAAAAAAATTCTAGTAAACAAAATACAATAGAGGGTTACTCCATATGTTCCTCTTGGCCATCCAACACAATATTAAAAATCTTTCTCTTCGCCATTCTTAAAATGCTCCGGTTTGCAATTCTTCTTAATTCTTGTTCGATGGTATTGGCAAATGACGTTAAATCATCTTCTTGATTTTGTGAATGCACATGTTTTGTTAGTGCATTGGTTGCAGCGCTAATTAATTCTGCAACCTCTTGGGGTTTAGGGATAAGTTTTGCTCCTTTTGCCATTGGAGTCGTTCTTGAGCTACTGGGTGTCGGTGACAAAATTTCTGAAGAATTGAAATCTTCAACCGTGCCATCAAATATGAGCTCCGGCTGGCTATCCTCACTATCCATAATATATTCCGGTTGTAGCGTGACTTCTGGTAAGTTTGACTCCGACTCCATTGTTGCCTCTGATTCCTGAAGGAATTTTAAATGTTCATAATACCACAATATTGGTGTGTATCTGTCCGACGTGCCGGCACCACTTTTTTCCCTAATTTTAATTCTTCCCAACTCCTTAAAAAACTGCGTCCTTAGATTATGTATTTTGTTCTTAAGGCTCCGTTTTAAAAACATCGCAACTTCCAAACGAAATATTTCGTTGCGATGTTTTTTTTTGCTGGGAGTGGTCTGCCTGGCCCCCACCAACGTCAACCAGGCGACAGTTTTACGATAAGGGGAAGTTGGGGGGTTTGGAGGAAGCAGGCAAAGGCGGAGCATAGTCGACGCGAATACATTCGAAGGGGAAGTACTCAGCCAGTTTGTCGCCGCGCGTCGGCGCTTTCGCTTTCGCTCATGTTACAATGTATTAGTGTTCTCACTCATCACGGACGCATATGCATCCCGGACTGCATACAGCTGGCTGGCGGCCACCAGGCGGTAAAAGAAAATATATTGATTTAATTTAGAGAGAGCGCGCTTGCTATTATAATATTTAATCTTTTTAACAGGGTGACATACATACAGTATAGTAAATTGACAAAAATGTATTAACTCATGATAACTCATCGCAGAATTATGGACTTCAATTTAGAAAGGAATTAATTAAAATCGAGCAATGAGGACCTAATACATCTACTTATAAACATGCTGGATATCGAACGAACGCACGGCAGTGACACACGACGACAAAAATAAAAAAAAATAATCTGATGCGTTCAGGCACATTACTTTATCACACCATATATAAAATTAATAGTTTAGCTGCATGAGATTCTATTTGATCGAGATCGGCCATGTCTGCATCTTATAATAAAGCTACTGGAACTAGACGGATATTTTGATTATATTGACAGTAGGTATTGTCAAAACATCAGCGTTTGACACTACCTACTGTCATTAGAATCACAATATCTGACAAATCCTGGCTAACTAGTTTTAATGCAGCGATCTCGATAAAATAGAATTTCATCATGCAGCTAAACTATTTATTTTACCAAAAAAATGCCATAGTCATAAATTGTTCAGAATTTCTTGTACTTTAATTTATTATTTAACTATTTCGACAAATTTCCAGAAATGGCGGCTTATTTGCAAAATCTTTCAAAAATGCTATAAGACTAAACCTCCAGTTCCTTTGGATCCTTTTCAACAGAAAGCTGTTCAGCTCTAAGTTTGGTTATGAAACTTCTAAATATGAAGTTTCGTCCCGATACCTTAGTAGTTTCTCCGGAATCGTCGCCACAAAAAAACACACACACACACACATACACAGAATTTTTTTTTTACCTGGGTCAAAAATGTTCAAGGGATCCAAAAAGACATTTCCGCTAAAACCTCAAAAATTTTGTTTGGCACGATTACAATACTTTACATACTACGTATGATAAAGTAAAATCATAATATACATAGTGCAAAGTTCCCCAAACCATTTATATAAATCCCAAATATTTTGTCACCTACAAGTTCGCTATATTTTATAACGTTTTGGGCGTCATGAATGCAAGATTCATGAATGAAAACAAATTCAGGCATTAGCTATATCCAATTCTCGCTGTAACACTGCCCAATACAGTCGCTGAACTAATATCCATTAGAGCCGACCCAAGTTCGTCACTGCTAATTGTCTCTTCCTGTCCACAAAACCGACATTTTAAATAAAATGTTTATTTGAGTCCTGTTCTGGTCTCTTTGTCTCATTTGTAATTAAATAATTACAATATTGTTCTTTTAGATTATCTATACATATATTTTAACTTAGGTGGTACGTAGTCGTCTTTTACTAATTCGTCTAGAGGACAGATGCGGATGTTTAGGTATTTTGCCACGACTTCTACCCATTATTAAACAAATGTACCTAACACCTAGCGGGTATAACTACACTAAGTATAATATCATACAGTATATGACTTTTATCGTGTGTTAAATTTGTAAACCGTGCGTATAAATGTGAAATGCGAGAACTCGGTTCTCCTGATTCAATATACGGTCGTAACTTGTGAGCAGTCTAATTTAAAAATAGCAGTAGGCGTGGCGTAGTTATAGGCGGTGTTTAAAACTGCTAACGTCTGCTGTCTACACCGGGCCCGTAATATAGGCAAATTACATACATTTCTGGCAATTACGCTTTGTTATCGCAATTATAATGTTTAGATTAAAATTGTATTTAAATAAAAAATCTATTTTTGTATCATGAGTTGGGCTAAATGTTTTATATTTGAAAAAAACCAAAGACGTAGAAGTAAAATTGATTTTTATCTTTAAAAAAATTTTTTTTTCATCCAGCCCAACTCGTTATTTATCTAGGAAGTTACATAAAAAATTTCATAAACTTTGAACAATAAATAACGCTTTTATTTGCAAACGCGTTTTAGGAGAGGTAGAACTGGGTCTTAATTGCTTCAACTGTGAGGACTTGTGCAGCAGCTAAGGCATTTTTCGCCACCAAGTCTCGTTGTATTACATTTAACGCGTCTAGCCTTATATTTTTGTTTTTGTACTCTGGCACGGAAGAACAGTAGAGTACTGGTTGGTTCTGATATAGTTCGATTAGATCTTCAGTAATTGATTTCGACCACACTATAACCTGGATATTGCAAATACCAAGTATTCGTCGTAAAAAACCCGTCCGCACAGCAGAACGTCGAATATATAAATCTATTTTTGAGGTGGACTCGATACGAATTGAATAGAACTGGTTTTTTCTTTTCACAAATAATCGTATACTTGGCAAATTTTTGATATTTGGCAAGTATACGAATGTGTAACCCCGGCTTAAGATAGTGAGAGAATTCCTGATATAAATTTACAGGTAAAACTACCAGGTTTCCAGTTAATAACAAGCTATATTGCGGACTTGCAATGCAAATAGAGCACGACATAGTTGATGTTTCTGCAGCCATGTACCAGTTTTTCCATAAGGTTTGTTTGCACACCCAGCGCTCGCGGACTTGTCAGCAAGCATAAATGTATTCCATACATCAAATATTATAATAGCATCGCTTGGAATATATTTCACGCTCTAATTACCTGCAGAATGCATGCGGATTCTGCTGCGGTACTCAGCTGCAGCGCTGACTGCCAATTCGACGAAATGCTTCTATTTGCATAGAGTTCGAAATAATTCTAATAATGTATTGTTGTTCGTTAAGGGCGGAAACAGTAGTTGTTTCCAGAAGCTACAGCAGTTTTGCATCACATTATCATATCGTCAACATCTAGCCATAGTCAACAATGCATTATACCATATATTGCTATGATGGAATTCGATACGATAAAGTATATAGAGTATATACAGGGTGTATACTAATTAAGTGCAATAGTTTAGAGGGGTAATGTAGATCAATACAAGGAGCCAAAAATCTTAATGACATTTTATGTTTTACTTTGACTTTGGAATTTGACTGTCACTAGCCACATGTTTTCATAATGTGTGGTACTAGGGTGAAATGTGACCCGCACCTATTTCTAGTACGTAATTTTACGAAAAACTTATTTTATATAAAAATACTTATTATAGGTATATAAAACAAATTTAAACGAATTGCTCATGGTGACCTCCAAACATGCGTGTGTACGGGCAATTTGACTTGAACTTCGGCGTCCATCATAGTCTTCCAGTGATAGCAGCAGTCTACATTGTTACATTCTCACATTTTCGCAAATGACCATCATATCTCAGTCAACTTGTGAAATTATCCATTTTTATCACACATAATAACAAATCCCGAGACGGACAACCAGAGAACCAGAAAACAAGGCAACACGTCAAACACGGGACTAGCCTTCCAAAAAACGTGAAGCGTCTAATTCTGCATTTTTAATAATTAAATTATACTTAATATTGGTACCAGAAAGAGAAAAAGTATTTGAGTTTTTTTACTCCTATTATGAACATCTATAACCCTTAGAAATTAATATGCTCATTTAATATACAGCCTATACTTATACAGTATGTCCACGGAAAAGGTGTTGAATAGGAAAAACTTCTGTATTTTTAAATTTATCGAAAAAAGTTACTTTTGATAAAAAATTTTGCTAGTTCTTAGAGTAAGATTTGCATTGAAACATTTAACACATTTTATACGCTGTTCAGAAAATTGAAAGAGATGGTACAAGAGTAAAGTGCATTTCATTTGAGAAGATGTGGAAATAAATTACGGAAAAGTTGTTCAAAAGTAAAAGGTAGTCTCTAATACCAATTTTCGAAAAAATCGGACTACTTTTATTTATTTGTAATCATTAAATTTATTTTATTGTTTTTCTATTCAACACATTTTCCGTGGACAGACTGTATAACCTGGAACGTAAAAATTGCGCTAACTGCCATCTCTCGTTTCGATGTATTGACTCCTGCGTTTGAAATCATAAATCTAACTACTGAAAAAAAGTGTGTCTAAATCATTTCTACATAATACGCATTACGACTATCCAGTATCAACATTTTTTGCCCCTCGGTTTAAATATGAGCGCGAGAGAAGTTAAAGAAGGTATCCGATTTCTTCTTTAAATTAATGATAGGCCTTTCCGATATTGTTTCTCTTAAACCACTTATCACAAAAATTCCCATTTTTGTTCAGGTTGCATTTAGAACCTCTTCTTGGCATTCTTGTTTTCTTATGGTTTTATGTAATAAAGGTTATAAACAAGGTTTTGATGGAAGCGGATATCAATGTGACAATATTCTGATCTAGTGATCCAACGTTCAATGCTCAATGTTTTGCGGAAATATAGGCCAACAAACAAATATTAGGCCTAAACGCAGAGTTGGGTAGAAAGGTTTTCATATCTAATAAATTACACACAAATATGAAAGCCCGAAAGCAGCGAGAGTTTCGCGAGCTCGCAATATTGAACAATAGAAGGATGTTTTAATAATAAATCTACAAACAGGGCAATACACAGACGTCCACTTATATATCAAGCTATATAAATATTTGCTCCCTCGAAATCAGTCGTATTGATTGGTTCGCCCTTAATATTTACTTTCTCAAGAGGCAAAAGAGAATGGATATTGAGTATTCCGCCTTTTGGATTCGTAATAATTTATAGTTCTGGTGTTATTGTATAATTTGTAATAGCATAGGAATAATAGACCAAAACAACTTAATTAATACAATTCCTGCGTAAATGAATTTGAATTGCCATGACAGATAAGTTTCTAAGATATAGACAATTTCAAATACAAATTTGAAATACACCCTGTCGCTTTTCTACTAAGACTAAGATATGTGACAATCTACGGAAGCCAAGCGCTTATTTCTTCACGCATAGAAGAAGAATCATGATTGACTGACTGAGTTATTATAAACTGTAACAGCACGAACACACCAACCAGCAACATGGTTGTCCAATTATATGTTTTACATAAATAAATCTTAAAATAAAAAAAAAAAAATAACTAAATAAATATACTATTTGTTGTGTTGATTCTCAATTGCTTTATATTGCGTGCTTGGACCTGTATTATCTATTATTCTATTGTAATTTTAATTACAACAACCCCATAGTACGTGTGTTACCTGGAGTGTTTTATATTAATGCGGCCGTTTACCAATTATTAAAATATTTAAGACTTGGCCTAAAAAAAAAATGGATTAATTCCAACAATTAAAAAAAATGTATCGGCGTTCTACGTCAGGAACTTAATTAAAAATTCTGACCGGAATTCATGGCTGAAATTAATTTTGCACATTTTCACCGCCATAATGGCGATCCATGCTAAATACAAATTCCTCTAATTATGACTCTTTCACACTTTAGATTTTTAAAATATTTATAAAAAAGAATCACATCCCTTAGCTGGATTTTTTTAAAATGGCAAATTCGTGTTTCTTTTATTTGTAAAGGAGAATCTAATTGCCAATTTCCACGTGCGATAGGCACCGTTTAGACAGGACAAGTTTAGTGGTGACAAATACTTTCACCATTAAACTAGTCCTGCCTAAATGGAGCTTTACATTTACAGCTATTTATTGATCGTAAGCTCACCGGTTTGTATATCATAAGGACACCCTTTTTAAGCTCCTCCAGAAAACAAAAAGTCATCTAAGCTATGCTGTATATTTCTCTACAAAATTATAGATCACTGGACTGAAGGAAACTATTAAGGCGGTTTATACAATTTTTGCCTTGCAAACCATCGACGAGGCGACGAAAGTTCAGAATGAGATAGAGCTATACAAACTAAACAGCCGAGGTGCAGCACGCTAAATATTACACGTCAGCTTCGAAATGTAAATAGGATAGCTGGGCGTTTCTTAACTCACTAACAATAAAGTGGGGGACATTATTTGTGTAACTGCCGAGGTGGACGTAGAGCGATCTCAGTCAGCGTGGTACATACGTGATAATACATTTCTTACAAATTACGCAATCTTTACTTAAGCCATGAACGAAATAAATCATATAAAATAAATGATTGATACCAATTATGGATACCTAATATTTTTATCTAGTTATTTGACGTCGAATAACTGTTGAACTACTTTGATTTGATTATTTTTTCGGTACATAGTGACAATGACACTCATGAAGATTATCACTTGCTATTATTTTATTTTTTAATTTCTCAATCTTTGTGCCGATGGTAACAGTGGAAATGAAAAGTAACAGAATAATGGCGTTTTATCTTCTTTTATAGCACCTACCCCGTCTATAAACATAATGTCGTTGTCGGTATTCGTATTTCACGGTGACATACATTTTTTGTTTTTTTTTTGTGTTAGGTAAGTAGGTACGCATATAGACGTAAAACCCATATTGTTTGTGTCACAGTTTCGGCGCTAAGAATGACGAAAAGTCATTCCATTCTTTGTTGCTTTTAGAATCGTCGGTCTCCTTTTGTCGGATTCCTTATATCGACAAGCCAAGACAAACCTATTTATCAATTTTTGACAAATTGAGTATAGTATTGACTATACATATTTGTATATTATATGTATTTATTAATTTGCGTGGTGACAGAGATTATATTTTTGGTCATGTAAATCGGTGAGGATTTAATTTTGTGAATTCATCCTAATAAACGTTTAGGGTGATGTGTGGTATTTATCTTGAATAATCTGGAGAAATTAATTTGTGAAATAAAAATGCGCTAAGCCCATGGAAGAAGAGAGGCAAATTTACGAAATCAAATCGAACCAGTTTGAATAAAACTTTAAAAATAGTTTGAATAACTAAAAAAACAGTTTGAATCAGTTTGAATAAAACTACATTCCATATTTTACGTTTTTCCTATTCTTTAACCTTCACATTAAATATGGATCAGGTGGAAATTTTCATCAATCGAATTAAATCGAAGCACTTTTTAAATAGGGGATAAAATTTCATTTACAAATTTATGAGAAGAATTTAAAATGTACATAATTTTTAATGATGTTTTTTAAGTGTTACTTACGTGCATGTCGAATGCCCCTATTCAATACAATTATTTCAATTATTTCACAATTATTGATCAAAATTATGTTGTAAAACGTCGTAGATAATAAAACACAATACCTGTCGAAATATCGAAGTCCGCTAATACAATATCGGGTGCTTTTTAATTATTTAACACAAACTTATCGATATCTAAAAACAATTATTGAAGATATGAATAGCGAACCCCAGTCTGCAATGATAAAGAGTGTTTACTTGACAAAAATGAGTCAAAGCAAAAAATTAAATAAAAATTATATGATTCCATTTAAAATAATGAAGTTGATACCAACTTCCTGTAGACCGGAAGTGGGAGTCAATTCCAGAGTATTTTAATTCAAAAGTTCGGATCGAGTAGACCCCGATTCCAGAAATTCAAACATATAGAAATAGTGGTACATCAAAAAATTCTACTGGAAGAGTTCCGTGACACATTCTGTATGTAAGAGATTATAATTTATGAAAATAAGGACATCCCTTTCAAATTTTGAGGTAGTAATTATAACTACTATATACTCAACAGGTTGTGGGCTTTCCAAAAATGTACCGTTTAATGAAATCGGTTAAAAAAACTTATATAGGTACCTTTTATAAAAATAATTCAAATCACGAGAACCCGTCAAGAGAGGCGATGTAAATGTCGGAAGTGTTGTTTGTACCTACGAGACATACGGCGACCACTTTTTTCATCGTCTCCTGGTTACTGCTACCGACTCCAGTCAGCGGCATCGGTAAGCAAACCTTTCCCTCGCCGAAATATGTATAACATCGAGTACGATTTCTATTTATATAAAACCGCCACAACAATGTGGGTGTCTCCAGCCAAATAGGGGCGGTCCTAGTTAGTAAAGCGGAATAGATGGCAGCACTTTACCACTGCTGATTTGTAACAAAACATGCCTGTTTTTCGTACATAATTTCTCGTGACTGTATGCAATTAACGTCTGAATATTTTTTTTACCGATTGAGAAAAGACTGGTCTAGATGCTGACATGGGGTTTTGATCAGAACTCGCTTCCATTTTGCCGCTATAAATTAGACAAAATGGGTGACTTTTACCGTTTTTTTTTCTATATGAATTCATTAAAAAATTTTGTTGTTGTTGTTTATAGCACCTGGATTATCTCCATATCTATACTATATCCAAATTTCACGATCATATGTCACAGCGTTCACGGGACGTTTGAGTTGAAAAAATGCACTAATTTTTAGCGCTGTACAAGCCGCCTTAACTTGGCGCACATCGTAGGGCCTTGCTAACAACGTGAAATCCAGACGGAGACACAAGCATCGTCGAATATCTCTTTATTTTGTTTTAGTATATCTTTTGACTTTGTGTGTATTATATTGTGTGTAAATAAACAACTGTCCAAACGGCTTCCATTATAGGTCTATAACTAATATCATTTCTATAGTTATTGTATATAAATCAATATAAGGTCACACTGGCCGGTAAAAATGCAATTTATTTAGCTGAACAGAAATCCGCAAATTGTAAAAGGCAGTGAATGTTTTAGAAGATTTAAGTGTGGCCTTTCAACGTGAAAGGTAAACCTTGACGGAGGGTGAAAGATGAATAAAATTTTCAGCGGGTTTGAGGGGACGTGTGCACGGCCAACTTACCGATTTTCTCCGCGTAGAATTCTATTCCTCGAGGGTAGAATATTTCCACGATTCACTTCACCTGAAACAAATTGGACGATTCCGTTAGGTCATTTGCATTATCCATTTAGTATTAACGAGACCCCACATCCACCACCGTACCCACTATTTGAAATGTAAAGGACAATTTTACAAATCAGATTTCTTTGACATGGCGAATTTCCGCTAAGGTACGAATGAAAAATAAACGACGAACTTCTCAGTTCTTTATTATTTATATAAATTTCCATCATCTGTCATTGTGTATCATTGTATATGTTACAGTAAAAGCATCACTCCGTAAACGTATACACTTACAGGTTAGTGCATACATTTATTGTTTTGTATAGTAGAAGTATTCACAACCAATAAAGTGTATACTTTTGAAGTATGCACAAAAGAATACGCGAGATTCGAAATATACAGGGTCCTGCAGCTCAGCTTCAGTCTTCTGTAGCTCAGTTATTAATTAAGCTAAGAGTTGGTGGTTTTTTCTTTGTTTTTTGGTGGTTGCCTACATACCACCAAAATTTTATTGAAATCGGTTGAGTGACTGCAGCGCAAAAAAATAAAAACAAAAAAAATGATTTTGCATCGTTGGCCTTAAAAATCAATAAAAACCACAAATTGCACCTCGTTAATAAAACGACGTCCTTATTAAGTTAGATCTAGTAGTCTCGTTAACCAAGTGTCATTGATCTAAATTATACAGGATGACCAAAATCTAGTGTCAAACTTATCAAACTTCAAAGGGTGTTATTGTTCTTATTTTAAATTGGAAACCCTACATTTTTTTAGGTGAAACGATGCAGAATTAAAAAATAAACATTGTTTCTAAATAAAACCTCATCACAATTCCCAATAGTTTAAAAGTTATTCGCCAAAAACTCATTTTTCAACGTTTCCAACGGCAATTGTAGGTAATAAATATCGTACGTGGCGTTGAAAAACAATTTATTTCATAAAATATAACGCAGAGAAATATTTTGGATTTGAGTGTACTTAATTAAGTAGTTGTTCAAGTGCCAAATTTACTTAAAAATTTACCTATAGCGGTAAGGGTGGAAATGTGGCTGCAACATGATGGAGCTCCAGCACATTACTCGTTACATATCAGGCACCAGCTCAACGAAATCTTCCCAAATCGGTGGATTGGAAGAGGAGGACCAATTGCGTGGCCTCCTCGATCACCGGACTTAACGAAACTGGATTTCTTCCTGTGGGGCTACGTTAAGGACATCGTTTATGCTGAACCTCAAACAACACCAAAAAACATGCAAGAAGGATGCATTTCTAACTATTACGCCCAACCTATTAAGAGCAGTGGCGAGGTCATTTCATACTCGTCTTCGTTTGTGCCTCGAAGAGCACGGAAGACATTTCGAACAACTACTTAATTAAGTACACTCAAATCTAAAATACTTCTCTGTGTTATATTTTATGAAATAAATTGTTTTTCAACGCCACGTACGATATTTATTACCTACAATTGCCGTTGGAAACGTTGAAAAATGAGTTTTTGGCGAATAACTTTTAAAATATTGGGAATTGTGGTGGGGTTGTATTTAGAAACAATGTTTATTTTTTAATTCTGCATCGTTTCACCTAAAAAAATGTATGGGTTCCAATTTAAAATAAGAATAATAACACGCTTTGAAGTTTGACAAGTTTGACACTAGATTTTGGTCATCCTGTATAATTTGGATCAATGACACTTGGTTAACGAGACTACTAGATCTAACTTAATAAGGACGTCGCAAAATTTTATTAACGAGGTGCAATTTGTGGTTTTTATTGATTTTTAAAGCCAACGATGCAAAATCAATTTTCTTTTGCTTTTATTTTTTTGCGATGCAGTCACTCAACCGATCTCAATAAAATTTTGGTGGTACGTAGGCAACCATAACAGGCTTCCAAATGTGTAAAAAAATATATAGCATGCAATTTAAAAAATATATCACGTAGGCGTTGCACATTTTTGGGACAGCCTGTATAACCAAAAATAATTTCTTGAAGTACCTTGAAGTACAGGGTAAGCTTGCAAAATGTCAAACTCTTAGCTTAATTAGTAACTGAGCTACAGAAGACGGGAGTTGAGCTGCAGGACCCTGTATACTAAATTATCTTGAATTTTATTGGCTCCAGCTAGTCTTACCATAACTTAATTCTTAACAAAACAAAACATTCATGATCGGGTGAAGGCGCAATACGAAGAGAAAAACTGCAGTAATATCATTGAACAGCATTCTATATTATAGTATAATTGAGGTCTCATGCAGTGTAGGATTGTCCCTAGTAATTAATTTTAATACAAACATTCCAACAAGAGTTGTCCCCCAGAACAACCAGTGCCCATAATGTTTTGCTAAATACCAGAGCAAAATAATAATACATAATCAAATGTAATTCAAAGTACCAACATGTTGTATTGTTTATATTGTATAGTAATCAATAAACTCATGGTCAAAAAAATCCGGACATGTTATCTTTTTTTCAGCACATAAATAAAATTGTCACATGCTTTTATAATTTTGAGCAAATAATTACCCCTTATTATACAAGGAGAACCAGATTGACTTTACACTTTTATTGTAACCTTATAGTGTTTGTGACATTTTGGCTTTTAGTTTTATTACAAAAGGTATACCTACCTACCAACATATCTTTCAATATTTCTTAATATTGCTATTATTAACTAACTAATACTTTGCTATCAGTTCTGAAATAAAATCATTTTTTCATCAGGCTCTTATCAGTTCTTTTACTGGTCACTAAAGGAATATCTCACATTTCAGTTAATTACAATAATATGGACAAATTTACAGAATTGTACAAATTCTAGGTAGAACATAATGGAAACCATTCTTATCTCTATATAAAATCTATAGGATTGAAACGATGTTGGATAAAATTAATTCTAAGAAAAATGTTTAAATTACAAGCCTGTACAGTATACAGTATACAGTATACTGCAAATAACTAGCCTGTAATACCTCACACAATTTATTTTCTCAATGTTGTTTCTAAAGTTGGTATCGTCTTATTATATCAATTAAACCTTAACAAATCACTTTAGTATGGACGTTAATGTAAACTAATTTTAATATTTGCAGTCCTAGAGACCGCTTAAGCATAGCGTTTTTACAGCCTCTATAAATAAATACAGGGATATGAGTTTTTGTCACACAATAAAATGCGAAACAGTTTTCGGAGGAGCGACAACAAATCGGTTTTTATATATAACCGTGGGAAAATTATATAAGTGATTTTCGCAAACGGGAAAACTCCATTTGTTACAATCAATCGCCGTCCTATTTTTCTATTAGCGGGAGGCCGGACCCCCATCAGCGCGCCACGGCGCTCAGCGTCAGCGGGAAAAAAACGATAAATTTATTTTCGATAAAAAAAACGAACGTACCACCGATCTGTTCCGATAGTGGTAATTTGTGCGCCCGCTGGGGCGCATACATCAGTCGAACCTTTTTATTCAACCACAGTCGCAAGCTCTGGGACGAAGATACAAAATGAAAAATAAATAAAATACGAAATAAAACGAAATTGTTTGTTTTGTAATGGATGCATATCCATTAAAACGATGAATAAACCAATTCTAGTAAACTGCAATTTGGTGGACCACGGATTGAGAATATTCAGCGTATGCAATACTTGATAATTACAATAGAAATGTGGTAAGTAGGTATAAAAATTGCACGTAATTCCAATTATGTTTACAAGTCTGTGTACTATTACTGCTATATTGCTGCTTAATTTCAATTACAATGATCTTTCAGTAAAAATACAATGGAAATATACCTTAAATTCGTAAAATTACAACGTATGTTCTGATTTTACTATTATAATAGCGGGTTTGTTGATATTGTAACGCCCAGACGTATGCGCTACGTTTGATCAGCTGTTTTGCAAACGAACGCCGGCACGCATACCATCGAGTGCAATATGTAGTTGGGTGCGTTGTATTTCTGTCTCCGGTAAGTAACAATGAGACACTGAACTAAAACGTATCTAGATACCATGTAGGTGTAGGTTAAAATACCATGTCACACTGCAGAACTATTGTGTTGCCTTTGTAGATCACCAATGACGACAATTAGCCATTAGAAATTGATGTCTTAACGTTAACGCCATACCTGGATGAAAGCCGTAAGTACAGTCTTCTACGTTTCTTTGTGAAAATTTGCTTTAAGATTGAAGGGTTTTATACCAACAGAAAGATAATGTGCAATCTTCTTTTTAGGTTAACTATTTTGTGTATGTCTAATATGTTTCCTTGTTCTTACAGATACAGATGCGGAACATCTAGCACCAAGTGTGTTTGTCATAAAAAGAGTGAACGAGTATGTGTGTTCATGGTTGACCGAAGTGCATTTATATATTTATCCGTGTGTTTTCTATGTTTTAAGTATTTGCGTACGCTAAGTATTTATTAATTGCTTCTCTGTAGTTATATTGTATTTTTATGTCCCTCAAACTATTTTATACTTGTATGTACGTCCACATATCTGTTTTTTTACAAGTAATTTTATCTATACCATTTTGTTTGACCATACTATTGTAACGTTTGACTGTGTGCATGATGTTACTGTTTCTTTTGTATTATATGATAGATAACGTTAATATCTACTCAAGATCAGAATAAAATTATACAAATCAAAAATACTACATATTTCATTGAATATTACACTAAAATTGATGCAAAATTATTACGCATTACCTCATATTTCATCTAAAATTACATTTAAATTGATATTCAAATATTACGCATTGCCCCAAATATCACTTAAAATTACATTAAAATCGGTGTAATATTTCAGCCAAATTCTTGTAAAATCACAGTGTAAATATACAATGACAATGTAAAAATACAATTGAGATGTAAAATTACACTGATTGTCGCAGGGCAAAAAAAACCTACTATTCCTACTGTAAATTCACATCAAAATTTTTTTCAGTGTACATTAAGCACCTTTGTTTACAGTATATCTAAAACAATAATAACAACCAAAATACACAATATGTTTGAATTATTAATAAAATCTGAACAATACAATCAATTTTCTAACAATGGCAAAAGCCACCCAAGTTAGTTAACTAAAATACCTTGCACAAAACATAAAATACATTGCGAGATGCAAGATTTACAAAAGATATTGAAAAGATAAACTAAGGTGGTTGGAGTTAGAAGTTAGCATTTTTAGAAGTTGCCCTTTTTAGTTAGGTTTAAATATCGAAACAATAGGTATTTGTTAAAAAGTAACAATATTAAACAAAACAAATGATTTATTATTACATAATAAATAGGTTCTTGATCTTCACTAAGCGAAGCCTTTTTTGTACTGTTTTCGTGCGACCAGGGAACCATACTCGGAAGTGGGAACTGGGAAGTAACTAAAGACATCCTAAAAACTATATGTTATCTACTTTTCCGGAGTAACAATCTACATCTAGTTTTAAGTTATTTAGTTATCCTTAGAACATGTTTGCTCATTGGCTAGTGTCATTTGATGTCCATTTTATGCACACTTAGCAATTATTACGAATTAGTATGTATTTGGTACACATATGTGGTCACGTGAAGTTTAACAATAACAATGTCTGTATAAGTTTGTTGGCAGTTTATTACAATGACATATTTGGATGTTGTTTATTGGTTCTGAAGAAGTGCATATATTATACTGTCAGTAAGAAGTGCGTATATGATGAACAGTACATCATACCATTTAATAAATGTAATTTTTCTCCCTTGTTGAGCGTTTGTCAACAGCCCGAACGGATGGTTTGCATATTAAATTTAGTGGTAAGAAAACCGTATTAAAAAGTAACTCCTGTGGTTTATAATTCATCCACAATTTTGCGGATAATGTGTTTCAATAATAAATATTTGTAAATGAAGCACTGCATGGCCATTAAGGCACAAACATAGCAACTAATCTAATAAGATTGCTTGTTGTCTACAATAACTTTGTCATTTTTTATGTTTGCTTTGTATCGTCCGGCCTGTCGCATTGAATACATTAGTGGTTGGCTGACCCGAGTAAGCCGGTTAATAACCTGGACGGAAGCCAATTAAAGGATTTAATTCCGGGGGAAATAACCTTATTACCAATGGCTTCTATGGGTGCAAGGAAACAATTAACGACAACGGTCGATGAAAATTGTACGGAAATATCGAATGTCAAGTTTTTATCATAAAAACACATTATTGTTCCATTATGTTATTGTTCATTCATTCTAAAGTCATGTTTTGTTAACGTGCTTTTAGAATTTAAAAAAAAAATTTAAAACTTTTATAACACATAGTGTTGATCCAAATATTCTACAATGGTTAGCGTACGGCAACGCGTCCATGCAGATTTTCCGCTTGGGGACGTCGTTTCCCTGTGCTTATGAAAATTAGACTTTCACGATCGCGATTGACTTCAGAGGTGATTTTAGGTGCGCTCAATTTTCTGCTTTGCTTAAAAACTAATTTTAATCGTTCTTCATCCGCTTGGGAAATTATTCATGATAGTCCCGGCCGAACACGTCATCCAAATTCCATGTTTCTTCATATTGGTGAAGAGTGTCACTTATCGTTGACTCACTTATCGTTGACTTATTTCTTGCATTTTTACGAACTGACAATCGTTCCTGATGAAAAACGATAATTACAGAACGGTGTTCCTTGCTTGTTGGCTTTCCGCGTCGCATGATGTCTTCCGCGTGATAGAGTTATCTTGTGCAAACTACAGATTGCAGGCACAGACTCGTTTGAAAACGAATTCGAGCGTTTGATGCAAAAATCTGGTAAAAATGGGGTCGCAACATGTCTGAGATGCAGAATTTATGACTCTATTTGTTATTTCGTATTTAATCCTTTTTAATGGAAACTAGAAAATTCCCAACATCCAGTTACAAAATAGCATAAATGTTGCATAATAATTAAATATAAAAATTGTTTTAAATTAGCACATTTAATGATGTCGTATGTTACTGGAAATCAACGTTAAGAATGTGTTCGCAATTTGGTAGAAATAAACGTGCCTATTGCTACGTTATCAGTGCTTTTATCATTATTTCCTATATGTTTACTGTGACCGAACTTCCATGAGCGGCAGAAATCATTATAGATATGTACAAATTTCCTTTTATAAAATATTAGATTTTCAATTTCATTCCAAGAATTCGGAGGTCTCCTTGTGCATACGACTGTGTCTGGGTCAGCAAAAAACAATTTACGTGTTTCGTGAGGAATTTAAAGCACACGTTGGTGCGGTGCGCCAGCCGCCGGCGGTTCGTGGAAGACGCGAGAAGAAAAAAGGAACCCGCCACCGGAAATGTGTTTTTCCGTCTCTTAGGGCGGCATAATGAAACCGAACGGATTACAAAGGGGAGAACAACGGTAACTACGGTCCGATACAAAAGGTATAGCCCCGCTTGGCGCCAGCTTCACTGAAACGTGAGGATTTTTCGAAAGTCGTACATCTTAAGGAGGCCCTCGTTCGTCTTGTTACGACGGTTGCTTTGTGAATATTTCGCAGCTGTAGACGTATCGTTTCCATTCTTCGTTTAAAACTCAAATAAATTCGCTTCGAGTTTGTATCAAATCAGGAACAAAAAATATGGCACGTACATGATAAACGTGTTTCTTGAGCAAATGGTACAATCTTCTGCTTATCCCCTGAACCATGCTTTCTTAAATGTAGTAAATGTATTATAATAAAGTCTATATATAATATTCCTGATTTTATTAAGTTGTTTCTGTTAAGTTTCTATTTTTATTAAGCATATTTTATTACAATTAAAGTAAAATATAAATTATTATCTGTGACCGCTATGATAAAAGGGAGCAAACGGGTCAATAAAACTGAAGAGTTTTAATAACGCCAAGTCATTTAAGTTTTTGGAAAATCTGTCAAATATGTTGAGATTTGTGGAGCAAGAGTTATGTGACCCACGTTGGTTACTGAGAAACAAAAACTTATTTTTCAGCTCCCGCTTATACAGGGTGACTCTGAGGAACTAGTCATAGGCATCAGTAGCTCAGATGGGAGAGCATTGTGCTAGAAACGCAAAGGTCCCTGGTTCAAATCCAGGTTGTGGCTGTAATTTTTGATTTATTTAAAATTTACATCCCGCCTGTATGTAACCATATTATTAACCTATAACTGTATTGTTCTTTCTTTTCATTATGTGAAATCTATTAACTGAAAACCAATAAATTCATCAGCAACATAAAAGATAAATTAAAAATTATGGCTTTCTTGAAGTGCTGACGCGTCCTGTACATTTTTCAATGTGTTTTCGAACGCGATTAAGGCCAATAATGGCTTTCCCGACCGCGGTTCATCCTCTTCAAATCCTACTATACGTGCGTTATTAAAAACCCATTGACCTGCGAGTCTCTGCCGGTAATATCGTCCTATAACGCGCATCTCCTCCCACGTCGTCCAACCGACAGCCAACCGGTAATAAATGACGTCTCTTTAAGTTTTCAGTGCCCGCGCGTAAGATTAATTGCTCGCCCCTGAAGTAAATTTTGCTCCCCCGGCGTTCACCTTGGAGCATCAAGTTTTCATGCATAATGACCGGTTTATTACCGCTTTGGGGACACCGCTTAATGAGCAATGAGACATATCTCTTGGTATTTAGCAACAGTTCTAGACGTTATGTATAATTTTCCGGCACCTCCACCATATCTACATACTATTATGTTAACGGTTGGATAACTAATATAAAATCATCCGTTTCTAAAAATCATTCGATCAGATTCCGTCGAGATTAGATCCTCTTCTTTCTCTTAGCTTTTTGACCTCGTTCTTATGTAACCTTTATGACGTCTGGTTGAGTGCTATCGGACAAGCCCATGCAAGCTTAGTCCGGATAAGTCTGGACTTGCAATGTTACCCCCTACCTTGATGGCGCCTCAGATTTTTTTTAGTTTTGATAAGCTTCATTGATGTCATAATTTGTTGGCTTTAGTGCAAATTACCTATAATTTTTCGGGAGGAAATTTAAATTTTTTGGATTTCTGCGGTTAAATTTGAATTTTGGCGGAAAATTTGAATTTTAGATTTATACGGTTAAATTTAAACTTTAGCGGGTAATTTGAATTTTTTGATTTATGCGGTTGAATTTAATTTTTTGGCGGGAAATTTGAATTTTCAAGATGGTAGAGTTCCGGCCTGAAGTTAGCTTCCGACTTTTAAAATGGCCTACTTGGGTTCAAACGGCGGCTGACTTCCGGATGTTGAGGTTTCAAATTTCCCGCCAAAAAGTTCGCGCATGCACGTCCAGAGCCACCTCATACGTACTCATAAAGATATTATAGACTGGTTAAATGTAGGTGGTTTTCAGACCTACATTTTTCTCTATTTTTTATTGCGCTGTCTATAGATCAACATAATACTTATTTAAACTTGAAAGAAGCAGACCATTTATTGCGCAATAAATGTTTTCAAAACACGGTTTTAGACTAGCAAACCCGAAGGTTGCGCTTGAGAATACTTGCCGAAATAATTAAGGTAACAGACAGCGATAACAGCAACCAGCACACCGACAACGATAACAACAACATCAATAACAACTCGAAAGGGCTACCACTCCACCAGGTAACTTATCTTAATTTGCCAGACGTTCGTGACCTCTCCAAGCCCTCGCTTTGTCCTATCTCCCTTTAGGAACTACCCCAAGAACAGCTTTATATTACGAGACAATCTTAACCAACGTATTATTATATTAGCAATTTATCTCATAATTACTTTTTACTTTATCATACGCAGTATGTAAAGTATTGTAATCATGCCAAAAAAAATTTTTGAGATTTTAGCGGAAATATGTCTTTTTGGGTCCCATGAACATTTTTGACCAAGGTACAAAAAATGTCTGTGTGTGTCTGTGTGTGTGTGTATGTGTGTGTGTATGTGTGTGTGTGTGTGTGTGTGTGTGTGTACCCGTTTTTGTGGCGACGATTCTGGAGAAACTACTAAAGGTGTCGGGACGAAACTTCATATTTAGAAGTTTCATAACCAAACTTAGAGCTGAAAAGCTTTCTGTTGAAAAGGGTCCAAAGGAACTGGTGGTTTACTCATAGCATTTTTCGAAGATTTTGCAAAGGAGCCGCTATTTGTGTAACGTCGTCAAAATAGTTAAATAATAAATTAAAGGAGAGGAAATTTTCTATAATTTATGTATATGACATTTTTTGGTAGAATTTATAGTTTAGCTGCATGAGCAAATTCTATTTCATCGAGATCGGCCGTACTGCTTTAAAACTAGTAGCCAGGATATGTCAGATTTTTTGATTCTAATGACAGTAGCTAGTGTCAAACGCTAATGTTTTGAACATACTACTTGATACTACTGTCAATATAGGCTGCTTTCGGATATTGAACCCCGTTACACTTTCTACACCCAATAACACGTAGGTGTCATTTGGACGGTGTACCCGGTGTCAACGGAGTACAATATCCGAACGCAGCTTTAATCGAGATATCTGTCTAGTTCTACTATTTTTACTTTATCATACGCAGTATGTAAAGTATTGTAATCGTGCCAAAAAAAATTTTTGAGATTTTAGCGGAAATATGTCTTTTTGGGTCCCCTGAACATTTTTGACCAAGGTACAAAAAAATGTCTGTGTGTGTGTGTGTATGTGTGTGTGTGTGTACCCGTTTTTGTGGAGACGATTCCGGAGAAACTACTAATGGTATCGGGACGAAACTTCATATTTAGAAGTTTTATAACCAAACTTAGAGCTGAAAAGCTTTCTGTTGAAAAGGGTCCAAAGGAACTGGTGGTTTACTCATAGCATTTTTCGAAGATTTTGCAAATGAGCCGCTATTTGTGTAATGTCGTCAAAATAGTTAAATAATAAATTAAAGGAGAGGAAATTTTCCATAATTTATGTATATGACATTTTTTGGTAGAATTTATAGTTTAGCCGCATGAGCAAATTCTATTTCATCGAGATCGGGCGTACTGCTTTAAAACTAGTAGCCAGGATATGTCAGATTATTTTGATTCTAATGACAGTAGCGAGTGTCAAACGCTAATGTCTTGAAAATGCTACTGTCAATATAGGCTGCGTTCGGATATTGAACACCGTTACACTTTTTACACCCAATAACACGTAAGTGTCATTTGGACGGTGTACCCGCTGTCAACGGAGTACAATATCCGAACGCAGCTTTAATCGAGATATTTGTCTAGTTCTACTAGTTTTATTTTAATGCAGACATAGCCGATCTCGATCAAATATAATCTCATGCAGCTAAACTATTAATTTTATATATAGTATGATAAAGTCATGTGCCTGGCCACATCAGATTTTTATTTTAATGCAGACATACCCGATCTCGATCAAATAGAATCTCATGCAGCTAAACTATTAATTTTATATATAGTATGATAAAGTCATGTGCCTGGCCACATCAGATTTTTTTATGAGTTTTTAGGTACTTAATAGAATTGGAAGAATCATTGTTAGATTAAGAAATGGAGGTCTCTTGATACACATGGCGAAGGTCTCTTGATAAATTACTTAACTACTTAATACAGGATGTAAAAAAAAGGATCGCAATATAAAATTCTAAAAAACTGACAACTCAGAGGAATGTGGATTTTGTGATTGGAAAGTGCATACCGGCTTCGACAAAATTCTCTACGCTAAATACAATATCAGACTCATAGGTTTCCTATCACATAAGATTCTCGAAAAAGTTGTGGTGATAACGTAAAAATTGTGATTTTGGGGATTTTTGTGTGCTTATAGAGTTCAAACCCAACGCCGTTCAAACTTCAGATCACTCTCAAAGTAAACACGAAACTTTGTAAAACTACTACCTGATTTCCTGAAAGTTTGTTTAGAGTATTGATTTCACACGTCAATATTCACAATAATTGGTAGAGTAGGTTATTTAGAATTATATTAATTATATTTTTGTAATACAAGGGCAAAACTTAAAAAGAAAAAAAATTTTTGCGTCTCTATGGGACACAAAAGATGCTATTTGCCCGCCAGGCGTGTAATAAAGATTTTTCAGCGCTAGCCACGAAAATAATTGTCACAATATACCCAACAGATGGCAACCGAATGGTCTGTCCAATCAAAACACAGCTTTCGATTCGGATTTGCGATTGAAACGTCAACGTTGTTTATTTGTCAAAATTCAACTTTGATCTTATAATTTGAAGATCTGTATAACTTTTCGTATAACCTTCACAATAATTTTGCCATAGAACTTTGTTCTAACGTTCACAGCGGATAATTTATAAATAATTTAAAGCAACCTTGCAGCTGTAATTTTTGTATTAAAAAAGTGTAATATCTCAAAAATGTCACATGTTAGGTATAGGTTATATGAAGACCTGTTTACAAACCAGGTTTGCTTAGGTAAAATGTAGCATAGTTTTAATATTTCTTCTCATGTGAAACAACTCGTTCTTCATAAATATACGCCCGTTTTCGGCGTAACACCGCAGAAATGTTATTTGCACATGTAAAATTAAAAAAAAAAAGGATGGCTCCGTGAAAACACATGGGAATGGCTACGTTTTGCCTGCGCAAACTAGACGTAGTAAGACGATTTGAAATATGTAATATTTTGTATACATTTTCATCCCTCATTTCATTTGGTTCTCCATATACTTCTAATAGCAGTTCGTTTTGAAAGACTCTGAATGATATAGATCAACGAGCGAAACCAGAACACTGCGATCATGTAAACGTAGGGAGAGCATGTCAAAATATGATTGTAAAATCGGCTTACTTATTTGTATAGCATCGTTTATTACCTTGATTTGAAAAACCCACGGGCAAAACATGGAAAAACAAAATACAAACCTGCACCATTGTACACAACAGTTGCATTCAAAGTTGCCGTAAGGAGATCATAACGTGGAAATATGAAGTTTCGAGCTTGGAATGTGACGTAAGACATTCATCTGAGCCAGTTAAGAGACTTACCAAAAGTTACGACTACACTTTATTCGAAGTGCTTCAATCATACGAGCAATGCGAACGCAACCAGTTTCCATTTCGCGCATTCATGTATTCCGTGCACCGTCGTTGCCCTTATAACCGCCTCGATAAAAGCTGTTTAACCTTGCTGTATTCTACACGGTGCGCTGCGCAAGGGCTGTCTAAAGTTCGTTAAATTTTAAAGTTTATCAAATTTCCCGTATGCTAAATACGTTCGTCTTTCTGCGCCCCGTCGTGCCAACGGAAGCTTCAAACGATAACTCTATTTCGACCCCTTTAGACAAGACTAAATCCATTCGCGACGTCGTCGTCGATGCGCTTTCTGGGAAAGATGAATATAATTTTGCGATAAATTGGTCCTCTTCAATATTCTATCGAGAGGATATCACTTTCATGTACTACCCTTGGACCTTGTTGAAGAGCTGCGATAAATGTCAGCGGGATACATATTATTTGTGTTGTATAATTTGATCACCAGAAAATGACATTGTTTATGAAGTTTAAAATAATATGAGAATGAAGAGAATGAAGAAACTTTTTAACTGTACAGTGGTTTTGAATTAATGTGGTAGAATATCAAAAAACAACATAATTAATTTAGTAGTTCAAAGTTATGTTTTTGATGAACATTTTCTTACATTTCCATTATATTTCTTGTACCCAAATTCATATGATTCTTAATTTCAAATAATATAACAAACAAATCATTAAAAAGTTGTCCGAAACACGTGTCTGCGGTTGCTTCTTCGATGACGAACTTGCCCGACAAATTTTCTTCTTGTAATTTTTTTAAATTCAGTTTTTCTGATGCAACGCGTAAACCATAAGTATAAACAAGATCTCGAAGTATACCTACGTAGTAATTTGGATTATACGATTTTAACGTAGACTTAAATTGGAGTTCGTTATTCCTATTCTTCTGTTTTGGGTACGTCGTAGGTATGTGAGTTTATCCTCTTCTTTCTCATACCTTTTTGACCTCGTTCTTATGTAACCTTTATGACGTCACACTTATTTGTTTTTTCAACTCTTTGCAAATTACAGCAGCATGAAATATCAACAAAACCGAGCAATAGAGAGCCTTCTTAAGGAATCGAGAAAAACAATAAACCCATCTAAAACTTTTTACTCAGAATGGCATTTGCCTTCGCGAATTTTTTTTTTATTTATACGATCGACGAAAATTGTTTTGAACCAACTCGGATCTTAAACGGCAATTAATGAACTCGATAGGCGTCAGAAGGTTTTTGGTGGAACTGGCTCAGACTATCGAATTTTTGTTGTCTAATGCCTTTACAGATCAGAAAACGTGAAATTTTGAAGATATAAGTACAAACTTTGCTCGGCATCTTTTGTTTACACAAATCAACCTGCTGTTGTCGTTCTTTTTGCAATTATTTCCAAAATGGTCCACACCGTTTTTTTTATTTAGTTTATTATGAAATTTCCCATAAAAAATCTCTCCAGCATCAACGCACGTAGAGAAATATGTTGTTAACGAATGAATAAAGGTCAGCACAAACTTGTAATAAATAATCAAATAAATTAACTATTTGAAAAATACCTAACCTAATAAAAATAAATCCATTAAGCCTGGAGTTGTTAATTGGACATGGATACGTGAAACGCAGTTTCGAATTAAATATATACTGATGGATGACATGTTGGGAAACGAGATGGGTCGGACGGAGATGGGTTGGCCATTCCAATCGGAACAGTTGTTACATGGCACCGAACTGGCCTGCATATGCATTATGGATGGCTATTTGCGCTTTATATGTTTATTTTGCCGTGTTTTACACTGTGTCCGGGCGACGGCGACGGCATGCGGTGTGCGTCCGCTCGTATTAACCATAGCGTAGTCCGTGGAACGGCATCCATTACGCGAGGCACTTGTATTTCAGAGTTCAGAATCGTGTCCGATATTGCATTTTTTATGGCCAACGGAGAGTTTACGTTTGCGCGCCCTCTAGCGGATTCCACGTTCACTAAAAGCTGAAGTTCGACACCCGAGTACTAAGGCGGGCCGACATTTGCAACCTTAATAACATCAGAATCAACAAAATAGTACAACAAATGTATTTGCATACATATTGCCAGAAGCAATACCTGGGTTTTCTGAAAGTATTCATAAATTTTGCATGTCGGTTTTAACCAGGCAGCGATGGCTGCAACGATTAATACACGCATGGCTTTTCTTTATTATGTGTGAGTGGATTGTTACTAATAGTAGTAATAGTAGTTATACAACTTATTGCGGCTGCGTGGCTTAGCGGGTAAGTTCACAGCCGTACGGATTTAGGAATACCGGTATCTGCGGCGATGGTTCGACGCCGGCCGAAGGCAATTTTTTTTTCAATAATATGACAAACCTGAATCCAAAGAAGGCACCTGGGTATGATCTTATCACAGGAGAAGTTCTTAAGCAATTACCTAAGAAAGGTATTGTTATGCTGACGTACCTAATAAATACATAGTTCAGATTAAAATACGTCCCACATGTCTGGAAAGTAGCAGAAGTTATCATGATACCAAAACTAGGCAAACCACCGACCGAGGCCAAATCATATCGCCCAATATCACTGTTACCAATGATATCGAAACTCTTTGAAAAGTTGCTTCTAAAGAGAATGAAACCTATCATTGAGAGAAAAGAACTTATTCCTAATCACCAATTTGGTTTTAGAGAAAAGCATTCCACTATAGATCAAGTCCATAGAATAACAGATATCATAGAGAAAGCATTAGAAGAAAAGCTTATTTGCTCAACAATCTTTCTTGATGTGACACAAGCTTTCGATAAGGTTTGGCATGAAGGATTGATACACAAACTAAAGAGTATGCTACCTTTACAATACGTCGAGCTGCTAACATCCTATATATCTGATAGACTATTCAGAATAAAACAGATCGATGAATACTCGGAACTAAAAGAAGTCAAAGCTGGGGTACCCCAGGGTAGTGTATTGGGACCAATTCTCTATCTACTATATACAAGTGACCTTCCACAGATGGAAAATGTAACAGTCGCCACATTCGCAGATGACACGGCTCTAATGGCAGTGGGATCAACTATTGGTGAATCTACCAGGAATCTTCAACAAGCTAGTAACAAAATGTACAAATGGACCAGAAAATGGAAGACCAAGCTCAACGAACTGAAATCTGTTCACATTAACTTCACAAACAAAAGAATCGAGGACATACCTCATGTCAAGATTAACGACGCCATAGTTCCATATGCGAACACTGCAAAGTATTTGGGTATGACACTGGATACAAAACTAAGGTGGAAAGAACATGTTAAGAAGAAAAGAGTAGAGCTTGGCCTCAAATACAGAGAACTGTACTGGCTTCTGGGAAGAAACTCTCAGTTGTCAGTACAGAACAAACTACAAGTCTACAACCAACTACTAAAACCCATTGTGGTTATACGGCATCCAGCTTTGGGGCTGCGCAAAAAGCTCCAATATACAAGGAATCCAGATCTTCCAAAACAAAGTACTAAGGAATATGGTTAACGCTCCTTGGTACATACGGAATAGTGACCTGCACCGTGATCTTGGTGTCCCACAAGTCATCCAAGAGATAAAAAGATTCGCCACTAAGCATGAATCTCGCCTAAGCCATCACGTCAACGTAGAGGCCCTGCAGCTACTGGACAACCAGAATCTAGGCCTTTTGAGGAAGACATAATGTTCTCTTCTATTTTGCCAATTTTTAGTGGTATATGTGGTTCATAGAGACAACTTTTGAATTTGACGATGGTGAATTTTGTTCCGATGCATTCTTTCAAGACTTTACAATGACCAGGTAATATAGCCAATTACATATGAGAATGATATTTGCAACGCAAGCCACGAGTCGAAGGCGAGTGTTAGAAATCGTTAGAGTAAGTATTTTCATATAATTTTGACGCCACGAGCGCAGCGAGGAGTGCCCCCAAATTAACCAATCTGTCCCTACGGTTTTCATTATGGTACTACAAACTGTATTATAATAAGTTCATTATGAAACCAAAGTAAAAAGTACGTTATTACATAAGTTCTATAAATGTTAAATTAGAGTATGAGTATTTTCGCGCACGACGAGCGCAGCGAGGAGTGCCCAAATGAACCAATGCGTCCCTAGTGGAAATGAGAAATTGTAGTTAGATTATGTAGCCGTTTTGGAATATGTTAGAATATGTTATTTATGTTTCTGTCCTTTGCGCACTCACGGTGTTATTAAGTCACTGAATTATGCTGTAGGGAATATTTTTTCTTATTTTCAATGAATAAATGGCTGCCTATCTATCTTTCTATCTATCCATATCAATAAAAATGCATTATAATAAGATGTTAATTTAAAAATATAAGATTCCAGTACATACTTAAACAGGTATTAAACTATGCGAAGTAGTGATTCACTTTATTACACACCAACAAAACAAATTAGTTTCCTGAATAAATTCATAAATCATTCTCAAATAGCTAATTGCGCTAATTACATCATTTACAATAAAGAAATGTATACTGCTGCGGTTTGTGCGAAAACAAATCATTATCAGTGAGTCGTCTAACGAGTGTGGAAGATTCTTAATTTTTTCCACCCGCTACGACTAGTTACCGTGACAGTGATAAATTACACGTTGGATTCAAATGACTGATTGTCCCTCTCCGACAAATTGCTAACTTTTTGTGCTACTTTTCACTTCGCAACATCGCTACTGTGTGGTATTCAATACCAACGAGTTCTCTTTTAAAATAATGTTTACTGTTAATCTCCTCTTTTGATGCAGGTTTTTATTTTAACGGGCAGCTGGATACATAATGTGCAATGGCCATTTTAAATTGTACAATAGAAAGTCATATTTGTCCCCTTTCTGAGTCTTATAAGTAGGTATGCATTATTTACTATTATTAGTTGGTATATTTATCTCGTATTTACCTCGTTTACGACCAACACAAGCTGTGAATTGCGCAGGTGAGGTATTATTCAAAAGTCTGTAATGTTTGTTGTCTGAAGTTTATACGCTAGCCGAAGGCGAGCGTGTAAACATGCGACCCACAAATTCCATTTTATATCAAATATATAAAATGTATTTGTCAATGATGGCGAGGCGAACTGTCACATAACTGTCATCCACGTAGGTTTTGACAGACTTTGACACTAGCGTTGTATAATGATGACAGTTCGTTCAAATAATGAAGTCGTTATTTGAACGAACTGTCACTATTATCCAACGTTAGTGTCATTATAATCATTGGCGTGTATCATGATGGAGGATTATGTAGCCATAGATACGTATGCAATGAACTTATTATATGTGAGTCGTAGATAAATTAATTTATGAAGTTTCAATCCATAGTCGTATAAAAATTATAGTATTCCATTAGCAAATAACGGCAATTATGTCATTTATGATTATTATGATTCACTCGTCTGATTGATGTGGAATGATATGATCTAAATTCACGTGTAAAGTTATTCAGTGTGGGGATCTGGAATAATATAATCACATTTTTTATATATAGTGCAGGCAAATTAACTGATTATAAGCCAAAACCGGTATTAATTGTAGACAGGAGTTTTATCATTGGAAATGGTGAAGGGGCTCATAGTGAACGCAAAAAAAGTAAATGCAGGTCATGGGGTGGTATAGTGTTTATTTGGGAGGGTGGAAAGCGGGTGCAAAGTATATTATTGCGTTTTCCGGCGAAACTTGACGTTTTATCCAAAAACGTCCTATACTAAGTTGTAGATCATACAAAAATCTACAACATTCATATGGGTCACTTTTTACTATGACCTCAAAATTTTCGAGAAAAATGCGAATGCCAATGCCAAAACGAATTTTCTGTTTTTTATTTTTCGTTGTGGCAACAATAATTCAATTTTAATCAAACTTTGTGAAAGCGTGCCTTTTTATACCTTAAATTAGCATACATTTTTTAATTACACAAAACACAAGAAGTTTTTGAGATATTTATTTTTTTCCGTCAAATTCAGACTTTTTTTAAAAAGAAATTCTGTGGTGAAAAATCATCGTAGAGAGTTCTTCTGGGACTTATTTTTGTTGTTTTTACATGTACTTATCGACACAATAATAAAAATAATAGTCCCTATTTAAAAACATGCTTAAAAATGGAAAAAACTTAAAAACGACTTTTGCAATAGTGAATTTTTCAGTAATTATTGTTCATTATCTGTTTAAATTTTTAAGAAAATTGCAATACTGGTTACGATATTCAATTGTACGGAAAAAAATACAATAGAAACTGTCTCGCATTTCTACACTAATGCTATAACCATTAAATTAGAATAATAAATCTTCAGATAAGTAAGCAAAATAGTCAGTTTTTGTCGTAGAATCAATAAGTATCCAATACAAAAGTTGTAGGTCAAGAAAAAATATACAACTTTTGTAGAGGTTACTATATAACATAACCTCAAAACTATCGAGAAAAATGCCAAAGATTAATTTTTTTTTTAATTTATAATTTTAATTTTGTGTTGACGAAACTTCTGAAAATAAATTATTTATGTCTTAAAAAATCACAAACTGTTTATGAAAAAATCTACTAAGTAGTTAAAAATGTGACAACATCAATACAGTAGAAACAGTACTTTGATAATAATAAATTATAAAAGTTAATATTGTATCACGCCCCTAATACCAGTGCGCCCCGCAATAGCGCTTTCGAGGTCGCCACCATGGCATCATGACCAGCGATGGCGTAGGAGCCCCCTTCCGCTACGTTTCGACATACGACCTGGACCGAGCAGCATAAAGGACGGTACGCAACCCTGGCACATGAGTTCGCTCACCGGCCTGGAGGAAACTGTTAACTTGGCGCACCTCGTAGGGCCTTAGTGACAACGTGGAATCCAGACGGAGAGACAGGCATCGTCAGTATACGACACGCTGCACCTACCGCGACTTGCATTTTCGAATATCTCGTTCCGAACGACCTCACCCCGTCAATATATATTTACAGATTTACAAATAAGAAATGAAAAATATTTATGTTTCATTTTTTATTTAATTTTTATAGATTGGCATAGTTATTTAACTATGCCAATCTTTGCCTTATTCGCAATTTTTCTCGGAAGTTTTGAGGTTATGTTATATAGTAACCTCTACAAAATTTGTAGATTTTTTCTTGACCTACAACTTTTGTATTGGATACTTTTTGATTCAAAGCCAAAAACTGTTATTTTGCTTACTTATCTGAAGATTTCTTATTCTAATTTAATGGTTGTAGCATTAGTGTAGAAATGAGAGCCAGTTTCTTTTGTATTTTCTTCCGTACAATTTAATGTCGTAACCAGTATTGCAATTTTCTTAAAAATTTAAGCAAATAATGAACAATTACTTTAAAATTCAGTGTTGCAAAAGTCGTTTTTGAGTCTTTTCAATTTTTGAGCATGTTGTTAAATAGGAACTATTGTTTTTATTATTGTATCAATAAGCACATGTAAAAACAACAAAAATGTGTCCCAGAAGAACTCTGTACGATGATTTTTCACCACAGAATTTTTTTTTAAAGAAAGTCTGATTTTGACGGAGAAAACTAAATATCTCAAAAACTTCTTGTTTTTTGTGTAATGAAAAAATGTATACTTATTTAAGGTATAAAAAGGCACGCCTTCACAAAATTTGATTAAAATTGAATTATTGTTGCGACAACAAAAAATTAAAACAAAAAATTCGTTTTGGCATTGTCATTCGCATTTTTCTCGAAAATTTTGAGGTCATAGTAAAAAGTGACCCATATGAATGTTGTAGATTTTTTTATGATCTACAACTTAGTATAGGACGTTTTTGGATAAAACAGCAAGTTTCGCCGGAAAGCGCAATAATATACTTTGCACCCGCTTTCAACCCCCCGAAATAAACATTATACCACCCCACGACCTGCATTTATTTTTTCTACGTTCACTATGAGCCCCTTTACCATTTCCAATGATAAAACTCCTGTCTACAATTAATACCCACTCTCAACTTAATTTGCCTGCACTAATAATTATTCTTACTGATTATGTTTATTAAAGTAATGTCCGTATTTCGCATTTACGTTTTGTGGATCGTTCAATAAAATTTTTATTTCCCTATATCAAATAAAGACACGATTAAACAAATTCTTTAGGTGACAAAAACATATAGTTTTAAAATAGACAGTCTGAAAGAACATTTTCAGTACAAGAGGCCACAAGGACCACAAAAAAGCCAGAATGGGAATACGTTTAATACCCTGGGGCAAAGTTCTCTATCATGTGACGGGTTTGTCCCTTTTTTTGTATCGCTCATATAATACCGGCGTGGAATTTTTTCATTAAAAATTCCCACTTTGTGGTTTTGTTCTGCGTTCTTGTTATCTCCTCTTGTAACTCTAGATTACTCTCATAAAAGGTCACAAATAGCTCTCCATCCTTAGGGTTATAAGTTATTAACTATATTACTATTTCATACCACTATTTCATTAATATATGCGGTGCTATACATCAATGATTCATTTGATTTTTTAAGTTAGCTACAACTTATGAATTTGTGACACAATTTATTTTTCAATATTTAAATTATTCATTTAAATTATCATATATGTAAATACTATTATTTAAACTTGAGACACGTTTTTAATCTATTGAAATTGTCGTTTCCATAAAAAAAATTTTAAAAACTGACCTATATAAGTACGATGTCGGTAAGTTATGAAAACACCATAAAATCACACACTAATTATCTGTTCTACTTATATTTTTTTAACCCCCACAATCAAAGCATTTCGATCTTCGAAGGAATATATGAATTAACTAATTATTTATTATTAGAAGTCCGAGTAATTAAATGTGAAATTTTTTTTGCTCGATATATATTTACAATCATGTAAACTTGGAGTGGTTATATTAATTTACCTGTAAATTTTCAAATATCCTATGATATGGATAATGATATTTTATGTTTTTGTAGTTAGTACACTTGAAACGTAACATACCTGCATATAAAACTGAAAAATAGAAAAATCAAAATATAAATATATTAATCTCATATAAATTATAACAAATACATAATTAAATTAATAAAAATAAATCTCATATAAAAGTATAGTCGATGATTTTTGGTAATCAGAGGATCACAAAGAAAACATAATATAGACATCACCACGATTGATTTAGAAAAACGCGGAGCATTTTCTTACCTTACACAATATTCCAGAATGCATTTAAGTACTGTATTTGCGGTTTTTTTTAATTATGTGAAATGTATTAATAAATGTTAAGTGTGTATATGTTTTATAGTTGAGTGTTAGAAAATGTCTGCGCATACGTTATGGCGCGTATACCGTATCAACTTGCAGCTCCTGTGCATAGGCACCAAAGGATGAGATGTTAATTATGTATAGTTACTTAGAGTATGTGCCGTAATAAGTAATCCAATATTGAACTAATATCGATTTGGCTTGCATAATTAATACTATAGTTCTGAGAAACTTCGCGTTGCATAATAAGCTACTTAGGGTAACTTGCCCACGTTCAAAGATAATTACTCTGCACGTAGATCCTGCAGATGTCAAAGTTAATGATGATGAGTTGTCTAGCAATTAGCCAGATTAACGCCGTAAATAGCTACAACTTCAACAGATTTTGTGATTACAACTTCAAGATTGGCCCAAGGATATTAATACGAATGCCACTTTTTTTCATTTGCGTTGTTGTTTTGTTTTTTACCCTTGCTAAAGAAGCCAATAATTGGTAATTTTTGTTATTTTTTTTTCAAATCCGAACCAAACATAAAAAAAGCAATATTATAACATTTTAATTGAAAATGGCAACAAAATATGAATGTTGTAATGATTTAACCGTTGCTTTTTTGAACATGTGAATGAGACGAGAATAACATATTTTATAATCGTACGGTGCAGCCATCTGTTGGATAAACACCACATCATTTTCTTCGACCAATCAAATTCAAATGGTACAGTCTGAAGCAGCAGCATGAATACGTAGCCAGGGGAATCACAAATATTGAGCAATTTCGGCCTAACAAAAATATTGATCGCATGTTGACACGGGAGGTGTAGCGGCGCTGCGCCCGGCAAACGAAAGCCATACGAAAAATAAATTTTACCGTGCTGGTGCTACGTAGATAGCAACGACTCGCTTATAAATTAGGACAGCATGTTCTTGCGGAAGTGTATGTGATCAACATGAATTGTTGAATTTCGACCAAAATAGGCTAGAACCCGAATACGAGAAATAATTTTTTGCCGCCCTGATGGGCTCTACGCAGACAGCAAAGAGCGAGTTATAAATTAGGAGCGCATGTTCCCGCGAGGGTTTATAGTACAGTCCCCGTACGACACACGGAACGAAGAATAATCAACAACCGCAATACCTACTTACAATGTTACAACTACTAAATAATTAATAGGAGTTAAATAAATTATTACTAAGGAAATACAAGTAATTTACTTTTTAATCAGTCATTTATTATTCGTCATAGAATTTCAAATATTAAGTATTTAGATTTAGAAAATAATATTAATACCAAACACTTGTTGCTTGGCAATGCATTCAGGGCAATCGCAATCTATGTAGGATGGTTGGCTTTAGTTCGACTTGTTGTACAACAGACGTAGAACAGACGCTAGAAATATGGGCAAATTAAAAAATCAGCTGCCTTTATGTGGCCCGCGTTCTAAGAAAACTAATAACTTGCGAGAGTACCTGCGGTAAGTGTATATGTAGATATTATACGTGTAGTGTAATTCTTCGCTAAATAACTTCGCTAGTGAATTTGGGCAATACTCTCTTATAGGTGTAAGCGTGCCGGATAAATATTTGAACATGTATCTATATAATATATAATAAATGACTTATACATATACATAAAGCTGCCTGTTTTATCGAAATCGCTATTTTTTCTCATACCTACAATTGAACTTGAAGTACGTATACTACCAAGTCTATACATAGCAATAATAATTTTGAATAAAACTTCAAAATGCAGTATCCAACTGTATCTAGAATTAAAATAGGAATATTATATTTACTAACACCTATTTGCGTCACCCGATAAAAATTTGAATTTTTATATGAGGTGTGTTTTACCTGAAAGTATCGATCTCTGCTAAGTACGAACGAGACATTCGAGATTATTGATGCACAAAGAAAACGTTAAATGGATTTAAATAAGTATCTGAGTACGAATGCTTTCACGGCCAGAGTAATTTAAATTCAGATGATAAATAGTTACCGGTTTATGCCGTGAGTAAAAATTCATAATTACTGTCTTCGCGAACCATGCTGTTCGCTTCTTCGGAGCTAACTGATAATTAGTGACTAATTCTAATAATAAATGTAAAGCAATAAATGATTTATGTAAGAAAAGCTGTCTGTTTTACCAAAACTACAATTTTTTTCAACATACAAAAGGTAAAATGTTCAACCATAGTTAGTAGTAAAATAGGAATGTTATAATAAAGCAATTAATTAATTTGTATCACTGTATTGTTTTGTGGAATTGTATTTGTATTTAAAATATACAAGAAAAGCATTTCAGAACATGCGATAGTCACATACACAAAATTATTAGGAAACGGTTCGGCGCCAGTCGACACCGCACGGCCCCTTTGATCTTCGCCGCCAAAGAACGATACCGCCGATCCCCTCATCTAATCAGTGCGTTGCTTGCATATTCTGCGGAGTGTACAGTGGGCGCGGCTTGTTCCCACCTCTCACGCCACAGTTTCGTCGAACTTTTGAGGCCGGTGACTAACATTTACTCTTAATTCTAAAATCGTCCGTTATTTTGCTCTACCCTTATTTTATCTGTGTGTATAGTAATATTGTGCTCGCTCGTATGTTTTCTATCGCACGACTTGAAGAAGCAGTTTTATTGAAGCGGGTCTTCTCGTTGACTTCTCTTTTTTCCTGATGCGCCGTCGTCGCCTCCTACTACGCCTCCACGTATATCTCAATCTTCCGTCGAGAGACAAGACAGACCGTTCAATTCAGTTTGTTTCAAATCTTGTTAGTATTAAGTTGCTTTATTGAATTAACCCCGGTTGAACGGGTCTCCCGGGGGAGCGAAAACGGCGACGCCGAACGGCGGATGGAAATAAAATGTAATGACGGTTTTCCAATCACGAAACGCGCGCTGCGCCCTCTAGATTAGATGTCCGAATCGATAGATCACCACAAACGACGTGTGTACGCTTAACGGAAGACAGAGCGATCTGTACATTGCACTTGGACGTGTGCTAGATTAATTTGATTGATGAGGAACACGTTGTGAAAAAAGTACTTGTGTAGTGTGTAGTTTCTGTGTGCTTTATACTGACACCCAGTCTCCAATTATTTCATGTCGTAGACATATTATGACATGTTACAATCGAGCAGTTTGGATGTGTGTTATTTCAAGTGATAATCGATAGTAGAGGTTGCTTTGAGTTGGTATTTTTTATTATGTTTATTATATTTTTTTGTAGAAGTGCTATACATGCAGAAATTGTAATTACTGTACGTTTAACAATAAAGTTAATTAAGGCTCCGTTTTAAAAACATCGCAACTTCCAAACGAAATATTTCGTTGCGATGTTTTTTTTTGCTGGGAGTGGTCTGCCTGGCCCCCACCAACGTCAACCAGGCCACAGTTTTATGATAAGGGGAAGTTGGGGGGTTTAGAGGAAGCAGGCAAAGGCGGAGCATAGTCGACGCGAGTACATTCGAAGGGGAAGTACTCAGCCAGTTTGTCGCCGCGAGTCGGCGCTTTCGCTTTCGCTCAAGTTACAATGTATTAGTGTTCTCACTCATCACTGCATCCCGGACTGCATACAGCTGGCTGGCGGCCGCCAGGCGGTAAAAGAAAATATATTGATTTAAGTTAGAGAGAGCGCCCTTGCTATTACAATATTTAATCTTTTTAACAGGGTGACATACATACTGTATAGTAAATTGCCAAAAATGTATTAACTCATGATAACTCATCGGTGAATTATGGACTTCAATTTAGAAAGGAATTAATTAAAATCGAGCAATGCAATGAGGACCCAATACATCTATAAACATGCTGGATATCGAACGAACGCACGGCAGTGACACGAAGACAAAAATAAAAAAAATTAATCTGATGCGTTCAGGCACATTACTTTATCATACCATATATAATATTAATAGTTTAGCTGCATGAGATTCTATTTGATCGAGATCGGCCATGTCTGCATTAAAATAAAACTACTGGAACTAGACGGATATTTTGATTATATTGACAGTAGGTATTGTCAAAACACCAGCGTTTGACACTACCTACTGTCATTAGAATCACAATATCTGACAAATCCTGGCTAACTAGTTTTAATGCAGCGATCTCGATAAAATAGAATTTGCTCATGCAGCTAAACTATTCATTTTACCAAAAAATGCCATTGTCATAAATTGTTCAGAATTTCCTGTACTTTAATTTATTATTTAACTATTTCGACAAATTTCCAGAAATGGCGGCTTATTTGCAAAATCTTTCAAAAATGCTATAAGACTAAACCTCCAGTTCCTTTGGATCCTTTTCAACAGAAAGCTTTTCAGCTCTAAGTTTGGTTATGAAACTTCTAAATATGAAGTTTTGTCCCGATACCTTAGTAGTTTCTCCGGAATCGTCGCCACAAAAAACACACACACACATACACAGAATTTTTTTTTTACCTGGGTCAGAAATGTTCAAGGAATCCAAAAAGACATTTCCGTTAAAACCTCAAAAATTTTGTTTGGCACGATTACAATACTTTACATACTACGTATGATAAAGTAAAATCATAGTACATAGTCCAAAGTTCCCCAAACCATTTATATAAATCCCAAATATTTGTCACCTACAAGTTCGCTATATTTTATAAACGTTTTGGGCGCCATGAATGCAAGATTCATGAATGAAAACAAATTCTGGCATTGGCTATATCCAGTTCCCGCTGTAATACTGCCCAATACAGTCGCTGAACTAATATCCATTAGAGCCGATCCAAGTTCGTCACTGCTAATTGTCTCTTCCTGTCCACAAAACCGACATTTTAAATAAAATGTTCATTTGAGTCCTGTTCTGGTCTCTTTGTCTCATTTGTAATTAAATAATTACAATATTGTTCTTTTAGATTATCTATACATATATTTTAACTTAGGTGGTACGTAGTCGTCTTTTACTAATTCGTCTAGAGGATAGACGCGGATGTTTAGGTATTTTGCCACGACTTCTACCCATTATTAAACAAATGTACCTAACACCTAGCAGGTATAACTACACTAAGTATAATATAATACAGTATATCATATATGACTTTTATCGTGTGTTAAATTTGTAAACCGTGCGTATAAATGTGAAATGCGAGAACTCGGTTCTCCCGATTCAATAGACGCTACGGTCATAACTTGTGAAAAGTCTAATCTAAAAATAGCAGTAGGCGTGGCGTAGTTATAGGCGGTGTTTAAAACTCCTAACGTCTGCTGTCTACACCGGGCTCGTAATATAGGCAAATTACATACATTTCTGGCAATTACGCTTTGTTATCGCAATTATAATGTTTAGATTAAAATTGTACTTAAATAAAAAATCTATTTTTGTATCATGAGTTGGGCTAAATGATTTATATTTGAAAAAAACCAAAGATGTAGAAGTAAAATTGATTTTTATCTTTAAAAAAATTTTTTTTTCATCCAGCCCAACTTGTTATTTATCTAAGAAGTTACATAAAAAATTTCATAAACTTTGAACAATAAATAACGCTTTTATTTGCAAACGCGTTTTAGGAGAGGTAGAACTGGGTCTTAAGGGATTTTTATTTATTTACAAGTACTGACCGCATTTTTCGGGTGGTGGAAAAAGTTAAGTAAAGTTAATAAAGCAGAATAAAGTTAGACTTGAAATTGTACATAGATAAAAAATCTGTTTTTGTAATGTGAGTTTGGCTATTTGAACTATATCTGGAAATAATGACGGAGTCTAACTAATCCGAGAAAATTATTCTTTCGTAAAATCATTTTCTGGGCGTGTGACACACAACATTTTATGTCTTTCTAAGCTCTTTCAGAATCACTGACAGATTGGTTTTTAATATAAACAACGTTACATTTTAATCGCAAACATCAAACCGAACCGAAGGCTGTGCTTTCTAGTAATAAAATTACATTATTACAATCAGTCCATCGCTTTGGTTTATCAAAGTAGAGAACGTTTGCAGTGAAGAACATAATCGCCAGACGGGCGAGTGGGTGGACATGCGGTCAAGAGGGTGCCAAAGTGGCGTAAAAAATGGTACCATTTACAGTCAAATAACCAGGTTGAATAAATTATCCACAGTAGCTGTAAGATCTTGTACTAATTAAAATGCAGGTTCTTCATTAACGATACATTTTATTATCAGTCAATTATAATCTTCTTTTTTAATAATACAAAACACCATGACAACGTAACACTACTTAGAAAGCCTACTAAAATATACTGTAATATATATAATGAGATAACACAATTCATTAACATCGAACAAACCTATACTAATATATTACATCCCTCCCTCTCAAGATACTACCGATAGATCAAACGGTCAGGTGGTTTAACATTTCTGTGAGGACGTTTGTCTACAGGTTTTTGTGACAATTGCTCTGGGCTGGGACTTGATAGTCTAGGTATAATTTGATAGTGTTGATCAGAACTTTCAAGTTCCTGGTGTTGCGTTTCTAATTCCTGTTGTTCAAGTTCCTGGTGTTGCGTTTCTAATTCCTGTTGTTCGTTACTGACCTCTTCATGATTTTCTCCTATTTTCTGTAATTGGTCTGTATGTCTTTTCCATACTGTGTCATGTTCATCCACAACTCTTACCAAATACGTTCTTTCGCCTAGTACCTCTATTACTTTACTCGCTTTCCATGTTACCTTATTTGGATTTCGGTAACACCTAGCATATACTGTTTCTCCTTCTTTAAACATCACATTCCTTCTTCCTCTCCAATATGCTGATTGTTTATTATCCTTTTCTACCTCCTTTATGATTAATCCTATTGGAATTCTGAGTTTTCTTCCAAACATTAAATAGGCAGGGCTTTCGTGGGTTTCAGAATGAGGTGCATTTCTGTATGCTAACAAATATCTACTTAAAATTGTACTCATTGTTACTGTAGAGTTCCTCATATCATTAAATGCTTTAAATAATCCCTGCTTAACAGACTTTACAGCATTTTCCGCAGCACCATTTGTTGCTGGATGGTAAGGCGGAGATGTAACATATCTAATTTTATTCCACATACAAAAGTTTGCGAATTCCGCTGAAGTAAATTGCCTTCCATTATCCGACACTATTTTCTTGGGTAAGCCCAATCTTGCAAAAACTTCCCTAAGTACTTCTAATAGTGTTAGCGAATCCAACTTTTTCATCTCCATTACTTCCGGCCATTTTGTATAAGAATCTGTCAAAATCAAGAAAGTCTTTCCTCTTACAGGTCCAAAGAAATCCAAATGGACTCTTTCCATTGGCTCCGTAGTTTTATCCCATTTAATCAATGGAGACTTCTCGGGTGAAGGTCTCACCGCTAAACATGCATGACAGCTCTTTACCAAACTTTCGATATCTTTGTCCAATTTTGGATACCAAAAATAGCATCGAGCCAACGATTTCATTTTAGATATTCCCATATGTGAAGCGTGTAAAATATCTAGCACCTTTCTTCGCAATTTTTCCGGGATTACTGTCCTATATCCCCACATTATGATTCCACCATCCACTGACAGTTCATTTCTTCTTCGTTGATATGGTTCTAGTTCCTTGTCGACTGCTGCTGGCCATCCGCTCATTATGAAATTATGAATTTTTCCTAGCACTTTATCAATTCTAGTTGCAGCTCTAATTTGTAAGGAATCCACGGGCATTGTTTTCTCCAAAAATGATAAATATCCCATCTTCGTCGCCAAAATGTAAGATCTTGTACTAATTAAAATGCAGGTTCTTCATTAACGATACATTTTATTATCAGTCAATTATAATCTTCTTTTTTAATAATACAAAACACCATGACAACGTAACACTACTTAGAAAGCCTACTAAAATATACTGTAATATATATAATGAGATAACACAATTCATTAACATCGAACAAACCTATACTAATATATTACAGTAGCAATCATGGGTCATGTATGCCCTTGTATTGGGGTGCATGGGTGAGGTTTTGTAGGTCTGCCGGGGTGTTTCCGCCGCAATTTCAGTCTGTCATCGGGAAGATTACTTTCTGGGGATATATTTAAGAATAATCAATCAACCCAAACCTGATTCTTTTACTGTAAATAGTGCAATTTTGTGCGTCAGGCGACGCACAAAATTGCAACCGTGGGTGGGTGGAACCTACAGACTGATTGTATGTAACAATCTAACTTTATATATTTTTTTCATCCTTTAACAATCTAGGTGCGGAAAAGCCACTCCTAGATGGTTGTTAGACAATCGTATGTGATTGATTAACTTATTGTTACGGTACCAGGAACAGACGGACAGAAGTTCTAGCCCCATATTTTAGCCGGTAGTTTGCTTATCTCATTTGGATACCTCAAATTGAAACTTGCGTAATTTTTGTCAGGATTGATAGTACACCATTGATAGTACATTTTCGTGCTTGCCAGAAATTTCTGTATCGATCGATATTTGCTTCACCGAAGCAGATTGTCCCCCAAAATATCTACTAGATTGACTTATTTGAAAATTAGACGATAATCAGTCCAATTCTGTATCACAGTTGCTACATTGGTTGCTAGGAAAGTGAATTGTTAAAGCTTAAGTTTTAACAACTGTCGTAGCAACTGATACCAATTTGTCAATTCTGTAAGAACGAATTTATCAACCGTTGTTAAATTACAATTTTTACGCGAGTTGTTAGCAAAGTTGCTATATGCTGAATTGGGGCTAACTTCATGTATGTCACATGTATGTTATGTTTTGCGGTGGTTGTACGTCAACGCATGAAAATAGAGTGAATATTTGAAAATGTCTAAAGAAGAATCTGGAAACTGTGATGAAAAGAAGCGGCGAGGGAAGAGGGTTAATTCAGAGCAAACCGAATATATTTAAAATTATATAGAAGCCAACAAAATTGTATTAACGGGAAAATGCCATCCTCTTCGTATAGAAGAATTTGAAAAGTCTTGGGATGACCTAACTGCCGGCCTAAATAGCATCGAAAATGGGACAGATGTGTTTTATATTAGGCATATAACTAATATTCTGAAACATACTAACCCTCTTTTCGTAATTACAAATTCTTCAATTGACGGAAATTTTACGTATCGTGGTAATAAGTTATCAGAGATGACAGTGCTGATTTCTTTAATAATGTAATCCTTCCCACTCCCTCAGAATTTCGCCTATCCGACCTCCCATTTCAATGAAAAAAAGACCCGGCGCGTCAACGTGCGCAATAAAATTTTGATCTTGTGATTTCCTGCAAAGTTGCGCATCTGTATAATCTGTGCTATAAGACAGCCTATAAACTATATATCAAATATTTTTAAAACATTTGTGACAAAATCCACGCGAGTATTCCATACTGTCGTTAGTCTAATAATCTATACGTACAAAAAGTCACATCAAAAGTATTCTGTTTTGCGTAGGCACTTATGAACAAGCCCGCATTTTGTATCCACTACGCCGACCTAGGAATTGATTCATATGTTAGGCAACCGTATACGACATATAATGATGTTTATGTTTAAATATAACCAAACACGTTCAGATATTTATTCTTGGTATTTTGCGTTGAGTTGTTCAGCGGTTCTCGAAAATCCTCTATCGATTCGGTAAACACTTTTAACGAGGGTACAGTTTTGTTGTTTGCGAATTACCGAAAGCCGAACAAACACGCAAACATATGTGTGTGTGTGCGTACGCGTACAGTCGACGCGACGCGACGGTGGCTAGTAGTAGCCAAGCAGCAATACGGACAGGCGGACGGGCGGGCAATGTAGGTACATTATAATATTTTCATGATATTCGTCAAAGTTTTAAGTGGCTGCCGCAATGCCTGGCCCGCCTGTCACTTGTTTTAGGGCTACTTATGTATTTATGGAGGATTTTGCGATGCATGGCCATCACTAAACATGCCCATACATTTTTTATGACTTTCCTGTGGACAGTTTCTCTCGTGACCAAGGGATATAATTAGCACATGATAAAGGAGCTGCTTTATCTATGTCCGTCATTTGCAAAGAAAATGGAATTACGCATGAATACCCAGGCTTCTTAGCATACGTTTTATTTATCTAGTTTTTGTATGATAGAGGAGATAGTATGATTATTGAGATACAGGATCTACAATAAGGGCAAAGAATTTACAGAATACAAAGATGGATCATAGTATACAAGCTGAAATTATACAAGCAACAAGGTACCCTACAAGGTACAAAGTACTTTCTTCTTCTTCTTTATTTTAAAATTCTTACGAAAAAAGGCATGTTTAGTTATTCTTCTTCACAAACAAATAAAAACACAGTTTTATCATTTTTTAGAAATGTAGGTACAGGGAATCATAAAGAAGGTGACTTGTATTTTTTATGAAAATAAATATAGCTCAAAAACCGTACATGTTATACATTTTGTATTTGGAGTCACCTTTAAAAATACAGTTTAAAATATTTTTAAAATTATTAAAATATATTTATCAGCGAAAACTTATGTAGATACATACGTGTTAAACTGTACAATCCAGATAACATTTGTAAAAAAGGGTTGTTTAATGAACGTTATTTTTTTATAAAATATAATCTTTAGACTCTTTGTCCAAAATAAAGAAACACTTGTTTATAACAGGGTGGAATATTCAGGGATATTTTCATGACAACACATTCTTTTCAGTCAGAGTTTTGATAGTCATTTGAGGCAATATGAAACTTTCTTTTTCGTGAATCTTTGTACGTTTGATGGGAATCTAAAGTCAAGTACAGCTTTAGCCACCTCAACTAAGAAATACGTTACATAAAATCGAACTAAAAAGTTATTTCTTATTATTATTATTCTTGTACGCCCAGATTCCCCGCATTTTTTAAAATGTAATTGTCAGTGTAAGTAAAACTTTGCATACGACCCTATTTGTGTTTTTTTCAAATCCTTAAGTATTAACAAAACAACGTAGAAAGAACACTAGTCAATATCTATTACAGCGATAAAAGGTAAACATAATAAAAATGTGTCGAAAAACAAACAAATCAATTGATATGAGACTTTTTACTATTACAGATTTTGTAAATGTCATTCTGAGCAAAAACTTTCATGTGGATTCTTTCAATTCGGCTCTCGCCATCTTCAATGTAAGTAAATGTCAAAGTTCAGCATGGAACTACAAAAAACTGCACGAGACAATGGGCACATCATCTTCAATGGACACACATTGTGATTATTAAATATTTTAATAGTTCTTGAATAGTTGCTTGAATAGAGTTAACAACAGTTCGTTACTGCTTTCGAAACCTTACGCAAATGATGGGTTTGGATAAAATGCGATCGTAAAAAAGCTGGCGCGAGTTGGAAAATTGGACCTCGTGATCGGAAAAATCTATTACGAGCACCGCGGGGCTTCGTGTGGAAAACTGTTCTCACGTGCGATGGCCGTTATTATACGGAGATAATTGATATTAGATCGTTGCCCGCGGCGCGATAGCGTTTTTCTGGTTATTACCGCGGCACCAAACAGATCTGTATTCTGCGGCACGGGAACACTTGATAATATGGAATGCAAATGGGGTCGCACACAAAAAAAGGTGGATGGCGTGCGTTCATCCCCTATCACAGAAACCTATACCTTGCAATTTTCGGTACTGTAATTACTGCCAAATACACGGACTAACGAGTATAGAGCTGTGGTGGCGGGCACGCTATGCACGCGCTAGTTGCCCTGCCTTGTCCTGCACCATATTTAGGTGTGTGTGTCGCCAAAATATTTACCGAATTCAAAAGTCGACAACTGAAATGGAAGAGAAAACTGTATAACGTCATTACATTGAATATATGCCTGATTACAAGCTACAACTAGCTTTGCCACTTGAATTGAGACTCACCTATGTCAGGCCGAAATCGATTGTCAAGAAACTAATAAAGATTATATGTTCCACAATAACTTTTGAGTTTAATTATACAAGGTGTCCCACTTTTTTTAGATACAAAATGTCATTCTGAATAAAAAGTTTCATATGAACTTAGGGGTTTTTCCAATTCCTTAACAAGTTAGAGCTGTTCAAAATGAAAATCAAGCATATCTTTAACTACCGCAAATGACGAGATGTCCTACATATGTCTATACATATGGATCTAACTATTCCCATAATGGATGTAATTTTTTATTTCGCGTGAAAATGTCGTTGTTTATAAAGAATTTTGGATATGCTAAGCAGTCGGTAGCCATAGTTAAAAGTTTGATTCATCATCCAAAAAAACAATAGTTTAAAGGAAAGCTGGTTAATCGACGGTGAGATATAAAGGAGAAAGGTATTTGTCGGGCAATTCCGTCATACGAAGATCGAAGATCGAAGAGGACTAATAGTCCGAAACACGTGTCTACGGTTGCATCTTCGATCTTCGTATGACGGAATTGCCCGACAAATACCTTTCTCCAACAATAGTTTACTTTTGTGCTAATATAACATATTTGTATTTTGCAACTATCCTGAATGTTAAATCAAATTTCAACAATGGCTTTCGACTTTTTAGGACGACATTTATAAATAATAACTTTCTCGAGAAAGGAAAATTGTGGTTCATTATAGCCTGTAGGTATCGTTAGGTCCATCTGGAGACACACTGTATACAAAATTTCAATGTTTAACCTGCTATCCTAGCCTACTGACGTGGTTACATGAATTGTAATGTACGAGGGAAAAATATAGTTTTGCGTTATTCCAGCTATTTGCTAAATGCATATTACAGTTGTGGTAAAAACGACACTATAGTTGCTTTACTATTATTATAGAAAGGTTTGTAAACTTAAATGTAAGATGATTTGTACTGTAAGGAAAAAAGTATATAAAACTACGTTCGTTCTGTCTTTAATGTATGCCTGAAACAAAGAAAATATTCAATTATTTTTCCTAATCCATGCGATGTGCGAAATGATAACAAATAAGCCCATTAACAAGTTTACCACTAGCATTATCAAAGTGTCAATCACTGAAACAAAGCCTTAAGCACAATAAAACAAGCAAGCCGTACTTTCCAGATAGACGTAGACGGTTAGATTTGAGTTTGAGCTTTGTTGCTGAACGGAACAAGTAACATGGGATGGTGTAGCGCAGACTACAGACTAAAGTCCGGAAGCAACATAGGGGATATAAAAGATTTAATGGTGCTGGCAAAGTTGGACACCCACGGTCTATACATACATACACGGTATACACACGTTTTGCTAGAGCACTGATTTAACTAAAGCAAGTCGATATTTATAGTGAACCCGAACCTGCCTAGCGAGCTTAAACTACGAGTCCTAAAGCCACTTTGAACGTTGTTCTTTCTCTTGAACGTTGAAGTAAATCTGGATCTACGACAATATTTCTTTTACTACTTTTAGGAGAAATTATCAGACCAAGTAAGTAGGGTGTTTAAATATATATATAATATATATATATATATAATATATATATATATATATATAATATATATATATATATATATATATATATATATATATATATACAGGGTGAGTCACTAGAGTCGCGGTGGTAGATATAGCAATTATCTTTAGAGATGGAAAAAAATATTTAATACAAAAGTTGTTTGGCATATCATTTTTTACAACGTAAAATTATTTTCATTTATACTGGGTGTTGCATTTAGGCGTAGCAGAAAATAAATTAACTTTTTTAAATGGAATGCCCTGTATATTATAACATATTATGATTGCGAAGAAAATTGTCTTACTAATTGTATCAGGTGATATTGACGTAAAGCTAATAGTTTCTGCAATATTACATTTTTTATTAAAAAAATGGCCGTTGCAGGCCTTTTCCGAAAACTACGTAATAGCGTCATTTTTGCAGATATTTTCTTACAACTTTGTCAGAAAATAACCAATACTAATAGGGAGGTGATAGTGCCCAAAGAAATTTGATGCGCTATACAGGATGTTCCTAGCACCTAATCAATTTTGATATTTTTCAAATGGCTTTTTCTTGAGTTTTTTAAATGGAACGCCCTGTATATTATTTGCTGGTTGCATTTCCCATTAAGTTGCCTTTAATTTATATTAAGTGTGGCATATACATATTTGTACCCGTTTTCGTGATATTTGGAATTTAAAGAAAATGTGTAATAAAGTATACCAATACAGTGCTTTAATATTACACCCTGCATAACATGGTTCTTTTTTAATGATTTTTTTTTGTAAAGAGAACATAGAAAGGAAAAAAATACTTTTGTTGAATTAAAAAACTGACAGAATTGCTCAAAACAAATTGAAAAGTACATGGAATTACCATTTAGTTACTCAATATGAAAAATTAATATAATTTGAGACAACTAAAAATTAAATAAAAACAAATAATTAAGAGAAACCACAACTAATAACATTTATTAAACTATTTTTTAAACTTGATAAGCATTAACATAAAACTAGTAAAAAACTATAACAATTAAAGATAAAACAACAAGTAGTTATTGATTTGGTAGGTGTTCAAAATGCCCTCCATTTTGTCTTCTACAAGCATTAATCCGATGGGTAAAAGATCTCGAAGTATTTCTTAACATCTCTCTCTTATTTTCTCTGATGTCAGCAAAAACATTTCTTATTCTAATCTTCATATCGTCTTGTGTGGTAGGTGGTGTCTGGTATACTAATTCCTTAACATGACCCCACAAAAAAAAATCCAACTTATTTAGATCAGGAGATCTTGGCGGCCATAACGTAGGGCCTCCTCTTCCAATCCATTTGTTGGGGTATTGGTTGTTCAAAAATTGTCTTACGTTCAGACTAAAGTGGGGTGGGGCTCCGTCGTGATGGAAAATTAAGTTTTGGCGAATATTAAGCGGCAAATCATCTAAATATTCATGTAGATGGTTGTTAAGAAAATGTAAGTACCTTTGACCATTTACGGAACCCTCAAAAAAGTAAGGCCCTAGCAAATTGGTACCTACTATTCCACCCCATACATTGAGTGACCATCTATGTTGATGGTCCAAAGGCCTGATAACGCGAGGATTTTCTGTTGCATAAAAATGGAAGTTATGTTGGTTAACATACGCATTTTTATGAAACGTAGCTTCATCAGTAAAAAGAACAAAGTCAAAAAAATTTGCTTGTTGTTGAATTTTAGCAGCTGCCCAACTACAAAAATTTAATCTCTTTTCTAAATCGTTTTCGCTCAATTCCTGTACATGTTGCACATGATATGGATGATACTTGTGTCACCGTATTATTCTGGACACAGATGATTGGGTTATTCCTTGATTTCTTATTTGTCTAGTGCTTGAGTATGGATTTTCTACCACACTAGCAACTACCAGAAATTAATTCTCTTCAAGTGTCGCCTCTTTTGTTCTTTTTCTTCTTTTGTAAGTAATAGTACCTGTTGATTCAAAACGTTCCCGAACTCTATTAATTGTTCTTGCATCGGGATGCCGTCTTTCGGGATATCGCTGAGCGTAAATTCTTGAGGCCAGTAGAGCGTTTTTGCCGGCTTCTCCATAGATGTAAATAATATTTATCAGTTCCTCTTTAGTATAATTAAAATTCATCGTTAACAGAGATTACAAATGTTGGTTAGCTATATTAAGTCTGTTGACAGCAATAACTACACGTCTGTTATTTGTTTTTGTTTCCATGACAACGAGGTTAAGTAAATCTAAGCTAACTTAAAATATTAGCGTAACTCTGCTATTTAAATGTATCTTTATAAAAAATAGCATTTTTAACTTTACCAACATTTATAATTTATTTATATTATAACAAAATACATGAAAAAAACTAACTCAATTATACAGGGTGTAATATTAAAGCACTGTATTGGTATACTTTATTACACATTTTCTTTAAATTCCAAATATCACGAAAACGGGTACAAATATGTATATGCCACACTTAATATAAATTAAAGGCAACTTAATGGGAAATGCAACCAGCAAATAATATACAGGGCGTTCCATTTAAAAAACTCAAGAAAAAGCCATTTGAAAAATATCAAAATTGATTAGGTGCTAGGAACACCCTGTATAGCGCATCAAATTTCTTTGGGCACTATCACCTCCCTATTAGTATTGGTTATTTTCTGACAGAGTTGTAAGAAAATATCTGCAAAAATGACGCTATTACGTAGTTTTCGGAAAAGGCCTGCAACGGCCATTTTTTTAATAAAAAATTGAATATTGCAGAAACTATTAGCTTTACGTCAATATCACCTGATACAATTCGTAAGACAATTTTCTTCGCAATCATAATATGTTATAATATACAGGGCATTCCATTTAAAAAAGTTAATTTATTTTCTGCTACGCCTAAATGCAACACCCAGTATAAATGAAAACAATTTTACGTTGTAGAAAATGATATGCCAAACAACTTTTGTATTAAATATTTTTTTCCATCTCTAAAGATAATTGCTATATCTACCACCGCGACTCTAGTGACTCACCCTGTATATATATATATATATATATATATATATATATATATATATATATATATATATATATATATATATATATATATATATATATATATATATATATATATATATATATATATATATATATATATATATATATATATATATATATACTGGTATTTGCTATAATTGTAAGTGCTTGATGATGAGTACATTAATTTCGTTCTCACAGATCCGTTACAATTTATGGTAATTACTATTCGAGTGGCGTGGTCGCGTGCGTCGACACATCGACGAGTTAGAAGTGTTGCTAATTCTAACTGACGCATGATAATTCTTCATTAGTTCGGCCAGCACATCACCCAAATTAAGATCTATTAAAACGTCGAAGCCAATTATGCAAATGGAATGCGTTATCCATCGTAACAACGGTATTGGCTGAGTGCTTGCTATGTGCAAATATTATTACGTTCGCCAGCAATCCAGAAACTTCCTATAATACAACAAAAATTATTTACACAAACCATATCTGATGAGGCGAAGGACAAGGTATATAGATATAAAACTGTACCTAGGTATATACGTCAAAAGTTGGGAAAAATATTCCAAATCAATTGAACATTTTCCATTTTTTTTTTCTACGTTGGACAGACTTGGTAACTTTATCTGCCTAATCCTGTAAAATGCATATGATTAACTTCTCACTACGCAATATTTGAAAAATCTATTGTCATGTAATTCACTCGATACCGCAAGCAGGCATTACAGACACTACAGGTACAGACTATATATATATCAGTACATCATCTCATCTTGCTCCTTGGCTATACCGTACTGATGAGGACTAATAGTCCGAAACACGTGTCTACGGTTGCTCCTTTGATCTTCGATCTTCGTATGACGCAATTGCCCGACAAATGCCTTTCTCCTTTATATCTCACCGTCGATTAACCAGCTTTCCTATATATATATATATATATATATATATATATATATATATATATATATATATATATATATATATATAAAGGAGCTCTGATGATATGTACTAGTGTACATATCATCAGAGCTACAAAAATACTAATACTTTAAATGTGTTGTTATCTTGGCGTAGACTTGAGTGTTAAAACGTTAAGAGTTGTTCAAATACCGGCTGCTTTAGTTTGGCGATAGTGTGGTTAGGTGCGGTCGAAACAGAGTGGGATCCATGTTCTTAATGAATGGGAGGATTCGGAGCAATCTGCATAATAAGCAGCGCAAGAAACTCGGCAAGTTCTTGGCCGGACAATTACAAGTGGTGTCCGCTTTAAATATAGAAGGCTTCCGACTGGATGAGGTACTTTCCCATTAGTCAAGTGGGTCCATATTGGCTAGGAGTCGACGCCAGCCTGCCCAGGCGAATTACCGGGGACATCCGCAGTAAGTCCGAGTTTGACTCTCCATTAACGACTAAACCTAACTCTTGCCGTCCTGTTAGAATTAATTCCGGATACAGATCGCTCGGTTCCATCTGGATCCTGGCCTACTACTTCTAATTAACAATCGTCCATGGCACCACTGGCGAACGTGAAAAGGTATTTCACGGTAATTGGACGGAATTATTGCCTATTTCCGTTCTTCGTGTCCGACTCATCTCTACAGTACTACCTACCCAGGTTCCTTCCACTTTTCCACTTATCAAATCTCTGCTTATTTCTCACGATGTTTAATCACATTAATGTAGTATTATTAATTTGATCCGATCTTTTTCTATTTAAAGTGTCGTTAGTTTATAGTTTTTAACATAATTCTCATTCGTCTCTAGATCTACCGCCAGAGAAATTAAAGAAGATATATGGAAAATGTGTTCATTATCTAATTCTCTGCAAATGTTATTCTTTATAAAAACGCAATATCACAAACACAACTGTGTTTGGCAAATGTTTGGCACAACCGTACAAGTTTTGTGTGGTGAACGATTATTTTGGTTATTATCAAGCAGTGTTATTTGGAAAGGTTGTAGAAATAAAAATGATTCAAATTTTAAATCACAGCCTATTGTTTTGTTTAATTCTCTATCTGGTAACTCGCGACGCAAAAACATTTCAAGACGTCAAACTCAGGTCAAACTTTCAAATGCACAGAATTAAAGATACCAAAGATGATATTATGTAAAAGTACGAGTTATATGAAAATAAACATTTAATCTGTTATAGTTAATGCCAGCTACTGATATTTGTTACAAGAGTCACACTTATAGAAAACCAGAAAAATAATAGAAATACATAATGGTATAGCTGGCTGTGAACAACGATCACCATAATAAATTTAATTATAGGAAACGATAATGTCATTTACGCATTGCAAATGAAACGCTGGTTATGGGTAGTAGGTACCTATACAGTATGAGCGTAAATTTTAAAAGGCAAACACTTTTATTAAGGGATACTTAGGGTCACTAAGGGATATCTTCAAAAGTGATATTATAATAACACAATAAATTGTTAAAAGACAAGTTTTATAATAGCTGTACCTAAGTGCTGCTAAATTTATTCAGAAGTTTAAAAGGTAATAATATTAGTAACCGACAAAACTAAAAATCTAATGTGGCCAGGCACATGACTTTATCATACTATATATAATATTAATATTTTAACACAACTATATATGTTATATATGTTAGCTGCATGAGATTCTATTTGATCGAGATCGGTGATGTCTGCATTAAAATAAAACTAGTAGAACTACACAGATATATCGATTATTGACAGTAGATATTGTCAAAACATTAGCGTTTGACACTACCTATTGTCATTAGTATCAAAATATCTGACATATCCTAGCTACTAGTTTTAATGCAGTACGACCGATCTCGATGAAATAGAATTTGCTCATGCAGCTAAAATATTGATTTACCAAAAAATTTCATAGTCATAAATTATTCAGAATGTCCTCTACTTTAATTTATTATTTAACTATTTCGACGAAATTCCAGAAATGACGGCTTATTTGCAAAATCTTTTAAACATGCTAAGACTAAACCTCCAGTTCCTTTGGCCCCTTTCCAACAGAAAGCTTTTCAGCTCTAAGTTTGGTCATGAAGCTTCTAAATATGAAGTTTCGTCCCGATACCAGTAGTTTCTCCGGAATCGTCGCCACAAAAAACCGGTACACACACACATCCATACACACACACACACACACACACAGACATTTTTTTGTACCTTGGTCAAAAATGTTCAGGGGACTCAAAAAGACATATTTCCGCTAAAACCTCAAAAATATTTTTTGGCACTATTACAATACTCTACATACTACGTATGATAAAGTAAAAATGCATACCAGTACTGTAGATAGATAGTAATACATTTATTTCCAGCAAACTGGAAATACAAATACAATACATGTTACACAATTGGAGATAATTAAATGTTCTTCTCGCTTGGAAATGGACCGTAGTCTTTCAGCAGAATTTCTGTCCTATGCAAAAAAATGCATACCAGTACTGTAGTTGCTCTATTTTTGACAAATTAAGTAGGTAATTCGAAACGTGAGAAATGCCTATACTTTTCGAGATACTTACACTGAATTGATTAAGTTCTTTTTTTATTTTTAATGCGACAATAAAAATGTATTTTAGTTCTTATTTAATATTATTGAATTAAACTTTGAGTCTCCACTCTGAGTCTTGTGTGGCACGGGTTAGTAGGTATGCCATCATCGATAGTATATAAATAATTGATTCTGTAAGTTTTATTTTAGAGAAAAATAGTTGACAAAAGTTGGTCATAATGTAATAATGTTTATATAGACGTCTGACGGAAAATACACATTAACGATCTTTTCGCATTTTTAGTAGCAAGTATTTTTGTTCATTGTCTATTCTTAAGATGACAGATTTCGACCAAGCAATAATCAGTTTATGCGAAGTATGTTAGAACCTATGAGCGAAATTATACTTCGTTAGGTGCTGCCGTTTTCGAAGAAATTTGTACACATCGGTAATAAATACACAGCGGTCGGTAATAAATAAGCAGTGGTGACAACAGGGGCATTTCACGTCGGCATATTTTGGTTTCTTTTTACTTGTTGGGGCATTTCACGTGAAGCGGACAACGAAAAAAAAGTGAGGTTTTTAAATTCGCTCATAATCGGCCAAATTGTACGTCTAGAAGATATAAATGTGCATACAGAATATTTTTTGAATGTGAGGTTTAGTTGCCAAGTTATGGCCATCTAACGAATTGATGTGAAGAAAATACGTATCTTTTGGAAGCAATTTTTCAAATTAAACAAATTTACAATAAAATATTAAATGTGGTGGTTTATATAGAAAATTTGTTGATCTTTTTAATTATGAAATCAAATTCGTAGTTTTTTCTGGGATAAAACCAGAAGTATATTTTTTAAATTAAATTTTTAATAACTTCGCCCCTTTTTAAAAAAATAATTTTACTCTCATAATAAAGCTTAAAGTGTGTAGATAATACACTGAAAGTTTTAAAATGGGATCTCAAATAGTTTAGGAGATACGTGTATGTAACTACATACGTGACGTACTGTGCGGGTACTAAGTGCTTGTTGAGCGCGAGCACGATATCTTTCTGGGACTCAAGGCCATTTGACGTGATACTAGAATACAACGCATAATGTGCGCGTACACTTATCCGGGCGATATAGTGTTAACTTTGTGAATCTATTTTTTTACAAAGAAGATTTTAATACGGATGCAGAAATTCATTTTCACGCAACGTCTCACGGAAAGGGGCCATGTGATGGTCTTGGGGGAATCTCAAACGCTTAGTCACACGTGCAAGCTTACAGTTACCTCCAAGTAAAGCAATCATTACACCCATGCGATTGTACGATTGGGCAAAATCATCTTTAAAAGAAATGGCGATTTATTACTACTCTGCAGCCGATATTAAACTGCAGAGGATTTTTCTGCAACCCCGATTTGATGCTGCAATCACCATTCCAGGAACAAAAAAATGCACGCCATTATGCCATCAACCGAAGGCCTTCTTGTAAAACAAATTAGTATTGATTCTCCTGGTAAAATAGTAAAAATTCTCTAAAAATTCTTACAATGCTGTTTCATTTTGTTTTAATGCGTTTTCGTGCAAACAATGCGAGCTCAGCAAGCTCCTAGTACCCGCACAGTACGACACGTATGTATTTACATACACGTATCTCCTAAACTATTTGAGATCCCATTTTAAAACTTTCAGTGTATTATCCACACACTTTAAGCTTTATATGAGAGTAAAATTATTTTTTTAAAAAGGTGCGAAGTTAATAAAAATTTAATTTAAAAAATTTACTTCTGGTTTTATACATGAAAAAAAATTCCAACTACGAATTTGATTCCATAAATGAAAAGATTAACAAATTTTCTATATAAATCACCACTTTTAATATTTTATTGTAAATTTGTTTAATTTGAAAAATTGCTTCCAAAAGATACGCATTTTCTTCATATCAATTCGTTAGATGGCCATAACTTGGCAACTAAACCTGACATTAAAAAAATATTCTGTATGCACATTTATATCTTCTGGACGTACAATTTGGCCGATTATGAACGAATTTAAAAACCTCACTTTTTTTCGTTGTCCGCTTCACGTGAAATGCCCCAACAAGTAAAAAGAAACCAAAATATTGTTTTTAAAAACTTGTTGCTTAGTTTAGCGATTGCTGTCATAGGTCTAACTTTGAACTTGTATTGCTTAATTAGGGTATTCGCAAAATGAGAAGAGGCCGCGCATATTTGTAATAGAATTTGTAACCGAGTGGAGCAGAAGACTGTAGCCATTTTAATTGTATTAATTTTTTACTTCCGGGCGAGGGCATCCACTTCGTTAAATCCGGGTGATGGAAGGACGGTGTCGCAATTTATGCAGCAGCAATTAAGGACCCCCATTTTCTGGGCACACCCGACTCCGAGTCTTCTCTTGTTTATCATCGACGGCGCAGTACTCCGCCGTCTTTGACTCTTCTTCTTCATAAGGGCCGAAGAGACAAAGAGGTTGCAACTTAGGCGTACGCGCGTAAATAACTTCCGCAAATTAAGACCGTAAGCTGGTGTACACTCGCAGTCATTAATTATGCTACTCGGGCGAAGTAAAACGGAAGAGAACAATGTAGTGTAGTATAATTTTTCCTGAAGCAACACTAAATAAACATCATAATAAAGAGATTTTCGATTTTATTACATGCTAGTACAGATTACAGAGGTCCCCAACGTTTTTGTACCCAAGAGCACATTCGAGAAGAATGCCAGGCCTGCGAGCACCCAAAGCAAAATGAGAAAAGAAAAATAAAATAAAATGTTTGTAAATTTACAAATAATACTTACAGATGATATAAAAAAGTTTTAATTTAAAAGTGCAATTTTATTGTTATATTCTAAAAGAGTTTATTAGGTTGGTAAACATATTTGATGTTTAATACGAAGGAGGATATAACTTATTGTTTATATTTTTAAGTTAAATAAGTATTCCAAAATAACAATATATTAGAGGCATTGCACGTGAAGCGGCCAACGAAAAAAAAAAAGAAACCTATTATTCGTTAGATGAATTTTACAGTTCCCGCCTAAATAGGCATCTTACGTTGACATTATAATTGATTTGCTTTTGTTCTCTGTTGAGCTCTGTTTTCAAAATGTATAAATGTATACGTTGTATTTCTACACCATGACGGTATATGAATAAAGTTATCTATCTATCTATCTATCTATCTATCTATCTTGTATAAAACCAGAAGTAAATTTTTTAAATTAAATTTTTATTAACTTCGCCCCTTTTTAAAAAAATAATTTTAGTCTCATAATAAAGCTTAAAGTGTGTAGATAATACACTGAAAGTTTTAAAATGGGATCTCAAATAGTTTAGGAGATACGTGTATGTAAATACATACGTGTTGTACTGTGCGGGTACTAGGAGCTTGCTGAGCTCGCATTGTTTGCACGAAACGCATTAAAACAAAATGAAACAGCATTGTAAGAATTTTTAGAGAATTTTAATATTTTACCAGGAGAATCAATACTAATTTGTTTTACAAGAAGGCCTTCGGTTGATGGAATAAAAGCGTGCATTTTTGCAGCATCAAATCGGGGTTGCAGAAAAATCCTCTGCAGTTTAATATCGGCTGCGGAGCAGTAATAAATGGCCGTTTCTTTTAAAGATGATTTAGCCCATTCGTACAATCGCATGGGTGTAATGATTGCTTTACTTGGAGGTAACTGTAAGCTTGCACGTGTGGCTAAGCGTTTGAGATTCCCCCCAAGACCATCACATGGCCCCTTTCCGTGAGACGTTGCGTGAAAATGAATTTCTGCATCTGTATTAAAATCTTCTTTGTAAAAAAATAGATTCTCAAAGTTAACACTATATCGCCCGGATAAGTGTACACGCACATTATGCGTTGTATTCTAGTATCACGTCAAATGGCCTTGAGTCCCAGAAAGGGATGGTGCTCGCGCTCAGCAAGCACTTAGTACCCGCACAGTACGTCACGTATGTAGTTACATACACGTATCTCCTAAACTATTTGAGATCCCATTTTAAAAGTTTCAGTGTATTATCTACACACTTTAAGGTTTATTATGAGAGTAAAATTATTTTTTTAAAAATGGGCGAACTTATTAAAAATTTAATTTACTTCTGGTTTTATACAAGAAAAAAAATTCCAACCACGAATTTGATTTCATAATTAAAAAGATCAACAAATTTTCTATATAAACCACCACGTTTAATATTTTATTGTAAATTTGTTTAATTTGACAAATTGCTTCCAAAAGATACGTATTTTCTTCACATCAATGCGTTAGATGGCCATAACTTGGCAACTACACCTCACATTAAAAAAATATTCTGTATGCACATTTATATCTTCTAGACGTACAATTTGGCCGATTATGAACGAATTTAAAAACCTCACTTTTTTTTCGTTGTCCGCTTCACGTGAAATGCCCCTATATACAAAGTTCAAGACAATGCGATCTTTGGTATTGCATTTTGCTAACTAGTTCCTGTTGGTAAACAATCATTGCGCTGCACATTTGTGAGCGAGGTCAGTACTTCGATTTTATGATATTCATGGTTGAAAACAATAATTCGCATAAGTATGTTGAGCCGACAAAACAATTACTTTCTTTACAATTTTGTATGCTGCCCTTTGTAAGAATGATTTCTTTTTCCATCTGCTATATTGTATTTTGGCACAATGTTGTTCTGATCCAAAATTTCTAATTTTTGTTCGTCTGACTCTGATTATTTCTGATCTAGTGCAATTTTCGTTGTTTCTCTTAAATAATCGCTGTAAATATGTCAAAAACATTTATGAACAATTTTTCGGCATTTCAGGTGGAAGTAAGTTGAACGTTTGCTATCAATCTAAAACGCATTAAAAATTGTATTTTTCTAGTAAATTTTCTTGTTTGAAAACAATTCTACACAGAAATGTGTACGAGGACTTAAAAACAATCCGTTTGAGAAAGTTTTTCAGGTTTCCATACTTTACTGTAGCTATTTTGTCGATTTACTCGACACGTGAAATGATTTATTGGTTCAATTTTAACGAAGTGCCGAAATTTCTTGCCAAATTGTTCTTCAAGCATTCGGTTGATGACAAATGAAGTCTAATTGACTCTCACCTGTCTATAATTTTCCTCAAAATTAGAAAAAATAGATAGATAGCTTTAACTCAAATTTAAATAATTTAAAAGGTGTTAAATAACAAAAGATAAAACATGTACGGTGGGGTTTATGTTTGGAAGTGGATTGACTAAGGAAGGCAAAGATATAACATTGCAACACAGCAGGTGTCTATAAAACTTCGCATGAACTGATGACATTTTCCACTTCTGAAAAAAAACCGACAATGAAAAATGAGCAAAAATTCGCTAATAGCTATTTTCCGGTCAATTCCGCATAATTGTTATAGATCACCACAATAAAATGAACTTGTATTTTAATATTTTTTCTCTAAATTTAACCTTTTAACTTTACTACTTATTTGTGTTGAGAATATCGGATTCGTATCTTGCAAAAGTAGGTCGGTTTTGGAGTATTGTTAAATTCCGTTTTGAGAGCGAGATTTGAATTGTTGGACCGCCGTATTTCTCTCCGCAAAAGGTTTTACCTTTAATGATACGGAATTTAATAAAACTCCATTAAAAGGAGGCGCTTTGGCGAGGAGGTGGGGAGCCAAGCGAATCCTCCAACAATTTCCTTTCTTCGAAATTGGCAAGTAGAGGACTCGGTTCCTCGGCGAAAACGAATCAAATCTCCTTTCTTTTTCGACATCATCTCCGTCAACAAAATGTACTGGATACATGTAAGCAACGTCTACGTCGGGAGACCGGGCACTTCCCTATCGATTGAAATTGAAACTTCATAATCGTAAAGTACGTGTAAGGATGAAGACGCGATCGTGCTCTATCTGTTCTTATATTTTCCGCGAAGTCATCGACCCTTTCCATCCACGGGTTTTCTTTGAGACGCCAGTTGAAATAAATTGAAAGTAAACTCCGGTGTTCTATCGCCAATCTAAATCTGTCTGCGCCAAACACGGCTCTGGCAAAGTTAGTGCAGAAATCCATAAAGACGTCTTCATTCATTTTGATTGTTGTAAAAGAATTTCATACAAACTTCCCGTCTCGCGATCATTTTGCTATAGAAAGTTCATTTTCAATATAAGAAGATATTTCAAAAGTGCGATAATGCCTTTATTCTTAATATGGTATTATGATACATGATGTAGTTGTAGGTACGTCAAATACAATTATTATCATAAATACCATAATAAGTGGAAATCTGAATAATATATAAAATGATACGAGTAAAATTATTTTCATGTATAAATGCCTAGTTTCCAGCGAGCAGATAAAAATCCGAAAATAACGTGTTTTAAATTCGAGACTTTTAAATAAACATTTTCCAATTTATACTCGTTAAAACCAACTACAAATATTTGCACAATAGATTGTATCTAGTATCACACCCGCAATTGTCTGCGGTTTGTTGGACCGTAAATAAATAAATTTACGCGGCTTTGACGTTTAACCAAAGTAATTTTAACAAAATCTGGCAACATATAAATATAGCTGGTGAAACAATGCTGCAGTGTTAGTAGTTATAGTAGTCCAACAGAAAACAATAATGAAACCCATGCACAAAGGAGTCAGGAACCAATGCGAGAATTACCGACCACCACTAAAAACATGCTTCAGCAATATATTAGATAAAATCGTACACCAAAGTCTAAAAGAACGGATACAGAACAACAATATAATCCGCGCTAATCAATTTACGTTCCAAAAGAATTCTGGCACTACATCGGCTGCATTAGATCTAATAAATGACATAAAAGTAAGACTAGACAACAAATAAATAGTGACTTGTATTTTAATAGATCTGAAAAAAGTGTTCGACATCATATCAAAGCAAAAACAACAAATTTTTTTAATAATTTTTTTTTTAAGTCTATGGATTTAAAGGTATGGCGCAACGTTGCATACTACTTGCTCCCGTGCAACAATTCCTGTCAAGTCTAACAAGTCTAACGCACCTGTAGTGTAGGGTGACCAACTTTTTAAAACTCCAAATCGGGACGCTAACATATTGCCAATAACTGAAACATATTTTTATCTTAAGTATTGCAAGGCTTTCTATTAACGGGAGATAAATGGAAATAAAGTTAAAGCTAGGTTTGTAAGCTAGGTCTTTGTTTTTTTTATTTTTTTTTCAAGTTTCTTTTTACATTTTTTTAAGAATACAATAGAAAAGATTGTACGGACATTCCGTAATGACCAATTGAAATGAGTAGTGTAAACGCAAAAGTGGTTGACACTCGTATTTGATTAGCATTGAATTACTTGGATGCCAACGTTTTGGAGTGCCAATGACTGCATGTGTACTTTACCGTACAAAGAACTAAAAAAAAAGCAATTTATAGTCCCCGATAGCATAGACATTGGTGCATTGTTCTGGATACCAAAATCCAGGTTTTGGCTTTAATTATTATTAATTCTATTTCATTTAAAGTTTTCGTCCTTCCCATGTCTCGTTTTTGCTCTTTATATTTTTTAAGAAGTTGCTAACCAATGATACTGACATAGATAATGATTAGAAATGTACCTGGAAAATATTTTTTCTTCCAACAGTTTTACCTCCACCGCCAGAATATTATCAATTTTCAAGACCTTGTAACTTTAAGGCATTATTTGTACTTTTTAGACGCAATATTTTTATTATATTCTATTATCCTCGCCGCTGGAAAAATACACCAAAGCAAGTGATTTGTTTCCAACTGATTTCCAATAATGGAGTTTCTTTTCTGAAATGTCTTAAATTTTCGTTTCTTGGCTATTTATCCAGATTGTGATTATTTTTAGATTAATGAAAAATATCTGTAAATATATGTGATGTTAATTACAAAGCCATTTACATTTAAATTTTGAAAGAAATTTTATGAACAATAAAGTAATGATGTTTTCATTGGAGCAGAAATCTGATAATAATATTTTTCTTTATTACAAATAAATATAGATTGAAATTTAAAATTAATCAAAATCAGTTTGACTAAATTACAAACACAATACTTACACGTTTAAAAACCGTTTGAATAAGTTAATTATTATTTTTGTGAAAGTGTTGCATTTCTATAACTATAAAATGCCATTCATTCACCCAATAAGGGGCACAAAGTACTACGTTGTCCGTCAGCAATATTTAATATTGATTTTGTCAATCCTGATTGACTGAAATTTCTATACACCAGATCTGTTCTTTTACAGAATAAACATTTTGACAAAAAGTTACTGAATCTGACTTTGCGATTTTTTGTACGGAGAACAGAACTTAAAATTGACAAAAACGTATGTCATAATATCTCTCTGTTACACCTTCCTGTATAAGTGTACAAAATTTCGCGTACAAATATCAATGACCCATACCTATATCAAAATTTCACTTCTTTGAGTACATAAGTCAGACATATTTCATCACATGGCATGGATACAACAATAACAATTAATACATATACATTACTACAACAAGTAATACACCTATATCTATAATTTGAGGTATTACATAAGATCATTGATACAAAATTAAGATCACTATGGATGCTTCTTCTATAGGACCCACTAGCTCTAATCATTCCTTTTAAATCGGCTAGAAAATATCCCAATTACCTACATTTCTCTCAGATACGGCTGGGTCATTTTGTTGAAAAAAGCATGGTACGCTTTAATATGCTAACAAAATCATTAGTTTGATGGCTGGTGTCTGGGAAATTGTGGACATTACAATAACATTTTTAAAAATCGGGACGAAATTCGAGACGCTTCATCAGGCGGGACAAGTGCTCAGAATTCGGGACTGTCCCACCCAAATCGGGACGGTTGGTCACCCTACTGTAGTGTTGTTTTGTGCTATAATAATCAATATGATATTTGGTCAAAAGTTTAGCGGTAACAACTTTCCCACAATGCCACAGAAACCAATCCAAACACGAGTCGCAGCTTCGTAAACAAAAAGCAATCTGAGCAGTTACTGTCAGCCGCGGTCGTGCGCGCCACCTACCAACCGGAACGTCTGACCGGCGCTCGCAGAAAACTTATTTAATATTAATGCGATAAAACAACAGGCCGTAACGTTGCGTCCGTTGTGGATGAATCCAGCCATTTAGGACCCACTTTCGCCTAAAGTCCACGTCGGAGGGAAGCGGGGTTACGGACAAAGCCGAAAGGGTTGAAAAGTGGTTATTGTTTCTTTTTTGCCCACCGGCCCGAGTAATTAAGTGGGAGAGTGAAACTTTTCGCTTGATTTATAACAATAATAAGTTCAAAACGCCGCCGCTTATGAGAATTAGACGCAAAAAGCCGAAATAGTTAAGCGCGGCGCACGGGTTTTATAACCGACTATGAATCTTCTGTTTTTGCCTTCCAATGTCCGCGTCAGTACCCAACGGTAAACCTAGCTTTATAAATACTGACCAGTTGAAAAACATGACAGAATCTACTATGGAAATATCTATTAGCAATAAGTAAATGCTAATTAAACGTATAGGTACATAGTCGAACCACTATTATAATAGCTCTGAGAGAGATAGACTATAATATCATATCACTATATGTCTCAAGGAGCTCCTACACGCAGTGCCAACGTCTCGCCAACGTTGGTGATGTGACGCGCTGCGCGTAGTGTGCGCATTCACTTCGCCAACATTGGCCAACGCTGGTATTGGGCGCAAGGTATTTCTGTGTATCGTAGAAGGCTCGTAGCGTCCCGTAGAGAATTAAAAATGAACAGTGAAGACGATATCATTGTGTATAAAATTGTGTAGTCGATTAGATCTTGAAGAAGTTGAAAACTATGACTCAACAGGGAGAGGGAAACAATTGTCAAAATAATAGTTATGATACGAACACTTGCACGGCTTGTTGTCGTAGGTAGGTGTGGGACATTCAAGAATTGTCAGTAATAATATAACAAGAGAGTGTCGTTGTTGTGTCTCCATAGGTAGCTATTTCTACAAAAATCGTAAGAGTTAAAATATTTCGGAAACTGTCAACATTTGGATCATGCATTTGGGATGAAACTAGATTTTAATTTTTTGTTGTCGAATTAACTTTTAAGTTATCTTTTAAAACCATTCACGGGCTCATTAACTTCCGATACATTTATCATCAGTTAAATCCAAAATATCATAATTAAACATGTTTTGTTTACATGTGTGACGCGGCGTCAGTATATAAAGCATGCGCGCGAATTGTTTTATTTTTAGTTCTTATAACTCCTACCCCCTTGTTGATTTTTTCAATGTCTTTTATAAACCTTGTATCTCCCAATATCTCCCAAAAACTTATTTTAGTTACCACTGTACCTAGTTCGAAAAATTCATGATGACGAAACATCCACCAGACATACGCGTTGGATGAAAATGATATCAGTTTACAAGAACAATAAGGTCCTGTGTTATTCTTTAATACCGTTACCTATTTCATATCTTGTTTAAAATTTAGTTATGCTTGATAATGTATTAATTGAGTTTTTCGGAATTCTAGCCTAACTTGGTAAATAGTAATAAAATCATATCAGAATTAGGTAATGTTGAAAATTTGAGACAAATAAGTAAAGAATGCGAAAAAAAGTATAGATCAAGTAAGTACGTAGGCCACGAGTCGAGACACACAATGGATTTCGATGACGCGAAGATGTTGGCAAGGGTGGGTAATTATCATCGAAAGCTTATTAGAGAAGGATACCACACCACTCCTGAAGAACGAAGGGGTATACAAGATAACCTGTGAGTGCGGAACATGCTATGTAGGACAGACAGGACGAAGCATCGAATGTCGAATCAAGGAGCACAGTAGGGACAGGCTAGGCAAGATTCAACAGTCCGCTGTTGCTCAACACTGCCATGAGTCGGGACACACAATGGATTTCGATGACGCGAAGATGTTGGCAAGGGTGGGTAATCGAAGGCTTATTAGAATGCCATCGAAATTTACAAACATCCTGACAACATCAATCGCGAGGACGGTACTGACATTAGTAGGGTCTGGAAATCGATCCTAACGCGGTCAGGTGGAAGAGCACATGGAGCGGTAGCTCCAGATGTGCGCAGTGAGGTGTAAATTTAGGTATATAAGGGAGACTTCCTTGGTGGGTCTTCAGTATTCAATTAGTTTTGAAGAAGCGACCAACATGGTTCGCGAAACGTCAGCATTAACAAATCTTGACCCACGGCATAACCCGGATGCAGTTCATTTTCTAAAAGTATAAATCATTCCAATGCCACTACTGATGTGATCCGCTTCAGCATTCCGGTCGGAAATTCCACAAACTTGTACTTTCATTTAGGTCGGTGATATTTATGATAAAGTAAATCATGGTTCAATATCAAATATCTATAAGTCGGTGAGCGGAAAGCGTTAAAATATCGTATTTGCGTTTTCTGGGGTCAGATGCAGCGTCGCGTCGCATCTACGGCCATTACGTATGCAAGGATCGTCGCATCGCTTACCGCGATAAGGGATTTAACCTCGGTCATGCATGATTACTTTGTCCCCGTAACTTTTATTTTTAAATGATAAAAAGTCCGGGAGTTTCGAGCGCGTGCAACGAATTCAAATCCCTCGCCGCCGCTCCATGTCCAACGACACCACCAATTGGAAAAAGTCCAATGGGGTGCATACTTACGATCCTGAGAAACGTCAGGAATATGGACCGTGGTAGAAATGGGATCTACATTCTACATATATCTATTACATGTTAGTTACTTCGGGATCGCCCACGCTAATACATACCACGGAGAAATACGTTTACTTAATAGCCCTTTTACACCTGTGCAATTTTAACCTGCAATCTCAATCATGCGACAAATTGCATGCGATTTTTCGTTTTACACTATGCAATTTTTGTATATATAGGTTATATGAAAAAATCGCATGGGTTTAGAATCAGTTCTAAATCCATGCGATTTTTACGTGCGATTTTAGTAACTTTCTAGGAACTTAAGCCAGAAAACATAAATGTAGTAGTGGTACCATTGCTGATAGACGCGTAGCGTAGGCCCAAGCGAAACATAACCTATTCCGCATTTCGTTATTTGTTAATTGTTTGCTGTGATTTAAAAACTGTGTGTAGAGGAAAAGCGTAATCAATAATTTAATAGCAAGTTATGTTTGTTACCAACCCAAAGCAACTATTGTAGTCAAAAAATGAAAATCACTAGTGTTCAAGCCATGCGATTTATTAAAGTTGCACAGATGTAAATGGTGTACAAATTGTCATAGAAGTGCATGCGATTTTTCAAAACTGCATTGCTGAAAGTGCAGGTTTGAACTGTATAGGTATAAAAGTAGCTTTAGTTTATCTTTTCATCTTTGTTACTCGTACTGTAGTTCTTTTAGTTACCACTGTACCTAGTTTGAAAAGTTTCTAAGGCAATTTTTACATATGCAACCGCAAGAAAGGTCCGCAGTTATTTGGGTTGCATACTCACCGGCAGATCGCCACTCAACATAACCTATATTAAAAAAAAAAGTTAACGATTAACGGTTAACGGTTAACTTGTGTTACATTTGCAACAAATTAACGGACTATCCTTTTTCGTTAACGGATTAATGATTAACGAAGTTAATTTTCTGATTAACTTTGCCCAGCTTTGCTTAAATGCTTCATCATAACCTTAAAGAAGTTAGACAGAAAATTATTAAAAGATTTTGATATACCCACAGACGGTAACAAAAACCATTCCAGTACGGCAAGGGACAAGAAGTTACAAGGTGCCGTCATTGTTTACAAGAAACCCCATCGAGTAGCTGCCTCATTTCTCTCCCTTTATTAAAACTTGTATACTGATGTGCGAAGCCTAATTTCTGCGGGGACAAGAAGAGCGTGGTTGCGTCTCCAGGTCTCACGACATCTGCCGGAACGGCTTCCTTTCCCTCAGTCGACCCTGCCACCCCACGGGTATACAACGGCCTTTGATAGATGAGCAGTGAAATTGGGGCAGTAAAACAACCGCGGCCCGTCTCCTCCGAGGGCAGTAACGCGTTCTTTTAAGCGGGTATCCGTATTAAGAGGCCAGTTTTGTTTTTTCATCATCAGAGCCGGTCCTGTACCCCAACCGATGTGACTGTAGACCCTCTGGGGGTTGGGGTACTTGGGCACAACGTCTTGAACAAGAAGTTGGCCACTTTCTCGTCGCCCCTCGCCGCAATAAAGGTTATTTATAAACCCACCGGCGACGCAAGGCCTATATACATGAAAGTGATTTACAGTCAATTTCTTCTAACGGTCAGGGGAGGGAAATTGTCAAAGGTATTTAAAGAACAATAAATTTTTGGGAGGTTTGGTGGTATATAGCGTTAAGAAAAGTCCATGGACTTAAGTCGAGTGATCGGGCGGGCCACCTAATGGCATTTTTTGTTATAATTTCATAAATGTGTTATACATGGTTGTAAAGCATTTTCAATATTCTCTTTATATCTGTGAAAATTCAATATGGCGTCCATAAGAAGTAAAAACGTTGAATATCGCCCAGCTAAAGGTGATGGACACAAACATTTTTTGAATATCGCCCAGCTAAAGGTGATGGACACAAACATTTTTTGAGAACAAAAATGACTTCAGAGTACTCTCTGAAGTCAGAATAAAATATTTTTGTATCGCAACTTTTGCCCCATTTAACCAACATCGTGGCTCTTACAGTTTCCGAGATCCCCATGTACTATCGTGGCCATATATTATGTCCCCTCTTTCGACGTCGATTCTCTCGCAAACCTAGGGGCGAAAAAATTTTAAAAAATTCTAATGCAGTCTTTGATTAATACTCTACTACTCATAAAAATTAAAAAGCTGTATATGTTGGCGTTTTCCCGATTTTTCCAAATTAAGAAGAATTGGCGCTGTTTTTGGCCCGTAAATTTCATTCGTTTAACTTTAGCAATTAATTATTCCGGAAATAATCCATAGATTTCAACGAATTAAAAAGTAAAATCACCCGCGGAATGTTAGCTGTCAATATGCATTTTTGTAAAATGATTGGGGGAGTGGTTGACCCACAAAAAGCTATATTAGGCAATGCCAGCAATTCCGTTATTAGAAGAGCTAGAATAATGGAATATAGACTATAGGGTACCCAATAATTCATAGGTTTAAAGTTTATTACATGATCATTGTTTATCTTGCATTTTCCATACAAAAGATCGTGCTGAAACTTCGCGTGAATTCCGACGCTCTACGGTTTTGGTGTGATGCGGGGAAGGGAGTCGTTAGCGGTACTGTCAACAGTGAGAGAACGGCGGACAGCTGATTACCAATACACAAAAAGAACGATAACTTGTCAAGGTAGTAAATTTAACTAACAGAATTAAATTCTTAATTTTTAAATTCAGAATTTTGGTTATAATATGTGACCCCGCTATGAGAGAAATGCCCTAACTGCCATCTCTCGTTTCGATAGTATTGACTCCTGTGTTTGATGTCTCATAACTCTAAAACTACTGATCAGAAAAACTTGAAATAAAGTGTGTCATACTCCTCAATCATTTCTACATATGTTGAATGACTATCAAAATTTTTTTGCGTCTCGGTGTAAACATGAGCGCGAGAGAAGTGAAAAAATGTACCCGATTTTTGCATTTGTAAATTTGTAAAACTGCCATCATTCCGATTTTTTTTCTCCTAAACCGCTTAGCACAAAAATTTCAATGTTTGTTCAGGTTGCCTTCAGAGTCTCTTCTATCGATTGGCGTTTTTGTTTTCTTCAGTTTTTATACAATAAGGTTGTAAACAAGATTTTGATGGAAGCGGATAGATCAGTAAGGAACGTTAACAGCACAACGCATATAATCCTTATTTACTGCGTCACATATCGCTTAAATTTAATATCATTCCGACCATTTGTTAATTTTTAAGACCGAAATAAACATGAACAATGTTTTGCGCGTGACTCCGCAAGAGTCCGTTTTTGTGTTCATTTATTAGTAATATTTAAATACAGGCAAAAACAATATAACATAAATACAACTCTTGATATATTACATATATTACAAATTGCAGCTCTGAGCGTATGAAACTGATAGGTCGTTATATTGTGTCCGTAAACACTGTTCTCGGAGTAACTTTTGAGACCGTGCGATCTCCCACTACCGGCAGCGTCGCTGTCGATCCCTTCCCCCGCATCACCCCGAAAACCGAAGACCGCCGCGTCAATTGCGGCGATCATGAGATGCTTCAACACGATCTTTTGTAGGGAAAATGCAAGATAAACAATGATTCTGTAATAACCTGTAAATATATGATTTCTTATGTAACCTATGATCGACACTTCATCATCCTAGCTCTTCTAATAACGAAATTGCTGGCATTGCATAATATAGCTTTGTGTGGGTTAACCACTACTCCGATTATTTTACAAAAATGCACATTGAAAGCTACGATTCCGCAGGTGATTTTACTTTTTAGTTCGTTGAAATCTATGGATTATTTCCGGAGTAATTAATTGCTAAAGTTAAACGAATGAAATTTATGGGTCAAAAACAGCGCCAATTCTTCTTAATTTGGAAAAATCGGGCAAACGCCAACATATACAGCTTTCTAATTTTTATGCGTTGTAGTATATTAATCAAGGACAAGACCAGAATTTTTTAAAATTTTTTCGCCCCTACACTGTCGAGAAAATCGACATCAAAAGAAGGGACATAATATATGGCCACGATAGTACATCATGTTCCGTGAGACATCCTGTATATGGTATAACGGCTGCTATATATGCTGGAGGTCCCGGATTCAATCCCCAGCCGCCACAAAATCCACTGTCCAGTATTTAAGGTAACAGGACAATGTAGCATTATTAAAATATTATAAACCCTTTTTGTTGTTGTTTTTTTTGTTATCGTAGTACCACACAAATAAAATAACGTATGCATAAGATCGTGCTGTATGTGTTAACCAGAATGTTAGTTATACATAGTGCTGTTATTTGATAAACTACCTTCTCGTAATATTCAATAATATTACAATAATAAGGTACAATAATAAGAGGAACGGTCAAATTCGTATGAATAGAAAATCACTCGACTGGTATTGCTTCTAAACTGTGTTTATAAATGCTTTTATTTCGCAGAGTCAGTTGCTCGCCGCAGTGCAGTAACGTCTATATAAAATGTACATTCCGTAAATTATTCTGCATTGTTGAGTTTCTGTGCACTTTGGTTGGTTTTGTATTTGCACAAATATGGTCGTAACATTGATGTGCAATAAAGCAATATTATTACACATTCAGTACGTGATCAAATGGTGGTCGTATATGTCATGGCGCCTTTGTTTTGCGGACAAAGGTTAAAAATGCGCTGTTTTGGGATTTAAATGGTCGATAAACCAGCTTTTGTAGCTGCAGTGTCCGTATTATATTCCGACCACCACCGCGAAGCTGGAATTATACAGGTGACACGTATGCCCTGAATGCATGCGCGGTCTACTAAAATGACATAAAACGCTGCAATTTGAATAGCAAATTGTTGAATCTTGTATTAAATAAAAGTTATAAACTTAAGAGGAATCACTAGGTGTAGCGTACTACAAAACAACACTACATAAAACCAAACATCCTGAGCTTAATTGTGTGTTAATAATCACGTGTAATACATTAAATTATAGATAAAGGTGTATTACACCGGGTACGAATGCCACTTTTTTTCATTTGCGTTGTTGCTTTGTTTTTTTACCCTTGCTAAAGAAGCCAATAATTGGTAATTTTTGTTATTTTTTTTTCCAAATCCGACCCAAACATCAAAAAAGCAATATTACAACATTTTGTATTGAGCCTTCATGAACTTGTGTAAAAAAAATGGCAACAAAATATGAATGTTGTAATGATTTAACCGTTGGCTTTTGAACATGTGAATGAGACGAGAATAACATATTTTATAGTCGTACGGTGAGCCATCTGTTGGATAAACACCACATCATTTTCTTCGACCAATCAAATTCAAATGGGACAGTCTGAAGCAGCATCATGAATACGTAGCCAGGGGAATCACAAATATTGAGCATTTTCGGCCTAACAAAAATATTGATCGCATGTTGACACGGGAGGTGTAGCGGCGCCGCGCCCGGCAAACGAAAGCCATACGAAAAATAAATTTTACCGTGCTGGTGCTACGTAGATAGCAACGACTCGCTTATAAATTAGGACAGCATGTTCTTGCGGAAGTGTATGAGATCAACATGAATTGTTGAATTTCGACCAAAATAGGCTAGAAACCGAATACGAGAAATAATTTTTGCCGTGCTGATGGACTCTACGCAGACAGCAAAGAGCGAGTTATAAATTAGGAGCGCTGTTCCCGCGAGGGTTTATAGTGCAGTCCCCGTACGACACACGGAACGAAGAATAATCAACAACCGCAATACCTACTTACAATGTTACAACTACTAAATAATTGATAGGAGTTAAATAAATTATTACTAAGGAAATACAAGTAATTTAATTTTTAATCAGTCATTTATTTTTCGTCATAGAATTTCTAATATATTGGTATTTAGATTTAGAAAATAATATTAATACCAAACACTTGTCGCTTGACAATGCATTCAGGGCAATCGCAATCTATGTAGGATGGTTGGCTTTAGTTCTACTTGTTGTACAAGAGACGTAGAACAGACGCTAGAAATATGGGCAAATTAAAAAATCAGCTGCCTTTATGTGGCCCGCGTTCTAAGAAAACTAATAACTTGCGAGAGTACCTGCGGTAAGTGTATATGTAGATATTATACGTGTAGTGTAATTCTTCGCTAATTAACTTCGCTAGTTAATTTGGGCAATACTCTCTTATAGGCGTAAGCGTGCCGGATTACCATATATGGCAAAAAACTTTTATAAAGGTCTAAAATATTTGAACATGTATCTATATAATATATAATAAATGACATACATATACATAGAGCTGCCTGTTTTATCGAAATCGCTATTTTTTCTCATACCTACAATTGAAATTGAAGTACGTATACTACCAAGTCTATACATAGCAATAATAATTTTGAGTAAAATTTCAAAATGCAGTATCCAACTGTATCTAGAATTTTTTATAGAAATATTATATTTACTAACACCTACTTGCGTCATCCGATAAAAATTTGAATTTTTATATGAGGTGTGTTTTACCTGAAAGTATCGATCTCTGCTAAGTACGAACGAGACATTCGAGATTATTGATGCACAAAGAAAACGTTAAATGGATTTAAATAAGTAGCTGAGTACGAATGCTTTCACGGCCAGAGTCATTTAAATTTAGATGATAAATAGTTACCGGTTTATGCCGTGAGTAAAAATTCATAATTACTGTCTTCTCGAACCATGCTGTTCGCTTCTTCGGAGCTAACTGATAATTAGTTACTAATTCTAATAATAAATGTAAAGCAATAAATGTAAAGCAATAAATGATTTATGTAAGAAAAGCTGTCTGTTTTACCAAAACTACAATTTTTTTCAACATACAAAAGGTAAAATGTTCAACCATAGTTAGTAGTAAAATAGGAATGTTATAATAAAGCAATTAATTCATTTGTATCACTGTATTGTTTTGTGGAATTGTATTTGTATTTAAAATATACAACAAAAGCATTTCAGAACATGCGATAGTCACATACACAAAATTATTAGGAAACGGTTCGGCGCCAGTCGACACCGCACGGCCGCTTTGATCTTCGCCGCCAAAGAACGATACCGCTGTTCCCCTCATCTAATCAGTGCGTTGCTTGCATTTTCTGCGGAGTGTACAATGGGCGCGGCTTGTTCCCTCCTCTCGCGCCTCAGTTTCGTCGAACTTTTGAGGCCGGTGACTAACATTTACTCTTAAATACATGATTCAATGCTCCATTTTCATACATTAAATGAAATAGAAATTATAGAACCTTATAGATATGTTAGTATCACCTTACTATTGAAGGATTAACTTGCTAAATGTACTGGAAAATTCATTGTTCCATCTTTTTTTTAAGTGAAATTTTTTGTCGTCTCTGGACAATATTTAAATGCTTTCTAACTTTTATATATTGTTGTGTTGGAGAGTACCAAATGTTCCAATCTCAGATGGGCTAACAGCCATCTGCAAGATGTAATAGCCAAATGCAAGAGACTTAATGATTTTTTGTTATAGGATTACGTAGTTTTGTGGAACTGAATTTTTGGTTTGATTCATGGAAATACCTACTATCTATTTAGTTCACGATTTTTAATAGTAATTATAAATTTAGAAAATAAACTGCTTCCGGGTTATGCCATGTGTCAAGATTTGTAAATGCTGACGTTTCGCGAACCATGTTGCTGGCTTCTTCAAAGCTAATTGAATACTAATTGAATAATCAGTATTCATTAAACTTATTCCTGTACTCGAAGAAGTAAAGTTTTGAGTGAAAAAAAGCATGTAAGATATTGATATTTTTGCGTGAAATTTTGTATACTTATAGAGGAAAGTGTAACTTAGACCTATTAGGTGGTACTTTTTTCAATTTTAACCCGAGTTCTTCGTAAAAAAATTACAAAATCAGCCAATTTTATGTCATATTCAGAAATAGATTTGTCAAAAGCGAACAGAACTATCAAAAAGCTACCACTAGACGCAAAATTATATATCTTTTATTTTTAATTTGGTGTATTTCTTTTACGATTGTGTGAACTAATTGCTGAGAAAAAGCCTCAGAACTTTTGCGTGTTTTGCAAGTAAGACGTAGGGGGTATGGATTCCCCTTAAGTTAATTAATTAACAGAATTTATTATACCCGATACAGCTCGCATCACAAAGCAAAAACATCTTCGTCAGCGACGTCGAGGAAGAAAAGGAAGTAGGGTCGTATCTCGAACTGTGAAACTTGTAAAATTCGATATCTTGGTATTCGGGGTCGGTGACGTCGTTATTTTAAAGGATAGGTTGGCCCTTATCAGCCCCGACGAAAAAGGAATGAAGCAGGAAGAAGGCAAAACAGCGCCTACTATCGGGTCTAGTTTTAAAGCGAGCTCGCAAACGTACAATACTACGTATCGCGGTAGGCCTGGGCGAAATCGAAGGGGGAGGTTTTGCAATGGCGGTGCGGGACCGGCTAGCTAACTTTACGCCTTTTATTCCGATCTAGATTAACTCCGAAACGAGGGTGTAAACGCTCACTGGGACCCCCGGTATAAATTAGTTTATCTGGTTTTGATTGTCTGGAGAGGTACTTGTAAACGGCAAGGCAACTGTGGTCGGCAACAGTCTAGAAAGTTTTAGGGTTATTAACAATCGACTAGTGGAAAATTTGTATTTAATGACGCTGAGCATAAAGTTAATGTGACTCTGATAACCATCTGGGATAGCTTCTATTACTCTTGCTTTAATTTGTTATTGTTATTGGCGTATACTTGCCAAATATCAAATATTTGCCAAGTATATGAATATTTGCCAAGAAAATAAACCTGCTGTATTCAATTCGTAGCGAGTCCACCTCTAAAATAAATTTATATATTCGACTCGAAAAAAACTCGAAAACTTTTGTTGCACTTCGTTATATTGTACTAGGTTAATTGAACTAATCGAAAAGTGGAGATTTGACGCCTGCATCAACTAAACTGAAATGCCAAATAAATATTAATACGCACTCATTCAAAATTGTCTATGTACAACATCCGTTGTAATCCATATAATTAAGGACATGAAACAAAGAATGAACCGTCGAGAGATAATCCTTCGCATTTTTGCAGTTTTACGAACGTTTTTGACGCTGTTTAAAAAGACAAAACCCAGTGTAGCTAATGAGGATTATGGTTTATACCTACTTAATAAAACATATACCTACTAACTTGTATGTGTACGTGTAACTTAAGTTTGTTTTAACATACCACAAAATGTCAGTCAGACTACTAAAAAGTCAGTTTAGTTCCAGAAAGCTTGCCACTATAGATTTTTTAAATTTTTTGCTTAAATGATGTCTTGAGATCTTAGAAATAAGGTACAATACGTTTCATATTGGAAAAAAAAATTTAAATGCTTATTTGATGAACATACGGCCAAGCGTCTAGCCGAGCGTACAAGCAAAAAGTTTAGCGTGAGAGGTTACAGCCTAGAGACCTACACGCTCTTATCTTATTTGGAGGAATTACATGCGTGGTGTGAAATATAACATAAAATATTATAAAACACAAAGATTTTGTGGAAATATCCTCGGTACGTTCGTTGAACTGACGCTAGCCGCACAATGTTACAGCTGTCTGATGTAACGTGTGTTGTTCTTGATTAGTTGGTAAAAAATAGCAGAAATAATTAGTGACATTCTTGGAGTATATCGTGATCGAAAGGAGTCGAAAGGAAGCAGCAGATTTTCAAATAGAACTAATATGACAAGCATTGAATCGTTTGGAACTAGAGTCGCCTCTGCCTGATAACGTATCCACAGTCCACACCGGTAAAAAAGTAATGTCGGTTGAAGATTATTACAACGTTGAAGTGGATGACGTTTAATTATCATCTTTTGAACTTTGTTGTTGTGTTTTCTGCTATTTCACAAGTTGTAGTGTGTAAAACGTGCAAATCAAATGCGAAATTGGCCGAAAGTGGCAACCGTGACGTAGGATTTCAAATCGTGGTTTCTTGTGAGAATTTTGAACAAACTTTCATTCCGAGTTGCCGATTTGTTCAAAAGGGATATGAAATAAATAGCGGAATTATCCTTGCCATGCGCATAAGAATAGGTGTAGATGTGATTGAAAAGTTTTGCACATTCAAGGACCTTCCTCGTCAGATTTTTCACTCATTTTACGATAAAATTGTTAGCACCATTTTTGTGGAAACTAAAGCATTGTCAACAAAGTATGCAGAAAGCAGCAGAAGAAGGGAGGGCTACAAGTCAATTGAAAATAGTAAAAAAAGAATGGCGTAACTGTTTCGGGCGATGGAACATAGAGAAAACATAGCTTTTCTTCTGTGTATGATTGGTGGCGCTTATCAGCTGGAGAAATATGGTTGATATTCTAATAAAATCTAAATACTTACTGCAAAGCTTGCAAATTTTGGAATAAGAAAAGGAAATAAGAAGAGGAATGCATAGATCATGTGAAAAAACTAATGGCACTCGACCCCGCCATTTGACAAAAACCAGTTAGGGCCTCGAAGAAAAAGGAAAGTTAACCCAGAAGCCTATAAAAGAGCTTTCAATTTATGATGGACTAGCCATTTGTCATAATCATGATTCAATTGATAAAATGAAGAAAATAAATCTGGGCATAATTAATGAATTCTGTATCATCAATTCTGACCGATGACATCCCACCTGGTGATTTCATTTTCACTTTCAAGAGGTAAAACAATTGTGGATATAGCAGCAAGTATAGCTATATGTGTTGTCAATGGTGCATTATCCAGCCTTATGAAGATTATGGAGGTATTATGTATAAGCATCTAGCAAAACTGTAAAACAAGCCCGTCTGTCGTCAAAATGAAACAGAAAGAAACAACAGGAGGAAAATGTTAATTTGAAGAGATAATTATATGGTCCAGGCTTCGCCGACTATAGTAAAATATAACAATTCTATTCATCAAAGTTACACAATATTTTAAACGGTGTTTTCTCAAAACCGCATTTTTCAAACTGGCCGGAACGATAACTTCAACTGATCTTCGTCAATTCACTTGAACTTTATATGCAGCTTCAGAACAATATTGTCTAGAGAAGTACGTACGGATTTTACGATAAGATAACTTTTTTTGTTATAAATTTTTAACCTAATTTTGTACCTAAAAGTGGTATTTTTGTGTTCAAAAGTGCGCCATTTTGTTTTAAAGCGGAATTTTCTAATTTCCGTACGTACTTCCCGAGATAATCTTATATAGAATCAATATCTTTTTTGTTTCTATGGCTAAGTGAAAAACTGTGTGCAAAATAACCCTATCCGCCAGAAGAGGTTTCCTTTGATGTGCTCTAACGCTGCTATTTTTTGTTTATTGTGAATATTCCTCAAAATACGAACAATAAAAGGCTTTAAAGAGATTTTGTAATTCATTTACTATATTGTAAAAATATACCTAGAAAATCGGCTATTTGTTCTCGCGCTAGAGTGGCATTATCCCTTAAAAGGAGAGGCATGTAAACAATCAACGTTGAAACTGTCAGCAGTATAATGGCCACCGGCTAGTAGTGTAGATGGAATTTGTATCAAGGTTTACAATTTAAACAATTGAAAGCATACTGGATCAAAACATCACTTCTCACTTATCTACAAACTTAAACTTTGTGACTGCATCAGTTCGACTTACAAAGGTCTTATGTAAACACGCGACTGTATGTCAATTCGGCGCCGGTGACGTCAGAGACGTGCTGATAGCGTCGTTGTTGGTACGAGTGCGGCGTTTGCACGGAAAACAACCTCGGGACACGCCATCGCAATTTCTTTACATGATCACCTTTCGAGATATCATGTTTCTGGCTAGCCGGTTGGGTTAATTTTCATTCGAAACGAATTAGGCGCCCTTTGTGTTTCGCTTTCGATCCGTTTGCCCCGGATTTAATCGGTCGGGACCGTGAATCGCCGCATCGGCATGGAAAACCCACAGCAGCGTGCAAATTATCGCCAGTGGCTGAGTGGCCGTTATGTTTTTTTTGTTCGTCTTTCTTCCGTGTCGGTGCTGATAGCAAACAAGTTGGAAAGAAAATGGAAAAATACCATTCACTTAACTAGACTCGAACATGTAGGTAGTGTAGGCTTGGTTGTTTTATTTTTGTAAGGGCTGCAGGAGTCGGTAAAACAATTCTCGACTCCGACTCCGACTCCAGATATTTTTCGTGGTCCAACACCGACTCCGACTCCGACTCCAGAAAAATTGCATACAAAAATATTTTCAAATGATTCTGTGTAATAAAATTCTTACATGTAAATAATCACAAATTTGACATAGAATAATAGCAATATTGAATTTGCTATGAAAACAAAATACTACCAGGAAAAAAAATTTAATAAATTAGATTTCTATTCGAGTATTGTGATTGTATTAAACATATAAAAATTACTCACAAACAAATGCTGAACCCATAGGAAAAACAGAAGTTTTATTTGTTTCCAGCGAATTTGTTGGCAAAAATATTTAAACTCATCTACAAAAAGTTGCTGTGTGACCGTCGATGCCTAGCCTTTTTATGAAGTCTATGATGTTTCGAGGAGGCTGTACCAGTTCCGTACGCTTTAGTGCGTCTGCAGTGCCTACACCTAGGGTGCTTATACTGGCGCGGGCGACTAAAAATCCGTCGCCAAAAGTACCTCTTATTCGCAAGAAATGAAATAACTTGCAAATTTGAAGTACTTTCGAATATAGAGGTTGGTTCATTTTTATGCAGCAAATTAAAGTCAAATGGAAAATCCTGCATACTTTCCAGTTTTTAATACTCCTTTAAAATATAAACTGAAATTGAAAAGACGACATATTCCTAAGTTTATTCCTAAAAGTCGCTTATAGTTCACTTGCTGTTCGTTTCTTACGTTCAAATCTTGTAATCGATATTTGACCTAATTCCCAATCTCCAATCGAGTTGAAATTTTGCATTTGGGCCGATTTCCGCGACAATGCATAAATCAATAAAAAAATTATAGTTAGGACACAATATCTTTCGCAGAAGTTCAGAACTTATCTGGCGATAGGTTAGTAATCTCATTTCGAATCTAAGATCATATTGAAATCCACCACCCACAGTTCTGCTCTTCTCCTAAAGTCAAGTTTCCAGGATAAGCAGAATAAAATTAATTATAGGTACATTTGAGTACAAAGGAAGAAATATTGAAACAACCAATGTTATATTTTGACCAATAATTGTTTACAGTTCTTGCTGATTTCTAAAGATTATGTGTTTGTAGATAACAGGAAATTGTCAGTAATAATGTCACTTGAAGTCAATAAATATATAATGTCCCTATGAACCGGCAATTGCAATGCTATTTGTTATTAGTTTTTACGCAACCTCTGATGATCAATCGCGGAATTGCTAAATTGACTCAAAAATACAGACACATGACACACTGCGTAATTATTACACGTTATTACATGTGTAATCATCAAAAGTTGGCGGTTGTGGTTTTGCTGAACTTTGGCGTGCAATAATTAATTAATTCTTTACCGAGTGAGTTTTTAATAGTCCAACATAATAAGTCATGCGTTTTATATGAAGTTGTGTGTACGGTAAGGGCGAGCACGGACGAAAATAGCAATTTTCATAGCGGTGGGCAGATGGTCACGCAACAGGACCATTAACAGCTTGAATAATTCGTGAATTTAAACGTTGAGCTTCCCTTGCTGCTCACCCATGTTCCCCTTTTTTCTGCTCATCAAATATTTAGATCGAACTCAATTTGCTCCCTCCGTTCGAAAAAGTCCTACCCATCTATTCATTTTTTTTTCGCCCTGTTCAGGGGTCCAAAGGAATTGGAGGTTTACTTTTTGCATTTTACAACGATTTTGCAAAAAAAGGAGCTGCCATTTCTGTAATTTTGTCAAAATAGTTAAATAATAACTTTTATTAAAGTAGAGAAAATTTTGTATAATTTATGTCCATGATATTTTTTGTAGTTTAGCTGTCATACATAGTATGATAAAGTATTGTAATCGTGTCGCAAAAAATGGAGTTTTTAGCGGAAATATGGACTTTTGTGTCCCCTGAACAATTTTGACTAAGGTACAAAAAATGTCTCTCTGTGTGTGTAAGTGTCTCTGTGTCTGTGTGTACCCATTTTTTTGTGAAACTTAGAGCTGAAAGGCTTTTTCTTCAAAAGGGGCCAAAGGAACTGGAGGTTTACTCTTAGCATTTTTCAAAGAGCCGCAAATAAGCCGCTATTTCTGTAATGTGGTCAATATAGTTAAATAATAAATTAAAGTAGAGGAAATTTTGTATAATATTTATATCTATGACTTTTTTGATAAAATTAATAGTTTAGCTGCATAAGCAAATTCTATTTGAATGAGATCGGTCGTGTCTGTATTAAAACTAATTAACCACGATTTGACAGATATTTTGATTTTGTTGACAGTATGGTCAAAACATCAGCACTTGACACCACAATTTGACACTACTGTATAGTCAAGGTCTATAAAGTAGTAAGGTTATCCAAGTACGAGATTTCTCAGTTTGAGGGGTAAAGGGAGATCGTGACGTCACTAGAGTCGTGCGCTGCCACCAATTTGAATGCTTATTTCGTTGTATGATTTAGGTTAAGTAGGTGCATAATTATATTGAAAAAATAAATGCATCTTTATTGTGATCATTTTTAAATGATTAGGATGAAAAAAAAATTGATGAATGTGATTATCACAACATGCTATTTCAATAATTTGTTAATAATGCTGAATAAGTACATTAGTATGTAATGTATGTCCGATTAAAGAAATGTGTTGTGCTAAACCAGGTCTCTGCAGTTGGAATCAAAATTTAGCAGAAATTCAGTGAGTGGAGTCAACCTACAAACAAAATCAAGAGCCGGAGTCGAAGGTGGTATAACGGCAACCACATATTTTTGCAACCATGCAAATTGGGGGAAAGTCGAATGTTTGGTTTACCGACTCTACAGAAAAATAAATCGAAAAACTATAACTAAATCAGTATTGGTAGTATTGGTACAACTTGCTTATTAAACCACTCATTGGCCTGTCCTGATTACAATATTTGGTTAGAACATACGTACAAAGAAAAAATAAAAAATCAGTAAGAAGCTTTATTGTACAAATTTTCTCATCTTTGTTGTAATTTTATTTTTAATATCAGCTACTTTTCGTTAAATATTTAGATTTTTTTGCTGTTGAAAAGTAAAATTTAAAAAAATTTATCCGTACATATATTCTTTGCTCGACAAAAGCTTTCAAAACTATGGTATCAATAATTGGATCTTGTTTTAAAAGTTCTCTTCTTAATTTACTGCTAATTCTTTTCGAATTATTAATCCCATCCCCCGTAAGTCTTTCGAACTTGCTAATTCATTTTATTAAACAAGCGTTTAAATTCTTCCGACGGATTTCTTAGGCCGTCAAAAGATAAATGACGTATCCAGGATGGAAGGGAGTATGGGTGCTCTTGCTGGTCTTCGTATGAGTAATATCCCAATTGTGGATGACTTCTGTTTTAAACTTTGATCACGTGGAAAAGTAAAATATGATATTGTTAATCCAATCACTGTTGAAATGTTATACCTCATACCGCAACCCGGTACGGAGCAAACCATAGGCATCTAAAATTGATACATGATTTAGAATAATGTAATTTCCAATATAAATTAATATCTTACCTTTACTAACTTAATTACTTCATAAAATACTACACTTATAAAACAACCAATAACGTAAAACTATCAACTATTTAATATAACAATATAAACGCAGAATAACGATTAAACACGAACAAAAGCAACCTCTCGAATTCACTAAAAAACCTATGACGAGCTGAGCTGGCAATAATTAAACGTATCTTTGAACAAACTAAACGAGCGATGTATGCGACGTGATGCGAAGTGTGCCGGGACTCTAGTGACGTCACGAAACTAGAGCATATAGGGATCTGAGGGGGGTATATAAAGTGTACTATATAGGAAAGATAGCAAACTGGATAACCTCTCTCTTTATAGACCTTGCTGTATAGTATGATAAAGACATGTGGGTGCCGACATCAGGTTTTTTTTTAATTTATCCAGATCGGTCGTGTTTGCATTAAAGCTAGTTAGTCAGGATTTGACTAATATTCTGATATTATTGACAGTATTTTCAAAACATCAGCGTTTCCCACAGTATGACCCTGGTGTATAGCATGATAAAGTCATGTGTCTGGCCACATCAGATTAATTGTAAATGTAGAAGTAGTGTAAATTTGTACAATTTAATATGGTGGTTTGGTGGTTTCTCTATTTTAGCTACATTAAATGTATTAGTAATTTATAGAGATCAATAGAGTGAGGTGTTTATTTATAATGTAGCCAATTCAGATTGTCTGTGACGCCTTGTACATTTTTCATGTGCGAGAAACACGTCAGCGTCGCAAGTGCTAAGCGTCCCTAGGCCGCTGGCCTATGCCCGTAAATTACACTAAATGTGGTCCGAAGTCCATTTATCTAACACTAGCACGTTCCTACCGATACATCGACCTTCTGCGATAACTGAAGAGATGTTCTGAAGTCATTCTCCATGTAGTCACGATCAAAAATTAATAATAATTTGTTAATTTCGATTTCCGCTATAATCTGCCGCATCCTGGTTTTTGTAATACAATGCTAGTCTCACGGAATAACTCGCCTTAACTTTATATTAAAGTCGTCGTACACAACACTTCAAATGGCCGGCAACACTTCTTTGAATTCTGGTAAAGCTGGTTGTGTCGAACATATCCAAACACCATTAATTTTGGTACCATTTTGAAATTAAATTTCGGTTAGAAACGCTGCTTGTTTGGCCGTTTACACCATCGTGTCTTCTGAAACAAAACACACTTGGAAAATTGGACTTACGCAAATCAGAGCGGAAAGGTAACCTCAATAAACAAATATGTTACGTGCTTCTTTTCTAGTAATGTTTGGAGGCGGCATTTTCGCTACACCAAGTCCTAACTGGCCTATGCCCCTCTGTGGTTTTTACCCTCACTCACTGCTATACGACAACTGGAGGTCTTCAACTGGTTGTTTCTGCCGTGTCTTCAGGAACGCGGAAAAAGCAAATCTCCTGCTAGCACACCGAGTTTTCAGGACAACATACTGCATCAGCTAAGCAACCGTCTACTACTAGGTAATAGCATGGCAATTGACAGATGATGCTAGTAGTAATTTCTAATTAAATATTTCTCCAAGTATGACTCAAAAACTTAATTTCCACACGTTAGAGGAATCACTAGAGGTAGTAGCCTACTACAAAACAACACTATATAAAACCAAACATCCTGAGCTTAATTGTGTGTTAATAATCACGTGTAATACATTAAATTATAGATAAAGGTGTATTACACCGGGTACGAATGCCACTTTTTTTTCATTTGCGTTGTTGTTTTGTTTTTTACCCTTGCTAAAGAAGCCAATAATTGGTAATTTTTGTTATTTTCTTTTTCCAAATCCGAACCAAACATTAAAAAAGCAATATTACAACATTTTGTATTGAGCCTTCATGAACTTGTGTAAAAAAACTGATAACAAAATATGAATGTTGTAAGGATTTAACCGATGTTTTTTTGAACATGTGAATGAGACGAGAATAACATATTTTATAGTTGTACGGTGCAGCCATCTGTTGGATAAACACCACATCATTTTCTTCGACCAATCAAATTCAAATGGTACAGTCTGAACAGCAGCATGAATACGTAGCCAGGGGAATCACAAATATTGAGCAATTTCGGCCTAACAAAAATATTCATCGCATGTTGACACGGGAGGTGTAGCGGCGCCGCGCCCGGCAAACGAAAGTCATACGAAAAATAAATTTTACCGTGCTGGTGCTACGTAGATAGGAACGACTCGCTTATAAATTATGACAGCATGTTCTTGCGGAAGTGTATGTGATCAACATGAATTGTTGAATTTCGACCAAAATAGGCTAGAAACCGAATACAAGAAATAATTTTTTGCCGTCCTGATGGACTGTACGCAGACAGCAAAGAGCGAGTTATAAATTAGGAGCGCATGTTCCCGCGAGGGTTTATAGTGCAGTCCCCGTACGACACACGGAACGAAGAATAATCAACAACCGCAATACCTACTTACAATGTTACAACTACTAAATAATTAATAGGAGTTAAATAAATTATTACTAAGGAAATGCAAGTAATTTAATTTTTAATCAGTCATTTATTTTTCATCATAGAATTTCAAATATATTGGTATTTAGATTTAGAAAATAATATTAATACCAAACACTTGTCGCTTGGCAATGCATTCAGGGCAGTCGCAATCTATGTAGGATGGTTGGCTTTAGTTCGACTTGTTGTACAACAGACGTAGAACAGACGCTAGAAATATGGGCAAATTAAAAAATCAGCTGCCTTTATGTGGCCCGCGTTCTAAGAAAACTAATAACTTGCGGGAGTACCTGCGGTAAGTGTAGATGTAGATATTATACGTGTAGTGTAATTATTCGCTAATTAACTTCGCTAGTTAATTTGGGCAATACTCTCTTATAGGCGTAAGCGTGCCGGATTACCATATATGGCAAAAAACTTTTATAAAGGTGTAAAATATTTGAACATGTATCTATATAATATATAATAAATGACTTATACATATACATAAAGCTGCCTGTGTTATCGAAATCGCTATTTTTTCTCATACTTACAATTGAAATTGAAGTACGTATACTACCAAGTCTATACATAGCAATAATAATTTTGAGTAAAATTTCAAAATGCAGTATCCAACTGTATCTAGAATTAAAATAGGAATATTATATTTACTAACACCTACTTGCGTCACCCGATAAAAATTTGAATAATTACTGTCTTCGCGAACCACGCTGTTCGCTTCTTCGGAGCTAACTGATAATTAGTTACTAATTCTAATAATAAATGTAAAGCAATAAATGATTTATGTAAGAAAAGTTGTCTGTTTTACCAAAACTACAATTTTTTTCAACATACAAATGATAAAATGTTCAACCATAGTTAGTAGTAAAATAGGAATGTTATAATAAAGTAATTAATTAATTTGTATCACTGTATTGTTTTGTGGAATTGTATTTGTATTTAAAATATACAAGAAAAGCATTTCAGAACATGCGATAGTCACATACACAAAATTATTAGGAAACGGTTCGGCGCCAGTCGACACCGCACGGCCCCTTTGATCTTCGCCGCCAAAGAACGATACCGCCGGCGCCGTTCCCCTCATCTAATCAGTGCGTTGCTTGCATTTTCTGCGGAGTGTACAGTGGGCGCGGCTTGTTCCCTCCTCTCGCGCCTCAGTTTCGTCGAACTTTTGAGGCCGGTGACTAACATTTACTCTTAAGGTACATTTGCGCTTCCTGTGTCTGCAGTTAATGAAGAAATGTTGTATAAAGTAACAGAACGCGTCAACGAAGTTTTTAACGTTAACGATTGACTTTGTTTTTCAAGTAGTAAACCCCTTGTTCGCGCCGCCATTAAGATAAACGATAAAACGCATCGTACCGACTCCGAAACAAATCCAATTCACATAAAAATCGGAGAGTCGTTTCAGCTTCACCCCGCCATCGTTAATTGAAAGATACAAGCCCGGATCGAAGCGCCCGAGGAGAAGCTCGTGGGGTGGCCTTCCGCGCCGACTTCGAAGTACCTCAATAAACGCGCAGAGGACGGAGATAAAAGCCAACCGCAGAGCAGCGGATCGCGGTTTCGTCCGGAGAGTCGAGTGCGGCCTTCTGCGATTCACGAAATGGCATTACGGGGCCCGACCAGACTCGCGAGACAAAAGGAGCGAAACTTTGTAATTTTCCACGAAACAAATGCTACACGGTAGCCGTTTGCGCAAAACAATCTGGATTCGGTGTCGCCGCACAGCCGTCTTTAATACTTAAGTAGTGTTGTTATTCGTATTGTTACAGACTTAACAGAAAGAAGATCGGTGAAGACTGCGCTGCGATAAATTCGATAGCAGTATTTTCCGTCTTTTTGGATAATTAACTCTTCTGACCCACCTAGGGATACCATATGGTATCGAAATGGAGGACATGTCCTCCTTTTTTAGTTAAAATATAGTGTCCTCCATTTCCCTAAAAATGTCCTCCTTTTTAAAAAGAATCCCAGGCGCCAAGAAAAGTTTGCTAAGCGTCTGGGATTTTACATCAGACCGCTCTCAAAAAATATTTTTTATCACAAAATCAGCCGCCTTACGCGTTGAAGGTGTTTTTTGGAAATCCGTATTCGGAAGCTTATTTATGTTTTACACACTCGTTGATGGCAGTTTTCCAGTCAAACTTAGAAATTGTGGAGTGGGAAGACAATTCAGTGGTGGAAGTTACCAACATCTTGAAAACAATCTTGTCTATGCTAAGAAACAGAATTAAAGACAAATTTGTTCCCTTAAACGTTACACAACTTCTTCGTGAAGCAAATGTTTCAAACGAAGAAGCACAAATTATTTGCAACGATTTTCAACAGGTCTACAAAGCATCTTTGCAGTACTTAGAAACATGGATCGTCCGTTAGAAGAACTGAAATGTTTTGCATGGATGAATCTTAAAGATTACGAAAAGTACACATATGAAGATTTATTTCCATGCATTGAATACTTAAAGAAAAGAGGCATCATTATTGATGATGTAAAAGTATACGACTAATTTCAGAACCTTATTTCTTTCCTCAAATCCGAAAAGGAAGGGGGTCAGTTTTTCCAAAAGCATAGACTGAATGAGCAATGGAGGATCTTTTTTACATCATGTCCCAGTATTGATTGCTCTTCGGAACTGCTTAAAATCTGTGAATTTTATTTTTGTATTTCTGCTCACAACGCAAATGTTGAAAGGGTTTTTCCACTAATAAATGCACAGTGGACGAAAGAACCCAATAAACTTACTGTGGAGTCAGTGAAGGCGTTGATACTAGTACAGTACAACCTTAAAGCAATGCACTGCAAGGATTTTTATAGTTATCTTTTAAAAACGAAGATCTATTGTTAAAAATTGCTAAATCTGAAAAATATGAACAAATTTAGTCACATATTTTGTTAAAGTGGACGTTATTGTCTTTTTTTTTTATAAAAGTTTATATTAGATTTATTTTTTATTTTGAAGAGCTTTTATTTAAAAATCAAAAACAAAAGTTACATTTTTGTTGTTGTAGAACATGACCTTGTTTTATTTATTGTACCGACATTATTGCGTACATTAAACATTTTTTCTATTTTGTGTTTTTTGTCCTCCTTGTTAACTTAATAGTCCTCCTTTTTTAGCTTGATTGTCCTCCTTCACTTTCTCATCTGGTAACCCTACCCACCGCTCCAGTTAAATTAAAAAATGAAGAAATCATGTACATGTATGCCGCTCATGGAAGTTCGGACACATAGTAAACATATAATGATAAATGATAGAAGTTATGATAAAAGCACTGATAAGGTAGCAATAGGCACCTCTATTTCTACCAAATAGCGAAGACATCCTTAACGTTGATTGCCAGTAACATACGACATCATTAAATGTGCTAATTTAAAATAATTTTTATATTTAATTATATTATTATGAAATATTTATGCTGTTTTGTAACTGGTTGTTGGGATTTTTCTATTTTCCATTAAAAAGGATTAAATACGAAATAACGAATAGAGTCATAAATCCTGCATTTCAGACACATGTATGAACCCCATTTTTACCAGATTTTTGCATCAAATGCTCGAAGATAACTCTGTAACGCGGAAGAGATCATGCACGCGGAAAGCCAATAAGCAAGGAACAGCGTTCTGTAATTATCGCTTTTCATCAGGAACGATTGTCAGTTCGTGAAAATGCAAGAAATAAGTCAACGGTAAGTGACACTCTTGACCAATATGAAGAATCATGGAATTTTGGATGATGTGTTCGGCCGGTACTATCACGAATAATTTCCCAAGCGGATGAAGAACGATTAAAATTAATGTTTAACCAAACAGAAAATTGACCGCACCTAAAATCACCTCTGAAGTCAATCGCGATCGTGAAAGACCAATTTTCGTGAGCACAGGGAAACGACGTCTCAATTTTTAAATAATTTAATTAACTGCCTGCATATAATTTGATGGACGGATATTGAATTTGTTAGTGAACTATTTGTTTGGTAACTAAACTGTTACATTCTCTCAAGCGGTTGTGTTCGTGCAATGTGTTAAAATTCCAGGTGAGCTAACCACGCTGTTGGGGAAAGCTGTTGATTTTATTTATTTATGACGCTTGAAATATAGTGTAGATTAGTTACTAGACGTGATATTCTAAACAGCACTCGATATTCTTTTGCGATGCTAGAAAGTTTTAATAGGAGCGAGTCCTTGTTTCAAATACTTACCCTTTGTTTTTCCACCAACATATATGTAAAAGTTACCTACCAACTACATACAAACTTGCTCAAACTTCTTTGGGCCTACAAAAATGATGCGGCGAAACTTATATCAATCGATAACTTACGGTTCCCGTAGTAACATATTAAAATGTTTAGAATCATAGTTAATAAGAAACGTTATAAATATTAAAAAAAAAGTATCGAACAATTGTGCCTGGCTGACTTTAATCCTTCATTCCTCATATGCCACCCACTTAACCACACACAGAAAAGTGATCTCTCGAACGAAGAGAGAATTACTTGGATGAAGTAGCTGGTAGGTTCGTATATACGCGAGAGATTATTGACTTCAACCAAGAAATCTTATTTCTTGGAATAATTACTAGATATAAGAAAGTTGTTACTCTGGTGAAGGAAGTAAACAGTCTTCAATGAAGTGTATATTTTTATTCCCGGTAAATGTTTGTAGCTAATTAATGTAAGAATTTTAAAGATTTGGCACAAATACGTTTTCTATTGCTAATTAACAAGAAAGGTATGTTATATTTACTGACTCGTTCTAACCTGTTGCATGCCTTACATCAAATTATTCAGTGTTGAAACGTTTATTGTACACTAATCACAAGGCACATCCCCTACGGGTATTTCGTTGTTGTTTTCGTACTAGGTTTCGCTCTTTTACGGCGCCAGCCAACGCGCGGGTGCGCGAGCCTTGACAAAATCACGATGCGCATATTTATTCCAGAGAAAGGGATTACTTGAAAGAAGTGAGAAGTTAAATAATTGGTGGGTTTTTATGCAGTAAACAATACTTGCTTATGTTAAATGTCTTATATTTTCTTGGATCAAGAAACTACGCACTTGGATGGGTTTACTATTACTTCGTTGGAGAAATTGACATTTTTGGGACGAAAAATTCAATTACTTCTTTCAATACAATATTGGCTCTTATAAAGAAAGAATTTATTTGTCGACAGCATTTATCTGAGAAATTATTTTACTTACATTGAGTATGTGGCATTTCTTGTATATACCTAACTTTCTACATCCAAGTAAATATGCATTTGAATCTAGTAAATAAATTCAATAAATTATGTTTTCTCGTTCCAAATAATCACTTTTCTGTGTGCATATAAATAAAAATACCACACTATAGGGGATAATTTTTAGCATCATTCGGAAACCTATACGAAAAAATGAACGAATAAACGAGAAGATAAACGGAATAATATATTTAAGTCAACATAACTTGCGTCAACATGCTTAGTTTATTAACATTTTCAACATATGAATCATAATTATACTGTACGCTTTATTTTGATTATGAAAATTAGTCCACCAATTGAGATCCTTCCAGCGTAAATCTGATTTTAATAATCCCTACGCGCAATGCTATTTTACATAATATTGGCTAGATGGCATTTATCTCATATTCTCTAGGAATTGCCATTACTCTAGTGCGGCCTGGTCTTTGTTTGGAACTGCGGCCGTTGTGGCAGCCCACGTTCGTATTCCTGCAGCGAATCCGCGTGCTTCCCTACGTGTACGCTATCATGGGGTGTCCTTCCGCACCATTGTACCCCGTGTCTTCGCCTGTTGAATTGTGCGAGGCACATCCCAAGGACCCACTTCCGGTTCGCCGCTCACATATTCAGTTGTGGTAGGAAATTCTGCAAGAATTAAAGCACGGGTTTGTGGGCGGGGACGATAAAGAGGAAAACACTAAACTCGCTTGTGTGCAAGTAGGCAGAAGGGATGAATAATGTATAGATAAGTTAGCTACACACACAGAAAAGTGATTATTTGGAACGAGAAAACATAATTTCTTGAATTTATTTACTAGATTCATATGCATACTTGGATGTAGAAAGTTAGGTATATACAAGAAATGCCACATACTCAATATAAGTAAAATAATTTCTCAGATAAATGATGTCGACAAATAAATTCTTTCTTTATAAGAACCAATATTGTATTGAAAGAAGTAATTGAATTTTCGTCCCAAAAATGTTAATTTCTCCAACGAAGTAATAGTAAATCCATCCAAGTGCGTAGTTACCTGATCCAAGAAAATATAAGACATTTAATATAAGTAAGTATTGTTTACTGAATAAAAACCCACCAATTATTTAACTGAAGTGATTCTCACTTCTTTCAAGTAATCCCTTTCTCTGGAATAAATATGCGCACCGTGATTTTGTCAAGGCTGGCGCCACGGATCCTAACCTAGTACGTAGTACGACAAGTCGTACTCGTCAACAACGAAGTCGTAGGGGATGTGCCTTGTGATTTATTGGGGATGTGTATTGTGATTTATAGTGTACAATAAACGTTTCAACACGGAATAGTTTGATGTAATGCACGCAACAGTTTAGAACGAGTAAGTAAATATAACATACCTATCTTGTTAATTAGCAATAGAAAACGTATTTGTGCCAAATCTTTAAAATTCTTACATTAAGTAGCTAAAAATATTTACCGGGAATAAAAATATACACTTCATTGAAGACTGTTTACTTACTCCACCAGAGTAACCACTTTCTTAAATCTAGTAATTATTCCAAGAAATAAAATTTCTTAGTTAAAGTCATTAATCTCTCGCGTATATACGAACCTACCAACTACTTCAGTCAAGTAATTCTCTCTTCGTTCGAGAGATCACTTTTCTGTGTGCATGGTTATTACCCACGATTTGAAAACGTTCGATATTTCCTAAGGGCCAACGTAAGTTGTTTGTTGGATATGAAACATAAAGCGGACCTATATGCTTCTATCAGGAAGTATTTCAGACAATAAATATTAAGGCTGAATTCAGAGCAGATCTACTGTTCACGCTGAATTTTGAATGGACCGATCACAATCGTTTTATATCAAAATTAAAATAAATAGTGACCACAACTACCACACAATATAGGTATACTAAATTTTAGTGTGAATAAAATAATCGATACCATATCGGATGTTGCATATCAGCTTGCTGAGGGTTAGGGCAATGTTTTGGCTTTGCGTTGATGCTCGGCTGTAGAAAAATATTTTTTGCGACTCATTATGCATGATTTTGGTGATTTTGTTAATGTTTTTAGATAATCACATTTTCGAGAAAAATTGGCTAAATGTGTTCAAAATCTATTTCTTTTTAACGTGTTGGTGGTCATGCTTTCAGCCTACCTAAAAAATCAGTTCCAACAACGACATTTGGGACCTTTTTTCTAAAAAAAGTGACGATATGGGCACTTTTGGTTTACAGATACTTAATCTATGGAAAGAAATCTATTGAATATGACCTGTCAATACTTTTGGATTACAAAAATGTTGACAAGTGTTTACCTGTGTAAAAAGAAATGTAACTAAGAAGGTTAATTCCAGTTCCAAAGGACTAATAGAAAAAATAGTAAAAATAAAATAACAAATTAAGCGCAAGGTCGTCTGAAGATTGTAAGTAAATTATGTATTTATTAGATAAAGAATCAGTTCCAAAAACGACATTTGGGACCTTTATTTCTAAAAAAAAAAGTGAGGATATGAGCACTTTTGGTTTACAGATACTTAATCTATGGAAATAAATCTATTGAATATGACCTGTCAATACTTTTGGATTACAAAAATGTTGGCAAGTGTTTACCTGTGTAAAAAGAAATGTAACTAATTACGTTAATTCCACTTCCAAAGGACTTACAGCGAAAATAGTAAAAATAAAATAATAAATTAGGCGCAAGGTCGTCTGAAGATAGTAAGTAAATTATGTATTTATTAGATGAGTAGTAATTATTCATTACTGCATGCGTCGACAAATCGCTTATAGATTTATAAATGCTATTTTACCTATTTTATACATCATAAATCAATCATCAGCCCTTAGTCTGAGTTGAAGTGTCATTCAACCGACAAATACATAATTCAAAAACATTTTTCTAATTCCTTTGCTATACGTAATTTATCGTACGAAGCGCTGAATCTGCACACAACATTTGTTGCTGTTCTCTGGCCTATTCATAAAAGAATCTTTGAGCTCCTTAAAAGTATATTGAACTTATCCTTAGCATGCACGATAAATTCGATAACGAAAGCCCTAAGGCACTTTACGTCTGAATAACCGTCCCTGAGACCGGTATTTAGCTTTACAACGGCTGGGGAGGAAACTGCGGCCCAGGCATTCTCCGACGGAATTTATTAGCCTTCCGTGTTAAAATTCGCAAATCGAATTGTGGAGCTTTCAATATTGACACAAAAAGGAACCGGCGCGGCGCGGCGCGCTCGTAGCTCCCTCAGTTCTCGCTAGAGAGGTAAGCGAATTATACGAGAGTAAATATCCCGAGTAGATGGCGCCTACGCTGCTGATTAACGTGTAATTGCATTGAAAAAAATCAATACTCACGTTGCTGATCAACGTTCACGACTTCTTTGTTTGATAATTACACTATCCGTGACCTTTTTGACTGATTGTAATTAGACTATAAGCAAAATCGACAAATGTGACAAAACCTCGAAACTAGAGGTATGTACTACTTACATTTGTGCGAAATCTTTTGCATTGTGTTCATAAAGCCGGGGCTACACATTCGTATACTTGCCAAGTATCAAATATTTGCCAAGTATATGAATATTTGTCAAGAAAAAAAACCTGCTCTATTCAATTCGTAGCGAGTCCACCTCTAAAATAAATTTTTCTACTTTGCATTCACAATGCACACATTGTAACACTGTTTTCGGTGTTACAATTAATACATTGTAATACCGAAAACAGTAACATTTTTGTCTGATTGGTACACAGTGATATCAAATGCCATATGTCAAACGTACAATACATTACCCAACATAACCACACACTGCATCTTCTTAATCGCTTGCAATCACATAAACTGCGAAATATCAATATTCTATACATATTTAAACATGGGTGTAGCCTGCTATAGTATGGCCAAAGGATTGGGGCTTTCTTAGTTTTGCTGTGTTCATCAAAATACACCAGCATGACGTTTACGGTGATGTTTTACGACTCTAGTAAGTGATCGTTATCATTCTTTTCAACTAAACATCAAATCCTCTTTTCAGATATAATTCAAGGACCACATTTACTTTAATAAGGTATTATGCGAAGATCAAACCTACATCGTACATACGAACGATGTTAATTACTGCTGCGAGATTGTATATGCGCAATAAATGGTTTATCAGCATACACGTACGAAGCTATAGTACATTTAAAGTGTAGAGGATTTCTTAGTTTATGTAACATATAAGTTTTCGGTAATATTTTGGACGCTTGGATGCTCGGTTCAATTCATATTCGTTTTTGTCCGTCGCTTTCGACTTCGTCTTAGTTCTGGTTATGTGCAACGTATTTGTATTACCTCCATCACATGTAATTTTACTAAGTATAATTTATTCTAATAAACTACTTTGCCGAAATTAGAATTGGGTTTCGATTATAAGTGCTTGTAAATATATAAGCCGCAACGGCTACGTAGCGGAATTAGGTAGACACCGCTATTAAACGTTAAACGTTATAACAATTCTTTAGTAAGTTCTTGTTCTTCGAAGTAACTAATCAGTCACCGCCAAACACTTCTATTCTGATTATTATACTTATGAAACCACTATTTTAAAATTGTTAACTTTTTAGGTTAAGTTTCATGTATTTATCAAAGTAGGGTTAAAAGTGTTGCCCCAAGCTCCGTTATGATCATCGTTGCGACCTCGCTGAATATTTATTCAAACTTGTAGGCTAAAGTAGAGTAAAATTATTCACAATTAGAACAAAGTGTTTTAAACATTTAAAAAAAACTTTTTTAACATTTTTAAAACAAAATATTTGTTTTAAAACATGTTTATAACAATGTTTTAATCATAACAACCCAGCCAAGAAGTAAGTTTAAAATTCGTCTGAGAGGTAGAGAAGCACGAAGAACTATACAACTATAAACTTCCTGGGTATTCAAGGAAAGAAGTAACGGAGAGAGCATGGCAGTAGGTGGCCGTCCAAGTCAACCTGTCAAGTATGAAAAGTTCAAAATTCATAATTTGTTATTGTATTATTTTTATGTAATAATTTATTATAAGGTTATGCTCAGTTGTAGCAGTAGATATAACTTAATTATTCCACTGCAAATTTCCACTGCCAGGGCAGACATGCACGAGGAGAAAGGAAATAATTTGCCAAATAATTCCTCAAATAGTAGCTGAAGAACCTTGGTGTATCACCAGCTTGCGTATTTCTATGTTGGTCGGTACTTCCACTGTCTCGGTACTTCCCTACGGAGCCTGCGGTATTGTTAATGGTCAATGATGTCTTCCTCATTAGAATTTCGACAGAAGAACAGAAAATCAACAGAAAACAGCAAACGGATTAAAATTCAATGCAACGACGGTAAAATGGCGAAAAAATTACAACTTTGGCACAAATATGAAAATTCCCTTTTTTATACAATAAATCCCGTTTTCCCTATATGGGTCAAAAATCCCTCCCAAACGGGAATTTCACTCCCATCTAGTGATACCATATGGTATCCAAATGGAGGACATGTCCTCCTTTTTTAGTTAAAATATATTGTCCTCCATTTCCCTTAAATGTCCTCCTTTTAAAAAAAAATCCCAGGCGCCAATTTCAGAACCTAATTTCTTTCCTCAAATCCGAAAAGGAAGGGGGTTAATATTTCCAAAAGCGTAGACTGAATGAGCAATGGAGGATCTTTTTTACATCATGTCCCAGTATTGACTGCTCTTCGGACCTGCTTAAAATCTGTGAATGTTATTTTTGTATTTCTGCTCACAACGCAAATGTTGAAAGAGTTTTTTCACTAATAAATGCACAGTGGACGAAAGAGCGCAATAAACTTACTGTGGAGTCAGTGAAGGCGTTGATACTAGTACAGTACAACTTTAAAGCAATGCACTGCAAGGATTTTTATAGTTATCTTTTAAGAAAGGAAGATCTATTTTTTAAAATTGGTAAATCTGAAAAATATGATCAAATTTAGTCACATATTTTGTTAAGTGGACGTTATTGTCGTTTTTTTTTTTTATAAAAGTTAATATTAGATTTGAAAGGAAAGGTGAGATATATAAGGAGAAAGGTATTGTCGGGCAATTCCGTCATACGAAGATCGAAGAAGCAACCGTAGACACAGTGTTTCGGACTATTAGTCCTCATCAGTACGGTATAGCCAAGGAGCAAGATGGACACTCAATTTGAGTGTTTTTTCCATTGAGTGTCCATCTTGCTCCTTGGCTTTACCGTACTGATGAGGACTAATAGTCCGAAACATGGTGTCTACGGTTGCTTCTTCGATCTTCGTATGACGGAATTGCCCGACAATACCTTTCTCCTTATATTGGGTTTATTTTTTATTTTGAAGAGCTTTTATTTAAAAATCAAAAACAATAGTAACTTTTTTGTTGTTGTAGTTATGACCTTGCTTTATTTATTGTGCCAACATTATTGCCTACATTAACCATTTTTTTATTTTCTGTTTTTTGTCCTCCTTTTTAACTTAATTGTCGTCCTTTTTTAGCTTGATTGTCCTCCTTCTTCACTTTTTCATCTGGTAACCCTACTCCCATCTGACAACACTGGTCCGTATGCGGGCAGAAGTTTCATTCTGGTTGTAAACTGGTTGTACAGCTCAACTGGTTTGCAACCGCTGTCGCAAAACAGTTGCACCGTGTGCGCTCGGCCTTAGTTAACAAAGTGTCATAACTCGACGACAATAAGTACAAGTATGTACACAAAGTTTGCAAGTCAGTTTTCCGACCGATAAGTAAAAATTGACGTATAGGAAATCAGGTATGTCTGCCTTCATGAATCTTAATAGAATCTCTAAAGAATGAATAGCAATTTGTAGGTTCTCGGGTTTCACTGATGTTGCGTGATGTATCGGTCACGCGTTTTCGTATTCAATTACTGGCACTATATAGAAATCGATGTTCGGCGATATTCTTGAATCGGCCAGATGAATAAATCACTAGTAGCGCCACGTTCCCGACAGGTGTTCAATCACTTTGTGTATAGTGCTGCACGTACGCCACTGCGTATAATGAATCCCGACTATTATATAGATTACATCGTGAATTATAGGTATAATGGTATAATTGCGGCCTGCCAGCGACATTCCTATTTGTGATTTGATCACCTAATTACGGTATTACGTAATTACCTCTTTGCGTGAGGATACACTGCCAAAAAGTGTAGTAAATGAGATGCATAGGATGAGACGTAATCAAACCATGAATTTGTGCCCTATTTCACGTTAAATACATTAATTTACTTATTTAAAATTTTCTCGCTAGTTATCTGTGCTCAAAGTTTAATGTATAATAAAATCAGCGAATAAAGCATAATACAAATGTGCTACAAATCATACGTATATGTACATTAAAAACATTGGTATCGTCTTTTATGGCACCTTTGCTAATATATATTGAAATATCTGTGTTTCTGACATCTTGAAAAAATCTTCCTCTTAACCGTAGGGTGAAATAAATCGAGATAAAGCATTTGAGTTCCTTACAATATTAGTTTGTTGCCAGTCAACAATCGCGCGAGTAGTTAGTGTAACGCACCAGAAAATACCCAACGGTTGAGGTACAGCAAACCTCACAGAAATACTTGCTGTACAATGGAATCGTGCATTGGAACATTAAAATCCTGCTTTTAGGGCATCCTCCAAGACTGAAGGTTGCTCAAGTACTCAAGTTACTTAAGCTCAAGTTCCTTAAGCTCATCATAAATGCTTGCGCTGTATCAATGTCAATATCAATGTTATGCACAGATAGAAACACAGATAGAGGCAAAAACATATTTATTTGCTACAAAGAAGGTTTATTTGAGTCAAATACCATTTGTTTGGAGTAAAGTAATATTGTTTTGACTCAAATAAACATTCTTTGTAGCAAATAAATATATCTTTGCCTCTCGCCAAACAAATATTTATTTGAGTTACGCAAAAATTTCTATCTGTGTGGAGCATTGATATTGCAGATCGGTTACCTACTTAATAAAATCCTTGATCAACTAGAGCCACCTGACTAAAAGAAGCCAATAGGTGACAAAAGCGTTAATAACACTTGTGAGTTAATTTGAATAATCTCTATCATACCTCGGTTCATGGAAATTATGAAAATTAGTAATCACATCCCTTGTCTAGAAATCCTCTTTGATCAACAAAATAGTAGGTAGGTACTTTGATTCTCCGTAATGTAATTTGAATCCATCTACAAAACCCGTATTGAGCTTCTGCAGCATACCAGATCTGGAACTTGAAGTCTCTGGTAGTAGAATGGATAAAACCGCACTGTTTTATGTATATTCTGCTAACCTAACAATTGACATGGGGTTTTTAATAAAATAATAGTATACTTCTTTAAGTACAAACGTGATTGATGTCTGATATAATAGTAGAATATTTATGTAATCTCCTAATTTCGATTGGAATTCTTCTTCATGCGGTGTTGCCAAATTTCCATATTTTCAGATTTGTAGGTTAGAGCTCTCGAAATCTGCCCAGTAAATAAAAATGTGAATTTTAGCGAGCTACAGACGTTTTTTTGTGGAATGTGGTAGATAGAAATAGACCCATTACTTCTTCATCTAATGACGTCTAGTTCTCGAGAATCGTCATAGATGGCCACACTGTCTAGACTCGAACATGGATGGAAAAATACGACGCCGATTCTTTGAAAGTATGGCTTTATTTCTTTGTATTTATTGGAATTTTCTCAAATATTTTATTGACATAAAGTGAAACTACGGCGGCATTTCTCAAAAATACATAATTAAAATGTTACTCCTGAAATCACGATATGAAAGGTGGACTCCAATTATACCTTTATTTATTATACCTATATCTTTGAGCAGCAATTGTTTATAATTGGGCATGGGTATAATAAATATGGACCAAGAATAGTTACTTCAGATCATTGTAATCTTATAAGATCGTATCATTATTCAACAATTAACCCACACGAGTACTGTACAGTTAATAGGGGAGCACCAGAGCAGTCCTGAAGTCCACCTTTATTCAAAGATGACATGCTTCCGTGTGACTTAAGAATCATTATTTTAATTTCACAAACATTTTTTATTCAATTGTATAAAATAGGATTATAACTGCTTAAAACTGCAGTTTGCTTCCAATTGTTTAACGGAGAAAAGTAAAGGACGTAGTTGAACTTTTCTTGCTATTACAAAGTTATTTTATGTTTCATTCACGTCATAACTTAATTAATATCATTCAGACCTATGATCATACTTTAGTTTTGTTGAAATCGCACGCATTGAATCGTGAATATTTGGCAATGTACTATCGACTCTGGTGGATACTATGGAATAAAGATAATAAAATTCTTAAGGATAATAATAATTTTTATTATTATTTATCTGGAAATATCATACTTATACTAAATACACAGTTATTGTCAGTAATAATATAACAAGAGAGTGAGAATAAATTGAAAATAATTTGACAGATTGTTTGAAAACTTGTTGCCAGAGCCATGCGGGCTCTCGTGACTATTGCCAAATGGCAACAAGTTTGAACAAAATCTGTCAAATTATTTTCTAATTTATGGAACTATCGAGTTATATTTGACTAGATTATTTTTTGATTCACAAATTTTTACAATAAAAAAGATCAATAAAACTATCATAAAATTATTGAAAAATTTAATTTAATTAATTATTACTTACAATATATGAAAATATCGTTGACACATTGTGAATATATTAAAAGAATTAACAATTTAAATTAGTACAATGAAAAACGCAATTATTAAAAATATTTCGAGACTCATTATTTATTGAGGATTTGGAATTGCTTGTTATATTAAGTGTTTCCTCCTGCGTATTTTCTCTAAGATTATTTATTATATTTGAATGATGTTCTTGGTTCAATTGTAAGTATGGTTTAATCGAACTTGCAGAATTATGACCAGTGACCTTGATTAGTTCTTGTTCTCCTACACCAGCTTTTGAAAGGTTACTTACTGCACTTGATCTGGCAGAATGGTTAGTTATTTTTTTAGTAACTGTGTCTAGACCTACTTTTTCTGCGGATTATTTCATCCTTTTTGAAATGGAATTTATTCCCACAGGAACGTTTTTATACCAAAAACCACGAGTTTGCCAAGCCGGATTTGGAGTAAGAAACAAGCGTTCGGTTTTAATATTTTCTTCACGTTTACTCATTAGTTTTTCAAAAAGACGAACAGGGCAAATATCTGGGTTATTTATGTTTGGAGTCAACCATTTACTATTAGCGCACCTTTGTGCTCCACCCTGTGCAGTTTTTGTAAAGATGGGATTGTATTCAATGCGGCCAGTATTTAATCTTTTTATGTCGGTTTCTTTTTTAAAATAATGAACTAAACATTTCGTAGCTTCTCCTCCCCTCCAAGCTAGTTCATACGATGCAACGTGAAAAAACTTTCTTTGCAATCCACAAGGTGTATCTTCGCCCCAATAGTTAAAAATTTGCAACAATTCTGTATTAGAAAGTGCCACAGAACTTTGTTTGTGCTTTTCAGGATGTTTTTGTAAAATTTTTCTTTTTGCATCTCTTGCATTCCGAGCATTTCTGAATTCTATATCATGGAAAGGATCAAAGGACCTGTTATACTTATTAAAGTAAAGTTCTTGAACTAATTTTGCCATTTTATTCCACATTGTCTTTATTACTGCTTCTTTATAATCATTTCCGTCTTTTCTTTTCATGTTATAAGCCCAATCTTTTAAAATCAATGCCAGAGTAGCTGTTGTAGTAGATTGATCCAGAATATAATTTCTTTCTTTGGTGAAGGTCTTAAATTGTCTCCATATAGACTGATTACTTATTAGAGTATTTTTCGAAGTAGTTTCTAAAATCTTTTTTGTAATTTCTACATTAGAAAAGGTACTAAACCGATGACTTTCACTCATTTCGCGTTGACACAATTAAGTAATTATTTTGACAAGTATCTGACAGTTGCTAGGCAAATAAAAGCTACAGTGATTATTCCCGAGAATAATCACAAGAGATTTATTCCCACTATAATAATGACATAATTGGTTGAAACTTACCCTTGTGACAAATAAAGAAGCATTTCATTGGTTTTAAGAAACGTCAAAAAATAATCCGTTGAATAAACCCGTAATTAATTATTGAACATTGGTAGGAGATTCTCAGTATTAGGCTGATATCAATAGAAACTACTATAGTCCATAGTGGTGAAGGATATTGTACACACGTCCATTTGTGTAGAGAATTAACATTAACACAACATGAATGAGACCTAAAGACAACAATATCCGAAACAGACATTTACAGGTGTGCTTTCTGTCCACGTAGTATAGATATTACATGACCGCTTAGGCGTAATGATGGGCTTTATTGAATAAAGCAGTATGATAAAAGAGCAACAGTTTAGGTTGACAGCGGATGATTGTAACGAAACAATGGATACTGTGCACAATATATACTTCGGTTCGGTCAGTTTTTCAGTTGTACACATTAATCTTTTTTCGAGATAAGCGTACACAAAAGGAAACAGCGGCAATAATCTATGTGTTTACAAAAAGTACCTTCTATGTAGTAACATTAATTTACCGAATTATATTTAAATGTATATCGTTATATTATTCTTAAATAAAGCGCTAACGTGGTTTCTCTGTCTGTTCACGTTCCCTAGCGAAGAGGGTTGACCGAATCCCTGGAAACCCAATGCCGTATGACACCCTATCGCATGCGCATTATATATATATATATATATATATATATATATATATATATATATATATATATATACAGGGTGTCCGGAAAGTAATGGGACCCAGCTTAACTGTATATTCTTGATGTCAAATGGGACCGATTAAACCAAAAATCCCATAGTAAAAAGTGCTTCCTTAAGAAGTTATAAGGTGTTAAAGATAGAAAATATATTTCTTGTTTTGCGTATATTTCAGAAAAGAAACGGCCGACCAAGGTGAAAATTGGTACCATTAGGCTGTTGGAGAAGCCAAACATGACAAGAGTATTAGGACATTTGCATATTGTAGAGGGAGCTGTCGGCAGCTTTTCTGGGGTAGTATTATTATGATATTTTTATTATTATTAGGACTATGGGCGGTATGACTAAAAATTATGATACGGACGTTAATTTTACATAAAAAATGTTTACCTATTTTATGCCGATAAATTCCACCGTTTTCAAGAAAAACGCAATTAAACGTACTGTGTATTTAATAACTGTAGTTTATGCAATGTTATTCTAGCAAGTTACTATGTGTCAAACGTAAATGCATTTGTGTCAGTTTGCTTAACGATACTGTATTTAAGTGATTATTTCACAGTTCATTACATATTTGTGGTATTTTATCACAAAAAAAAATATGCCTCGCCAGAATTTTTTTTCAAACTCGGAAATGACCGATATGGTTGCTGTTTATGCTCAAGAGCAATTTAATGGAGCAGCAGCAGCGGGAACATACAGGCAGTAGTACCAAAATCGTCGCCAACCAATAGAAAGCCTTTCCAAAATATATTTCAACGGCTGAATGAACATGGAAGTTTTCGGCGCTAAAGCCATACAGGACGACTAACTTCGCCAACCATTGAGGAGGAGGAAGATATTGTGTTCCGAATAGAAGAAGATCCTGAAGTAAGAGTACGGAAATTATGTGCAGCTACTGTAGTACCCCGGACAAGCGCGCATAACGTTTTTCTGCTTTATCCCTACCACCATACTAATGTGCAGGCGTTGCTACTAAATGATTTGCCACAAAGACTAAAACTTTGTCGATGGCTACGAAACAAACAAAATCACGGCCCAACATTTTTTGGCCGTGTGTTATTTACCGACGAGGCAACTTCTACACGCCGTGGTATCCTAAACACACGCAATTCTCACCCCTGGAATGTAGAAAACCCCCATTTATCCAGAAATAAACATTTCCAACACGAATCTTCAGTACATGTATGCTGCGACGTTGTTGGAGATCATTTGATCGGGTCTTACGAACTTCCTCCTCGATTAAATGGTGCATCGTATTCAAATTTTTTGGACAACGTTCTACCTACGTTATTAGAAGACATCCCTTTAAACCTGCGTGGGAGTGTATGGTTTATGCACGATGGTGCTCCCGCTCATTACCTGCAAACTGTGCGAAACTATTTAGACAACCACTTCCGCACCGCTGGAGTGATTATCCTTGGCCACCGAGAAGCCCAGACCTCAACCCATTAGATTTTTTGATATGGAGCTCTATGAAATCTATTGTATACCGGCAAGTCTACTAATACTAGGCAAGATTAGCAAAGAACGATTATTGACGCAGGAAATGAAATAAGAAATAACTTTGTGTCGTTTTTTAAAGTACGACAAAACTTAGGATAACGTTGTGAAAGATGTGTTGAACTAAACGGTGGACATTTTTAAAACCTTATAAATTTATAAATAAAGAATAAGTGAAAATTAAGTTAAATTTTTTATAATGATATAGCTTTTAGCAAATATGTACACAAAATGTTTAATTGCGTTTTTCTTGAAAACTGTGGATTTTATCGGCATAAAATAGGTAAACATTTTTTATGTAAAATTAACGTCCGTATCATAATTTTTAGTCATACCGCCCATAGTCATAATAATAATAAAAATATCATAATATTACTACCCCAGAAAAGCTGCCGACAGCTCCCTCTACAATATGCAAATGTCCTAATACTGTTATCATGTTTGGCTTCTCCAAAAGGCTAAGGGTACCCATTTTCAACTTGATCGGCCGTTTCTTTTCTGAAATATACGCAAAACAAGAAACGTATTTTCTATCTTTAACACCAGGAAGCACTTTTTACTATGGGATTTTTGGTGTAATCGGTCCCATTTGACATCAAGAATATACTGTTAAGCTGGGTCCCATTACTTTCCGGACAGCCTGTATATATATGTATATATATATATATCTATATATATATATATATATATATATATATATAGGAAAGATGGTTAATCGACGGTAAGATATAAAAGAGAAAGGTATTTGTCGCGCAATTCCGTCATGCGAAGATCGAAGATCGACGATAACACGTGTATACGGTTGCTTCTTCGATCTTCGTATGACGGAATTGCCCGACAAATACCTTTCTCCTATATATATATATATATATATATATATATATATATATATATATATATATATATATATATATATGCTTGGGTACCAACATTCAACAGATAAAAGAAAAGACGAAAACGAAATAACAAAGAGTAACTTCCACCCACTCGTTGAATATATACATCTGTCTTTTATTATTCGACCCTCCATATTTATAGATTTTAATAACAAAGGGACCGTTTGTAAAATAGTACGCGCGGAAAGTATCAAATATTTTTTATACTAAGGAAGAAGGGTAGCGAGTACTGGTTTTCGTTTTTGGCAAACACGCGGGATATTAAATTATTTTGAAGCGAAAGTATTCAAACGTACGTTCGTAGAGGCAGGCGTTAGGGGGCGTAGGTCGCAGAAGCGTGCCGCCGCGCCGAGCCGCGCCGCGCCGCCCATTGCTGAAATATCTCTCGCTGTCTACGGCTGTGCCAGCGATGAAAAGGGGCGCGTTAAAAACAATTTTCGTTAAGCGTTCACACAACACCTGCGAGGGAAAAAAATGTGAGCACGGCTCTGAGAAATTCTTTATTTGACGAAATAATAAACTCTCGCTTGACATATTACAGACGCGACGCCGGAGCACTGGATGGACCCTTCCCATATACCCGTCTCTAACGACCGCAAAATTCAAGCCGCGTTCATATAGTTCAAATAAGCATCGAACAAAGATTACGAATTCGGCCATGTCTCGACAGCTGGGGTACACATTCGTATACTTGCCAAATATCAAAAATTTGCCAAGTATACGATTATTTGTGAAAAGAAAAAACCAGTTCTATTCAATTCGTATCGAGTCCCCTCAAAAATAGGTTTATACATTCGACGGTCGGCTGAGCGGACGGGTTTTTTTACGACGAATACTTGGTATTTGCAATATCCAGTTGAAGTGGATATACCAAGTGCTTAGGCGACAAATATTGGTTCCATTTATTTGCACTCGATGAACATTTTAGTACGCTGTTTAATTTTTCAATTTTTTTATTTCGTTTTGTGTGTAGTAGGTCGTATACGAAGATTGACAATAGATTTGTAATAATTAATAAGATTTTTGATTTTTCTAAAGGGCGAAAACCGCATAAAATTGTAATTTTGTGAAACCGTCAGACAGACAGTTTTCGGGAAACCGTCAGACAGAAATTAAAAAAAAAATATTGTTGTTTTTACCTGTCCACATAAACGCAATAATATTTCTTTCCAAGAAAAACGTACTCCATATACAGAGTGTATCCTAAGTTGATGCTTTTCTATGAACAATATAGATGATACTCATTTATGAGCTTTCAAAATATAACCTTTTCGTTAAATAAAAAAGCTACACAAAATTGTCACTACTATTAAAATATTTTTAATCGTTTTCGTTTCTCTTCAAGTAATAAACATCATAAAAATTTTATAGACAGCATCTGTATAAAATAATTTATTTGGAAAATTATACTTTATTTGCTTGTATTTATATAAATACAACTGCCAGCCAGCATCGACATTTGGAGCTATTTAATATGTTACCTGCCCTTTGGAGGAGTAAAACGCCAAGGAAACTAAAAGCAGATCTCAGAAACCTGCTGACCGACAAAATCTTCTACGATGTTGAAGAATTGAGGAATTACATGAAAAATGAGATAGACTAAACTTTATTGTATCTTAAATTGATATATGTGTTATGTGCATTTTTCTTTTCTTTTGACCATTTCCCTGTTACAAATGTATTTTGGTGAAATAAAGTTTATTATTATTATTATTATTATTATTATATACTTGTCGATTTTTATGATGTTTATTATTTGAAGATATTAGATAGATATGTATTTGAAGACAAAAAGGTTATATTTTTAAAGTTCATTTGTTTAACTTTTTGTTTCAGAAGCTAATTGATCTGTACTTCAGACAATATTAGGACATTTTTATACAACGAACCTAGTAGTACAATTGGATTTAGTAGAACTTTAAAGATGACGAAGAAACCATATCTAACATTGCTTTTATGGGCAATAGCTTCCTAATTTAAATAAAAAAATCTGATGTGGCCAGGCACATGACTTTATCATACTATATATATAAAATTAATAATTTACCTGCATGAGATTCTATTTGATCGAGATCGGCCATCTCTGCATTAAAATAAAATTAGTAGAACTAGACATGTGGATTAAAGCTGCGTTCGGATATTGTACACCGTTGACACCGGGTACACCGTCCAAATGACACTTACGTGTTATTGGGTGTAAAAAGTGTAATACAATATCTGAACGTAGCTTATATTGACAGAAGTTATTGTCAAAACATTAGCGTTTGACATACATACTGTCATTAGAATAAAAAAATCTGATGTGGCCAGGCACATGACTTTATCATACTATATATAAAATTAATAGTTTAGCTGCATGAGATTCTATTTGATCGAGATCGGCTATGTCTGCATTAAAATAAAACTAGTAGAACTAGACAGATATGTCGAATAAAGCTGCGGTCGGATATTGTACTCCGCTGACACAGGTACACTGTCCAAATGACACTTACGTGTTATTGGGTGTAAAAAGTGTACGGTATACTATATCCGAACGCAGCTTATATTGACAGTAGGTTGTCAAAACATTTGCGTTTGACACTACGTACTGTCATTAGAATCATATCTGACATATAATCTGACATATCCTGGCTACTAGTTTTAAAGGAGTACGACCGATCTCGATGAAATAGAATTAGCTCATGCAGCTAAACTATTGATTGTACCAAAAAATGTCATAGTGATAAATTATTCAGAATTTCATCTTCTTTAATTTATTATTTAACTATTTCGACGAAATTCCAGAAATGTCGGCTTATTTACAAAATGTTTAAAAAATTCTAAGACTAAATCTGCAGTTCCTTTGGACCATTTTCAACAGAAAGCTTTTCAGCTCTAAGTTTGGTTATGAAACTTCTAAATATGAAGTTTCGTCCCGATACCTTTAGTAGTTTCTCCGGAATCGTCGCCACAAAAACGGGTACACACATCCACACATACACACACACACACACACAGACATCTTTTTGTACCTTGGTCAAAAATGTTCAGGAGACCCAAAAAGACATATTTCCGCTAAAATGTCAAAAAATTTTTTTGGCACGATTACAATACTTTACATACTGCGTATGATAAAGTAAAATCTGACAAATCCTGGCTACTAGTTTTAATGCAGTACGACCGATCTCGATGAAATAGAATTTGCTCATGCAGCTAAACTATTGATTGTACCAAAAAATGTCATAGGCATAAATTATTCAGAATTTCCTGTTCTTTAATTTATTATTTAACTATTTCGACGAAATTCCAGAAATGGCGGCTTATTTGCAAAATGTTTCAAAAATGCTAAGACTAAACCTCCAGTTCCTTTGGACCCTTTTCAACAGAAAACTTTTCAGCTCTAAGTTTGGTCTTTAGTAGTTGCTCCGGAATCGTCGCCACAAAAAACGGGTACACACACACACACACACACACACACACACATACACATACACACACACACAGACATTTTTTTGTACCTTGGTCAAAAATGTTCAGGAGACCCAAAAAGACATATTTCCGCTAAAATCTCAAAAAATTTTTTTGGCACGATTACAATACTTTACATACTGCGTATGATAAAAGTAATATAAAATACTAAAAATATATATTTTTTCTCATTAAAATAATAATTTATTTAAACTAGTTCACATCAAATGACCAATTATTTTACAGTCTGTTAAAATTAGATGCTACTAATTAATAATACAGAAAGCTAATGAAACAATTTCGTCAAGAAATACCCTTGTAAATTTCCACAGAATACCCTTGTAATCCTTAAATATCTAAAAACCTCACATAGTCGACCATTATTTATTCTAAACAAGAACTAACTGAAGTGATATGTGCAAAGAGATGGCTTCGGAGTATGTTCTTATGTAAGAATACAACAGTTTGACTTTCTATTTATTGTAATAGCAAAGTTATTGAAGAAAACAGAAATTAATAGGTTTTATTTATCCTAAATATCTAGTGATCAATGTAGAAGATCAAACACTGTTCTGCAATTTTTCCATATGAACGCAACGCTTGTCAAATTTAACCAACATCGTATGTACATAGTTGTTACAATTTCCGAGATCCCCATATACACCATGTTCCGTGTATGTCCGTTCCATACATAGCTTTAGACAAATTGTTTTAAAAAGTAGCACAAATAAGTGGAAGCGATAAAAAACTTCTGATTAGGAAAATAAAATATGCTTGGAACTTTCCAAGAATACACAGTGATTAATATAGTTGACATGCTCGGGATCTCTTTTTGGTTCATGTCTAAAGTGGTTATCTTTAGTTCGTTTTTTTGTTAAGACTATAAACTATAAAGTAACCAAATTTGTACAGAATAAAGCAAAAGGAAAATGAGTGCATGTAAGCACATTAATAATATAATTGTTGTTAATAAAATGAATAGGTGCAGCCACCATTTCATAGATTTGTAATCTAACTAATGTGGATGAGCCTTTACTCACTTCTGCGAGAGTGACTGAGTGGGTGTTGGTGCAAGAGTAAACATACTCCTATATACTAAGGTACATTTTTCACCGGGTGAGTCATTGGGGGCCAAAAAAATGGCGTGCTATTAATAATCCAGCTTGGTGTTTATTCGCATTAAAAGGGGCGATACTGGCGTTCATATGTGACAACGCGCGCCCCTACTCAACAGCAACGAGGCTCTATAAACGTGGCGACAAATAACAGCTTTGTGCGTGTGCTTCATGAAAAGTGCCTCTAAGAGCCCTGAAGAGAGCTACTTAAAACGCACCCTGTCGCTTTATATAGATGTAAACGGAAGTAAATGTGAAGTAGTTCCTCATTTATAACACTACGGTCAGTGTGTATACTGTCTTAGATGAATGCTGCACAATTTAAATAATATAAATTCCATAAATTTTATCGTCAATGCTACCAATTGTTTTTCAGATTTGGGTTTCGGCGGTCATTGCTGAATGTTTCCTAAATATTTAAAAACCAGTACAAATTATATGCTGAATAAACAAAATAAAACATTTGTGCACTTGTAAGCATTGTAAGCAATTGATAAAATATTTGACCTAGTACCTACCAAAAATAGTTGTTTAATACAAAAATATTTGATAAATGCAAAAAATTACTTGTGCACTAAAAAAAATTAATCTGCAATAAATTTATACAGGGTCCTGCAGCTCAGCTCCCGTCTTCTGTAGCTCAGTTACTAATTAAGCTAAGAGTTTGACATTTTTCAAGCTTACCCTGTACTTCAAGGTACATTTCAAGAAATAATTTTTGGTTATACAGGATATCCCAAAAATGTGCAACGCCAACGTGATATATTTTTTTAAATTGCATGCTATATATTTTTTTACACATTTGGAAGCCTGTTATGGTTGCCTACACCAAAATTTTATTGAAATCGGTTGAGTGACTGCAGCGCAAAAAAATAAAAACAAAAAAAAATTGATTTTGCATCGTTGGCCTTAAAAATCAATAAAAACCACAAATTGCACCTTGCTAATAAAATTTTGCGATGTCCTTATTAAGTCAGATCTAGTAGTCTCGTTAACTCGTCATTGATCCAAATTATACAGGATGACCAAAATCTAGTGTCAAACTTGTTAAACTTCAAAGCGTGTTATTGTTCTTATTTTAAATTGGAACCCATACATTTCAGGTGAAACGATGCAGAATTAAAAAATAAACATTGTTTCTAAATACAACCCCATCACAAATCCCAATATTTTAAAAGTTATTCGCCAAAAACTCATTTTTCAACGTTTCCAACGGCAATTGTAGGTAATAAATATCGTACGTGGCGTTGAAAAACAATTTATTTCATAAAATATAACGCAGAGAAATATTTTAGATTTGAGTGTACTTAATTAAGTAGTTGTTCAATTGCCAAATTTACTTAAAAATTTACCTATAGCGGTAAGGGTGGAAATGTGGCTCCAACATGATGGAGCTCCAGCACATTACTCGTTACATGTCAGGCACCAGCTCAACGAAATCTTCCCAAATCGGTGGATTGGAAGAGGAGGACCAGTTGCGTGGCCTCCTCGATCACCGGACTTAACGAAACTGGATTTCTTCCTGTGGGGCTACGTTAAGGACATCATTTATGCTGAACCTCCAACAACACCAGAAAACATGCAAGAAAGATGCATTTCTAACTATTACACGCCCGACCTATTAAGAGCAGTGGCGAGGTCATTTCATACTCGTCGTCGTTTGTGCCTCGAAGAGCACTGAAGACATTTCGAACAACTACTTAATTACGTACACTCAAATCTAAAGTACTTCTCTGTGTTATATTTTATGAAATAAATTGTTTTTCAACGCCACGTACGATATTTATTACCTACAATTGCCGTTGGAAACGTTGAAAAATGAGTTTTTGGCGAATAACTTTTAAAATATTGGGAATTGTGATGGAGTTGTATTTAGAAACAATGTTTATTTTTTAATTCTGCATCGTTTCACCTAAAAAATGTATGGGTTCCAATTTAAAATAAGAACAATAACACGCTTTGAAGTTTGAGAAGTTTGACACTAGATTTTGGCCATCCTGTATAGTTTGGATCAATGACACTTGGTTAACGAGACTACTAGATCTAACTTAACAAGGACGTCGCAAAATTTTATTAACGAGGTGCAATTTGTGATTTTTATTGATTTTTAAAGCCAACGATGCAAAATCAATTTTTTATTGTTTTTATTTTTTGCGCTGCAGTCACTCAACCGATTTCAATAAAATTTTGGTGGTATGTAGGCAACCATAACAGACTTCCAAATGTGTAAAAAAATATATAGCATGGAATTTAAAAAAATATATCACGTTGGCGTTGCACATTTTTGGGACAGCCTGTATAATCAAAAATAATTTCTTGAAATGTATCTTGAAGTACAGGGTTAGCTTGCAAAATGTCAAACTCTTAGCTTCATTAGTAACTGAGCTACAGAAGACGGGAGCTGAGCTGCAGGACCCTGTATAATAGTACATCAGAATAAATAATTATGCATTTATAATATTTGAACAAATGCCATTTCTTTAAACATATTTTTTTGGTAAAATTAATAGTTTAGCTGCATGAGCAAATTCTATTTCATCGAGATCGCTCGTACTGCATTAACACTAGTTAGCCAGGATTTGTCAAATATTGTGATTCTAATGACAGTAGGTAGTGTCAAACGCTGATGTTTTGACAATACCTACTGCCAATATAATCAAAATATCTGTCTAGTTGTACTAGTTTTATTTTAATGCAAACATGGCCGATCTCGATCAAATAGAATCTCATGCAGCTAAACTATTAATTTTATGTATGGTATGATAAAGTCATGTCCCTGACCACATCAGATTTTTTATTTTGTTAATCTAAAACAATGAATGTGCCTCGACTACGGGGTATGCTGTCACACGTTACGGTTGTTGCATGACCTTAAAATACACACCAGCAAAAAAAGAGTACCTGAGAAGTGAGAACCTGCCCAAGTTCATTAATTACTCCGCAGGGTGTGTCGAACTTAGACCACCAAACCATCATTTTGTTTTTCTCCGGTGTAATACGCGTAAAGCTTTCTTTTTTCAAAATTTAAAAACATTGTAACAATGTTGATGAATTTATTTACAATATAATGAGATAATCAACAAAATTGGTGAAAGAGTACAAAAGTTATGGAACATCAAAGTTTTATTTACTTTGTTGTAACGTTGACACGCGGTATATAAACACCAAATAGGTACTAAAGATGGTGTACAAGGATATTTCATAAATTAGGGAAGCTATAGTGGTAAGTACTTCTAAAAATTTCCCTATAACATAGTACAAGTCATATGTATACAAAGTCTGTAGGTAGTTGCATAGGTTGAACTCCATGAATGGTTAAACATTCAATATTGAGCAGCTGTGCTGTACAATATTCGATAATGTTCGCATTAAACTGCAAACCTTTTAAGCGAATTTCTCGGGTACACTTATTATAGCGTAAAGATAGCCAGAGTTCGATAAAACATCGATTTTTTAGTCGTTGCTTCAAGCGAATATTCCAACCCAACCGTATAAAGAGTTAAAATTTACTGCTGCCACCTTTTGCACTATACCGAAGTTTAAAAGTCAGTGGAAGCTACCTGCTTCGCCGGTTAATGCAACTGTAACACTTTTATGCTGTCCATAAAGTATCAACGCCTGTCTGGGATAGCGATGGTGTAATCTGACATTTTGCTTTAGATAGTTCGAAAAGTAGGTGCAGCTAACCTGATAGGAAAAGAAGAGCAAGAATTAAATGTCGAATCGCCGGTCTTCCGCATCTCCCTAGACACATATCCATCCGCGCGATAACTCAATATGTTCCTCGAGTCGAAGTGAACTCTACAACTTACCGATTACCTTCAAAATATCAGCCCGTTATATCTCAGAACTACGACTTTTAAACTCCGGAGGAACATCTTCCAATATTTGCGATTAAGTTTGTTGAAATGTGCCTAATAAAGGCTTTCAGAACATGTTCATGGGAATTCGTATATATCAGAGCACATTTTAAAAACAGGATTTTGACAATATTCATCCTTAAGAGGAATCACTAGAGGTAGTAGCGTACTACAAAACAACACTACATAAAACCAAACATCCTGAGCTTAATTGTGTGTTAATAATCACGTGTAATACATTAAATTATAGATAAAGGTGTATTACACCGGGTACGAATGCCACTTTTTTTCATTTGTGTTGTTGTTTTGTTTTTTACCCTTGCTAAAGAAGCCAATTAATTGGTAATTTTTGTTATTTTTTTTCCAAATCCGAACCAAACATCAAAAAAGCAATATTACAACATTTTGTATTATTTTGTAATGATTTAACCGTTGGTTTTTTGAACATGTGAATGAGACGAGAATAACATATTTTATATATTTTCTTCGACCAATCAAATTCAAATGGTACAGTCTGAAGCAGCAGCATGAATACGTAGCCAGGGGAATCACAAATATTGAGCAATTTCGGCCTAACAAAAATATTGATTGCATGTTGACACGGGAGGTGTAGCGGCGCCGCGCCCGGCAAACGAAAGCCATACGAAAAATAAATTTTACCGTGCTGGTGCTACGTAGATAGCAACGACTCGCTTATAAATTAGGACAGCATGTTCTTGCGGAAGTGTATGTGATCAACATGAATTGTTGAATTTCGACCAAAATAGGCTAGAAACCGAATACGAGAAATAATTTTTTGCCGTCCTGATGGACTCTACGCAGACAGCAAAGAGCGAGTTATAAATTAGGAGCGCATGTTCCCGCGAGGGTTTATATTGCAGTACCGCAATACCTACTTACAATGTTACAACTACTAAATAATTAATAGGAGTTAAATAAATTATTACTAAGGAAATACAAGTAATTTAATTTTTAATCAGTCATTTATTTTTCGTCATAGAATTTCAAATATATTGGTATTTGATTTAGAAAATAATATTAATACCAAACACTTGTCGCTTGACAATGCATTCAGGCCAATCGCAATCTATGTAGGATGGTTGGCTTTATTTCTACTTGTTGTACAACAGACGTAGAACAGACGCTAGAAATATGGGCAAATTAAAAAATCAGCTGCCTTTATGTGGCCCGCGTTCTAAGAAAACTAATAACTTGCGAGAGTACCTGCGGTAAGTGAATATGTAGATATTATACGTGTAGTGTAATTCTTCGCTAATTAATTTCGCTAGTTAATTTGGGCAATACTCTCTTATAGGCGTAAGCGTGCCGGATTACCATATATGGCAAAAAACTTTTATAATGGTCTAAAATATTTGAACATGTATCTATATAATATATAATAAATGATTTATACATATACATAAAGCTGCCTGTTTTATCGAAATCGCTATTTTTTCTCATACCTACAATTAAAATTGAAGTACGTATACTACCAAGTCTATACATAGCAATAATAATTTTGAGTAAAATTTCAAAATGCAGTATCCAACTGTATCTAGAATTAAAATAGGAATATTATATTTACTAAGACCTACTTGCGTTACCCGATAAAAATTTGAATTTTTATATGAGGTGTGTTTTACCTGAAAGTATCGATCTCTGCTAAGTACGAACGAGACATTCGAGATTATTGATGCACAAAGAAAACGTTAAACGGATTTAAATAAGTATCTGACTGAGTACGAATGCTTTCACGGCCAGAGTCATTTAAATTTAGATGATAAATACTTACCGGTTTATGCCGTGAGTAAAAATTCGTAATTACTGTCTTCTCGAACCATGCTGTTCGCTTCTTCGGAGCTAACTGATAATTAGTTACTAATTCTAATAATAAATGTAAAGCAATAAATGATTTATGTAAGAAAAGCTGTCTGTTTTACCAAAACTACAATTTTTTTCAACATACAAAAGGTAAAATGTTCAACCATAGTTAGTAGCAAAATAGGAATGTTATAATAAAGCAATTAATTAATTTGTATCTCTGTATTGTTTTGTGGAATTGTATTTGTATTTAAAATATACAAGAAAAGCATTTCAGAACATGCGATACTCACGTACACAAAATTATTAGGAAACGGTTCGGCGCCAGTCGACACCGCACGGCCCCTTTGATCTTCGCCAATTTTAGAATGTAGTAAGTGATAGGCCAAACAACTTTTGTATTAGATATTTTTTTCTATATCAACCACCGCGACTCTAGTGACTAGTGAAAAAATTTTGCAAACAAAACTATGTTGATGATAAAAGCGTTAACTAATAATGGACCACACTATCGTTTTTCTCATTGATATTTGCAAGGTTTCAGCCAATCATCACCAATTTTCGATTTATTTCAGTTTCAAATGATACTTGTTTGGTTTGAAAAGAGGTATCCCATGAGAGGTATCCCACAAAACACAATTCATTGTTTCTTCAGAATACTGTCCATTTCGACAAAACTCCAACTGCAGAGAATTTGGGTCAGCGGCGACTATTTTCAGCGGTTTTATGTAGTCTCGAAAAGAAAATAAATCTATCTTTCATCTATCTTTTGAACTAGTGCTACAGGTTTGGCCTTGTTGTCCCGTCGTAATTAAACTACTTTGTCACTTTTACGTATTTACATTTTGCAGTTCGTTTGGTGGTGCTTAATGAATGGTGATTTGATCTAGTCGACCAGCAGCTTGCTGTAGCGCTTGATGACGCTTATGTTGAAAATCGGCGCAGCGTGCTCGCGGCAAGACTCGCGGCTCCCTTCACTGCAGCAACCGGTACCTCATCAACGGCAGTAATTAGCGCAGCGGCAATCATCGGACCACATTCCTTCCCATTAGCCTGGCAACGACTAGCGACCTCCGGGCCTTCCATTAACCGACAGCCACATTAATATTTGCGACCGTAATTGAATACCGCACCTAGCAGACGCTACACGGAAAGTATAATAATGTCCCACCTACTCCCTCCAACTTTACATAATGCGGCACCATCTAGGAATTGTCGCCACACATGGCGTGCGCGCAGATTGACAGTAGGTAATGCCAAACGCTGATGTTTTGACACTACCGACTGTCAATAGAATCAAAATATCTGTCAAATCCTGGCTAACTAACTTTGACACAGTATACCTTGCAGTTATATTATTATCGATATTGGAATATAATATTCGTATTTGCTTACCTCCGTGATCAGGACATGTAGCTACCAATTCGCAACATTCTTCTCCAGGGTCACGACAGCATTCGATGACATCTGAACTGGTCGTTTCAGGCGTTACAGGAACATCGGTCAGAGTTCCATCACCAAACACTCGAACAACCATCTGAAAATAAATATCGTACTGTAGCCAATCTAAAAAATTATATCTCAACAAGAATAACAAACTACCTAATGCTTAATTGGCCTAGTTGTGGGAATACACAACATGTTAATAGATTTTGTGCTACTTTGGCTTTTTTTACTCATTGTACTTACGCGCACTGGGTACAATTATTTACTATAGACACTTACTATAGATATTTTTCATCTGAGATACCGGGACGAAAACAGCTTCTTATTGCGCCCTAGAGCATAAAGGATTGCCATGGTTATATGTCAAAAATATCAAATATTTGTCATTCAAATTGTAAATTTTAAATCTTCAATGTCAATAATTGGCGATTAAGGTTATGTTTGACAATTAATTGTCTGTTTGGTCACTCAACTCCGAATTGTTTGTATTGTTATTCAACTCCGTAGATACGCTGGTCACTTGATAACGTCAAAATATTTATTATTATTATTATTCAAACGGAGGAACAAAACCATTGTAGGACATCAAATTTTGTACGTACCTCGAGCATTACTTGATGTTTATACACTCGGGCGACTTAAAAAGCGCGAGGGCCGATACTATTTTTTCACGAATTTAAAATAATATTAAGCGGTTGTTACAGACTGCCACACTTAAGTAAAAATAATTACATTTGTACAAAATACTTAATATTTTTATATTTCTTCGTTTTAATCAATTTGCAATCCATACTTTTAAAAAATAATCAATACACTTTTGAGTTTAGTAGCCAAAATATCGGCAGATTTACACTTATTTCATTTAGTAAAAATACGAGAATCGAACACGATTGACTATAATACAATTGTGTCTAGATTTTAAAAGCTCAATGCTAAAAATGTACAGAACGGGTACCTATTGGTGCTGGAGTCATTTCATCATTGAAATCAACAAACATACATAGGGAATACACATATTTTTTTTATTTTCTATAAAGTAAATATAAATTTTATTTATTTTAATTAAGTTTGACGGCTAGTAGCAACCACTAAATATTATGTAAAAACTATGTAAAAAATGCTGGTATTGTTTTCAGATCACCACCTTTCGAAGTGGTGTCATAAAATGAAATAATCAAATGGATAGATTAATTAATTATTTTTTATACTCCTATTGATGAATGCATTCATTATCATGGCAATTTATGATAAGTAATACTAACCATTCCCCACACACATGGAAAATATTTCATCCCTGGCTCCACATACCCCGCGAGTCGTGAGAAACATTTCATGTATAGTATGATAAAGTCATGTGTCTGGCCACATCAGATTTGTTTTTCTTTGCAGTTTTAGAGTAGCTATTTACCGTATCACCATATTTTAATTTAATTTAATTTGCTTTATTAAATTATGGAAATTAATAATAATTTGAGTGAAGCTCGCTTTTTTTAGTATTTTTTAATTCTGAACAACTTTTCTTTGGAACTTTCTACCGTACCTTCATACCGAAGAAAATTGTCTACTGTAAGTTTACATATTGCGGAATCCCAGTTGGCTGGTGTAACTAAAATTTAATCTCAAATAGATTAGGACCTACAAAATAGTGAACCTTCTGAAGTCAAAATTTTGACCCAAACTTTCAAACTTTGACGGAAATTCTTGTATACCTAAAAATGCGACAGAAATACACGATTCAATAACCCAGTTAGTAGAAGTGGTAATTAAATAAAATACAGCAGTTATTGGGATGTCTCTTTCGTCGCTATTTGTGCATCAGTTTGGGGAGAGTTGGCGGTGACTGCGTTCTGTCACGTTTAATTTCGTTGAAAGTGAGCGATCGCTTGCGGGAAACCCATTATGTGGAAATTAATTTAATTTTCTGTCGTGTCTCTGCTAATGTACTGCCCCATCTATATCACTCAAAACTCCTACATAACTATAAGTAACGCTTATAATTGCTAGGTTGCTCCATATTTCTATTTAATTAATGACAGGTGAGATCAGATCGATAGTCTATTTCCTTGTTATAGTTCTCTAGTGATAAATTTATACCTATACAGGGTCCTGCAACTCAGCTCCCGTATTCTGTAGCTCAGTTACTAATTAAGCTAAGAGTTTGAAATTTTGCAGGCTTACCCTGTACTTCAAGGCACATTTCAAGAAATTATTTTTGATTATACAGGGTGACCCAAAAATGTGCAACGCCATGGTAATATATTTTTTTAAATTGCATGCTATATATTTTTTCACACATTTGGAAGCCTGTTATGGTTGCCTACATACCACCAAAATTTTATTGAAATCGGTTGGGTGACTGCAGCGCAAAAAAATAAAAACCAAAAAAAAATAATTTTGCATCGTTGGCTTTAAAAATCGATAAAAACCACAAATTGCACCTCGTTAATAACATTTTGCGACGTGCTTATTAAGTTAGATCTAGTAGTCTCGTTAACGAAGTGTCATTGATCCAAATTATACAGGATGACCAAAACCTAGTGTCAAACTTGTCAAACTTCAAAGCGTGTTATTGTTCTTATTTTAAATTGGACCCATAAATTTTTTTAGGTGAAACGATGCAGAATTAAAAAATAAACATTGTTTCTAAATACAACCCCATCACAATTTCCAATATTTTAAAAGTTATTCGCCAAAAACTCATTTTTCAACGTTTCCAACGGCAATTTTAGGTAATAAATATCGTACGTGGCGTTGAAAAACAATTTATTTCATAAAATATAACGCAGAGAAATATTTTAGATTTGAGTGTACTTAATTAAGTAGTTGTTCAATTGCCAAATTTACTTAAAAATTTACCTATAGCGGTAAGGGTGGAAATGTGGCTCCAACATGAAGGAGCTCCAGCACATTACTCGTTACATGTCAGGCACCAGCTCAACGAAATCTTCCCAAATCGGTGGATTGGAAGAGGAGGACCAGTTGCGTGGCCTCCTCGATCACCGGACTTAACGAAACTGGATTTCTTCCTGTGGGGCTACGTTAAGGACATCGTTTATGCTGAACCTCCAACAACACCAGAAAACATGCAAGAAAGATGCATTTCTAACTATTACGCCCGACCTATTAAGAGCAGTGGCGAGCTCATTTCATATTCGTCTTCCTTTGTGCCTCGAAGAGCACGGAAGACATTTCGAACAACTACTTAATTAAGTACACTCAAATCTAAAATACTCTGTGTTATATTTTATGAAATAAATTGTTTTCAACGCCACGTACGATATTTATTACCTACAATTGCCGTTGGAAACGTTGAAAAATGAGTTTTTGGCGAATAACTTTGAAAATATTGAGAATTGTGATAGGGTTGTATTTAGAAAGAATGATTATTTTTTAATTCTGAATCGTTTCACCTAAAAAAATGTATGGGGCCCAATTTAAAATAAGAACAATAACACGCTTTGAAGTTTGACAAGTTTGACACTAGATTTTGGTCATCCTGTATAATTTGGATCAATGACACTTGGTTAACGAGACTACTAGATCTAACTTAATAAGGACGTCGCAAAATTTTATTAACGAGGTGCAATTTGTGGTTTTTATTGATTTTTAAAGCCAACGATGCAAAATCAATTTTCCTTTGTTTTTATTTTTTTGCGCTGCAGTCACTCAACCGATTTCAATAAAATTTTGGTGATATGTAGGCAACCATAACAGGCTTCCAAATGTGTAAAAAATATATAGCATGCAATTTAAAAAAATATATCACGTTGGCGTTGCACATTTTTGGGACACCCTGTATAATCAAAAATAATTTCTTGAAATGTACCTTGAAGTACAGGGTAAGCGTGCAAAATGTCAAACTCTTAAATAATTAATTAGTAACTGAGCTACAGAAGACGGGAGCTGAGCTGCAGGACCCTGTATAACTGAATATGCTTCTTCCTTTCTTCGCAACTGTGTACCTAATTTTAAATTGATTCTTGATACTTTTACAAAATATTATTTGGGGTTTGCCGGGGGTCATGCAAAACGGAAATCCAAAATTATTTTGTCTGTTGCGCGTGTATACAAGAATATCCGATTAGTCGGGTAGTGTCTAGTAGTAGCCTAGTAGTGTCTGTTATCGAAAAAATCGTTGATTAATCATTATGATAACATTTCCATCAGTTATTCTGATTACCACTTATAAATTAAAGAGCTTCCTTACCTTATAGTAAAACCAGTAGAGCACAACACCCTCGTCATTTCGTGAAGTGTGCTTGGAAGGATCCACTTGGGGATTACATTTGTAATTGACTCCCATATAACTGCAATTTGGTCAATAAAATTTCAATTACAAGCTCGTCTGAAAGTGGTGAAGCTTTAACTCAACCCTCGCAGTGCGCGATGTAAATTTAAACGCCAGTAGCTAGGCTAGCAGTAACTTTCGGGAGAAATGATTCTTTAATAGCGCTAATAGATTTTAGTTACGACGTAATAAGGAAGTACAGTCACGCTGGCGACGCTAAGCTGTTCGCCGCTTACTTGAAACTTTTAATAATTGAAGAATCGTAAAGTATGTGAAAGTTATTTTTAAATGTTCTTTTCGACAATATTTTAGATGTAGCTGAAATACCCACATACTAGTTTACCTAAGCGCCGTACAGTCGGCGATTTTGAACTTTTAGGTGAAAAAAATAACTTTTATTTAAATTTAAAAAATAAATCGTTAGATAAGTGATACCATAGAAAACAAAATTGTTGAACTGTTATTATTATACAACGCTAGTGTCATTATAATCATTGGCGTGTATCATTATGGGGTTTATATACTCATAAATACGTATGCAATGAACTTTCAAATAACTGTCAACCACGTAGGTTTTGACAGACTTGACAGTACTTTCGTATAATGATGACAGTTCCTTTGAATAATAAAGTCATTATGCAAACGAGCTGTCATTACTATACAAAGCTATTGTCATCATAATCATCGATGTGTATCATGGTATGAATTATATAGTGACCTTATGATAGACAAGTCATAGATAATAGTTACTTACTTACTTATGTACCAAATTAAACGGATGTTGATGCCCCGACGGTGACCGTTTTAAAAGCTCGAGGGCCGATAGGACCGAGAGCTTTTTAAGTCGCTCGAGGGTATAAACATCGAGTAATGCCGTGGTACATACAAAATTTTATGTCCTACAATGGTTTTGTTCCTCCGTTTGAATAATATTAATAAATATGTTGACGTTATCAAGTGACATGCGTATCTACGGAGTTGAATAACAATACAAACAATTCGGAGTTGAGTGACAATACAGACAATTAATTGTCAAACTTATAACCTTAACCTCCAATAATTGACATTGACGATTTAAAATATACTACTTGAATGACAAATATTTGATATATAACCATAGAAACCATTAATACCCGCGCGGGCGTTAAGAGGCTGGTTCAGCCTAACTTCAGGTCTGTTCTGCTTAGCTCTGGTGGTCCCCTATTGGTCCAATTATTCAAACAGTTCAATGCTCCTGTGGGTTAATTATTGAATAATGATAGCATCTTATAAGATTACAACAATCTGAATTAACTATTCTAGTGCGCCAAATCTCTATATTTATTATACCCATGCCCAATTTTAAACAATTGCTGCTCAAAGATAGACGTATAATTGGAGGACGGGTAATATCCTGATTTCAGGAATAACATTTCAATTATGTATTTTTGCGACTCGCCGCAGTAGTTCCACTTTATGTCAATGTACAATTTGAAAAATATCCAATAAACGAAAAAAAAAAAAATAAAGCCACACCTTTGAAGAATCGGCGTCGTATTTTCCCAATTTTCCATCCATGTTCGAGTCTGAACAGTGTGTCCATCTACGATGTTCTCGAGAACTAGTCGTCATTAGACGAAGATAATAGTAATGGGTCTACCTCTATCTACGATATACCACAAAAAAAGCTGTAACTCGCTAAAATTCACATTTATACTTTACTGGACAGATTTCGAGAGCTCTAACCTAGAATCAGATATAATCTGAACATATAGAAAACACCGCACAAAGCAGTATTCCAATCGAAATTAGGAGATTACATAAAAATTCTACCATTGTATCAGACATCAATCAGGTTTGTGCCTAAAGAAGTATACTATTATTTTATTAAAAACACCATGTCAATTCTTAGGTTAGCTAGCAGAATATACATATAAACAGTGCTGTTTTATCCATTCTACTACCAGAGAATTCAAGCTCCAAGTATGGTATGATGCAGAACCTCATTACGGGTTTTGTAATTGGATTCAAATTACATTACGGAGAATCAAAATCCTGATGTACTATTTTGTTGATCGAAGAGGATTTCTAGACAAGAGATGTGATTACTAATTTTCATAATTTCCATGAACTGACAATAAAATCACCGAGGATGCTGAAGATTACCGATTTTGTATCAAATTTGTTGATAATATTACTGGAAGACGTCTATATTATTATATGTGCAATGGAATATAATGGGACATAGTCGACTTGTCAACCACTGAGTCCAGATGTTTTTCTTCTCAAGTGCAAAGTGTATGACAATTTGCGTATGATGAAAAAGTGTATGATAATTTATGTTGAAGACAACAAACGGCAGATTCTATTGAAATTACCCCCGAAGAACCGAACAAGCATTACGAACCATATGCGTGACTGATGATAGCGAGCATCGTCATTTTTGTGATTTTATGTTGACATTGTAATATAGTTTTAATAAAGCTATATAATATGTTGTCTAATTGTCTTATAATATATGAATTACAGTAAATAAAGAATAACTTATTAAGTGTTTTATTTTTCTTATACGTTATCAAATCCCTGTGCTATTGATGTATATACGTATGTGTACACGTATTTCTTCACACACACAATGCTACGTTAATATTTTAGGTATAAATGGGCACATAACCTTACAGTTTCAAATATTTCACATATTCATAGTACGTGTGGTTTTGCAGATATCACTACATAAACCGTAGACAAATGTTGAAGTTATATAAATATATGATAAATATCTCACATACTTCACATAGGTTATGTCACGGTTATGTCAACAATTTATCACAGTAATTTTTAGATCTACCATGTTATGTTGGTAACCGTTGTAAAATCACTAGACAGCCTGCTTACGTGTGCAAAAATAAATTGAAACAGCGTTAAAGACGTTAGATCATATAATGTTGACCGCACGTCGGCAAAGTCTATCTTGTTCCAAAGTAGCTTTAGCGAAAACGTCGACATCCCCACGCAAAGACCAATTCTCGACTGATTTTCCAAACTCATCAAAAACAGCCGAGCTGCTGTCGATCAGCTGTTGTACTTCCTTCTTAAGAAGCAATTTTTGCCCCGGTATCTAAGATGTAAAATGTCACTTTATGATCATGTAGGACATGAATCTAATTACAGTAATTCGTAGTTATTTCATTTAGTTTGAGTCTTAATCCCGGATCGTGCAAGAATAACTGACGTTTGACGGTTGAAGCATGATAAGTGCCATATCAAAACTTCATATATGCGCTGCCGAAGCAATATGGTCTGACGAAAAAGAGAGTAAAGAAGACACACGTACGTGAATCTTTTCATCTTGTTTGCGGTATAGTTAGTTGATGCTGGAGTCATCTCTTCGTTATCTCCCCCTATAAAACTTTATTGGATTGTGTTGTGTGCGCTCCTGAATTTTTAACGTCCCAACATAAGATCTTTTATTTCTCCACGTCACCCGAGCAACGACCGTCCACGATTTATGCGAGCTCATATTTCGGTCTGGACAAGCCGACAATATAATAATACCCTACAGCGCTTGCTCGGTATCGGCAAAATATAATACCTTCTAAACCAAACATAGGTTTGGACAACTATATACAGAATGGGCAGTTTATTCTTAATATTAGATTACCTTAAAAAGTACACCACGTGTAGGAAGTAGATTGGGCAAGTCAGGGGCGCAACTTTTGCAAAATGAAAATCATTATATCCATATTTTTTAGCCTGTTTTTACTATTTTTTTTACCAAAATATCGATTTTTTTTGCTTTGTTAGTTTTCGAGATATCGAGGCGCCGCTGACGTGCCGGCAACTCAGCGGCGCACTATGTCAAAACAAATGATTTTGAAAAATGTGAGCAGCCTATATTTTTTTGCTAATTTTTTGCTAATTTTTTACCAAAGAAGATTTTTTTTGCCTTGTTAGTATCCGAGATATAGGGGTGATATACAGGGTTGGGCAACTAAATGGAATATTGTCTGCACATAGTAAATGATTAGTTTTATCAAAAATTATTAAACATAAAAGTTGTTTGACTATTTTTTCCCCATATTTTCATAAAATCTAATTATGTCTAAATAATAAAATAAAAGCATGGCGACTATGACGTCATTTTTTTTTTAAATGGCAACTTATGACGTGTGATACATCGTTGGATAGCTCTATTTCTTACCTTTACAGCCGTATAATACATTCCTCCACATTCATAATAAATCAAATGTAAATTAATAAAAAACGCAAAAAGATCAATAATTTAATTTATTATTAGAAAAGAGAAAGGAAATACAGGTTGCTTACTTAAATTAAGTAAAGCGAACTTAAATTTAAATAATGAAACTAACGCAAAGGTTTGAACTGAGCACCATTTACTTCTTGACAATAATAAAGTCTGTCAATAAAACCCTGTAGTGAGTTAGACTAGGCCTGTGCTGGAGTGCGTATTAACTCACGTCGGATTTGTTCCTTCAAGTTTTCTAAACTATCCGGTCTATCTTTATAAACCCTATTTTTTAAATCACCCCATAAATAAAAATCCAATGGGCTTAAGTCCGGTGAACGTGGGAGCCACTCTATTGTCCCCCTTCTACCAATCCAACGATTTTGAAAATAATTATTCAAAAATTCACGGACTATTGCGGAATAATGAGGAGGTGCTCCATCCTGTTGATGTCCAAACGGTGTTGATGTCTTCAATTCTTTGGATATCAGGACAAATGTTTTGTTGCAGCAAGTCTAAATATTTCTGCCCAGTCAGCGTCCCGTCTATAAAATATGGACCAATAATGTGGGTATTTAAAATACCAACCCAGACATTAACTTTTTGGGGATGCTGGGTATGCGCCTCCTGTATCCAATGTGGATTTTCTGCCGCCCAGTAACGACAATTGTGACGATTAACAGTGCCATTTAAGCAAAATGTTGCCTCGTCGGAAAATAGAATCTTCTTAACAAATTCATTGTTGTTACACAGCTCGGTCATCTGTTCACAAAACTGTAACCTTCTATCGTGGTCATCTTCGGATAGCTCGTGCACTAAATGAATTTTATATGGACGGTACTTAGCTTGTTTAAGAATTCTTCCAACAGATCGACGACTTATTCCAACATTTAAAGCTAGTTGATTGGTAGATGTTTGAGGGCAATCTTGGACAGACAACAAAACATCCAAGCTCTTTTCTTCGTTTGTTGCTGATTTGGTTCGAATTTTAGAATCGCCACGTACGCTTCCAGTAGCATTAAAGCATGCTAAAATTTTGCTGACGGTTGACTGAGTAATGGGATTTCTGTCGGGATGGACATCATTGAATAAATCGCAAACCTCTTGTTGCTTTCGTTTATGGTCTCCATAACCTACCATCATTAAAATTTCAATTTTTTCACGTTCCGTTAATCTAGCCATTTTATAAACTAACAACAAATTGTACTATTAACCACCACGTATATACCATGAAAATTGACAGTTGACAGTTGATTTATTATGAGTATGGGGGAATGTGTTATACGGTTGTAAAGGTAAGAAATAGAGCTATCCAACGACGTATCACAAGTCATACGTCGCCATTTAAAAAAAATGACGTCATAGTCGCCATACTTTCAGTTTACTCTTTAGACATAATTAGATTTTGTAAAAATTTGGGAAAAAATAGTCAAACAACTTTTATGTTTAAAATTTTTTGAGAAAACTAATAATTTACGCTGTGCAGGCAATATTCCATTTAGTTGCCCAACCCTGTATAGTATGATAGTCATGTGAGAGTCATGTGCCTGGCCACATCAGATTCTTTTTAGCTCTATTAGTTTTGGAGATATACAGAGTGGCTAGATATAATGTACATTAATGTACATTAATATTGATTAAACAATTTTGGAGTGGAACAATTTTAAACATGCTGCTGTATAAAGAGAGGAATTATTACATTTGTGAGATTGTTAAATTTTGTCGTACCATCTAGATATTTAATATTAATTTATGAATTGTTGTGTTATAAATGTGGAATTAGATGCTTAATAACTTTTTACTAATTTATCGATAATTTGAAGTACGTTGAGACATACAGGAGGTTCCATTTCCAATTTTTAAGTTTTGCTACATTTAGCATACCTTCAGTTATTCGGGATAAGTGAAATAAGAATCGCGAATCAATAATAACTGTCAAAAGGTGCGATATTTTTACTATGCAAAATGATTTTTTTTGTTTCCTGTTTCCTTGTAAGTTACATCAGAATATTTTTTTTTTAATACGGACTTTTACATTCATTTCAGAATAACTCGGAAACAGTTCAAAACTGCTTAATACAAGTTGTTGTCAAAATGATTAGGACACAAATCTTAATAAAAAATTGTGGAGTGGAACATCGAACAAGGAAATATTTTCATATATACAGATATATGAAAATATTTTCTTTCTGTGGAGCGAAGATTATCCACAACTTTTCTATATGGAAGAATTGTGTATTTCTTATGACCATTAATGTACAATGTACATTGTATCTGACCACTCTGTCTAACAAACCACAAAAATGTATGTTGTTCACTGCGGGGCACCCCTATATCTCGGATACTAACAAAGCAAAAAAAATATTTTTCGGTAAAAAATTAGCAAAAAATTATAGGCACACAAGTGTGCTAAAACCGTAATCTAAGTAGCGATATCAGCAAAAAATATAGTTTACAAAATTTCGAAATTGAGTGCCAAGAGCGCATAAATTCTGTTCAGTTAATCAAGTTTAGCGAGCAACGTACGCGGCGCGCCCTAAATCAAATTAAGCGCACGACCGGCTGTCGAAAAAAGGATCATATCTCTTGTCCACAGAAAGAATTCACTGCAGTTTTAATAACTTTCGGCCGAGTTTAAAATATGACTTCGGTAATTATTCGGATTCTTAAAAGTGCAGAAGCTCGCCCGGCGCCGACGCCGGCCAGACGCTCTCTAGTTTCGAAAAAAGGACAAAACTTCGTTACTGCATCCCGTCTGATGCATTTACAGTTTATTCCAAGTGAAAATGGTGCTCTTCTCAGCTCGTTAGGTTATAATTGGAATAACTTTGCCTGGAGCAGATTGTTTGATCTTTTTTTACAGACGCTTAAGAAGTACCCATTCAACACCATTTACTTTATTAAATTTACATTCTGATGTTGGTAAGGTAGCTATGAGATGATGACTTCAAGATTCTTTCAAAGATTCTCGTATACTCTACAATGTGACTTCCAACTTGTTTGACAAATAGCGACACTTGCTATTAGTACACATTCGTATACTTGCCATCATCAAAAATTTGCCAAGTATACGATTATTTGTGAAAATAATTTTTCTTTTTTAATTTATTGTCAATATAAAGTAGTTCACAGAGAATTAAATGTATTACATATTTTATTTATATTTGCATTAAAAGCAGAGCTATGATTAAAACAATCATCATGGACATGTACTGTTTTTGAACTCGACGGAAAAACAGCGTACATTTTTAACAATATTTGTTTATTTAAAGCATTTAAATAATGTTTTTATTGTGATATAGGTATGTATAGTGTTTTTGGCGTCAACAATAAATTCCTTATTCATTTCATATTATTATATTCTCCTAACCGCGTTAGTAATGCAGCAAAAGCAAACATGTGCATACTTCGTACAAGGATATTATTTTCTTGTCGAAATTGAAATATAAAGAGACATGTCGTACTATGCCTCGAAAACAATTTCTTTCGACAAGAAAAACAATTTTTCTGTGGAGCATTGACGGTATGAATATGTTTTCGTCAAATATTCGAGCAACATTCGGCGTAGTTATTTTACAGCCATAATAGAACACGTTTTTGTCCAGCCGGCCGGTCCGCTTCGATAATTTGAAACGTGTTTTAGCACATATCGATGTTTCGAATCAAAATCACATTATTATACTCTAGGAATTGTTAAGCGTTGACTTATTTATAAAATATCAATCTCAGTTTAATTTCCTCAGACGCATAATATACTGGGTATCAAAACAACTTAACATTTTTTTTATTTCTGCAACGAACTAAATTGAAAATTCTAATACTTCTAGTACTGTTGTTGGACTAAAATTCTTTGTTTTTTTTTTTAATTAAGGATTATATTATCTAAATAGACACCAGATCTAACGATGCTATTAACTTACAAAACCGGATACCCAAAGAATTTTTAAATGAAGATTTGCAAACAAAAACTTATTTGTGATTTATCAAATGAATCGGTCGGTTCGAAAACACTACAAGTCCAAAAAGTAAGTTCTGAGAAAATTAACAAAATAATTTTGTTGGTGCAATATCTTGAAAAGTATAGCAGTTAGCTATTTTGTGCCAATAGACATATTATAAAGTAGTTTACAGAGAATTAATGTACTTAATGTACTACATATTTTATTTATATTTGATTAAAAGCAGAGCTATGATTAAAACAATCATCATGGACATGTACTGTCTTTGAACTCGACGGAAAAACAGCTTACTTTTTTAACAATACTTGTCTATTTAAAGCATTTAAAAAATATTTTTATTGTGATGTAGGTATATATGATGTAGTAACACCTTAGTAATTCTGTAACCGTAAAGAATTTCAAAACAAAAGTTTTTTGGTTTTAAACAAGCTATATATTTTCAATATACGCATGTTCATTTTATTCTGAAAATTTAGTAAACTCTTTTTCTAAGCCATGTATATTTAAAAAAAAATAATTCTAAGAGTTTGTAAGTATCATTAATATATAAAACGCATCATCTTTGAGTTATGATTAACCGATCATTAACGGATAAAAAAATTAAAAAAAATCAAGAAAAAATAACCAAACTATGAAATAGCATAATAAATTAAATATTCAAGCTGGCAAATTAACTAAATGTGTATGTATGTAGGAAAATATTCTTAATTGGAAGTCCAGGCATTTTGATTAATTGCTTATAACTAAAAAAAGACAGTATTGCATTAAAAAAATGATTTCTATAAAAGAATTAATCCTAGAATTAAAAAATGTATGTTACCAAATTTCCAGAATAAACAACAGTTTGTTTAAACACAAATTTTTTCCTAAGTTGGAGAATTATTTAGGTTTTTGGTAATTTTGTCTATTTTTGATGAATTGATCATCTCAAAAATAAGGAATTTTATAAAAAATCATACAAAGATTCTTAGAATTAATCTTACGAGGTTACGAGGTATCCAGAATAAAATGAACACCCTGTATAATAAAAATATATTTAAACGATGATTGTGTAAAACAAAACAACTTTTACTTGAAAAATTGTTTACAGTTGGAAAATTATTTAGGTGTTCCGGTAATTTTGACTAACCCTATACATATATGGCGATATGATAGAGTATGATATAGAGTTTGATGATTATATACATAATAGTATTAAATTTCCTCTTCTACGGTGGTAGTCGGTCCGGAAGTCACGTGGTAGCAAAATTCTAAATTTTTACCAGTTACATACTTGTGGACTTTTTAATATTATTTATCTTTTTGATATTGATATTCATATTGATTACTTCGGCGTACCTCAACAACGATTTGAATGCAAATTACGAAGTTGGCGAATGTTTACGACTGATATCAGTAGAAACTGAGTAGAAATGCGTTGCATGAGCGAGCAAAAAAGCACTGTTCTGGACTTGTTTATTTCGCCCAAGCATTCTCTTTAGGTCTATTCGCTAGAATAAATCATAGTGAACATTTTGGCTATATCAGTTCAAAATGGCCAATTTTGGACTTGTACTGTTCGCGAACTCGCCGATTCAATTATAGTTTACACTTTGTTATAATTTGAATTAAGAATGGCGTGGTATCTAAAATATTGTTTGTTTGTCTGTTGCAGATGTTTTGATCAACGTCATCAGGAAAATGGATGGCGATGAAGAGGATGCAGAATGCACATTTGAAAGTATAATCAACTCGTGAAACCCAGCAAAATGGTGCTGCGTTTACAGCGTCTTCGACATCTCATCATTCTATTTGGTTGCCTGGCGCGTATGGCTTACTCGGACTGTCCTCATCTTTGCGAATGCAAGTGGCGTGATGGGAAAGAATCGGTGGTTTGCCTGAACGCAAGCTTAACGTCAATTCCACTTCATCTAGACACGGCCACTCAAGTTATCGACCTGACCAACAACTTAATTCCAAATTTGAGGAATGATGAATTTAGCAAAGCTGGATTACTCAATCTACAGAAGATATACGTTTCCAAATGCAAGCTCAAAACCATCGAAAGGTACACCTTCAGAAACTTGAACAATTTAGTCGAATTAGATTTAAGCTACAACTTGATTAGTATGATACCTTCCCACGTGTTTGAGTCAATACCTGAGTTGCGAGAGTTAAAACTTAGCGGAAATCCAGTCCAAAGGATACCCAATAACGCATTTGTGAATCTTCCGCACTTAATAAGGTTGGAGATATCTGAATGTAAAATTGGTATTGTTGAAGAGAGAGCGTTCAAGGGTTTGGAAAAGTCGTTATCGTTCTTAAAACTGGACAATAATAAATTAAATGAGCTGCTCGCAAATTCTATTTCTAATCTGAAGAAACTCCAGGGTTTAGAATTGGATGGAAATCCTTGGAATTGCTCTTGTTTGTTACGGCCTTTGAGAGAGTGGATGTTGAAACAAAATGTTCCATTCGGAGGTCCTCCCTCATGTCAATTTCCAAAACGACTCCAATCTAAACCTTGGGATAAGTTAGACTTGGATGAGTTTGCTTGTGTACCTGAAATCTTTGCGTATGAATCAAAAACCCACGGTGTCGAAGGAAGAAACGTCACCATGACATGTCGAATAACTGGAATTCCGGAACCTAACGTACGTTGGCTTTTAAAGAACAGGGTTATTGCAAATCTATCAGGAACATCATATTCTAATGGAAAGAAATTGTATGTTGTTAAATTGAAGAACAATTCAAGTAATCTAACAATATTAACAGCTGACCTCCAAGACGCAGGTATCTACGTATGTTCGGCAGAAAATAAAGCTGGAAGAGCCGAAGCTAGTGTTACTTTAGCAGTATCAAAAAAACTGTCTGAAAACCAAATAAGTAACAAAATATTGGTAGTCAGCATCATCGCCGGAGGTCTCCTCGCAGTGGTATCATGCTTAGCAATGCTATGCATGTTCACATTTAGAAAAAAGCACTTACTAACCTGGAGAAGAGCAGAATGCAGAAACGAGGACAATTACGAGAAAATTGAACTTAGTCACAAGATCAGCGGAAATATTAACGGAAGACCTGTCCATGCCGAAATATCGGTGGTAGGAGGAAATAAGAAAAACGGCGAATATAGGGTGGTTCCCGGTGGCGACACTGATCAGGAAGTCGAAGAAGAAGAAGATAACATAGATGACATAGCTAGAAACCAAAGAGAAACCAAATTTTGGAATTCTGGTCCTGTAGGATCACCGGAAAACAAGTGGACTCCGGGTCAATCTCAGGTGGATAATGATGATCTGCATATACCGAGGAGACCCAGAATAGATACAAGGTGAGTTTTTTTTAAATATACTAAGTTCAAGTGTTGTAACATTACCACAGTATGTCATTTATATTTTCCCCTTTTTTCTTAATATTTACCAACCGTTTTAGATAATGGGCCACTTTCCACTTGTCGAAAATTTGTACTCAAATTAGATACCAATATTATTACAAAAAGAAAAGTTTAAGAAGTTTGTTAAAATAAACAAGAAAATACTTACACCCGGTACATGCAAGCAGATAATTACATTCTAATATTTGCATTTTAGGTTTAAGACAATCGAGAATATTTGATGAAGAATAACATTTTCTGAAAAGTTAATAATGAAAGTTTTGCCCTTTATTGTGCAACTTTCTGCCGGACACGGTTAATATTGTTTCATAAAATTAAAGTTAGGATTTCAAATAGATTTTTTTCTCCTAAAATGCGTACATATAAGAAATTTGTATGAACATATTATTCCATTATTTAAGTATTACCAACACTTATATTTACACCAAAAGTTCATATCTAAAAACTGTCGTTGTCATTTAACAGCTTTCATGGTCGCTAGCGATATCCAGTTCGTTATAGAAATAAATACAGACGCTAAATGTCCAAAATAATTTTTTTAATCTCATTTTACATGTGATGTTGATTTAATTGAACAGGATTCGAAAAAGAAGAATAAATACGGAAAATCTTTCTAAATAACATCTACAATATTGCACAGAAGATTCGTACAAAGTGGCGCTTAAAACTGCGTATGTGACCGGCTCCGAAGAAAGGGGTCTTACTGGTAAATTATCGATTTTGGGGTTTTGGCAGATTCAGAATGCTGGAATCTTATACTTTAACATGTCATTTATCCGAAATTAATCGGATGAAAGTTACGGGGCGATGAACGGAACTACTTTTTCACGGAAGGAATCGTGGGCTTGCATTTTACTCGCAAAACAAGTAAGCTTTCCCGGCGATTACCAAGCTATTTGATATTATAAATTCAAAACCAATACAGCAAAATAAAGATAAATACTTATTTTTGTTGTCTAATAGAAATTTTGATATTTTTTCATTAGTTAAAAAAGAATAATCTGACAAAATATTTATTGCCGAAAACAAGTAAAACATAAAAAAATACGAACTATTAGAAGTAATATACACCTCCCTCGATATATTCCCTCACGAATTTGGCTTATAATATTGCATTACTGAAATGCGATAAATTATGCTATTATTTATTAACTTCTTATGCAGTTGAAATGAAAGACATTGCTGTGAAAATAATGATGTAATGTAAAAAAGTATTGCTTATTGTAATAGTACAGAATGAAATTATTTTTTATACTATGAATAAATCTTGGTTTTGTATTTTGTTTTCTTGATAGCGTCTTTTCTCGGGAAGCTCTTTCTGTGGCTTATTTATGAAATCGTCTGCCTTCTTAGGGTTTGTTACTAACGGTCGTGTGGCACTAATCCAAACTGGTCAAAATGAGCTGTGATGCTCATATAGCGGTTCAGTATTAGGTGATGTAAAAAGAAAAATATTTTCTGACATATTGGAATACATTGAAACATGTAAGATGTTTCTTGTAGTCGACTTTGACAACAAATAAGTTACTAGTTACTCACTTTGACCGGAAGTAGATTGTTTTGGCGGTTCATCTTGAAACGACTGTACGTTACTATATTATCCTCATCGGTACTGGGAGATTCAACTATCCAAGGAACGTTGTTTTTTTGGGACCAGTAAAAAATTGAATCTACATCAAACTCATCCATAATTACTTAACGTATTTTTCTAGAATTGACTTACACCACGTGAGTCTTTACACAATAGTAGATTTTCAAAATACTAGTTTTGGAAACAACAGCTTTCCCTGTTTGTCGAAATTTCCACAGAGCGGCGCGGCCTGGCTTAATACTGAAAATACTTTTGCGAAAACATAAATTGTGCCGTTAGAAGAAAAAAGGTCTTATGAATAAATAATCGATTTCGAGGTATGCTGAAATCTTATAATTTGTCCAAAATAAACAGCCGGTGCACACGTGTGCAGCCAGCGCTTGGCTTGACTAACAACCGCCCGCTATATATAGGAATAGTGAATCAAGACATAGACGCTATTCTCACTAAAATGCTTAATGAACAAAATGAGATTAATTGCGTAATTATTCTATATATCATTTCTGTATAACATGTATAGCTATCAAAATTTGGTAGGAATAATATTGAGAGCGAGGGAATTAAAAAAGCGTACCAGATTTTTGCAAACTTGTTTACACCCTTTAAGTTTTACATAATCGTAAAACTTAAAAAAGGCCAATCTGTAGATGAGATTCTATATTTTAACCTATGAAAATTCGAACATTTTCGGGTAAGCGGTTATTAAGAAACAAAAATCGGAAAGGTGAGTGCGAATTTCAAAGAATTACAACTTCAAAAACCGGGTACCTTTTTTCTCTTCTCTCGCGCTCACGCTTACACCGAGAGAGAGAATATGTTGACATTTATACACTTTATATAGAAATTACTAAGCAACATAACAAACTTTATTTCATTTCTTTTTGATAAGTAGTTTCAGAGTTATGAGCCTTCAAACACTAGGCTGAACGCCGGGAAACGTTGTACTTTTTAAACGCGTGTATCTCGAAAACTTGATTTTAGCAGTAAGACCCCTTTCTTCCGAGCGGGTCTCATATAGTAGGTACTTTTCATTGCATGAAAAGTACTATATACAGTTTTTGTTTCAAAACACATAGAAGTTATGAGGGGTTTTCTCAGGTATTTAATCCCATTATCTTCAAAGCAATACACCAAATTTAAGGTAAAAAAAATACAAATTTTGTACTATAATGTGTTTTAGAGAATTTTAGTATTATTAAATTTTTTATACGAGTTACGAAATAATTTGATAACTTTAATACTTTCTTTTGCTGATCACAGAGTTTTCTTTAGTTAACCGATTTGACACATATAGCTAATAATGTATTATAATAATAAGTAGTGTTTAAAACTGTATTTAACGAGAACCTTGCTTTTCCACTATCGTAAAATATGTCCATTTCTTCGCGAACCAGACTGTTTATATTATCTGTAGAATTGCAGTTTAACTCAGTTCATTTAAAACTGATCAAGTAGAATAAATAAAACGCAAACGAAAGCCCGGAAAAAAAAATTGAAATGCTAATTTGTACTCGAACGGATGCCGTAGAATTAAATTCCACCCTCCCGGAGAACAGTATTTTAGTATGTCTATTTTTTCTAGAGACGATTTCAAGAGGAATTACAATTCGACGTCTGGTACATATAATCTGAGCCCCTCCACGTCTACCGGACTACCGCACCACCCCTACAGAAACAAGAGTTACACCGACGCCACAGCGAATCTGTACAATTCCGGCTTCTCGTCGGATTTATCCTGTCTGGCGGAAAGCGACGAGAGGAAATATCCCGACCTAATTGAGAATTCATCCCCATCGAACAGAGCCGGCTCCAACACATCTCATAAAGCGAACAGCGAGGGAGGAAGCATAAATGACTTAACCGAATTCTTCTGTACGCTGCCAAGGAAGAAAGGTCACGCTCCAAAATATCGAAGCACCGACAGTCAGTCGCCGCTACTTCCAGAAAGCAGATACAACAGCAGCGGCGGAAGTAGCCTAGGAAGCCACGAATTTGCAAACAGAAGATTGTCTGACTCGCCAAATCACAGCCGAAGTAGAAGTAATCTAAAGTCTTGCAGCTATTTGAATTTAAGCAGCAACCGGCAAATTCTTTCGCCTACCGCAATTCAAGAAGTACCGAACGCCACGCCTCTGTTGGATGTGTCAAAACTGGAGAGTCGTGTGTATTCGAAAAATGTACCGACGACTGTACACTCAAATGTGAATCCGAATTTAAATACATACGATTACCACGCAGCTCAACTGGAACGATTTTTAGAGGAGTATAGGTGCCTGCAGAAGGAGCTAACGAAGATGAAGGAAACCTGCGACAATTTGAAACAGGAGCGAGCGTATATGAATCAAAGTCTACCAACGCCGTCTTCATCGGAGGACGACAAATTATCGGATAACGTAAACCCGAGTGAATCGCTCAGTTTGACGATCAGTGAGTTCGAGAACGATTTGACCAAGTATTTAAAAAACCAAACGAACTTGAGTAATACTGACAAATTTAGCAAGTAATTGTCTACTGTAAATAAACTGCATTGACGAATAACATTCTTGTGACTGTTTCTTGCGTTACCTATACATAACAAGATCTCTAATAGATTTTATAGGATATATTTGTGATATTAACGTTTAGATATTTCCAGTTCTTGATTTTATTTTAATGTAAAATAAATAAAATGTTTGTATTATCCATCTAAAAACATATCCTTTATAAATATTGTTTAAATAAAATGATTTTAAAAACGATGTTGTTTTTTTAGGATCAATAATCAGCAGTCTAACACAAATATAAATTTCTTTGTTTTCCTTTCAATTCATTTGTGTGAATAAGCTTATGTTAATTCAATAGGCCGACACACCTGAACGAATTTAGGCCCGGCTGACCAAGTCGGTTGATGTTACGCTCCTATACGAGAAAAGTTATTTGAAAGAATTTGTTTGTAATCGCGTAAGGATCATTTTAGTATTTGTTTCATCCCGATCGGTTAAAGTGGAATTAATTCAAAATTTAGGCATTTTTTTCCGAATTTTAAATGGCGATAACTCGAAAACTATTGGGCGTACAGAGGAACTGAAAGCATTTATCGGTAGGGAATAACATGCCTATTCCAAAAAGGTATCGCTCATGTCGATAGGAAAAAATTATTTTTTTTGTTTTTGGTGGATTTTGGTCAAAACTCAAATTACTCATTTTATGACAGAAATCGATAGAGGAAGTCGAGCTGATTCCAAAACTGAAATCCGTTTTTTGATATCGCCCTTCGTTTTCGAGATATTGAATTTAATGTTGGTAATTATGCTTTTATATTCAATTTTTTGTTTCTATTATTTATCTGAAAACACATAACAGTACGAGTTATTTAAAAGTATTTGTTTCGAATAAAATTTTTGTGTCTTTTAGTTTACATGTATAGAAATAACTACAGACTAAATTAAGAAGTGCCTTTTCATAAAATGGTGTATGATATTATCTAGTAAATAAAACAACAAATTCAACGAGATAATTCTAATTTATTTGTAACGACTGTACTTCCTCATGTACACATTATACATTACAGAGTAAAAACATTGTAAAAACATTCATTGACCCTATTAAATAAAAAAAATTAGGCAAAAAACTTACAAAGAAGTACCACCATTATAGAAAGTAAAACATAAGGTGCCAAAAATCAAGTCCGAGTAATTTTTGCTTAGCCTGGAATGCACGGTAACAAAATTAATCAAATAAAGATAAATACAACATGATTATCGTAATAATAAATTAAACTATTAGAAAATATGGCAACCAATCGTAAATTTCTGTTAATATAGATCAAGAGAATTGACAGTTACCTTTGTCCGGTAGAATTATTGTTAAATATATATCTAGTTCACTTGTCACGAATTACCTAAAATCTGATACTACGCCATGTACCTACAACAAAATAACTTGCCCCCCAAAAAAGAAAAACAAAAGAGAAAGATCGCCTACACACCGACATTATACTTATTCAATACAAGACACGTCTCGGATCCGAGGGCTATGAACATTGCTAGTATTCAATAACAGGCCATGTTACTCTACTTGTACAGCTTTTTTGGTAGTTTATTACATGCATTTTCTGTAACGGTGCAGATATGTCTCTATAGGTATTTGTTGTTTTCAGTTCCTTCGAAAGTTACAGACCTGTCAAGTATTACCAAAGGAAGGATAAAAACAAATCAATGCGAAAACAAAGAATACAAACAGCACCTCTTACAAATAATTAAAGAAGTAAATCGATAAAAAATTTAAAAAAATATCATTGGTCAAAATACAAAAATTAACATTTATTCTGAGTAAAAAGTTTCATGTGGATATATTGATAACGAGCTAATAATCCTTAAGAAGTTAAAGCCATTTAAAATACTGTTTTAATATATTTTTGTTATTTTTTAAGATATTGAAAAATAGATAAGTCCTTATGAAACATTTTAGTCAGATTTAGTCAGGTTCTGACTAAAATTTCTTTTTGATGATTGGTCTAGTTCAAGTAATGAAATGTAATGAAATTGTAATAACTCTACAGGCAAATCAAACAATTAGAAGAAATCCTTCCGGAATTGAGAATTTTCTGAACAATAGCTATTGGTGAAATTAACCTCAATTTTGGTGTGTTATTTGTTATTTGGTCGATTCCGAAAGAGTACGATACCTCGATATGAAGAACCTATTTGATCACATCAGCTACAAATATTGCAGCGTGCAGATGAGCTGATAAATCACAACGTTAATGAAAGCACACTTGTAGTAAACAATGATGAGGAAAATATCCCAAGACAAGAGGATGGAGTAGAGGATGGTCATAACCGTAGAAATAGTTTAACTGATACCGTATAAAAATATATTGTAAAAATATATGTTTATTATTTTTTCACATTAGAATGCATATATTTTGCAACTTATAGTATAACTTTGAACTAAACACACTTTATTACTTATTATATATTATAAATAAATATATTTCACAAAAAAATATACTGTATGCCTTTTTTGAAGATGCAACATAGAAAAATTGTACATAAGTAAAATTATAAATTGCAGATTCCAACTTTATTATCAACTTTATAAAATAAAACGTGTTTTGGATTTTTTTTAAATGTAACAAAAAAGTTTTTCTATTGAAAAAAATGTCAAATAATAATTTGTTAAAAATTTTGTCGAAGAATTTGTTTTATAAATGAAATTTATTCCTTTATAAATAAATATCAATTTACAAAACAATATAGAATATGTCTCTTAATATACTTGTGTCTTGCGGATTCTATGTCAATTATCAAGTTTATAAAATAAAACGTGTTCTAGATTCTTTATGAAGATAACAGCCTACAAAAAACAAAATATTAAACAAATCTTAAAATAATAATTTTTCTAATGATATGGCTGAATAATTGAAATCACAAGCACAACCAGTGTTGTCAGATGGGAGGGATTTTTGACCCATATAGGGAAAACGGGATTTATTGCACAAAAGGGAATTTTCATATTTGTGTCAAAGTTGTGAATTTTTTGCCATTTTATTGTCGTTGCATTGAATTTTGATCCGTTTGCCAGGGTTCTGCGGAACCCCGGTTGAGCAACGCTGGGGTAGAGGCTCAAAACGTTTCCTTCTTATTATAATTTTAAACATTAATTCCATGAGATAGAGTTGCTGTCTCGGTAGGTATTTTTTACAAAAAAAAATCGATGTATTTTTAATCAATGGTTTCCTTCGCTCCGACCGCATTCCCATTAATTCGGCATTGTTATTTCAATTAGTAACTGTTGGAATCAGCGCGTGCTCTGGGCAGAAACGATTTTATGGATCAGCGTAATATGCGAAAATTGCGAAGTCACGGCCAGCGCGATTTGGACGAGCTGTGCTCGTCAAACCGAAAACTTGGGCAAACAGAAAAAAGAAGGAAGAAAAAGACTCGCCGACGTAAATTAATGGCTAATAAAGTCAGCGAGCGGTGGAGACGATTCGCGGAACCGTGCAGCCGTAAGGGGGGCATTATGTATATGAAGGCCGTAAAAACGAAAAACCGCCAGATAACGCCGAGTGAAATTTTATCGAAGCGGTGGGCGGACGTCGCGACGTCGTCCCCTATATCGACGCTGTAAATTCCACGGAAGACGCTTGCAACGATGGCGCTCCTTATCGCCTGTGCGATTTTACAATTGTATGAAGAGCTTGGTTGGTTTCTTCTTTATCATTCGCGCCGAATGCACAAGAAATGATTACGGATACAGAAAACCTTCGGGGTTAAGAGAATAAAGAAAAGCAAAGTAAAAACATGGTGGTCTGCTTTAAACATCTAGGCCGTCTGCACATGGGGCAAACGAAACGAAACTAGTAGCGTGGATACCAGGAGACTGGGCGACTGGGGTACTCAAGTTGCGCCTTGTCCGCACACGGTCTATAGTCACACAGTTGCGATCCAAATCAGTTTACTCGTCTCTGCCCTTAAATCAGTACATTCATGGATGTAATCATGGAAGCAGGGCCCTCACAGCAATCATTGTCCTACGTAGTGGATAATAATGATTTCAGTGATAATTCCAGTGATCAGGATTTGCTACTATACTACCATTATCGTCGCAGAAGAAATGGAATAAAAAGAAGATTCTGGGTCCCCCCATATATCAAAAGAAATTCCACCGCCGATTATTCGCTGCAGCAAAAGAACTCAATATTTCAGATAGTAATTTTTTAAGCTTTCATCGTATGTCGAACCAGAGTTATTAAGAATTGGTGCGATTTTTCCCCAGGCCTTCATAAAGAAAGTACCAACATGAGGGAATGCGTGAGTGCTGAGGAGCGGATATTAAAAGCACATTGACTTCTTTTCCCACATCACTCCAAGCTTTGTCCGTTACATATTTTGTTGTGTAGCCCTTTTCTTTATAATTGTACAGCACAGGATACTTTTCTACCAAACTCACAAATTTTAAGTTCAACTGCTGCTCCATGTTCAGTGCTGTCAATATAGCTGTCCATATACGCGCGTCACGAAGGGACTGGGCAACGCGCGACCCAACATGTCAGGTCTCTGATACTCGAATCGCGTCGATCTCCCAGTCTCTGGTACTCGGGTTGCCCCGTGTGAGTTGAGTCATTGAAATATACATGCACGTAGCCTAGTCGCGCAGTCTCCTGGTATCCACGCTACTACAGTTTCTTTTCGGTTGCCCCATGTGCAGACGGCCTACGAGTGTATTATCACTGCGACTATAACTATACTAAAAGTAATAATAAGATGAAAGTAGATATGAATGATTTGAGCACTAATACAACAAATGGAACGTCATGGAGAGTGTCATGGACGTCGTTAGTGCAACATGGCACAGGCAAAGAATGATGGAGAGCGACTTGTAAAACCGATGGAGAGACCTTTTTCAAGGGGGTTTCTCAAGGTGGTGTTGGCTAGAACCTGCCATCTAAAAACTATTTTATAAATATTTTAATGAAGAAGAAATTAGAATTGGAAGAAAAATAAGGGAATATGTAATAACAAGACACTTAATTTAAAAATAATGGATGTTTTGTGAAGAAAAGGTTGTGTTCTCCTTACGTAAAGCCTTGCATATACGGTTTATATACGGTGAACATACTGTATATAACATAAATATTTAGAGGATCGAATAGCTTGTTTTAAGGGGTGTATACTAATCGACCTATTTAAAGACCTTTGATAAGGATTTAAAATTTAAGGGATTTTAAGGTTAGAATTTAAAGGTCTTTCTCGAAAACTGCGAGTAGGAAAAGTACTGCCTGAAAAGCACCCTTTACAATACGTCGAGCTGCTAACATCCTATATATCTGATAGACTATTCAGAATAAAACAGGTCGATGAATACTCGGAACTAAAAGATGTCAAAGCTGGGGTACCCCAGGGTAGTGTATTGGGACCAATTCTCTATCTACTATATACAAGTGACCTTCCACAGATGGAAAATGTAACAGTCGCCACATTCGCAGATGACACGGCTCTAATGGCAGTGGGATCAACTATTGGTGAATCTACCAGGAATCTTCGACAAGCTAGTAACAAAATATATAAATGGACCAAAAAATGGAAGACCAAGCTCAACGAACTGAAATCTGTCCACATTAACTTCACAAACAAAAGAATCGAGGACATACCTCATGTCAAGATTAACGACGCCAGAGTTCCATATGCGAACACTGCAAAGTATTTGGGTATGACACTGGATACAAAACTAAGGTGGAAAGAACAGAAGAAGAAAAGAGTAGAGCTTGGCCTCAAATACAGAGAACTGTACTGGCTTCTGGGAAGAAACTCTCAGTTGTCAGTACAGAACAAACTACAAGTTTACAACCAAGTACTAAAACCGATTTGGTTATACGGCATCCAGCTTTGGGGCTGCGCAAAAAGCTCCAATATACAAGGAATCCAGATTTTCCAAAATAAAGTACTAAGGAATATGGTTAACGCTCCTTGGTACATACGGAATAGTGACCTGCACCGTGATCTTGGTGTCCCACAAGTCATCCAAGAGATAAAAAGATTCGCCACTAAGCATGAATCTCGCCTAAGCCATCACGCCAACGTAGAGGCCCTGCAGCTACTGGACAACCAGAATCTAGTGAGAAGACTAAAAAGAACTAAACCCTTCGAACTAGTGAATCAGTGAAATGTGTAAAAAGCAGAGTACAGTGAGTGAAGTGCTTCTTGTTTGGGACAAAGTAAATATAGGGACATCAGTGGATAGCCTATTAGAGACAAGTACCTAGTTTTAAGAATTCAGATTTAAATTGATGGTTAATCTTTTAGATTAGTTTCAATATGCAAGCATCTTATGGTTATTAATAAAAAAAAAAATATAGATTCTCTCCTCTCACTACATTTTTCCTACTCACTTTACATGGAAGTTCAGGAATGAATCAACTCCCTACATCGAATTATTTCGTTCAAAGGAACGCGACACAATAAACGGATGTCATTTTGGCGACTTAATTGAATCTCGCAGCTCGTAGCAATTTGTACGCGACGGAATTCTTTCGTTGCTCCTTATTGTGTCAGTAATTAACTTTCCTTTGTTTTTTAACTGCTTTTTTAATTGGATAGAAATTGCTTTGTCGGGTGTACGCGCTCGCGAAATTTGAGAACGCCGAAATGACTCGCGCAGCTGAATGTTCAATTTAATTGGAATTTGATGTGAACAATATTTATCACGCTCTACTGGAAATCTAGGTCGCGTTAAACTAAGAAAAAAATCTGGTGTGACCAGGCACATAACTTTATCATACTATATATCAAATTAATAGTTTTGCTGGATGAGATTTGATCGAGGTCGGTCGTGTTGCACAGGGATAGCTTTGAGACCTGTTATGTCTTTCCCAGCACACAAGAGTCTTTGCCTTGTATTCCTCGATTAGTACTTTAAGCTGCTTAAGTTCCATGCGGTGAAGCTCCATCTTATCGTCCATATTTGTGGTGTTAACCTCACTCTTTGGTTTTTCCTCTCAGCAGGAGTCCCGTAAGTGCCTAAGGCAGCTCGGATGGTACACTGTGGAGCATCGGTCACAGGGAATAGCTGATTCCACAACTTGGGTACAATAACTACAAATAACATCACTGAGAGGCTTATCCTCAGGAGAACCTACTTCAGGCATGTGGTATAACCTCTATTATGTCCAATAATACATAATACAAATAATACATAAGTGAAATAGGTTTATTGACTTTCTGACACGTATACGTCAAAATAATATGAAAACCTTTAATATTGAAAACAAATTTTGTTGCATATTTTTCCAGTTACTGCAAACTATTCTGCACTAATAGTTTCCTGATCTGTGGCCTCCGATGCAATAGGGTATTTGACTGTATTAAAAATATGGCTTGTATTATAGTCATCCTAATAGATTGAAAACGCTCTGTAATTGGCTCAGTCTCCAGTGACGTCATTCGTTAGTACGCTTAGAGCGCGTTCGGTTTGTCAGGGTAGGGTATGGGGAGAGCAATACTCAGATAACCTGGGTCGGCTGTCTTTCTCTTATATACAGATAGACGCCGTATGACGTTAGTCCGCCTATTATGTAGCGCGTCACTCTCACCGTACAATACCGGGTTATCCGAACGCGCTCTTATGCTTCTCCCGTTTGAATTTAATAGCACTAAAGTGCCATGTAAGTATAACTTTGTAGGTTAGGATAGCCCTAACCTTAAGCTCACAGATCAGATAATACCTGGTTCGAAAATACGATAGATAACTTATTCTAGTCAGTTTTACATATGTCGAAGTAATCTTCACAACAAAAAACACTTGTATTGGCCGCTATTTATTTCATTTGGATTTCTACGAGCCAACCACTTTCTTCGCAGTTTCAAATCTTGCGGAGCAGCTACAACTAGTTTATCAGGAGTTTTTCTTGATGTATTTCTGCATTGTGGATTTATACACCATTTATAACCCATTTTTATGTAGAAATTGTGAAAACAACACATCATACAACACAATTACCAAACGGCGACGATGCCGATGCTGACAGGCCATATGGGCCGATTTGACATCTACTATCGGGTGACGTCACACAACAATTTTTAAAGCCGATTTTTATGAAATATTGAGGAAATAATTACGATAAATAAAGCATTTACAATGTAGAGTGAATGAATAAACACACTAATAATAGTCAAATACCCTATTATCACTTACTACAGTGCATTTGAAACTCATAGCGCTTATAGCCACTCACCTCTATGGCAGATGACGGAACAAGTGGGCAAAAAGCCAGCCCAGAAAATAAAATGGGAATAATTTACGCGTCGGGAGTTTTCTTGTGAACGGCCACAATTAGGAGGCGCTCCCGTTATAATTAAGAGCGTCTTTATAAGTTTCTAATTACTGTCCGCGAGGTGGCGCGGTACACGAACGCCAAGCCTACACCGAAATCGCTGAAAGCCATTGGGGGTAAATGCCCGCCCGGCACGGTTACTGCAATTTTAATGAGATTTGAAATTTGGGATTTTAACAAAGGTATAAATCAGTTCTACAATTCAAATAGTAAATATGTATAACGCTAAATAATTACCGTTCATAAATACGTAAGTAGAATGGAACTCCATTTACAAATCGTATACCTTTTATGACGTCACATTTTAGATTTGGCTTAAACTTTTTTTATAAGTTGTATGCACTAAATATGGTTATACCTGTATCAGGAGTTAGTCGAAAAAAATTTATTTTCGGAGATGTGAAAGTTTTAAGTTTGGATTATTTACGTTAATTTGCCAAACCTTGCCATATTCAAAATTCAATATCTTTGGTTCTAGTAATCGTATCAGACCCATTTTTGTTTTATTTTAAAGGTTGAAATATTTGCTAGATAACTGCGTACAATCATTATTTTAATTTATATATTTAAAAAAAATTAGAAACAATTGAATTTTTTAAATAATTATTACATAGTCGCCCCCACAATGGATATAATCGAAAAAATATACATAATATCCGCTACACTTTTACCTACAAAACCCGTTTTTTCCTAGGATGGAGCCTCTTATAGTTCAAAAGATATTAAATTTTGTCGATACTCGATAAATAACGCAGCAAGCGACTACTTCAGGCGTGCACGCGTTCTTGAACGTCTCGCAGGCAGCAGGCTGGTACAACATGCTACTGCAGTTTGTTTTTTAAGAACGGAGTGAGTGGAAGTGCTTATTTATTACGTGCTAAAAACATTTATTTATTAAACACCTTTAAAAAATGCCGAAGTCTTCTAATCGTATCAAACGTTCTAAATTTCGAACCGCCAGATGTTTTAATCCATTCAATTTGTCTCCACATCCAAACATAAAAAATGAGGCTCTCAGAAAAGTTATAAAATACCAATTATTGGCATTAAATATACCTATAACATCTTGGTCACTTCAACAAAGAATTTGTAACTCGTGCCGGTTTAAATTATCTAAAATCAAGAAAGATAAAACAGATATCCATTTGAGCGATTATTGATCGAGATTGTTTAACGCACGAGCGATTAGGGAGTGCGTTAATTGTCCAGATCATTAATCGCCGTTTACATAGATTTTATTGGTCGATGTCGTTTGAGATTATATGACCATTTATGTAAGTTGTTTGATTGGCTATAACAAATCATGCATTAATAGAAATCGTGCATTTATAGAGTTTTTTAATAAATGATTTTCTATTTAGTAAACATAGTCATCAATAAACGATCGACGGAAATATATATTTTTCGTCGATCGTTTATTTATGAGTTTGTTTAATGAATAGAAAATCATGTATTACAAAGCTCTATAAATGCACGATTTATATGTTTTTTCTTACATCGGTTCCGAATTGTACTTGAATCCTCATTAAATTTGCCCATGAAAATAAAAGCACAAAAGGATTTTAAAACATGTATTTAATTTTATTCCCATACTTATATCAACCATCATTAGAAAATCTTAATTAAACAAAAGCTTAAATTATTATAAATAAGACAAGTAAAAAAAATCTCACGCATCTATATTATGCTACATAATAAAGTATTTATGCTGAATGAACTATTGAAGCAGGTTGTATAGCACACATTTGCAGTGTTGCCCACGAAACATTAATCAATATAATCGATATGTAGCGATAATGTAAAAGTGGTATTTTGATACCAATCTTATCACGGAGTTAACTTTCTAGTGGCTGATTGTAACGTTAACAGTGCTTTCTCAGTTCTCAAGATACATATATAAACCACCTTTTCATGCCCTTAATTAGTTCCGACTTCACGTTAGAACCAAACAGATTAAGAGAAAAATGAACACATTTATCTGCTTAAGTAAACCATAATTTATAATTTATTTATGAAAATGGTCAAATATTACTATTACATTTAACAGCTTGCTGCTCTTAGGAAACAAGTTTGATTTCGACCTTGGTGACCAAACAAAAGTGGAAGAAAATGGTTTCACATCGGGTGTTTACACTTATGTCGATTTGGATGGTGTTAAGCACGCTGTCAAATACAATGGCGGTGAGCAAGGTTTCATTGTTGACAGCGCCTATGTACCAATCGCACCGACAGATATTTTGGAGAACGTACAAGCCTGCAATCAACACATTGCCGTTTTTAACAGCATTCAAGCCAATCCTGATTTCCAAGCAAGCCCAACTGATAACCTCGAGACTTCAATCAACCAGGAAGAGTTCATTAGCGATCTCAACGCCATTCTTGAACCGCGTCAACTTTCGTTTGTCCAAGAGACCTCTGAAATTTCTGCGGCTAAGAAAGAACTCTACATCGCAGACGTTACCGCTCTAGGACACTAAATATATTCATATGATATGTAAATAAATGTACCAAATATTTAAGTTAATAAGTGAATAAATTATACTACTATAACATACATTACGGGTTTTTAATAAGTGCGTTAGATGTTTCAAATGGATCTGTGGTAATATTGCTTGAAATGTGAAGGCCAAACTTTGATAGAGTTGTTCAGTAGGTATATTGAAACAAATTAGTATGGATAGATAAACGACCGCGCGTAGAAGGTATTCGTGTTTATCATCAACTTGTGTTGCGTATGCCAGACGCTTTTAGACTCAACCTTTTACTTTTCCAACCCAAATAATCGGACCACGTCTAGATAGGTTTTTTTGGAGATATCAGAAACTACAAGAAGTAATTTCAGTTTGTAATCTGTAAAAAAAAAACGATTGAAATAATGATTAGCAAGAAGTAACTCCATATGCATCAGTGGAACTTCATATTGTATTAAAGAAAAATCTTCTTCAGGGCTGATGAAATTTATTAAAACGATTCGTTTACTGTTTACTATTAATTTGATCAAAAAATTTCATAGACATAAATTATACAAAATTTCCTCTACTTATTTATTATTTAACTATTTTGACAAAATTACAGAAATAGCGGCTCATTTGCAAAATCGATAAAAAATGCTAAGAGTAAACATACAGACACATTTCCCATTTCCAATAACCAACTTCAATATGCTAATTTATTATGATAGCTAGATCTACAGATCTACAAATCTACAATAAAAATCATCTACAAATAAAAAAATCGGACTTCGATGCATACTTATAGACGAATTAGAACTTTCCAAAGTGAAGCGTCAACGTGTGGTTTTGCTTATTCATCAAAATTACGAGAATTTGCTCCTATTCGTTCAACCATAGGGAACAGCTGAACAATTCATTAAATATTGGAAAAAGTATTTTAATGATATTCCTTTGCAATTTTAAAAAGAAAAAACAGTTTCCTACAGCTTTTGTACCAGAAGAAACAACGTAATGGTATCACAGTCGTATTATCAACTCTCAACATTTTTCTTTTATTTTTATTTGTCCCAATATCTGAATGTTTGTAAAAGATTATGCTTTACTAGGAAAACTTTGCAATTTTAGCTTTAATGTTTGATAAAGTTATCAAACATTAAAAATAAAATAAAAACGTTTAACCGAAATTGATTCTTCTTTTGCACATGAAGAAATTTATCAACAGTATCACCCTTTGTATTTAACAAAATATGTAGAGATTTTAAATTGTTACTGATTCTGTCGAGTGTAGAGGTTGCGGCTTCTAAGATTATTGGTGGCTATGTCGTAGTCTTCTTGCGATCAACTAAAAAACACCGATATTCGCAGATTTCGTCACCTACACTTGACAGAATTGAGCCAGATATATTTATTATTAGCAAAGGTACAAACTTCACTCTAACGTAATTTTTAATGCATAAACTTAAACATGCATAATATATGTATAATAGCCGATCAAAAATTATAATTGGATTTCCGATTTAAACTCTACCTTAAGTTGAATGTCGGAATATCCATGTATGCATGTCAACTCATTGGAGCCAGAATTGTGACGTCATTACCACTAACAGAAGTAAGAGTTGAGATTATTTTCAGCTTATTTTTCACTTAATGTTGTATTCATTAAAATAAATTTTATTTTGTACTATACAGTGGTTTTGTTGTACTATACTTTTGTTAAGCTAATAGATTGTGCTAAGGAAATCTACGATAGTTAAAACAATAAAAATGATTTTTTTGGCGTTTTAATACTTTGTCACTGTGTTCAAGATAATAGTTGCACCTCTATCTCTACCTTTGAGATTTACCAGATTTCTTTTTGGGTCCTATTTCGCTAAGTAAAACAAAAATATGATACGATTTGGATCTTCACTATATCTTGTTCACTATCTGTCTGAGGTTCTAGTTTATATTTATAACATAATGCATACTTAACTTGGTAGAATGTTCTTACACGAACCGACAATATTAAAATACAATTATTATACGTGTGCCTTAGAAAGTCCGGGAATTCCATCTTGATTCGTTCCCTAAAATCTTGATTAAACAACCATTCTACATTTGCTATATAAAGCCAGAAGAGTTTCAGTAAAGTTAGTACCATTTCCAGCTACTACACAAGCACACAAATCTTCCACAATGTATACCTTTGTCTGTGTAAGTTTTTAACACTATTCTTTTCCAAACAGTTTTTTACCATTTATTACTTTATACAGCTCGCTGTTTTGGTTGCCGTCGCATTTGCCGGCCCAGTCCATCACGTCAACGTTGCCGAAGACACCTTGGGCAATTACAAATTTGACTTCGACCTTGGCGACCAAACTAAAGTAGAAGACCGCAAAGATAATGGTTTCACATCTGGTGTCTACACTTACGTAGATTTGGATGGTGTAAAACACACCGTCAAGTACTCAGGTGGCGAACAGGGATTCGTTGTTGAAAGCGCAGATCTTCCAGTGGCTCCTCAAGATACTCTCGAGAATGTTAAAGCCCATAACCACCACGCTGCCATCTTCAACAGCATCCTAGCCAACCCATCCTTCCAAGAGAGCCCAACTGATCACTTGGAACTCCCAATCTCACCAGCAGAGTTCATCAGTAACCTCAAGACAATGCTTGCACCAAGTGTTGAAGATACCCCTGAGATCGCTGCCGCTAAAGTCGATCTGTTCCATGCCTATGCCAAGGCTCTATAAGAGATTAAGCTAGATAATGAGTAATATTTATTATGTTGTGTAAATGTCTAAAATAATAAATGGATAATTCTGCAAGTTTTTTGGTTTCTATCGGAAGAAAGAAGAGTTTATACTTGGAAATTAGGTCTTTGGGTCCCTAATGAAAATACAAAATTGGCCATGTATATTGAAAATATATTTTTTTGTTTGATTTTTCTTTGAAATTCTTTACGGTTGAAGAATTACTAAGGTGTCCCAGTAATTTTGACTAACCATGTATAATCCGCCCTGTTGAATTTATTTTGAAAATCTAACATGACATTTTTAATTATCAATCTTCAAATATTACGGGAAATAAGTTTCATGCAAATACAAGATTTTTACATTTTCGGTCGCCTTATTGGTTCCGCCGTTTTAAATTTTGAGAATTGGACATTGGATTGAGACTCTAGGATCTTCAAATATGACAGCAAAAAAGTTACATAAGCACCCGACATCTTTCTAATTTTCTAATCGTAGTTGGGTTAAAATATTTTATATTTATTGCCATTATCTTTTCAACAAGAAATTACAAATTAACATTTCAGTTTTATGTTGATAAACTGACTTTAGTTTACGTTACATTCTTATATTTGTGTACCTTGTCCGTTGATCATTTCAAGAAACATATCCTAAGTCGCAGAAACAAAGTCACTAACAACTTAGAAAATATACAATATAGCGCTGAAATTTCATTGTTCTTTTAAATTGGCGCCAAATGCTTCACATTTAGCTGACCTCTGCGCGGCAGGAGTTTCCGCCGGGTGCAGATTTTCTTATTAAACGGAGGAAACTTTTCCAATTCGGGCAGCTTTAGAGCGTAATACGATTTACAGAACACAATTTTAAAGAAAGTTATTTGATGAAGTTTACAACAGATCTTACTCCGAGAGCTACTGAGCGGTACTTGCTCGTATTTAACGCAAGGCCAACTGTGAAATACTCTAACTAATAATTTCGGCCAGAAAATGGTTTCCAGTCATAATTTAAACATAAACAATAGAAGTTTTGCGTAGATAACTAGGGACACCCACCGACGCAATTGTACAAAAGTTTTGATTTTACCTACAAGCCTCAATGGCTATATTGATTAGGTGCACATTATTGAACTGTTACGACCAGGGATGTTAAATGACGGTAAAAAAATTAAAAATGGTAAATTACGCTGGCTTAAATTATCGGGTAATTAAAAATTCAAAATTAAACCGTTAATACCGATCACTGTAGGTTATGAATGCTACTTGTGTTAATAAAAAAGTTTTGGTAAATAAAAGTCATTATTTTGTAGATAACTAGCAATCTGGCTGGATGTTAAATTTCCAGTATATTAATACCCAGTATATTATTCGTCTAAGCAAATTAAACTGAGATTGATATTTTATAAATAAGTCAACGCTTAAAAATTCCTAGAGTATAAAAATGGTATTTCGATTCAAAACATATGCACTTACAAAACACGTTTCAAATTCTCGAAGCGGACCGGCCGGCTGGACAAAAACGTGTTCCATTATGGCTGTAAAATAACTACGCCGAATGTTGCTCGAATATTTGACGAAAACATACTCATACCATCAATGCTCCACAGAAAAATAATTTTTTTTGGCTAAAGAAATAGTTTTCGAGGCATACTACAAGATGTCTTTTTATATTTCAATTTCGACAAGGAAATATCAAATAATATCCTTATACGAAGTATGCACATGTTTGTTTTTGCTGCATTACTAACGCGTCTCGGAAAATATAATATATGAAATGAATAAGGAATTTATTGTTGAATAATAACTAATTTGATCCATTCCATATCAAATTAAATATCCGAATTTGAATACTCAGTATTCAATTAGCTTTGAAGAAGCGAGCAACATGGTTCGCGAAACGTCGGCATTAACAAATCTTGACACACGGCATAACCCGGAAGCAGTTTATTTTCTAAATGATTCTGGCCGTGAAAGCCTACGTACTTAAGAGGAATCATTAGAGCTAGTACGGCGTACAAAACACGCATCCATAATGAGCTTAATTATGTACCAATTCGCACATGTTATGCATCAAATTAAAGTTGAAAGTGTATTAATTGGTGTGGTAATGTATATGTATTAATTGATGTTGTTGTAAATTCGTCAGTTTTGTCAGTTTCTGTAATAGATTTGTCAAAGGCTAACAAAAATTAAAAAAATCCACAAGACGGAAAATTATACAGATTTATCTATAATTTGCGGTATTGTTTTTACCATTCTGGGAAAACCCCTCAGAACTTTTATGTATGTTGTGAGTAATGAAATGTGTTGTTGAACTAAGTTGAACGAATATCATATCCATTATATCTTTTCAGTGTCAATCGAGGTATTTGAAATATTAAATTATAAAAAATTTGAAGATATCATAAAATTAAGTTCAATTGATACAGCTTTTGGATTTTGACAGAAACGTTCGAATGGCTTCCAAAAGTAAACATCCTAAAACTATTAAAGGATATCACTGTTTTTGTAATTCCGGAAAACATGTGCCAGTTTTTGAGTAATTACCGGAGCCATAAGCAAGTACTAAACAGCAGAATGTAGTAACAGCTGAAGATATTATGCAGGTAAAAAACATCCAATAGACAAGAACGCCTAACCAGCTAACCTAAAAAAATACAGTTATAGAATAGCAAACAAATACTTTTTTTTAGTATTTAAATCTGATTAAAACGCTGTTATATGAAATATCCCTTTATTGCATTTAAAAGTAAATGTACTTGCTACGATCAGATACGGTATTTTAAACAGGTTTCTTATGAACTTTTACATATCACCATCATAAGAAGAAAATGTACGGCATATTCCTTCTACTATATTGTTTCTATAAAATAAATAAATGGGGCATTTTAATAATAAAAATAAAATATTAGGAAAGTTAACAATAAATGAAAATATCTTATATTAACTTATTTCAATATTTTGCGAGATTTATTGACTCGTGATTTTAATTTCAAACAAATATTTTGATTTTCTTGTATGCAAATATTGTTTATATTTTTGTATATAATGAGAAATATAAGGAACAAAGGATTTTATACTTAAAAAAATTAATTATTTTATAATAATAATCAAAATTAGAAAAGACTCACGATACGTAACCCCATAGTCTTCCCTTCATGCAGAGACTGAAAGATCGTTAAAAATTTGCGAACTATTAAATGCTAGCACATGAACAAACTCAAGGGTGTTTTAGAAAATAATTTTTTTTCTAAAACATAGATAAAAACCTTTCTATTTATATGTTCTACCCTAGAAAATCCTATTCGTAAAATAACAAAGTTTACTAAAAAATAAATACGTTAATTATTTTTTATACTTTCATATACTTTCCTAGGTGCTATACATCATAATATCTCGTACTCACTTCATTTCACGACAAAAGTACATCTATATGAAGTTGTAGAGTACACAATTTACTACCATTACTGTATTAAACAATAGTTTTGTTAATTTAATTCAGTGTGATTAATGAATATTTCCCGGCCAATTTTGAATTTTCATTAGGGACCCAAAGATCTAATTTCCAAGTATAAACTCGTCTTTCTTTCGACAGAAACAAAAAAACTTGCAGAATTATCCATTTATTATTTTAGACATTTACACAACATAATAAATATTACTCATTATCTAGCTTAATCTCTTATAGAGCCTTGGCATAGGCATGGAACAGATCGACTTTAGCGGCAGCGATCTCAGGGGTATCTTCAACACTTGGTGCAAGCATTGTCTTGAGGTTACTGATGAACTCTGCTGGTGAGATTGGGAGTTCCAAGTGATCAGTTGGGCTCTCTTGGAAGGATGGGTTGGCTAGGATGCTGTTGAAGATAGCAGCGTGGTGGTTATGAGCTTTAACATTCTCGAGAGTATCTTGAGGAGCCACTGGAAGATCTGCGCTTTCAACAACGAATCCCTGTTCACCACCTGAGTACTTGACAGTGTGTTTTACACCATCCAAATCTACGTAAGTGTAGACACCAGATGTGAAACCATTATCTTTGCGGTCTTCTACTTTAGTTTGGTCGCCAAGGTCAAAGTCGAATTTGTAATTGCCCAAGGTGTCTTCGGCAACATTGACGTGATGGACTGGGCCGGCAAATGCGACGGCAACCAAAAGAGCGAGCTGTATAAAGTAATAAAAGGTAAAAGACTGTTTGGAAGAGAATAGTGTTAAAAACTTACACAGACAAAAGTATTCATTGCGGATGAGTGGTGTACTTGTGAACCTGCTGGAAAATAATACTAACGTTCCTGAAACTGGTCTAGGTTTATATACCTTCCGCATGTCCAATGTAACTACGTTATTCTAATCAAGATTTTTGGAAAGAATCAAGATGGAATTCCCGGACTTTCTAAGGCACACACAGTAATTGAATTTTAATATTGTGGATCCGTGTTAGAAAATTGTAAGATAACTTTGCTACAATTAGTGTTTATTTGACAATTTTTGACTATTTAAACAACCTTACAGCCACCTAAATTAATAAAAAGTGATTTTGATAAATGTATATCGATGGCCTAGCTGCAATACCACATATCACCTATGCTTTAACCATGAAGATACGTGGTATTGCGGCTAGGCCATCGATATAAAAAATTTATTTTTTAAAAACTAGCTTCATAGAAAAAATGCATTTAAAATTATAATAAACCAATAATAATAATAAACTACTTACTTACTTAATTAATAAAACATTTTGAAATAAAAAAAAAACAAAACTTTGGAAAATTTTCAATTCCTTTTTAATTTTTTTTATTGATTCATATATTGTCATCGGAAATCTATCCACATGCAAAATCTTAACTCGATAGGACAGTCTAATGTAAAATATCGATTACAAGATTATTATTAACTAACAAGCAAGAAGTACAATTAAGATACGCGTCCGCTTTGCAAAATACAAACAAGATGGCGTTCTAAAAATTACCGAAAAGGCACTCGTAAAGGAATTTTTTTCTGTTAATTAAAAAAAATGGGGTATATCTCGTAAACTAGGGCCCCTGCACTAAGATCCCTTGTCCGCTGGTATAACTTTTCAAAAACTTCCAAAATAGCAATTTTGAATACATTTTTGAGCCTGAGTTCGTATTCATTAAAAAAATAGTGAACAGGAATTTTAAATTTCCCGCTCGAAAACTTTTGTTCGTATTTCTAAGTAATTGTGCTGGTATAAAGTTACTAACAAGTATTGCCATTCTTTCATATATGTATATGACAGATGTATAACTTTTTAAAACTTGGAAGACGAAATGACATTTTTATTTTACGACGAAAATTGAAGATAAGTATAGAATGCAAAACAGTGTGCAATTACAGAGGTCATGATCAACAATAAATTCCCCAAGTCCATGTAAAATCCATGTTTTTCGCATTATTTTCTTTCGATTGGTGTATTTATATTCGTACATGTAACAAACAAGCTTTCCAAACAATTATAATTATTTTTGCTTTCCATTTTATGTAGACTTTTGTTTAGAAACCTCTTTCGCCATATTAGGTCAGCCATTTTGTTTTTAGTTTTACTTCAGATTTTAAATCAGTGACACCAGAAAAATTAGAGTAATAAGTTTAACTTTAATTGGTATTGATTTTCTCATTGTTGAGCAAAATGGTTGTCAAACCTGCCAGCCAAATATTTTAAATACTCACTTCCATTAATGAAATTACATTTTTGATTGACGAATTGTAACGGAAAAAAGTGTGGAAAGTTGACCTGAACATTCAAACATTAGCCATTTTATCAATTTTTCTTTTTTTATCAAACATCAGACAATAGATTCTTCTTATTTAGCGTAAAAATCATAATTTGATAAAAAAAAATCTGATGTGGCCAGGCACATGACTTTATCAAACTATATATAAAATTTACAGTTTAGCTGCATGTGATTCTATTTGATCGAGATCGGCCATGTCTGCATTAAAATAAAACTAGTAGAACTAGACAGATATGTCGATTAAAGCTGCGTTCGGATATTGTACTCGGTTGACACCGGGTACACCGTCCAAATGACACTTACGTGTTATTGGGTGTAAAAAGTGTAATACAATATCCGAACGCAGCTTATATTGACAGAAGTTATTGTCAAAACATTAGCGGTTGACACTACCTACTGTCATTAGAATCAAAAAATCTGTCAAATACTGGCTACTAGTTTTAATGCAGTACAACCGATCTCGATGAAATAGAATTTGCTCATGCTAAACTATTGATTGTACCAAAAAATTTCATAGTCATAAATTATTCAGAATTTCCTCATCTTTAATTTATTATTTAACTATTTCGACGAAATTCCAGAAATGGCGGCTTATTTGCAAAATCTTTCAAAAATGCGAAGACTAAACCTCCAGTTCCTTTGGACCCTTTTCAACAGAAAGCTTTTCAGCTTTAAGTTTGGTTATGAAACTCCTAAATATGAAGTTTCGTCCCGATACCTTTAGTAGTTTCTCCGGAATCGTCGCCACAAAAAACGGGTACACACACACATACACACACACACACACACACACACACACACAGACATTTTCTTGTACCTTGGTCAAAAATGTTCAGGGGACCCAAAAAGACATATTTCCGCTAAAATCTGAAATTTTTTTTTTGGCACGATTACAATACTTTACATACTGCGTATGATAAAGTAAAAAGTTGGTATTCCCATTTAAAAACATGAAGTTAACGTCATTTTCACCGATTGCAGCGCCATCTGCAATGAAACTAATATCGCCATCTCATTTCCCCCTTTGCGTCCTATACGTTTATTTCAGACACTTTTGTCGTACCATGCATATTTCTCGAGATATTTAGGAGTCTCAAGTTAAAACGACCACCCGGTATATATAAAATTAATACTTTAGATGCATGAGATTCTATTTGATCGTGTCAGCATTAAAATAAAACTAGTTAACAAGATTTGACAGATATATTGATTCTCTTGACAGAAGGTATTCTCAAAACATCATCGTTTGACACTACCTACTGTCAGAATGAACATACCTGACAAATCCTGGCTAACTAATTTTATATTAATGCAGACACGATCTATTTCGATCAAATAGAATTTGTTCATGCAGCTAAACTATTACTTTTACCAAAAAAATGACATAAATTTCCTCTAGTTTAATTTATTATTTAACTATTTTGACCAAAATACAGAAATAACGGAAGAGTGCATGATTTATGAAGATGGTGGCACTTCCCTGATATTTATTAGTGGTGCAAATTTTGGATTTGACGTAAAAATTGCCAAGAATAAGCTTTTTCCGGTATTCCGAATCCGAATTCTTGTATTATTTGACCTGACGTTACTCCTAAAGTATCAATCACCCAAACATTCTATACTTAACTGGTAGAAAAGTAATAATCTTCAACTTCTATTCAACAAAAATCAAAACATGCAGAATATGATCGAAATTTATTATTTTAGACATTTACACAATAAATAAATATTACTTATTATCCAGATTAATCTAATCACTTATAGAGCCTTGGCATAGGCATTGAACAGGTCGACTTTAGCGGCAGCGATCTCAGGGGTATCTTCAACACTTGGTGTAAGCATATTCTTTAGGTTACTAATGAACTCTGCTGGTGAGATTGGGAGTTCCAAGTGATCAGTTGGGCTCTCTTGGAAGGATGGGTTGGCTAGGATGCTGTTGAAGATGGCAGCGTGGTGGTTATGGGCTTTAACATTCTCGAGAGTATCTTGAGGAGCCACTGGAAGATCTGCACTTTCAACAACGAATCCCTGTTCGCCACCTGAGTACTTGACAGTGTGTTTTACACCATCCAAATCTACGTAAGTGTAGACACCAGATGTGAAACCATTGTCTTTGCGGTCTTCCACTTTAGTTTGGTCGCCAAGATCAAAGTCGAATTTGTAATTGCCCAAGGTGTCTTCGGCAACGTTGACGTGATGGACTGGGCCGGCAAATGCGACGGCAACCAAAAGAGCGAGCTGTATAAAGTAATAAAAGGTAAAGAACTGTTTGGAAAAGAATAGTGTTAAAAACTTACACAGACAAAGGTATTCATTGTGGAAGATTTGTGTGCTTGTGTAGTAGCTGCAAGACAATACCGATCATACCGAAACTACTATAGCTTTATATACTTAATCAATATTCTGTGAAAGATCATTCAAGACGGTATTCCCTGTACTTTCTAAGGCATACATAATTGTATTATAATATAGTAGACGGTAGACATGTTAGTAAATTGTAACAAGTTTTATATCTTCGTTTGCCTCAGGTTTAGATTGTAATCATGCGATGTAATTTATGTAATCTATGTGTTTAATCAATACACCTACAAGTTGGTAAGCTTAAAGCTGTCGATTGTTTTCTTAAGAATTCTTTAGAAAATTACTAATGATTGAAAACATTATCAGTAGAGTGAAGTGAAAAAGTGATCATTGTCGGATCAACATCGTGGAGTGCAAAAGATCGAAATCGATCGAAATATCATTCATTTTTTAAAATTAATTTATTAATTTCACCTACAAAGTAAAAAGCACAAATTGTAGAATTGAAAGGTAAGATGTGCCAAAGCGTGCGTACTTCAAATAAAATTGTTTTTATGTAATTTCGAACCCGCGATTTAGAAATAAATATGTTTTTCTAAGACACCTTGACATTACCGTTTTTTTTTCATGTTTTTTACGTCCTATATCACGTGCGTTCCGTTGGAAATGTTTTTTTTCTAAACAATTTTTATTAGGGGGGTATAGTTGCTCCTTAATATAAAACTAGTTACCCGAAATTTGACAAATTTGAAAATTTTATTCTAATGACAGTAGGTAGTGTGGCGCGCTGATGTTTTGACAATACCCACCGTCAATAAAATCAAAATATCTGTCAAATCCTGGCTAGTTTTATTGTAATACAGACACGACCGATCTCGATGAAATAGAATCTCATAGCAACTATCAATTTTATATATAGTATGATAACGTCATGTGCTTAACATTTTCATAATTTTAAAACATTTCGGGGTCGGCACCGGTTTTCAAAATTAGTATTTTTTACACCAAAAAATATCTCATTTTAAGTAACTTACATACCTACCACACTAAATATAAACTTAATATTCTTTAATGTTGAGAGATAAAAGGTTTCATTGCCAGGCAATTTGTTAAATAATAAATCAAAAAAGGTAACTACCGATGTTAGTATGTAATTTTATTTTATTACGAACCAGAGTGTCAAGAAAATCGATCAAAACATATTAATAAAAAATTGTTGTATTCACTATTTATCAAAATCCTAGAATTTGTCGATTTTCGACTTTGGCGAGGACACTAGTATTGCCTACCTTTTAGTTTACATGCCTGCAAAGTATTAAAATAAATGTCTACGATAAAGCAATTATGTTTGACTTTTTTAAATATCATATTAGGAGTAAGCCAAAATGGAGCACTTTATCAAATGAACACAACAGTTATTTTTTAGACATATATGGGATATGATTATCATCAGATGCTGATCAAGGCTGGTGCAAGCATAGCAAACGGAGCGAAAGGTTACTTCGACTGCTGGCGCAAGCCTACGAAAAAAGCGGCCTTGCAATCAATACGTAAGACATGGCCCATTTGTCTCGTGAGCTTTTGGCATAACTCACGCGTCTGGAAAAAAGATTGCGGATCGTTGCCGCGGCACGGGCACGTTTATTCACGGAATATATCATATAAGCAAGCAACGTTTTACGTATAAACGGACATGCTGTATAATTTAACCCTTGGAATTTTTCATGATAAGTGATTGTTCTCCTTTAAATCCAAATACTAATACAATTCATAATAATTTAGTTTTATACTAGAAACGGGGCAGACCTATAGGTCTGCGCATCGCCTAGACGGGTAGATCGCCGATTCGGGTAGTTAGCCGATCCGGGTAGATCGCCGATCGTCTTATTGGGCAAAGTCGCGCAAGCGCGACTTTGACTCGTTTTTAACAGTTGGTAGTTGTGATAAAACTGCCAAATACGATTGAGCCGAGCCAATAGCGATTGAGATGTCAGCATATGCCACTTGACATCAATCCCATCAATCTTGGAAAAATCTTCTTCTTTTTACGTTTGACGTGATAACATGCCAACAAGAACACCGAAAACAGTATTTCAGAGTGTCAATTGTGAACCCAAACTAGAAAAGTGCATTTTATTTGAATTTCATATTGTTAGTAAGCTCCCTTATACAGGATCCTGGAACTCAGCTCCCGTCTTCTGTAGCTCAGTTACTAATTAAGCTAAGAGTTTGACATTTTGCAGGCTTACCCTGTAGTTCAAGGCACATTTCAAGAAATTATTTTTGATTATACAGCGTGTCCCAAAAATGTGCAACGCCATGGTAATATATTTTTTTAAATTGCATGCTATATATTTTTTTACGCATTTGGAAGTCTACATACCACCAGAATTTTATTGAAATCGGTTGAGTGACTGCAGCGCAAAAAAATAAAAACAAACAAAAATTGATTTTGCACCGTTGGCTTTAAAAATCAATAAAAACCACAAATTGCACCTCGTTAATCAAATTTTGCGACGTCCTTATTAAGTTAGATCTAGTAGTCTCGTTAACCAAGTGTCACTGATCCAAATTATACAGGATGACCAAAATCTAGTGTCAAACTTGTCAAACTTCAAAGCGTGTTATTGTTCTTATTTTAAATTGGAACCCATACATTTTTTTAGGTGAAACGATGCAGAATTAAAAAATAAACATTGTTTCTAAATACAACCCCATCACAATTCCCAATATTTTAAAAGTTATTCGCCAAAAACTCATTTTTCAACGTTTCCAACGGCAATTGTAGGTAATAAATATCGTACGTGGCGTTGAAAAACAATTTATTTCATAAAATATAACGCAGAGAAATATTTTAGATTTGAGTGTACTTAATTAAGTACACTCAAAAACTGTTTTTATTTTTTTGCGCTGCAGTCACTCAACCGATTTCAATAAAATTCTGGTGGTATGTAGGCAACCATAACAGGCTTCCAAATGCGTAAAAAAATATATAGCATGCAATTTAAAAAAATATATCACGTTGGCGTTGCACATTTTTGGGACACCCTGTATAATCAAAAATAATTTCTTGAAATGTACCTTGAAGTACAGAGTAAGCTAGCAAAATGTCAAACTCTTAGCTTAATTAGTAACTGAGCTACAGAAGACGGGAGCTGACCTGCAGGACCCTGTATACCTAAATTTACGCCTCACTGCGCACATCTGGAGCTACCGCTCCATTTGGCGTTTTATAACTAACAATATTAAACATAATAAACCTGACGCTGTATTAAATAAATGTGCCTATTTTCGGAAGGTCTTTCAAACAAAAACATAACTTAACATATTAAGTCCATCTAAATAATTTCTAAATATCCGAGCATAATATAACCGATTCACCGATTCCGCGATGTCATATCAGTGACATACGCAAAAGCCACCCCTGCAACAATCTACTTTCATAAATCTTATGTTAAACACGTTTTCAAGGAGATTGGACACCTGTCCTTATGTGTTATCGTGGCGGAAAGCTCCGGGAAATTGGGTCAGCGCTCCCCATCGACGACCTATCAAATTTCCAGCTGCCCGCATCGCAGCGTCGCACGACAACCAAAACAAGCAAGAAGAACTCCCAGACCCTCACCTTTGGCGCATTAATGTCCTGTAATGGTGTAATGGATACCTTTGGTTCGCACAGCCACTGAATGGACGAGCCGATGTGTAACGAAACAGATTTTAAGGATCGTCCTCGTCTATTCATTGCCTGTGAATCAGTTAAGGACACGACTTACCGCCAAATACTGTAAAATCTGAAAGAACCACAATTTGCCTTAGATATTTATACCACTATTGAAAAGTGAATATGTAATAGAAAAAACAACCTTACGCAATATTGACTCATACACAGCAGGTAAGAAACAGTCATGTATCAGATTTCTTAATAACAATCAAATTCATTGCAATTTAACCCTTAAATGCATAGTTTTTTTGAATGTTTCAAATTTATGTAAAACAAATTATTTTACGCATCTTTATAAGTAGCTAACAGCTAGCGAATGAATTAAAAGTGTATTTTCTTTTTCAAGGAATGTAATCTACCAATCTGTAAATGTTGCAGATACCTATACAACATTGCGCTTTATGATATGATAATAATTATAGATACTACTGTTCTACATGAAACATTTTAAAACAATTATTTTTCTTATCACAGTTCAAGTTTAGCCCACATGTTTGTCCTAATGGGTCAATTACGACAAATGTTATTTGAAAGAATTGGTTCGTAATCGCCCAAGGATCATTTTGGTGGTCGTTAATATTTACTTTGTCTGATTTGGATGAAACCACCACCAAAATGATCCTTGGGCGATTAGAAACAAATTCCTTCAAATGAGTTTTCCGATAACTGCTACACTTTTCGAGATATTGAGTAAAAACAATAATTTACATTTTCGAAATAAAAATTAATATCTTAAAAACTTAGTGCGATATCGAAAAACGGAGTTCAGTTTTGGAATCAGCACGACTCCGTCTATCGATTTCCATCGTAAAATGAGTAATTTGAATTTTGACCAAAATCCACAAAAAACTAAAAACTTTTTTGAGCTACCTCCATGACCTTGTTGGAACCGGATTTTAATTCCCTATCAGAAACCGGTTTCCGTTCCTCTATACGACGAATAGTTCTTGAGTTATCGTCGTTTAAAGCTGAAAAAAAAGCTGAATTTTGAAATAATTTTACTTTGTCCGATTTGGATGAAACCCCCACTAAAATAGCGCAACAACCCTGACAGATCTGTCACATAACTATAGAAGACTTTATTGGTAGGTGAAAGTTTCTAGTATCTTATCCACTTCGATTATACAGGTGTCCCACTTTTTTTCCCGCAAAATTTTATTTTAGATACAAAATGTCATTCTGAATAAAAAGTTTCATATGAACTTAGGGGTTTTTTCAATTCCTTAACGAGTTAGAGCTGTTCAAAATGAAAATCAAGCATTTTTTTCAGTTGTTTTATAGGCGGCTTTGATACGCATTTATCAAGAATGCTTTAAAAATAATACTTCAGGTTGATTTTATACGTCACATTGCTGTCATTCTAGTAATTCTAATAACAGGATTGTTATTGCATTTTCACAAATAATTATAAATCCGAACAATATTATGCCCAAAAAATTTACTAACAGTGAATATGCCGATATTCATTTTATTTATGGATACTGCAATGGAAATTGTCGAAGGGCACGGAGGGAATACCAAAGAAGATTTCCAGCGAGAAGACTTCCGGATGCTGCAGTGTTTAGTAATATTCATAGAATGATTGTAAGGAGTGTTGAAGTGTAAGGCGTGCAGCGCGCCATCTGAGATTGACGAAAACCACTGTATGGAGAAATTTACGCAACGATAGACGAAAGGCATTCCGTTCAAAGAAAGTGCAAGAGTTACTGCCCCAAGATATTCGAAACCGGTTAGATTTTTGTCGTTGGTTTGTTGATAGTCCACAAGAAGTAAGGAATAAAATTATCTGGACAGATGAGGCAACATTTACTCGTCGTGGAATTACAAACCGCCGTAATTTTGGCGTATGGGCCCACGAAAACCCTCATACAACGACAGTAATATCTTATCAGCATGAATTTAAAGTAAATGTTTGGGCTGGTCTGGTGGGATCACATCTGATTGGGCCTCACATCCTTCCCGACAGAGTGGATGCAAATAGTTTTCTGTTATTCTTAGAGAATAGTTTGATAGATTATTTGGATGTGCCAATTAATTACCGACAAAATGGATGGTTTCAGTTGGATGGCGCTCCAATTCATTACGCAAGACAGGTGAGGTACTGGTTAAATAACCATTACAACCAGCGTTGGATTGGTCGCGACGGGCCTGTTCAATGGCCACCGCGTTCGCCTGATATTACTCCTCTGGACTTCCATATTTGGGGCTACGTTAAGTCAGAAGTGTACAAAACACCGATAAATACAAGACATGCATTACTACAAAGAATTCAAGCCGGTTTTGATATGCTTAAAACAAATGTGGAATCACTACGTAGTGTGCAAGAATCCATAATAATTCGTTGCCAAAAGTGCATAGATATTGGTGGAGGTCATTTTGAACAATTTTTTTGATGTATTTTATTTTCTTCTTCGTTAATGTATTGTTTATTACTTATCCAGTTTTTGTTTTTGTTTTGTTAGTGTTTGTTAAATAGGTATTATTTATGAGAAAAAAATAACAAATAAATTGCTACTAAACTTATTACCAGTTATTTGCTTTTTTTGCTGTACGAACCGCCTGCATAAAACGGTTGATTAACATCAACCAATAACGAATTCACCAAGTATCCAAATAATATAATTGACCATTTTATTTGTCTGATTTCTATGTAATGGCGTTAATATAAGATTTAAAAGGCAACTCAGAATTATTTTGAAAACAATTTTTGTCAGTTGTCATTATTTAAAAAATGCTCGATTTTAATTTTGAACAGCTGTAACTTGTTAAGGAGTTGGTAAAAAACCCCTAAGTTCATATGAAACTTTTTATTCAGAATGACATTTTGTATCTAAAAAAAATTTTTGAGGGAAAAAAGTGGGACATCCTGTATATGTTGTTTCAATTCTGCCGCTGTAATATGTAATGGTTTAGAAGCACCAGTTAGTTACACATATAAATTTTATTCAATATCAATTTTATCTGAAAAGTGTCAGTGAACAAATATTTTAAACATTCAAGGGGTGTGGACAAATTATACTTAAAGTTAAGTTGTCCATTTCTGTGAAAAGTTAATTCTAAATTTCTTTACTCTTCGCTTTGTTACGTTTACATTGTCTTTGGTCTTTTGGTTGGTGCTGGCAGAAACTACATTATCATAGTACCTCAGTATCAGTATTTGCATCTTCTGCGTTACCTTGTTCTTGCAACTGGCCGACTTACGCCATTTTCCTACTGCATTAACGCTGCCGCGATGCCTAAAGAACTAGCGTCAGTGTGTAATTCAGTCATTATACTTGAGTGAATATCCTCAATATTGGTTTCGCTGTAATTTTTTTTTAAAATTTTTTGTTACGCGAATATAACTTTATGTTCAGAATTAAGATTAATGATGTTAATTTTAACAGGGTTCTGATTTATGCTAGTCAAGTCAGAGTTATCTTAAAATTCCTAAGGGTTAAACATGCAAAAGCAAGTGACCAATTTGCCCCTTGAAAGTAAGTGGCGGCGTAAAATAGTCACTTCAATTAAGTGAAGATTATACTGCCCTTAAAGTACACTCTGCTGTACGTGAACGGGGGCAAAACTTTTAGAGACGATGATCGTAAATCGAACACCGGCAGGCCCGAACTACCTCCACGGGACGTCGTCCATAGTTTCGCTGGTAAAGAAGCTCGTTTCCGATAACTCTAAACCTCTTCCGAGAAAGTACGCGCGGTAACTTAAGCGGAAGCTGCTCTGGCGGCCCGATTCCTCTGCGATCTCTTTTCCCCCTCAGCCCGCTCCCACAAAAAGTTATGATCCGTGAAGTGTCGGTAGTCGAAGGAAAATTGAAATTCTGAGCCCAACGACCGACGGCCCTTCCTTCTTCGTCTTCAGACGTATCACTGAGTTATGTTGGACACGGCCAGGCCTCCATCTTGCCCATAACTCAGACGAAATCGCCGTACCCGTACATACGTGAATATTTTCATTGATGTTGATGAATTACATCTTATGAATTCATGAACCTGTTTATATTGGCTTATTTAGTGTTTGTATTTTCTCTTAAAGGGAATGATTACCTACTTTACTATCTTGTTCAGTCTTGACATTAGCATCCGTACGTTAATTATTATTACCAATTGAGTCTGTTATGTTTGGATAAGGAACGTACATCAGGAAATATTCACATACACTGCCGCTCATGGAAGTTCGGACACATAGTAAACATATAGGAAATAATGATAAAAGCACTGATAACGTAGCAATAGGCACCTCTATTTCTACCAAATAGCGAACACATTCTTAACATTGATTTCCAGTAACATACGTCATCATTAAATGTGCCAATTTAAAATAATTTTTATATTTAATTATTATGCAACATTTATGCTGTTTTGTAACTGGTTGTTGGGAATTTTCTAGTTTCCATTAAAAAGGATTAAATACGAAATAACAAATACAGTCATAAATACTGCATCTCAGACATATGTTGCGACCCCATTTCTACCAGATTTTTGCATCAAATGCTGGAATTCGTATTCAAACGAGTCTATGCCTGCAATCTGTAGTTCGCACAAGATAACTCTGTCACGCGGAAGACATCATGCGACGCGGAAAGTCAACAAGCAAGGAACAACGTTCTGTAATTATCGCTTTTCATCAGGAACGATTGTCAGTTCGTGAAAATATATTATATATTATATATTTATCATACTGCGTATGATAAAGTAAAAATATGTTTAAATGTTATATAAATGTTTATTTGTCATTAAATATTTTACTATGTGCGCACAAGTGGGCTTTGAAAAAGAAAAATCACGTAATCTTTCATTGGAGAAAAATATGAAAAAATTCGAACTTTTAGAGAACATTATAAACTTTAAGCCTCCTGCGTGAGACCAAAATATTTTTCAATAGGGCCATTTTTTTGTGGTATATGTAGATCCATAGGGACAACTTTTTAACAACTTGAAATGTTGAGTTTCGAAAGAAACGTTTTTTTCGATACACCCTATTGTACATCGACATACTAAACACAAATTATTCCATTACATACATACTTTTTTAGAATTCAAATGATGAGGAACATGCGTTATGTGCTCCTAGACCAGGGGTTCTCAACCTTTTAGGTACCGTGTACCACCTAAAAAATATCCAAATTTCTTCGTACCACCACCCTTTATACAAAAATGCATATTAATACAGGGAAAGAAATAATCCTAGTTATTCATTTTGTAATAAAATAATAACGTTTATAACAAAAGTTCACTTGGTAAAAACTTACTCTCATTGAAACCAATAACAATAAAAACTATATACCTAACAAAAATTCATTTGGTATACAAAATTAAAAAAAAACTCTGGGGTTGTTTTGCTAAACCTTTTTTTTTTAAATATCATGATCTGTGTCAATTAGTTTCAAGCTCAAATTTGGCTCAATCATTAATTTTGGCTTATGCTTGTTGTTTAAATATAATATTGATGAAAACCCATACCTACATAAATTGCACATAAATCGTGGCGCAAAAAGGCATCAAAAGTCTAATATCTTAATCTCCAGTTTATTTAAAATAATTCTTCCTCTGGATCCAAAAAACGGTGATTGTAATAATTTTAAATTCTTCTATCAGCGCTGTGTGTGAGGAAATGTCTATCAAATATTCTTATTACTACTATATTCTTATATTTGTGAAGTTTGGTATTTACATACCTTTTAGATTTCTGATCCAATTTTCATTGTCATAGATTTGGGAAAATATCTGTTTTTTAAAGAGGTGTAATCAATATTTTTTTATATCCGACTAATTCATCATTGATGTTTCCCATCTTTCTTCGAGGGAGCTTTCGAATGCTGGCAATAAACTACATTTATTTTTATGAACTTCTTTTATAATTAACTCGATTTATTTATTGGTAGGTAATTTTATCTTCAACGATAGTTAAATGAACCTTTGATCCCTGCAAAACTAAATTTAATTCATACAGCTTTCCAAAAATATCAGCTAAATATGGTCACCGGGCCATCCACAAATCGTCAAAGAAAGGATTTTTGAATTCGAAATTAGCGTTTTCAAAAAAACTTGAACCTCTGATTTAAGTTCGAAGAGACGATTTACCTCTCGAGAGCCATCTATCATCGGAATGTAACAAGAGTGACTTCTGTTGCTACCCATCTCCTGACATAATATTAAAAACATTCGTGGACTGAATGCTCGACTTTTAATAATATTGACTGCTTATTTTTTTGTTAAAGCCCGAGCTCCATGAGTGCAGACACCAGTGCATTTCGGAATGGAATTGTTAAACATAAAATTATTAAGAAATTTGAATATTTCACCAGTTGTTCTTTCGAGTAGAGGTTTACAAAATAATTATTCCTCTGCAATTTTCTCTTCCACCTCGAACAGAAGTCACTTCGAGGAAAACGTACCTTTAATAGTAAATATAACTACAAATGAAAACACGAACATACCGTATCATACGGACTTCTATCTCCTGACATAATATTGAAAACATTCGTGACCTGAATGCTCGACTTTTAATAATATTGACTGCAATTCTTTTTGTAAAAGCCTGAGCTCCATCAGTGCAGACACCAGTGCATTTTGCTCATGGAATGGAATTGTTAAACACAAAATTATTAAGAAATTTGAATATTTCACCAGTTGTTCTTTCGAGTAGAGGTTTACAAAATAATTTTCCTCTGCAATTTTCTCTTCCACCTCGAAGAGAAGTCACTTCGAGAAAAACGTACCTTTAATAGTAAATATAACTAGAAATGAAAATACGAACATACCGTATCATACGGACTTCTATCTCCTGACATAATATTGAACACATTCGTGAACTGAATGCTCGACTTTTTTTAATATTGACTGCAATTCTTTTTGTAAGAGCCTGAGCTCCATCAGTGCAGACACCAGTGCATTTCGCTCATGGAAGGGAATTGTTAAACACAAAGTTATTAAGAAATTTGAATATTTCACCAGTTGTTCTTTCGAGTAGAGGTTTACAAATTAATTATTCCTCTGCAATTTTCTCTTCCACCTCGAATCGGATTAAGACTAATAATTGATAAAAATTAATTATGACAGTATTTCATCTAACTATAGCGCAAAATATTAACTTTGATTTATCCTTTCAACAAAACTGCCTTTTACACAGCGTGCCATTTGAAATACGTCTGCGTACGGTAATGGGTGTTATCTGATTTGACCGCTATAATTTTGGGTCAAACAATTTAACAACATCATCTGAATAAATATGATTTTAAGTTTGGTACCTTTTGCGTACCACCTAGAAGTCGTTCGCGTACCACCGGTTGAGAACCCCTGTCCTAGACTAATAGATGTTGATCGTTTATAATCGCAAGGAAAGATCACGACCACAGACACATCCACGGTTTCATATACAGCGTAGGTAGGGCCTAGGTAGCGAGTTCCGGCTTCTCCCGTTGACAGTTATTGATACTGAGCGGGGGTCGTGGAGGCACTCCTCGTAGGTCCTCTCCACCTTAAAAGCGCCATATTTTTCCGCGAACAATGTCTCTGTCGCGACCGGCTGCTTCCAACGGTACAGCACCGCGTTCGCCATCGTAGGAAAAAAGCCCTCGACGCAGCAATGAACGATCGCTGCAGTTGACAACGAAGCTTGGGATAAATACAATATATATTATATTTTCGGGTGGAAGACTGCCATCGCATGGCATCGCCATGCCATGCCCGGTGTCATTCCACCGGATAGCCGGGCACGTACTATAGCGATATATCGTATAGCCATAAGCTAGGTTGGCAGAGATGCCTACGTTCGACCACTTGGAATTGCAAAGAACAACGGAATCATCAGAATAAGTTTGCCGCAGCTGTTCGAACGGTAAATCAGCGAAGTGGACGATTTTGGCAGCGTCTACACTACACAGTTCAGTTTTTGCAGCTCTTGGAGCTAAAGCGATGGCTGAGAGAAAACAAAGAATCGATTATTAAAAGTCATTTATCAATACGAATGAAGATATAACCTATGATGAAGAAGCCATACAGCTAGTTACTCCAAAGGAAGTTGCCAGAGAAATCAAGACAAACCTGAATCCAAAGAAGGCACCTGGATATGATCTTATCACAGGAGAAGTTCCTAAGCAATTACCTAAGAAAGGTATTGTTATGCTGACGTACCTAATAAATGCATCGTTCAGATTAAAATACGTCCCACATGTCTGGAAAGTAGCAGAAGTTATCATGATACCAAAACTAGGCAAACCACCGACCGAGGCCAAATCATATCGCCCAATATCACTGTTACCAATGATATCGAAACTCTTTGAAAAGTTGCTTCTAAAGAGAGTGAAACCTATCATTGAGAGAAAAGAACTAATTCCTAATCACCAATTTGGTTTTAGAGAAAAGCATTCCACTATAAATCAAGTCCATAGAATAACAGATATCATAGAGAAAGCATTATTTGCATTTATTTGCTCAACAATCTTTCTTGATGTGACACAAGCTTTCGATAAGGTTTGGCATGAAGGATTGATACACAAACTAAAGAGTATGCTACCTTTACAATACGTCGAGCTGCTAACATCCTATATATCTGATAGACTATTCAGAATAAAACAGATCGATGAATACTCGGAACTAAAAGAAGTCAAAGCTGGGGTACCCCAGGGTAGTGTATTGGGACCAATTCTCTATCTACTATATACAAGTGACTTTCCACAGATGGAAAATGTAACAGTCGCCACATTTGCAGATGACACGGCTCTAATGGCAGTGGGATCAACTATTGGTGAATCTGCCAGGAATGTTCAACAAGCTAGTAACAAAATATACAAATGGACCAGAAAATGGAAGACCAAGCTCAACGAACTGAAATCTGTCCACATTAACTTCACAAACAAAAGAATCGAGGACATACCTCATGTCAAGATTAACGACGCCATAGTTCCATATGCGAACACTGCAAAGTATTTGGGTATGACACTGGATAGAAAACTAAGGTGGAAAGAACATGTTAAGAAGAAAAGAGTAGAGCTTGGCCTCAAATACAGAGAACTGTACTGGCTACTGGGAAGAAACTCTCAGTTGTCAGTACAGAACAAACTACAAGTCTACAACCAAGTACTAAAACCGATTTGGTTATACGGCATCCAGCTTTGGGGCTGCGCAAAAAGCTCCAATATACAAGGAATCCAGATCTTCCAAAATAAAGTACTAAGGAATATGGTTAACGCTCCTTGGTACATACGGAATAGTGACCTGCACCGTGATCTTGGTGTCCCACAAGTCATCCAAGAGATAAAAAGATTCGCCACTAAGCATGAATCTCGCCTAAGCCATCACGTCAACGTAGAGGCCCTGCAGCTACTGGACAACCAGAATCTAGTGAGAAGACTAAAAAGAACTAAACCCTTCGAACTAGTGAATCAGTGAAATGTGTAAAAAGCAGAGCACAGTGAGTGAAGTGTTAGTGCTTCTTGTTTGGGACAAAGTAAATATAGGCACATCAGTGGATAGCCTATTAGAGACAAGTACCTAGTTTTAAGAATTCAGATTTAAATTGATGGTTAATCTTTTAGATTAGTTTCAATATGTTAAGCATCTTATGCTTATCAATAAAAAAAAAAAATTATCAATACTTTAATACCTCTTCCAGACTCTCGCGAGACATAGCGAGAGACCGCGAATCGGGAGAGTGTGGATGCCGCACTCGTCAAAATTCGCTAACATTCGAATGCCAGAAGTCTCTACGGATGCAGATAGTCGGATAAAAATCATGCGTTCGCCGAGCGACTCGGCTCAGTTGTGCGCTCTCGTATCGATCCATTCACGATACTCGCAGAAATATCGAGGATCTGCGGGATCGAATAATAAATGCGGTTAATGATATTCCGGGAAGAACAGTTAGAAGAGCATAACAACATGTAGAAAAGCAGGCTCGGTTGTATGCCTTCAAGAAAAATGCGACTAATTTGAAGATTTACTTAAAAATAAGCTTTTTGTTGTATAAACTTGCTTCTTTTACAATCTGAATGTTTTTAATCCAAAGTACTCTGGTCAGTCCGGCGCCGGTGGTCTGCAACCAAGCACCAGTTGGGTACCTGATAAGCACGACAAACAACGGGAAAAAGAAGAAGGTTTTTTTTATTATTAAACCATTGAAATTGACCTCGAAATTGAATCACCCGGTATTTATGTATCATTATGTCCAAATATGAATTATATTATAATGATAACGAACCACTATCAAAAATTGTAAAGGGTCCAAAATATGTAGGAGCGCCATCCATTTCAGGCTGCTGGGAAACTCTGGTAGCAATCAATTAATCACAGTCGACAGCGTGTCAAGCTTTCGTATACGAACGTACCAGTATTATTTTGGGTGGGTGCTTTGCCATACATGATACATTATCAATTTCCGCTGGAGTTCCGTCACCTGCTTTTTCACTCGGTTTGCGTTAGATTTTTCCAAGAAGCGGATCGAACATTCTAGAGCGATAGTAGCATATAATAGCTCACAAAGGAGCAATGTAAGTGTACGTTTATACAATATAACCTTGGTGCTGTCATTGTAAATAGCGTTTCCCCCAAACAACTTTCTCGAGAAAAATGTTGAATTTGGTTTTTTTTTTCACTGTTACAATGTTTCTTATCTATAAAATGTAAAATTTATTTTAACAAAGTTAAAATGTTCATTGTTTCTCCTTATTAGTAATGTAATGTTTTAATCACAGCCCTGATTTTAATGCAAATGTAAATAAAATATGTAATACATTTAATTCTCTGTGAACCACTTTATATTTTGTCTGTTGGCACAAAATAGCTAACTGCTATACTTTTCAAGATATTGCACTGACAAATTTTGTTAATTTTCCCAGAACTCACTTTTTGGACTTGTAGTGTTTTCGAACCGATTATTGAACATTGAGCAAACATTAACATAATCAACAACGGTGCTGCGTTGTACTGACGGCGTATTGACAGAGTTAATTTAATTTGGTTCCCAATCGTTAAATTCAATGCAAAAAAAAACGGTCAAACACTCCAAAATAACGGTGAACAAATAAAATTAATGAGTGCCACTAATGGAAACGTTTCCGATATGCGATTTAATAGATTTGTACTAGCGGTACCGAGGCACTCGTCATAAATTTGTAGGGCGCTTATAAAACATTAACAATAAATCACAGTGCACAGCAGACAAACATATTTAAACTACGCAAACAAATAAGCATTGATTATCAAACGCAAATATTTGATTCAGTTTTAATAATCCCAGCGATTCGACGACAACAAATCACACGCGTGCAATTGTTAAACAAAATTGCTACTGCTTCCACAAATATTATTATCACTATCAAGAGGATAGCTCTATGGATCCTCTTCCGTGAATGCACTTTTTTATATAAATGATGTTTCTAGATTAATTACAATAGACGAAATTAATTGGATGATAGCCCATCACTGTTGCCAAGTGCGCGATAACCTTCTTCGCAATATTTTTAGGTAAAAAGTGACATGGTGTTTATATGAATTCTAATATCAAAATTTGGCAGGAGTGTAACCCTGCGTCCTAAGTAAGAAACCATTTTGGAAAAAATTGTGCCCAAAATCAAGTTTTGCATACAACTATAGCTTTTTATTGAAAGTTTGGGAGGATAAAAACGTGTATTATGGAAAAATTTCTAAACCACTTCTAGAATACGCTACAGTAGGTATATTTTTTTTGGTAGAAGCGTTGACGTAAGTAAGTAATTAACGTAAGTAATTTTTCTTGCATTAAAAGGAGCTTTTTTTTCAGCAGAGAATCAGCATAAAGTAAAACATTCTTCTAGAATCCAATTAATAAAATAAGAAGTTCTGGTTCAGGTCTGGTTGTGACCGCATAGGTAAATTAAAAAATATTGGGTATTGTATGTATTGTGTATTGTATACTACTAGTGATGTAAAAAAAGTAACTATTAGTTACTTTGTAACGGGTACTCGGCGAGATTCAAAGTAACGGGTACCGATATGAACGTATACTTGTTACTTTTACTATCGGTGCTGGTTTCGCGTGTTCACTGTTCTGCCGGTCGTGTTCCACTCGGCTCTGCACTCACTAGAGTCACTAGTCACTACATAACATATAGGTAAAACTACGAGAGCTGAAGGTGAGTCATCGATTCCAGCTGCTATTTTGCTGATACGTTACAGACCATTCCCGTGCGTTAGAAAGAAACAGAGTGCTTTTTCATGCGTCTGTTCTTACGTTTTTAGGCGATGACTCAACTTCAGCTCTCGTAGTTTTACCTATACCACCGATACTACCCGCACAATAACAACTGAACGTCAACTTTCCGCTATACAACCAAGCATACCCCGTCACCTCTTGGTGTAAATACCAGATAGGAATAAAGTGTTTAAGTAAAATTTTCCAGGTATTACTTTTTAAAAGTAATTATCTGTTCCCCTTTAGTTTGTTTGATTGTAAAACTTGGTCCATTGAAAATATAAAGTTATAGATACTGAACCTACGGCATCTATTAGGAAATAGGACAGTTCAGTTAATAGGAATTGGTTCTGGCTTTGCCGTCGTCGGGTAAAAACTACTGAACATTTATGTGAATCCCAAAAGATTGTATCGTAAATCGTAACTCGTGACTCCATTTAGTTCAACTCTTGACAAGTTGTTGTAGTAAGTAGTAAGTCAGTGAGCGTTCAAAAATTTTGTGGTTTAATAATAAATAAATCTGACAAATGAGACATAGAACAGGTAGTTTAACTAAACAAATAAATTAATTCTTAGACATACCATGTCCGCGGAGCAAGAAACACAAAAAAGAAGCGAAACTTGGCTTCATTTTACTGCGACAGAAAATGAAAAAGCCGTCTGCAATATGTCTAAAAATAAGTATTCGTATAGAGAGGGAAACTCAACCAATTTGAGAAAACATTTAATTTCAAAACATCCCACAATACTCAAAGAAATATCACGGACTGGATCAAAACAACCAACAACATCAAAAAATAATTTCTGTATGATTTTTTTGTTTGTTTGTTGTCACTTAATATAATATGTAGTATGTACTATGCTCGCAAAAAAAGTGGTACAGCTAATTTTTACATCATGTAATTTTAGGTTTTTTATTTGTCAAGTTGACAGTTGGCGTATATTTATGCTCTGTCCGGCACTAACCTGGATACACATGGGAAACATTTTTAATATCAATTTTGCAGAAAATTACATTCTTTATAAAGCTTCTTTCTGATTTGTCTTACCTAAAATGCAAATATGAGAATGTAATTATCTACTTTAAACTATCTTTATTTTAAAAGCTATGCAAAATTGATATTTGAAACGTGTGTTTAGAAATATTAGAGGCTATTGAATAAAAAGTTATAAACTGCTTCGTTGTTGCATGAACACCCGGTATATGGAACGTCGAAGGTGATTATAATTTCATATTTAATGCTTTCTAATATTTTAAAATAATTATTTGGCATAGCTTTGAAGATGAAGGTACTTTACACTAATGTCATTTACATTTCTTTGGCAACACGCGGTGTATGCAACGGAGAAGGCGATCATAAATTCGTATTTAAAGACATCTAATATTTCCTAATACTTTTTTCAACTAATATTTTTGCATAGCTTTGAACATCAAGGTATTTTACTCTTCAATGCGTTCATAGTTTTGGTAATACCCTGTACATGCAAGCAGATAATTACATTCTAATATTTGCATTTCAAGCTTAAGACAACACAGCTACTTTTTACAAATACGATATACGTGTACACGTATAGGTAAGTAAACGATAGTGCGAGTACTCAAAATCAAACAATCGGTACTACTTAAACAAAGTAACAGGTAGAAAGTAACGGGTAGAAAGTAACGGGTGCAAAGTAACGGGTAAAAAGTAACTGTAATAAAGTAACGGGTGCAAAGTAACTAACGGGTACTAAGTAACGGGTACTGTACCTAATAGTAACGGGTAGTTACAAGTACTCGAAAGTAACGAAACTTTACATCACTATATACTACACACTACTGAAGTGAAGCGTATTTACAAAATGTACATTGACAACAGTTAGAGAACTAATACTGTTTTCTATTTGCTGTCAGATGTCTTACACAGTGTTGCCACAGTGGTAGCAGCGTTTGTTCATTTGTAGCGAAATTTTTTGAGGTTGGGTAATCCCATGATATCCCGTTGCAAAATAGCAAACAATTACCCCCCCCCCCGTCGACATCAACAATCCCCTGCAATCATTTATTTTTTTCCACAAGTATACTATTCCGTAAGAACGATTAATATCCGTTCTTACTTCTTAGTTGTAGTATAGTGTGGTAAATTGTCGATCGATATGTTTTCGTGTTCAGAATGTCATTCTGATTGAAAATTTTACAAATATATAAATATGAGAGTGCCATTTAAAATTTCCAGGTATATAAGGTGAAGTTCTTTGGTAGGCAATACGATTCGCAAAACATCAGCAAATACTACTTTTGACGCACGGCATAACCCGGAATCAATTTATTTTCTAAATAATTCTGGTCTACGTACTTATTTAAAATAAACTGTTGTTCAAATCATTTTATGAGAATTTTATGGCATAGATTTTCTTTGCACTAGCTGAACTATAAATTTAAAAATAAAATCGCCAAACTTATTCATTGCTTATTGTTCCATAAAGACAAAGCTTTTGCGCATATCCATTAATTTAGAATCGTTTCAGTATCAAAATTAACAATTAAAAATAAATACATTTGAAAAACAACAAAAATTTCTGAGCGCTTCTTGGGCATTACTAGTTGGAACACGGTGCCGGTGGTTTTCTATAAATTGAATGTTTTGGTAATGTACCGCCCTCTGCAAAGCATAGCTACAATTTCTTTTTACTGGGATGAGTGACAAACATTTCCTTTTATTATTTATCTGGCAAAGTAATTATTCTACAAATTAGTATATTACCAAAAATGCGTATACAGTAGTTTCTGATTTGAAAATAGTTATTATGTAAGTTTGTACATATTACAGAATGCTACCAAAAATAAGTGCGTCACTACACAACAAGCAGTATGTTTACGATTTTCCCCGCAAGAGTCGCTATCATCAACTCTGTTCATGCAGTTATCTACACCACAACTTAATACCATTCCAAGTAAGTTTAGTACTACAATAATCGTTATGTTCCTGTTGTTATATAACAAAGTAATTCTAATAGAAGTAAAAATAAACACATTCGATTAAAATATTGGTGCATTGTAAATTCTACATCAATACATTTCAAACTTACCGCCTTTAGTACACTCGAAATTCAAGGCAAAGCTACCCCTTTCGTCTCCACTTCCACCCTACGTCAGGGAAACATACATAGCCAAAAATTTGGATCAATAATTTTATTGATTTCAACTGAAAATAGTCGTCCACACGTCACGTTATAATGTATAAATTCCCCTGCAATTTCTCATTTAGCATCTTTCATCTATATTTCCTTCAATTATTAGTATTATTTCTAGGTTTGCCTAGATTCCCTTCATTTCAGTAGCTGTACGGGCGCTGGATGAATTTTTCAGCGTGCATGCGCCGTGCTTTCAGGGCTTTAGCGCTCCTGCGTATAGACGCCCGGCTTTCGTTTATCGATTTCCTGAAAGCACTGGAAACAGCCATTTTGTTGTGATAGTGAGTACTGCTACAGGGTCCAGATAGACTTGGGCTGAGCGCCCTTCATAATCGAGATGTACTGCATTTCTTGAATGCCCACAACAAATAGGATATATCAGTGACATCCAGTAAACAAATGTAAGTGGATTCTCAATTGCTTTCGATATTATAAACTTTCCTAAACAAATTTCTAAACCTATACGCATAACCCAACGATATTAACTACAATTATTTAGACGCAATAGACTATATGTGATAAAATCAAATATATATATATTTTCAAATAAAATAAAGAAGGTATGATTTTTTATATCTAAATTACATACTTCTTCTTCTACAGAAATAATTATAGGCTACTTTTATACGATATATAGAATGATGATATATAATATCAGGTATAATATATAAACTACGATTGGAAGGTTTAGCAACATTTTGACATTAAAAACGAAGGGCGCCATGTTTTTTCAACGAATGTACGCAAATCACTTGTAATATTGATGTTATAAACGTATTACACCACTTTAGACTACAAACGTCAAAGTATATTGTGCTTGGCAGCGTCAAATGCTTCGCTCGCCAATCGATAACAGTTGTGTAGATGTTTCCGATGCATATTTTCATGCTTAATCTTATTGTTCCATTATGCAATCTAATCTACTTTGAATTCGTAATAAGGAGAACCATCATTCTCTGTATCTATGAACATTTACCTGATGTGTTAAACTATTTTCTTGTACATATTCTACCAAATCTTGAAATTTTTGTTGTATTTATTTGTTACTTGTATTGACGTATTATTGATTTCATTACAATCCTGCTTCATGAGAGGCGGAATGAGGGTAAATGTTCATCGGCGACCATTGATTGAAAACTTTTTGCATGCCAGAAATAGAGGGTCGATCAAATTACCATGTGCTAAGGAGTTTGCAACCCACGTTTATGATCTGGTTTAGCACTTAATTGGTAGAGATATAGTGTTTCATCCAGCAAGACGTCGTAACTGTCACTTTAGATTGCTGGTAAAATCAATCGATATAGCCGACTGGGTTACTCCAAATTTCAATTCAATCATAAAAACCCCGGTTCGAGTTAGAATCACCAGTTTTCTTTTTGTAATATTAATATCTATGATTACAAATTTTTAAGTTATTATAAAGGTTATAACCTTTATAATCATTTCATTGCAACAAAAACTACTAGAACGTAATAACAACAAGAATACCGGGTAAATATGGAGTATGCAACTTAACAACAGCTCTTCCAGCTGCTTAAGAGGCTGGTTCAGCCTAACTTCAGGTCTGTTCCGGTGGGCCCCTATTGGTCCAATTATTCAAACTGTTTAGTGCTCGTGTGGGTTTATTATTGAATAACGATAGCATCTTATGAGATTATAACAATCTAAATTAACTCTTCTTGGTCGGACTTGCTCGATATTTATTATACCCATGCCCAATTTTAAACAATTGCTGCTCAAAATAGACGTATAATTAGATGTCGTGATTTCAGGAATAACAATGTAATTATGTTTTCTGTGTCAAGTCCGTCGTAGTTTCACTTTACGTCAATGTAATATTTGTGAAAATTCCAATAAATAAAACGAAATAAAGCCACACTTTTAAAAAATCGGCGTCGTATTTTCCCAATTTTTCCATCCATGTTCGAGGCCATTTCGAGGCTGGACAGTGTGGCCATCTACGATGTTGTCGAGAACTAGACGTCATTAGACGAAGATAGTAATAGGTCTATCTCTATCTACCATATACCACAAAAAAGCTGTAACTCGCTAAAATTCACACATTTTATTTACTGGGACAGATTTCGAGAGTTCTAACCTACAAATCCGATATAATCTGAAAATGTAGAAAACTTGGGGACACTGCACAAAGAAGTATTCTAATCGAAATTAGGAGATTACATAAAAGTTCTACTATTATATCAGACATCAATCAGGTTTGTGCCTAAAGAAGTATACTATTGTTTTTTAAAATTTCCTTTTCAATTGTTAGGTTAGTTAGCAGAATATACATATAAACAGTGCTGTTTTATCCATTCTACTACCAGAGAATTCAAGCTCCAAGTATGGTATGATGCAGATAGCTCATTACGGGTTTTGTAATTGGATTCAAATCACATTACGAGGAATCAAAATCCTTACGTACTATTTTGTTGATCGAAGAGGATTTCTAGACCAGAGATGTGATTACTAATTTTCATAATTTCCACGAACTGACAATAAAATCATCGAGGTATGCTGAAGATTACCGATTTTTTATCAAATTTTTTGGTAATATTACTGGAAGACGTCTATAACATTATTATGTGAGAAATGTATAATGGGACATAGTCGACTTGTCAACCACTGACTCCAGATGTTTTTCTTCTCAAGTGCAAAGTGTATGGAGAATTACGTTTAACACAACGAACCGCAGATAGTATTGCAATTAGCCCCGAAGAACCCGTATGCGTGTGGTCTCATGATAGCGAGGATCAACATTTTTGTGATTTTGATATTATAATATATTAATAAAGCTATATAATATTATAAAGCTTATGTTGTCTAATTGTCTTTTATAAATAATATATGAATTACAAATTGGTAAATAAAGAATAACTTATTAACTGTTTTGTTTTTCTTATACGTTATCAGATCCCTGCGCTGTGGATGTACATACGTATGTAATATCGACCCATGCAACAAAGACTATAGTAACTACATTTAGTTTGTTAGTTACGATAGTCTTCGTTGCATGGGTCGATATGTATTTGTCTTTCAGTAGCTAGGCATAAGTGTATTATCGGCTGAGAAATGAGTGCATAATCTATCGTACCAAGAGTAAGTAGTCCGTGACCAAAGTTATTGGTACGGGGTTTGTTTTCTAGGAGGTATAAATGTATATGGGCGCATAATCTCAATACACTTTCAAATATTCCACATATTCACAGTACGTGTGCGTGTATTCATAGTACGTGGTTTTTGCATATATCACTTCATAAACCGTAGACAAATGTTGAAGTTATTTATCATATAAATATATGATAAATATCTCACATTCTCCACATAGGTTATGTCACGGTTATGTCAACAATTTATCACAGTAATTTTTAGAGCTACCATGTTATGTTGGTAACCGTTGTAAAATCACTAGACAGCCTGCTTACGTGTGCAAAAATAAATTGAAACAGCGTTAAATACGTTAGATCATATAATGTTGACCGCACGTCGGCAAAGTCTATCTTGTTCCAAAGTAGCTTTAGCGAAAACGTCGACATCCCCACGCAAAGACCAATTCTCGACTGATTTTTCTAAACTTATCAAAAACAGCCAAGCCTCTGTCGATCAGCTGTTGGACAGGCCACTTAAGTTAAAATTCCCATAATATGTATTCCGCAAACTATTAATACTAATACTGACCTGACATTTAAAATAAATTCTAAAACCTGTGATATTAGCATCATAAAATAGTGCTAAAATTACAAATTTGGACACATTTTTGATTTTGAACATTTTGACCATTGTCACTGGAAATCTACGCACATGCAAAATTTCAACTGGATTGGACATTGTATGTAAAATATCGATGTCAAGATTTGAACGTAACAAACAAACAAGAAGTAGCAATAAATAAAGATAGATACATTGATGAAAAGGCAAAATCTCTGTATTTTCAAAATGAATAATATAGTCGCAGGGAAAAATCGGTACGATTACACGCACTTACTCTGTCCGAATCCCACGTGATCCCCTAGTGATATTTTCGCAGCAAATTTGTTTACCTTGTGCTGGACACTTAAATACTTAATTTAATTTGAAGTATCTTTCTGTATATCTCAAAAGTAATTATGTTATGTCACATACCAATTTTTTCATCACGCCATTTGGTTTTTGCAGTAGTATCTCCTTTACGAAGTATCCGAAACAAAAATATTTATTAGAAAAGTAGTGGTTGAAATTCTCCACCAGTATAGCTGATCATTTTTTTTCTTGAGCCAATCGTAAAGGAGCTCCTACACGCAGTGCCAACGTCTCGCCAACGTTGGTGATGTGACGCGCTGCGCGTAGTGCGCGCATTCACTTCGCCAACATTGGCCAACGTTGGTATTGGGCGCAAGGTATTTCTGTGTATCGTAGAAGGCTCGTAGCGTCCCGTAGAGAATTAAAAATGAACAGTGAAGACGATATCATTGCTGTTGCCGCAGCTCCCATTATTTTAAGCAGTGCATTGTTGCTTAGAATTAAAAAAAGGAACCCTCGAAAGAGGACACTGTTTAATAAGGCTGTTAAATATTAAACATGGTTTTCAGTCATTATTTATACAGTACGTTCGAAAATATTAAATACATTAAGGAATACAAATTTACAGCAATACAGGGAACAAAATTATTTAGTTTTTTATATTTGCCACGTGACATTAAAAAAATCTCCCTTTTTATTTTCTTTATGTTTCAAGCAACAAATGCGGAATAAGATGGGATAAGATCTGATACACTGAGTGGTCTATATTTGTATGCAGGACCCTGTTAATTTGTGTCGTTTCTTTATATAAATATTCCATCTAACTCAAATCGATGAATTCATAATTTTGATTTAAAATATAATTTATATAATAAAACTGAAATTAATTATAATAAGATACAAAGAAAAATTGAGAACCCTTACATACACGGAGTTTTAATTATAGATATTAAAACTCCGTGTATGTATATTATGTAGGTATATTTATTATCAACCCAATATTTTTAGTAACAGATATACTTTTTGATATTTTTCTGATAATCAAAATAAGGAAAAGCATCCAGTATAGTTTTTAAACTTTGTTAAATACATTAAATACATCAGATTATTTAAATTTGCCGCTTAAAACTAATCTATAAATTGTTAATTACTAAATAGTTAATTGTTGTTAATTATGTAAATGCAACTTTGATTGTAGTCAAGATTGTAGGGAAGAGGGTTGACCGCAGTCCTTAGGACCCCTATACCGTATGACTCCCCATCGTGTGTAGCTTCATATCCCGCTTCCCTCCAACCCCCTCCCTCACCTTTCCCACCCCACCCTAGCGAATAAGGTTGACCGCAATCCCAGAACCTAAATACCGTATGCCTACCCATTGTATGCGAATTCATTTTTAAAATTTTAATGATGACGACATTTCTGGAAAACCCGGAAGTCATACTAACCTCAAGACCATCCCAAAAATTGGCATTTTCTGTCTATTAACACAACGTTCATTCCTTCGGCGTCAAAAACAAAAAATAAACAAGCGTACCTATGCCGTGGGTCACCCATTATAACGACTTCAATATTGTCTTCAGAATATTATTTTATTGCTTGTTAATTTATTGTAACTGTAAGGTTAATATAATGCTTATAAGAACCATAATTGTGAATAAATTTACAAAATATTAAAAAAGTTTTCATGTTTTTACATTTGGGCAATCAGGCATTTGGGCAAATAATAAATCATCATTGTCCTTAAAGTACGTACAAACATAAATAATGCAGTATACATATATGATAAAACATAGATAGATAACTAAACTGTTCATCGGTAGTACGTACAATGCTAAAACAGAATGAAATAAAGCGGACAAGGTCGACATATTGGCGATGTGCATTGGCACAGTTGGGTCGCGCTACGCGAAGCACTCCGATGGCCAATGATGGCCCCTATTGGCACTGCGTGTGGGAGCACCTTTAACACGTGATGTCACATATGAAGTATCACAGTATATATTTTGTCATCGGATTTCCAATAAAAAGTATTAGGTACTTAGGTGGTTTTAGGGTTGCAAATTAGGAATACGAAAATATTTTGCGGTGGTTTACATCCAATTTCGTCATTTAGGAACAACGGAGAAAATAGCCGAGCCTTTATGGGTAGCTACCAGGATTAATGACGTACAAATTAACATTAAGCCTTGATAACACTAATTAGGCGATCCATTCATAATTTCTGGAAACGATTTAATGATGGGTAATTTCTATATATTATAATTTCATGAGCATAGCAAATTTGCCACCAGCATAACTGTAATGTCCTCTTTAGGGGAAAGTTCTGATGTAAAGTTCTTGAACACTTGGTATGGTTCATTAGAAAATTCCATCATAAGCAGCTATGACTGGTTTTTACGCTATTTTCTCCACAATCTACTGACTAAATCCACATAACAAGGTTGAATTCTGTTGTGTGTTTGAAAGGATTTTTTTTTGCTGAACAGTGAACCTGTAGGTATATTTTAAATCGTGTTTTACGTCAAAATGACAACCATAGTTTGTTAAAGGTAATTGATTTATTAATTGAAAATTTATTATGCAGGGTCTCACGACGAGCTGCCATTAGCAGTATATGGAGAACCAAATGAAATAACAGATTGAAGCCTACAATATTAAAAATAAAACAAAATCGTTAAGTAAATTTTAAAAGAACTGCTTAATTCTATTTCAGTAACTGTTCAAAAAAATGACACAAAAAATTCACACTTACACTATTTAAAGACACAGATTATTAATAAATAAATAAGGAAATGTACCTTACGTAATAAAATAAAATCTTCTCTAATGCGCATTTGATTTAAGGGGTAAACATAATATCTTGTATTATTTTTCTCTGGTCAATATTATATCAAAACGTAAGAGTTAACAATGTCACCAAACTGCATTGTTTTCCGTTATCAGAAGGAAACCGTACTATCGCGCACTTGATTTATACGCGTTGATTTAATATTCACCTGATAAAAGGTCTAGGCATCACCAAATACGTCAGTGGTGGAACGCTATTATAATCAATGTGATGTGTTCTATACTTATAGCAAGATGGCACCACCAGTGTTGCATGTATTTAAGAGGGAAATAAACCCTCCGGAAACCGAAGCTGAACCTCCACCGGAAGTGGAGATCGAACCAACCGAAACCACAACCTGGAGTTTCCACAAACAACACTATGTTGAGTCGACCACTCCGTTGGTCCCAACGGTCAAACCAACTGATCTTGGTGAGTTAATACGTAAAATCAAAATCATAAGCATTGCGACAACTTTCAAAATTTGTGTTACCAATTTTGCAGAAGCTGAAACTACGATGACAACTACTACAACGACTGGAAAGAGTCTGATAAATAAAGCAACGGAAGAGATAGTCAGTGAAACTGGTCTACCAACATGGGCAGTTTACACCATTGCCATCAGTAAATCTATTATTATTTTTATGATTTAATAATCAATCTAATGTGACTCGTTTCCAGTGATAATAGCTATAGTGCTGGGCATCTGCTTCTGTTGTATCCGAAAATGCTTCAGGAAAAGGCGTGCAAAGGATGGAAAGAAGATGAAAGGGGTAGATTTAAAATCTGTCCAACTGCTTGGATCATCATACAAAGAAAAGGTACGTGTGTTTAAGGGGCAATGCCACTCTAGATTTTTTGAAAAATCAAGATTTTTTTTGTTTAAATGATGTCTTGGGATCTTAGAAATAAGGTACAATACGTTTCTTATGAAAAAAAAAATGTTTAAATGCCTATTTGATACATCCGTGTTGTGAAAATAACATAAAATATTATAAAACACAAAGATTTTGTGGAAATATCCTGGGTAAGTTCGTTGAACTGACGCTTACCGCACAATGTTACAGCTGTCTGAGGTAACGTGTGTTGTTCTTGATTAGTTGGTAAAAAATAGCAGAAATAATTAATGACATTCCCAGAGTATATCGTGATCGAAAGGAGTCGAAAGGAAGCAGCAGATTTTCAAATAGAACTAATATGACAAGCATTGAATCGCTTAGAACAAGAGTCGCCTCTGCCTGATAACGTATCCACAGTCCACACCTGCAAAAGAGCAATGTCGGTTGAAGATTATTACAACGTTGAAGTGGATTTAACTATCATCTTTTAAACTTTGTTGCTGTGTCTTCTGCTATTTCACAAGTTGTAGTGTGTAAAACGTACAAATCAAATGCTAAATTGGCCGAAAGTGGCAACCGTGACTTAGGATTTCAAATCGTGGTTTCTTGTGAGAATTTTGAACAAACTTTCATTCCGATTTGCCCATTTGTTCAAAAAGGATATGAAATAAATAGCGGAATTATCCTTAAAATGCGCATAAGAATAGTTTGCGCATTCAGGGACCTACCTCGTCAGATTTTTCACTCATTTTACGGTAAAGTTGTTCGCACCATTTTTGTCGCAACGGAAGCAGTTTGCAAACAAAGTATACACAAAGCAGCAGAAGATGAGAGGGCTAAAAGTCAACTGAAAATAGTAAAAAATAGGATGACGTAACTGTCTCGTAACGATGGAACATGGAGAAAACATAGCTTTCCTTCTCTGTATGATTGGTGGCGCTTATCAGCTGGAGAAATGTTGTTGATACTCTCATAAAATCTAAATACTGCAAAGCTTGCAAATTTTGGAATAAGAAAAGTAAATAAGAAAAGGAATGCATAGATCACGTGCAAAAACTAATGGCACTCGTCCCCGCCATTTGACAAAAACCAGTTAGGGCCTCGAAGAAAAGGGGAAGTTAACCCAGAAGCCTATAAATGAGCTTTCAATTTATGATGGACTAGCCATTCGTCGTAATCATGATTCAATTGATATAATGAAGAAAATAAAGCTGGGCGACACTGTATCATAAATTCTGACCGATGAAATGCCGCAGCACGAGAATTGTCCACCTGGTGATTTCATTTTCATTATCAGTTTCAAGTGGCTAAGATTGTGGATATTGCAGCAAGTATATTTGTGTTGTCAATGATGCATTATCCAGGAGAATTATCCAGAAGATTATGGAGGTATTATGTATGAGCATCGGGCCAAACTGCAATAATTTCTGCGCGAAGGCTGCCGCACGGCGCATCATGTTTTCAGAGCCATCGCTGACTGATACTGCAAAACAGGTCTGTCGTCAAAATCAAACAGAAAGAAACAAGAAGAGGCAAATGTTAATTTGAAAAGATAACTATATGGTCCAGGCATCGCCGACTATAGTAAAATATAACAATTCTATACATCAAAGTTACACAATACTTTAAACGGTGTTTTCTTAAAACCGCATTTTTCAAACTGGCCGGAACGATAACTTCAACTGATCTCCGTCAATTCACTTGAAATTTTATACGCAGCTTCAGAACAATATTATCTAGAGAAGTACGTACGGATTTTACGATAAGTTCGAAACTTTTTTTGTTATAGACAATTTTTAACCGAATTTTGTACCTAAAAGTGATAATTTGTGTTCAAACGTGCGCCATTTTGTTTTAAAGCGGAATTTTCTAATTACCGTACGTACTTCCCGAGATAATCTTATATACAGAATCAATTCTTTTTTTGTTTTTATGGCTAAGTGAAAAACTGTGCAAAATCTTTCCGGCCGTGCAACCCTGTCCCCTGGAAGAGGTTTCCTTTAATGTGGCAGTTATTTTTTATTTATTTTTGTTTTCTTTTATTGTGAATATTCCTCAAAATATGAACAATAAGGGGCTTTAAAGAGATTTTGTAATTCATTTACTATATTGTAAAAAATATACCTACAAAATCGGCTATTTTTTCTCGCGCAAGAGTGGCATAACCCCTTAATGGCAGACGTACATATCTGGGCGAAGGTGAACCCGGATCAGATAAGAGGAAATGACCCCAGAAAAATCATAATTACATTCAAGGTATCTCTTTTACAAATTTGTTTAGGTGCAACCGGACATGGATGAATTGACTGAGAACGCTGAAGAACCTGACGACGGAGAAAAGCCCGAGATTCAAAAACTGGGAAAACTACAATATAAAGTACTGAAATCTTATCTATCATTGATAGATTGTCTACATGATCTTTTGTATGTTTATAGCTGGAATATGATTTTAACCAAAACAGCTTATCCGTGACAGTTATTCAAGCTGAGGAATTGCCTGCTCTTGACATGGGTGGTACTTCGGATCCGTACGTGAAGGTTTACCTTCTGCCGGACAAGAAGAAGAAGTTTGAGACAAAGGTGCACCGCAAAACGCTAAACCCGGTCTTCAACGAGACGTTTGTTTTCAAGGTATTACATTAAGACTTCCTACTGGTCAGTATTTGATTAAATTGTTGACAGCAAATGCCGTACGCTGACGCAATGAACAAGACCCTGGTGTTTGCTATCTTCGACTTCGACCGATTCTCTAAGCACGATCAGATTGGAGAGGTGAAGGTACCATTGTGTCAAATCGACTTGGCGCAGACGATAGAGGAATGGCGCGAGCTTCAAAGTGTCGAGGGCGAGGGTGGTCAGGTGATATCACAGTTTTTTGTCTTGTACAATAGAATTAACATAGTCCGGTCAATGCTTCAAAACGAGAACTTTTTCACACCCAGTTCCGACCATTGGATGCTTGCACAGGTTCTTGCATTTGTGCACTTTTATTATTAGTACTATTGTTACTACAGTATTTCAGTTGTTACTTATATACAAGACAGCATCATAGAAACTTTGTTCAAGACGTAATATTAGTTTTGGACCATTATCACAAGAAGGGGTTTGTATACATTATTTTAAATTCACCAAACTAAAATTAAGATAATAACGAATAAGGATTTCTTATTATTCAACAAAAATCACCAATCCAATTGTTCACCTTATCATTCTATGTAGGGATATCCAAAATATCGTTTCTTCGTGTTCAAAACCTGTGTAAGATTGACATGTGTCAATCGCCTTTGAAGAAAGAGGTCTAGCGGTTTTTGTGTGTTGACGAAACAATGCCTCCTTAAAACCGTAAACTTTATCGAAAACTTAATTTCAATCATACACTTCCTTTTTTTCGGCCACATAATATCTCCTAAGTAGATAGTCAAACTACACTGGTCTTCTCTCAAACCACTCATCATTATGCTCGATTATAGATTGATTATTCATGAGTAACGATAGTGTGGTATCAAAAACAAAATTTGGTTTTGAACATGCACTGTATGGTGGTCTTTATTTCTCTACTTTTTCAGTATTTCTTCTTCTGCAGAAGCCTCTCAATTTATTCTTTAATATCCATACTTAATTCCTGTAAAATTTGAGACCGATCAATATTTGCTGTTATAAATTGCAAAAAAGAATTAGGAATCAATAAATTAGTACTACCCGAATACACAGGGTGCAAGAATAATAGTCCAGTCAATAGAGATCAAAAATTAGCTTGAACTTGCAAAAGATTATATAAGATTATACTTCCAATTGTAATAATTTTGGGGTCCTAAAAATTAATTTTAAATTAAAACTTAAATTTGCACCCGGAAAGTTACAGAACCCTCCCAATTCTGTCACGCAAATCTAAAATTTGAATAAATATTCCTACCATAGGATCGTTACGGAAGAATCAATAATAATAAGAACTATCATCGAAATCGAATGAGCGGTATGCAAGAAATGAAAGAAAAATCAACTTTAAATGTTTACAATTGTTGGGAGGTTCGTTAATTTTGAAGTCGACATTTTGATAAGTCTGAGTAATATTGATTTTGTGAATAGAAAAAGTGAATAATTGTTTTCAATAAATTCCGGATTTAAAACAATTCGTAAGGTTTTCGAAGAAGTTGGGATCAAAATATAGCAAAAGAAATAGCATTTTTCTAGTACTTTTAGACGATTTTCTAGCGGCTCAACCCAATCCCCTAGAATCTCCCATAAGTACAAAAACCACAAAAACCTGACGCAAATATACAGTGTGGGCCATTTTAATCTTAACATTTAATTATCTTGAAAACCCGCTACGTATCGAAAATGCTCGAATCCATTTTCAATTCGCAAAATCTATGTTCTCCAATAATGTTCTATTTTCAAATTACTTTTGCTAAAAAAATCGTATTTTAGGTCATAACATATGAATTATCATTTGATTTAAGAAAAAAAACTACTAAAATTCAGAACAAAAAAACATACGTCCTATTTAAAAAAAAAACAATGTTGGTTTCTACAACTCCAAGACCGAATAAGTTTTGAACAATAGTTGTTTTGATGACAAACAACCATTAAATAAGTTATGAAACTTATTACTTAGTTTACTTACACCGTGTATATTACTCTTTGAATGCAGTTCAACAAATGCTAAGTTTTAGAATCCATACTATGGTTCCACGCCTCCCTGTAGTATTTTTTGCTTCTTCCTGTAGAATTTCTTCTTCTACTACTTCGTTTCTTTTTATAGTAATTCATTTTCTACTCCAACGCGCGGTTTTAAGCCCTCAAGACCTACTTTATTCGAAGATATATCGTTCTTCTCGCTTCCTCCATTTTCTCAGATTGCCTTATCCAATATAAGTTATTTAGGCACTCGTTGACGGCGGATTGTCCTGTTTTAGAGTTACAGGATGTGCTTTGTTCTCACCATTCACCTAATTTCTTTCTCTCCTGTTTCGCGTTCTGCAATGATCTATTTTTCTACAATCTTCAAATCTCTACTGCTGTTCCGCGTCTTTACGTTCACCATTCTTTTCCGAACTAGCAATATCAAATAATAGATAGATTTATGCAGGATGCTTTCAATTTTATCCTGTATATTCATAACTAATTCGTGTGAAATTTGAAATCGTTGAATACATATTAGCCCGTGTTGTCATCAGGGCTCAAAAAGAATAAGTTTTTTTAATCATATTAAATAAACATTTTTGGTTGGCTTCACCACTTATATTTTCATGCAGCCTTTTGTAACATATACATCAAAAACAAAAATAATCAGTTAAAGTTTTGAGTCTAGATGTCAGAGCAGTTCCCCTTTTTTCAGGTACCTACTTAATACATCAAAAATACAAGTATGGAAACATGCGAAAATCTTGGATACGGTTTGTTATTTTATTTTATTTCAATTTATTTAATTTCCGACCATCAATTGTTACGACATCGATACTGTTTTTTAAATGGCAACCCTATTTTTTCTTAGTGATTTTGGTAGACCTATTGTAGTAAATATGAATAGGCTAAATAAAAAATAATAAAGAATTAAGTTTTCTGGTAATCAAGTTATCACATTTACGTTTGTTAGCTAAGGCCAATCACAACAAACAAGTGAAAACTGTTTCTGGTATTTTTTGTGGAATCTGAAGAACATCAGTGATAGAAAACTACAGAAAAAGTAATGTCTCAAATACCTGACACAATTTAGAATTTCTGTTTTCAAATTCAGATGCTGTGTAATAAAAGTACACCAGAAAAAGTTTTCACTAATTCGTTTTTGTTCATTGTTGGCCAGGACAGTCACGTATTTTTGACAACTTAAACACTTGGAAATATGTGAAATGCTCTGATATTCATACTCTAAAGTAAAATGAGATTCTTTTATTAAATTAATAAATAATAACTATGGTGTGTAAATTTATTGTAGTAAAACCAAATAAAAAAGGTTTTTCAATTTTTTATGTCATGATTAAATTACATCTATTCTCGATTTTGAGCCTCTCGAGACACAAGATATAAACGAAATTAAGAATGCCAGGGCCTCCCTAACCACAGGACTAAATGGGCTATAGCCCTGGGGCGCCAACCTTTTGGGGGCGGCAATTTTTATTGGTGTTGTATTTTATGTTATTATTAGTTATTTTGACATTAGTTGATTTTATTATAAATCTTTTCATGACAAAATCAACCAAATAACCTCTTCTAAATAAAATAGAAAATTGTATGTCTGCTCTTAGAATTTCCCAAGTTACTTAAATATGGAGTATCAATGAAAAACATTCGGGTTTGGTTCGGTTAGCGCAAGTTTTCTATGATGTGCCAGCCTAGGTTTGCCATATTTTACTTATCAAAATATATGATACATCTAGTAAACATTTATGAGATCATGAAAAAATATATGAGATACTGATCTACTTGATCATAGTTTCATTGTTGTTCATTGTTAATAATAATAACTGCAATTTTTACTTTCGTGTTCCAAATTTACTGTGCTTTTATTTTATATGGGCGGGCTTGTTATGAGGTGTTACTTTTTTTAGAAATGTTAATTACTGTTAATTACAGTTATTACTCAATTATGAACTGTTCTTACTTATTGGTTTTTTTGTTATTTTTTAAGAAATATTCAGTGAGCGCGCAAAGTAGGAAGCATGACCAAATCCCGGAAACTGTTTGTTAACTACAAAAATTCTCGAACACGTACATTGTAAATTATACACATATTTGTAGCAAATTCAATTTCCCGTTTTGTACTTATGACGTCATCGACAAATGGCAAACTCCATATTTTTTTTGTTGATTATGATAGATCTGTTAATTGTCTTCATGGTAGCATACAAATTGTATGACCCCTACGTCAGAAAATTTACGAGAAAAAGTTTAAAAATTAAGAATTTTGTTTGTGAATGGAAAAGCGAGTAGCAGTTTTAGGTAGATATGTTTGCAATAGGAATTGAACCATCAGCACACTACTTAGAATCGTTGTAAATGATTGAAATATATTGTGAACAAGCTTTCAGGATTTCAGGTAAACGTACAAAGTTTAAGGTTTACTATGAGATCCTTTTGAGGTTTCTAGAACATTGGGTTCAGGTTTTTGACATTTTTACCTCACTTGTTTCAACAATCTTACGGGAGAGTCCGTGTTCGTACACAGTGCAACTAATTTTACCCAAAACGCATTTTCATATTCTATTAGTAATATCCATGTTCCCAAGAGTTAAAAATCAACGTGTTCGAGAATTTTGTACAATAACTAACCCTCATATAGATTTTCTCGTATTTTCATACTTTACGCGCTAAATGTCTACATACCATAAATATGACTAAAATGTTAAACAGTGTCGTTCTAATATTTAAATGGCTTAAATCCAGAACAATAACATTTACAGTAGAGAAAAAGCGGTTCAGATTTGTATAGAACCAGACGGAGACCAGCTGCTTTACTTATTAGGGATGTAAAGACGTACTATATATACTATAAATTATTATGATACTTATTGCCTCCTTTAATCGATGAAAAATTTTCTTATCGAATTATGTAACACAAAAGCTATGTTGGCAAAATTTGAGTATTTGGACTATTTTCGCATAAACTAAGGTGACAATTTATATGGAAGAATGGTTTAAAAGCCAATTTAGTCCCAATTTATTCCTTGTAAAGGGAATTTGTAGGAATTCCCGCAGTACAGGAACTGCTGATTTATGTTTTTCTAAGATTATTTTATATTTGATGGCAAATCTAATCAAATGTTTCAACATAAAGCTTTTGGTAATTTTTCAAGGATAATAAATAATTGACTCAAAATTGCCTGTACATTTCCTAACGTGGCCACAGCACTACGCACTGCGAATTTTTAGTAATGCTACTACATATTATTCAGGGCAGAGCAAATTAAATTATTTGGTAGTTTATTTATATAAAGTGACCTATTTAATAACTTAAATTCGTATGATATCAATTTGTAAAAGAAAAAGCACGGACAATAAATATATAAGTTACTTTTGTTTTTGTTTACTATAAACGTTGGTTTTTTCATTTCGTCTTTTTTTTCGAATTTTGTATAAATATTATGTTTTTGTTTAGTATAATGATAAGGAATTGGCTTTTTCTAGTTCTGACACTTTTGAATTAGTTTGTCGGTCACCCCGCATCCGTTAGCTATCTCGTGTATTTTCTAATGAAGAGGGGCGCATTAATTTTAGTAGCCCACGGGCGTCGAATATCTTAGGACGGCCCTGCCTCCAGCATTAAAAATTTCCCAATTTAACATTATATTCATTGTGGTAAGTTTTAGTCAGGACATCAGTCAAGTAAGTTCGTTTCAGTAACAATAATCGAAGAAACCCATTCGTTTTAAATAATGAATCTTTAAAATAACTGGAAAATCGAAAAAGTATGCAAATCCCTTCTTCTTGCAAGTAGTTTTCAGTCGCCTCCGAGGTGTGGCCGTTATCTGGCCATTCGATTGTTATTCTATTACTGAAAGCTCTCTAGGACCTACCAACACACACACCGAGGCAAAGTTGATCGGGATTATAATTGACTCTACATCTAATACTACTACTACTACTACTACTACTACTACTACTACTACTACTACTACTACTACAGTGAAGATTTGTATTGACGTAAATTGTTTTTTCTCTTTTCCCTAATTTCTCTGCTCTGCTTTGGTTTTGGCTGTGCTATGGTTGTGCCGGCCGCGCATGCATGACGCTTCAAACAATACAAATATCTCACGTAAGTATAAATCAACGTTTATCGTTACTATCCGCAAAACCAATACCGTTCGAACATTTTCGCCGAGTATGGCCGATGAGTATGTAAGGAGTAGAATCGAAAGGTTATTGATTTTGCAACCTAAGGAAATACTTTTAAGACTTGCAAAAGTTGATATGAGGATTTTACCTTCGCTTTTCGTTCCTATAGCAATAACATATGCACCAGCAAACTTTAACATATGTTACTGGTATGGGTCATTTTTAAAATTTGATTAATTTACTTAATTATTATTGGATTTTTCTTGTTATATATTAGTGAAAGACAAGGTGATTCGTAAAAATTGCACTTTACATTGTATATGTTATTGCGATAACAGGATGCTAATAGATTAGTAAAGCACACTCAGTATTCTATTCTTACTGCTATTATTCTATTATTCTATCTACAACCAAAATGTTTGTTTTTCGTTTATCAGTTTTCTTGCGAAGGAAACAGCAGATCTATTGCATATTTATGTAAGGTAACCTGATCCGGAATTGAACGCCATTGAACTGTCAACTCAGTAGGAACTACCAAACTGAGTAAAAAGTTGCCTATGAACTTATTTGTTTTGTTAATTAAAAGTAAATTATTAAATATTATTAAATAGTGAATGACTGTAATTAAAATTATAATCATTCACTATTGCAAAACAAAGTTTAGACGGCTAACTTCCTGTAACTTCTGAAGGAATTCGAATTCTAAAGAAAAAAATCCATGTGAAACTTGGTACTCTTTGTACTATCGTGGCCATATATTATGTCCCTTCTTTTGATGTCGATTTCGCATAAACACAAGGCATAAAAATTAGAAAGATGTATATGTTGGCGTTTGCTCGATTTTTCCAAATTAAGAAGAATTGGTGCTGTTTTTGACCCATAAATTTTATTCGTTTAACTTTAGCAATTAATTACTCCGGAAATAATCCATAGATTTCAACGAACTAAAAAGTAAAATCACCTGCGGAATGGTAGCTTTCAATGTGCATTTTTGTAAAATGATCGGAGTAGTGGTTAACCCACAAAAAGCTATATTATGCAATGCCAGCAATTTCGTTATTAGAAGAGCTAGGATGATGAAGTGTCGATCATAGGCTACATAATAAATCATATATTTACAGTTTATTACAGAATCATTGTTTATCTTGCATTTTCCCTACAAAAGATCGTGTTGAAGCATCTCATGATCGCCGCAATTGACGCGGCGGTCTTCGGTCTTCGGGGTGATGCGGGGGAAGGGATCGACAGCGACGCTGCCGGTAGTGGGAGATCGCACGGGCTCAAAAGCTACTTCCGTGAACAGTGTTTACGGACACAATATAACGACCTATCAGTTTTATATGCTCAGAGCTGCCATTTGTAATATATGTAATATATCTAGAGTTGTATTTATGTTATATTGTTTTTGCCTGTATTTAAATAATACTAATAAATAAACACAAAAACGGACTCAGGCGGAGTCACGCGCAAAACATTGTTCATGTTTATTTCGGTCTTAAAAATTAACAAATGGTCGGAATGATATTAAATTTAAGCGACATGTGACGCAGTAAATATGGATTATATGCATGCTAACTGCGACGTGCTGTTAACATTCCTTACTGATCTATCCGCTTCCATCAAGATCTTGTTTACAACCTTATTGTATAAAAACTGAAGAAAACAAAAACGCCAATCGATAGAAGAGACTCTGAATGCAACCTGAACAAACATTGAAATTTTTGTGCTAAGCGGTTTAGGAGAAAAAAAATCGGAATGACGGCAGTTTTACAAATTTACAATTGCAAAAATCGGGTACATTTTTTCACTTCTCTCGCGCTCATGTTTACACCGAGAGGCAAAAAATTTTGATAGTCATACAACATATGTAGAAATGATTGAGGAGTATGACACACTTTATTTCAAGTTTTTCTGATCAGTAGTTTTAGAGTTATGAGACGTCAAACACAGGAGTCGATACTATCGAAACGAGAGATGGCAGTTAGGGCATTTCTCTCGTAGCGGGGTCACATATTATAAACAAAATTCTGAATTTAAAAATTAAGAATTTAATTCTGTTAGTTAAAATTACTACCTTGACAAGTTATCGTTCTTTTTGTGTATTGGTAATCAGCTGTCCGCCGTTCTCTCACTGTCGACAGTACCGCTAACGACTCCCTTCCCCGAATCACACCAAAACCGTAGAGCGTCGGAATTCACGCGGCGTTTCAGCACGATCTTTTGTATGGAAAATGAAAGATAAACAATGATTATGTAATAAACTTTAAACCTATGAATTATTGGGTAGCCTATAGTCTATATTTCATTATTCTAGCTCTTCTAATAACGGAATTGCTGGCGTTGCATAATATAGCTTTTTGTGGGTCAACCACTCACCCAATCATTTTACAAAAATGCTATTGAAAGCTAACATTCCGCGGGTGATTTTACCTTTTAATTCGTTGAAATCTATGGATTATTTCCGGAGTAATTAATTGCTAAAGTTAAACGAATGAAATTTACGGGCCAAAAACAGCGCCAATTCTTCTTAATTTGGAAAAATCGGGAAACCGCCAACATATACAGCTTTCTAATTTTTATGAGTAGTAGAGTATTAATCAAGGACAGCATCAGAATTTTTTAAAATTTTTTCGCCCCTAGGTTTGCGAGAGAATCGACGTCAAAAGAGGGGACATAATATATGGCCACGATAGTACATACCTTAATAACTGTGGCGCGAAATGCAAGGCTTTCTCTACCATTATTGATCACCCTGTTAGTAAAATTTAAAATAAACATGGTTTCCATAGCAACTAGATCCAAAACGATATAAGTAAAACAAACATGACTAAAAACAAAATGGTGTTTAAGTAATTTGTTGTCAATGAACAAACAAAGAAGTCAAGCCGAGTATGCGTTACTTAATTACCATCCTGAATACGTTTAATTGTACAACTAAGTGGTTTGGTAATTTTTTTATGAATCATTTCACTAAAAAAAAAGTATCCCTATGTATGCTACAAGAATCACTAATCTAAATAAGATCGAATTGTATCGTTAATTTCAAGTTATTCTTGTGGTATTAGTGGTGTAAAGACTTTGTCAATGTTAACTGTTTATTTTATCGTAATGTAAAAAGTTGTGTATGAAGTCAGGCAGTTAAGTTGACAAGGTCCAATAAAAGCCTTCTAGTATGTTATTCAATTATTTTGTGAAATTATTTAACACAATTCTTCCTTTTTCATCCTAAATTTCTGCATCTGCATGACTCCTCTTTGGCGTTTGCATCTGGCTGGTTTTTGTTTACAAAGAACTCTCTAATTTGATTCAATGTTGTTAAGGACGACTCTTTAGAAGTTACATGAAGCATACGCCCAACGATTTTTACTATTGAATATTACCCCATTCCAATACTTGTAAGATAGTGTTTTTTTCTACTTGTATATCGTTGACGAGCAACGTTCTAGCATGCCCAAGCACCATAGTTAGTTTACTATTTTATTCGAGCACAGTACGTTTAAAGTAAAATGTTATCGTTAGCTGTTTGTTCTTTTTCATCTCTGTTATATTACATATTTATATTTGAAGAACCCGATGTCTCTCTATGTCTCTGTAAGTCGTTGTTTTTTATATATTCTCCGCACACATCTCACTTTACATAAAGACATTACTCGAATATATCTGTTACATAGAGCAGCAGTTTTTGTTTCTTTATGTTTAGTTTTACTTCAAGCGTCACGTTAGTTGTTAGTTAGCTGGTTCGTTAGTGAAAGTACTGTGTTGAAAATACATGGGTTGCTATGTCAAGAAGCTGGTTTGAGCTGGGTGGTTTAGATATCAGATATCCTGAAAATTAGTGATGCAAATCCAATCAGTTCGTTTCATCCTCTGTACAAAGATGATGCAAAAATTTAGTTTCATTTCAAGATTATCCATCATTCCTCTTGTTGCCAAATTGTAAATTTAACATCATCCTGCAATAGTAGGCACCGTCATATATCATTGAAATGGACAATTTGGCAACAAGTTTGCTTTTAGTAACACTTAACGCTATAATCTTATCCCAACGTGTTATGTTTTGGTACAACCCGAACAACCAAAATATTTGTTTCTTCTAATCCCACCCCAAGTGAAAATTTTATTATCACAGATCCAAAGCTTGACCACACTATTCTTTGATTGCGCATGCATTGTGACCTAATATTAAATAACAAAAGAGTTCCTACGGATTTCTTATGTGTTCCACCTTTTTGTGTACTATTTGTGTATTACATGTTTGATGGTTTCCTCGTGTTTGTGTTGTCTCAAATTTAATTATCAAGCCAAACAAGCATCGCAACAAGAGACTACTGTGATTGAGCGTCTCGTGTACGTTGGGTCTGCCAGATCACTCTATTATTCGGATATTACAGGAAAACAAGTTGGGAGACATATGTTTCTCGTTGCGCTACGTTCCCACCGCTGGAAAATTGACCGTAGTCATCCTTGAGGCGAAGAATCTTAAGAAAATGGACGTTGGCGGATTATCTGGTTAGTACACCTTATTTATTAGCCAATGAAATCAAAACAAATCTTTCGGAAACCGCTGTAACAAAACCGATTTTGATTTGAAGCTTATTATAGTATATTATTATACAAGTTTTATAAGACGTCAAATTGGCGCACGAGTTGTTTTGGGCACGGCGAGCGTAGCGAGGAGTGCCCAAAATAACAAAAGGATAGGGTATTACGGTCATGTGGAAATTTAAGCAAAAGCGTGTATTAAGCGATTTTACAGTATATAACCCGAAATTCTGTTAAGTTAAAATTAAATTACATTCAGAATTTGTTGAGAAAATTACAATTACAATTTGAATTTTCCGATCACTGTCGTGATTGGCCAAGTGTAGAATTGGCACCGTAGCCAAGAAATTGATCAAAACCTTGGGAATTTTCTTGTAACAGTGTTTGCACCGCTGTTTGTTTGGATGTGTGTTGACAAACTTCGAAACTTCGACGGTACTATTTACAGCGTATCGTAAAGTTATTACTTATTAAGTAAGTTGTTATAGGTTGTTAAGTTACCAGTGCAAGCATGTGTTCTGTGGAAGATGATTTTACCAAAGCGAATTCGCAAAATTTTCCCACGATCATACACTGTCATACATATTATTCAACCAGCTTGCAATTGTTCATAGTAAATTAACGACAAAGTAATGAAACATCCCCCAATCACATGGTTCACAAAGAAATTTGAATGTAGAGGGAAAGACTAGTAGTAAAAGATAACTGCTTAAATAGAAGTTTATTAATAATACATATTGACAATACATTTCTTATAATATATTCCTGTGTGTTTATGAAACTACAAGGTAGATACACCATTTCGTCTAAATGTTGTATTGAATTCTGGTGTTTCGACTGATTTGCTGTTGCAACCCGGCACACAACAAACTCTATATTATTGTTTGCTCATGTTGATTATGTATGGTGTTTGCTGGTGTTGATATATTAAAAAATCACTGACCACCTAACCTCAATACACGAACGGTAAACAGAGTGAACTACGCGACTGTTGGCACCACAGCAACATAAAATAACTATGCGCGACGTTGTCAAGTTTCGCATTATAATCCCTCCTTGTGACGTCACAAGTAGGATTTTTATTTGAATTTCAAAACGCGTTTTCTCCTAAATTAAAGCGTTGTTTGGCACTTTACGAGTGAAAGGGTGATGCTAAGCTAACCTACTTTGTAATAGAACAGAATTTGAAAAGTGCCGTAATACCCTATTGAGACAACCGGAGTGTTTCTGATTTCAAATAATGTACCTAATATTCCAAAGTAAAACAAAAAGTTTTATCAAGATCGGAACTGTTACAACACATTCATTGAGTCCACTATTACACCAAACTCTAAACTACATTGTCAAATCGTTTATTTTCCATTTAGATCCTTACGTTAAGATTGCGCTGATGCAGAACGGGAAGAGACTCAAGAAGAAGAAGACCAGCATCAAGAAATGCACGCTGAATCCGTATTATAATGAATCCTTTACATTTGAAGTACCATTTGAGCAAATTCAGGTTTATACATTGGCATCTTTTTAATGATAATAAATCCAAAGTGTTGAATTTATTACAGAAAGTTAACCTCGTTGTGACGGTTGTGGACTACGATAGAATTGGAACCTCCGAACCAATTGGAAAAGCCGTTCTTGGATATAATGCAAGTGGTACTGAGTTACGGCATTGGTCCGATATGTTGGCCTCTCCTCGCCGACCTATTGCCCAGTGGCATACTCTGAAGGATCCTGAGGATGAAAAGAAGGACTAAGATTAAACTGGCTACAAAACGTATACATAGTAAGTTTTAAGTCACTTAACTAACTCTGATGCCAGGAATGATTTGGTATAAAACATAATTTCATAATCAAAAAGATAACATGATGTGTCGTATAACAAAATGTGATTCGATTTGCTTCGCAGTTTCCCAGAACGTAACACCGACGCAAATCGAGACCCTAGTACAGTGTTTCCCAACGTTTTTTGTGCCATGCCCCACCTAAGCCTTTCTAAAATTGTTATGCCCCCCATGTATCACATACATAATTTTTAATATTAAAAAATAGCGCTGTTCACGGAAGAAACTTAAATACTTTGCTTTAGAAAGAAATATTTGAAGAAATTTTAGGAAATTGGTGAGGAAGTAAGTTTTCATAACATTTAATAGACAATATGTTATACACTTTGGGCAAAAAAACGAAAAACAATTTAATTAAGTACTCATGAGTCATGATATTTAGTCAATTCAAATATTTTGTCATATATATATATATATATATATATATATATATATATATATATATATATATAACAGAACGTTTCTGTCCAATGTTATGTTACTTTATGTTCGCGGACGTTTGTTACAAAAACATTGCATAGACACGAGAAATCTAATTGTGTACTTCAGATATTTGTAAAGATTGTGGAGAAACCGTTGCCAAATTTGGTATTGTTATAGGCGGCATGTTTGATTTTAACATTTTATCGCCAAAAGTCCAAAACGTTATAATTTTAATTCGATGAAATATATTGATTTTAGTCAAAGAAATGAAAACATAAAAATTTGCAAGAAAAATCTACAGCCCAACAAGTGTAGTATGTACTATCTGTGAAACAAAAACAGAAAAGAAAAGAATTGCCATAGTTTCTGTATCATCTTTAAAGATTTATCATCTCAAGAATGCAGTTGGATTTGTCCTGCTTGTTCAATGTTGTCGTTGCAAACGTCCAACTCAACTGCTTTTTTGTGTAAAATGCAGTAAAAGACGATGTTTAAAAATTTTAGCCTGTGTACTAAAAAAATATCTGTATATGATGCGACAAAATCTCTATTGTTGTTTTTGACGAAAGAAAAATAAATGTCATTACTTACTAATTTTACTACACCTTTCATTTGATATAAAAATTGACCCGACATTATTAGAAATTTGATTGAATTATTATCAGAAATGTTGCATTGCGATACATAAAGCAACATTATATTGGATTGATACGTCCAAATATTGCGAATATAGTATGTTTTCAATTTTCACTATATAACCAATTTGCTTTTTAAGGATATGCTTTAATTTACATAATATGAGTAATGGAAAATTTGTACCGTTTTATTTTTGCCCACAGTGTATGATAATGAATAGGTTACACTTTTTTCCTCGCAAAATATTTTATTAGAAAGGGAATATCATTCTGAGTAAAATGTTTTATATGAGCTCTTTTGTTTTTGTAAAAATTCCTTAAAAAGTTGGAGCCATTTAAAATACGTTATTATAATAAACAACAAACTTTTTAATCCATTGAAAAACTAATTAGTCCATATAAAACTTTTTGCTCAGTTTGACTGTTGCTAACTGGAAAGAAGTTTTGCGGGGAAGAAAGTTGGTAAAGAAAGTTGTATAATGAAGAATAAAAATTTAAGAACGAATTAATTACGTTATTATAATAAACAACAAACTTTTTAATGCATTGAAAAACTAATTAGTCCATATAAAACTTTTTGCTCAGTTTGACTGTTGCTAACTGGAAAGAAGTTTTGCGGGGAAGAAAGTTGGTAAAGAAAGTGGTATAATGAAGAATAAAAATTTACGAACGAATTAATTTTAATGAAAGTTTTTCTATATTATTTTAATTATTAGTAATTATTTATTACTTTTATTATTATTTTAAATTTTTTTGTTATATAATAAGATGTTTGTGTTTGATGCTTGCTGTAAAGAGATTTTATGTTATGTTCCAATTTAGTTAACTTCAGTCTCAAGTTTTCCCGTTGTGTTATATACAACCGATTTCTTTTTTTTCAGCAATTCATTTATGGCAATAAGTCCACATTCATCTAAATATGAAGAGCGAAATGGTAACAATGGTTTTCTTGCACATTTGGTTGAATTTGGATATATTATTTCTGCTTCCTCAAAAAGCGATGCCATCGCTCCTTTTATATCAAATATCTGGACGAATCCGAGTGCCATTTTTGAATTGCCCCCCTAAACAATCAAATTGCCCCCCTGTGGGGCGTGGGCCCCACGTTGGGAAACACTGCCCTAGTAGCTAGTATATTTCGATTTCTCTTAACATACAGAGGTGTTAGAACTACAAAAGCAATATATTATTTGTTATTTGTTTGTGTGGCTGGCTAATCTAATTCTTAAAGATATTCAAATTCTGTTAAATCCAATTAATTTTAATGGAAACATATAAATCAATAAATAATTTGAGCAGATATTGACAAGGTTTAGATTAACCATAAAGTTTCACTGTTTTACACAATCCGATTTTTAACATGTTCTGCTCTTTTTCAGCTAACTGAAATCCTCATGTTATAACTTTAACTCAAGACAACTAGACACAAATATATTCTATGTTGCAGACTTAAAATTATCTACATTATATATCATAATTTGCATAAATTATATAATTGGAAGAAAAATGTATTAGTTATTTATTGTAATCGACAGAGGAGGTGCGGCAATCTATTTGTTAAATGTTGTCCCTTTTATAAACTTATCCTGTTAATGGTTGCTTAAATCTCCTCTGTGCGAAAATTGTTTTAAACAATCTTGTATTATGGCGAAGATTATCGCAAATTCTTCCATGGTTTATCGAGATTACTATCTAAGATATCCCCAATCAAAAAGGTAAACTGCTTGAAATTTGACGTTTATAGGATAAACATAATATTCTTTGGGTCGATGTTTAATGTATATGTATGTATTATATATATGTGTACTAAAGCCCAAAGACTGTTAATTGTTACTAAGCAACATAAATGTACTATTTACCATACATAAAGTTATAATAAACTATGTAACTCTCCATCTGAAACAATTTATGTTCACTTCCTAAGCCTTAAAAGTGATTGGAGATCTTATATTTGATATATGTAGGCCATATCGAGTATGAAGATAACGTTAGGATAGTCGAGCATTATATGACAATAGAATTTTCATAGCTTACGTATAGAAAACTTTATTTATATTTTATATATATTTTTGAAGAAAAATGAAATAGAACATTGCATTGATTTATCGGTTTTATTATTTGAAGTTGTATATAGATTGTTAGTTTGTAGTTTCCATTTTTTATAACAAGTTCGCAGGTGTGTGATGGTTGTAAATTCTGCACAAAAATCATCATTTCCGGTTAGTACTAATGATATAAATAAATGTTATATGTTGTGAAAGAAATAGAATCAAGATTTCTGCTCCTTTTCCATTCTAGATATGAGTGTTCAATCTTTGTCGATCTGTTATTTAATATACTCTTCCTAATTTTGCAGTAAATGTATATAATTATAAATAATGTTCAAATGTTGTGTATATTATATGAAACAGATATGTACTTATATATACTTATAGAGATTATTGGCCCTCCTACTATCTGCCCTTAATGAAAAAATGTATATCCAAACACCATGTACGGGCCCAAGTATTTCCTAGTATTCTTAGCATTCTAATAACCTGATAAGTTAGACCATCAACTATGAATTAGCACTTATTTGATGAACTCACTTATAGATCATGTTGGCAGTGAAACTTTCCAGTTACATATGAGATATGAATTGGAAACTTACGCTATCACCAAACAACTCCGTTTTTGTTCTCATATACCATCGACTAAATTGTCGTCCATGTTTGTCTGAACTAAAACTATGGGTAAGATGATCATAGTTTGCACCGGCTTACAATAACTGGCAATATAATAGATGATGATGTGAAATTATAGAGAGATGATAATAATAATAAAAACGTATATGTAAATCATAGTTTGTATTAGTTTTAGTTGATTTAAGTGCTTTCCTCATAACCTAGCATCTAGCACTCGTACGAATATAGTTTATTTCTCAATGTTACCAACATTATTATGTAATTATTATTATTATTATTGTCATTATGAAACAATAACTATGATAATATGATTATATTGTGAGATAAATAAAATGTGGCAAAGTTGCTCTTGTTATGTAGAAAAATAAATCATATCACTCGTCCTGTTTACTTTATGTTTTGATTATTTGTTTCGTTTTCATCATAGAGACACTTTGCATTGGACGTCACTTTTAAAGTGATTGTTGACTGATTGTTGTAAGTTTGTTGCAATACAGGTCAGCTAATCCGGACAGATAAAGGTTTCCACCTTACCGGATTTGCAAACTGTCTCGATTATTGGAATATTACAAAAATATTCATACATTAATATACAGTGTGACCCGCTTCATAGTGCAACTTTTATCACCCTTAGATTTCGTTTTACTTAAAAAATAAAAATACAAGAGGAACCAACACAAGGTCAACAGAAACTTAGCATTTGAAGTTAGAGAAAACAAGAAATCTGCTATTACAATTAACATATTACAATTAATTAATTTTTGATAATTAAGTTACACATTTCTGTGAAAATTTCAATTTCCAACCATCAATTGTTACTGAGTTATGACGTCATCGACACTCTTCTTAAATGGCAACCCCATTTCTTTTTTACTGATTTGGTAGATCATTCAATTCTTTAAATGGCATATCGGGAATCTTTCATGGCCTTACACAAGAAAATTTTCGAAAAATTTGTGAATTGAATATGAAATTGTGTTTATGTCCTACATGATCATAAAGTGACATTTTACATCTTAGTTACCGGGACGAAAACAGCTACTTTTCGCGCCCTAGGGCCGAAAAAGATTCTTTATGCGCCCTAGGGCATAAAGGACTGCCATGGTTATATGTCAAATATATCAAATATTTGTCATTCAAATTGTAAATTTTAAATCGTCAATGTTAATTATTGGCGATTAATGTTATAAGTTTGACAACTAATTGTCTGTATTCTCACTCATCAATGTCAAAAAAAAACAAGTGAACCTATTTTGCCCATTCACGACACTGTAATTGAGAAAGAGGGTACTTTTAGAATTTCTAAAGCATTACTAAACAGTAAAAATATAAATTTAATAATTGAGAATCACATGTTATACTTATTTACATTAGAGAACTATAACAAATAACATTATAACACAGTCAGTTGTTATTTTCATTGTAGTATCTCCTCTTCAAGGTACGGTACTTCTTTAACATGTATAATGCTTCCAGTTCCTTCACTATATATTGACCATGTGCTAACATCTTTTGAATTTTTTCCGGATCTCGTTCATCTTTATTTTTCATAAAAGCCCGGTGAAGTCTTGTTCGAAAAAATTCGAATCCTGAGGGATAGTCCTTACCTAAATGCAAAAGCTAAAATCATAATAATAAAATTTGTTATACTCGAAATTATAATTGAACTCACCGTTTTATACAGTTCAATAACTTTAGTTCGTTGGCTCATTTTGAATTTCCCGCCAAACTGACGTCACAAAATCTTTATTATTTTTTATTTCTCACACAATTATTGTTAAGCACTTTATACCCATTGGATCACTAAAAAAATTGCATGAGAGTTACTAGTTGTTAGAAGAATGTTAATTTATATAGTGTTCAAAATACCTTGTTTTATCAGCTGACTCGACGTGACTGTATAATGCACTAAAATTGTGGAAGTTGACCTTTAGGCTCATACGCACCAAATGTTTGTAAGCGTTGTTGTTGTCGTAAGGATTACGTAAGGATTTGTGCTAGTCAAACTTTAAGCTTTTGAAATAAATATTGTTGATATAAATTTATTTTGTAACAAGCATATATTTTGTTGAACTTGGGATAAGGTATGAGAAATGAATCAAATTCTGCGCACGTGGTTATACATACGACTATTTGGGTTGCATACACATCACCACGTAAGACAAATGGAAGTGCAACAGACAGTAAAACCGAACAGCAGTTATCTTTGTCGACGTCAGTCGCACAACGGTACTTTATGGGTTACAAGTTATTATTGGTTCAGTTGGTTCTGCACTTGCGCATTAATTCCAATTTGCACAGGCGGTGCCAACCATGCAGCAACTGTTCTGTCTTTTGTGAAAGAAACCTAACTTATTTCTTACGTTATTTGCCTACAGTTAAGTTTTCGCTTGCTTGTTATTTAAACTTTTGGGCGTGACGAGTAAAATTACTGTGAAGAAGTTTGGAAGTGATGTTCTGTCTTTTGAAGTTAGCAACACTGAATTAAAGTGCGTCCTGATTGGTGGTTATAGTAGGTAATGGCGGTGGTAGCAGACGAAATTATTGAGTATTTCTTACCAACGTGATAGTGACACTTATTAGTTTGCATGTAGATAAACATGAGTCACTAGCAAATCAAATCAGAACTACTATAATGGGGTCTACTACCAGCGCTACAAGTGAACAGTGAACTGCCATTACTATCAATTACCACTAAATCAGAACGCACCTTTATAGAAAACAACGTGCAAGATGAACATGCATTGAACACGGAACATGTTGGAAGCATAGTTGGAAGAACCCTCATGACAGTTGTATGCGTATGTGATGCGTATGTTCGATGTTAGTTGATGTTAGTCAATGTTAGTACTAGTACCAGTTAGTACCTTGCGTACGTAACTGCACGCATTGCAGTCCATAACCTATCCCAACGGAAAACTTTGCAAGAACTAATAACAGTAATTAATAACGATTGCATTCTGTGAATGCCTCAGTACAAAACTTTAGATTCTTTACCGATTCTTGTAACCACAGGTACGTTATTTTATCATACACCTAAATTAATAGACACGCTATAGTAAATTCATTAATGATATATAGGGTGGAAGAATTACATTTCTGTATCGTATGAACCTATCCAAAAAGGTTAAAGACAAAGTACCTAAGCTGATTGTGTAAGAACATTGCAGAAATCAAGAGGAAATAATGGAAGCTAAAGCAAGTGATCCAATTTTAAAATCAATTTTATCAGCTCGAACTCCCGCTGTTCCTGCACCAGATTGGTCTGCCCCGCATACAGCCACTGCGTTACAAAATGTAAGTATTGTTGTTGGTGTTTATAATATGTTATGCCACACGATAACTTTGTGAACGGAATGTGCATAATGTATGCAATTTTTATAAATTTCAAGTAGGATTTTATCGTTCTAATCAAAACGAAAAAATTTTGATTTTTGTGAATTTGTAGCGGATGAAATCAATGCTCTTAACCAACTTTCAGGTTATCAGGTTATTACGTACAAAGTATATTAACACATTTGTTGTGGTAGTGGGCAGTGGGCACTGGTGTTCGGTCGAATATAAATATTTGATCGGAGTCCACTCAGCAGCAAATGTGTTATGTATAAGGTGACTAGACGTCCCGCTTTTTCACATTTTGTCCCGCGGAGTTTTAAACTGTCCCGCTTTTTAAAAAAATTATTTTTTTTACAGAATTTTTAGAGAATTACTACAAAAAATGAACTATATGCTATTTCGTTCAAACATTCCTTTTCAAATAGTGCGTTAAAACGCAGTAAATTCTTTTTAATTATGAAACAACAATTTGAGGTCGTGTATAAAATTTCGCTAACTCGTAGCAACATTTTATATGTCGACTGACCGGCTTAAACGGTAAAAGAAGTTAAAAGAACTTTGATATTCAATAACTTTTGTAGACGGAAAACCGATTTTCATTATTTTTTCGAGACATGTAAAGAAATTTATCAGATTTATCATATTAATACACATTTGATAATTAAAGAAAATAAGATGTTCCAGCTGATTATTTATTCTGGGAGATCAAAAATAGTGTTTTTGGTTTAAGTTTGAGACATCCTGTGGGATAATAAAGGAACTTGTTCTCTCGCAGGTTGGCAACTAGGTACTCTCTTACAAAACTATATCAATTCTCAACATCTTGTTTTCTAATTCATCTCAATATCTGACTTTTTGTAGAATATACACAGTTTGAAGCAAGATTTCACTCATAGTCAAGTAACATTTATTTTGCTGCAAGGTTTAACAGCAATTATTGCTGTTTTATTTGAAATTATTTATCTTTTACAAAATTCAGATATTGGAATGAACTAGAAACAAAATCTTGAGAATATGGATGTCTTTTTAACAATGTACGTTAAAATTTGCTCATGCTCCGCAGTTATTTCATAGCGTGTATCGAAAGTAGATCAAAAACAACATTATGGTCTGTTTTGCAAAAATTACAAAAGTATGTGCTTATCTCTAGGAAATTCAATGAATTTTTAAAATGCATTAAAAAATAATGAAAACCGGTCAATATTACAATAGTTTAGCAAAATAAGCGTTCCTTTAATTGATTCCAGTTAATGATTAAATCACCATCAAATATGACTGTGGCAATTCCTGGAGCTTCAACGTCCGAGCCGTTCATAAATATAACGTTACAGAATTGCGTTTCGACTATAGATGTCGGCTGCCAATTGGACCTGATGACGATTAATTTTCGTACAAGGAACTCGGAGTATAATCCCGGAAGGTTTAATGGCGTCATCATGCGGATACGGGAACCTAGGACTACCGCCCTCATCTTCAAATCGGGAAAGATTATCTGTACGGGTGCAAGAAATGAACAAGACGCATTACTGGCATCAAAGAAATTTGCTCGGATCATCCAAAAGCTTAATTTTAATGTACGCAGATTTAGCAATTTTTATTTCTTTCGACTAGTCGTTGCTTGTGGTTAGGTATTGTGGTGTTAGCTGCAGCAATGAAAGAAAAAATCAATATAGGGAAAACATAATTACACAATTGTTTACACAACCTTGTTTCTGAAGATATTTGGCTATTATACTATTATACTACTAGAACTTCTCTTACATGTTTAAAACATTCCCTATTTTATAACTTGAATATTTGTTTTAGGTCAAATTTACAAAGTTTAAAGTTCAAAATATAGTGGCATCAACTGATTTGAGGTTCCCAATCAAATTGGAAAGTTTAAACCAACTTCATGGACAGTTTAGCAGGTAAGTTTGTGGATCTCATCTGTTTGTCCTTACTGGAAGTTTTTGTTTTCAGTTATGAACCGGAATTGTTTCCGGGTTTAATATATCGGATGGTAAAACCACGGTTAGTGTTGTTAATATTTGTTAATGGGAAATTAGTGTTTACGGGTGCTAAATCCCGACAGGACATCAAAGAAGCTTTTGATAACATTTATCCAATACTCAAAAGTTTTAAGAAAAATTAATGCTGTGTGTTGTTACGTTTTATTTATTTCCTGTTTTAACTTGTACATAAATCCTTAATCATTAAACTTTATATTTTATATAGATTGTCTTTCTTTAACTATCCTACCTCCCCAGTATTTTGATACTCAATTGGATAGGTACCAAACACCAAATAGTTAATGGCAACTCATCTCAAATACAAAAATGGCTTACAGTTTTGTATTCAGCGCATCCCATTCTATCGATTTCCATCATAAAACTGGTATGTCAAAATTTCGCAAAAGAAGCACGTAATGCTGAATAATGCATTGACAAATCATTAAAGAATACATTATTAATTATTTCGTCCTTGTTATTAAGTTTATAAGCGTATAATTACAATAAATAGTTTAAGTTTTATTTTTTACCGATTGAGATGAAATCAGAAACAAAATGATGTTGATTTTTAACCTAACTTTAGTGTCTTTGGATTGTAGTTGAAAAAGCTGGTATATACCATGATTTTTCCTCATTTGTGTGTTAATTCTCACCTAGACTCACCTGTGTGTTAATCAAGTAATAATGATCTTCTATTCACTAAACATATTCATCAATAAACGATCGACGGAAAAAGAATATTAACGCGTGCCTATAATTCAGAATTACTGCACCTATAAGTTTGAACCGGTTGGCGACTGATGACTTCCCGCGTTTAAATGCTGGACGCTTATTGGTCGAAAGCTACGAGACAAGCAACCAGATAACCTATCTATTCTAACCTAAAATCCTAAAATAACAATCTTGAGTTGGAGCAATCCTGGTGTTATCTGTTGGTATGTTTTATAAGTTTTAAATAATATCGATATGAATATCACACTAATTTACAGTTTTATATCTTCTAGTATTCTTCTTTCAGTATTTAATGTTTTTCCCAAAAATGTATGCATAAAATAGAGGTTATCTATCGATAACTATCCATTTTGTTGCTGTTGGTGAAATGGGCCTCGAAAGTGAAAGCTCTTCTACGTATTAAAATCATTCTAGGGATTCAAAATGTGGAAAGGGAAAAGGGAGCGCAGCAGAAATTTCCTAGAAGAGGAAAAGCGTCAATTATTAAACATAATCAAACGTTTTTTGCCCATTGTGGAAAATAAGAAAACGGACACTGCTTCTAACAATCTCAAAATTCAAACCTGGGAGTTAATTGCGGATGAATTTAAATCATCCGCAAAGACAGGCGATCGAACAGGTGGGCAGTTAAAGGCCCTCTATGACACGTTAAAAAAGCAAGCCAGGAAGCATGCAGCAGATGAAAAGGTAAAGCCTAATTAGTATATTATTTGACGAGCACATAACTAAGGATATAAATCGCGAGCATGAAGTTGCGTGAACATGCGAGTTATTTATATCAGTTGTGTGCGAGTCGAATACGACATTTTATCTACGACTCATAAATTCCATTTTATATCAAATCTTTTAAATGTATTTGTCAATGGTGGCGAAGTGAAATGTCAAATAACTGTCATCCATGTAGGTTTAGACTGACTTTGACAGTACATTCGTATAATGATGACAGTTCCGTCAAATAATGAAGTTATTATTTGAACGAACTGTCATTATTGTATAACGCTAGTGTCATTATAATCATTGGCGCGTATCATGATGGGGATTATATAGTCATAGATACGTATGCAATGAACTTATTATATGTGAGTCGTAGATAAACACTTTCTATGGTATCTGCATTTATAGCTTGTCAATTTTAGGCTAGAATAAACAAGACCATAGGGGGCATGCACCCTCTATCGCAAATGACAGCCATCGATGTAGAAGTGCTGCAACTGATCAGGTCACGGGTACAGGCAACAGATAATCAATTAAACACCAGTTTGGATTATGATTGTGACTGGAGTGGTAATTACATAATTCATAATCATTATACCTATACATGATATAATGATCATAATATGCTTTCCAGATAACTCGCAGGAAGTGGATAATACGGCAGAAGCCGAAAGCAGCAAGCCTTTGACAATTGTTTATGAAATAGATGCCCCTGATGAAGGTATGTATTTCCTACAATGAGATTATAAATAACCTTTTGTACCTTTTATATACTTGTATACAGAGATAATTAACAACATAATAACACTGCCATTTGTTATTAAAATTGTCATTATGGTTTTTTTTTTTATTAATAAGCATAAGATGCTTAACATATTGAAACTAATCTAAAAGATTACCATCAATTTAAATCTGAATTCTTAAAACTAGGTACTTGTCTCTAATAGGCTATCCACTGATGTCCCTATATTTACTTTGTCCCAAACAAGAAGCACTAACACTTCACTCACTGTGCTCTGCTTTTTACACATTTCACTGATTCACTAGTTCGAAGGGTTTAGTTCTTTTTAGTCTTCTCACTAGATTCTGGTTGTCCAGTAGCTGCAGAGCCTCTACGTTGACGTGATGGCTTAGGCGAGATTCATGCTTAGTGGCGAATCTTTTTATCTCTTGGATGACTTGTGGGACACCAAGATCACGGTGCAGGTCACTATTCCGTATGTACCAAGGAGCGTTAACCATATTCCTTAGTACTTTATTTTGGAAGATCTGGATTCCTTGTATATTGGAGCTTTTTGCGCAGCCCCAAAGCTGGATGCCCTATAACCAAATCGGTTTTAGTACTTGGTTGTAGACTTGTAGTTTGTTCTGTACTAACAACTGAGAGTTTCTTCCCAGAAGCCAGTACAGTTCTCTGTATTTGAGGCCAAGCTCTACTCTTTTCTTCTTAACATGTTCTTTCCACCTTAGTTTTGTATCCAGTGTCATACCCAAATACTTTGCAGTGTTCGCATATGGAACTATGGCGTCGTTAATCTTGACATGAGGTATGTCCTCGATTCTTTTGTTTGTGAAGTTAACGTGGACAGATTTCAGTTCGTTGAGCTTGGTCTTCCATTTTCTGGTCCATTTGTATATTTTGTTACTAGCTTGTTGAAGATTCCTGGTAGATTCACCAATAGTTGATCCCACTGCCATTAGAGCCGTGTCATCTGCGAATGTGGCGACTGTTACATTTTCCATCTGTGGAAGGTCACTTGTATATAGTAGATAGAGAATTGGTCCCAATACACTACCCTGGGGTACCCCAGCTTTGACTTCTTTTAGTTCCGAGTATTCATCGATCTGTTTTATTCTGAATAGTCTATCAGATATATAGGATGTTAGCAGCTCGACATATTGTAAAGGTAGCATACTCTTTAGTTTGTGTATCAATCCTTCATGCCAAACCTTATCGCAAGCTTGTGTCACATCAAGAAAGATTGTTGACCAAATAAGCTTTTCTTCTAATGCTTTCTCTATGATATCTGTTATTCTATGGACTTGATCTATAGTGGAATGCTTTTCTCTAAAACCAAATTGGTCATTATGGTTGAAAAAATTAAAAATTGCAGTTACTAAGAAAGTCATTTTTATTAACTGTGAGAAAGCAGAGAGAGACATGGTTTACTGGTATAAATTGTTGAAATAAAACATTTAATTGATTATTAAAAATCAATATTGATTAGCACATTTGCTTAATTATGAAACAGACTTATTTATATACTTATTTAGTATCTGTAATAGATGTATCTCCACTGACATCAACAAGACAGGAAACATATAGCAGGGGAGCGACATTTTCAAGAAAATAAATAAATATCCAAAAAAAGTAGTACTTATATATGTTTAATCAATTAACAGGTTCACTATTTCAATTCTTACAGGAAATATAGAGAGTAAAAATGCTAAGTAAATTATTACAAATTACTACTTACAAAACTTTAATTTAAAAATATTTTATGATAAACGTAGTTCCAGAAATGATTTTGAAAATAAGGGGTTACATTTTATGTAGGTACAAGTACTACTCCAAAATCATTTGAAGGAGTCTCTGAAACATCAAACGGAAAGAGAGAACGCAGCCGTAACTTCCTGGACGAGGAAAAGGTTCAATTATTAAATATAATCAAACGTTTCCTGCCCATAGTGCAAAATAAGAAAACTGACACTGCCTCTAACAATCTAAAAGTTCAAACGTGGGATTTAATCGCCAACGAATTTAATGCGTCTGCGAAAACAGGTGGTCGGACCGGTGGGCAGTTAAAAGCCCTTTTCGACACATTAAAAAAGCTCGCCAGGAAGCATGAAGCAGATGATAATGTAAGTCTACATACAGTTTTAAATAATATCTGGATCTATGGGTTGTCGATTTCAGGCAAAAATATGCGAGACCATAAGTGCGCCGCAACCAATCTCACAAATAACAGCGATATATGCAGAAGTGCTCCATATGATCAGGTCTCAGGTACAACCAACGCATAATCAATTAAACAGCAATGTGGATTATGATTGTGACTGGAGTGGTAATTATATAATTTATAATCTACAGGGTGTCTCACGGAACTGGTACAAGTTTCTCATGTTATACGTTTAAAACTGATTATCTCGGTTATTACTGAAACTAGAAGTTTGATGGTCCAAAACTACAAACAGAGCAAAATACGACTATGTTCAGTTCATCATGATATCTTATACAGGGTGTTCAAAATTTACAACCCAATAATTGAATTTTCAAACATAAAAAACTCATCTTTTTCAAATGGAACAAAAAATTAGTAAAATCCAAAAAGCTCAAAAATTGTGATATTTAGGTATAGGGAACCCTTATTAAAAATGATGTATTTTGATACGTAGAAACCAAAAATAAAATTATATCATTCCATTTAAAATAACAAAGTTGATACCGACTTCCGGTGACCGGACGTGACAGTTAACTTGAGAATATTTTAGCCGAAGAGCTCAGATCGAGTAAATTCTAATTCCAAAATTTCATGTTTCAGAAATAGTAGAACATGAGAAACTTCTAATGGACCAGTTCCGTGAGACATCCTGTATATAGTTTGTCTCACGGGACGTTGGATTGTATGGGTACTTTTGTTATTATTAGAGATAGAAAGTCGGTTAAATGGACAAAGTAGTGCATATTTATGTGCTCAATCATAATCTGTTCAGAAAACAGTTGAATTCCAAACGGTTCCCAAGCTATTTTTAAAAAGCCAAGAAATTTCATTTTTTAATTATGGTTATAACTTATTTATTTGTGATCCAATCAAAAAAGCGTTTTGACATTATAAAGGCATTTTTTTGTCTACAATTTGATTGTCAGTTTAAAATTTTTTTTCGCCCATGAATTCGTCAGAAACAAACGAAACTTTTGCTTTTCTTATGGACGCCATAGTGGTTTTATACATGTTTAGATTCATCATTTCTTTCTGAGTAATTTGGTATGCCACATGCCATGTTTTTAATACAAAAAAACATTTTTTGCTTTTTTTTTTAAAATAGCTTGGAAACCATTTGGAATTCAGCTGTTTTCTGAACAGATTATGAAAGAGCACATAACTATGCACTACTTTGCCCATTTAACCGACTTTCTATCTTTAATAATTTAATTTAAATCTTTAATAATTAATAACAAAAGTACCCATACAATCCAACGTTCCGTGAGACACACTGTATACTTACATAATATAATGACTATAATTTGATTTCCAGATAACTCACTGGAAGTGGATAATCTGCCGGAAGCTGAAAGCAGCAGGGCTTCAATAATTACTTATGATATAAATGCCGTTGATGAAGGTATCTATTAACATATATAATAATACTTTTTACAATCTGATTCTAAATAACCTTTTATACGTAAGGTATATGCCTCAAATTCAGACATGTTGAGGAATTTTTGTAACATTTTTAACTGTAGAATTTATATTTATGTGGTGCTAATGACTATGTCCACACTTTTTAAAGTTAATAATTCCTTCTGAAGACATCTGGCTACTGCTTTTTAAAGAAAATTGATAATAGTTATTTAATTTATATTATTTTTTATACCTTTAACAATTTTACATAATTTGGACACTAAGCATATATTTTGATCTGAAATGGGGTTTCGTGCTTCCTTCTTTTTTATTAATAAATATTCTCTCCAAGAGATAGTTATAGTGGAGATAATTATAGAAAATCTGTGGTTAGATTTTTTAGGTACAAACACTACACCAAAATTAGTTGAAGGATTCTGCGAAATGTCAAATGGTAAAAGAGAGTGCAGCGGAGCCGTCTTTGATCCGTTAACACAACAGGGCAAGAAGCATAGACTGGAAGATAAGGTCTTTATATAGAATGTTATCTCTGTTAAGCAACCGCCTCTTTTCGGAAACAAAAATGATAGCAGAGTTTCTGTTCTCTTAGATGAGATTTTACCCTTTACTTATTGTTGAATAATACCTGCATTTTTGCTATTCTATTACAGAAAGAAGTATATACTACTGTAAGCTCCCACACATCCCAATTGTTACTACCAGATGAAGAAGGGCAGCATTTGATGGCGTCACGGGTGCAACCAATAAGAAACCCGTTAGATTGCAATGGGGATTATGATTTAGTCTGGAGTGGTAATTATAATCAGAATATGATACTATTATAATATTTATTGTAATTTGCTTTTCAGATAAGTTAATGGAGATGGATACTAAATCAGAAGCCAAAAGTAGGAAGCCTACTATAATTTCTTATGCAGTAGATTGCCCTGGTAAAGGTATGCATGTTCATTCCATGTTAAGAACGTTTTATATCTATAAAAAGGTCTGATGAAGTAACATAAGTCACAAGGCACAATTAATTTTACCACAATTGGATATCTATGAGTAAATTTGATTTCCATTAAGGGTAGGTTATCAATAACGCTTCTTTATATGCCTTATAGATGATATCGTACTTGTCGACTGCATAATATACAGGCTGTCCCACTTTTTTCCTGTTTTTAGACTAAATGTCATACTGAAAAAAATTTCATGTAGACTTATTTATGTTTTCAATAGAGATCCGACGTTGAGAAGGGGTTTCTAAAACTCTTACCAAGAAAAGTTAGCGACGAAACTTGGTAACCTAATAAAATTAATTTTTTTTACTTGATGGGGGCTTGTAAAATGAAATAAATATTGTGTTAATATAAATACAAATACCATTAGAAATATTATTAATAACTGTGTTCAATTTTGTCAAATTAGATAAATAATAACTTGTAATAGTATATTATTATAGAAGTTTTATAAGACGTCAAATTGGCGCACAAGTTGTTTTGGCCCAAATGGAACGAGTGCGCCAATACGTCTTATAAAACGAGTGTAATATACTATTTTTTCTACTCTGCGACATTAATTTTATATAAATTTAGAAATTGTGGTTACTATATTGCGCTAAATTAGAATCTAGGGTATTTTGCGGGTACCACGTGGCAGCACTGTAGTAACTCTCAACTTCGTTAAGGATGAGATCGATGAGATAAAATCATGACAAAATCTAATTGTGAATAATTTTACTCTACTTTAGCCTACAAGTTTGAATAAATATTCAGCGAGGTCGCAACGATGATTATAATGGAGCTTGGGGCAATACTTTTAACCCTACTGTGATAAATACATGAAACTTAACCTAAAAAGTTAACAACTTTAAAATAGTGGTTTCATAAGTATAATAATCAGAATAGAAGTGTTTGGCGGTGACTGATTAGTTACTTCGAACAACAAGAACTTACTAAAGAATTGTTATAACGCTTAACGTTTAATAGCGGTGTCTACCTAATTCCGCTACGTAGCCTTATATATTTACGGCTTATATATTTACAAGCACGATAATTGAAACCCAATTCTAATTTCGGCAAAGTAGTTTATTATAATAAATTATACTTAGTAAAATTACATGTGATGGAGGTAATACAAATACGTTGCACACAACCAGAACTAAGACGAAGTCGAAAGCGACGGACAAAAACGAATACGAATTGAACCGAGCATCCAAGCGTCCAAAATATTACCGAAAACTTATACGTTACATAAACTAAGAAATCCTCTACACTTTAAATGTACTATAGCTTCGTACGTGTATGCTGATAAACCATTTATTGCGCATATACAATCTCGCAGCAGTAATTAAAATCGTTCATATCTACGATGTAGGTTTGTTCTTCGCATAATATCTTATTAAAGTAAATGTGGTCCTTGAATTATATCTGAAAAGGGGATTTGATGTTTAGTTGAAACGAATGATAACGATCACTTGCCAGAGTCGTAAAACATCACCGAAAACGTCATGCTGGCGTATTTTGATGAACACAGCAAAACTAAGAAAGCCCCAATCCTTTGGCCTTACTATAGCAGGCTACACCCATGTTTAAATATGTATAGAATATTGATATTTCACAGTTTATGCGATTGCAAGCGATTTAGAAGATGCAGTGTGTGGTTATGTTGGGTTATGTATTGTACGTTTGACATATGGCATTTGATATCAATGTGTACCAATCTTAGACAAAAATGTTACTGTTTTCGGTATTACAATGTGTTAATTGTAACACCGAAAACTGTTACAATGTGTGCATTGTGAATGCAAAGTAGAAAAAAGCTATTATTACTTCATGAGATATTTCTTATTAAACTGTATACCTATTTCATACATATATTTGCAGAACCAAATATTGATGTTATTACCAGTGATGGAGACAGACAACCTCGGTTATCTAAAAGAAGAAAAGAAGTAAATACAAATGGGCATAGAGAGGAGTGGCATAAAAAGAGGATGGAGATTCTGAAAATTATTGAAGAAAGGGAAAAAATAGATCTTGCAACAGCAACAGTTAAGTTGAAAATGATTGAAGAAACGGAAAAAATACATCTGGAGAAAGCTAAGCTGGAATTAGAAATTACAAAAATTGAATTAGAGAAAATAAAAAATTTAAATACCCTCTAATTATTGTTTTCATTAATGCAGTTTGCGCTGTGCTGTTTTCTATTCCACGCCCGTGTTATAGATGATTTCAGCAGCTGCTATTGCATTTATTTTAGTATATTTAATAAATTAAGTTTTACAAAAGAAATCACATCGAATAATTTTTTGATGTGTGCGTAATTCTTAGTTCAAGGTTTGCGCTTTCATTTCAGTCTACTTAGATAATTCCGAGTCATGTTTTTGTCAGGCATAGAAACACTTAATGATAGAAAAAACGATTTTTTTATGAAGGAGACTAGTTATCTCTGCAATTGTTTATTTTAGCACTGGTGTGTGGCTTAGTTAGTGTTAATCTCAACCAACAGATCGATAATTTGTTTATAAATGATCTAAATCAAACGCGAAATACCGGTAAAAGTAGGAACAATGTGACTGATTAGTGATATTGTGTCGGACTTTCAATGCATTTCTGCGATTTTCTGGAAACGATCATGCGATGGATAGAAAAGGTCAGATTTATTTCTTTTAGTTATTTTTAAGACTGCGAATGGGGTTAATTAAAGAACACAAGCATTTTGGAGTATTTATAAAGAATAACGAGTAGTATAAAACTCAAAATGACCAACCTACCGGTGATAGCATAAATAATACTTGTGTAAAATAGGAGCATATGCCATTTTGTAAATAAAATTGATGTAATATAATATACATATTTATTTATGGACATACTTACGCTAAAATCTAAAAAAATTTTGTCGGCACGATTATAATACTTTACGTACTACGTATGATAAAGTAAAAACGTATTGATCGGACCACGAATAGAAAAGTTATGTAAAAACACAAATAAACAGACCACAAATAAGAATGTTATTTATAAAATGTAATTTCTTTGTTGATTCAAAATATCAGTATTAAACTGTTTTCTCATTAGAGAACATACAAATCGTCACGACTTTGTCCATTTAACCGAATTTCTATCTCTAATAATAACAAAAGCACACATAAGACACAGTGTATAACACGAAATAAAATTCATTCTAATAAAAACAAAACTAAGTAGGTACAATATATCTACGTTTATAAAATTTTTGTGAGGGACAGAACTACGGGTCTATTTCTCAATGTCATTTGAACTACGGGTCTACTTCTCAATGTCATTTTAACTCTTGTTCAAATTTTTTTTTCATATTTCTGGCAGATTTTTGTTAATCGTTTTCACTTTCGTTTGGTAGGTGTGTTTTGTAATTTGATTATTTACATATGTATGTAGGTAGGTACTTTGTAAAAGACCTAATAGAATATTTGGTTTTTTTTGTTTACTGAGGCAACGTCTATCTCGCATGTTTTTTCTACAGTAATCTCCATTGCGAATGCGTAGAAGAATACCCAACATGTCGGGTACTTTTTTTTTACTGCTGCTCGAACAAACCTATTGATGTGGACGTTGCAATTGTTTTGTGATGACTGATGACTAATAAGTAGAAACAATTACTTATACTAAAACGTATTTATTTTTAAATTGGTTTTATACAAAAATAACAAAAACATACTTATTTAGACGGACATCATTAAATTGTACTCATAAATTATTAAATAAATTAGATAAGCTATTCTCTGGTTTTCGTCGATTGCCTGAAAGGTATTGGCGACAATTCGGTTTCTTTCATTGTTAGTTCAGTGGTTGGATGATCAGCTGGATCTTCAATGTCAGTGAATACATCATTTATTTTCGCTTTGGGACCTTTTTTGGCTGCCAACGCGAAAAGTACGACGATAACAATGAAAAATACTATGCAAGCAACAACAATGAACCCAACAGCTACGGGTGGGAGCTCATTGTACGGCATTTTTTCTTTAATGACATCCGAATAATCCTGCCAGTTGACCCAGGTATTGTTATAGAACGCGGGATCAGCGTTCGGATCTCTCGGGATGTTGATTATCGGTAACGCTGTTTTTCTCATATTTATAATAGCATTTTCTAAATTTGCCGCAATCAGGGGATGTGATTTGATTAAGTTAATTCTTTCGCATGGATCATCGCGCAAGTTAAATAAGCATGGCGATTCGGATGGATTGCATTTATGGTTAGGATCGTCAAAATCAGCAATTTTATTGCAAACCACTTGAGCTTGTTTCCTTAAATTCTTAATCGTTTGCTCATCCACTAATCTAACAGTAAAATTTGATGTTTGGTGTTTTTCTCGAATTTGTTGATAAGTGATAATGCCCGCCAAAGAAGTGGCTGCTTTTGATTGGAGCACGTCTTCGATGTTGTAATGATAATGTGAGTCGTTGCCAATGGACCCATACCACAAATCCTTCTTTGAGACACTTCCGTATAGATACTTCCAGTCTCCTTGTCGAATTGCGCCATACTTCCACACATCGTCTATGTTGTATAAAACTTCGTTCCGTGGAGCTTCGGCATCTTCTGATATAGCTTTCCACATGTCGATACCATCAATTTGACCCAGATCGGAGCGGTTTAAGCCTGCACAAAATTGTAATTATAACTAATTGATAATATAATAATTTGTAAATAACATACCGATGGCTGAGTAAAAAGTTGGTAGCCAATCAGATATGTGCATCATGTTATTGAAAACTCGCTGAGGTTTCTTGATCAAAGGACTCCAAATAGCAGCAGTGCACCGCATGGCTCCTTCGAATGGAGAGTTTTTCATCTAAACATTAAAAATTGTAGGTGTATATTGTGTACCAAACCGAAAAAGTAATTCATGGACGAGAGAAGAGATGCACAGCCGACCATAGGTGAGGCTGTGAACTTCTCGCGTGACGGATGTCGCTTTCTGGGCTTGGTGCCCACATCATTTTTTATCGTACATAACATTATCGTAATAAAGTCACCGGATTCTAAAGGCAAATCACTAACAGATTGTTTTTTGGTAAATATATGTACAGCCGAAGAAAAAAAGATCTTTACATGAGCGCGGCAAGCCTACACCAAGCGTAGGTCGGAGATTGTCGGTCGTCGTATATACCTGCTAAAGCCATAAAACCGAAGGGTCACTTCTGTTTCATTTCATTTTAAGTTTTCTGTATATAGATGGCATGAAATTGAGTTTCGTATTAATATAATATCTTTTCGATATTTGGAACGAGCAAAACTGCCGCTTGTAGCTAAAGATTGTTATTCGTTAATAATTTTGTTTCGATTTGCAATTACAATATTATTTCATTTATACTTAATTTGTTGCACTAAGAAAACAAACAAAATCCTTTGTTGTTGTATCAGCCAAAATTGATTTAATTGTGGTTGTCCAACAAAGTGTTTAAAATATATTATAAAAGGAATATTCACATTTATTATATGTCCCACATTTTGTTCCGCATAAATTATTTTTAGAAACTAAATGTTTCAGAGTAAAACTTTTCATATGGACCTAATTGTTTTTCCAAATCCTTAAAAAGTTACTGCAGACTTGAAATATTAGCAAAATAAATTTTTATATAAAATATAATTCCGGGCCTTGAATTTTGTAATTTAACCGAGTTTGTAGTACCAATTGTTATGCAGCAACGGATAACTTTGAATACAACCATTTTATGTTTTTTTATGTCAATTTTCAATGTTTCAAGGTTTCTAAGGGACCCTTTTGAGGTGTCTCGAATATTGGAATCAGCCAGTATAAATTTTTTTATCATTATAAATATCAAATTAGCGATGAATTGACTGCTCGTGTTTTCCACAAACATCAAAATTGAATACTTGGAAAATCAAATATAAAACATACAAATAATGCTTACCATATTCACAAGCCACTCACAAAATATGTTATCAATTTCTTATAATTTTCAGTAAATTTTATTACACAAGATTATAAATGTATTATATCGAGACAATTAAGCGATACATATATCAAAATCAGTAAGAAAAAAGGGAATGGCCATTAAAAAAATATCGCTGACGTCATAAGTAAAAACAATTGAAGGTTGGACATTGAATTTAATATAGCAATGTATATTTATGTATATTTTAATAATTTCAAATTGACAAGTTGCAGGATTTTTAAAATAGCAATCCGTTCCGGAGATTTTGTCGTTTCCATACCTTACATAATAAATAATAAAATTCAATTGATTAATTAATATTAAGGTAAATAACAATTTAATGATAATACATTGAGTAACATAATAGATTGGAGGTTTAAATAAATTTTAAATTTACAATTTTTTGAAACTTTTCGACATATTATTCTGTGATATCATTGATATTGGATTGTAAATCCTCCCCTTACATATCACACATAAGAAAATGCGTATGGATGCTATTATAGAACGTCAAAATATAATTTTAGTAAACAAAAAATAACATTTTTATAATTAAACTAAAATGCTGAACAACAGTTCTAAAGGGCATATCTGCAGCAAAGTAGAAACCGGGACAAATAAAATTTTCAGTTACATGCAAAATTGTAGAAATATTTTAAAAATTATTTACGCCGAATATACTGATCTGTTTTGCATTTCAGACATACGCCAACCGGCGCGGCGGCGCGGCGCCCTGATGATCAAGGACTTAAAAATGTGCTTAACACAATTTTCAACAAATTTGCAGATACGACCTTTAGAACTATAACAGCAGTATACCGACTGAAGCTGTCGGTATACCTACTTACAATAAGAATTAATTTACTGTGTATTTTAAAATACATTAAATATTACAATGCACTATTGTCAGTTTGGGATATCGGAAACATATATAAATAGACGAAATTCGATTTCATTCCATACATACAGAAAAATAGAACGAAACGAAACAAAAGTGACCCTTTGGCTTTATGACTTTAGCAGGTAGGTATCCGACGACCGACAATCTACGACCTACGTTTGGTGTAGGCTTGCCGCGGTCATGTAAAGATCTTTTTTTCTTCGGCTGTACAACGTTGACGTTTTAATCGGAAACGTCAAACCAAGTCGAAAGCTGTGTTTTCATTGATTAGCCGGGTCGGTCGCGGTAGCTATGGTGTTACTAATAGGTGTTACTGTATTAAAAATATGGCTTGTAATAGTCATCCTAATAGATTAGTTTAAGAAAACTATTTGTTCATACTCTTCAAAAAAAAGTATGCTTTATTTCTATTAAAAACCAAAATTAAAATTGAATTTGTCCGGAGTTTTTCTTGACGCATTTCTGCATTGTGGATTTATACACCACATTTATAACCCCTTTTTATGTAGAAGTTGTGAAAACAACACATCATACAACACAATTGCCAAACGTCGACGATGCCGATGCTGTCAGACCATATGGGCCGATTTATTAATTATTTGCATTTTTGCTTTTCTTTCAATAAAGACCTTTATTATTATTATTATTATTATTTGACATCTACTATCGGGTGACGTCACGCAACAGAAAGTATCGTTTTGGCGGGACTTTTTGTGATTCAATTTTGAACGCTGATTTTTATGAAATATTGAGGAAATAATTACGAAAAATAATGCATTTACAATGTAGAGTGAAGGAATAAATACACTAAGATGTTTTTCCAATAATAGTCAAATACCCTATTAGGTAGTTTTATGGCTAGCGTTGATAGTTGTTCATCACACCGCATGGTGTAAAATAAAAAAATATAAATTACCGATCTCAGTGGGTAGTTCGATCCAGTATTGGAATGCACCCCAACGGTGGCACCGCCGTTGTCAGACATGAATAAGATTATTGTGTTTTCCAGCATATGTTTCTGCCTTAGAGCTGACACCACCTCCCCAACACTTCGGTCCATCATGGTCATCATTGCTAAAATTAGGAATATTAAAAATGAGCACTTAATGTTTCAAATAATTGATAATACTGGTTTATTTTGACAGAAAAAATCGTCGATTACGAATCTAATAACAACAGTCGCGTCGCTTTATTTTAGAAAAATGACTCGATGTCTATAGAAATCGCACGAAAAACATGTGATAATCTATGCAGTGGTGTAGGATATACTTTAGTTCACAGAGCTGTACCTAAGTGGTTTTCTCTTCATAAAAGCCTGCATAAGGAATGCTGTTGGGCCGCGTTAATGGTATGCAACAAAAAGTAACTCGGACCGGTCTGTAACTCGATCCAACGCTATCTTAATGACATCTTCAGGTGCTCCTACACGCAGTGCCAATAGGGGCCATCATTGGCCATCGGAGTGCTTCGCGTAGCGGGACCCAACTGTGCCAATGCACATCGCCAATATGTCGACCTTGTCCGCTTTATTTCATTCTGTTTTAGCATTGTACGTACTACCGATGAAAACTTTAGTTATCTATCTATGTTTTATCATATATACTGCATTATTTATGTTTGTACGTACTTTAAGGACAATGATGATTTATTATTTGCCCAAATGCCTGATTGCGCAAATGTAAAAACATGAAAACTTTTTTTTAATATTTTGTAAATGTATTCACGATAATTATGGTTCTTATAAGCATTATATTAATCTTACAGTTGCAATAAATTAACAAGCAATAAAATAATATTCTGACGACAATATTGAAGTCGTTATAATGGGTGACCCACGGCATAGGTACGTTTGTTTATTTTTTGTGTTTTTGACGCCGAAGGAATGAACGTTGTGTTAATACTGTTAATAGACAGAAAATGCCAATATATGGGATGGTCTTGAGGTTAGTATGACTTCCAGGTTTTCCAGAAATGACGTCATCATTAAAAATTTTAAAAATGAATTCGCACACAATGGGGAGGCTTACGGTATTTAGGTTCTGGGATTGCGGTCAACCTTATTCGCTAGGGTGGGGTGGGAAAGGTGAGGGAGGGGGTTGGAGAGAAGCGGGATATGAATCTACACACGATGGGGAGTCACACGGTATAGGGGTCCAAGGACTGCGGTCAACCCTCTTCCCTACAATCTTGACTACAATCAAACAAAGTAGCATTTATATAATTAACAACAATTAACTATTTATTAATTAACAATTTATAGATTAGTTTTAAGCGGCAAATTTAAATAATCTGATGTATTTAATGTATTCAACAAAGTTTAAAAACTATACTGGATGCTTTTCCTTATTTTGATTATCAGAAAAATATCAAAAAGTATATCTGTTACTAAAAATTTTGGGTTGATAATAAATATACCTGCATAATATACATACACGGAGTTTTAATATCTATAATTAAAACTCCGTGTATGTAAGGCTTCTCAATTTTTCTTTGTATCTTATTATAAGTAATTTCAGTTTTATTATATAAATTATATTTTAAATCAAAATTATGAATTCATCGATTTGACTGAAATGAAATATTTATATAAAGAAACGACACAAATTAACAGGGTCCTGCATAAAAATATAGACCACTCAGTGTATCAGATCTTATCCCATCTTATTCCGCATTTGTTGCTCGAAACATAAAGAAAATAAAAAGGGAGATTTTTTTAATGTCACGTGGCAAATATAAAAAACTAAATAATTTTGTTTCCTGTATTGCTGTATATTTGTATTCCTTAATGTATTTAATATTTTCGAACGTACTGTATAAATAATGACTGAAAAACATGTTTAATATTTAACAACTTTATTAAACAGTGTCCTCTTTCGAGGGTTCCTATTTTTAATTCTAAGCAACAATGCACAACAATGCTAAAATAATGGGAGCTGCGGCAACAGCAATGATATCGTCTTCACTGTTCATTTCTAATTCTCTACGGGACGATACGAGCCTTCTACGATACACAGAAATACCTTGCGCCCAATACCAACGTTGGCCAATGTTGGCGAAGTGAATGCGCGCACTACGCGCACCGCGTCACATCACCAACGTTGGCGAGACGTTGGCACTGCGTGTAGGAGCTCCTTTCGACACTTTTTAAAAATAACAACCCCATATTTTTCTTAGTGGCCGAACTTTTACTTGTCTTAATGGTGGACGAAATATTTTATAGCCTTACAGCCTTCTAGACTCGCGTAAGTGAGAGTTAGAGGAAAGAGATAAGAAAATGTCAAAAAGCTGAACCCAATGTTCTAGAAACCTCGAAATGGTCTCATAACCGTAAACTTTGTGCTTTTACCCGAAATCCTGAAAGTTTGTTTACAAATATTTTGAATCATTTACGGCGATTCTTCAAGAAGTGTGCGGACGCATTAATAATACACAGAGGAAAAAATTCTTTTGACAGTAAGAAACTTTATTTAAGTCAAATATACATGACTGTTGAATATCAGCAAAGAAACTTTAGTTTGAAGTAAACATTTTTGGTTAGTTATATCAAAGCAGGAATTTGCTTGATACAGCAAAATATTTATTTGTTATTAACATATATTGTTTTAGGATAAAGAAATATTATATTGTATGTAAAATTAGTTAGTTGTATGAAAGTTCCAATTCGTTTGATACAGCAAACTATTCATTTGTTACTAACATATCATATTGTTCTACTCTAAACAAGTATTCCACTGTAAGTGAAATTGTTAAATTAATTGTTTATATACTTACTTAATGATTTCATACATTTGTTAAATTTAAAAATTTAAGTTTGTTACACCTAACAAATATATGGTGAAATGAAATATAACTTCCTTCCATTCAAATGCTAAAATTTCCTTCGATTTTAGATTCACAAATTTATACATTTTTTGATATAAACCATTACATGCATAGAAAGAATTAGTCATGTTGTTGACTTTGTTAAATATGATACTCAATTTAAATAAATATACGCTATAATTTAAACAAGCGTTCTAATAAATTTCTTTCCATCAATATTAGAGCTGTTGGACATTTCTACGTCAGGCACATTAATGATATAATGGCACAATCACTGATGCTGCATAGACATGTATGCGCTTATATACCCTCTAGGAGACCTCTCTTACGACGAGAAACTAAAGCGCCATCTATCGGCACCCTTCACAGTATTTTCAAAACAACTACTTTCTTAAATCAAAACAATCGTTTGAATAAGGCAAATATTTAGGTTGTTTTATATTAAGAAATATCAAATAAAGTTTTAAACAAACAAACATTTTGTTCTTGTTAGCAAATCATCAAAAAAATGTGTTTATTTGACTCAAAACATGTAAGAAGCTGAATTCCTTCTTATAAATAAAACTGAAAAACTGGCTGCCAAAACAGTTCTTTCTTTATGAAGGAACATCTCGTTTTCTGTGGGCTATTGTTTGAATCTTAGTGTTTGAATCTTGTGAAACAGTTGAAAACTGTTGAAAACTGAAAAGGTTTTTGCAGTGTAAACTTTGCTTTTCTTCCAACTGATTCACATTTGCGACAACTAATATGACTCTATTTTCTTACACCGCTAATCACAAAGTCGTAACCACTTTTTTGTCATGCTCGCGTCATAATGAGCATGACATTCCATTCGCATGAATGGAATTCAAATTATGACCACTTATGTTAAAACGTGTTTCAATTATTGAAAATATTCATCCCAATAAAATAATACAATAAGTGTGTGTTTAGTTAACAACTATACCTGCAAATATCCTTCTTTCGGGGTCTTCAATATGAGCAAATTTGGCAATTTCTTCATCTGGTGCTTGTAGAGGATCGTTGTCGTTGCCTGTATGAGGGGCAAGGTGTGCAAAGTACATGAACAGCGGATCGTCCGTATTGTGCTCTTTTATTGTTTTAACTGCTTCTTGAGTGAACAGAGTGGTTGAGTACTTGCCTTGAGCATCCCAATCTACGGTCATATTTCTTCTCATATCATATCCATGTTCTGGAGTGAACTGCAAACAATTATTTACAAAATAATTACTTAAAGCCGGGGCTACACATTCGTATACTTGCCAAATATCAAAAATTTGCCAAGTATACGATTATCTGTGAAAAGAAACAAACAGTTCTATTCAATTCGTATCGAGTCCACCTCAAAAATAGATTTGTATATTCGACTGTCGGCTCTGCGGACGAGTTTTTTACGACGAATACTTGGTATTTGCAATATCCAGTTGAAGTGGATATAGCAAGTCCTAGGCGACAAATATTGGTTTCATTTATTTGCACTCGATGAACATTTTAGTACGCTGTTTAACTTTTCCATTTTTAATTTCGTTTTGTGTGTAGTAGATCATATACGTAGATTGACAATAGATTTGTAATTATTAGTAAAATTTTTGATTTTTCTAAAGGGCGAAAACCGCATAAAATTGTAATTTTGAGAAACCGTCAGGCAGACAGTTTTCCGGAAACCGTCAGACAGAAATTAAAAAGAAAATATTGTTGTTTTTACCTGTCCACAAAAACGCAATGTTATTTCTTTCCAAGAAAAACGTACACCATATACAGAGTGTATCCTAAGTTGATGGTTTTCTATGAACAATATAGATGATACTCATTTATGAGCTTTCAAAATATAACCTTTTTGATAAATAAAAAGGCTACACAAAATTCTCTACTATTAAAATATTTTTAATCGTTTTCGTTTCTCTTCAAGTAATAAACATCATAAAAATTTTATACTCAGCATGTCTATAAAATAATTTATTTGGAAAATTATACTTTATTTGCTTGTATTTATATATTTGTCGATTTTTATGTTTATTATTTGAAGAGAAACGAAAGCGGTTAAAAATATTTTAATAGTAGAGCGAATTTAGTGTAGCTTTTTATTCAACAAAAAGGTTATATTTTGAAAGCGCATTTGTTTAACTTTTTGTTTCAGAAGCTAATTGACCTGTATTTCAGACAATATTAGGACATATTTATACAACGAACCTAGTAGTACAATTGGATTTAGTAGAATTTTAAAGATGACGAAGAAAAGATATCTAACATTTCTTTTATGGGCCATAGCTTCCTAATTTAAATAAAAGAATATATATTTTTCTCATTAAAATAATAATTTATTTAAACTAGTTCACATCAAATGACCAATTATTTTATAGTCCGTTAAAATTAGATGCTGCGAATTAATAATACAGAAGCTAATGAATTAAATACAAAATCATTAAAATAAAACAAACAATTTCCTCAAGATTTGTTTTGTAAATTTCCACAAGAATACCCTTGTTAGTACGCAGTGAATTCTGCACTTATGTAGTTAAAAATATGTCGGTATTATAAAATAAAACCTTGCTTGTTCGTATCAAATTATCAGATTGATTTGAAAAAGCTAATGTGCAAATAAGGCGAACTAATTAAAAAAGTAGCTAGTGCCCATTCGGTACGCACATGTAGCAAGTCCTAGAAGAAGATTTTCACGTATTAGAAAATGCTATGTGGCGATACATCAATGTCCGATGCATTTGCTGTTGCAGTGCAACTCTGACGGTCCGAAATCACAAACGAATATTGTACAAATTTGTTGGTATGTCATAGATTTTTATGAAAATCAGCTGGTAATCAAGGATGGATGAAAAATATTCGGTGAACGAACTTAAAAGGAAGAATAAATCACTCATGGCATCGTTTAGACCAATCAATACCAAAAATTTTCGATTGCGTGGCAAATATATTTGCCAAATATTTAACATGTGGCAAATATTTGATACGAATGTGTAGCCCCGGCTTAAGCTGGTGACGATCATTTATATTATACAGCATTTTGACATACGTTAGACCAAAAATATTAAATATAGAAGTAGTTTGGTACTTATTAAAATAAGAAGATACACTTGGCTTTTGTAAATTATTCTGACTATGTGCGTACTGACATTGTCTGGACTCCGGATAGTGTGATAAACAATTAACGTAATAACTATTATTATTCACTAACACTTCAGTAAATCCACATTAAATATTAATTTATGTTACCACAGGTGCGGATAATGATCAGTGCGAATGCAAATACAGTAGATAAGTAATTATACTAAATTTATATTATTATTAACAACATGATTTATTGTTTTAGCTTTTAATATTTTTATTTTCAGAGTAAGCAGTGTTTTGCCTTATATAGATTACTTATGCAAATAACTCATTTTTAGTATTTGCGTGATTGTTACAAGTTGAAAGTGAAACGTTTACCGCGGTAATACGTAATTGTAACAATTAATATTGCGGCTCGAGACTAAGCTGAAATACCATGACAGGAAAATATTGCAAATTACTCTTTTATACTGCATATATTATGTTTGTATTGAGTATATGAATATTCCGCAAACTGGAATCCTATTGGAAACTTCGTACCTAATAATTTTCCTGTAAATTTTCCTTACATGCAGAAATGTGATCTCTTGAAGAAAGAGTCGCTTGAATGTAATACTGAATTAAGATATTTGATTTATTGGAATAATGACAAGATTCAAAGAAGTTCTTAATCAGTTGAAATAAGCAAATAGTCTTCAATAAAGCGTATATTTGTATTTCCGGTAAATATTTTTTAACTTGTTTATTTTACTTCGTATTTTACGTGTATATTAAAATAAACATGGTACTATCTTCTATTCTTCTATTCATGCCGTTATCAACCCATGCAGTGCATAAATAGACCAGGCAATAGAGACTTTTTCGTGACAAAAATAGTATCAGCAAACCGCCGGTCCCAGGTCACGTGGAACAGTCCGTAGATGTATTGTGATGTGTTTTCGACTAGCAAATATCATTACTTAATTTGTTATAAACAAAAAACCTAAAAAAATCGTGATTTTTTTCGTTGTTCGCTTGTAAAGCTGAACCGATGGAGCAATCTTGATACTGTCAACAGACGAATTGTAGAGAATGAAAAGACGAAAAAAATGAACACTACACGGACCCGATCGGATAAATATTAACGAAGGAAATTCGGAAGAACCGGAGAAATCTGCATTTTTTTCAAAAATTCATAACTCCGCCATTTTCAAAGTTGTAACGCAGGCTTTTCGCGAGAAAGTAGCGATTGATGGGTACTTTAAGTGTGCATAACCCGGGCGTTATCCGATGATTAGTTTTTGCACAATTGCGATTTGAATTTTTTTTATGCAATATGGTTCGACGAGCCTGGATGCGTCGGAGGTGGCCCGATTTTAATTTTTTTAACGTATTTCGAAAGTAGAAGTATTGTGCTACAAAACGTCTATTCTGATTTTGCGTTAAAATGTTGCGAAATAGGCGAAAAATGCTTGCAAACTTGACCGAAATCTGCCGCGCGCTCAAACGCTGTCGAGTAGTGGGGTAGGCGGCCGACTCGGGGAAGCGCGCAGCGCGTTGGGATTAAAAATAATTTCTTGAAATGTACCTTGAAGTACAGGGTAAGCTTGCAAAATGTCAAACTATTAGCTTAATTAGTAACTGAGCTACAGAAGACGGGAGCTGAGCTGCAGGACCCTGTATAAATAAACTTTGGAAAATTATTATAATCGTTTTCAAATTACTTTCAAACCAAAGTTTGTGTACAGAAATTTATTGCATTGCATTCATTAACAAAATGATTTATTGCTTTAGCTTTCAATAGCTTTTCTTCTAGAATAAACAGTGTTATAGATACTATAGATAACTTATGCAAATTTCTCATATTTTACTACATATTTGCTTGATTGTTACAAGTTGAAAGTAAAACCTTTACCGCGATAATATGTAATTGTAACAATTAATATTGCGACTCAAGATCAAGCTGAAATAGCTTGACAGTAAAATATTGCAAATTACTGTTTTATAATGCGCATGTTATGTTGGTATTAAGTGTGTAGATCAGCGTTTCTCAACCTTTTTACTCTTGTGGAACCCTTTAAATAAGGTTGGAACCTGGCGGAACCCCAAAAGAATATATACAATGTCCTTTCCAAGGCATTTCGAGTATTCTTTGCGCACAGAAAAAGATGTAACGTATTTCAAGTAACCAGATAAAAGTCAGTAAAGAAATTCATTACTACTGTGAACTATTTATTTTTATATAAGAATTTTTCCTGTAAAATTTAAAAAACACCCTGTAAAATTAAGGTGATACTGTTCTAATTTCACAGGAATATGTTTGTGGAATATGTGAATTCTGTAAAGACAATACAGAAATTTAGCTGGTATCCAATAACCAGCGATGTTAACAGTTAATTCGTCCTTTACAGCTTTTTTGGTAGTTTATTGTATTCATTTTCTGTAACATTGCAGATATTTCTCTCTAGGTAGAAACTTATGTTCTTTTTAGTTCCTTCAAGTATTACCAAAGGAAGGAAGAAGAAAATACAAATCAGACAATGCGAAAGCGAAGAATACAAAAAGTACCTTTTACAAATAATGAAATAAATAAATTCTCTAAAAAAATTAAAAAAAAACCTTCGGTTAAAATACAAAAATAAGAAACATTTATTCCGAGTAAAAAGTTTCATATGGACCTATTGATAACAAGTTAATATTCCTTAAGCAGTTAGAGCCATTTAAAATACTGTTTTAATCATATTTAATTATTTTTTAAGGTATTGAAAAAGTCCTTATGAAACATTTTAGTCATTTTAGACGTTCTGAGAAAAAAAGGTGTGGGAATAAGCATCCAAGTAGGAGATATTTGTACATAATTTTATCTATAACTGATGAACTCTATATTTTCTCTTAAAGTTTGTTAAATAATAAAAAGTTACATCCCGCCTGTATGTCACCATATTATTAACCTATAAATAAAAAGTTTGCTCAATGCTCATACATACACAATGTTGAAAACTGAACTGATACAAGGTAATTTATAACTCGAGGTGAAAATTAAATGCAAAAATATACCAAATTATAAATAAAAATATGTGAAGCACTTTTAAATTTGTTTCATTGTCAAAATTAGTACTTACTTCAATTTAATCTAATTATTTTCTGTGAATGGGACCGACATAATTTTCGTCATAGAAGCTCAGAACTTGTCTGTTGATAGGTTAGTTATCTTATCTGGAATGTAAGATCTTATTGAAATCCACCACCTACAACTCTGTTCTTCGCCTAAAGTACCAGTATGTTGCCCGTTGGATGTAATAGCGAAATAACAGTGGTTTATTGGGTTAGAGGGGCTCCAAATTAAAATTATTCATGGATTGACCTTGTTTATTAATCCAATATTTCAAATAATAATCCCATGCTAAAATAATACATAAAAATAACACTGAATAATGTGCCCATGAACCGGCGACCGCCACCGCTATTTGTTACTATTTTCCGCGAACCCCTGACGACATCTCGCGGAACTCCAGGGTTCCGCGGAACCCCGGTTGGCAAACACTGATGTAGATAAGTATTGAAGGAATTGGAAACCTATTGGAAACATCGTAATTGTTTTCATGTAAAGTTTACGTAACTTTACACGAAAACAAGTCTCATGCTACATGTTACATGCTACATGTTACATGCTACATGTTACATGCTACATGCTACATGTTACATGCTACATGTTACATGCTACATGTCATTAAAAGTAAAAATATAAGTACCATTAAAAATCAAAATTACATATTTTTCTGTAAAATGTCGTAATAATTGCAACGTAATAGATAGCCAAACGTATTACCTACTCGTATAATGATGGTACGTAAATATGTAAATGTTGCTTCTTAGTTCAATTAGTTTCCTAGATCAACACCACTAATAATAAAAAAAATTACGTTATTTGCTTTGAGATAGTGATGAAAGCCGGTAATGCATTACAACGCACAATTTTAGGTACCAAAACACTTACTGTTGAGTGAACGGTGTGATCGTAGTAGTCCTGGAGGCCCTGCCAATATCCAAAGTGAGAGTCAAAGCCACGGTAAGTCGGAGTGTACTCTTTCTTGGAGAAACCAAGGTGCCATTTGCCAATGGCGTGTGTCTTGTAGCCATTCCGTTTCAAGTGTTGCGGTAACAGGGTCTCGTTCAATGGCAGTCCCCAAGGTTCAGGTTCAAGGATTACCAAGTGCTGCATACCTGCGGGTGAAAAAATGCTAATCAATCTACTTAGCAAGGCGTCTCTCGCATAAACATTATAATTGAAACTTGTCGTACGAGTTTGCATAAAAAGTGGCCTGCAGTTCACGCTGATTAAATGATAAATGCATGTAAATGTAATTTATGATCTGATTATTCAGTAGCACAGTAAGTTTGGTATTGATTTTATGTATGAATTTCATAGATTATGGAGATTTTCTAAATGAATAGATAGAGCTTGTTTCCTTTCACATGATTTGAATGAAGATAGGGGGCATTGCAAAAGTCCAACCCAGTTCGTTGTCTAACGTAGCGTTGACATCTCCCGAATAACATTGTAATGTTTCCAAATGTTTGTTCTTTGATTAACATTAAGAAATGCATATTGTGTGCACACGCAGAATTTGGTGTGATCCCATAGACAATACAGTTTGACAGAACACAATTTTACTCTAAACTACTGCTACTAAGCAGTCAATTTGACACATGGCAACGGTTATAAAGAAAACATATTACTTATTACAACATATATGTTGTGTGCGAGTCGAATACGACGTTTTATCTACGACTCATAAATTTTATTTTATATCAAAACTTTCAAATGACTTTGTCAATGATGGCGAGGCGAAATGTCAAATAAGTGCCATCCACGTAGGTTTATACTGACTTTGACAGTACGTTCGTATAACGATGACAGTTTCTTCAAATAATGAAGTCATTATTTGAACGAGCTGTCATTATTATACAACGCTAGTGTCATTATAATCGTTGGCCCGTATCCTGATGAGGATTATATAGTCATAGATACGTATGCAATGAACTTATTATATGTGAATCGTAGATAAAGATATTTGATAACTCAATGCCCCTTTCGGCATTTTAAAAACATTTATGATATTTTCATAAATATCCGGCTTAGATTATTAATAACTTTGATTTAAACCAGAAATAAAACTGACTGAATGACAGAATGAAATACTTATAAGTAAATCTGAAATAAACTTATTTTAATACCAATAAACTTTCATACAAATAGGCAACACATGCATCATGTTATCAAAATTATTGTGTTATAAAAAAAAATAATAAAAACATGTACACAAATAATTCATACTTTAGAATCAACAAACACTGCCAACTCAAATTTAAAACAAGCGTCAAATGTCAACTATGCATCGGAGCTGCTGCACGCTGGAAATACGTTGCCCAAAGGCGAATTTAAATTAACGAATAAACAAATCTAAGCGAAATATATAAAAGAAAATCTGATCAGGCTTTCTCTGTATTATTTATTGGATTTTAAAGAATGCATAGGTAAAAGCCCGATCAAAATTCATTGGTAGTTTTTGAATTACATCATTAGCAATTGTTTGACGTTTGTCCGTGCGCCCCTAGCCGCTGCACGCTTGAGCGATATAGTTGCGTGTACCTCGTATACTCTCTGCGTATTGGTTGGTTGTTAAGATCGGACAGCGGACAAATACATTAGTGTGTTCTGTATTCATTGTCTAGAATATAGTTTTATTTAATTAGTGGTAGAGAGGTGCGATAGTTCATACATTATTTACGTACGTGTAAAGCAGCTATGATTATTTAATTCGCCGATTTTAACCCAAATAGCACCGTCTCGTGCACCGTTTGTGGCTGCACGACATAGCAGTAGCGCAAAGTTGGGTGTCGGTCGAGACGGGAGCGCTCGGCTCTAGCAAGTACCAATGATATGGTGTGATACGGTGTAACACCATGTGGTGTAAATTACATTAAATTATTATTACAAAGAAATATTAGTTATTATGTCGGTATATACATACATATATAATATATCATTTTTTGGCTGGACTATCTTTAATATGTTTCCATCTTTTTCCTAAATCTTAGGGTGTGCACTGCACGCTCTGCACGTATAGACCGCACGCCACTGGATTCTTTATATTTCGATCAAGATATTTCATTTTATATGGTATAGGTACCATATTAATTTAGCCTAATAGTCGGATAATCGGATAATTAACAAAGACGACTTTGTAATAGTATCATAGCACGTGACAGTTAATATAGATTTAACGTAAACATTTTTTTAAGATTTATATATTGACACTATAGAATATTTTAGAAATGGTGGATGTTAAATTAGTAAATAGGAATCAAACGGTACCGCAAATAAAGAACTTGCACATAATTATATGTGTAGGTACGTCAGAAGCAAAGAACAACAGCAGGTCAATATGAGATTACATTATACGTATCTTATACAGTGGTTTATAGACTAATTTATTTGCTAATTATAGCACGGTCTGCGCGGTCGTGACCTTCACTCGTACACGTTACAACAATGTAAGAACGATTCGTAGACGTCAGTTGTGGAGTCACCTTCTAAAGAGTGGTTCAATTTGGGTTTCCGCATGAAAGCACTAAAAAACAAACGGAAAATTTGAAAATAAAAATCATAATTTTTTAAATTTAACTTTTAGATTTGAATATTTTACTATTTATCATGTGCCATAGTAAATGGCACAGCGGATCTTGTGGTATGATCTAAGATATGAATTGCAAAACTGTCTGTGCAAGTTTCTGGGGCAAAAGCTTTTCTCTCATCAAATTAGTATTTTAAGCGTTTCCAATTGACGTGATTAAGCAACTTTTCGCACCCAGGCATTTTGATCCACTATTTTTCCTTTTCTTTTTTTCATGTTCACACTATAACCTACGGATTTTGATGAACCTAGGAATTTGATTTTTTTCCACTAACCAATGTTGGCCTGTTTTTCTTTAAACTGACTTAAGAGTAAATGTTGGTCACCGGCCTCAAAAGTTGACAAAACTGAGGCGCGAGAGGAGGGAACAAGCCGCGCCCACTGTACACTCCGCAGAAAATGCAAGCAACGCACTGATTAGATGAAGGGAACGGCGGTATCGTTCTTTGGCGGCGAAGATCAAAGGGGCCGTGCGGTGTCGACTGGCGCCGAACCGTTTCCTAATAATTTTGTGTATGTGACTATCGCATGTTCTGAAATGCTTTTCTTGTATATTTTAAATACAAATACAATTCCACAGAACAATACAGTGATACAAATTAATTAATTGCTTTATTATAACATTCCTATTTTACTACTAACTATGGTTGAACATTTTACCTTTTGTATGTTGAAAAAAATTGTAGTTTTGGTAAAACATACAGCTTTTCTTAAATAAATCATTTATTGCTTTATATTTATTATTAGAATTAGTAACTAATTATCAGTTAGCTCCGAACAAGCGAACAGCATGGTTCGCGAAGACAGTAATTATGAATTTTTACTCACGGCATAAACCGGTAACTATTTATTCTTTGTACATCAATAATCTCGAATGTCTCGTTCGTACTTAGCAGAGATCGATACTTTCAGGTAAAACACACCTCATATAAAAATTAAAATTTTTATCGGGTGACGCAAGTAGGTGTTAGTAAATATAATATTCCTACTTTAATTCTAGATACAGTTGGATACTGCATTTTGAAATTTTACTCAAAATTATTATTGCTATGTATAGACTTGGTAGTATACGTACTTCAATTTCAATTGTAGGTATGAGAAAAAATAGCGATAAAGCAGGCAGCTTTATGTATGAAAACTTTTAATTATTTCTTCTGGCCTTTCTCCATTAAATACAACAAATAAACAAATTACAAATATGTGCGGCCCTGAAAACAGTGCATATGCAACATTGGAACATATTACAATGAAACGTTTAATACGTGGAATAGATAGTTGTGCCATTCCAATATTTATTGTGTTACACTTTTTAATGATTTATACCTTCAATTAACCTTTCCGTTGCATGCATAAAATACCATGTGTGCCACTATAAGGGTGTGTTTGATCCTGTTACGGTCTGAGGACCCCACGAGTTGGTTCCCATTTAAATAAAAAAGTAAACGTAAACATTTTAATCGTATTATTGTGACATGACCGGGTTTTGCCGTGAGCGCTACTGTTGTATCCGGATTTGTGACTTATTAGCTGCGACCTTCGTGGACATTCGAAAAATCGTAAAGTAACCGTTTATCTCAATGCTCTCTTTGTGACAATCATAGAATAACTTACCCAAATGAATAGGATATTTTCCTGTTAAGAACGCCGACCTAGATGGCGTGCATAGAGCTTGTGTATAATGGCTGTTCAGTATGACACCGTTGTAGGCCAAAGCATCGATGTTTGGGGTTGGGATTTCGTTGCTCCCGTGAAAACTGACGTCGTTCCATCCCTGCAAAGATAAAAATCCTTACTGTATTATATTATTATAAAAAAACACTGCGCAAATTAATTGGTGTTTTGTGGGTGTCTTAGACAGGGGCCCCCATATACAAGGTGGGCCAAATTCGATGTTACTATAGGAGATCTCGGTAACTATAAGAGATATCGAAAAATGAATAAGGTTGTGTATCAGAGGCATTAAGATTATTGTCTTCGAGATTTCTTTGAGTAGGCGTATGTCACTAGTTTGTTTGACACTACTAATCAGTGAAATTAGTAAAATTTCATTCTTTTATTTTAATTGAAAATTACGGAATACCGTTTGAATAGTATGAAAAATGCGCAATAATCGAATGCTTTATTCAAAGTAATAACAATAATTGTGATATAACATCCGAAACATGATTCAATCGTTATCCAGGTAGTGCACGACCGCACAAACAATTACGGGTTGATTAATATGCCAAAAGCCGAACATTGTGATATGGAAGTGGTATGCTGAAGAAACTGTCATGAAAGTATGTAGCCGTGATCCTACAATTTCCAGTCGTCAATCTTCACTTTATATCGGCATGTCGAGGGTATAACTGAAAGGTTAAACATTGCAGGATATATTGTTTTATTCGAAGTAAAATAATTAGATAATTACCTGAATAAAAAATAAAAAAATAAGATTACCTACTACAAACTGCTTTAACCATTTTTCAAATTGATGTCCATTTTTATTGATGCATAAATTATATCTCGTCGCAATACTTCGAAGAGCGTTGTTTATTAGTAGTCAAATTACTAGTGACATACGCCTACTCAAAGAAATCTCGAAGACAATAATCTTAATGCCTCTGATATATACTAATTTCATGTTATTCAATAAGACGTTACTTTGTGAATGTTTTGGACCAGCATGTTATATATCTTTGAAAAGAGGAAAAAGGGCTCTATTTATTTCAGTCATAGCCAGCTATGGTTTCCATTTTAAAAAAAACACAGCTTTATGTTATATCTACAAAACTATTAGAGATATTTAAAATCTGTGAATTCCGCTGAATTCTAATCGAAAAAGTGCCTGAAGAACGTGCAAATATCATTCGTCTGATTTAACAAACAACAAAGATATCGACAAGTACCAAAATAGCGAAAAATCGAGTTTTGTTATAACTCGAAAACAAAAGACGATAGCTAATTTTGGTTTTCACCATGAGTTTCTCTCAAAAAAAGACGACACAACAACCTTACTCATTTTTCGACATCTCTTATAGTTACCGAGATCTCCTATAGTAACATCGAATTTGGCCCACCCTGTACAATGTTAAATTAAGAAGAATTACTTTTTTTTATACAAAAATACTATATACTAATAATACTGATATAATATTTCGGAACAATTAAAAGAACTCATAAATACTAGGTATATTAATACTGTAACAACAGATTTACTGTAACAATTTAAAATCAAAATTCGTAGCAAGTCAAATATATTACTTAATAAATAAAGGATATTCTTACCAAATAATTATGTTTTTAATATTTGAAATGTTAGAAAAACTGCAATAGTTCATTCTTAAATAAGCCATCATCAATATGTAATGTACATATGTCCTCTGAATATGTACTTATTAAATTTGTGGTGCAGTTTTCATAGTTTTTTTGAGATGTTTTTTTAATAAACTGTAAATTCCTAGTTCTTTTTCTAACATTGCCTAAGATAATGATTCCATACCATCAAAAAATACAATTATTCTGAATGCCCATATACAGTTTTAACAAGAAGAAACGTAACGTGTCAATACTTCTCAAAGTTTAGAAGAAAGTAACCAAATAAAAGGTTTAGGAAAAGACTTAAGCTAGAAACTTGAATGACTTTTGCATATACATACAGTGTTATGTATTTGTAGGAAGCGTGCCAAATTCGATTTTTTAATATAGCATCCTGTATATCTTTCCTGTTTTTTGATACTCTTTTGACTTACAAATTGAACTGTGAAAACCGCATGTACTTTTTGTAGTTTAAGAAATTTCTTAAAACTTATAAACGAATCTTTTTTTCTCAACTTTTTAGAAAGAAATTTATTGAGTGGTCACGTTGCTTTTTATACGAACTGTGTAATAATAAGGACTTTGAAAGATTTGCAGCATTTTGCAGATCGATTTTGATTTTTATTTCCTTCTTATTTGGTCAAAAATACTTTTTCTTAAGCGCCTTTTTGAAAATTTCAATTATAAATTGCAAAACATTGGTAACTCTGTGGAACGCCGATTTTGTGAATAGGTGCCGTGTATAAGCAATGCATAGGCGTTTCTGATAGATAATTTTAAACTGAATACGAATCCGGACTTAAATGTTTCCTATCCTTGAAAGTTTCAAAAAAGTTGAGGGCGAAATTGTGGATTTATAGCGTCCGAAATCAGTACAATTCTTTTTCTAAGTATAAGGTATGGCTAAAAAGTTTCATGTTTTCTTCGCGATGTTATTCACGAGTTTCTAGGGCGCTGGACTAAGCTGCTATAAATTCACAAAAAAGTCCATAATCACAATTCTTGACATTTTGATCACAACTTTCGCGGAATCTATAGGAAGTTGATAGGAAGCTTTCGAGCCCGCAGTCGTATTCAGCACAAACAAATCTACCTAATGAAAACGTCTTTGGATTCCATTCATCCAAGTTTCACCATCAATTTTAGAATTTTCGAAAATTTTCTTTTGTGAGGCTACACAATTTAAACATCATTGAATTCAGACAAAAATATACCACCCCGTTTGAAGAACAAAAAGAAGGCAAAAAAGAATTGTTTTCCAGGCCATGATTAAAAAAAATTTGACAAAATAAGAAGCACCAAAAAACTTTTAGTAGAAAAAGGTATATTTTTGACATATCTCTCGGGATTAAGCAAGAATAACTAATTTTATTTAGTCCTCCTTTTTCTGCACGTTATTTATACACTATATTTTAGCTATAATATAATATATTTGTAATATATTTTGACTCATTATTGATTATATATTATATCGATAGACGCCATGGTTTGATGATGGTATTAACTTACTAAACCGGTTACCCCAAGAATTTCTAAATAAACATTTGCAAAGAAATACTTCAGAGTTATATAATAATTATATAACATTAAATAAATGCAATACTTCAATAGAAAAATCAACAACATTTTCTTTAATCAAAATAGAGACTCCGTCCAACTTGAATATAAAGTACGAAAATAACAACCATTACTAAATGAACGACAAAATTGTACGAAAATGATAAAAAGGAATAACAAAAAGAATAAAAGGGTAAAAATGACAGAAGGGAAATGATGCAATGGATAAAAATGACACATTCTCCGATATCTCTATAAAGGATAAAATTGATAAAAATTATTATTGATTTTTATTGATTATTGATGTAAATTACAAAAGAAATTATAATTACCCTTTGCGTTTTTATCTGTTTATTTTGTATCATTTTCGATCTTTTTGTCGACTTCGTCCTTTATATACGTATTTTTCTGATTATGCTCTTTCTCTTACTTTCTTTTTGCTCTTTTCCTTTTATGCATGTCCTTTTCTATCAGAAGTCAATAATCTCTCGCGTATATACGAACCTACCAACTACTTCATCTAAGTAATTCTCTCTTCGTTCGAGAGATCACTTTTCCGTGTGTAGGTACACATTTGGTTGGACATTACAAATCACATAAAAAGTCCTAATATGTAGATATCGTAACTGCGTCGCCAGTTACTTAGGATCAAATATGACCGAAATGTTTGTTTTGTAATACATATCATATTCATCAATGACCATATTATTTAGTAGAAGGTAGAAAATTTAAATGCAAATGCTTCAATCGCACTAAAGCGTAGATGTAACCCACAAAAATGCATGTATTACATTTTTGAAAATATATATCTCGAATGTCAAATACGTGAGTCAAATATATATAGAATAGTCCATTTTTTAACATACTATTATTGGTTCATTATGATATATTACTTTGTCCATCTGGTATAACGTAGCTTGAATGTAAACATCAATTAAAATTAAGTGTACGTATGTACTTCGAACGCGTTTTTGTAGTAGGTACCGGTATTTTTTATGGAAGTTCGTTGATCTGAAATCGAAATGTTTAAAAATAGTGTAATTATTATAATCGATCCAGTTACCGTAACAGTAAATGTTCTCATCCAATCATAAGAACATTACTTGGTATGGATTTATGAACATTATCGCATGAACATTATCATAGTTGTTGAACTGTGGGGTCATAAAAGTATTAATTATTGTAGCTTAATTATCTTTGATTCTATTGTAATATTACGACATTGACGTTTTCAACATTGTTACCTACTACTGCTAATAATTAATTCCTTATTTTTATTAGTCGAATCAACATTAGAACTGTAAATAGCATATTATTAATGCATCAAGAAGTACCTAAATATTTTTGTTGTATGTTATATAATAACACACCTCACTTTCTTTTGGCAACTTTCATCTTCTAAAGCGTTTAACAAGTACAATCAGATTGCAAATATTTGCGTTTCTCATGTTCTAATTTACTGTAATGTGTTCGATTGTTTTGCTCTGGTAAATTAGCAAATTTACCATATTCGTATTGTCTATTACAAAAACACAACAAAATAATAATTACTCACCATGTCGTCCGCTATGATGACTATAATGTTGGGTTTCGAATTTTGAAGAACTGCATTCCCAACAACACAACACAAAATTATAAATTTGATAATATACATGTTGGATATTTGAGATGTCAAGCTACTTCAAAAATTATATATTTAAGTTAAACTGCTAATCAATCTGAACCAATTAGTGAACGAACTGTTCACTCTAAGTCCAGACGTGATCTCGAAATCCAACACAGCGGGAAAATTCTTATATGCTACTGGGCGAGTTCGGAAGGAACTGGCCTGTGGAAGGGAGATATGTTTAAATCCGTTATGCTAAAACTGCTCGACATAAAAATAAAGGTGAGATACGTCAATCTTGCCGTTTCTATTATAAAGTATGTTGATAACAATGAATATGCATAATTATAACTAATTAAAGTCCTGTTCTATTAAGACTACATTATACATTATAACAATCTTTAACCTTGCGTCAGGCGTCTTGTTTACATGCGTATTTTGGAATCCCCAATACCTACCTGGGCTGCGGAATCGGTAAAATACATCCAACTCCGACTCCGACTACGAATGACTCCGCCTCTTGAAAACTTAATTTATAAAAGAAGACAAGAATTGATGACAAATTAGTACACTTTTTTTTTATTATTCATAATTGCATTACAATCTAGTCATAATTGACTAATGAGTAACTTAATTCTAACTTATTTTACTAGTTTAACTTAGCCTAACAGGCACCCATCGATGTCTCTCAGTTGGTCCTGGTATACTTCGCACGTTTTTCTTGCACACTACGTAGCACTGTCACTGCTATTAGAACTAACACAACTAGCACTTACTCTGCTTTTCCACTAACTCACATTCACACTAACTCAAAAGGCTTGTTTCTCTTGAGTCTTCGGATTAATTCAGTGTTGTCGAGGAGCTGGATGGCCTCAACGTTTACGTGATGGTGAAGCCTTTACTCGTGACTTCTTGCTACTTTTTGGATTTCTTTGCACACAAACTCCGTTTTGAGGTCCTTGTGGAGATCATCATTCCTGATGTACCAAGGGGCATTGACAATGCATCTCAATACTTTATTTTGAAAGGTCTGGACAATTTTAATGTTACTTTTTTTGGTGCAACCCCAGAGTTGAGCACCATACGTCCACACGGGTTTTAGAATTTGCTGGTACAAGAGAAGCTTATTATGTACAGACAGCGTGGAGTTTCTTCCAAGCAGCCAGTACATCTCTCTGTAGCGGATTCCTAGTTCCTCTCTTTTCTTTTTGACATGGGCTTTCCAGCGTAGCCTGGCGTCTAATGTCATGCCGAGATATTTGGCTGTGTTTGCGTACGGTACTAGTTGGTTATTAATAGTAACCGGGATATGTTGTATTTTCTTATTGGTAAAGTCAACATGTACTGACTTGAGTTCGTTCAGTTTGATTCTTTTTTTCTTTGTCCAGACCTGAAAATGACCAAGAGCTGTTTGGAGTTTTCTCGTCGTTTCTTCATTGCTGTTCCCAACAGCTAGGTCGTGTCGTCTGCGAAAGTTGCGACAGTATTATTTACTAGTGCTGGGAGGTCGCTGGTGTAGAGTAGGTAAAGGACCGGCCCTAAAACACTACCTTGCGGCACTCCTGCTTTTATTTCCTTAAGGACAGAGCATGCATCCCCTTGTTTGACTCTAAAGTATCTCTCAGTCAGGTAAGATTTTAATAGTTGTGCAAACTGTTTCGGGAGGATACTTCCTAATTTATTGTTCAGTCCTTCATGCCAGACTTTATCAAAAGCCTGTGTCACATCTAGGAAAATTAGTACACTGACTAACAAAAAAGTTTGTTAGAACGGTAGTTTTTGAGAAAAACAAATGCAAAAACGAGTTTTCAAGAAACCCCCAGCCCTTCAGATTCATATCTATGCAAAGTAAAATCAGTTGCCACTTGGTCTAAATGGTTTGTTGTTGGCCATTGTAGTACACAACTTATAAGTTGTCTTTTCTTGATGAGATTCTTGCCTTTTCAACTAAATAAGTGAGTTATAAATAAACATAATATATAATACGTTTATGTCCTACATGATCATCAAGCGACATTTTACATCTTAGTTACCGGGTCGAAACAGCTACTTTTTGCGCCCTAGGGCGATAAAGATTCTTTATGCGCCCTAGGGCATAAAGGATTGCCATGGTTATATGACAAATAGATCAAATATTTGTCATTCAAATTGTAAATTTTAAATCGTCAATGTCAATTATTGGCGATTAAGGTTATTCTGTTTGACAATTAATTGTTTGTATTGTCACTCATCATTGTGAATTATTTAAGGTTATAAGTTTGACTATTAATTGTCTGTATTGTCACTCAACTCCGAATTGTTTGTATGGTTATTCAACTCCGTAGATACGCTGTCACTTGATAACACTCGGGGCATAAACATCCGTCTAATGCCCTTGGTACATAAATAACTATTTCAGACATAGCAAAGTTTAAAAAGTGCCGCTCTTGAAAAGATGGTATGGTGACCAGATTTTTATTGTAGTAAAGCGGAGCAATAGCTAGGGGAGAGGTAGTGATTAAAACCAAATACTAACGTCCTCGCAAAAGAGTCGAAAATCGACAAATTCTAGGATTTTGATAAATATTTAACACAAAAATAATTTTGTAGTAAGTACCTATAGGGTTTTAGTTTGGTTCGGTACACAGATTTTGTTTTCTTTTAAGAAAAATTATCACATATTTGTTTAAATTTGTGTGCTTGTGATCAAAGCATTGTTTAAATAAAATACATTATTTGCATTATTAGTGATTAATTGTTTTGCTATATTTATTTGAAATTGGAAGTTGGGAGTTTCAAGGTCATCTATATTCTCAACATTTTGCTTTTCGTTCATTCCAATATCTAAATTTTGTGGACGCTACACAATTTCAAGTAAACCTTTGCAATTTGAAATTGTATTAAACCTTGCAGCAAATATATTTATTTATTTAGTTATATATTTATAATACCGGCCGTAAGAGTGTTAGACTATTATATTTAGTACCAGCAACGAATTAATTTAAAGATAATGGCCAGAAATTAGCAGATAAGCCGATGAGTAAAAAATTTAATTTTACCAACAAAATTTAACTTGATAATTTAATAGCGTGTATATCCACCACATGTTAAAATGACAGCACTGAGCCGACGTGCAGAATAAAGAATACGTTTGAAAATTCGATTCTTATAAGTGCAACATATTCAACCTGCCAGATTTACCAAATTTTCTAGTGCAAAAACACTGCAAAATTTCTCTATAAACTGTGTATCTTCTAGAAAGATTTAGATATTGGGATGAATTAGAAAGCAATATGTTGAGAATTAATATGGTTTTGTAATAGACTACTTGAGAACCTAGGACAGAACAAGTCCTTAGTTACCCTAGAGGATCTGTCAAACTTAGACCAAAAACAACAGTTCTATATCAATTCAATTTTATCCTGTGTTTTTCGTAAGAACGAAACAATCATAAATTCTTTTTCCAGATTACTACTACGATTTTTCGATTGGTATTGTGTATTGCTATACCAGAAAAAAAAAGTGTTTGAACCAAATAACAGAAGGTATAGTTTCTAGTTTCTAGAAGTCTCATTCAGTTATGGGGACCAACTTTTGAAACGTCATAAGAAAACTAGGTCGTGTGAGGTATCATAAATGAACTTTAAAGTTAGTTTATTATATATAGCTTATATACAAATTATATATAACTTTTAAAGAGTTATATAAAACAGAAAGTTGGTGATATTGGTGCTAGCAAAAGTATTGGAAAAGTCTTTTAAAATCAAGTAATTTTTGTCTGAATTGCCACCAACTGTAGAAACTCAGGATTCCCTTTAACTGCCTTCGATCATGTTAAAGACTAAAAAAGTTTGAGACAAAAGTTATTTGAAAAGCAAATATTAATTACATTCTGGTGAGTGACATGTACTATGTCACATTCCATGGACAGATATTCCATATTTGATAGGTGTCATGATGTTAGTGTTTTGTAGGGTTGACTGCATCCTTGTCTTCATATTGACTATTGTACCTAAAGTATATCATAGGTCTGAGAGTAAAGCATTGTAACTCAAGGGTCCTGGTTCAAATCATGGTAGTGGCTGTAATTCTTAATTTATTTAAAAATGTGCCTTTGGTGTTAACATATTTTTCAACGTCTTTTTTATTGTAGGGTCATCCGATGCCGAACACGTAGTCCGTAGTTTAACTATCTTCAGTCATGTTAAAACTAAAATTTATAACATGAGTCTATATGCGGAGAAATTTCAACCGAATAAGTGAAACAGGCATTCCCAACCACACCGTGTTAGCAGGAAATACCGGTGACCTGCACCACATAACTGAATCATTGAATAGTTTCGCGTAAAACCAGCGTAAAACCAGAACCTGTTATTGACAATATTGACATAGGTATCGTTTATCTCTTTTAGCAGATACTAAGAAATTGTTCGTGGAAGAGAAAATGCTACTGCAAATATGATTCTATATTTATCGAAATCACAACTCCGATTGCCAATGAATTGTGAATGATTATTGAACAATAACAATATTTGCAAAAATAACTTGAATTATGAACCAAACACAATGCTTGTGTTGCGTTAAAAACAAAGTGACATATCAGTCATCACAAAACCAGTTGGAATTACTTATGTAAATAAATTATCATTTATTTTGAAAAAAAAATATTCCACTATTTGTTTTCCATTAGATGTAATCATTCGTAAGTGTTGTGTAGCTATTAGTTTGAACATTCACTTAAAATGTTATTAAGAATAAAGCAAAGGAAGCAGGATATTCATGCAAAGCAAGGTAGACAGAATGATTAAAATCTCTATTATGAAACAACGTGAACTAGATCAAATCAAGAATAATCCAGAAACAGCCTGCCTACAGCCGATTATAAATGAAAAAAAAAATGGGATTAGATTACTTCCGGAACTTACTTCCAACACGTGAATAGGCCAACTACTTCAATTTGTGTACATATTGCTATGTCAAGGATTTTATTATTCTCTATTAAAAGTATATACGCATTATTAATGTCAATGTTAAATGCCTCTATTTCACAATAACTTTTACCAACATTCAGTACGAATGAGCGAATATATGGAAATATCTCAAAATAAATATTTCTTTAAATAGATCCAGTAATTTAACTACTTTTCATCTTATGTTTTTTTTTGTTGCCACTTTTATTATTGCACATATAAGATGTGCGGTCTTCCATCCATAACGAGACCAGACGACCTGCTTTTGGCGGAACTTTTGCCGTAGGTCTAAAAGTATCCGGCTTTTTAAGAAATGTTATTTTTTACAGAATTTTTAGTTATCCGATTCAAACATTTGTCAAATCGTTTGTAGAAAACCGGTTTATAAAATTATTATAATTTTAAAACAACATTTTGGGGTTGGCATCGGTTTTTTAAATTAGTTTGGTTTTTCAAAAAATATGAGTTACTCATTTACGGTAACTTACATACCACACTAAATATAAACTTTAAGATTTATTCATTTGTCAACAAGGCTCTCAGCTAAATGAGCTAAATTACTACAAAACAGTTCCTTCTGGCAATTGAAATCAAAATTGCAATGATAATACGTATGTATATTGTATAATTACAGTTCGTTTGAATAATGGCTTCATAATTCAAAGGAATATTTCTGTATATTTTTCCTGTTTTTTGATACTATTTTGGATTACAAATTGAACTGTGAAAACCGCGTGTCCCTGAGGTCAGTGGTGTAAACGTAACAAGACGATTAAATGTTAAAAGAAAGCAATTAAACAATGTTAAAAGAATTTCTACCGTGTAAATAAATCATCGCTTTTGAAAATGACTGAAGTTAGAAATACGAAATACTTTTGAATATAAAGTGTGTTTCATTTCCAAGCATTTCAAATTTGTAGCTTAAGCAATTTCCTGAAATTTTTAGTCGAATCTTTTTTTGTCAACTTTTTAGAAAGAAATATATTGAGTGGTCACGTTTCTTTTTATACGAACTGTGTAATAATAAGGACTTTGAAAGATTTGCAGCATTTTGCGAATCGGAATTTTTATTTTACAGACTTTTTTGGAGCATTCATCTTTACAGATTAGAATTCCAGAAGAAAAGGAAGTGTCGACTGAAAATCTTCGAAGAATACATACACTTTTCTCTTCTAACTTTGTCAAGGGTTTCTCATTAGTTTCGTACAATATTAGATAATTAATTTATAGTTTATAAAATATCGATTTTGGTCCCCAACCGGCAGGAGCGCAAATATAAAATTCACTAGTCTTGAGATTGTATTAACTTTGTTAAAGATTAGTTGGGGCCTCGCAGAGGGGAGATTAAATCTGCTTGCAACGTTAATGTACGGAAATGACTTTACAAAATACTGCTTTGGGGGCCCCTGTTATTGGGGGCCCTGGGCAAACGCCCATTTTGCCCATGGGATAACACGCCATTGATTACCGACTAATTACTTGTACAAAACCAAATCTAAGCAATTTGATAATGGTAGTGACATCTGTAGGCTGATCTCACAAATATTTGTATTCCCGTCTAGCTCGCCACCACACCGATAGATTGGTAATTATCAAAACTAGGCAGGTATTTGTTTATTCACAAGAACATTTATATATAATATATATATATATATATATATATATATATATATAAACTTAATTTATTGATTCGAAAAAAATGAAAACAAATTATAAACATTTCAAATATAAAAGAATTAGGGCGACAATTTTGTATAGTGGCGCGCCCTATAGCGCCAATCAACAAGCAACATATTTATTTTCTTTTTCTGTATATTTACCTGTCATTTGTCACTTTATTGTAGGGCATTGTATGGTGCGTTCGAGTTGCAATCGTTGTATGTTCAGTCAAATTTTGTATATTTCGCGCATTGAATCTAATGGCATTACGCCAAAAACTGAATTTAGTAGATAATTTTAGCAATAATTGCGTAGGATAGTTGTTGAACCCAAACCTATCTTCGTAGACGTATTTACCATTTGTAAAGTGTTTAGTGTTATGTAGAGCATCAGACTATATTGTAAACAACAGATTCTTAGCGTAGCGTTCTCCACAACAGTAAGTGTATAGTCTCCATCTAAAATATCTATTATAATTGTGCGATGTTCTGCAGAATATGAGTGCACCACCGCCACCTTGTGATTGGCAAACCACTCGACGGGAAGTTAAAGAGCGAGGGCAGTATTTACTTGAAGCAGGAGTATGGAGTGATTGTCGATTCATAGTTGGGACTGAACCAAACCAACAAGTACTCGAAGGACACAAGCTGTTTTTAGCTATGGCCAGTCCAGTGTTCGAAGCTATGTTCTATGGTGGCATGGCGGAAAAAGATCCCATATCGATTCTCGATGTTCAGCCGGATGCATTTAAAGCACTATTAGAGTAGGTTCTGCCTTTTATATTTATGATACTACAGTCAAAGTCAATTATAACGTCGTGACGCTGAAATATACCTGTACTGTAAATTTTTCAGATATATTTATACCGACAAAATAAATTTGACTTCATTCGATCAGGCCTGTGAGCTTTGTTATGGTGCAAAGAAATATATGTTGCCGCATTTGGTCGAAGAATGCACAAAATATTTGTGGTCCGATTTGTTTCCGAAAAACGCATGCCGAGCGTACGAATTTGCGAAGCTATTTGAGGAACCTGGTTTAATGAAGAAATGCGTTGATGTAATATATTTTGATTAATAACTAGTTCTTTGTTTCTAATGAGGGTTCTGTTTAGATAATTTGCCATCAGACACAGGAGGTCTTATCAGAGAGCAGCTTTGACGATGCTGAGCTAAGCACAATACTAACTGTCTTCGATCAAGAGATCTTGAACATCTCATCCGAATTGGACTTGTTCAACGCCCTGTCGAGATACGCCCAACGCCACAATCAAACTTCAGGTGCGAAAGTACCTAGACTAGACGGTATAGGTAATTGTGAATAATTTTATTAACTCTAGTTTGCCGTTTCTTGATTTTGTTTGGAAAGTTGGCTTTTAACTGTTCTAAAACGGCTTAGTTAATTTGTTATGTTCTATTTGGTATGTAGTCCAGTTAATAGGAGAACTTTGTCTTGTAAAAGGCGACCTTTTTGAAGAAGTCCATACTTGATAATGTAATAAATTGGGGACCCTAATGTGTACCCTAAGCCTCCAACAAGTTCCTTGAAGCGTCACTATCTTACAAAAATTTTCCAAAACAGGTATATTCAAAATCTCGTTTCCCATGCATCTTACGAAAAAATGTCTCTACACAAATTTTTAAACCATAAAGTTGCCTACCAGTTTTGTATCGAACAAATTTCTGTCAGATTAATAGTTGACAAAATATATCACAGAAAATTGTGGTGCTTTGCACCAGACCAGTGCTGTGGACTCGGTGAAAGAAACAGTCGACTCTGACTACAGCAAAATTGAATATTTTCTTGTACAATATCTAAATGTTGTTTTCTATCTTGTAATATTATTAAATTAATCATATCTTCATTCTTCATTAATCAATCTCTCTTGATCGATCTCTTAAAAAAAGTGAACTGATTTTGCCCATTCATGAACTTGTCCTTACTTTTTAAGAGATAAGCTTGTATACCAACTTTCAGATCAATTACTTCAAAATTACGGCAGTTATCGTGTACACTGTACACAGATAGACATTGTGGCAAAGTCAATATTCCCTCACCACAGTAAATGTGGAGTATAATAAATAAATTACAATATACAACAACAATCTTGCTAATCATCACTCACCACTGAACGTTCTTTCTAGTTTGTCTACTGAAGTAACGGATCATCTCGCATTGTATTTTTTACAAGAATCAAATGATGTTGGAGTTGAATATATTTCTGACTCCACTCACTTCTGAACTCTGACCCCAACTCCACAGCCCTGCTTTCAACCACAGTTTTTGGCAAAAAGATATTGATTTTGAGGTGTATGAGAAATTGCGTCTCTTTCATAATTTTTATTTCTACTGGACCTACCAACCTACAATATATCTTATAAAAGTATACGATATTTTTTTGCAAAACGGTATAATTAATTGTTAATTCTCCAATCAGCAAACCCAACGACTGAAGCGAGCCCTCCAAGATATCCGACAATAAGAGACGTCCTAATGAAAATTAGGTTCCTTACGTTGACTCCTCAGCAGTTTGCCGAAGGTCCTGCCACATCTACTCTACTCTCGCAAGCTGAGAAATTTGCTATATTAATGAATATTTCATCGCCCAACACTGACGTAATCATGCCTCAGGGTTTTTCTACGTCAACAACTCATCGTAAGCGACGTAACAGTGCAACCATTACGGATCCCCTGTATAATGTAAGAAATATACATTTTTTTTTAATTTCGCATCCCTTAAATTGTATATTTTTAGCAACAGGGTAATATGATGGACACATCTAGAACATCGATGATAACTTTTTATAATCAACCAGGCAGTTCAACCATGGCAGGGATTGAAGGAAATAATGAATCCACGAGGAAATTATTCTGCACAAGACAATTATTACGAATCACAGAATGTATGAATACAAGTGTATTGGATTGTGCTGTCACGTTTACATCTGATAAAAATGTTTGCGTATATGGAATTCAGGTGAGAAGAGTTGACGATACACAAAATAGTATATTATTATACAAGTTTTATAAGACGTCAAATTGGTGCACGAGTTGTTTTGGGCACGACGAGTGTAGCGAGGAGTGTCCAAATGGAAGGAGTGCGCCAATACGTCTTATAAAACGAGTGTAATATACTATTTTTTCTACTTTGCGTCATTAATTTTATATAAATTTAGAAATTTAGATTACTATATCGCGCTAAATTAGAATCTGGGGTATTTTGCGGGTACCACGTGGCAGTACTGTAGTAACTGTCAACTTCGTTAAGGATGAGATCGATGAGATAAAATCATGACAAAATCTAATTGTGAATAATTTTACTTTACTTTAGCCTACAGGTTTGAATAAATATTCAGCGAGGTCGCAACGATGATCATAATGGAGCTTGGGGCAACACTTTTAACCCTACTGTGATAAGTACATGAAACTTAACCTAAAAAGTTAACAACTTTAAAATAGTGGTTTCATAAGTATAATAATCAGAATAGAAGTGTTTGGCGGTGACTGATTAGTTACTTCGAAGAACAAGAACTTACTAAAGAATTGTTATAACGCTTAAAGTTTAATAGCGGTGTCTACCTAATTCCGCTATGTAGCCGTTGCGGCTTATATATTTACAAGCACTTATAATTGAAACCCAATTCTAATTTCGGCAAAGTAGTTTATTAGAATAAATTATACTTAGTAAAATTACATGTGATGGAGGTAATACAAATACGTTGCACACAACCAGAACTAAGACGAAGTCGAAAGCGACGGACAAGAATGAATACGAATTGAACCGAGCATCCAAGCGTCCAAAATATTACCGAAAACCATTTATTGCGCATATATAATCTCGCAGCAGTAATTAAAATCGTTCATATCTACGATGTAGGTTTGATCTTCGCATAATACCTTATTAAAGTAAATGTGGTCCTTGAATTATATCTGAAAAGGGGATTTGATGTTTAGTTGAAAAGAATGATAGCGATCACTTACCAGGGTCGTAAAACATCACCGAAAGCGTCATGCTGGCGTATTTTGATGAACACAGCAAAACTAAGAAAGCCCCAATCCTTTGGCCATACTATAGCAGGCTACACCCATGCTTAAATATGTATAGAATATTGATACTTCGCAGTTTATGCGATTGCAAGCGACTAAGAAGATGCAGTGTGTGGTTATGTTGGGTTATGTATTGTACGTTTGACATATGGCATTTGATATCAATGTGTACCAATCTTAGACAAAAATGTTACTGTTTTCGTTATTACAATGTGTTAATTGTAACACCGAAAACAGTGTTACAATGTGTGCATTGTGAATGCAAAGTAGAAAAAACTATTTTTTTTTTCACTAGTCATTAAATTTTATCACTGCTTTTGTGTTTGCCCAAGGTCAATTTTGTTCAATTAGTTGATCTTTGATATTTATCTTCCGCCATTTGATGTATCCCTATCCCTACTATATACTAAAAGTCTAACACAGTCCGCGCAAGAAGTTTACGAAAATCGGCGAATCGGGGGAAGGGTCTGCTCCTCGGAGAAGCGAAAATCGGCGCCGTGCGGCGCCGATTTTCCGCCTAAAATTGGATTGTACAGCGCATAGGCTTTTGATTTCGTCCAATTTCCGGCCAGTTCTCGTTATTTTTTAACTCGATTAGGCTAAATTTATGGAGTATCGTTTGGGACTGTCCTCGCCAGCGTGTCGTCATGCCAATCGATCGCGGTTGCTAGGCAACGGCCGCGCGCTTCGCGACGCGGTCACCAGACGGCGACACATCATGTCGCTATTGAGGTTACGCTACGAAGCAATAGATGGCGCGCCCGTAACCGCTTCGAACGTAAGAGCATAATCACGTCGCGCGTGTAACATCCGGGCATTTTGTCTCTCTCTTAACGCTTCGGCGATCTACCTAGGTCGACCAGCAGGCCTATTAGGCCTGCACATTCTCCTAGTTCTTTGACTAACTGTGTTATTAACTTAAGAGACAAAGGCACTTTGAATTATGAAACATTTACAATTTTCGCGGCGCCCTTGTGAAGACGCCGTGGCTCCCCGGGGCACCGCGGCGCACAGTTTGGGAATCACTGGCATAACCATATTGACAACTTTAATAAATTGGGTCTACGAGGAGGTTTACCTCCGACGCTGCAAAATTGGTGCTCCTTTTCCTTCTTTTTTCTTTTTCGTTTGGTTTTTTGTTTGTTATTAATATTGATGCGAGAAAAATTGGTTGGCTAGCGACAACATTGACGATAGGTGAATATATCGACTCTTAGCCATTGAAAATGTCTATATAAAATAGGAAATTGGTTTCATTAATGGCTAGAAGTTGGCCAATGATTTGTAACTTATACCAAATGTCAGCCAATATCGATATTAGTTTGTCCAACTTGGGTACAACTAATCACATAACCTTCAAACTGAATGTTCTAAAACAAGCAAACTAAAGTTTTGTATATTTAGTAGTGTTTTCAATACAATACTAGATTTTGGAGTGTTTACTAAAGCTTTTGTTGTGTGAGTTTGCGCATATTAAAAGTCGGATGTGGCAGCATAATAGAGTCAATTTGACAGTTCCTGAGCCAGTGCGGCCAATATTGAAATAAAAAATATTAGCTAATTTCTTGTACAACTTCTGGTACAATATCTTTGATGGTCCAATTGACATTGTTGTAGGTTCCCGCACAAGTACTAATGGACGAAGAACGGCATCAACAAGACAGGAATCACCTGTACAACAGTTCCTATACAGAATTGTTGTACGCCCATTTATTGGATGCAGATGGCAGTCGCTTAACGTACACACATTTTACAAGTCGAGTATCATTCCGATCACTGATTGACATCTCATTTAACAGACCGGTGTACATTCAGAAAAATAAGGTAATTTAATGTATGATTTTTGTTTTGCATGCTAGAATTTTGTTTGAAATTCTCTACAAGTCTGAATTATTTTTACTTATTACATGATTAAAAAAAAAAGATTTATTAAAATATAATAACATGCCTTTTCAGTGATAATTTTTAATTTGAATATTTTGTTGATTTTACTGTTCAAAATAATATCACTACTAGATAATTAATGTTAATTTTTTTTTGGTTAGGTTTACAAGGTCGGTGTTGTTTTGAACAAAATTGGATGGTACCCTATCGGATCGTACCCAACCTGTTCGTCATGCAATGGTATAGTCTTTACCTTCGGGCAGGGGCAATTTGGGGACTCGGTAAGGGACGGCCTGATTCGTTCAATAATTTTCTCTATTGCGCCACCCAATCAAAACACAAACTCCAGTACGGTGGTGTCTGGCGAACCCGTCAAGATGGTGCCACTATAAGCGAAGAAAACGGCAGTATTGTACAGCATAATCAAGGAAATAAACACATAATTCAAGCTTTCTGGTATCAGTTTTTCTTTTACTTTTTAATGATTTAGTTTGCAGTGAAATGTGTATATTTTCTCTGTTCTAATTCTAATTGGTATCGTAGTATAGATTATTAGTTACGCATTGGATGATATATTCAACTATTAAATGAACATTCTTGTTTTATTTATAATTTCTTTTTATATTTCCTGTGAATGTAAAAAGTTTACTCAAAATTAGGTGTAACGTTTCATTTTTTTACAATTTCTCTAAGATTATATTTTAAGAGTATATCATTTAACAAGCACGTAATATAAGTTATATTTGCAGAGGATGAAGTTTATGCACTATCCAAAGACGAGTGTAAAATCATCGGGGAATACGTATGTTACAATTGTATTATTTATGACTTGGAAATGAAATATCATTTTACGTCAAGAAATTTAAATGTATCATTGAATGTGCTCTTATTATACACACAATTTATATAATTGGAACAGAATCTTTTATGACCGGATATAACTGTAATACTAAATAACCGAAATTGGACAACTTTTAAATAAATAATTGAAATTTTAAAGAGTGTGCTGGTAGTTTATTGCTTTGTCGTCTTAAAAGAGTCTTGGAAATTGTAATGGTAAACCATATGTAGATAAATACTGCTTCTCTGGAAAAAAGAGACAACTGATTTAGATCTAATCTTTACGCTCTAAAGTTTAGAGCACTAGCAATTAGAGAAAATAGTATATTATTATACAAGTTTTATAAGACGTTTTCTACTTTGCGTCATTAATTTTATATAAATTTAGAAATTGTGGCTACTATATCGCGCTAAATTAGAATCTAGGGTATTTTGCGGGTACCACGTGGCAGCACTGTAGTATCTGTCAACTTCGTTAAGGATGAGATCGATGAGATAAAATCATGACAAAATCTAATTGTGAATAATTTTACTCTACTTTAGCCTACAAGTTTGAATAAATATTCAGCGAGGTCGCAACGATGATCATAATGGAGCTTGGGGCAACACTTTTAACCCTACTGTGATAAATACATGAAACTTAACCTAAAAAGTTAACAACTTTAAAATAGTGGTTTCATAAGTATAATAATCAGAATAGAAGTATTTGGCGGTGACTGATTAGTTACTTTGAAGAACAAGAACTTACTAAAGAATTGTTATAACGCTTTAATAGCGGTGACTACCTAATTCCGCTACGTAGCCGTTGCGGCTTATATATTTACAAGCACTTATAATTGAAACCCAATTCTAATTTGGGCAAAGTAGTTTATTAGAATAAATTATACTTAGTAAAGTTACATGTGATGGAGGTAATTCAAATACGTTGCACACAACCGGAACTAAGTCGAAAGCGACGGACAAAAACGAATACGAATTGAACCGAGCATCCAAGCGTCCAAAATATTACCGAAAACTTATACGTTACATAAACTAAGAAATCCTCTACACTTTAAATGTACTATAGCTTCGTACGTGTATGCTGATAAACCATTTATTGCGCATATACAATCTCGCAGCAGTAATTAAAATCGTTCATATCTACGATGTAGGTTTGCTCTTCGCATAATACCTTATTAAAGTAAATGTGGTCCTTGAATTATATCTGAAAAGGGGATTTGATGTTTAGTTGAAAAGAATAATAACGATCACTTACCAGAGTCGTAAAACATCACCGAAAACGTTATGCTGGCGTATTTTGATGAACACAGCAAAACTAAGAAAGCCCCAATCCTTTTGCCATACTATAGCAGGCTGCACCCATGTTTAAATATGTATAGAATATTGATATTTCTCAGTTTATGCGATTGCAAGCGATTAAGAAGATGCAGTGTGTGGATATGTTGGGTTATGTATTGTACGTTTGACATGGCATTTGATATCAATGTGTACCAATCTTAGACAAAAATGTTACTGTTCGGTGTTAATTGTAACACCGAGAACAGTGTTACAATGTGTGCATTGTGAATGCAAAGTAGAAAAATAACTTTTTTATTTATTAATCAAGTAAAGGAGTCAAAAATATTCAAATCAGATAAGTAAACAGATATTTCAACCATCCAAGAACTGGAGTGGAATGGTGGTCAAATGTAAACAGATGATACAGATAGCAATCAGTCAGCTGCGACCAAACAACATTATGACTGGTTTTTTTCAAAGATAACCTCATTTTTATACAATCCGGGAGACTCTTCTACATATATCTAAATAACTGTTAAAAATATTATTAACTGTTGATTCACAAAATTCACACCGGATGTAGATGGCACCACCACAAACATGTTTGTTTTTATTTCGTATTTATTATATTTGACATATGGTATAACTTAAATAAATATTTGATAGTGATAAACTTCTTCTTATGGAACGATTTATATTCTTATAGGAAAGTGTTTCATCGGACTTTCACAGAGATTTATGAGAAAATAAAACTATACGTTTCTTTATTATTTATTTTAAGTCGAGTCTACTTCAATAGAACATTATAATAAATACTATGTACAAAATAAAATTCATTTGACTTTATTTATCCATGTTGGATACACCACAGATCCGTAATTATACACCCGCTCCATAGTTATGTCCTCTTCGAACAAATTTGAACAATTGTAAAACTTCTGTAACTCTTCAATTGCTCTATCTTCAATCTGTCGAATAATTTTGGATTAATATGATAATTCAACGGGTTACAGAATTATTTTACCTGTGTGTACATTAATGGCTTGGATATCATTTTATTAAAGTTTTCTTTTTGCTGTTTCTCTTGCATTAAAATTTCACCCATATTGACAGTTTCCACTTTTTCTGGAGATGTTGCTATATCTGACATTTCATTGATCTTCCATGGGTTTCTTGGTGATTCTACAATTACTAAATAATATGATGTTAGTTTATTGTATAATAAAACAAAGAAAGCAATACCTGGTTTAGTCATAACTTCCTTTACGCTTTCCTCAGATGCTTTCCTTTGTCTTTGGGACAATTTTGGCATTCTATGTTTATCGACACTGTTTTGCCTATTCATTTTAACAAAACCTGTCAGTTTTGAGTTGCCCAAGGAAGGAAAATCATCTGAAGTGAAATCATTCTTTGGACTTGATGACAATCGCACAAAATAGTGTCCTTCTTTCTCCTGCTTGATTTTTTGTTGAGCATTAGTGATGGCTTTGATACGTGTCATTGCAGGGTCGTCTTTTCTTTCCGAATCATCAAAACTCGAGGAATAATTAGGTGAACTTGCGTTCTGTTTATCTACAATGTCCTCCTCAGTAAAACTGTCCCTTGTAATACTGTCTTTAATGTCGTTAAAACTGTCTCGCAAATCATTAAAGCTATCTTTATGAGACCGCAATCTACTCCGGTGTGACTTTGATTTTGTTTTAACTTCGATATCCAAATCCGTGGAAGAGATAGGGTACAAATCAGCAATCATTTTGACATCTTCGTCGTTTGGGGCGGTACTATATGGAGTTATAATTCTGTTCTGCATAATTTCAACATTAGAACAATAGAACTGTGTTAAATCATCCAATAATTCATCATCTAAACATTCCAAAGATTTCAGCTCAAGATACATTGCCATGTTTGAGCAAATGAATGTCATTACATACTCTTTCAACTCATTGGCATTGTATATTGCAGATATTGCTAACAGCTGGACAGCATTTTTCAATGTTAACATGCTGCATAGTACGATTTCACATAGGCTACGTAGACGTGCAATTAAATATTGATCGCTTAATTCCAGCAAATGACAAACTGTATCAACATCTAAATTATATGCGGATTTTATATCGTCAGTGTATATGTATTCTAGAAAGAGTTCTAAAACAACGTATGTAAATGGTAGTTGGATCTTGCCGCTAGGTGGGGTTGTATTCCATCGATTAGAGTACATTTTCTGGAAGAAATCCACACGGGCGACTAGGATGCAACGATGTGCTTTAAGTACTTGGCCGTTTTTAGCAACTATCGATATATCATGCAAGTCGGAGTGTTTAGAGCTATCATAAGTCAAGTTTCTGGTATTAGATATAAGACCTTCATCACTTTTTCCTTTGCTAAATTCGATTCTTTCACAGTTGATGGTCAACTTTGAAAGCCTCTTTTCTAAATCACATACTCCAAATTCTTTTGCAACATCTTGTAATAATCGAACAGCGTTTTTTCCACTTTCCTTTCCATTTACTTCAAGGAGATTTCTTGGACATTGACCAACTTTGCAGAGAGTACAATCACTTGTATAGATCCATGTTAGCAACTCTTGAAATATGTCAGGGTGGATGTTGTTGATTTTATTCATTGTGTTAAGAAACTTTTCATTCATGTTGCTTTTATTGGCTAGGATGTACCTGTGCGCCGCAAAAGTTTGGTAACTGACTTGAAATTGGATGTCATGAATATAATCATCCGAATCAGACTCATCAAGCAGCATCTTATAATCATATTCAGCAGAACTCACTATAGGTGTAGGACACACCAAACCTGATTTTGGATCGCCCTGTAAAAATTATTATAATTAGTAATTATTAACATAATTTATATGAATTATTAGGCTCAATTGAAGAAGAAAGTTTTTTTTGTAGTGAAAATGGCTGGAATATCAGCTTAAGAATACCCCTTTTCGTATTTACATGACATTTAGGAACAGCCTGTATAATTTTGAATTCCGAGATATCCTCTACTAAATTTAAAAGACAAAATGCACTGGCCTATTTGCAAAATAAATTCAAAATATGGCTGCTAGTGAGATCTATTATCAAAATTTAATTTTCTTACAGATAGAAATATAATTAAACTTACCTGTATAATGGCAAAGTTAGACCCTCTAGGGTCAGAAGTTATTGATATTGCTTTATGCACATGCTGTAATTTAGCAAGTTTAATATAGTGACACTCATCTTTTTCTAAAAATTTATTAAAGATGTTTTGTTTTGGAGTATTGATTTGTGGATCTGTTTTCTTCTTTGGCTTAATGGTTCCGGTAAAAGCTTCCCCTTCGTCATCGATAAACAATATTCCATTAGAAGTGAGGGTGACTTGCGTGGCAATCACTTCTCTATTTAAAGATAGTATGCATTGTGTTAAATAAGGACAGCTTTCTTGCCAAAGTAGGATCTTCCCGTGACGAGTCACCACAGCAATTTTCAACTCTGAATTCTTGTCTGCCAATAAGCTGGTATCCAACGAGGTATTCAATTTTCCGCCGATGACAGCAACATCGAGCAACTGTTGTCTGAAATGTAGCGGTAATACAAAGAAAACAATTATGCGTTGACCTCTTACTTGGATGAGACTGTTTTGCAACGATACTCGTGGAATATCAATAAGTCACCTGTTGATGTAAGTACGACTGTTGCTCCAGAACTGGTGACCACCTTTTGAACGTCAGATTTTATTTTCAGTTTTGTAACCAGTTTTGGAGTTATTATGTATTTATCAGATGATGCATCATGACCCAATTGTCCGCCATGTAAACCCCAAGTGAACAGTGTCTTGTCATTCCAGACAGCAGAATGGTATCTCGATGCAGAAACTCCCAGTGCGTTTTTTATATTTGTGAGCCTTTTTGGAGACAGTTGGATTGGCGGTGGAGGATTTATTCCAAGAACACTATGTGTGTTTAACCCACAAGTCCATACCTAAAAATGATTTGCATACGTTTAATTTCTGAGGGTGTGAGCAAAGATAAAAGAATATAAAGATGCGACGCTTCGGGTCGGCTCTGATTTAGTGGGGTCCACATTTGATGACCTTGAACGCATGTGAGCTTTAAACCGTTGACCAAACAAGACGGAAATTTTAAACTAACGAATACAATGCACGATGAACGGCAACGTTACCGACATTAGAGGTTATGTAATGCAAATGAAAACAAATCCAATATTCACATATATAAATCAAATAAAACATATCCGATAGTCACCTAAATGGAATATTAACAAAACTCACACTACAGTTTTTGTACGCACACCGATTTCCACTGGGATACCTTTTTGTTCTTTTATCTTTGCTATTGTATCAAAGCTATACCAGTGCTTACCTGTTTTCCAGTATCCGATTTTGTAAGAAATATGCTATGATCTCTTCCAACACTAGCAGAAATACATTCAATATTACTTAGTTGTTTGTCATTGAATGAAATTACCGTTGGTTTTAGTACAGTTTTTTCGAATCCTAACCCCAAACGACCTCCTTGTCCGTGCCCTGAGCTGTAGGCCATCCCGGTCTTTGTTATGATAATACAATGAAACTTTTCTAAGTAGATATGACCAACGAGATCGGCAGAATTATCTTTATGGAAGCTATCCCATAGTTCTGGTATATTACGGGCTTGCTGCATCCCGAAAACATCGTTCACGTTTGTACCCCATGTATAAACAAATCCGTATTCTTCAAACTTATGGAAGGGTACATTTTTCATCGCATGGTCGATGAATGTTAGTCCTTCATTATCGATTAACGTTGTAGCACCTTTAAATCGATAATCAACATTATTTAGTGACTAATATTGCATTCAATGTACCTCCTTGTAGTAACCGGACCACAGCTTGGATTTTTCCAGAATATATACTTCTATGCAGTGGAGTGTAACCAGATTCCAAATCCCTAGTGTTAATGTTAACAGATTTTCTCTTTAGCAGCCATTTGATAACATCAACACGGCCCATAGATGCAGCTACATGTAACGCTGTTCTACCATTATTATCTCGTACCTGTTCACAGTTGTAGCATATCTGTTTTAGGTAAGCACATAGTTCTCCATCTGATACATTTCGTTTGGTCAGTACACTGCTAAGATCATCACCATGTAATTTACTTTTGCAATTTTCAGTACAATCACAAAAATCCATCTAAAATAAACACAAACTATATTTTCTAAATTTCCCAATTAGAGCTACTTACCTCAACGTACAAACGTAGAAGCAAGTTATTAATGATTCTTTACTATTTTTATACAAAAGTGAGGTTATAGATATGTTGTGCAAGATGTCATAACATATTGGACGCCAACAAAACCAAACCTAGTTTAAATTTTCTACGCTAGAGTGGGCTAGTAGTAGAATAGTACCAAAGACTAGACATATAAGACTGGCCACTCCGCGCAAATCTTTATGACCTGCCGCTCAGGGACCTTGAACCGTTGTCCCTTTAATTTGGTTTAGCTTTCGGGCGGGAAGTTTGAATGAGTTATTTTCAGTTTATTGTTTTGATATTCAAATGTCAATTATAATCATTGAAATAAGTGACGTACTCACTGGTCTAATGCTGTTCAAGTTCCAGACCGACTAACTACTTGAAAACACGAAAAGAAACATCGCAATAAATACCGATCAGATAACCAACAAATGTTAACGTCAAAACAAGTGTTGTTTGAGGTTAGAGTTGCCGGTTGGGACAACTGCTGATTTTAAAATCCACGCGTTATTTTGTCGATTTCTACCGAGTACTCACGAATGGGCTTTAATCTGGTTTAGCCCTCTATCTCTCTCGAAACGTAGTTCTTTTTTCGAGTGGCCAGTCTTATATGTCTAGTCTTTGGTACTATCAAAGACTAGACATAGCACCCTTGATTATACCATAATATAGATGGTTACCCAAAAAAAAAAAAAATTGCAGAAACCTGCATACATTGATATGAAAATTGGAAATAGTTAATACAAGATGCGGGTAATATTTTAAGTTAAGGCGTGGCTGTAGTTTGTAACTTAAAAAATTACGGGCACTTGTATTAACTATTTCCAATTTTTAAATATATTTATTATAATTAGAATAAAACACACCTGAAATACTGAATCAATTTATTTCGGGATAAGAATATATTATTACGTATGTACAATGCCGGAAGATTCTTCGCTTGTTCTAAGAGTCTTTTGAACTAAACTATATTTTTATGATATTGAGTCTTACTCAATTGAAGTACATTAATATCCATATTATAATGCAGACTAGGACGTTTATATAATTATGTATATTTTATAAAATAGTACACTCAAATTTAATTTCATATCTGTCATGGAAAAAATGCTCCAAATACAAATTTAACATAGGTCATAGAAAAATATTTATTTGGCTTATCTTATTTTATTACTACAAATTAAAGTATGTACTACTTATCCAAATTTCGATAAGTTTTTACGGTGAAAGATATTAATTAGCGATTATAGATTACGAATACAAATTTAATGTTATGATTTATATTCATTATAAAGCATTTATAGTTATGTACAAAATATCGACAATATTCCAAGTCTTGATTCAAACACATTCAACTTTCTTATCCTACGATATAATTTACTAGTCAGATCGGACATTATCACTGAGTTGTTGGTCTATGTATGTATGTTCAATGTAATTAATACATTGCTTATTTTTACTGGCACTATTATTTTTCTTGTTTCTTAGGGCACCGTCCGAGTTCCTTTAGGTAATTTCCGTATTCACAACTTGGGGCACTACATTGACCATTTTTGATACATCTGAAACAAAAATAAGAAAAGAAAATAAATACATAATCTGTTATCAACTCTATATTTAATATACAAATATCTACAAAATAAAATATCCACTGAGCGCGCATGATAAATCTCTGGCACAGTTTGTTTTAATATTTAAAATTTATCAAACACGTCGATTTTTAGTTATTAACATATGCATTTTCACGAACATTTCATTTTGTGACTGCTGTTACGACTTGTGATGTCAATGACGCTTTTTTAATGGCAACTTTTTATTACCGATCATAGGCAGTAAATTTTACTTTTAATGGTAGCGGAAATATTTTATATCCTTACTTAACAAAATTTACGAGAAAAAGAGCATTGACAATTGTAAAATACTTATAAATCTAGGATTTTGTTGTATTTGAATTTGTGTTTTTGGTAAAATTGTTTACCGTGAAATCGCATGGGGACTCAAACATGTCACACGTAAAGTTTATAAAATGTAAACTGAACCCGTTATTCTAGAAATCTCAAAAGTGTTTTATAGCAATCCTTAATCGAAATCCTGAAACTTTGTTCGTTCACAAATGTTTTTAAAGCATTTACCCCCAGGGCATTCCACTATGTTCATCTTATACACAAATGGTCTACTAAGCCTACCATTAAAGGGATCAGTGTATATGTATGCCGACGATACTTGTATTTTATACTCAGCAAAACAAAAGAGAGACTACAACAAGATATCGAAGAAGACCTACCAAAAATAGAAGCATGGTTTGTTAGCAACCTTCTTACTTTGAACGAAAAAATGACAGAATACACAATATTTTCAAACAAAAGAGAAAAATTACACCTGAGCATAAAAATAAACGGGACGACCATACAACAAAACAAAGAAATTAAATACTTAGGAATAACTATACAAGAAACCCTATCCTGGAACTCGCATGTAAGTACTTTAGTGAGTCTCTATACATCGAACATCAACTATCTAATAAATATATGGAGCAACACAACGAACGCGAACCTAACTAAACTTCAACGACAACAAAACAAAATGCTAAAAATCTTATACAATATCGATAGAAACACTCCAACAACAGTTTGTACACAAACAGACAAATGAACGTATTTCGCTTGTAAAAGCGGAACCGATGGAGAAATCTTGATGCTTTCAACAGACGAATTGTAGAGAATGAAAAGACGAAAAAAATAAACCCTACATGGACTCGATCGCATTAATATTAACGGAGGAAATTCGGAAAAACCGGAAAAATCTGCGTTTTTTTCAAGATTTCATATCTCCGCCATTTTCAAAGTTGTTGCCCAGGCTTTTCGCGAGAAAGTAGCGATTGATGGGTACTTTAAGTATGCACAACCCAGGCGTTGTTCGATAATTAGTTTTTGCACAATTGCAATTTGAATTTTTTTTTATGCAATATGGTTCGGCGACCCTGGATGCGTCAGAGGTGGTCCGATTTAAATTTTTTTAACGTTTTTCGAAAGTAGAAGTATTGTGCTACAAAATGTCTATTCTGATTTTGCGTTAAAATGTTGCGAAATAGGCGAAAAATGCTTGCAAACATGACCGAAAACTGCTGCGCGCTCCAAAGCCGTCGAGTAGAGGGGGTAGGTGGCCGACGTGGGGAAGCGCATATTTATAGTAATCCCAGCGTGCTGCGTGCTTCCCCGAGTCGGCCGCCTACCCCCTCTACTCGACGGCTTTGGAGCGCGCAGCAGTTTTCGGTCATGTTTGCAAGCATTTTTCGCCTATTTCGCAACATTTTAACGCAAAATCAGAATAGACATTTTGTAACACAATACTGCTACTTTCGAAATACGTTTTTTGTCTATAGCAAATTAAGTAATGATATTTGCGAGTCGAAAACACATCACAATTCATCTACGGACTGTTCCACGTGACCTGGGACCGTCGGTTTGCTGACACTATTTTTGTCACGAAAAAATCTCTATTGCCTGGTCTAATTGTATTTTGTTATTTGTATATGTATTGTATCGTGTGTTTTGAAGAGTAAATGTGTTTGCTTTCAAATAACATCCTGTTGGTTCCGCCCGGTATAATTAAAAAAATCATAAAATTATAAGTGGTTGTTGGTTGTTAATTGTTATGATTTTCACTCCTACCATGCCAGTTGTTATGGTTATGGCAATCACTGTGGCAATCACTAAGTAGAAGCATAAATGATTTAAACACACAGTTTGACAGTAATAATTTACAAAAAAAAAGCATGACGGAAACATCAACGAAGTATTTGCTGTACACCATTTTGCTGATTATAGCAGTCTACGTTGCAGTGGATCACAAAACATTGTATTCTTATTTTGATAGAAAAGCTCCAGATCCACCATCCTACAATCCTCGTTTCAAATGTAAACTAGTACTGTTGGAACGTGCTGCTGGAGTGCACGTGCCGGTACGACATCCTCAAACGTTATGCCTAAGAGATCATATACATTTGGTCACCTTTGCAAACTTGGAATCCTTGGGTATGATAACCAACGAACCCCTCATAAGTTGCTGTTATACCCCTTTAGTAGGCAAGGGAAAATACTGGAGTAGACTGACGAGGAAGAGCACGAATTGCAAACCAATAAGGAATATTACCAAAGTAAGCGATACTTTTTTTAAAACTGTTTGTACTGGGCCTGACTTAAACGCAACCAGTTACGTGGCGTTAGTTCAGCCACCACAGAAACCAAACTTTCCAAATAAAACTGATGACATGAACGTTGTTATATTTCTGTTTGATGGGATATCTAGGCGAAGTTTTCAAGCCCACTTGCCCAAAACCGCAGACCTACTGGTGCAGATGGATGCTATCGAGTTCAATAAGTACAACCGAATTGGAAAAAATGCATTCCATAATTTGATGGGTCTCACCACTGGGTTATCCGATGATCAGTTCTTCCTATGTTGGAACAAAGACATGACTGTATCAGATGAGTGCCCGTTCATTTGGAAGAAGTTTGATGAGAAAGGGTATGTGACAGCATTCCTCGAGGATAATTTACATACGGAGTCATTCGATTTTGGTAAACGAGGGTTTCCGAAACAGCCATTCGATTATTATCTACGTCATTTTAACACATTGTGGAGTAAGATTAAGTTGATGAACCAAACTCGGGATGAGACGGATTCTGTAAAAACATGCGTTGGCAATAAGGATATTTTCTGCCATTTCTTGCTTTACACACGAATGTATTTCATAAGAATGAACTTGGATCATCACAAACACTTTACTATTTTGCATTCGAGTAAAGTCAGTAATGAGACGACATTACAAAGTCTTGACGAGGAAATCCACGACTTCTTCGTGTTTCTAGACGATAGCCATGTTCTATCAAACAGTGTTGTCTTCTTCCTTAGCAATCACGGAAATAAGAATAGACCTCTCATTCCTCATGAGAGTCCTGAAGTTAACTTGCCATTTTTGTTTGTATTTCTACCAAAGGGAAAGCTTGGTGACCGTTACAAAGAGTTGTCGACTAGCGTGAAAAATAACATGGAACATCTAACGACAGCTTTCGATGTGCATGAAACGTTGAAGGTTATACTTGATAAAGACTATAACAAACAGTATTCCTACGCTAAAAGTTTGAGTTTATTTTCCAAAATTCCAAACTATAGGTCTTGCGTTGATGCTCAAGTACCGAAGAAATACTGCGCTTGCAGTGAAACTTATTTGACTAACATGGAAGGGAGAGAAGCACATAACATCGCTACTATTGTTCTGGGTCATATGAACAGCAAACTAGCGGTAAAGCACAACAAAGTATGTTCCAGACTTGAATTGCTAAAGATAATTAAAGCCTCTAAGATGTATGTTGACAAAGGTCTGTACGATATCAGAGTGCAATTCACTACAACCCCCGGAACAGGTGTCTTTGAAGTTTTTATTATGGACGTTCTCTATAAATATAATGTTAGGAATATAGTAAGACTATCGGCGTACAAACACGAGACATGCATACTAGACGAAGAATTGGAGCAGTTTTGTTATTGCCCTTATTCAAGAACTGAGTTATGAATTAATTTACTTACAGCCTATCCTTTAAGGAAAAGTATTCTTTTCCTTTCTTCATTCTATCGCAATCAATGCTGTCGTCTGGACATGTGCAAATACATTGATTATATCTGTAGCCTGGAGTATACTCCATCGGACATTTGCACCTATTAACAAATACATTATTAATACATATCACCCTTTATTTTTGTATGACATTAATTTAATAAAGTTTTTCGTTTACCGTCTTATATTTTCCGGTGGAAATCCCGACCGTAGATTACTTGAAGGTACTATGGCGTTGATACTGTCGGGGTGGTGTATTTGAGACACATTCATAGCCGACTTCTCTAAACAACCGCACTTTGTGTGGTTTGAAAATGCTAACTTTTCAACTTTAGGTTGACCTTGGTAATTAACCTGAAAAAATATATTAGTTTATCAATAATAATGTTAACCTCAAAGCAGTAGCGGCTCGTGCTCTAGAAATATGGGGATTGCAACTTTTGTAGGTACATACCAGTTTTCTATAACATGTTTTATATCAAAATATCTACAGAATCCCTAAAATATTGCTAAAATTCTTATAATAGCATTTGAAGACCCAATAACGCGTCGAAAATTCATTAAAAAATATATTATTAATTATTTAACGCTTGCAATTAATTTTATAAGCGTCAATTAATAGCTAAAGATATTATTTTCCACCGATTGAGATGAAACAAGAAGCAAAATTATCCTTGCGATATTTCGAACAAATAATGCTAATAGAACTTTTCTACAACATTTATAGTTTCCGAGTTATAAAATAAATAAACGGAAATTTTTCAAATTTCAAAAATTCATATCTTGATAAGTAAAGGCGATATCAAAAAACGACTTTCAGTTTTGGAATCAGCACGAATCGATTTGAACGGCTTCGAATTTAAATTTTGACCAAAATCCACAAAAATCTAAGGTTCCTTCTGGCAAAAGAAAACTTTTTTGAGGTATCCTTGTTGGAACCGGCTTTTAATTCCCTACCAGAAACCGGTTTCCGTTCCTCTATACGACGAATAGTTTTTGAGTTATCGCCGTTTAAAGTTGGAACAAATTTGTGAATTTCTAAATAATTTTACTTTGTCTGATTTTGACGAAATAAAAATCATAATGTGCGTCTCGATGCTGGGATCAATATTTGCTTATGAGATTTTGCGCTAATACGTATGGTTTATTATTAACAGGGCACTGCGCAGTTAATCGATACGTCCACAGGATGGGACTGACCGAAGACCCTTTATGCAGGGGCTGCGGAGACGAAGAAGAAATTCAGATACACCTTCTATGCCACTGCGAGACCTTCGTTGGGTATTGCCACTTTTTTTTTGCTTAAATGATGTCTTGAGATCTTAGAAATAAGGTACAATACGTTTCATATTGGAAAAAAAATTTTAAATGCTTATTTGATGAACATACGGCCAAGCGTCTAGCCGAGTGTACACACACAAAAGTTTAGCGTGTGAGGTTACAGCCTAGAGACTATACGCTCTTATTTGGAGGAATTACATGCGTGGTGTGAAATATAATATAAAATATTATAAAACACAAAGATTTTGTGGAAATATCCTCGGTACGTTCGTTGAACTGACGCTAGCCGCACAATGTTACAGCCGTCTGATGTAACGTGTGTTGTTCTTGATTAGTTGGTAAAAAAATAGCAGAAATAATTAGTGACATTCTTGAAGGATATCGTGATCGAAAGGAGTCGAAAGGAAGCAGCAGATTTTCAAATAGAACTAATATGACAAGCATTGAATCGTTTGGAACTAGAGTCGCCTCTGCCTGATAACGTATCCACAGTCCACACCGGTAAAAAAGTAATGTCGGTAGAAGATTATTACAACGTTGAAGTCGATGACGTTTAATTATCATCTTTTGAACTTTGTTGTTGTGTTTTTTGCTATTTCACAAGTTGTAGTGTGTAAAACGTGCAAATCAAATGCGAAATTGGCCGAAAGTGGCAACCGTCACTTAGGATTTCAAATCGTGGTTTCTTGTGAGAATTTTGAACAAACTTTCATTCCGATTTGCCCATTTGTTCAAAAAGGATATGAAATGAATAGTGGAATTATCCTTGCCATGCGCATAAGAATAGGTGTAGATGGAATTGAAAAGTTTTGCGCATTCAAGGACCTCCCTCATCAGATTTTTCACTCATTTTACGGTAAAGTTGGTCGCACCATTTTTGTCGCAACAGAAGCAGTTTGCAAACAAAGTATACAGAAAGAAGCAGAAGATGAGAGGGCTAAAAATCAACTGAAAATAGTAAAAAAAAAGGATAACGTAACTGTCTCGTAACGATGGAACATGGAAAAAACACACAACTTTTCTTCTCTGTATGATTGGCGGCGCTTATCAGCTGGAGAAATGTTGTTGATATTCTCATAAAATCTAAATACTGCAAAGATTGCAAATTTGGGAATAAGAAAAGTAAATAAGAAAAGGAATGCATAGATCACGTGCAAAAACTAATGACACTCGTTCCCGCCATTTGACAAAAACCAGTTAGGGCCTCGAAGAAAAGGGGAAGTTAACCCATAATCCTATAAATAAGCTTTCAATTTATGATGCTATTCGTCGTAATCATGATTCAATTGATAAAATGAAGAAAATAAAGCTGGGCGACACTGTATCATAAATTCTGACCGATGAAATGCCGCAGCACGAGAATTGTCCACCTGGTGATTTCATTTTCATTTTCACTTTCAAGTGGCAAAGTAATTGTGGATATTGCAGCAAGTATAGCCATTTGCGTTGTACATTTGCGTTATACTTCCCGAGATAATCTTATATAGAATCAATTCTTTTTTTGTTTTTATGGCTAAGTCGAAAACTGCGTGCAAAATATTTCCGGCCGTGCAACCCTGTCCGCCGGAAGAGGCTTCCTTTGACGTCCTCTAACGCTGCTATTTCTTATTTATTTTTGTTTTTTTTTATTATCAATATTCCTCTAAATATGAACAATAAGGGGCTTTAAAGAGATTTTGTAATTCATTTACTATATTGTAAAAAATATACCTACAAAATCGGCTATTTTTTCTCGCGCTAGAGTGGCATTACCCCTTAATGGCCGACGTACATATCTGGGCGAAGGTGAACCCGGATCAGATAAGAGGAAATGACCCCAGAAAAATCCTGGACCTAATCAAGATGCCTGGAGTTCTGAGCTAAAATTCTTGAGGGCTCAAAGGGACTACTGACCGAAATGCGGGTACAGTGACAGGGACCACCTCTCTAATCTCTAATAGAAAGTGAATATTTGTCGGTGATTAGATGACATCAATACAAACCAGCCGAAAATACACTCAAGGTATCCCTGATAATATTTAAGCGTTGTGGTGAATTGGCTTATTAAGAAAGAAATCTGATACAATACTCTTCTCTTACTACTGTGTACGTACTACGTCAAGAGTATCACTTCAGTAGTGTGTAGTATACAATACATGGTCTCTTTTTTTATAATTCGCCATAAAATAAAGGAAATAATAAGGACTACCATGTGAATTTTTAGTTAATTCACAATAGTGTGTCATGGGATTGTCTTGTATTTAACCACAGTACGTCATTATACTACCTACTTATAATATAATGAACAGGGTAACCGCCTGTATAAACGGAAATTGCATAAAGTTGTAAATTGTAAATTCCTCGCACCATAATGCTTATTATGATTCACCATGGTATGAAGTATGACAGGTGCAAGTACAAATAAAACCTTCCCGCTCATTAAAATGACGTAATGTCCCAGAATTTCATCAATGCGATAATGGCATAACAATTAGGCGCTGCAGGAAATGCTGTACTTTCAAATACTTTCGGTGAAGTCATTCTTAATTTTAATTGTTTCACGTACAACAACGCGCTAATGTTGACATATAAACCAAAAAGGACATAAACGATTCGAATTCTGCATGTAACTTTCAAATCTAAGATTTTGCAATGCTGCTTAAAAGTGGGAGATAGTCTGGATTGCACTTTCTGATTTACATCGAACAGATTTAGAATTCAGGATTCTTTAGTAGATTTGCGAACCGAAGAACGGTTGAATCTAATTTTGATGTATTTCGGGTGCTATTATGTCTCTCCAATTACATAAATAGTAACCAGGAAATGGACTACAATTTCGGTACATTGCTCCCCCACGTATTTGCAACACAGATTCGTCGATTATTTATCTGATGACATAATATGTATCGTATCTCCAAATTTATATGCACACGCTGCTTGAGTTCGGTTTTCACGTTTGTTTGTTAACATTCAATCGAATTCACGTTCTTAGCTTCTAAGTAACTTTGGAATACAACAGCTGTAAAGTGTATAAAGTCGCTAAAGCAGATTTAATCTACGAAACTGTTGTGTCAAACGTGAACAGTGGTTAAATTCAAAGTTAAATTCTTTTGTAATACCAAATCTGTAAATGTTACGAACGTGTATGAAGGAACCCCTCACCATTTTCAAAATATTTTGTTAATGGGGGGGGGGTTGCAAAGTTTTTCACAACGAGCTGCCATTAGAAGTACATATATAGAACCAAATGAAATGAGGGTTTGAAAATTTGTGGACTTATGTTGTTAGATACGGTCGATCTTTTTAACAAAATATTTTAATTTTTTTAGTTACTTCCGGTTTCACCGGAAATTGTGTCAACTTTTTTATTTCAAATGGAATATGGCCTGTATTTTATAGCATTTTTTAAATATTTTTTTGTTAAATCTGTTTAGTTTTGTGATATTAATTTTTTTTCAATAAATAATGATATCTGCAAGATCACTTTCAATTATTTATAAATTATTTGCTGTGGCAATTAGAAAAAGAATTTTTTGGCAAAATTATTGTAAAGGTATTATTACTATTAATTATTATTATTAAGACACAGTTTTTCGAAAACTTCTACCATATGAATGCATTTGGGCATTCTATGATATTTTAAATCAAGTTGGGGTAGATTGAATTTATGAAGTTATGATTTTTTACACCGTTTACCACTAAACAACTAAGTATGTTCGGAGATGCCTGCTTAGTCGTCCAGGTTTAATTATTGTTTTATAAAAATATGTTTATTTAAGAGTGTTTTGCGAAATTCTGCACATGTTTTGTTGACAATATAATCGATATTATTGCCATAGTAACAAGTTTTATTTTTTTAAGGTTACGTAAATTTTATTCCTATTTTTTATAAACTTCGAACTTTACAGCATTACATAAAAAAATGCCGGGCAAAGCTAATGAATAGTAAAATGGAAAGTGAATACCTAGGTGTAATCGACTACGCTGAAAAGATACATACATTGAATGATTAAAACAATTTCCGGTCGAGTTTTCGAAAAAGTTAAAGTCAATAGTTGACAACAAAAAGCTTTTCTCATTCATTTGCAATTTTATAGTAGGTATACCCATTTTTCCCATTACCCATTTTCAAAACGGACTTATTATATTACTTCGTTTTTTAAAACAACTTTTACTCTATATGTAACATATTCGTCTATTTGATCTTTCTCTCAATTACGGGATTGATTCACTTTAGAAGCAGATTTTCAAAGGCGTACACGTGTATAGCGATATTTAGTAGTACCTACATTTTACTAAGAATATCAATTTTTAATTGGGGTTTTTCTATCGTTCCGGTCTTGTAGGCCTTCCGATAGATCAGAAGAAAATATGTTCAAAACTCCGTAAATATCAACCTGTAGAATCAGGATGTAATGACCTGAGTATGTCAAAGTTTAGGTTATATAAAACAAACAATCTATTAAATGTTGTTCCCACTCGTGTCTGTAATTTTGTTTAAACGTTAACATTTCTTGAATGGTTATTCTAAAACTTCATGATTACACAACACTGTAAATTATGTTTAAAAGCCAGAATACCTGGCAACCCTAGTCAGAATATTTTTGCAAAAGCGGTTGTATTCGGTATAGTGTACGTGTACTCAAAAGGCCTACCTAACTGTTTAATTTGCACTTTTTCCTCAATAGTACATGTTAGAAAAGGCTTATTCTGTAATGAACTAATTTGATTCATTGTGTATGGCGCGGAGCGGAACTTTTTGTGTTAGATTTAAACGATATGAGACGCGAAATACGAGTAACACATGCACGCTGCACTCGATTGAGCCAGCTAGAGTTTGGCTCCAAATACGCATACAGAAGGCGACGTCGCTATATTATAGGGAATGTTGGGTACCTGTCATACGAACTTGAGAGCGCGGTCGGTAATACAGATTATCTCTTGAGCCAGTCGAGCAATATTATCGTTTTGACAGCTGATTTAGTAAATATTATACCGGTTAGGTTAGATTTTATTTGATTTTAGACTTATTTACTTTATAAAATAGTATTTGTCACATTTGGATCGAATTCTGGACACAACGGTAGCATCTAATGCGGGTCTCATTGCATTTCAATTATTATCTAACTGTTTCCCCTGACCCTATCGTATCTACGAAATCATAGTTTGACAAATTGCTACAGTAGGTGCAGTACTGTTTTCGGTTGACAGGAAAGGACTTATGGCCCTATTTTTAGAGATAGGTGTTCGTGAAGAAAGGTTATAGCTTAACATGCTAATATATGTAGCTGAGCTGAAAGGCGGTTTGCTTTTTGAATTACATATTTGACTATGTTTTGAGTTAAAAATTTTAGCGTTTTGAACGCAAAACGATAAGAAATACATGTTGGCAACTTGATTATTGTTGAATGACTAACACCTTTGAATTTCGGCAAATTATGAATTGTCGAAAGGAAGTTTGAATGAGTTACTGAGACCAAGTTTACCATTGAGGACAGTTCTGGAGACTGGCTTTGAGAGCAAAGCTATACTCAGGCTTGGCCGTGTTAGGAATTATTTTATTTGTTGGATTAATTCAGATATTGGACCAGTGATAGAAGATTATAAACATGTTATTTGTAAATACATGAGTAAGTAGACTCATTTTTTACTGTTAACGGTTTGTTACAATGCGATAAGCAAAAAAACTGCTATCGGTAAACGGACAGTTCGGTGAGATCGAAACTTGATTCTCGATTCGAAACTATTTTTCATCTTCCACATTCGCTAACAATAGGGTTATATACAAGAAAATCAAAGGTTCGTCACTGTTCAAGTAATATATTGGGCAATTAGTTAACATCCGTTTTTTTTTATAGGGTTATAGTCAGGCTTATTTGCTACTATGTAAAGGTGACTAAACCCACCATCACACATTAAGTCAAGACATTTCGAGTAAGCGACCAAAATTGGCTTCGCGATCGACCGGTTGAATTAAAAAAAAATCCTTTACTAAATTTATAACATTCCATTCCAGCCAACAATGTTGGCTTATATGACTTTAAAACAGCTAATCAAAAATGCCAAAACTTGCAACAGAACTAACCAAAACACTTTTAAATTAAAAAACAAAAACTAAAAATGTTTTTAAGTTATTGATGACTTTATTTACATCATGTATAAGTTTTAAAATGTTTTAAAATGTTTTGTTTATTTAACTTTAACAATAAGTAGTAATTTCCTTATGTTTTTTTTTTATATTTTTCTTTCGTTTAGTTGTGTACCTACTTAAATTTTACTATGTAATTGTAATATACACTTGAATACTTAATACAGTTTGGTTTTGAGCATATAAAATGTCAGTCGGAGGGATTGTTATCATCAAGTATATCCGTTATAATTACCCTACATATTATTTACCACATGAATAGTAACTATAAATCTGCAATACATTATCTTTGTTGATTAGGTGTTGATGCTTTTGTTTAACGTAAGCACTACATGACACCATTTCCGGAGCGACTTTCAAACACGCTTTTCGAACTAGAGATTAACAATGCCATTAGATAGCCACAACTAACTTTATCAAATTTACCATGACAAAAGCTGTAGTGTCCTGAGTGTGCAATTTGGGAACAATGAGCTATAACCACACTCCTCTGACACTTTAAAATGAGTAAATCACCATGTGAATACCAGTGTTACGTACAAAATTTAGAAAGCGCTGTCTAGTATGTAATATATTTGAAGATTTTTTTACTGAATGATTGTGACATTAAAAAATTAATAATACATTAAACTTATTGTATTTATTGGGAGGTATACTGCGTCTTTGGACTGATATAGCACAGAATGAAGCAGCTATAGGTAAATACTATGTAACAGGAAAATAAATGTAAACATACTTACGTAAAAGTAAAGTTGAACTATGGTTTGGTTTGTTGGTCCACACTGTTTCGATGAATCGTGACAGCAACCCGTGTCTTCAGAGCATCGATGCAGGATGGTACAATGAGGTATGTACGTCCTTCCTGGATTAGGATGTTCTTTCTGGATGGATAGAACTTTTGGGACTGGAGTTGAACAACTCATCGCTTTTTGCACTCTTATAAAATGTTTAATTGCTAAATCGGACTCGTTCTCTGAAAGAAATCAACACGTTATAAACAACAAATTTTTGATTACATTTTCTAACTGTAATGTTTTAATAAATAATACAGTTTTTAACATGCATTTAATTTGCAAGATTTTATTTACATATGCAATAACAATTCGATAAGCATTATTAATTGGCGGAGAACGAGATTCTAGGAGACTTAGCTCACGCATCTAAATAACTCGTTATTTATCTAAAACTGCTTTCATTAATTTGTAATTAAGAAGGTCGTGCTGTCAATAATAATCAATAGCTCATTGATTGCACTATTATAGTCAACTGGCCTACTGCGAGTAATAAAATAAATACATTTTATTTTATGTTTTTGATATTTTAGGGAATTGTTTGTTATTATGGATTATGGTAGTTATGTCTAGAAATACAATCAGGCCAATTCTGTAACGCTGTTGTTACGTAGCAAGTGGTTAAATTTCTTAGAAACGCTGTTAAAACATAAAATGGTATTCTATAATATGTATCTAATAATAGAAAAATGGTTTGCTGAAAAGAAAGTAAAAGCACAGCTTAGATAGCGCCGATTGATTGTATAGCGTAGAAAAATTTTTTACTTTTGACATATTATTCCTATATCTAGGCACCTACTAAAATAAAAGCATAGCAACTATTTAATGACAACTTGTGGTGTGTGATCCGCATCGTGGTTATACGTCTTTTGAACGGTATAACAGAATCTAACAGATACCCCTATTGTATTTTTAAAATTATTAAATGAAGAAAAAAAGGCTAAAACGCATTGCAAAAATACATCGAATTTGTAAGAAAAATACTTAAAGTAAACTAGTAAACAATAGAACAAAAGTTAGTTTATATTTACTTGATAAATGTCGCGTTCATCAATTCTGCAATAAAATTCGTAGTAGTAAATTTAAGAAAAAACAATAGAAATGCGACAATATTATTAAAACATACGATAGCTTTCAAACACGACTAGCTCACTGGTTGGGGTCAACGGGACTGAGTTTGATAATACAATTTAAATGCAAATTAAATGCATATTATTAATAGTTTTAATTTCATAAAATCACTTCAAAAAATTACAACCTTAGTAATTCTAAATTCCAAAGGCAAATCAACAATTTGATATTATTTGAAATCAACAATTTGATAATATTGTTGTGTTTGTATAGGGAAAGAAAAATGTAAATTTTGATTCTACATGTCGTCCTTTTTGGCAATGCAACGTTTTGAAAGTCATCGATAATAACGTCAGTGACTTCACATGGTTGCAAAAAATAAAAGACATGAATCCATAAAACTTGGGAGTTTTGCAGTACCTACATAAATACCACAAAATCATTGGTGTGCTATAACTGTGTTGACACAATAATCCACAACTACTTAGTGGAGACTTTTATAAATGTAAGCCAACACACAGAAGCGTGGAATCGGGGTATTTAATGTTCAGATCGTTTACTTTTATTGGTAATTTTTATATCGACTATTTAATGAGTTATAATGGGAAAAGCTGTGCTTACTGCTAAAAGAATTCGTATACGAGTGCGACAATCATACATAGCACGTCAATCGAATAGGCGTGTAAATGTTGGAAGTTGACAATTACGTATCATTAAGCTATATAGGTAAAGTGTTGACAAGTGGACAGCACTTGTTTTAAGTAGCTTTCCTTTTATTGCCGCAAATACTTGTGATGGTTTGCAAAGAAAGTATCTTTCTATAAAATATTTAGGAGGAAACGTATCCAATATGTACTCTCCACACACACACACGCACACACACACATCCACATAAAGTCTGTTACACAATAATATAATGAAAATTGTTTATCGTCAGTTTTTCTTTATCGATTTCGGTGCAATTTGAGAGTGTCCATCCAAATCTGAAAATACAGTTTTTGTGACCTAATCGTTTTGGTTTATTTGAGCTAAAATTGAGTATTTTTTCTTATGGAAGAATTTATAATATTATTTGAGACTTTTAATACATGAAAGATGAGATTTTTAAGTGCTACAAAATAAAACAATATAACCTTATCAGGTTGTTGGTACAGTCATGGAAATAAGTAAGTTCGTATCGCTATCGCAGGATTTGAAAATAGTATGTCGGTTATATATTCGTGTACTGTTCTACCTCGACCCGGCCGCTTCGCAAAAAGTTGTCCGTCACGAGGTGGTTTTTCGATGGATGTAATGTAACGGGATTTAGTTTATTTTTAGCGTGTCCGACCTTTTCCTTAATGTGATATCTTCATTGCAATGTAATAAATGAAATATGATCACTACAGTTAAGTTTACGAGTAGGTAATGTATTTAATTAAATATAGAATTACTTTTATAATAATATTAATAAACATGAAATTTAATAATATGATACGAAAAGCTCATTTTAAGATATTGCGTAATATCATGACACATTATATAAATTTATGTTAATTAATACACATATTAATTACGCAAGTAAATGCCTTTGCCCAGCAGTAGGATGACGGGCTTAAGTAAGTAAGTAAGTAAGTAAATGCGCAAATCAACTATCACTAAATATAGACTATTTCAGAATTGTAATATTAACATATATTCACTAAATGTAAATAAATTCTCTAAATTTAATTTAAATTTACATTTAGGACGAGCATGTATTTTGTATGAAGGACAATGGAAATTTTATATCTGTATTTACTTTACAGCAGTTAATGCTTGACAACCAAAATAATTTAAATTATAGCAATATATACAGGCTGCCCCACGTTTCTTCCGCAACAATTATTTTCAGAAAGTAAATTACTTTTTCAATTCATTAAAAAGTTACAGCCGTTTGAATTATTAACAATATCTTATTTTAAACGGCTCCAACTTCAGAAGGAACAAGAAAACCAATAAGACCATATGAAACATATTACTTTCTACTTTCTGAAAAAAAAACAAAACATTTTGGTATTTTCTTTTGTTCATTTATTAAGACAAATTATTAAAATTTTACTTATAATTAATAATTTTTTATTGTTGTAATATGTATTTATTGTGTTTCATTTTTGGTTTTGCATTGTTTGATAACTAATTAATTTTTTATTTTTCTTTTTTTGTTAAGAGCTCTACAGAAGTTTTATTGTAATATAGTTCCAGTTCAATAAGCACACATTTTTCATTTACTATATATTAGCTGGAACATTATTGGAAATTTTATTTCTAAATTTGTTTTCAAAATAAATTAAGAGGCGTGCATTAACGACGATAATAAGTTAAAAATAATATTTTGACTTATGAATTGTGTACTGTAAGGTTAGCTAAAATGCATATACATTAAAAATGAAGGTCTTTTTAATTTCCAAACAATATAAACTATAACTGAAAATGTTTATAGACATACTTTGTCAAAGTAATATTATAAGTTAATAATATGGTAACATACAGGCGGGATGTAAATTTTAAATATATCAAAAATTACAGCCACAACCTGGATTTGAACCAAGGCCCTTTGCGTCGCTAGCACAATGTCAATAGCTCAGATGGGAGAGGTCCCTGGTTCAAATCGTCAAGTTGTTGGTTTCTCTTACGTATAGCTTTTATTGCATATGATTGTGAGTAATTATATGCAATAAAAGCTATACGTAAGAGAAACCAACAACTTTTCTTTCTGAAGCGTCTCCTTTTGGGAAATTATATACCCGTTACCAACACAATTTATACTCGTCCCAGGTCAAATTTGATGAAATAATTTTTATGTTGTATAAATGTTCTTTTAGATGGTCGTATATTTTGGTTTTTTTTTAAAATAATAATTATAACATTCCATTAAAATTCGTCGAAAATTTAGAGCTTGCTTCCAAAAATTTTTGTAAATTAGTGATATACATAATTGTCATTATTTTAGTTGTCAGATATTTGAAACATATTGCTGTAAAGTAAATACAAAATAATAATATAAAAAAATAGTAATGATACATTCATGCTATACAAAAAACATACTCCTTTCTGTTTATTAAGTTAAACACTGTAAAATATCGTTCAAGCTAAATATCTCGAAAACACCAGTAAATCACGATTAACAAATTAAGAAAGTAAAAATATTGACAACAACAAATTGATTTTTGTATTTATTAACACAAAAAAAAGCTATTAGATGCAATTAGGTTGTAAGTATAATTTGTTGTGTTGTATACAATATCTTGAAATGAGATTTTCATTTCATGTAATCGAAAACTTTTATGTTTATTAATATAAAATTAACGTCATATTTAATAAAAACACAATTACATTGCAATGTAGGTATTACATTAATTAATCACACATTAAGCTAATAAATAGAAACATATAAATCATTATAAACCAATTCAAAGCATTCGAACAAGGTTTCGCAAATAATAAATTTCCGATATACGAGTTGAAGCGTAAACGGACAATTTTTTGCACTTAGCGACCGAGCGGTCGACCAGAATAACAAAAAGCTTGTACTTGGATGTATCATCGACACACTGCTAAAATATTTATAGAACCTACTTAATTCCAAGAGTGTACATATGTAGTTTCAACAGATACAATGTGTATTTGTGAAAAAATTAAAAAAATTAATTATAAAATCGGGTGGTATAGAAGCTACCCTGCTGTGCCGATTGGTACAAGTATAAATACGCTTTGTTTTGCTTGCTTCCGCGCGGGATGTTCTTCTTCTATGCCTACTGAAATTCCCATGGATGCGCATGCAAAATGCGAACTTGTTCGAAAATACGTTTCGTCCTGTTCTCGAACTTTCTGATAAAAATGATAGTTTCTAGGGCATTTGTACGTATATTTACTACATACAAGAATCTGTGGTTTTTGAAAAATCAATTTTTTGAAAAAAAAAATTGGGAACTGACCTCTTAAGCGGTAAAAGACCTGTCATAATTTTCCTTCAAACAATATATGGTGTTTAAAGTTTTAAATCACTGCTGGTAAAAATAATAAGCGTTTGTCCAAAAAATAAACGAAAAATCAAAACAGGATTTGACAGATACTTTCATTCTAATGACAGTAGGTAGATAAATCTTGTTGACAGGCAACGTACTGAGACTTTGAACTCCTGGTTGGGTCAATGAATGATATTTTATTGTTATAGAAATGCGGCACAAAAATTTAGTCAAACTCATTTTGGTTGATAGACACTATAGATCAAGTCCATAGAATAACAGATATCATAGAGAAAGCATTAGAAGAAAAGCGTATTTGCTCAACAATCTTTCTTGATGTGACACAACCTTTCGATAAGGTTTGGCATGAAGGATTGATACACAAACTAAAGAGTATGCTACCTTTACAATACGTCGAGCTGCTAACATCCTATATATCTGATAGACTATTCAGCATAAAACAGATCGATGAATACTCGGAACTAAAAGAAGTCAAAGCTGGGGTACCCCAGGGTAGTGTATTGGGACCAATTCTCTATCTACTATATACTAGTGACCTTCCACAGATGGAAAATGTAACAGTCGCCACATTCGCAGATGACACGGCTCTAATGGCAGTGGGATCAACTATTGGTGAATCTACCAGGAATCTTCAACAAGCTAGTAACAAAATATACAAATGGACCAGAAAATGGAAGACCAAGCTCAACGAACTGAAATCTGTCCACATTAACTTCACAAACAAAAGTATCGAGAACATACCTCATGTCAAGATTAACGACGCCATAGTTCCATATGCGAACACTGCAAAGTATTTGGGTATGACACTGGATACAAAACTAAGGTGGAAAGAACATGTTAAGAAGAAAAGAGTAGAGCTTGGCCTCAAATACAGAGAACTGTACTGGCTTCTGGGAAGAAACTCTCAGTTGTCAGTACAGAACAAACTACAAGTCTACAACCAAGTACTAAAACCCATTTGGTTATACGGCATCCAGCTTTGGGGCTGCGCAAAAAGCTCCAATATACAAGGAATCCAGATCTTCCAAAATAAAGTAGGTACTAAGGAATATGGTTAACGCTCCTTGGTACATACGGAATAGTGACCTGCACTGTGATCTTGGTGTCCCACAAGTCATCCAAGAGATAAAAAGATTCGCCACTAAGCATGAATCTCGCCTAAGCCATCACGTCAACGTAGAGGCCCTGCAGCTACTGGACAACCAGAATCTAGTGAGAAGACTAAAAAGAACTAAACCCTTCGAACTAGTGAATCAGTGAAATGTGTAAAAAGCAGAGCACAGTGAGTGAAGTGTTAGTGCTTCTTGTTTGGGTCAAAGTAAATATAGGGACATCAGTGGATAGCCTATTAGAGACAAGTACCTAGTTTTAAGAATTCAGATTTAAATTGATGGTTAATCTTTTAGATTAGTTTCAATATGTTAAGCATCTTATGCTTATTAATAAAAAAAAAATTTGGTTGATTTTAATTTTTAATCAGAGTTAGATTGAAATAGAAACAATCATTAATTTTATTTAAAACCATTGATTTGTGACGTATTTCTGATCAACTTCTGGGTAACCAGGGCTCAATTAAAGATATAATTCGTTTGATTTTTTACTTATTCTAATATTTCGCCCGTGTTTTTCCAGATATTTTATAAATCTAAAAAATAGGCTTACGATATGGATAAATAGTTAAGAAACAAAAAAATTTACCGACAATTTAAGAAAACAAACTCCATTATTGGAAATCAGTGAGAAACAAATCTCATTTTTTCAACAAATGCTGCAACTGGTTGATATTCGTGTATGTATTTCAATTATTTTATTATTGGTTATTGTCCTTATTCCGCGCTCAAGTTTCCACATTTTCGTAGTCGTCCTCATTTTTACACACATAAGTATCGTAACCCTAGATTTACCTACCCAAGCTGGTATTAGTACATTTCCGAACATCCTGTATACTAAACTATCTGTATAAACAGAGCAATAATTTCATCAATTTAATAATCATAGGCATTCCATCGCTAATGACTTTCAGCTTGAATTATAGCCTGTGCTTTTAAGAACAAATAATGTGCCTGGTCGCCACATGGTCTCGTAAAATTAAACTGTCTGATAACGCTGAAGACATAAAGGCTGCCCAGCCGCACATACAACTGGCAATTGTTTATTGCGTATAAAGCCGGGGCTACACATTCGTATACTTGCCAAATATCAAAAATTTGCCAAGTATACGATTATTTGTGAAAAGAAAAAACCAGTTCTATTCAATTCGTATCGAGTCCACCTCAAAAATAGATTTATATATTCGACGGTCGGCTGTGCGGACGGGTTTTTTTACGACGATTACTTGGTATTTGCAATATCCAGTTGAAGTGGATATAGCAAGTGCTTAGGCGACAAATATTGGTTTCAATAAGTTGCATTTGACGAACATTTTAGTACGCTGTTTAATTTTTCCATTTTTTAATTTCGTTTTGTGTGTAGTAGGCCGTATACGAAGATTGACAATAAGTTTGTAATTATTAGTAAGATTTTTGATTTTTCTAAAGGGCGAAAAGGGCGTAAAATTGTAATTTTGTGAAACCGTGACAGACAGTTTTCCGGAAACCGTCAGACAGAAATTAAAAAAAAATATTGTTGTTTTTGCCTGTCCACATAAATGTAATGATATTTATCTCCATGAAAAACGTACACCATATACAGAGTGTATCCTAAGTTGATGCTTTTCTATGAACAATATAGATGATACTCATTTATGAGCTTTCAAAATATAACCTTTTTGTTAAATAAAAAAGCTACACAAAATTGTCTCTACACTCTCTACTATTAAAATATTTTCAATCGTTTTCGTTTCTCTTCAAGTAATAAATATCATAAAAATTTTATAGACAGCATATAAAATAATTTATTTGGAAAATTATACTTTATTTGCTTGTAGTAACGACCGATTATTTTACAGTCTGTTAAAATTAGATACTGCGAATTAATCATACAGAAAGCTAATGAATCAAACAAATAATCGTTAAAATGAAACAGTTTCGTCAAGATTTGTTTTGTAAATTTCCACAAGAATACCCTTGTTAGTGCGCAGTGAATTCTGCACTTATGTAATTAAAAATATGTCGGCATTATCAAATAAAACCTTACTTGTTCGTAATCAAATTATCAGATTGATTTGAAAAAGCTAATGTGCAAATAAGGCGAACTAATCAAAAAAGTAGCTAGTGCCCATTCGGTACGCACATGTAGCAATTCCTCAAAGAAGATTTTTACGTATTAGTAAATGCTATGTCGCGATGCATCAATGTCCGATGCATTTACTGTTGCAGTGCAACTCTGACGGTCCGAAATCACAAACGAATATTGTAAAAATTTGTTGGTATGGCATAGATTTTTTTGAGTTTTATAAAAATCAACCGGTAATCAAGGATGGATGAAAAATATTCGGTGAACGAACTTAAAAGGAAGAATATCTCACTCATGGAATCGTTTAGACCAACCAATAACAAAAATTTTCGTTTTGCGTGGCAAATATATTTGCCAAATATTTAACATGTGGCAAATATTTGATATTTGGCAAGTATACGAATGTGTAGCCCCGGCTTTAGCTGCATTCTTCTTTAGCTGCCCCTTCTGCAAAGAATGAAACGACTGAGAAGCAGAACCTTCGCTAGCGGTATGAGCACTTTCCTGACATGGAGCACTTATAACATTCCCTGAGGCAACATAACTTCTCCTCACTGTATTACGTCTGTAATCGTGACGTCATGATGGTTGGATGTCTTCATTCGTTTGGTGCTTTTGTCGTGTCTTGCGTGTCGTGTCTTGCGTAAAAACATCATTTTTATCAATTGGATATTCCTTACAGAAACTCGAAAGCTATGATGTCACTAGTTCATTTAGTATTCGCAAAATTGTAGAAGTGGATTCAATAATAAAACTCTGCGCACTCGTCAGTACCTCGTCAGTAATTGTACAGGGACTGTACAATGCTTGCCTTATGAATAAGTAGAAACGGTGACATAGAAAAACGAACATCAAGAAATAGTGTTCAAAAATGGTAAGTTACCATCAAGTAATAAGTGATGAGAGAGACCAAAGAAGGGGCAATAGGGTTTATTAAATATGTTTAATTAAATTCCCGGCCATTCTTTGTTATTTGCAATAACAATATGACTATACTGGAAAACATAGAAAAATGTTTGTTTTTGCGGCTTATGATTTAATAACTGTGTTGATCTAATTGGCACAAGTTCCTAAAATAATCTATACATGGTGATCTATACAGTATGTGAAGCAAGACCCTTCAATTATTTCAGAAATTAATAAATTTATGTAAGAAACGCATTTTTTAAAATAACGCTTTATAAAAAATTACACTCAAAATTACGAAGTTTTTATATTGATTAATATTGGTTTTTGCATTGTCACAGGACTCTAGAAATTACAAAGATCTGCAAATACGAAAAAAGTTTGAAAATAACGTGTTGTGTCGAAATGTTTACGATAAAGTGCTTTTTCTCTAAAATGTGCAACCTAAAATCAAAATGACTCTTTTTTCTCATAGAAATCATTATTATAAGTCTAGTGGAATGATTTTAAACATTTGTCAGTTAATTTCCCTTTGTTTAAACAAATTCTATTTGTTTAAATAATTTGTTTTTCTTGAAAATACGTCCAAATTCGGTTTTCTGAGTTCGAAAACGCAAATTAAGAGTGACATTATTCATTAAAAAATTCTTCCTATTGTTTAAACAATCAATTCATTTTCAACTTTCTTTTAAATCTGGTAGAAAATCTCAAACTTTTTGTTAAAAGAACTAGATATCCCAAGTGATATCATTTTTATATTTTGGGATGATTTCCATTGTTTAAATAATAAAATATTATTCGTTTTAATATCATTTATTCGAAAAAATTGAATTCATTAAAATCCTTTTTTTCGGGAAATTGGGAGTTTCTTTTCAAAATATTAGATTTCCTAATGTCAACCAATTTTATTAATCACATTTCTTTCTCTATTTCTTATTCAGATTTCCTACCACTGTGTCGCAAGATAATGTTAATTTGTTGCTGTCTGGAAACTGTTCCCTGTACTCTAATTTGATGAAATATTGAAAACGAATAATATTCTATTATTTAAACAACGGAAATCATCCCAAAATATAAATGATGACACATGAGAATAACAGTTGGCCAGACCTATCTAAAAAAAATAATTTTAGGTGACTGAATAATTGTTTAAACAAATGTGGGTTTGTTAGGGTATTAGACAATATAGGCAACATATCTCGAACATGAAATTTATAAGTTAATTTCACAAAAAAGCTGACGTTCCTATCATAATTAGAAAAAGTTGAAAATTAATAATAATTGATTGTTAAAACAACAGGAAGAATTTTTTTAATGAATAATGTCACTCTAAGATAATAAACTGTCATTTTGAACTCGGAAAACAGAGTTCAGACTGATTTTCGAGAAAAACTAATTATTTCCGCAAATATAATTTGTTTAAACAAATGGAAATTAACTGACAAATGTTTATAAAACATTCCACTAGACTTCTAGTAATTATTTCTATGAGAAATAAAGAGAATTAAATGATTAGAACGGTTCATTTTCAGAAGAATGTACATCTTTTCATTTGGGTAGTTTTCAGGGCACTGCAGGGGTGGGTTGGGGCATCAAATCCATATGTATAATAGGTTAAATTCTTCATTGGAAAGTCCTCTACAAGTCCTATAACTTTAACATAAATTTTCCCAAACCCCGAACAATTATTCAAAAAATACAGAAAAAGTCTTTTTCCCATGTAAATTTGAGGTCTCGATAGACACCATTACAAATGAAAATTTCGAAGAAAAAAAATACTTGTCCACTTTTTTTGGATTTGGAAACGATTTGGGGAGGATCGTTGCTTCCTACATAGAAATAACCACCCTAGTGTCCATAAAGGTAAGAGTGCTATGTAATAAACATAATACCAAAATACGCCCCCCCCCCCTATGATTTCCGGTTATTCCGTTTTTATTACTTATTTAAAATTGGAATAAAAATGTCTACCACAGTATCATTACATTCATTACTTGTGATTAATCTACAACTGAACAAAAGAATCATCAAAATTGTATGAGCAGTTGAGAGACCTATATAAATGTAAGCTATATTAAATTTTCATTCCAGTTTTATTGACTTAACATAACAAGAACAGAAGCAAGACGTTAAATCTGTTTACCAGGGCCACCTTGTATCATCTGTTGTCGACTTCTATCGACTCGATCCCGAGTTCCATACTTATTCCACTTGTAAGATGTTATGGGAGATTCATGATGATTGCTGGCTTCCTCGGCTTGTACTTCATCGTCATCGACAATGTCTTCATCGCTGTAATCCGTATCGTTATCGTCAGTATCATCATCCTGAAAAGAGATGAAATATCTTCATTATTATATTCGTATCTATCGTTAATTAATGATGAAAGTGTTAGATAGTCGAGCACGCATCCACGCTCAAAGCTGTTAAATGAGATTTATACTTCTGGCATATCTAATTACAGTGAGAGTGTGAATGATGTAACGTTCATGAAGATATATCGCTTGTTTAGTGATTTATGTCCTCTGTTTGGTGAAACTTTATTTTTTTTTGCTCAAACCGTGTCACCAGAAGTTGCAAAACTGCATTGCATTTGTCATTTTGCACTAGCCTACAATATGAATATACTATCTAAACATGTACTCGTCTATTTATACGCGCTTGTTCCCCTATTTAAGATTATAAATTGGTGAATGTTGACACACTGACAAAATATGTGGAAGAGGCCAATGCACTTGCTTATTATAGTTTCAGACATGTATAAGTAATGAAGATAGACGAGTACGATTGTCATACGAATTAATAATGATCATTTTTAATAATAAAAACCGCCTGCGCTGAAGCGGATATATTGCACTAACTATTAATGAGAAGACTGCCCTATGAAGCTATACATTTCTCATAAGAGTTTATGAATTAACTCCGAGGGAAACCAAATTAATCTGTTGATTTGTTGATATGAATAATATTATTTCTCAGATAAATGCTGTCAACAAATAAATTCTTTCTTTATAAGAACCAATATTGTATTGAAAGAAGTAATTGAATTTTTCGTCCCAAAAATGTTAATTTCTCCAACGAAGTAATAGTAAATCCATCCAAGTGCGTAGTTACTTGATCCAAGTAAATATAAGACATTTAATATAAGTAAGTATTGTTTATTGAATAAAAACCCACCAATTATTTAACTGAAGTGATTCTCACTTCTTTCAAGTAATCCCTTTCTCTGGAATAAATATGCGCACCGTGATTTTGTCAAGGCTCGCGCGCCCGCGCGTGGTGGTGGCGCCACGGAACCTAACCTAGTACGAAGACACCGAAGTACCCGTAGGGGATGTGCCTTGTGAGTTATTGGGGATGTGTATTGTGATTTATAGTGTACAATAAACGTTTCAACACGGAATAGTTTGATGTAACGCACGCAACAGTTTAGAACGAGTAAGTAAATATAACATACCTATCTTGTTAATTAGCAATAGAAAACGTGTTTGTGCCAAATCTTTAAAATTCTTACATTAAGTAGCTAAAAATATTTACCGGGAATAAAAATATACACTTCAATGAAGACTGTTTACTTACTTCACCAGAGTAACCACTTTCTTAAATCTAGTAATTATTCCAAGACATAAAATTTCTTGGTTGACGTCAATAATCTCTCGCGTATATATGAACCTACCAACTACTTCAGCCAAGTAATTCTCTCTTCGTTCGAGAGATCACTTTTCTGTGTCTATAATAAACAAATCTGCAAGAAATCAGAGTTCTTAAGCGATTCTACACTCCCTGTAATTGTTTATAATTTCGCTGGCCATATAATTAGAGCTAATGCGTAACAATCTAGCAGTATCTGCGCAGACACGACCATAATCAATTAAGCAATTATTTCATATGAGGTCAACATACCGCTCCATGCCACGACCGGCAAAACAAACAAAAGCTGTCTACCACTTCAGTTAATCAAACCGAAATGCGACCAATTGAGTGTACATTACTTTATAATTCTCCGGGAAATAATGAACACACATATCGACAATTATTGATAGTCTATTGGTTCCTTGTAATTTTATAGGTTCTCTAAGGCGGTGGTTAATATAATTATGGGTAATGCAACTGGTGCATTGATTAATGGTTTTAGAAGGGAAACGGGAGGGGCTGGTAACTTCACAGGATCACTGGATAAGAATACTTGAAAAAAGAAATTGACAATAACAAGCATCGTAAAATATGTTAATACAAATAATATAGAATAGAAACTATAAAAATGGTTATTTTACAAAGAACCCCCAAGGCAAGCAATTTTTATACAAGGTCCTTGAAAAAATACAGCCAATTCCTGGTTGAAGATACTTTCATGGTATGTACGCCAATTAGCCGACGAGCATTTTGAGCAATCTCCAAAAATGTCTGACTGTTTGATCACTAATTACTAGTTTGTTCGTTGGGTGCCATAGGTATCGGGTATATGAAGTATCGGGACGAAACTTCATATTTAGAAGTTTTATAACCAAACTTAGAGCTGAAAAGCTTTCAGTTGAAAAGGGTCCAAAGGAACTGGAGGTTTAGTCTTAGCATTTTTGAAAGATTTTGCAAATAAGCCGCCATTTCTGGAATGTCGTCGAAATAGTTAAATAATAAATTAAAGATGAGGAAATTCTGAATAATTTATGACTATGACATTTTTTGGTACAATCAATAGTTTAGCTGCATGAGCAAATTCTATTTCATCGAGATCGGTCGTCCTGCATTAAAACAAGTAGCCAGGCTTTGTCAGATTTTTTTATTCTAATGACAGTACGTAGTGTCAAACGCTAATGTTTTGACAATAAGTTCTGTCAATATAAGCTGCGTTCGGATATTGTATTACACTTTTTACACCCAACAACATGTAAGTGTCATTTGGACGGTGTACCCGGTGTCAACGGAGTACAATATCCGAATGCAGCTTTAATCTTCTGTCTACTTCTACTAGTTTTATTTTAATGCAGACATAGCCGATCTCGATCAAATAGAATCTCATGCAGCTAAACTATTAATTTTATATATAGTATGATAAAGTCATGTGCCTGGCCACATCAGATTTTTAGGTCTACTAAATTCAATTAAATAAATATGAAGTTACCATTAAAAAAATTGACTTTTTCTACTTTGCATTCACAATGCACACATTGTAACACTGTTTTCGGTGTTACAATTAACACATTGTAATACCGAAAACAGTAACATTTTTGTCTGATTGGTACACAGTGATATCAAATGCCATATGTCAAACGTACAATACATAACCCAACATAACCACACACTGCATCTTCTTAATCGCTTGCAATCACATAAACTGCGAAATATCAATATTCTATACATATTTAAACATGGGTGTAGCCTGCTATAGTATGGCCGAAGGATTGGGGCTTTCTTAGTTTTGCTGTGTTCATCAAAATACGCCAGCATGATGTTTACGGTGATGTTTTACGACTTTAGTAAGTGATCGTTATCATTCTTTTCAACTAAACATCAAATCCCCTTTTCAGATATAGTTCAAGGACCACATTTACTTTAATAAGGTATTATGCGAAGATCAAACCTACATCGTAGATACGAACGATTTTAATTACTGCTGCGAGATTGTATATGCGCAATAAATGGTTTATCAGCATACACGTACGAAGCTATAGTACATTTAAAGTGTAGAGGATTTCTTAGTTTATGTAACATATAAGTTTTCGGTAATATTTTGGACGCTTGGATGCTCGGTTCAATTCATATTCGTTTTTGTCCGTCTCTTTTGACTTCGTCTTAGTTCTGGTTGTGTGCAACGTATTTGTATTACCTCCATCACATGTAATTTTACTAAGTATAATTTATTCTAATAAACTACTTTGCCGAAATTAGAATTGGGTTTCAATTTATTATAAGTGCTTGTAAATATATAATCCGCAACGGCTACGTAGCGGAATTAGGTAGACACCGCTATTAAACGTTAAGCGGTTATAACAATTCTTTAGTAAGTTCTTGCTCTTCGAAGTAACTAATCAGTCACCGCCAAACACTTCTATTCTGATTATTATACTTATGAAACCACTATTTTAAAATTGTAAACTTTTTAGGTTAAGTTTCATGTATTTATCACAGTAGGGTTAAAAGTGTTGCCCCAAGCTCCATTATGATCATCGTTGCGACTTTGCTGAATATTTATTCAAATTTGTAGGCTAAAGTAGAGTAAAATTATTCACAATTAGATTTTGTCATGATTTTATCTCATCGATATCATCCTTAACGAAGTTGACAGTTACTACAGTGCTACCACGTGGTACCCGCAAAATACCCTAGATTCTAATTTAGCGCGATATAGTAACCACAATTTCTAAACTTATATAAAATTAATGACGCAAAGTAGAAAAAATAGTATATTACACTCGTTTTATAAGACGTATTGGTGCACTCGTTCCAAACAACTCGTGCGCCAATTTGACGTCTTAGAAAACTTGTATAATAAATATTCTATTTTGCAAATAAAACTATCCTAAAGATTTTGTCATGTTTGCTTACTTTGCGCGGTCACAGTAAACATATTAGATCTCATAAATGTGTAGATGGATTCTCAAAATACACAATCTCCTCTTTACGTACATACTTCCGTATGTATATGCATACTTCCGTATGCATACTTACTACATCCACTATAGAATTAGAGAGGCGTAGCTTTCCATCAGACTGGAAGCATTACAGCTGTCATCTCTGACCCAGACTGTTACACGTTGCATCGCTTTCCACGAATTATTCGTACAGTCTATTATAAGTACTATGCCACAAAGAGCGGTGCATTTTACAAGTCTACGGTAACGAGGGAACGACTTGGATGCATCCCAAGTCTGCGGCCTACATTACGTAATGTTTTGTCGTAAATTTAAAGTCCAAACGCTTAAGGATGTGAATATAATAATAATTTGTTTTAGTGAGTTTGATAGCTTAGAAGCGCAATTTTCGATCATCTTCAAATAATTTGCTTGCAACAAAATACAGGTAGGTTGTTGTTATTATTATTTTAAGACCCGTCGTATCGGACCCAGCGCTACGCGCCCCATCCCCCTAACCCATATAAGATAAAATGTTGATTCCACAGACCCACATATACCACAAACATATTTCCAGTTGAAAAAAATCAGCCTCCCGTAGAGACCTCAACTTCGAATTTTCTTAAAAAATATCTTTTTTTATATAATTTTCCGCAACCAGTCTTTAAGAGCTTAGAAATTTTATAGAACTGAATGAATTAAGGGGAAAACATCAGACAGTCAGTCAACTTTTCACGTGGTTAGAAAGATTTCAGATTGGATAAATACTCAAATACACAAAATACCTTCCCACTTTCAGGACAAAACACGTATATGATATAACTAAACTTCGAAAGTTATTATGGAAAATTGTGGTAATTTCGGAATATGACAACCCTAACCCTTCTGTACATGAGAAAAAAATTGCATAATAAACTGGTTTATTGTGATTAATATTGCTTTATTGATGAATTGGATACCAACGGAATTCCTTTCTTTATATTATAAAAACAATTACTTAATATGTACTAAATGCACAATTGAAACAATTGAAGTTGTGATGGCAATGCAGGCAATGGTAATAAAAATACAGAAAGGTTGAATAGGTGCGTAATAATAAAATTATATAGTTACAATTTAATAAATTTTTTTCTCAAAGGGGAAAAGATTTAAATCACTTAAAACCGTTAGCACTTACTTCTAATGCTTAATAGAAAATGTAAATCTAAATTCCACACGGCCACGACCGCAAACAGGCTTATACATAAGAATATCTTCATTGATTTAATCAGAATAACTTGATGAGCCGATCATTTGTTAGTCTAACAACTTTTTTGTATAGAACGTATCGTCTGCATGCACTTAGGACCTTGCATAAACACTGAAGCAATAACACGGAAGCAATCGGCGTGTCAGTTGTGTACGTGACATTGCGATTAATACCGGACTTGTGAATAATAACATTAACCATACAGATCCATATTTTACAACGCTAACACTCTTCGTTTATGGGCATGCCATAAAATAATTGACTTTTCACTCAGACGCTATTGTTATAAACGACCATTAATTACGTTGTTTGAATAACTATGTAAAAAAATAAACACTTCCATATTTTATACGTACCAACAGACAATCAGCTAATTGGATCTCTTCAATCTCTTCTACAAGGCCAAACTCTAGATGGACGTGGTATGAGTAATGATGATAATAATAGGACAGATATGTCGTGGGATTAGGGTTGGTAGGAAAAATAAACAAGGGTTAAAATGCGTCACGTAATGCACAAGAATAGAAACTGGATGGTTCGTTAACCACATCAATAGCCATTGATTTCATGCATTAATTCGTACTGAAATTGCATCTCTTTCTTTCGTACGCTTCGGGCAGAAAAGTGCCCTTTGTTGCCCGTCAACGACATAGTCTGTCATTAAATCGCATTCTCTGCATTACACTATGATGGCTGGCATTGAACGTGACCGTTCTATTGATGGTCGTGAAAATGTTTCACGGCAATTTTTAGGTATTTGTATACCAGGCAGGGTTGTTATGTTTTAAAACATTTGTTTTAAACATGCTTTAAAACAAATAAAATTTGGGAGTGTTAATAGAGAAAAAATTCCATTATTTTGGATAATATGACTCTTGAGGTTAATATGACTTTCGGGTTTTCCGGAAATGACGTCATCATTGAAATTTTAAATGGCACCCTATATTCTTTGTGTGATATATTCTATCATGATGACATTCTGAACACAAAAATATATAGATCGTCAATTTTTATCACGAACGCAACGCCAAAGTAACTTTTTTGTGTATTAACCTTGGTGGCTATGAATTGGTGAAAATAGTCGAAAATTGTCCAATAAACACTAACTAAATCGATTTTGGCCGACATTGCATTACTGGCGCCTCTAGCGTGACAACAGGAAGTCATTCACACAACAGATTTAACTCCACTAAGAACTGACGTATGAAAAAACGCCGATGAAAATGTTTACAAATAAAACAATTGCGTGATTTAAAACATGTTTAAAACAGTTTTTATTCCTTATTTAAAAAATGTTTTCATAAAAAAATACTCCCACATTTTTACAGCATTGCGTATACACGTGTTTTCTAAACCAACCAACATAAGAACATAATGGATTCGAATCAAATTCGATAAACTGAAAGAAAATTACACCTGACCGAATATGGCGTTTTCTAATAGCCCAAAAAAATGAGGCGTGGAGTATTTTACACATCCGCTTGAAATGCCAGAACATTTGTTGGCTAATGTACTTACTAGAAGAGCTACAAGCAATAAACTTGATTGCACTGCGTATGTCTTGTTATGATAGAGCGATGTGGGCTTTTATCTGCACTTGTAATCTGAAAAGCTCTTATATGTAAGGTGTTAACACTTCACAAGGCCTGCAGCGATTTCTATAATTAGGATTTAAATGAATATAGTCGTATAGAAGTAATAAATGTCGAGTAGGAGACTTATTTAACGATTTCGGATTCCTTCTGACCGGTGAACATCAGTTGTGAATACAAAACTGACTTGTGTCACAGCGATTTCATTATCTTTAATGTTTTATTTTTCGACAGTTAAGAACTGGAGTTATAAAGTTATCTACCTTTCGATTTGTATATGAAAACAAAAGTTAAAAGACAGTTTCTTTCGATTAATCTGTCAGGGATTATATCTATATTAAATTTCAAACACAAATAGAATTGAAGGCAGTTTCATTTAATATAAAAATGCGACTCAAAATTGTCTTTCTTAAAATAACAAACCACAGATTGTGACATGTTTCCATGTTTACGCGCTTTTGAAAAAAAAAAATACGGTTTTCATATATATTTCACCTAATATAATAAAAGAAACACATAACGTCTCCTATGAATGATTATTTAATATTTTTCGTACTCACAATGATATACATACAAAATTAAATATATAAAAAATAAATAGAACAAAATCTCGTCAACTGGATACTCAAGTTGCTTTTATTGTTATCAGCTTCTCAGACCATTTTTATCTTTATTTCATCTTTTATTGGTTGTTACAAATACTGACATTTGAGCATTTATTGGTGGCATTCAACTATTATTTCTCCAGTTTCTTAAAATACCATATGAATTAATTTTTCCGTTACATGATTTTCCCATGGGTTTTTCTCTGATTACTGCCATAATTTTGAAGTAATTGATCTGAAATTTGGTATAGAAGCTTATCTCTAAAAAAGAAAGGACAAGTTCGTGAATGTGCAAAATCGGTTACCTCCTTTTTTTCAAATTCCACACCAAAAATATTTTACGGTGGGAGGTATTTTAACTTCGGCCCGGTTGAAGATAATTTTCTTACTAATTTACATTGTGTGTATAAATGTACTGATACCATTAATCATTACCTGCAAAACAACTACAAAATAGTATATTATTATACAAGTTTTATAAGACGTCAAATTGGCGCACGAGTTGTTTTGGGCACGACGAGCATAGCGAGGAGTTCCCAAATGGAACGAGTGCGCCAATACGTCTTATAAAACGAGTGTAATATACTATTTTTTCTACTTTGCGTTATTAATTTTATATAAATTTAGAAATTGTGGTTACTATATCGCGGTAAATTAGAATCTAGGGTATTTTGTGGATACCACGTGGCAGCACTGTAGTAACTGTCAACTTCGTTAAAGATGAGATCGATGAGATAAAATCATGACAAAATCTAATTGTGAATAATTTTACTCTACTTTAGCCTAAAAGTTTGAATAAATATTCAGCGAGGTCGCAACGATGATCATAATGGAGCTTGGGGCAACACTTTTAACTCTACTGTGATAAATACATGAAACTTAACCTAAAAAGTTAACTTTAAAATAGTGGTTTCATAAGTATATTAATCAGAATAGAAGTGTTTGGCGGTGACTGATTAGTTACTTCGAAGAACAAGAACTTACTAAAGAATTGCTATAACGCTTAACGTTCAATAGCGGCTTATATATTCAAGCACTTATAATTGAAACTCAATTCTAATTTCGGCAAAGTAGTTTATTAGAATAAATTATACTTAGTAAAATTACATGTGATGGAGGTAATACAAATACGTTGCACGCAACCAGAACTAAGACGAAGTCGAAAGCGATGGACAAAAACGAATACGAATTGAACCGAGCATCCAAGCGTCCAAAATATTACCGAAAAACTTATACGTCACATAAACTAGAAATCCTCTACACTTTAAATGTACTATAGGTTCGTACGTGTATGCTGATAAACCATTTATTGCGCATATACAATCTCGCAGCAGTAATTAAAATCGTTCATATCTACGATGTAGGTTTGATCTTCGCATAATACCTTATTAAAGTAAATGTGGTCCTTGCATTATATCTGAAAAGGGGATTTGATGTTTAGTTGAAAAGAATGATAACGATTACTTACCAGAGTCGTAAAACATCACCGAAAACGTCATGCTGGCGTATTTTGATGAACACAGCAAAACTAAGAAAGCCCCAATCCTTTGGCCATACTATAGCAGGCTACACCCATGTTTAAATATGTATAGAATATTGATTTTTCGCAGTTTATGCGATTGCAAACTATTAAGAAGATGCAGTGTGTAGTTATGTTGGGTTATGTATTGTACGTTTGACATATGGCATTTGATATCAATGTGTACCAATCTTAGACATAAATGTTACTGTTTTCGAACACCGAAAACAGTGTTACATTGTGTGCACTGTGAATGCAAAGTAGAAAAAATAAATTTGTGCCTGATTGTTCACTAAAATGACCTATAGTAAAAGGGCCAAAAAAGATGCTAGATTATTTTATTTAATTACAGGAATGTAACTCTAGAAATTGTAGAACAAATGTAAATTATCGCATCATAAATATAATTGTAGCAGACAAACATCGTCAGTCGACATGCATCTAAAATGATAAAATTTAAATTATAAAATCTCCGAGACGGGAATAACGAATGCATATTACCTCAAATGGTGAACACGCGCCATAAAAATAAAAATACACAGGATTCTAGGCGCCGCGCCGCACGAGTCATAGCAAACTTTTATTGCAGTCACTATTTACAATCTACATTGTCAATCGGTCCATTCAAAATGGGTATATTCATTATAATTGCAAATAAAAAAGTTCATTATATAAATGTGTATACATAATGATTTCTGATTTCTTTTTTTTTGTATCCGTTATAACACTTATAAGTTATAACACAGTAGTTCAATATGCTACGTTTTTCTTTTTTAAAATCGACGTTTTCGATATTACTCGATGTCAAACACTTTTGGTTTGATAAGGTTTTTCTAAAATTAACTTGCAGTATGGGAGAAGGGTGCCCATTAGGGTGGTTAAAAAATGCATTGCAAAAATTTTTGTGATGATAGAAAGCAACGATCCCCTCAAATCGTTGCCAAATGCAAAAACAGTGGACGCTCAAATAATTGTTCGGGGTTTGGGAACACTTATGATTACTTAAGGACTTGTAGAGGAGTTTCCAAGGAAGAATTTGACCTATTATACATATGAATTTGACGCCCCCCAACCCATCCTCATAGTGCCCTGAAAACTACCCTGAAATGAAAAAATTTACATTATGCAGATAATTGATCCTTCTAAAATCTAATCATTTCAGTCTCCTTTTTCTCTTAGAAATTATTACTATAAGTCTAGTGGAATGCTTATAAAGATTTGTCAGTTAATTTACATTTCTTTAAAGAAATTCTATTAGTTATCGTTTTTCTCGAAAATCAGTCTGAATTCTGTTTTCCGAGTTCGAAATGGCAAATTATTATCTTACAGTGACATTATTCATTAAAATATTCTTCCTATTGTTTAAACAATCAATTATTATTCATTTTTTTTACTTTTTTATAATTTGCTAGAAAATTCAGATTTTTTGTGAAATTAACTACAAAACATAAAAATTTCATGTTCGAGATATCTAACAAACCTATTACTTATCATTATCTAATATACTCACATTTGATTAAACAAGTTCCATTTGTTTAAACAATTTTTGTTTGCAGTTCACTTAAAATTAATTTTTTAGAACGGTCTGGCCAACTGTTATTCTCAAGTGGCAGCATTTATATTTTGGGATGATTGACATTGTTTAAACAATAAAATATTATTCGTTTTCAATATCATTTATTCGAAAATTCCTTTTTTTTGGAAAATTGGGGAGTTACATTTTTTTTAAATATTAATTTTCCTAAAGTCATCAAATTTTATTAATCACATTTCTTTTTCCATTTCTTATTCTGATTTCCTACCACTGTGTGTCGCAAGATAATGTTGATATGTTGCTGTCTGGAAACTGTATTCTAATTTGATGAAATATTGAAAACGAATATTATTTTATTATTCAAACATTGGAAATCATGTCCCAAAATACAAATGATGTCACTTCAGAACAACAGTTGGCCAGACCAATGTAAAAGAAAATAATTTTAGGCGAATTCCAAAAGAAAATGTTTAAAGAAATTTGTTTAAAAAAATGTGGGTTTATTAGGTAATACAGACTAGATATCTCGAACATAAGATTTATAAGTTAATTTAAAAAATAAACAGACTTTTCTACCATAATTAGAAAAAAAAATTTAAAATGAATTGATTGTTTAAATAATAGGAAGACTTTTTTTTAATAAATAATGTCCCTCTAAGCGAATAAACTGCCATTTCGAACTAAGAAAACAGAATTTAGACGGATTTTCGAGAAAAACGAATTATTTAAACAAATGGAAATTAATTGACAAATGTTTAGAAACATTCCACAAGACTTACTAGTAATGATTTCTATGAGAAAAACGATAATGAAATGATTAGAACGGTCAATTTTCTGAAAAGTGTACATTGTTTCATTTGGGTAGTTTTCAGCGCACTGTGGCCTGGATTGGGGGCGTCAAATCCATATGTATAATAGGTCAAATTCTTCCTTGGAAAGCCCTCTACAAGTCCTACAACTTTAACATAAGTTTTCCTCTACTAGACGAGTAAACATTTTTGGTTTGTTACACAAAACAGCACAGGATAAGCAGAAAACGCTGACATGAGATATTTGGGAGGTAAGGGGGTCTGATGGCATGGAGGAGAGGGATAGGGCCCATGTTTATATGATCTTTCTTGTCCAGAATAAAGTGTAGAAATGGTTTTACCCAGAAAAAGTTGGGAGCTTACCATTTTTTAAAAATATTTACTAATTACCTACTACTACTTAATTAGCGAATATATCGTATAGAATTCGTACACATAAATAATACAGGGATTACGTGAATCTCGGAATAGTCAATCGACATCAATATGCACTAAACATAAACACATACCTACTTTAAACGCACATAATACCAACACATGACGTGTTATAAGCTTACACTTTATGGCGTCTTTAACCTAATCGATAAACAAACAAATCGTTCGTATTAGTTACTTACAGTACACTGCATGAACGCTGTACTCGTATTTTTATATTCATGCGAAAGACGCATAAAACAACATGCGAGATAATAAATCACGTACGCTGCTATTATTGTATGGGCGTTTATCTAGAACTCGCGATCTCAATCGCATTTGAGTGGACAGTTATGATCTTGTAGAAGGTAGAGGTAACCTGTAATTTAAGAGCGCGTTGTCAAAACACATTCATCGGTGGACCGGCACTTGCGGCGACTCGCTAAAAGCAATAAAACTACGAAAAGAATTAATTACGTTTGTTTTCGCTTTTGTTTTATGCACGTGTCTACTTTCTATTTCTGAAGATACATTACGTCGATTGTTTAGAATATAAAAAGAGCGCTGCAGGCCCTATACGCTCATAGCTATACATGGATTGTTTAGATTGGAGAAGATGTGAATCTGGTGCGTATTTTGGAATTACTACTTATTTGTCCCATTCTACACAACACCACGTCCACAACGTTAATTTCAAATCAATGAAGTCAAATCTACTAAATGTTCAGTCCCTATACCAAAATTGTGCAATTTTTAAGCTATAATTATTTTTTTTTAGATAAAAATTGACAACTACAGTGTTACTTTAAATTATTTACAAATCCTCTACTACAAGCCTGTTGAAAAATATTTATTTAGCAAATAATTATAATAATTAATAATAATAATATAGATATACATAGATTATCGATATAAGCAACATTCTTGGATCAATTCTCAAAGTGCAGAATCCCTAACGTAGACTCTCCGGGACTATCTAAGGGACAAGCCAGGACTTCTGCGGAATCCTGCGACGTCTGACTTTGAAGTATTTTCCTAGCGGCGTTTTCGGCAGTTTTCGGTTCTTCTACTTTCTTCAATTCTTGAATTTGTTCACGCAATTTTACAGTATCTCCGTGGACGCCTTGTAGGTATTTGGACATTTTTAGTAGATTTCCGTTCAATTTATTGAATTTATCGATATTTGTATCCAATTCTGCGTTATCAATCGGTTTCATCTCTAAACACTTATTATCAAGTAGTAAATTGAATTTTTGTAGGGTGTGTAGGAGGTTTAATTCTTCCGAGGTTGTTGTTAATTCCTTCGGGAACATTCCTGGTTTGTATTCGAAAAATAAATCTTTCTTTAACAGCGCGGATATTAATCCTACGACGATCTCAGACTTTTCCCGTATCGAACCAATTTTCTGTAATTTATCACTCAAAATGACCAATTCTTCTTCAGAATCTATCACATTCAAATTTATAGAATCATCATTCAACTCCGTTTGTAAATTCTCCAATTTTTTCCTTAGTTTCGGAACCGATTCGCAATATTCCGTCAATTCTTTTATAATTGCCTCAGCACGCTTTCGTTTCTCCTTTTTTTCTTCCTCAAAATCACTTTTTAACTTCTCCGTATCCTTGTTTATACTCTGCGTTAAAGTTTGGAACCCCTCGACAGTTTTCCACGTAACATTCGTCCGTTTATTTGGATGAATTGGAAGTGAAACCACATCTTCACATCTTTTTATATGCTCCATAAGCACTAGCTGTGATAGTTTTAGCATGTACTTCGCGAAACGTATCCCTCCTGGAGATACAACGTGCGACATCAACACCGCAGGTAAATTAGCATCTTCGTAAGTCCCATTTAATTCGTTCAGATATTTTAAAGTTTCCGTACGAAATTGTATCTCGGATCTTCCGTCATATATCGGCCACGCAACCACTTTTTGTTTCAATTTAATCGGGTCTAACACAGATAATAAGAAATGAACGACTTGCTGGAACGCAGCTGAGTTTATCCTGATGAACATGTCGTTCTTGAAAACCGACTTAAATTCATTGCTGGTTGGGTGGGTATAGGTTAGAAGGGCTACGTTCTTGTATAGCTGTTCGTGTACTTTACTTTCCATCTCCTTGTGAGCTTTGAACGGAGGTAATAACCTCGAAGACATCGCTGTTAACCTAAAAACAAGCATAAATTAGTCGGTTAGCTGTCTAATTTAAAGGTTATCCTACCGAGTAAGGGGTGAATCGTGTGTAAGGGCGTAAGATTAGGGTATCCGGGGGCAGAGTAAACTGGTAATTGCTGTTATAATAGTAGAATTATCGTCACCTTGTGGATGGCACGTGGATGGCAAAAGTAACAAGTAACAACTCAAACTTTTTGAATGGGAAAAACTGGTTGGCGTCGTCGGTAATGCAGGGTTGCGCTTTACTTGCGTCAACTATTTAAAATTTTGTTGTCGTTCGAGTTATTCTACGTTAGTATTGGACTGTATTGGTTAGTAACGTTAGTAAACAGTTCAGATTTTGGTTTTAAGTTAGAGATTTTTTACTCTCAAAGGGTAAAGCAAGAAAAGAAATCCATAAAATAATTACCATCATGCAAGAGAAAACAACTTCAAGCTATAAGTCAAGTATGGATGATCTATGATATTGGAATACAAGATTCCAATATGAAATTTGAGCATAAAATTACATCTAAATCAACTATTCCCTAAGCATATTTTTATCTTAAATGTAAAATAGATGGTTGGTTTACTACTATTTTCCACCACATCACTCAACTGTGGAAGAAACAGAATGACTTAAGAAGATCAAATATTAAACATCACATATTATATTATGATGGTGCAGTATATAGGTATTAGGTACAGTCGTTAATATTATAGTACATCTCCCTTTATGAACAAGATCATCAACATTTCAAACTTAAGTATTCCGTTAACAAATCTTTAAAAAATATTATTAAAAGTGTTCGGAGAGCAGTGGCAATAAAATGCAAACATCAAAAGAAGTTAGCAGTATCTCGAAGCGATTGTAGTAAATCATTTTTATTCGCTACCAGGTCTAAAAATGTTTGAAAACGGTGCTTCTGCATCATCCCAGTGTTGAAAAATACATAAAGGTCGACGAAAATAAAGAACCGTTTAATTATAGTTTTACACCGGCCGTTTAAGCCATATGGTTTTCAAAGATTTAATGCATATTCGAATTACCTATAACTCGATCTTTTGACAGACAAGTTTTAATTTTTGCTTCTTCTATTAATTAACTAAATGATGATCACGAATACGTCCGATTGCAATGTCTAGAAATACACACCGATAGTAAGTTTCAGTATGTTCGAAGGTGGACACCTGTTGCGTTTGACACACATGCACACGTGTTGTGGTTGATGAGTTAAGAGGAATTATTTGTGTGGGTGCTCCAGACGGTCTTTATGGTAATTCGGATGAAGCAGAAAAAGTAATTTGTTAAACGGCTCTTCTCGGCATGATAATGCCCGTCTTACACCTGGAGATTTTCCTCCAGTCAATGAAAGGAGATATGATATAAATATTCTATGGTTGCGGCTTTGGTGGTACCGTTAGTGCTCTAACACTGTGGGCTTACACAGTATAAAAAGTAATCAGCTGTACCCAAGGGCGTAGCCAGAAGTTTTTACAGGGGGGGGGGGGGCAAGGAGTCAGAAAAATACCAAAATTTAAGTAAATAAATATTTCTTATCGCATATCTTTTTGTTTATAAAAATATATGTATGAGGTATGTACATAATATGAAATATGCTAATAAAACATTACGTAATGTTAAGTTTCCGCTTGTTTTCGGAAAACTTCTGCAGGACAGATTCTTTGAACTGCTCTTGGTCTTCATTTGCAATGTTGCGATGAACGCTGAGCATGCTACCGAAACAAATATTCTTGGAGGACATGTATCAAATGTATCAAAATGTACATATAAGTGTACAAGAACAGTAATACTAATATATCATAATTTCCAAGATATTTGCGAACAGCGAATTAATGCAAGAACCGCCATAGCGCCATCTATTGCTTAAAAGACAAACTATAGGTAAACGGGTTGACATTTGCCAAACGAAACCAAACTCGAAACTCAACAAAATTAGATTAATCTAAAGTAATATTTAGCTATAGGCACTTAAACTGCAATAATTACGTGATTACAGTGTTACGGATACAGTGATAACACTGTAATCACGTAATCCTATAACTGAAATACTTTTTAGGACCAGTAATCCTAATCACTCAAACATACAAAGATATAACACTGGTTTCTAAATAATAATTAATACTTAGTAAAATAGTTTCTTATACCCATTGCAAAAAAAAACACTGCTTTATTATCGCGTTCAATAACTACACATCACACAGACTCCAGTAATATACAAAGTTGATATGTGGTTTTGGTTGCCAAACCGTCAAGTAAATTGAAGATATATTTGTAATAAAGCAATCTAAAATTTTTACTTCAACTTACTTGTCGGTTGCATAAACAATTCCTCTATTAATTCCCAATAAATCAACTTACCAATAAATACCTCACCCTGTATTGAGATTTGGAGGTAGGTACTGGTTACAGTACATGTTATGTGTCTTTGTATATTTATTATGTACCTAATACAATTTTGTGCATTTTTATTTTGAGCGCCAGGGGGGGGGGGGCAGGTGCCCCCCCCCCTGCCCCTTGGTTTAAACGATGTCTAAAGTGATTTATTTTTCTTTTTAGTTCGTTCACCGAATATTTTTGATCCATCCTTGATTACCGGCTGTTTTTTTTATAAAACTCAAAAAAATCTATGACATACCAACAAATTGTACAATTTTCGTTTGTGTTTTCGTACCGTCAGAGTTGGCACTGCAACAGTAAATCCATCGGACATTGATGCATCGCCACATAGCATTTTCTAATACGTGAAAATCTTCTTTGAGGACTTGCTACATGTGCATACCGAATGGGCAATAGCTTTTTTTTTATTAGAACGCGTTATTTGCACATTACCTTTTTCAAATCAAACTGATAATTTGATTACGAACAAGCAAGGTTTTATTTTATAATGCCGACATATTTTTAATTACATAAGTGCAGAATTCACTGCGTACTAACATGGGCATTCTTATGGAAATTTACAAAACAAATCTTGACGAAACTGTTTGTTTCATTTTAATGATTTTAAGTTTAATTCATCAGTTTTCTGTATTATTAATTCGCAGCATCTAATTTTAACAGACTGTAAAACAATACAATTGGTCATTTGATGTCAACTAGTTTAAATAAATTATTATTTTAATGAGAAAAAATATATATTTTTTTATTTAAATTAGGAATATATTGCCCACAAAAGAAATGTTAGATATGGTTTCTTTGTCACCTTTAAAATTCTACTAAATCCAATTGTACTACTAGGTTCGTTGTATAAATATGTCCTAATATTGTCTGAAATACAGATCAATTAGCTTCTGAAACAAAAATTTAAACAAATGGGCTTTCAAAATATAACATTTTTGTTGAATAAAACAGTTACACCAAATTGTCTCTTCTTAAAAATATTTTTAACCGCTTTCGTCTCTCTTCAAATAATAAACATCATAAAAATCGACAAATATATAAATACAAGCGAATAAGGTATAATTTTCCAAATAAATTATTTTATAGACATGCTGTCTATAAAATTTGTATGATGTTTATTACTTGAAGAGAAACGAAAACGATTAAAAATATTTTAATAGTAGTGACAATTTTGTGTAGCTTATTTATTTAACAAAAAGATTATATTTTGAAAGCTCATAAATGAGAATCATCTCATTTTTTCATAGAAAAGCATCAACTTAGGATACACTCTGTATATGGTGTACGTTTTTCTTGGAAAGAAATAACATTGCGTTTATGTGGACAGGTAAAAACAACAATTTTTTTTTAACTTGTCTGGGAGTGTCCGGAAAACTGTCTGTCTGACGGTTTCACAAAATTACAATTTTATGCGGTTTTTGCCGTTTATAAAAATCAGACATTTTACTAATATTTACAAATCTACTCTCAATCTTCGTATACGACCTACTTCACACAATACGAAATTAAAAATTGGATAAATTAAACAGCGTACTAAAATGTTCATCGAGTGCAAATAGATGAAACACCAATATTTGTCGCTTAGGCACTTGCTATATCCACTTCAACTGGACTTGCAAATACCAAGTATTCGTCGTAAAAAAACCCGTCCGCACAGCCGACCGTCGAATATATAAATCTATTTTTGAGGTGGACTCGATACGAATTGAATAGAAACTGGTTTTCTCTTTTCACAAATAATCGTATACTTGGCAAATTTTTGATATTTGGCAAGTCTACGAATGTGTAGCCCCGGAGTTAACCCTCCTATTTTACTTTATACAATTAAATAGGTCCAATCATACATCGGCTGGGCAGTTCCGGTGCAAAATGATTTTGTAATAATTTGGTGATTTGTGATTCGACGATTTGTGTAACCGACGTTTACTTGCATGATATCCTAGTATTATAGTTTTACTTTATCTGGAATCGTAATTTCCTCTAATTTTATTGACGTTTATTACAGCTTTAGAAGTTTAGAAGCCAAATCATAAAATATAAATTACTCGCAAACTAGATTCACAGCGTGTATTTCGGTCTTCTCAACTACATAACTAAGAGATATTACACGATAAAACCAGGGAGTAATTAAGGACTTCCTCAAAATTATTTAAATATATAAAAATGCGTACATACTTCATTTACAACGGATTAAATACTACAGGATGTTAAAAATGTAAAACAATTTTACCTTTTTCATTCTGCTACTATGTATACCCATTAAATAATTAATATCCTCATAATTTACCGTGCTAATATAAGGTTATCTGCTTCCGAATATTCCTTTGTGTTCGCCGCTAAACTTCACAATCATTATAAGGTAATTGAAGGTTTAATATAACCAACATAATCTGCTTCTTTTAATGTCCCGAAGGCATTCATGCGAATACATAGCGCATATCTAAAACTTGTAATGCAAGATCATATTGGATGAAAGTTATTTGTTTTAAAAGGACGATAATGATATGTAGGTGCGATAAATTCTGGACACCTAATATTGAACTAATAATACCTAAATTATTAACTATAATCAGTTAAGTCGTAAATTGTTTATATTACCACAGTAAATAAACAATTTCGGGTAATTGTTAAGTAGGTAGATTATGGAAAGAGAAACTAGAAAGATTAACATACTACTCCGATATTATACCATCCACGTTGGCTGAGTTTACATCTCTCAAACTGCACTTGTTAGTCAAGTCCTGAAGCTAGGTATTGTATTATACCTTGTATAAGTCAGACACATTTTGTTTTGTTTTCAAGTAAATCTACTAGCAACTATTGTAGCAATTGCTTTCTTCAGAAATGCAGTAATAACAAAATCACATCTCAATACAAACACTTAAATCAGGATTTTGCAAGATAAAGTTCACGACATGTTAATTGCCACGCAGGAAATACCACTCATGAGTTAATAGTCGGCATATCCTTTAAAGTTAATTTTATTGTATGTTACTTCTTTAATGCAATATCCAAAGTACCTACCTTGTTAATACCGAGAGATATACGTTCCTTTTCCATAATAGTTCGAAAGGTGTGTGAAATAAAGACATTTTCTGCGCAAGTACTCAATGCAATTGAAGTAGAGTGTCAGAGCGCCATTCTCTCTGTCGTTTGCAATTTGTTATGTATCAGATATACGTACTATTTATTGGTGAACCGTTTGTGCATAATAACGAGAAATATTGACACTTGTTCTCGTGTTCCATTAAAGGCAATACTGCATGTAGTATTTGTATTTTATCTCAGCTATAACCAACCTTAATGCGGTATAAATTTAAAATATGTCCAGAACGAAGGATAAGTATCTACCTTATCCCAAATTTATTAACCTTTTGGATACCATTAGTATTGTTAATTGGCTACTTTCATATATATGTCTCTTCTTTAATATACGTTAATTCATTTCAACATACTTGCATTTTATGGTTAGTGCAAATGCAACTGTTAGAATATTTAATATAAGTAATGAATAAAACATAATATTGTGTCAATCCTCCAAAAAAAAGAGTATGTATGTGTATGCGTTTGAGCGGCGTTTTTCCATGCGGTTTTTCAATACAAATGGATTAATGATTGTTATTTTACAAATAAAATATCATCTCGCTTTAAATCCAATCACCAAAATCTAATCTGGATTCTCCATATTCAGTTCTTACTTCTTACAGTTGTTAATGCTAACTATTGGTTTCATTTGAATCCAACAGCAAATTCTGTGTATTGTCATTCAACCCACTTAACTCTTACACAACAGAAAACATCACTCTTAAGTTATTTACATGTATCGCAAGCTAGTCAAAACAATAATATGTAGGTATAGTTAATTCACTCCTTTAATTTCTTCTTTTAATAGGCTCCATACAAAAGATTTCAGAATTAAATGTAAGGGAAAATAATGTACAATATACATTTGGTCCATATTTTGATTTTTTTTTTATGAGAGAACTCTCACTTTAATTTTTTGTATCCATACTTTGAGTTTCGTGATCACTGATCACAGCATTAAACATTTTTCAGTTACATAATTTATCAAAAAAATAATAATCTAAGTGCCTATTCTTGCCAACAATGAACAAAATCGTAAAAGCAAAAACAGTTTCTGTTTTTTTTTCATAGAAATTGAATCTGAATGAAGAAATTCGCCGTAAAATATTTCGTTTGGCAAACTTTTACCCCTACAAATTTAGTGACAAGCATTGTTTTTGTTTAGATAATGACTATTGCAATATTAGTACGTAACCCTAAAAAAGTACAAATTTTTAAACAAGTGTATCTTTAAAGGCCTAATTGAATCCAACATTCTTGATTGATATCTACGGTATGTAGATATCACGGAACCAACGTATCTGGAGGCATTCTTGAACTCTGTCTTTGCGGATTTACTAGATGACGATTACATCGAGGTTTATGTTTAGGTACGTCGGATAATGTACACTGTTAAAGTTCTTTATTCGTTGGTATCGCGGGACACGTTGCGTAAACTTGCGTAATCGTGCGTCGTTAACGGTCTTGTTTCTCTCGCATTCTTTTCATTCGTTGCGGTTTTGACGACTGTGCATTGTTTTACTCACCAACAAGACGCTCGGTACAGAATGTTGAGAGTTGAATTATAGATAGTGATCTCGCTAGGTAACACGTGCGAATGAGTTGCACTTCTTTCTTGACATTTATGTTGTAGGCTAACAGTCCGACCGCCTCTGAATTTGGTCTATTAGCATTCTAAATGAGATATTTCCAATAATAAACTAGACCCGCCCCAGGAATCAATTTGGAATTTCAATTTGTCTGCACGCATGAAACATCATTAAGCGTTAGACGTTTCAACACGTGCTTTTGAAGCTACTGGACTGGTTTGTTTATAATTGAGCATGTTTTTTGCTATACACTATTCGAGGAAAGAACAGACAAATGATGCAGTTAACCATAATTGGTATTTTTTCTACATGCATAAATCTCACGTCTCTGTGGCTGAAGTATGTACGGCTAGGTTCACGCAATACAAAAAAATATCTGATGTGGCCAGGCACATGACTTTATCATACTATATATAAAATTAATAGTTTAGCTGCATGAGGTTCTATTTGATCGAGATCGGTCGTCTCAGCATTAAAATAAAACTAGTCAGCCAGGATTTGACAGATATTTTCTTTCTAATGACAGTAGGTAGTGTCTAGCGCTGGTGTTTTGACACTTTCGTCCATAAGCTACATACATACATACATAGATACATCCAATTTTATAGATATACATAGTGAGATAGATGCTACAGAAGAGGATTGAGAGAGTGCAAGCATATATTGCGGTTGTAAGTTTAAAATTGCTGCTATATTTGCTAACGTAATCAAAAGTGCCGACTGAGATGTCATCCCGTATAAATTCTTTCGAAAATCTTTGGCACGGTTGCCAAATGCCGCTTAGAGATGAGACATGAGTGCGTTAGGTACATCAAATACATAGTTCTATCAGCAATGCGTCAATCATGTTTTGCTTTCGAATATGACCGCCGATATGCTTTCGAATATGACCGCCGCGGCCGTAGGTTCTATAATCTACACTGTACCCACAAAGTCCGCACCATATGGAAAAATTTTTTATTGTGTATTTCTCAGAAAAGTTTATTCTTTATAAAAGTTGACGGGTCGTATGAAACCAAAACTACAACCGTCAAATATGTAAATTTCGGTGCCGTATACCGAGCGATACAGAATATATGAATTTGTGATAAGTGTAAAGTCTCTGTATTTTCATTATTATCGATAAACTTTATTTGGAAATGTTGTTAAGAAGTAAAAATTATATTCAAATATGAACTCAGAGCCACCGGCCTTGAAAAAAATATTTTCAGTTTTTTTCTTAATTATTACTCTTGTGACAGATATTAGTAAATGCCAGTGATACTAAAACGTTCTTTTTAATCTATTTTTTGGAAATTTGAATACATTTTTTATATTTTTTGTTATATTGGTATGATAACTAATGTTCATTTAGAACTAGCGCAAAATTATTTAATTTCTTGGTGCGAAGTTGATATTTCACCCTGTAGATAATATATCATACAATAACTAATTCAGCAGCGTGACTTACCTTTTATTCAGTTAATATTTATGACTGTGGATAGGTTTATAATAGTAGTCATCCATCTACAGCGAGCGATTCTCAAGTGGTGGTATGCGCGGTACTACCACTTATGAAATTTTATTTTTATTGATAATATCTTGATAAACATGACTGAAACCTCAAAAAAGTGTGTCTTGAATTAATTATTTTATGCAATAATGCATGAAAGAATATGAAACAAAATGTTTATGCAACTGTTTAAATTTTAAAATAAGCATACACCAGTTATCACAGGTGGATAGTAAAAACAAAAGCATTTGACATTATCCATTTTTCCATATGGTGCGAACTTTCGTGGACACTCTGTATGTCCTTTGTAATTGGAGTTCTTTCTATTCTAGGTATACCTATTGCCCATGATTAACACAATTGAACGCATTCCTCTCTTCTGTGACCCTATTTCGTTATTGCCAAGTGCTTCCCGGTAATGTTATTAAGTGTGTGTGCTTAATACACGAGACCGGGTAATCACCGGAAGTAGTGAGCTCCAGATGACACTTTCACTACGTATTTATTCACGAACGAACCTTGAAACTGCAAGAGTATATCTTTGTTTGCGAGAACGACGAACCTGTTGTGTACGTACCGTCTGGGGCGTTAAACACCTGACAAATTACTCCAATAAACCACCATACCAGCCAGCGGAACGAATGTACGCTACGCTAGACGCCGGTGTTTACTCATCCGTAAAAAAACGTGCTGCCACCGGCTAAGATAAAGAAAATAAATAAATAATTGTTCTATTTGTTGTTCCCATGTTACGGCAGTCTACGATGATATCAACAGATTTATGTACGTATGTAAATCGCTTAAATTATTATTGTAAAGGTTGGGACCAAGATGTCCGCAGTGGTTGCTGTCTCTGGTACCCTTATCTCCAGCCTTTTCAGATCGATCTTCTTACGTCGTGACTGCAACCAACTGACGGACATTTTTATTTGCGGTCTCCTTTCTTAAGTTAAGGATCAGCTGAGGATTTACGCTTTTATTTTCCTGTCTTGTGGCATCAATAACGACAGGGATTTCTCAATGGTCAACGTTTCGGCCAACTTTGATACACCGACTTTTCTCAGCCATTCAACGTTTCCAAAATAATGTAATAAAGGTGCACCTTGTGCACAATCACACTTTGAGAATTGTACCTCCTTGATGTCTTACGGGACACCAAGATCGCTATGCAGGTCACTATTTTACCGTATATGTTAGACTACTAAGAAGCATTAAACGTATTTTGAAAGAGCTAGGTCCCGGGGTATTCACCTGTTTGACACTACCCAAAATTGTCTATATCTATATTTGAGGCTAAGCTGTGCCCTTTTCTTCGCAACTTGCGTTGTGTTCTTTGTATTTAGAAATTGACCTTCTTAGATAAAAGAAAGGTGTATATGATTTTGTTGGGTGAAAAAGTCGGATCTGGATAAAATATTAGAAATAATAGGCGAATTTGCAAGATTCATACACAGAGACATCCGGTTCTTCATAATCTACCATCAGCATTACCGCCGTTATGAAAATTTTCGGGGGAGGGTTAAAATGTTTTGAGAGGGTAATATTTACAGTGTAAATAACGACTACGTGTAAATATCGTGGTAAACATAACCCACCGATAAATAACTTAATTAATTGAATCGCCGAGTTCGAAGACAGTACAAGTCCACAGTAAATCCCATGGACATGTACTGTTTTCGAACTCGGCTATTCAATTATAGTACGATTTCCTGCACGGTTTGCTATTCAATTCATCGTTAAAGTTATTATACGAATCAGCAAATAGTTCATTAACTATTGGTCTATATGAGGATTACATGCACTGAATTATATGTTAATTATTTTCTGTATCTTATAGCTTATACGCATAACAAGTCGGCGTAGTGGTCTAATGTAACTCCATTAACACACTGGACGTGCATTTATTTGTTACGTTACTCCACATAAGACTTCTCCCGTGAAAACTTCAAGGTTATTCGGGATTGTTTGGATTTCTGTCGCTATTTGGAAGTACCTATCTGTGGTTGAGCTTGTTTGGCTGAAAGATTTCTGCTAGTGTTCTGCAGCATTAGGTATATTTATTGTCTCTTACCCGCGTGCCGTATCTTTGTTCAGATGATTGAATAATGAACACAAACCTCTGTTGTGTGAAAAAGAAGAGGAAGAAGACGAGTAAAAGCATAGAACTAGAAGTAATTTAGTATTGTACCGAATACCTGGCATGAAGCTATGAATCCGCTGTAAAATTAATGAAAGTATGGGAACACTCTTACGAAATGCATCACTCTTGATGCATTCCTCCTCCAACCTGACAATGATTTGAACATCATTAATTCTGAACAGGTCATTGTCTCTTTAATTCCAAAAGAACAACAGAGAAACACTCGCGTTGATGATAAAATCCAATACGTAAGTCATTGCTCCACTAAGAAAATACAGTTTCAAGATTTTGCGAATCGGATGATTTGTCATAACATAAAAGCATTGAATTGTTTCATAACTTGCCCTGTGGGAAATTGTTCCCTGGTTTAGTAGAAGAAGATTATACAGCGTAGAAGAAGATGCTACCGGAGTTAAGAGATTACAAGATATCGGATTCCAACCACAGCGCACCGGCGCGGCGACATTGAACAGCCGCTGCATAGCGCGTAATCAATTCGCTATCGGGTGCAGCCATCGGTATTGCAAACATGAAACAGATTGCTGAGAGCTAATAAATTTCAGAGTCGTGTCTAGAACGAATTAATGGAACTTGGTTGCTCGCAGAGTTATTATTATTGCCGATGCAAATAGCGCTGGTCCGACGACAGGATGAAAAGTATTTAAGGTGTGTGAAACAATTGCCCGAAACAATAGTTACGCGCGATGTGTAATACCCTAATAGGATTTTAATCGATTTGGAACGCGGCCTGCATATTTATACTTGTGCGTGTACACAACGTGTAAGTACTAATACGGCGCGTTACATAAGCTATGTTCATGGAACTTGTTTTTTTACAAGAATATCAGAATGAACAAACTGGAATTTATGGTGAATACAATAACAAACATAAGATGTGTGAAGCAATTACATTCATTTCTTTATTTATACAGGGTTTTTCACCACGAGCTGCCTTTGGCACTATTTGGAGAACTAAATGAAATGAGCGATTGAAAATTTGTGGACTTATGCTGTTTGACTAAGTCTTTTTAACTAATATATTTTCAGTTTAAGATAGGGTGACCAGATTTTTAACTGGCCAATGCTGTACGGCTTCCTTGCGCACAAAATTAAAATAAGAAAAGAAAAAACGAACTTCTTGGCAACATCCTAGCCTTAAATAAAAATCGCAAGCGATCTAATCGCAAGCGTTATTTGTCTTCTTAAGTCAGCTAAGTCGAGGGGTTTAGTTTTGTATACAATACTTTTGACATATCCCCATAAGAAGTAATCTAATGGCGTCAGATCAGGGGATCGTGCTGGCCATTCAAGCGATCCTCGCCTGCCTATCCACCGATTGGTAAACATTCGGTTGAGGTACTGCCGGACATTGATGCGGTAATGGGGTGGTGCTCCATCTTGCTGAAACCATGTCATATTCGCTGGAACTTGTGGGTTTGCTGGATCAGGATATAAGTTTGTCAAAGTTGGCAAGACATTATTTTGGAGCAGTGCTAAATAATTATTGCCATCCAAATTGCCATCAATAAAAAAGGGACCTACGATATTATCTCCAACAATTCCTGCCCAAACATTAACTTTTTCAGGGTATTGCATATGTTCTTCTCTCATCCAGTGTGGATTTACCCTAGACCAATAGCGGCAATTTTGACGATTAGCATGACCGTGAAGCGTAAAGGTGCACTCATCAGAAAACAAAACATGCTCTAATTGGATGACATTGTTATCTAACATTGCCATCATTTCTTCGCAAAAATACGTTCTCCTATCAAAGTCATCTTCCATGAGCTCGTGAGTTGGTATCATTTTATAGGGTTGCATTTTATTTTCTTTTAATGTTCTAAAAATCGTTGAATGACTAACATCGAACGTTGTGGCTGCTTGTCGAGTAGAAGTATGTGGGCTTTCCTCAAACTCAAGCATAATATCCAATTTGGTATCGTTACTTGTTGCATTGCCAGCTGATTTTATTATCTGCCTTACATGTCCAAGCTCGCGAAACTGCTTCTCTATTTTACTAATTGTCCCTTGGGATATAGGCGGCAAATTTGGAAATTTTTCTTGAAATAACCTAGCAACTTCCATTTGTGTCCGTGTATTATCTCCATAACCAATCATTTGTAGAATGGTTATTTTGTGCATTTCTGTTAAATGAACCATTTTTATGATGTACAGTTAATGAAATTCAAAAGACTATAACCATAACTATAACACTGACAGCTCCTGTCATGCAGTTAGACAACACTTTATTAAGGCTAGGGCAGCTTGGTTTTTATTTCATCAGTACATAAAAAGAACACTGAAATGGTTTTTGCCAATAGTTTTTGCTTACTTTATCGTTATCAATACCTAAATGTTAAATAAGTATTGAGTGTGTTGTATCGAATTTCCGTAATCAACTAACTTTATTTTGTAATGTTAACGATGTAGTCTACCGGAAGTGTACCGTAGGTTCGAAATCCTAGCTTTAATACGCATTGGAGAGATATGAAATTTTTACAGTGGTTTTCTGATGTAGTATTGCATATTAGTAAGTATATAAAAGTAATAAAATATTAAATAACGACGTTCATTTCTTTTGGTATACATTATTATTTTATGAAAATAACTTTCCAAAATAGAGCATAAAAAAATAGAAAGGTTTTATCTATGAACTTAGCTTGAATTATGTATCGTTTTTACGTGATTTCGAACCCGCGATTTAGAAAAAGATTAGTATTTCTAAGACACCTTTGACGTTAGCGTTTGTTTCATGCGTTTTTTACGTCCTATATCACCTGTGGTTAGCTTCCATTGCAAATAGTTTTTCTCAAAACACTAACAAAAATTTTCAGAAGTGGGGTATACTTGCTCCTAAATTTTTGAAATAAATCTGAAAACACTTAATTTTTCCGAAACAATTGAAGATAGGTATAGGACATTGTACATAAAATATGTCTAGAATTTACTGAGGAATCCAAAAATTGAATAATATACAGGGTGTTCCATTTACAATAAGAAAGTTAGTACCTATTGGCCATTGTTACACGAGATACAAATCGACGTGTCCGAGCGTTTTTTCAAACACGCCCCCATTTATTTATTATCGATTTTATTCCATTTGGCTGATACACACTGTATATATTCTCTTTCTATAAATATGATTTGTATAAATATAAGACTGGACAAATTTGACATAGGTTATTTTTACCAACATTCTGTATTTATTGTACATATTTGTCAGCACTATGAATTTGCTTTAATAAATGTTTATTATTTTTAATTTTGCCAACGAAATCGTCACAAGAGAGTGCAATATTTTGTCGAACAAGTAATATGGACTTCATTGTGTCGACATTCAGTTGTGATTTTTCATCAGTCCATATATTATTATTCATTATAGAAAGGACTCTTTCCGTTGGTACGTTGGTACGTTGCAAATTCTGCAATATTCAACAGGTTACAAAATGGAATATTTTCTTTATCAAAATGGTTGAAAACTTCCACCCACCGCATATCTGATTGAATACTATCACGCCTCCATTGTGCTAGTTTTTCTTCATTAAGATAACTATTCAAAAATGTGACTTCATTGATTAAATTGGTTTCCTGAATGTTGTTTGCAATATGTTTAGAAATAAACTCGTAAGGGTTTTGAACAACGGTCCAGTTTACAGTATTATTTAATTCTATCCACTGAAACGCAACTTGTACTACAGTGCTGTTGTTATTTTCAATTGCTGTTATAGTTTCGTGAAATAAGGAAGACTGACTAAATTTTAACCATATTTCATATGTTCGATCTGAAAAAAATTTTTAGGAATATAGGACATCCAATGATAAAAAGTATGTTGTTAAAGAATTAGGCATACAGCTGGATAATTCTATCTACTGCCGGCATGAGAGCAAACCACCGCATTTTACAACAACTAAGAAGTTTTTTATATTGCACATCAGCCCCATCACAAAATGTTTTTAGAGTTTCGACACGAACGGTAAAGATATAAAAGTGGCTGTATATTTTGTCTACAATATTTTCAATATCTATGGGCAGCAAATCGGCAGCTGATTGAAGTGTGTTATGTACTATATGAGCACTATACAACCGATTCCTAATATATCTTGCGTTAATACAATATTCAATTTATAAAACACATTTCTTATACCCTTTCTAGACAACCCCCAAAATTGGTATTTGCGTTATCAGCACAAAACGCGATTAACTTGTCTTTTGAATTGTTTTTCTTTTTTCTAAAATATTAATTATTGAGTTTGCTATCATTTCTGATGGCTCACCAGATAACGTAATAAAATCAATTACCTTCACAGACGGATATGACGAACATATGATGTAAATGCTGTACGGTTTGCTGTACGCTTGTGAATGCTGGACACTACTTCAAAATGACAAACCGTACAGCGCAATGCTGTACGTCTGGTCACCCTAGTTTAAGAGTTACTTCCGATTACCCCGGAAGTTCTGTGCCGTTTTGGTTTGATTTTCGACCCTATAGTTGGCGTGGCTTCCCTGATAGAGTTACCAGATAACCTAGTAAATGTAGATCGACATCTATCTCGCAAGTTCTCCAAAGGTATTCACTCCGAGATCGATGATCACCGGTCAATGTTAATAGAGAGCATATGTGCAATGAAAATAATACTATGTTGATGTTGTTTTTCGCAAAACTATTAAAAACGCTATTAAATTTTCGAAATATGTAGTTGAACATGTGAGTTAACTATTGGAGTTGGCGCAATAGATGCTAAGAAGAAATAGGTCACACATTGTAACCAAATTGCTTAGAATTTTTAAAATGTAGGCTGCTATTTAAATACAATGCCAGAAATAGATAAGCGTAAAGTGTACTGAATCACCGAAGAAACCACAACTTATTGATTGGCGATAGAAAAATAAAACGAAATATGTAACCACAAGGCATGCCTCGGGCTCTTTTATTGTACCATTAGTTGTGCTTATTAATGATTTAACTTTCAATAAACGATAACGTTATTTTTTCGTAAGCTCTCGTTAGAGAGTGAAAGGCGACGTCAATTACCAAATAAATCCATCAGGAAATCTATTAACTCACATGTCGCTACACCATTTCAAATCAATTATGAAAATGTGGTAGGTTCTTACAAAAGAGACTTTGTCTATGTAACCTTTGCCTCCGCAGCTCGAGCTGTTTCTCATAAATATTAATCCGATAGTGATGGCAATGTTAATACAGATTAATGACATTTAAAATAATTTAATCGAGATACGGATGTTTCCAAACGACCGCTCGGAACCCACACAGCCATGGAATTCCTTTCGAAAAATTGTAAAGCAAAGGTTAATGTGTTAACAAGGCGATTTTATTTTTACATTATGATTAATTTATTATCTGCAATATTAGAGTAATGAATGGATTATGATAAATTGATATAACGCAGTTGCACGGAATAATCCCATTCATACAATGTTGTTTTGCTGAATCGAAGGTTAGCGTGATATCTAGTTTGATTTACATTGATTTATCATTATGTAACAAACACAGCCTATTTAGGTACAGCCGAAGAAAAAAAGATCTTTACATGACCGCGGCAAGCCTACACCAAGCGTAGGTCGGAGATTGTCGGTCGTCGTATATACCTGCTAAAGCCATAAAACCGAAGGGTCACTTCTGTTTCATTTCATTTTAAGTTTTCTGTATGTAGATGGCATGAAATTGAGTTTCGTATTAATATAATATATTTTCGATATTTGGAACGAGCGAAACTGCCGCTCGCAGCTAAAGATTGTTATTCGTTAATATTTTTGTTTCGATTTGCAATTGCAATATTATTTCATTTATACTCAAATAGATAGTAACGTTAGCTATATGTAATTATAAAAATTTGAATTAGGCACATATTAAAATACTTTATCATCATGGCTACGTCGCCTAAAGGCAAACCGATTACTACATCGGATATCCGCTGTCAATAATTTTTAAAGGAAGGTAATCCCAGATAGGAATTTCATGTAAGTGAAAAAATCTAACTCGGTTTCTACTTCGTCGCAGACCGAGATAATATACTTTTATCTACAAATTTTTTATATTTATTTAATATAAGTTATGATAAGTAATTGAAAATTGGCAACTCCGTAAACTACAAAAAAATTCACGTAGATGGATATTATATATTTTATTTATGCATATAATTATGTATACCTACAACAAAAATAATATAAATATAAAATGAGAATAGTATAGATAAAAATAATAGGTAGATGTATAACAGTAAAATATAATATATGTTATAACTTAAAATAAATATATGTAATAACATAAAAACAAACATTTAATAATATAGTAATAACATAAGCATGTATTAAATAAGAAAAGTGTTCTGTTAGGTTAGAGGTGATATAAATTTGGAGTGTCTTTATTTCATATTTGTTGAGGTTGGTATGACCTGCTGTTTTAGGAAATGATACATTTATGACAATCTAAACACAGAACATATGTATCGTCATTTGTTGCACTAAGAAAACAAACAAAATCCTTTGTTGTTTTATCAGCCAGAATTGATTTAATTATGGTTGTCCAACAAATTTATGATTTTTAATCAAATAGCTGCCTAGATTAATAATTGAAGTGCTTTTTGTTTGTTTCCTTGGTGTTTTAATTACACTAATGGACATTTTTTAACGACCTTTTAGGTGCTCATTATAATTTATAGAGGTTATGACTGTATTGCACATTTATTTACTTAAGTGTTTAAGATATATTATAAAAGGAACATTCACATTTATTATATGTCCCACATTTTTCCCGCATAAATTATTTTTAGAAACTAAATGTTTCAGAGTAAAACTTTTCATATGGAACTAATTGTTTTTCCAAATCCTTAAAATGTTACAGCAAACTTGAAATATTAGCAAAATAAATTTTTATATAAAATATAATTCCGGGGCTTTAATTTTGTAATTAACCGAGTTTGTTTTACCAATTGTTATGCAGCAACGGATAACTTTGAATACAACCATTTTATGTTTTTTTTATGTCAATTTTCTGATGTTCAGATAAAAGGTTCAATGTTTCAAGGTTTCTAAGGGACCCTTTTGAGGTGTCTAGAATATTGGAGTCAGCCAGTATAAATTTTTTTATCATTACAAAAATCAAATTGACTGCTCGTCTTTTCCACAAAAATCAAAATTGAATACTTGGAAAATCAAATATAAAACATACAAATAATCCTTACCATATTCACAGGCCACTCACAAAATATGTTATCAATTTTTTATAATTGTGAGTAAATTTTATTACACAAGATTATAAATGTATTATATCGAGACAATTAAGCGATACATTTATCAAAATCATTAAGAAAAAAGGGAATGGCCATTAAAAAACTATCGATGACGTCATAAGTAAAAACAATTGAAGGTTGAACATTGAATTTAATATAGCTATGTATATTTATGTATATTTTGATAATTACAAATTGACAAGTTGGAGGATTTTTAAAATAGCAATCCGGTCCAGAGATTTTGTCGTTTCCATGCCATACATAATAAATAATAAAATTCAATTGATTAATTAATATTAAGGTAAATAACAATTTAATTATTATAAATTGAGTAACATAATAGATTGAAGTTTAAATAAATTTTAATTTTACAATTTTTTGAAAGTTATCGACATATTATTCTGATGTGATATCATTCATATTGGATTGTAAATCCTAACTCTTACTTATGACACATATGAAAATGCGTATGGATGCTATTATACAACGTCAAAATATAATTTTAATAAACAAAAAATAACAACATTTTTATGATTAAACTAAAATGCTGAACAACAGTTCTAAAGGTCATATCTGCAGCAAAGTAGAAACCGGGACAAATAAGATGTTCAGTTACATGCAAAATTGTAGAAATCTTTTAAAAATTATTTACGCCGAATATAATGATCGGGTTTGTGTTTCAGACATACGCCGGCCGGCGGCGCCCTGATGATCAAGGACTTCAAAATGTGCTTTACACAATATGCAACAAATTTGCAGATACGACCTTTAGAACTATAACGGCAGTATACCGACTGATATTGTCGGTATACCTACTTACAATATGAATTAATTTACTGTGTATTTAAAATACATTAAATATTACAATGCACTTTTGTCAGGTTCGGATATCGGAAACATAATATATAAATATACCAAATTCGATTTCATTCCATACATACAGAAAAATAAAACGAAACGAAACAAAAGTGACCCTTTGGTTTTATGACTTTAGCAGGTAGGTATCCGACGACCGACGACCGACAATCTCCGACCTACGTTTGGTGTACGCTAGCTGAGGGCATGTTAACATCTTTTTTTCTTCGGCTGTACAAGAAAAGGAAACAAAAGCAATAAAACATCAAAGAAAACAAAGTAATTTGAAACGTTAATTCTTTGATAAAATATTTAGAATAAAATAAACATTTTACATCCATAGGTAAAATACTAAAATACTAAGCTAGAAATGTGTAATTTAATTCATTTTGAAGTATAGTTTAATACTATTTAAGCTATGAACTGCAGGACCCAATGTTAAGCTGTTTATAAGACCAATCGTTCAGTACATGTAAAGCTGAACAAAGAACGCAGCCCTGATCAATAATTAGTTAGGTAATTAAGCGAATCAACATAACCTATGAGTCAATATGCATATTTGATATCATACAGATTTGTCATATAGATTTGTTATTGTATACGTAACTCTAACCTAACTATTTTAGAAACATTGCCCTTTTGGGAAATTTGTAACCCAACCTTTAGGAAATGTCAATAAAGCGGTGAAACTTAACCCAATAAACTTTGCCCAAAAATTTGATATTTATAGCCGAGATGATCTTTACCTTCGGGCATGGTATTTGTCCCAAAAATGGCATCAAATATTACGTGGCAATGTGAGAACTTCACGTGCCATAAAACATCTCTCTAATGAACGATTGTCGCGAATACTAATTATCCGGTAGAGTAGATTTCCAATCTCGGCAGTACAGCGCCTCGACAAAACATCGCTTTTAACGACTTCCCGAGCGGCGTACATATGCGCTAATAAACCCATTGCTACAACACTATCCTCTAATTGTGCAGTTTGAACGCAGTGCATTGTGCAATAAATTACCCGTTTTACAACCTCCCCCACTCGGCGCAAACTGATGCCGTTATATTTATTTTTTTATTTGTCCGTGTAACCCGACACGAAAAGTGGGCGTCGTAGGAATAAAAATTAAAAGAATTACTGCTCCCGTGGGCTACGAGCAATGGGTTTTCAAATTAGTTGTCATTTGTTTTAACATAATGGCTGCTCTCGGATATTGCTTAAGATGTATATGTCTGAGTGGGAAATATTTGATTCGTAAGTAAGATTGAAGAAATTGATATCGCGCCTTTTGTTGAAGTTAATTAAGTTTTGAATATTTATGCGCCGTTGATGTAAGCAAGCGGTTTTTATTATGCTTCTTCGTGTCATAACAAAATACGGTGGTCATTTACAGTGATGAGAAACATCGATAAATTACCTAACTCGGTACTGACATAGAAGTTTGAGGAACATTCCCATTTATTTAAAAACCAATAAATAGAATATATCTCAATATTAATGTTGGCTCTTGTTTGCTTCTTTTCAACTGCATATACAGTGTGTTGCCAAAGGCATGGTCATAATTTTAAGAATTTATTTATATTTGTTTTCCGAGCGATAATGTCAGTAACCTTTCGATAATTCTAACCGTACATTTAGAAGCAAATTGGACACAAAATTGTGAAATATGTACACAGGAAGGAGGAAAATTGTATAAACAGTTTATTTATAGTTTTAGTTGCATTTTAAACGTATTAATTTAACGTTAACTTTGATGATTTATTAACTTATCAACTGTATATGGATCAATGATTATACATATGTTTAATCTATCTATATCTATAAAACTGAAAAAATTTAGTATCGTATTAATTATTGTTGATATTGATATCCTCCAAATTTAAGTTAATTAGATAATAAGATATCCTTTAAGTTAATCAAATGATTATAATACCATTAAAGAATTTAAATAAATAATGAACTAAGTGCCAAAAATTCAAAAATTGATTTTATTACATTAAAGTGGGCTGGATATCATTGGCTATAATGTAAATAACGGGCTACGTAAAAATAGTAGTTGCTATAACTAAGAAATTACGCATTTTATAAAAAAAAATTATTCCTACAAAGAACTCTTAGAATAAAAAAAAATAAGTATACAGGATGTTTTATTAGAAAAAGAAAAGGTTTCCAAATTTCCATAATAAAATGAATAATATAATAAACAAGAGCTTGTTTAAACCCAAAAAACTTTTATTTGAAGCATTTTTTGAAACTATTTACGGTTGGAGAATTATTCAACAAAATTTACAAATTTTGATATGTAAATTTTGTATTCTTTTAACTCAAAAATGATACATTTTATAAAAAAAAATATTCCTATAAACTATTCTTAGAATTAATCTTATTAAAAAATGTAAAAATATACAGGGTCTATTTGAAAAAAGGTAAAGTTACCAAATTTCCATAATAAAATATATTTAAACGATAGCTTGTTTAAAGCCAAAAAAAGTTTTGTTTGACATTTTTTACGGCTGGAGATTTATTTGCGTGTTCTGGTAATTTTATTATTACAAAAAAGTTCATGTTATTTCTGTTTTTGATTTTAGAATTATTATTTTATTTTGATTTTTAATAAAAAGAAAATGTACGATATTGTTAGTATCAACTATCAATACTGTGTGACCTTGAGTAGTTTGTGAAAAAAATATTAATGCTTGTTTTTTCTCTTTTTTTTAAATAATAATTCAAAATAAAAGGAAAACGTTGAGTGGATTTTGATTTCTGGTCCTTACTTTTTCTGAAGGAAGTTACTAAAATAAGTCATTTCCAATGTAAACTTTAAATAAACATCTTTTTGATTAGAAAGATTACACAAGAAAACAACAGTTTTTCAGTACATTTCCAAAATAAGGAATAAACGCATTTTTAAAGAAAATTAATGACTAGAAAATTGAGCAGAACTATCAAATTTTGCATGACTTTCAGTAAACGAGGTCCCCATGTATTTTTTCGAACAACGGACAAGCTGTATGAAGTATACTTTGTCAAGCAACTTATTTTTATTAAGTTTTACTTTCTAGCATAAAAAAATATCAACTTAGCTTAAAATATGCATAAATAAATATTATGGCACTTAGCACCTTCTACGAATTTTTAATTTATTTTAGATTGGTTTTTGCGATACAAGACCTCTGCAAAAAACAACACCAACATGTGATGTACTATCGTGGCCATATATTATGTCCCTTCTTTTGATGTCGATTTTCTCGCCAATCTAGGGGCGAAAACATTTGAAAAAATTCTGGTCCTGTCCTTGATTAATATACTACAACGCATAAAAATTAGAAAGCTGTATATGTTGGTGTTTGCCCGATTTTTTCCAAATTAAGAAGAATTGGTGCTGTTTTTGACCCATAAATTTCATTCGTTTAACTTTAGCAATTAATTACTCCGGAAATAATCCATAGATTTCAACGAACTAAAAAGTAAAATCACCTGCGGAATGGTAGCTTTCAATGTGCATTTTTGTAAAATAATCGGAGTAGTGGTTAACCCACAAAAAGCTATATTATGCAATGCCAGCAATTTCGTTATTAGAAGAGCTAGGATGATGAAGTGTCGATCATACGCTACATAAGAAATCATATATTTACAGTTTATTACAGAATTATTGTTTATCTTGCATTTTCCCTACAAAAGATCGTGTTGAAGCATCTCATGATCGCCGCAATTGACGCGGCGGTCTTCGGTTTTCGGGGTGATGCGGGGGAAGGGATCGAGAGCGACGCTGCCGGTAGAGGGAGATCGCACGGGGTCAAAAGTTACTCCGAGAACAGTGTTTACGGACACAATATAACGACCTATCAGTTTTATACGCTCAGAGCTGCCACTTGTAATATATGTAATATATCAACAGTTGTATTTATGTTATATTGTTTTTGCCTGTATTTAAATATTACTAATAAATACACAAAAACGGACTCAGGCGCAAAACCTTGTTCATGTTTATTTCGGTCTTAAAAATTAACAAATTGTCGGAATGATATTAAATTTAAGCGATATGTGACGCAGCAAATAAGGATTATATGCATGCTAACTGCGACGTGCTGTTAACATTCCTTACTGATCTATCCGCTTCCATCAAAATCTTGTTTACAACCTTATTGTATAAAAACTGAAGAAAACAAAAACGCCAATCGATAGAAGAGACTCTGAAGGCAACCTGAACAAACATTGAAATTTTTGTGCTAAGCGGTTTAGGAGAAAAAAAATCGGAATGACGGCAGTTTTACAAATTTACAAATGCAAAAATCGGGTACATTTTTTCACTTCTCTCGCGCTCATGTTTACACCGAGAGGCAAAAAATTTTGATAGTCATACAACATAGGTAGAAATGATTGAGGAGTATGACACACTTTATTTCAAGTTTTTCTGATCAGTAGTTTTAGAGTTATGAGACGTCAAACACAGGAGTCAATACTATCGAAACGAGAGATGGCAGTTAGGGCATTTCTCTCGTAGCGGGGTCACATATTATAACCAAAATTCTGAATTTAAAAATTAAGAATTTAATTCTGTTAGTTAAAATTACTACCTTGACAAGTTATCGTTCTTTGTGTGTATTGGTAATCAGTTGTCCGCCGTTCTCTCACTGTTGACAGTGTTGACAGTACCGCTAACGACTCCCTTCCCCGCATCACACCAAAACCGTAGAGCGTCGGAATTCACGCGGAGTTTCAGAACGATCTTTTGTATGGAAAATGCAAGATAAACAATGATTATGTAATAAACTTTAAACCTATGAATTATTGGGTAGCCTATAGTCTATATTTCATTATTCTAGCTCTTCTAATAACGGAATTGCTGGCATTGCCTAATATAGCTTTTTGTGGGTCAACCACGCACCCAATCATTTTACAAAAATGCATATTGACAGCTAACATTCCGCGGGTGATTTTACTTTTTAATTCGTTGAAATCTATGGATTATTTCCGGAGTAATTAATTGCTAAAGTAAAACGAATGAAATTTACGGGCCAAAAACAGCGCCAATTCTTCTTAACTTGGAAAAATCGGGAAAACGCCAATATATACAGCTTTCTAATTTTTATGAGTAGTAGAGTATTAATCAAAGACTGCATCAGAATTTTTAAAAATTTTTTCGCCCCTTAGTTTGCGAGAGAATCGACGTCAAAAGAGGGGACATAATATGTGGCCACGATAGTACAATCTGTTTAAATATGTACAACAAATTTAGGATGGCTTTCTATAAAACATTTATCTTGCTGCACACTATTTTTTAAATATCTCGGTATAATGTTTTTGGCACTTAGTTCGTTATTTACTTCAACTCTTCAATTGTTTATATAAATGTATTAAGCAAGCAACATTATAATTTAAACTCTACGGTACCGCAAAGGAACCCATTCAAACTTTTCAAAAAAAAAAACAAATAAAAAAACAATCGTACGAATGTGTTGAGACCATTACGAGAGCTCGTTCTCATTCCGTTTCCGATCACGGATTCAGTGAATGAACTTGCTCTGTATAGGGGCACGTGAACGAGTAATCAGCGTCCTGATCTGGATCGTTATGCATTACACGACCAGTTTCATGCCGGTGTGCAGGAATCTCCCTGCAATCCTGCGCGCAAAGAAAGTAGCAGGTTTTGTTCCTGCACGTCGCTTTAAATTCAAGGCCAAGCGGTGACATTTATGTTTTGCTAATCCGACGCGCAAAACGTAGAGACGATGCATTTGCAAGTACCATATACAGACGATCGTACACCAGATGATAGTATATGGATTTTACGACGCGGTCTATTTAATTACAAGACAGGCATTTTTAATATGATTCTTTTTTGATTTCTAAATTCTAATTTGGGATTTAATGTAACGATGTTTTGGACTGTTAAGATTTCCAGCAACTGTGGCATTATAGGACAAATAAATGTTATCAAAAATATTCGTGCGAAAAAAAAAATCAAAATACGGGTCTTGTTTTGTAGGTACTAATTTCCGCCTCCACCAAAGTTGCTTAGCGAATGGTTAGTGCACAGTATATATATATGTATATATATATATATATATATATATATATATATATATATATATATATATATATATATATATATATATATATATATATATATATATATATATATATATATATATCTTAAAATAGTCAGTAGATAAGTCAAGAAAATCTCAGCAATAATTAGGGTGATCTTTTCATGGGGTTGAAACATACAAATAGAATTTCGTTACATGAGATGTCCGATGGTATGGAAGGATGGTATGAAGTTTCCAACCGACAGATGACAGCTCGGCCCCCACATAATCGGAACAGTTTGCCTTTCATCTTGCTTCGTAAACATTCCGATTGTTTTGCTTTGTACCATTGTGCCGATTGTCTCTATCTCAATTGCAATGCAAATTAACGCAGTTGCTTTTGAATGCGTCGACATACGCATTATATTATACTACCTTTGTATTTCCACCAGCACACTTTCTACCCATAGCGATGTTATGAGTTATTGGCCATTTCCAATTATTTATACTGCTTCGGGTTTAATATCATGTACGCTGTATATTTTCTAATGTAAACAATACTGACTGTTGGCATAGGGTATGTTCACTCATACATATATTACATTCTAGCAAGTTTTACCATCCTGTCTCTATATAAAATATCTGTACCTGGTACGTCTAATACCTCTTCCAGACTCTCGCGAGACATAGCGAGAGACCGCGAATCGGGAGAGTATGGATGACACACTCGCCCAAATTCGCTAACATTCGAATGCCAGAAGTCTCTACGGATGCAGATAGTCGGATAAAAATCACGCGTTCGCTGAGCGAATCGCCTCAGTTGTGACCTCTCGTATCGATCCATTCAAACTGGATTGTTGACGAGGCGCATAGCAGTTTTTGTGTGCACCCGAAGGTATTATTTACGACAGGGGTCTGATTTATAACATCAAACACGTGCGGTGAAGGGGCTCTTCCAGCATCAATGCAACCCGAAATGTAGGTAACGAATGGAATAAATTATTTCGTATCGAAATAAAAAGATTTCAAAATATTGAACACGATAAATTTATATAATTTGTCATTTAAAATGGAAAATATACCAGATAATGATATTTATTTCTGTATTATTAAAGAAATGCAAATGCATATCAATAAATTAACCATCCGTATTATAAGACTACTAATGAAAATTAATATTAATAGCAATATTAAATCAATAATTAATTAAAACTAAAGAATATATTATTTATCTCTTTCAAATAAATCTTATCAGTTCCAAGTTATTCCAGTCTTATTTTTCTATGATGTCTGAATCTATTGTATCGTTTTGGTACAGTTCTTTGATGCAAATTACGACTGCGATCTACATAGGGCAATTACTAAGTTATTGATTGGTAATATCGTTGTTACATACCAGTATACAGGGTGGGTCAAAATATCCGGAGCACCTAAATAATTGACTAACCGTAAACATCTTCAAAAATCAAGCATAAGTTGTTTGATTTTAAACAAGCTATCGTCTAAATATATTTTTAATATACACAGTGCTTATTTTATTATGGAAACTGGCAACCTTTCCGTTTTCTAATAGAACACATACATTTACATTTTATAATTAAGATTTTATAAAATTTCATTACTAGTGTTTTGATGTGGTCTTTCAGGAATTTGATGTAAATTTACTAAAAGAATATAAAAGGTTTATGACTCTACTGCGCATATCCATGATCATTCATGTGATCATTACATTGATATCTCTATGCATAACTAATCTATTTCTTGGTAATCGATTATTTTTAGAGATAGTTTTAAGACAAATTAGTAGATATTATCAAAAAATGAGGCATTGACGTTGAACAATATATAAATATCAGTTAAGTGGACTATCAATGCGTCTATCTCGTACTTGCGCAACAAAAGATCTCATAAAAATATGAAAGTAGGCGAGTATCAAATGACTCGTAAAACTCTTTTTAAGAAGACACATGGGAGGCGATAAATTGGTGTCAGGCGCTTTTTCAGTTCAGACTAAGATTGATTATCGCGAAAGATGAATAAAATCACTTTCGCTTAAAAAATCAAATGAGTGGGCACTTACGTGAACTTTGTACGTCAGGTAAGTTTCGTAATATAGCAAATTACCCAGTACGCTGGTACATAGCAGATATCGACGTAAGTGTTTCCTGGAAAATTACTATCGTAATTGAATCAGTAAGCGGTTACTCCCTTGAAAGTCCCTAGAAGATATTACCATTAATAGCAAGAAAAGAAGATGCTGATTATAGAATGCCGGCGACATGCATTCCTGTTGAACTCTATTGACCATGACATTAAATCTTATCTGCCCAGAATATCTTAAATTAGTTGATGTTGTCTAAATTGTATCTATTTTGTAATTATATTGGAATTTAATTTAGCGGACTGGTGTCAGTCCGGAAAAAGAAGTCAACGATCAAAAATATTTTGGGAGATTTTACCAAAGATTAGCGCCGCTGCACTGTGGTCCCGGATACCAAAAAATGTGGCCAAAGTTCGTGATCTACACACTTGAAACAAGAACTATCACTGTGCTTATAAGTTCCCGAATCTCACTAAAAATTTAGAGTTTCAAAACTTAAAATATCGCATCAAATATAGAAGCAACTTTTTGGTGTGTTGGTAAACTCTAGCTGTTTGAGACCAATTCCAGCGTTAAGATATTTTTCTATCTGCTCTTTTATTTCTCATCATTATCTATTTTGAATCCAATGTATTACGACATGTCCGAAGTCACACCATTGTTCCAAGTACCGGTACTGGGTAACTTCACGTAATATTAGCTCAGTTACCAGTGATTTTACCCATTGTCATCACTATGAATAATACAATTTGAGTTAGTTTGAGTGAAAAGTAAAATGCTGTATGTTGTAACAAAACGACAAAAGTAATTTAATTAAAAATAACCATAGGCCAGACAAAGTTCTAATCGGGGGTTGTTTTTTCAATTTCAGTTATTCTATAGATTTTAGTAGACATGCGATTTTTCTAATCCTGTAACGCGAGGATAATTTTATAGACAGCGGTTTTGAAAAATAGGGTAGAACGTGGATTCATCTCTTTCATTACATACCTTCCTAAATTCTTAATATTGCGTGGTGATGTTAATGTAGCTTTGTACTTAATTGCGTAATACATTTTTCATACATGATAAATTTATCACATTTATCAAATATATATTATTTTGATGAAAAATCACCTTCTTTTAGGAACATACTCCTTATATAGGACATTTTTTACGTCATTCAATTCATAGAACAAAATCTAATATCATCATTAGTCATTCGTTACGTCATACATGCTGACTATGACATAGTTGACATCGTCATTCTTGAGATAACGGCGTTAATACCATTATATCAACAGGCTATTAACTTCATTAACTGACTATTTACGTTATTACCCGGTTTTACATCACTACCCCTGACAGTTATTTACATAAACATATTTAGATTCAGATATTTATATATTTACAGAATGTATCGGAAACTAGGTATAGTAGTTTTTTGATCATTGCAAGTTATGGCCATTGATAATTGAATTACTCAATGAATGACTAACGCATGTATAGACGATTACCTGTAATCTCATGCGTTGATCATTTCAAAATCCTCACCTGCATTTCAATGTGTATAGGTCAGTGTTTAAGACAAACATCAACGCTAAGCCTGAAGAAGCCTGTGCAAATACACAAGTCAAACAAACAGCTAGTTGGTAATATTGCGAAATCTCTATTTCAACCTATACCACTGGCAGTATCCTTGCCTTTATTGTTTTTAAACACTTTTAAGTGTTTACTTTATGAACGAGACACACTATTCAGCAGACAAGGAAATTAGCATATAAGTATATGACGTGAAACTTTTGCCATAAAGAGCGAAAGTTCTTTGGAGAAAGGCAATTTGAATGAGATTATAAAGCTTGTCAAAATAGATATTTATTTAACCATCCATAATGATTTCTGTGGGCATATTCGGTATAGTGCTATACTAACGAGTTTATCATCTCTGTATAATGTGGACAAAATAATACGGGTTTTACATGTCAAAGAACCATTGTACCGAACCACTACAGGTATATTATTTAGTTGAAGATGCATCGTTAATGTAAATCGCCGTCTGCTTCATTTTGGGTTGATAGACATGTACCATGTTCATCGAGTAAAAGTAAATACAGGAGGCGGGCGTCTCGAAGCATTAACGTTTTCATTATGCGTGTGACCTCCTATAACGCAGGTGTTAACCGAACGGTTACACTATGCCAAAGAAAAGGGAAAAAATATGACAATGGCACAATATCTCGCTTGATATACGAGACGGGTTGCTACAGACGAATGATAGATTTCCATGGTGAACATATTTATTCTTTTTGAAAGCATTAAACTCACAACAAAGAGTGTAACTGTAATGTGTTAATTGTTTACGGTTCTTATTTACCTCAAGTTGACGTGTTACTGAGCAGAATTACAAAAAAGTACAACCACACTGATAAAACTGAAAAGGTTATTTCACCGTGTGGATCGGCGGTCATTTTTAACCTCCGTGTATCGAAGGGAAAATACCATGTGGTTTGTAATTTTACTTTGAGCTAATAAATTTACTTCTCATATGAAATGAGGTTTCCGATGTGTACGGTTTTATATATACTTTTGTAAGTAAAATTACTGACGTTCAGTAAATTTACCGTAAACACGGAATTGCAATTAACTGTTGTACAGTAAACTTTCTGCAACTTTAACATTAGATTTGTCCAAGCAACTGCAAAACCAGTTAACCATCAGTACTTTTGTGATGGACCACATATGTTGCTATGATAACTCCATTATAAATACCAATGAAACATTATCTACATATTTTTAACATTAAATAAATAGAAGTTCTTGACAAAAATGTAATCATAAGTAAATGAAATAAAATAGGAACCCATGGACTATACTTATCTACATATCGTATAATAAAATAAATCGATCTGCTTAACAGAGAGAAACATATCTTTTAAATATAAATTAAATATTATTTCAACAATATTAAGTTGAAATGCCTATGGTAAACTTACGTCACCTTATTCGTTTTTGAACCCTGACTTGGAATAATTTTTAAAAAGCTAAACCGTCTCCAGAGTAAGATAACCTGGGGATAATCCAACCACAGCATATAATATAGTCCAAAATGTGTCACCTGAAATCAAAATAAGAAGTACATGAGTCATATATCATATATAGGGTATAACAATGTTAGCAGCTGCTTTCCTTTGAGATACAGAGTGTAAAGTTATTAATGAGTGTTTATAGAAAAGTATTATTTTATATTGGTGATTTAAATGATATGTGTTATACATGTTAGTAATAAATTTGATTGTAAGACCGCATGTACAAGAAAGAACAATAAGCGAAATCTTACCTATGGACACCACACAAGTCCTTGAATTTGTAGAATGTATCATCAACACTTGTATCCTAAAAAGAACATCCAATTAGTGAAAGTGAAATTATACATATCAAGACTGCAAACTTTTACCTGCACTTTGTAGTATATATTTACAAATTCCTCCATAATATACAAAGAGATGAATGTACCAATATTATATATTTGAATACTATAGAACCATATGGGGCAAATATTCCACACGACACCGATAAAGGATAAGTCACAGAGGCACTAACAGTGTTAGATTAGTTGTATATAACAATCGCACTCAATAAAACTCTAACTTAGCTCCTGTAAACACAACCAAACGGATGGCGAACGAAACTCGAACTGTATATCCCATAATTGCGCAAGCGCGATAAAAATTATCTCGGTAGCACTTTACCATCTAGAAAGGAAAATTGCACGAGCAGAGGGCAAATTTACATATTAGACAGTAGTTTTAATGTATAGATTTGTAATTTTATTCCGTTGGAGTAATTGTTATTATGAAATTTACAAATTTGTTAGCAAATTTACCTACAGTTTGTACAATTAATGAATGTAACTGCATTTTCAATGATATTTAGTATTTTTGCTTAAAATTATGGTAAAATTGCCGACAAATAGGGTAGGTTTACTGAAAAAAATGTAAATTTCATTTGTAAATTCGCACTCATTTTTATCAGTGTACTTACGTCGACAACAAAAATAAGTTCTATAACCTGGTCGATTTCTCGAACCCGTCACAGAGAAATGGATGTTTTTAAATGGAATTTTAAATGGATGATTTTTAAATTAAAATTCATATTAACACGTTCAGTGTGGTCGCATCCTAACTGCACTTACAGTGTGGACGCATAATTTCGTCCCCCCCCCCCCAATCCCGTCCCTTACGCTATGAGAACAACTAACAGCTTTCAAATTTGATGTTACTTTTAAACGCAAATATGTCGGAAGTCTACAGATTCCTTTTTTGCCTGTTCCTTGTGTTAGTGTCATGATTTGAAATCGGTATATTCGAATATACAAGCGGTACAACTGGCCTTTGTTAGGTAATACCATCATTACTTTATAATTAACCATCTTAACCATCACAAATGCTCCTTCTATATTGGATATATCAATGTGTTTCTCTCGCTTGTCTTCTTTGTCTTCATTGGTTACGACTGGGTTGTCGATCGACGGCTGATAGATTCCGGAGGAATAAAAAAATATTTACGCTTTTAACGAGCGCCGACAATTTATTTTCCAAACGTCTTTAAAAGAAATCTCTGTAGAAACATCCTAGAACACAAATATCAAAGTTTAGTGAACCTGCGAGCAGGAAAACAGACTGGAAACATTTCATACACATTGTGAATAAGACTTTTGGAATTATTGAATAGATTTTTAATAATTACTTATACATTTTTGTTAATAGTTTTACTTAGAAGACTTTACATTTCGTGATCAATGTCATTTAGACTTAACATTTCACTATTATAATTATATCAGGAAGTTCAACTTTGAACGGCCTTTTAAACACAGTCCGACGTATGGTCCTTGATTTGAGAAGGGCTTTATTTCGGTTTGAATTACTGGGATTATCAATAATTGATCTAATTAGTATTTTCCGGGGCGCACTATGTACTGGAATTACGTAATCCGCCGACGCCGACGATGAATGTGCCCGCAGATCTATAAAGAAATTCGGATTTAATTACACGGTCTGGCAACTTAGGCCTATAAATTTTTATCGCTTAATAATCCGGCCATCAATTTAAACAGATCAAAGGGACCTAGCGGTTCGGCGCCTTGACATAATGAAAGAAAGCGGGCAGCGCCCACAATACACGGTGGTTAGTCTAACAATGATTCTGTTGTTATTTTAGGTTAGATTAATTGCAATTACACCAGCCCACCGAACATAATAAAGCACTAGTAGTTTGAATAAACAATTCCGGCAATCTTTTCCATGAACCTCTGATCTGAATAAATGGCATACCGCTTTGTGATGACGTCATATCGTTACACCTTCTATAATATATTTTTTAATAATAATCTTAATAAGATGTTCGTTAACATAAATGCAGTATGTACATTTTACGGGATGTGTTTATTTGCAAAGAATGACGTTTTCCTTTTTTGTTGCAGGTACGTATATCATGTTTGACATCCCATATATACAGTAAGTTTTATTTGCTACTCGTAAATAAGTAATTACGAATAAATACTCTATTTTATCTATTATTGACAGATTAGTAAGTTCAGGATTACCAAACGTATAATTTTGGCAATTCAGATTTTGAATTAAATACGTTTGTACGAGCAGTCACAAAATTAGTTTACAACCTGTGTTTTCGTGATGGACCAGATATGTTGCTGTGATAACTGCGTTATAAATACCAGTGACACGTTAACTGGGTTGTCACAAAACCACTGTTTGTAAACTGGTTTTGCCACTGCTCGAACAAGCCTGCCAATGGATGTGTAAATGTTTAAACTTTAATTATTGAAATAAAACGAAATCTCTTGTTCCTTGCTCAATTGATAACACCAATTGTAAATGTTTAGTTTAAGATTCGTTTGTGGTGTGCGAGATACCTACATTTTTATCAATTCAGAAGTGATTCAAATTGAAGCTGGTCGGGTAATGTAGATTTAGGACATGATCGTATCCGCCGCATTAGAAAATTTTCTACGTTATGAACTCTACAAACCAGTAGTTGACAATTAGTATAATTTTAAGAAAACAATTACTAATTATGTTGATCTAGGCATAATATTATGTTAATAACTAGCCAGTATTTATTATATCTTCATATAACACATTTGAAGTAAACTGCATTGTTATGAAGGAGAAAGGTATTTGTCGGGCAATTCCGTCATACGAAGATCGAAGATCGAAGAAGCAACCGTATACACGTGTTTCGCTATACCGTACTGATGAGGACTAATAGTCCGAAACACGTGTATACGGTTGCTTCTTCGATCTTCGTATGACGGAATTGCCCGACAAATACCTTTCTCCTTTATATCTTACCGTCGATTAACCAGCTTTCCCTTGCATTGTTATGAGCTGTAATATTATGCTATTACAGGTTGACTGATAAGTATTTATGCAACATAGGTAGTGGATACACTGCATAGTTCAACAAAAGCAAAGAAAAAATGACAATATAAATATATTGTCCTCTAGGCGTTTTCGTAAGCAAAAGTAGAAATTTCCACACCTGTCGTGCAAAATCGTAAATCTTCTTCAACGTGTCCGAGTGCTTTGAATATTTAATCTCTCCGCGATTAGTAGTTGATTGAGTATGTAAATCTTTGCAAATTCTATTCAACTTCTATGCCTGGAATAAATAAGCCACACACCGTCACCGTCTAGAAAGCGAAGCAAAAAAATTAAATAATAAATATGTATTTACCTTAAATATGGTACCTATATAGTCATTTTCCATACATATGTTTACAAGGTAATTTTACCGTACCTACATACTTAGTTGCTTTTCATCACACGATATAAAGAATATGAGGATTGAACCAACTGAAGTTTGATATGCTCGAATGTACCACACTTTTTATTTCCGATAAATATACTCATAAACGCACATACTCATAAAACAAAACGCTTCTGCATCGTCAATTAGTATCGTTTGCTCTATTGACTTTCTCGTAAATAATATACCTACATTAAAAATATTCTTGTTGCACTGTTTGTTAGGATACAAAATATGTAATGTATTCATTTTTATTTTTCAAAAGTATTAAAAATGGCTTTTATTGTATATTACGTAGCACTTCGCAAAATTTCAATTGTCCAGCGTCATAAATAAAAAAAAATCAGACGTGGCCACACACCTGACTTTATCATACTACACAGCAGTGTCAAACTCTGAAGTTTTTACAATACTGTCAATGCACTGTACTTACTGTCAATAGAATTATAATATCTGTATCTATTATAATCATGGCTAACTAGTTTTAATGCATCTCAATTAATGATCTCAATAAAATAGAATTTGCTCATGCAGCTAAACATTTACTTTTATCTAAAAATGTCATAGACATATATTATAAAAATTTTCCTCTACTTTTTATTTATATTTATATTAACTATTTTGACGAAACTCATTTGCAAAATCCTTGAAAAGTGCCTAGAGTAAAACCCTTTTGAACAAAAACCTTTTCATTTCTCAGTTTGGTCATGAAACTACTCAATATGAAGTTTCGTCCCGATATCTTTAGTAGTTTCTCCGGAATCGTCGCCACAAAAAAACGGGTACACACAGATACGCACACACAAACATTTTTTGTACCTTGCTCAAAAATGTCCTGGGGACCCAAAAGGACTTATATCCGCTAAAATCAAAAACCTTTTTCGACACGACTACAATACTTAGTCATACTACGTACGATAAAGTAATAAACGGCAATACCTATTGCGTCGCCCGGTATATCGTTATATTAGGTGCTGGTCGTTTGAGATCCACAGTACAAGTGGAATATATCTTGTCTTTGTGCAGAATTTTAAAAGGATCAATTTTAACACATGCGAAAATAGCCAAATCGTAACCATTTTACGTTAAAGTGTAAAGAAAGCAAATTATTACAATTATGGCTGTTAGCATGGGCGCCGTGTGAAAATGTTCCAAGGGGGGCAAAATTTTTTTAGTATTAAATGGTGACGTAATATTAAGGACTATGCCATTAACTGTTTTGCAGCATTTTCGTCTTGTGTTATTTTGCATACACTCTGAAAAATCTCTATCGCTTTAAGGTAGTGAAATGTTTATGTTTACATTTTTGTGTGTTAATAGCCATCCATGGTCGTGATCCCTGTATACTCGACAACACTTACTTATTATATATTATATTATATTCGTTGAATTTCAAGTCATTTTGCCGTCTTTCTATCGTTTATTAATGTGGGATTAATATTTTTAATTAATAATTGTTTGTAAATATATTTTGTTTCTGAATCATTGAACTCTTATTCTAGAATTTAAGATTTGTATAATTTTCAACCAATATTGTAGCCTTTTTATTACCTTTTAATACGTTAGGAGAAATTGTTGTTAATTTCCTATAATAATTTCTAGCTCGTGGTCATCGAGAATCTGATACAATATCTTAATAACAATTTGATAAACAATAAAAAGCCAACAATATTATTTTCAAATTTACCCCATTAACGAGAAATAATGACTAAATGTAGAGAAAAGTGGATTAATTTGAAAATTCTGTGTTAAGGATAATCGACGACGAAATAATATTTTTTTATTTTACTATTATACTTGAACACTTTTAAGGCGACGATGTTAGATCAACTACTAATTTTTGAACGAACTCATGAACGGAAATGTATTGTGTCAACGCTGGAGAGAGTCATAAAATGGTACCAATATTACAAACAGCATAGAGAATCTATTGTCATGGATGGCCCTTTTAATACCAAATAACTTTTGTCTGAAATTTTTTATTATTTAACGTTTTTGACACTCCCTTTTCATTAACCGAAGTTTTGTAATTTTAGTACCAATTTTGGCCAATAATGGGTTATCTATAAATCTTTTTAAATTATTTGAGTTTAAAATAGTTATTCTATGATACTTTATACAACCTACTTTACTAAAGCAAATTCTGAAGTTGGTACAATATTCCGGCTCTCTGCAGTTCCTAAACGGCGTCTATCTGGACATGAGTTCGTTATCAAAATTTGGTCTACTACCAAAAGTTGACTATTATACCTTATCTATATATTCTACGCTTATTAGTTTACCACCCAGTGTAATTAAGATAAACTGCTCAGCAGTGCCAAAAATTGTGAAGTAATGGAAACTAATAACTACGGTCAAATAAAAGTGCATAAAACAATATTTTTTTTGGACTGCAGCGCAATATTTAGATACCGTATCTTGTCATCTTGTGGCTCTTTCGCGACTGTTACTAGAGGGCATTATCGCAATATCTAATAAAACTGACATTGGTGACAATAGCCGATAATAATCGGAATAGTCATCATTTATCTAGTAATTTTTTTTTCATCCTTCACTATACGAAAATGTCATTTTTGCATCTTTGTAGGGACACGAAAGATGCTAATTGCCCGCTAGGCGTTTAGTTAATAACTTTCAAGCCTAGCCGCGAAAATATTTTACACACAGGCCGGGCGGCGACCGACCTGTCTGTCCAATAAATACATAGCTTTCAATTCGGTTTGATATTTGCGAGATAGATCTGGTCAAAAAGATCAACCTGATCTATGATCAAAAGATCCATCTGATATGATGTATCGATCAGATCTATTTATCGGTCTTCAATTGTGATCAAAGATCGATCACAAATTTCTCGCCCACTCCTATCTTTTTCGTTTTTCGCGTAGCGGTAGTTGGGTTCGAAATTCAGGGGGGGGGGGGGCAAGCGCCCCCCTGCCCATATGTAACGGCGCCCATGGCTGTTAGGATTACAAAATCTAATAAAATTTGCGGACGCTATAGAAAATTGAAACTCAACATTTTACTCTTCAGATCCAAAATTGTTGGTCTAATTTCACTATAGTAACAGTGCAATACGTAAATAGGTGAGTTATGGTAAATCATAATCGTCGTAAAAGGGACGTTATGGTTAAATTTAGCAAACAAAATTTAAAAGATGTCTAGTCAATTTAATTTCATGGTCAGCGAAAATTGCGCTTTGGTTCGTCAGCCGTCGATTGTTTCTCTCAATTGTTTCCCGTCTGCAACCGAAAAAAAAAAGGAAGAGTGTGGCCATCATGTAGTTGTTGCGGTATTTGGTCGAGCGCAGACTCCAAAAGGACGGTCTGCGGTGTTAAAGTAATTATAACTCGCCGGCGAGACGGTAAATCTCTATTGAGTGCAGTTTGCACGCTTGAATTACAGTGTTTACGGTCCCATTGTTACGGTTTTAAAGTCAGTTTTCAGACGTAAACGTCAGAGGGTCCCGCACCATTTCTTCAAGACATTGCGCATAACGTTAGAAATTCTTTTCGGCATTCCCATGGCGATTTGCGTCGAATGATGCTTTTCGTGATGGGTTCGTGCTCTGACATTAGAGTTGTGGTTTTCAACTCTAATGCCCTTGATTCTCAAAGATTAAGCCGGAGATTGGTAGCATACCATTTAAGTATATGCGGAATCATGTCTACCACCCACATAGAGACCGACGATCTTCTTGGCTGGGGGCTGGACTTTTCGATCTTCTCCAGCCGATTGTGAAGAATGACAATGACGCTACATAGAAACTCCATGGTTAGAGCGGACATTTAGATCGATAAGACCATGTTCTTATTTTTCCAAGCATACGTCGCACACAAAGAAGAGAAGGACATTTAGAGAGTTATTTATTTTTCCAAGAGTGTACTTACAACTTCAATCTTAATAAGTGTCAATTCAGTATTATTATGCAATGCTTGAATAGGAGTCTTGCACTAAGTCTCAAACTTAAAAATGTATATGCTCTATTAGTGCCAAACGTATACCAGAACCGTCCGTAAACGTTTTTTTTTTTAAGAATATCTTAGAAGCTGAAAAATTAACTAACGACATTAAACAAATCATATGAAAGTTTAGACGAACCCATACAAAAATCAAAAGAGAAATATAAAATAGTCATAACGACTCTTTTGAGTTTTTATACGATATCCACAAACTTAAAGAAAATATTATAAATAAAAATAAATTACTGGAATAAATTATGGAAAAGTCTTAACAGATGGTGATTCCTCCTATCTTAACCCTTTAGAGTTGACTGACGAAATAGTAGACTAGTCATTTTAGATTTGAGTAGACACATAATTCGCCCGCTTATGAAAATAATATCAAAATTTTTGCTGAATCTTTGATGATATTATTATTAAAATTCATTAAAAACTATCAATGATTAAAAAATTCGCCATGAAATCAAATCACCATCTCCGAAAATATTAAGCAGAACAAATTATATTAAGAAGAAATTTTGATGAAGAATTGGTTACATGATAACCAAAGAACTTTTTTTGTTAGTTCTATAGTGATCATGTACCTTCATTTTTCTTCTTTAATATGGTGTATAATTTGTTCTGCTAAGGTTAATTCTTTCGGAGATATTGATGCAAGCATTTCATGACTAGCTTTTTAATCACTGATAGTTTTTAATTAATTTCAATATCATCAAAGATTAAGTAAACATTTTGATACGACAAGGTATTCTTGGTATTATTTTCAAAAGCGGTGGGCGAATTAACTGCGATATTTAATATTTTGAGTCTGAAGACCCAGCTGACGTTTTAAAGTCATTACGTCCCTGAACATTGGGTCAAATTTAAGCTTTGCTTTAAGAAAAAATCTGATGTGGCCAGGCACATGACTTTATCATACTATATACAAAATTAATAGTTTAGCTGCATGAGATTATATTTGATCGAGATCGGCTATGTCTGCATTAAAATAAAACTAGTAGAACTAGACAGATATCTCGATTAAAGCTGCGTTCGGATATTGTACTCCGTTGACACCGGGTACACCGTCCAAATGACACCTACGTGTTATTGGGTGTAAAAAGTGTAACGGTGTTCAATATCCGAACGCAGCCTATATTGACAGTAGTATTTTCAAAACATTAGCGTTTGACACTAGCTACTGTCATTAGAATCACAAATTCTGACATATCCTGGCTACTAGTTTTAAAGCAGTACGACCGATCTCGATGAAATAGATTTGCTCATGCAGCTAAACTATAAATTCTACCAAAAAATGTCATATACATAAATTATAGAAAATTTCCTCTCCTTTAATTTATTATTTAACTATTTTGACGACATTACACAAATAGCGGCTCATTTGCAAAATCTTTCAAAAATGCTAAGACTAAACCTGCAGTTCCTTTGGACCCTTTTCAACAGAAAGCTTTTCAGCTCTAAGTTTGGTTATGAAACTTCTAAATATGAAGTTTCGTCCCGATACCTTTAGTAGTTTCTCCGGAATCGTCGCCACAAAAAACGGGTACACACACACACACACACACATACACACACACACACACACACAGACATTTTTTTGTACCTTGGTCAAAAATGTTCAGGGGGCCCAAAAAGACATATTTTCGCTAAAATCTCGAAAAATTTTTTTGGCATGATTACAATACTTTACATACTGCGTATGATAAAGTAAAAATTCAAAGGCAAAAACGCTAGGGCCGGCCCTGCCCATGGGCAACATATCCGCCTCTCTGGCCGCGGCGAAATATCACCACTTTCCTGCAACAAATAACCGTAACTTTGATCTAAAAATTCTGTCGTCAATTAATGATACCAACATGAACGTAACTGTATGCGTCGTTAGTATTTGAAATTGTAAGTAGCTGAGTCTGGTAGGTATTCAAGAAGCGTGATTCAGCAAGTGCATTTCTCTGGAATAATACCGACAGAGAAAATTTATCCGCAAGATGTACAGACCTTCCTACCATGAATACGTAACAGATACAGAATTCTGTGTAGGAACGTGCAATATGCCGTGAGGTCAAGCAAAACATTGAAACCTACTCCTCTCCTCGTGTCAGTCTGTTCTCCTCTATTCAAAACAAGCCCGATGAGCATCTCCCTAACGAAAGCGCGGATGATTAAAAGCTAATCACGGCGACCGCGGTGGTCTAATAATAAGCAGACTGAGTCATGCTCTTCGGCGTTCTCTTTCAGTGTTCGAGAAAAGAAAGATCCTCGTCTCTCGGGGCGGGTAGTTAACATTGTAGATTGCCCTTTTTGTTTACGCCGCCTTCCAGTCTGGGTGTCCACAGGTAATTGGATTGGATTACTGCCCAAAGAGTATTCCAAGGAGGAAGATCACCTAGCATTTAGCAGATTAACATTTAGTTACTGGAATTACGATAGACGGATGTCGGATACAGAAGTAACGTCTTATTTTGCATATCACGGGTGGTAAAATTGATACACTTATGTGTAAGTGGTGTGTTAATAAATTCAAATATTTCGAGTAACAATTTGTTACTATAATCTAGCCGCTGCTAAAATCTTCATACGATATAGTTAAAAACAATTGAAGTCGTAAATTTAGATAATTATAAATAACTGTACGTGGATAATTCAAAATGGTCGTGCCCGTAGAATTTGGAAATAACATTTTGTTTCAGATATATTATCATGTTTCTATACCTTTTGCGCGCACTATGTAGAGGAAAAGTCAAAATTAATATTGATAAATTGACATTAAACTTGTGTGAATTAAACTAATTTCCTGTTTGCACGTAATGGTGTTACGTACCGCAAAAATAAGATTCAAAGTATACATAAAGCTTAAATGAAAGCTTTTACCTTTAAAACTGGCAGTGAAAATAATTTTAACAACTTTGTGAAGTGGTGTAGCACTTCTAACCGTGTACGTTCCAGTTTTGGTGTCGAGTTCGAGCGGATAACAACTAGATAACAAGTAGGATAACAAGAAGAATTCAGAAAATTTTAGAATTTTAGAAAAAAAAATTAGAAGTTATTTTTTTTTTAGAAAATGACTGCTTCCGGGTTATGCCGTGTGTCAAGATTTGTTAATGCTGACGTTTCGCGAACCATGTTGCTCGCTTCTTCAAAGCTAATTGAATACTGAAGACCTACCAAGAAAGTCTCCCTTATATACCTGAATTTCAGGTATATAAGGGAGCCGAGAAGGTATGCGACTCTAGCACCTTGGACGACGAACGGAAACACTTGGAATGGGCCCTACGTCAGAATGGATACACCAAGTCTGACATACGGGGTGTCACACAAAGAAAACCGCAAGTCTCAGAGGAAACGCAAGAGTCAAAGGGGTTCGCTTGCTACTACCATACGTAAGTGGGGTATCAGAGAGAGTCGGTAGAGTACTGAAGAAATCGGGTATCACGGTAAGGTACAGAGCACCAGCTAAGGTAGAGGATCTTTTGCCTAACCCAAAGGATATCACGCCACTCCTGAAGAACGAAGGGGTATACAAGATAACATGCGGAACATGCTATGTAGGACAGACAGGACGAAGCATCGAATGTCGAATCAAAGAGCATAGTAGGGACACCCGGCTAGGCAAGATTCAACAGTCCGCTGTTGCTCAACACTGCCACGAGTCGGGACACACAATGGATTTCAATGACGCGAAGATGTTGGCAAGGGTGGGTAATTATCATCGAAGACTTATTAGAGAAGCCATCGAAATTTACAAACATCCTGACAACATCAATCGCGAGGACGGTACTGACATTAGTAGGGTCTGGAAATCGATCCTAACGCGGTCAGGTGGAAAAGCACATGGAGCGGCAGCTCCAGATGTGCGCAGTGAGGTGTAAATTCAGGTATATAAGGGAGACTTTCTTGGTAGGTCTTCAGTATTCAATTCGCTTTGAATAGGCGAGCAACATGGTTCGCGAAACGTCAGCATTAACAAATCTTGACACACGGCATAACCCGGAAGCAGTTTTCTAAATGATTCTGGCCGTGAAAGCCTACGTACTTATTTATTTTTTTGTTATAATCATTTGCCATTTTTTGTTTGTTTTAATAAAGATCTGTATTATTATCTAATTTATCATAGTCGATGCCCTCTATGGATAAACATAGAGCGACCGCGCAAGATATAGAAATACGACAAAATCTTTGAAACGGTTTGTTATTGGAGAAAATCCTCATACACGTCGGTTTTTAACATAGGTATACATCATATTTACATCAATATTAATTTCCGACCGTCAGTGGTTGGAAACTCTATATTTTTTGTACTGATATTAATAGATCTCTTATTTTCTTAAACGTAATTTACAAAGTTCAGTTAAAGTTTAGTTATGCCCAATGATGTATCTAGCTTTGAGGGGGACCCGTAGCAAAATTACTCGCGTAAAAAAGAAAAATTTATTTGAAAATAACAAAAATACTTTTAATAAAATATATTTATATACATACGAACGTATTTATCCAAATATTTTTTAGGGAAGCTAGTATGTGAAACTAATTTTTTTAAATATTTAACGTATTTTTATTAAAAATGTGATGTTATGGAGGCTCTTCTACAAAAACATTGGAAAAATAATTCACGAAAAAAAAACTACTGAGATCACCATAATCATGCATAAAGGGCCGCCAACTTCCGGACCTATTTCTGAACGTGGCACCGAAGTATCGATATGGGCGATATGCAATAGAATTGAGTTGCAATCAATGGTATTATTATTGGTATAGTGTTTTTGTTATATATAACTTTCTAAAATTATATATAACTTTGAATTCTCATTCGAAGTCGATTTATGGGCCCTAGCCCCTATTTTATTTAGGTAGAAGGGGGCCGCTTACGGGCCCCCTTTTCGCCGGGCCCTAGGCACATGCCTATTTTGCCTACTGGTAAACATTTATTTGTTTATGGAATGCGAAAGGGCGTTTTCGATTGAGGTACTTTAGAAGCCCTTGTCAGGCCAGTCCAATAAATTATTATTACTGGTAAATGAACTTTATGAACCAACGGAATTGAGGAATCCAATAAAGTTAATTTGGACTAACTCCAAACAATTGAGAACGAGTCCTAAATTAACTTTTATTACAGCAATGAGGGCAAAATTTACATGAAAGAACACTCCGATATTAACCTTTGTGTTCCAAATTGCATTTACAAATTGCATTTGTTATATTAATACAAATGTTATGTTTCTTTAGACGTTTTATTTAACTTAAAAAAACAAAAAAAATTTGGTACACACAGAAAAGTGATCTCTCGAACGAAGAGAGAATTACTTGGCTGAAGTAGTTGGTAGGTTCGTATATACGCGAGAGATTATTGACTTCAACCAAGAAATTTTACTAGATTTAAGAAAGTGGTTACTCCGGTGAATTAAGTAAACAGTCTTCAACGAAGTGTATATTTTTATTCCCGGTAAATATTTTTAGCTACTTAATGTAAGAATTTTAAAGATTTGGCACAAATACGTTTTCTATTGCTAATTAACAAGATAGGTATGTTATATTTACTTACTCGTTCTAAACTGTTGCGTGCGTTACATCAAACTATTTCGTGTTGAAACGTTTATTGTACACTATAAATCACAATACACATCCCCAATAAATCACAAGGCACATCCCCTACGGGTAGTTCGTTGTTTTCGTACTAGGTTAGGTTCCGTGGCGCCAGCACGTGCCAGCACCACGCGCGGGCGCGCGAGCATTGACATAATCACGGTGCGCATATTTATTCCAGAGAAGGGATTACTTGAAAGAAGTGAGAATCACTTCAGTTAAATAATTGGCGGGTTTTTATTCAGTAAACAATACTTACTTATATTAAATGTCATATTTTCTTGGATCAAGTAACTACGCACTTGGATGGATTTACTATTACTTCGTTGGAGAAATTAACATTTTTGGGACGAAAAATTCAACTTTTTTTTTTTTACCTTCTATTTTTCTTCATGTTACCTGTAGATCGGAGAAGAGATATACTATATAGAAATATAAAACAGTCAGTATCGTATCGCAGATATAAACTTTGTTGAAATAAAACAATTGGTAATTAAATGTAAACATATTCGTTAGCATACGAGTCTAACCTAGATACATATTTTAATATTACCTATGGAAATTTAAAACGATATCTACCATCTAACTTTTAAATTTCACAAATCTGCTGATATGTGCGATACATGTATTTGGATATCGCAACGTATCCAAAGAGTCTATCTAAATGGGAATTTAAAGGTAATTATTATAATTGACCGACCATTAAACTCTCGTAACGATATTTCGCGGATTGTCGTTAACAATCCGACGAGTTTACGATGGCGTTTTATTGTTATTTAAACCTGTATTTTAAAGGCCATTTAATCAGGTGCGGTGAGAGGTCCTTCACAAAACGAGCAAAATACCTCGGAGTGAAATTTCCAAGGATTGTAATAAAACCGCCGTTTGCTCGTAAACATTGAACGTTTCTGTATTATGAAAATTCCCATTCAGATATCGGTCGACGTTAACATTTGCCTTTTCATTAATTTATTTTACATTTCAGAGTATTCTGAACATTGTAAGGTATAGTAGTCATATGGCGGCTTTTCTGTTCTATTTTGAGAACTTGAGCGCAGCCAAGAAACGACAATGTTGCTATAATATCGTTCAATAAATTACAATTTTACGAGAAAACAGATTAGTTATATATTTTTAATAAAATCTCTTATCTAGAATGTTTATTATATTCTTCAAGAGCTATAGTATTCAACATTTAGTATTAAACATAGATTGCAATATAATGAAATCTCTCAGAAGCAGAATTTCAGAATACTTTAACCTTTGGGACACGTGTCATGCCTCTAGGTCCCCCAAAATAAAACGCTACCAATTACCGAAACTGTCAGGAAGTTGAAAACAATACATGTACAAATTACTCTGTTCAATTGGCCATCGAGAAAAATGTCCGGTTCCCACCGTAGTGTTAATTTACAGATGACACACTTATTAAAGACTGTGGTAAATATTCATTTAAATTAGTATAATAGATTACTCAACAGTGTCTGTTGAACTAGTTGACCAAAAATACTAGCTATTTTTCTTTTTCATATATTATAAATAAGTTAACAATATGTAGAACAGTCCGTATAAAGTAAAATATAATAAACATATCAATAAAATATTACGCTGATCAACATTGATTTTATCACATTACGTATGACACATTAAATTACGATTTTTAATTATCAAAACATCTAAACCGTTTTGAATCATTTCATTTTTGTCTACATTTTTATTGGGTCGACTTACTAACGGTCCCATCTCGTTGATATTATTTCATATACAGTGCTTCCCAAAAGTAACGGATAAATTCAATAAAACCTTAAATAAAAATATTTCAGAAAAATGCTCTGACACGTCGATTTTTATTTTTAAATTACTATCCTGACATACACTTTTTAGCCCCCCACTCCTTCGCCCCTAAGGGGTGGCAACCCCAACTTTAAAAATTCAAATAGCAAAGTACCCCTTGCGATACCTCAATTGATAGATTTTTTTATTCTGAATACAACGAAAAAAAGATTATCAAAATCAGGTGATAAATAACCGCGATATTTACCAGAATGTATTCAAAGAAGAACGTCAATATTCGAGTAAGCGCTGTTGAAGCGGGCATAGCAATATCGTTTAAACAATTGCAACTTGTTTTTACTTATGTCAAACACAATTCAGATTTTTCGTCATTGAAGAAATAGTAGCAAAATGAGATTTACAGAAACCGAAAGAATCGAAGTTTTAATGATTGGGTTTGGAGATAGAAGCCGGACGCATGACGAAGTTCGTGTTTTGTTCAATGAAACGCACCCGGACCGTCCGCCAATATCGGAATCTACAGTAAGTCGAATCGAAAACAAATTTCGCGATCTCGGTCATGTACGGGATAAGCCTAAGGCAGGACGTCCATTGGCCTTAATTGAAAACCGACAATTAGATGCTATTTTAATGATGCAAGAAAATCATTCAACCCTTGCGGAGGTCGCTTCACAAGTTAGTGCGTCAAAAAGCACAGTGTCCAGATTATTTCGAAAACACAAATTTCACCCGTATGAAGTGCACTTGGTACAAAAATTGTCCGATGATGACTTTGATCGACGAATGCAGTTTTGTGAGACAATGATGGAACTCTCTAATGAAAATCCTTGCTTAATTAGAAACATCGTTTTTTTCTGTTGAGGCAACATTTTGTCTGAATGGCACCGCCAAACGCCAATAAACAAAATTGCCGTTACTGGGCTCGTCAAAATCCGCATTGGATGGTGGAAACGAACACACAATATCCTCAAAACCTTAATGTGTGGGCTGGTGTGGTGGGTTCTAGAATTATTGGACCAAATTTTTCGACGGAACACTGAATGGTGAACGTTATCTGAACTTTCTACGAAATGAACTACTACCTACTTTAGCGGTGTTGTTTCCCAACGCAGAAGATCCTGATAGACACAAGGACAGAATTTGGTTACAGCAAGACGGTGCGCCTCGACATTATGCGCGACAAGTTCGAGAATACCTCGATCAAGTATTTCCTAATCCAAATATTTTCAAATTTCCTAATGGATTGGTAGATGAAGGCTTATTGAATGGCCAGCAAGATCGCCAGATTTAACCCCACTAGATTATTTTCTTTGGGGCTATTTAAAAAGTAAAGTTTATTTTAATAGACCTGTAAATATTGAGGCGTTAAAGGAAAGAATTCCTGCAGTAATTCACTTAATGACTCCAGGAATGTTCGAAAACTCGAAATAAAATGTTAGAAGATGTTCAACAAGCGTTTGGGGATAGATTAGGGCATTGTCTCGTCGTTAACGCGCAGCACTTTGACAATTAATTAAGGATTAGTTAATTAAATTTTGTTATTCCTCAATTTCGTGTATAAATAAATTTTGATAAATATCGCCGTTATTTATCAACCGATTTCGATAATTTTTTTTTCTTTGTATTCAGATTAAAAAAGTCTATCAATTGAGGTATCGCAAGGGGTACTTTGCTATTTGAATTTTTAAAGTTGTGGTTACCACCCCTTAGGGGTGAAGGGGTGGGGGGCTGAAAAGTGTATATTAGGATAGTAAGTTAAAAGTAAAAATCGACGTGTCGGAGCATTTTTCTCAAATATTTTTATTTAAGATTTTATAGAATTTATCCGTTACCTTTGGGAAGCACTGTATAATAGACTATTAATATTATTAGAATTTTAGTAACGTTACGTATTTACTATAGATACAGCAAATATATTTATGAGTAACGGTTGATTACACAACTATTCGCTTGAAAACTCTATATATTTTGCACTATCAATAAATAATACTCAACAGGATAAATTAATTGCAATAATTAGCACATAATTGATTTATACTTTATGGTTTTGCTGCTCAAGCAGTACACAAATTACACCTATACAAATAACAGCGGGTAATATGTAATTTAAATGATTGGCTCAAATTGATCATTTGCATGCGCTTTCATTAGTCTTTTTGAAAAAATGTGTATAACTACCTAGCTAGTACTGCACAATAAATACTTATTTTGCAAGAAATTATTTCATCATCATCATTAGGTAATCATTACAATTAATTCCGAAAGTGCTTCCTTAACAAACAAAATATTTTATTCATTTAAATCAACATGGACATCACAGTCTCCAGTTTTCTCCTGTCTTCTTATATTTTGTGACTGAACTGACTGAAAGCATCAATTAATTTCAATTTATTCCAGAAATAACGTTTGTACAACATGGTAGACATGTCGAACATATATTTATGATGCAGACACAAAGTCGATATCCTTGTAAAGTTATTTCCATGATAAGAAACGGTAAAAGTTATTGCAAATTGTAACCTTAATGACGTCTTACATACACATACATGCTGGATATAATGACTACCTTTTGTATAGAATGATCTGAGTTGACTATACATGTGGTTGTTCCATATACAGTATGTCCACGGAAAAGGTGTTGAATACGAAAAAATAAAATAAATATAATGATTAAAAATAAATAAAAGTAGGCCTATTTTTTCGAAAATTGATATTAGAGACTACCTTTTACTTTTTTTTCTTTTTCAAGTGCCAAGGGTTATAGTAGATTAACTTTCGACAAGGAAAAAGAAACGGAAACGCACAAAAGGACGAGCCCAAAAAATAAATAAAAAATCGATCTGTTGTTCAATCGTCTATTGTTTAAAAATTTGATTTCTAAAATTTTCTGGTAATAAGTAATAACAATTTTGTGTTCTTATTAAGAGAATAAACGGGACCTAACAGTATTCTTACTAAATATTCATCATTATTTTTTAACTTTTATTTTGTATGCAGTACCCTCTCGTTTTGTTTCTTTTCATCCATACTTAATTCCTGTGAAATTTGAGATCGACCAGTACATTGTTAATTCAAGCTCCACGGGGTAAAAACACTTTTTTAAAACCCAGACACAACTCAAAATCAAAAACTCTTAGGGTAACATGAAAAACAGGGACATGGATTGAATTGAATAATAGTTATTTAACCAACAAATATATTAATTGTCGAGATCATTAATCGCCGTTTAATATTCGAGTTAGTTACAAATTTTTTTCGTCGATCGTATTCTTCTGGCTGCGTCTACATAGATTTTGTTCGTCGATGTCGTTTCAGGTTATATGACCATTTATGTAATTTGACACTGACAGTTCTGGACTGTGTGCCTGGATAAACGAATGTTTTGATTGTCGTTTGATTGACTATAACAAATCATATATTAATAGAAATCGTGCATTTATAGAGCTTTTGAATAAATGATTTTCTATTCAATAAACATACTCATAAATAAACGATCGACGGAAAAAGTACTAAACATGGTTGTCAGATTAGAGTCCGGGCTCAAAAGTTTCCTATGGGCGTCAGGTTATTGATAAATTTGACATCACAATGTAAGAAAGCTTACACTATTCTAGTAAAACAAAATAAAAATGTTTTTTTTCTTTATATTTTTAATTGTTTATTAAATAAGAATTTTTTTTTTTTTTTTTTTTTATTTTGTTCAAACACAGAGTGTTTGTGACATAACACCTAGTCAATGACTAACAAGTTATTTTCACTTAACCTAAACTGATAAAATAATGAGTGTTTCTACAATTTTGCCCATTGGCCCAAGTTGTTTTAGTCTGACAGTTTTTACCACTCAAGTAGACGGCGGTTGTTTTCACCTACACTATCACTGTGAATACACTACGGGTGCTCTGCTTTTAGTCACTCCCGCACTAGTTCGAATGGTTTAGTTCTTTTCAGCCGACGCACTAGCGCACTGTTGTCTAGCAGCTGGATGGCTTCAATGTTGTCGTGGTGGAGTAGACGATCCTCGTGCTTCTTAGCAAATTTTGATATTTCGCTAGTTACCATCTCCATGCGAAGGTCCCGATGAAGATTGGTGTTTTTGATGTACCATGGTGCACCAACAATGGCCCTTAGAACTTTATTTTGGAACCTCTGAATGAGGTTGATATTGGACTGCTTAGTGCATCCCCACAACTGTATTCCATACACCCATACTGGCTTTAATATTTGCTTGTATAGTAGGAGCTTATTTTGCACCGACAGGGCTGACCTCCGTCCCATTAGCCAATACATTTTGCGGAATTTTAGGTCGAGTTCGTCCCGCTTTTTCTTGACATGTACTTTCCATCTAAGCTTGGCATCCAGTGTCATGCCAAGGTATTTCGCTGTATCCGCGTATGGAATGTCGTTCCCATTCATGGTTACTGGAATATAGTTAACTCTCTTATTGGTGTAGTTTACATGCGTGGATTTTCCTTCATTTAGTTTGATGCGCCATTTCTTTGTCCAAAGATTGATTTTGTTTGCAGCTATCTGTAATTTTTCAGTTGCTTGTTCGACACTGTCACTAATCGCCAAAATAGCCGTGTCGTCTGCAAATGTTGCCACTGTGCTTTCTCCCGGAACAGGAATATCATAAGTATACAGTAGGTACAAAAGTGGTCCCAATACACTTCCTTGTGGTACTCTGGTACTCTGGTACTTAAATAAGAATAAGTTTATTCTCGATTTTTAGCCCTGTGGGAGGGTTAATATGTATTAATCGATCAAAAATTTCAGTGGAATTAAGTATAAATGTAAAGGAACAAATTGAGAGAGTTCTGCAAACAATAATAAAAGGTAAAACTAAGAACCAACCCATTTGATATTTGAATGTTCCGGCAAAAGACAATTAAAACTTAGGGTAACATTAACACTAAGGACTTTGATTTTGTGCTAAAATAAGATGAATAGTATAAATTTATGTAAAAAATTATTTTCTAGAAAACAACGCTCTATAAAAAACTTATACCTGAAAATTTTCCAAAAAAGACCCAATTGCTTTTATTGATTCATGCATTGGCATCGGAAATTTGTCCATGTGCAAAATATCAACACGATCCGAAAAAATTTCGAAATTATAATTTTTTTTAAAATGGAACATTGTTCAGATTTTTTTAATTGGTTCATGCATTGTCACCGGAAATCTGTCCACATGCAAATTTTCAACTCGATTGGACATTGGGAAGTAGGTAAAACATCGATTACAAGATTTGAACGTAACAAACAAAGGAACAAACAAAAAACTCGTGAAGTTAATATAACCATAGTAATAAATATAATAATTTAATAAATATAAGTGAGTCCGGGCTCAAAAGATTCCTATCGCGTCAGTGTTTTGATAAAATTTGTATCATAGTGTAAAAAAGTCATTTTTTTTTATTTTGTAGGAGCAGATAATATTATATAATATATTGAAAAAGTACACCCTAGCGAGAAATATGAGTGGTGCCATAACTAATTAAACCTTATCCAGTTTTTGACTAAGTCTCCATCACGTCTCATATTTGGGTGACGAGAACTTCTAGATTGACAACAACGAAAGAAACGGAATGACATGTAACAACAACATCGAAATGACAAAATTATGTCTTATATCTACGTAGTATTTTTTGTTGTTTTGTGTTGCAAGTTGCAACTACGTTTTATTTGGTAATATTCAGTTAATCTATTTACACAATTTTTTAGCTTTAGAAATAATATTTAAAATAATATATTACATATATGATGACAGTACAATACAAAATTTCTGCATATATTTGAAACAACCAATAAATGATGGAACATTTTTGAACATTTCCGTGTCACTCAGTAACACGAGTCAGCCCGCCGGAATACTGTTATTATAATCTATATAATAATGAAATAATTAGCTAAAGTCTTTGACCTAAAGAACACACCCCAAATTGTGGTACTTACACCACACCTAATGCCTTCAATAATTAGTGGTACATCCTCAATTTTCCTATATTATATCCATGCTTTGAAAAGGAGCGCCTGTCTTTTACACTGTGACAATAAAATACTATAAGTTATCTAATACAGATATAATGAGCTTTTCTTCATGTGTACGAGTGCAATAATACCGCCTAAAGAAATTAAATCTATTAATGTACGGTAATTACTATCCATTAATTGTTTCTTCGTCCTCGGATTAGTCACACCGATAAAACTTTAAGCACCAAAATAAAATTTAATTAAATAGTCTTCCCAATTGATTATACGAAATTTACAATTATAAACAACCCAAATAAGGTTTTGCTGTAAGTGCCTTCTACCTTTTTAATTGTTGATGTAACAGCTTGCATTTCAAAATCATTACCATCCCACCCAGTGTCAGTACGGCTAGGAGTGCGGCAAAAAATTCTTTAATCGCTATGCTGGAGTGTGCTGACGTTTAGAAAAAACGATTTTACAGTAAAACCCGGTTCTGTGTTACACCTCTTCATCTATCACTTGATACTGCAAGCTCACGCGAGGTGTAGGCCCTTTAACTTTTGCTGGATGAGCGCTCTTAGCGTAGGCGTGGATGGAAAATGTACTTAGCAATGATTCCACCTACTTGAAACTCCCGTGAAGTGAGAAACGATGAACAGAACACAATGAAATCCAACAAAGAAGTCGAGAATGTATTATGTAATGGATTTAGTAGAGCCCATTGCTCAAAATGACGGTTATGTTGATATGCCGTATGTTAACTCTACAGGGACGCGTTTATAAACTTTTTTCTGCTTTGCATTCACAATGCACACATTGTAACACTGTTTTCGGTGTTACAATTAACACATTGTAATATCGAAAACAGTAACATTTTTGTCTAAGATTGGTACACATTGATATCAAATGCCATATGTCAAACGTACCATACATAACCCAACATAACCACACACTGCATCTTCTTAATCGCTTGCAATCGCATAAATTGCGAAATATCAATATTCTATACATATTTAAACATGGGTGTAGCCTGCTATAGTATGGCCAAAGGATTGGGGCTTTCTTAATTTTGCTGTGTTCATCAAAATACGCCAGCATGACGTTTTCGGTGATGTTTTACGACTCTGGTAGCGTTGTATAATAATGACAGTTCGTTCAAATACTAACTTCATTATTTGAACGAACTGTCATCATTATACAACGCTAGTGTCAAAGTCTGGCAAACCCTACGTGGATGGCAGTTATGTGAGTTCGCCTCGCCATCAATGACAAACAATTGACAAACATTTAAAATGTTTTATATAAAATGGAATTTGTGCGTCGTAGATAAAACGTCGTATTCGACTCGCACACAATGGATATAAATCGTTCGCATGTTTGAAAACATTATACTTACTCGAGAAAAAGCGTTCAAGTTTGTGAAAGGCAGAAAAAACATTCGGTTCATAGCTGGAGAATTTCTTCGGCATCGAATTTAATTTTAATTTGTTTTCTGAGACACCTAAATAACGTCGAATAACGTTGTAAATGCTGCACAGAAAAACACATTTTTATGCCCACAAAAAATTGTTATCGAGCACTACGCCATATTACCAACGAAATATTATCGTGGTAAGTTTTAGACAACATATGTATGAGTGGACTAAGCAATAATTTGTTTTTAATTCAAAATGTTGTATACTAATTAATATGACCTTGAAAAACAAATACACTTTAAACTTATTTTTAACTATTATTAGCAACCGTAGTATTCAAAATACACCTTTTTAAAAATTTTTAAACACTTTTTGTTGATATTAATTGTTTCTCCAATAGCTCAAGAATCATACAAACTCATTTTTACAACGTTTATTTTTGAAATGGCTAAAACTAAAATCAACAAATTGTGAATTTCATAAACTTTTCAGAAATTGCTTGCCTTTTTCGGGTTTCTTCACTTTTCACTGTTTAATACCACCGATATTATAGTAAGCAACTGCAGTAACGAAATATAGAAATATAAATAGCGAAATCGCCACACAGTGACAAGTCGTAATACTAAGATACCTTTCTCAAAAAAATAATAGATAATATATTACTAAATTATGAATTTTGAAGTTTTGCAGGTTTCAGTTTGCAGAAATCTTATAATTTTGTAGTGCATAAACAGCCGCGGATCATGTGCATGCAGAGCACTTGACTTGATTAGCAACGTGAACTGTGCCCTAAAACATACTCAAACACACCTCAGAGATGTTCATAACTCTGAAATGACAACGAAAAAACTCAAATAAACTGCGTAATACCCCTGAAACATTTCTATATAACATGTATAACTATCAAAACTGTCTGCTCTTAGGTTTAAACTTCAACATGAGACTTGTGAAAAATCGTACCCGATTTTTACAAACTTGTTTACAACCAGTTTTACATAAGAAAACATAAATGCTAATCAATAGACAAGATTCCAAATTTTACTCGATTATGATCTTACATTTTTGCAGTGAGATTTAGAAAATGAAAAAATGGAAAGTATATTATTTACACATATATATATTATTTTTATTCATATCGCCCATTAGGAGTCATGCAGTCTGCATTCCGCTGTATAGTGGCAGAAAGCAGCCTTGCATACAACATCATTACATTATATTTTTATGGCAGTGTTAACCTCATCTTAACAAAACACAAACAATTTATTAAGCATTTTAACCATAACAACAATAATACGATAATTTCTGGTAGACATTGATCAACACAAGGTAGTGATGGAGTGAACGATTTTATATTGGTACAAGTACGTATTTATAGAGATCATAACAGGCGTACGTCAATCAGAAATAATGTTGAGCGATTCCTCATTTTATTCCTCGTAAAGATAAGTGCCTAAGAGGTATTCGAAGAATACAGGAGTTATCGAGTTAGAGAAGTGGAGCGTGCCAAGAAATCGTTAAATCACTTGGAAAAAAAGCTAGTGAAGAGCCGAGATAACGTCTTAATAAATAGGCGTCGTACAAATAATATGATTCGAGGAATCTGTTCTACGGATGCGTCTTTCAAATGGAATGAAAAAATGCGTGGATGTATACCAGAAGCTGTGTGCGACACGCGATTGGTAACCACATGTCTACTCCACCCGGTCGCAAATATCCCGCGTTATTTGTCCATAATTCCTTGGTGTGATTGTTTAATTATTTACGATTCACATAAAGATAGACACTCAGGGAACAGATGTCTGAAGTGTGCAACCGTCTGGAATGTACTTCCTGTGCCATTTTCGAAAAAAACAAATACATGCATATTCCACTACTTTGACATTTATGGCTACCGCTTGTGTTCGTACCATCATGTTCTGTATTTGCATCGCTTCGTTCAGCCATGATTTACGATGTTTATACGTCTCGTTGTTGGCTTTACTGAAGCTTGTTTTTATCACATTATTTCCTTTTCTGGTAATTATCTTCAATGGAGAATATTCTGGAAGACCGTGTTTTCGAAATTAGTCAACGTCGTATGTCGCGCGTCATAAAATATGGAAAATAAATAATACATTTTCTTGAACAATTTTAACTGGTACATAATTTAATAATAAACAGTTCAGTGGTGACTCATTCAGTGACATTACTTCAAAGTAAATACGCAAAAAAGCTACGTTTCCACAATACAAATTTATTGATACAAATTTTGCGCAAGTATTGCCAACCATAAAGTTTCTAGAACAACAAAATGTTGAACTTGCAAGCAGTTTTCAAATGATTGAATCTCTGTACGAAAGGTTACGAAGCATTGAAGCACCAATCAGTAAAAAATACAAAAAAAAATTGATGCGGTAATACATAGAAATCCGGATTTTAATATTTTAAAACAAATCTCTACGAATTCATTTACGGATGAAGGAATTTCTCAAAAATATTCCAATTTGGTGTTGGTTTATTCTTTTGCGCCTGTGACTAGCTGCGATGCAGAAAAATCATTTTCAAGGTTTAAAGACATTTTAACATCTAAGCGAAATAATTTTACTGCAGATAATTAAGAAAAATATGCAGTAATACAATCGTTCAATGCATATCCAAGAAATGAGTAAAATATTTCAGTGGGCACGTGTTGCATATAGTTACGACAAACATTTAATATTAAATTCACTCGGTTTACTACCGACCGCCAGGCACTTCTCGCCTATGGATATCAATCCAATCGACCGCATAAGTCGTCATTGACTCATGCGTGCCCGCTACGCTCATAGCTGGGCGACTTCTAGCACTGCGAGACATACATTTTTGTCCGGCCACTATATGTGTGTCTCTGATTTTATCAACAAGTTCGTAGGAGTTTTTAATGCTAAAATTGCATGTATGAGTTAATAATTAATTTAATTTGTTAGTAAGTAGCGCAAAAATAATGTACTCACCGGGTCATCATCGTCGTCAAAGATGTCATCATCGAGATCATCGTCCCTATAGTCGTCTCCGTCAGAATGTGCACTCCACAAACTTTCAACACTACTAGTTTTAGAATCATGTTCCTCCACTTTTGGCTTCTTCGTTGTCGTGAAATAATTATCCAACCTATCCATGACTTGGTCGAGTCTGTTGAATCTAGACGTGGTGCCACTGTGTCTGATGCGGTGCGGTTTCTCCGTAACCTGATAAGAATTTCTCCTCCAGGTACTTCTATAGGATGTCATCGGGTACTGGTATCGCCGCATCGAATTCGGGTAATCAGTCTTCGTATTGTATTTCGTACTGTGGCACACTTCGCCAGCCACGTATATCAGCAATGCAAGTCTCAGTAGAAGCGTCATCTTCCTGATCGACCTTCCTTGCCATCCGCTATTTCACGGTGATCATTTGGAAACGCTTAGTCTCTCGCCTTCGTGCGCTTGAATGTGAGAGAAAAAGTGGATTAGGGCAATAAAAAGAAATAGAGCTAGGGCTTACTTTTATTCTAATATTTGTTCCCCTAATCTTCACTTTGGGCGCGAGAATACTAGGATATGATAAGCTCTAGAAAGTTTAAATAATAGAATCTAAGGACTGGTTTACCCTATGATAAGCTATAGAAAATTTAAACAATAGAATCTAAAGACTGGATTTGCTTTGACGAGATGTACGATGTACCTAAATCTTTATCATCATCTTAAATGTTTATTAAATCTGCACAAATGAGTAAAATTAGGTCTTGTTTGCACGTAGTTTTATAATTTTATTTTATAATAGTTTTTATGCAAGAAAATGAATCCGTTATGAACATATTGCAGTACTCTCCCTACACAATAGGGTGGTCATCAATAAGTAATTAAAAGTAATCGGTAGTAATTAAAACCAACCGTCTTTTCAGAAGATCGTACTGGAAAATTGACAATTTTTAGGATTTTTATAAACACAAAATTATTATTAGTATGTTTTTTAGTTTGGTTGGTTACACAGCTATTTGTATTTTAATCAACATTACACATACTCCCTTAAATTGTTGTGCTGGTGATCAAAACATATTTGTTTGAACAACACATAATTCATTGAACACTAGACATTATTTGCGTTATTAGTGATTAATTGTTTAGCCATATTTATTTTATATAAAAAAAAGTGTTTGATACAAGACAAAGTTTATTTTATTATCGTTTATTATAGGGATTAAAATTGTATATATTAACTCTTCCCTTTAACATAAATTTTTCAAATATATGCCCTTTGCACGAAATAAATATTCTAAATAAATTTTTATATTTTTTAAAAGCATTTTTATCAACTATTAAATATAATAACAAGGACTAAGAAAGATGAATTATATAATAAATAAATCTTAAGGTAAAAAAATAACAAACATATGTTCTAATCTAACGACTGTACAGCACAAGATATGCCAAGTTAAAAAGGTACGTTTTGAGAAAAAAATACATTGACCGGCACATTTAAAGTAACGCTTATTTTGCTAAACTTTTGTACTATTGACTGGTTTTCATTAGTTTTTACCGCATATTAAAGAAATTCATTGAATTTCTTAGAGATAAACAAATACATACTTTTGTAATTTTTGAAAAACAGACCATAATGTTGTTTTTGATCTACTTTCGATACACGCTGTGAAATAACTGCAGAGCATGAGCAAATTTTAAAGTACTTTGTTAAAAAGACATCCATATTCTCAACATTTTGTTTTCAGTTCATTCCAATATCTGAATTTTGTAGAAGATCAACAATTTCAAATAAAACTTAGCAATTTATATTTGCTGTTAAACCTTGCAGCAAATGTTACTTGATTATGAGTGAAATTCAAAATCTTGCTTCAAACTGTGTATATTCTACAAAAATTCAGATATTGAGATGAATTAGAAAACAAGATGTTGAAAATTGATATGATTTTGTAAGAGAGTACCTAGTTGCCAACCTGCGAGAGAACAAGCTCTTTAATTATCCCACAGGATGTTTCAAACTTAGACCAAAAACACTATTTTTGATCTCCCAGGATAAATAAATCAGCTGGAACATCTTTCTTTTCTTTAATTATGAAATGTATATTAATATGATAAATCTGATAAATTTCTTTACAATCTCGAAAAAATAATGAAAATCGGTTGAAATCTGCAAAAGTTATTGAATATCAAAGTTGAGCTAACTTTTTTTACCGTTTAAGCCGGTCAGTCGACATATCAAATGTTGCTACGTGTTAGCGAAATTTTATACACGTTTATAAAAAGATAGGTTGGTTTCTAAATCAATTTAATTTTTTCCTATGATTTAAAACAATGCAAAAATCCATAAATTCTTTTTACAGTTACGATTTTTCAAAAACGTACAAAAATATTAAATATCCACCATTAGACAGAATAGAATATTGTGTATTATTTACCTGTAATTTGGTGTTTTGCTAAGATTCTGTTTCCTGTTTTCTATAAAAATGGTTAAAATTGTTAACATAGTGCAATTTTGTTTCTAAATGACAGAAGGAACTGCTTTGTAGTCTAGTTTAGAGTCTTGTAGTTGTTAACAAAAATGATAATTAATTTATATTTAGTATGGTATGTAAGTTACCTAAAATGAGTAATTCATATTTTTCTTTGTAAAAAATACAAATGTGAAACAACGGTTTTCGACCCCAAAATGTTTTTTAATAATTAAAAAAGTTTACTTACTGCCTTTTAACGCACGATTTGAAAAAGAGTGTTTGAACGAAATAGCATATAGTTCATTTTTCGTAGTACTTCTCTAAAAATTCTGTAAAAAGAAATAATTTTTCTTTTAAAAAGCGGGACATTTTTAAAACTCCGCGGGACACGGGACAAAATGTGAAAAAGCGGGACTGTCCAGCCAAAAGCGGGACGTCTGGTCACCTTAACAAAGTATGGCAATCCCACAAAGTATGTTATAGATACTGATTGTATTCAGTATGCATTATTTCCAACCAAGAAATAGTAAATTATACGTAATCCTCTGCCAATGCTCCTTAGCAAAATAAACGAAACAGTGATCGCGCAAATGTAAATTTAGTGAATCTATTTCGGTCGACCGAAATAACCCTAAAAATAAACTATTTCACAGACAGTGATCGGCGGCGTTGTTTATAATTTCGTGCATATCAAATTCGTCCCGACACATAAATCGGATGCAGGTCAGAGTTGAAACGATTTTAATTACAAAATCATTATTGTTAATCGCTGTTTTATCAATAACTGGTCGAAATAATTATTTTTCTTCCGTCCTTATCTGTTACTTTCCTCGAAAATATGTAAATACCCGACACAAATTTATACGTGACCCGAAAGTGACTACGTTGCCTCTAGTGTCTACCGGGAGTTCCTAGAATCCATTTGGCGATGCCAAATATTCTGCAAATAGAATCAAGATGATGCGTGGATAGTTTACTGGGCTGTCAACAGTTTATTGCAACTTCTATTTTAACGACTATAGTTACCCTTAATTAACAACGGATAACTCTACATTTTAAGCATATTAATATTACGCATATATTAAAACCACCATTAAGAGGAATCACTAGGGGTAGTAGCCTACTACAAAACAACACTACATAAAACCAAACATCCTGAGCTTAATTGTGTGTTAATAATCACGTGTAATACATTAAATTATAGATAAAGGTGTATTACACCGGGTACGAATGCCACTTTTTTTCATTTGCGTTGTTGTTTTGTTTTTTACCCTTGCTAAAGAAGCCAATAATTGGTAATTTTTGTTATTTTTTTTTCCAAATCCGAACCAAACATCAAAAAAGCAATATTACACCATTTTGTATTGAGCCTTCATGAACTTGTGTAAACAAAAATGACAACAAAATATGAATGTTGTAATGATTTAACCATTGTTTTTGTGAACATGTGAATGAGACGAGAATAACATATTTTATAGTCGTACGGTGCAGCCATCTGTTGGATAAACACCACATCATTTTCTTCGACCAATCAAATTCAAATGGTACAGTCTGAAGCAGCAGCATGAATACGTAGCCAGGGGAATCACAAATATTGAGCAATTTCGGCCTAACAAAAATATTGATCGCATGTTGACACGGGAGGTGTAGCGGCGCCGCGCCCGGCAAACGAAAGCCATACGAAAAATAAATTTTACCGTGCTAATGCTACGTAGATAGCAACGACTCGCTTATAAATTAGGACAGCATGTTCTTGCGGAAGTGTATGTGATCAACATGAATTGTTGAATTTCGACCAAAATAGGCTAGAAACCGAAAACGAGAAATAATTTTTTGCCGTCCTGATGGACTCTACGCAGACAGCAAAGAGCGAGTTATAAATTAGGAGCGCATGTTCCCGCGAGGGTTTATAGTGCAGTCCCCGTACGACACACGGAACGAAGAATAATCAACAACCGCAATACCTACCTACAATGTTACAACTACTAAATAATTAATAGGAGTTAAATAAATTATTACTAAGGAAATACAAGTAATTTAATTTTTAATCAGTCATTTATTTTTCGTCATAGAATTTCAAATATATTGGTATTTAGATTTACAAAATAATATTGATACCAAACACTTGTCGCTTGGCAATGCATTCAGGGCAATCGCAATCTATGTAGGATGGTTGGCTTTAGTTCGACTTGTTGTACAACAGACGTAGAACAGACGCTAGAAATATGGGCAAATTAAAAAATCAGCTGCCTTTATGTGGCCCGCGTTCTAAGAAAACTAATAACTTGCGAGAGTACCTGCGGTAAGTGTATATGTAGATATTATACGTGTAGTGTAATTCTTCGCTAATTAACTTCGCTAGTTAATTTGGGCAATACTCTCTTATAGGTGTAAGCGTGCCGGATTACCATATATGGCAAAAAACTTTTATAAAGGTGTAGAATATTTGAACATGTATCTATATAATATATAATAAATGACTTATACATATACATAAAGCTGCCTGTTTTATCGAAATCGCTATTTTTTCTCATACCTACAATTGAAATTGAAGTACGCATACTACCAAGTCTATACATAGCAATAATAATTTTGAGTAAAATTTCAAAATGCAGTATCCAACTGTATCTAGAATTAAAATAGGAATATTATATTTACTAACACCTACTTGCGTCACCCGATAAAAATTTGAATAATTACTGTCTTCGCGAACCATGCTGTTCGCTTCTTCGGAGCTAACTGATAATTAGTTACTAATTCTAATAATAAATGTAAAGCAATAAATGATTTATGTAAGAAAAGCTGTCTGTTTTACCAAAACTACGATTTTTTTCAACATACAAAAGGTAAAATGTTCAACCACAGTTAGTAGTAAAATAGTTATGTTATAATAAAGCAATTAATTAATTTGTATCACTGTATTGTTTTGTGGAATTGTATTTGTATTGAAAATATACAAGAAAAGCATTTCAGAACATGCGATAGTCACACACAAAATTATTAGGAAACGGTTCGGCGCCAGTCGACACCGCACGGCCCCTTTGATCTTCGCCGCCAAAGAACGATACCGCCATTCCCCTCATCTAATCAGTGCGTTGCTTGCATTTTCTGCGGAGTGTACAGTGGCGCGGCTTGTTCCCTCCTCTCGCGCCTCAGTTTCGTCGAACTTTTGAGGCCGGTGACTAACATTTACTCTTAAGTACTTTCCCAAAACTTTATAATAAATAATACATTACTATTATTGTTTATGGTAAGTACAAATCGACCAAGAAAAAAATATTTTTGTAATTTTAATTCTGTTTCGATCATACTTGAATCATTATTTAGTACAAGTTCTCTGAGTGTCTGATGATAACCTACTTGCTTGACCTTTTGAGTGATTTTTTCATTCAACACAGATGGGTAATTCCTTGATACCGCAAAAGTCGCTAAATAATTATCAACTGCATGGCAGACTCACTTGCAATGTGCAAACAAATCAGTATTAAAGAACAAACAAATAAATTCACCTTTTGAATATCAGAATTATGAACATAACAGTATTATTCTTACTGCAAGTATAGTAATTATACTTCTTAGAACAATTTTTTAGTGTCATTCAATAATACTTTGATAATATCTAAATACATAAAAATTCTTAATCAATCTGTTCGCAATGCGTCCCAATGTGTCTGCGGCTTCATTAATATACTAATTTATTTCTTCACTTTCTAATGGAGTGTTGATAGCGTTAATAATCTCTTTATTAAGGGGGACAACCAAAAAAAAAATCCTCAGATTTATTTTTTGTGGTAGTCAGTTGAGTTCTGTATTTTAAGTGGCCTAAATTAATATAGCGATTATCAACAGCGGGTCTTTCCATTATGGAGTTTGAACACGGACCACCTAAGGCGCTTGAGTGCTGTTACCCATGTTTTACTGGCCTCTTAAGCCCTATCAGCTGTTCTATCTAATATTTTGACAAGAATTAAAGTCGACATCCACACAGGACTAGTAAAGTTTCAGAAATATTTATAGACTAGGACGGTAAACTGCTCTAACCCGCCAGGCAGATATGAAAGGCTTTAATTATTATTATCAACAATAATGTTCACGTTTACCTTGCTAATTCTAATTATTTTCAGTAAACGTTCTATTTTCGTAAAAGGTCATAAATATCGGATGGACTTGGTGGGCAGGCATTGCCTCAAAATTAATTAAATTGCGCAAGATACTGTCATACAACTATTTTTAAAATGAATATAGCCTGGAGATGCGCATATACAATTTATCCATGAATAAATAATTTGACAATATTGTGAGCTGTATGATGTAATTTAATTAAATATATGTCGGCATTTATATATATATATATATATATACACTAGGGCTTCCAATCCCGGGCAATATACTGATCCCGGGATTAAAGATTTTGTAATCTCGGGATTCATGAAGAGAATCGAAAACTGCCGGATCAAAACGCCTGGGATGCTGAAAGTACACGTGATTGGACAATATCTTTTACCCCGAAACTTCATCAACGTTTCTCAAATTTTACCTTACAGGTAGAAAGCCAAAATTGTCGATTTCAAAGGTAAAAAGTGTCAAAGTGTGCTTATTGACAACATTAATAAACAAAAGTTAAACTCTATTAGATAATAACTTACTCCTGCATCATAAAATTGCTCAAAAAATTTACATATTATTTTGATCGAGTTAAATTTTCAATGTTTGTTATTAATGCTCAACATTTTATATAAAACATTTTGACGAATTTTTGTTTTCTTCTTTACGATAAAATTGTATAACTTTAGAATTCATACGTCATGGATGTTATGGAAGTAGACTAACTGTTTGCATTTTAAATAAAACAATTATTGTTTATAAAAAAAGATCGGTATAATGACTTTAAGATTCAGTTCTAAACGCGTTTACAAGTAAAGACGTTATTTATTGTTCAAAATTGATGAAATATTCACTACAACTTCTTAAATGAATAAAATAAATAAAATATTCAATTTCTTGTTTTTACCTATTTTATTACCTGTATTTTATTATTTATACACTAATGTGCCAACGGATTTCACTCTTGATCTTGTTTCCCAACTTTTTCATAAACATTTTAAAGACAAAACAAAGATAGATCATTACAACTTAATTTTGAGCCACATAGTTAAACAAAATTTTTGCTCTTTTGATGATAAATTTTATAAGTTACCGGATGGTTTACCCATGGGGATGGGATTATCGTCACTATTATCCGACATTTTTCTTGGTCATATGGAACAACATCACATCATTAATATTAATAACCCATACATTGATCATGTTGTTGAATGGATTAGGTACGTGGATGACGTGTTTTGCATTTGGAAGGGCGATGAAAATATTTTAAACAACTTTTTGAATTACATTACTAATCTTCACAATAAATTAACTTTTACTTTGGAAATTGAAAGAAATTCTACTTTAAACTTCCTTGATTTAACTCTAATCAATAACGAAAATAATATAAAATTTGAAATTTTTAGAAAGCCTTCTGCTGGACCCACTATAATTCCTTATGATTCCGCACATCCTTTCTCCCAACGTATGGCTTCTTTTCGCTTCATGATCAATCGTTGTCTTACTTATCCCATTGATTACTCTTCAAGAATTGATGAATTAAATTATATATATGAAATCGCTCTGAACAACTTATTTCCCGCAAAACACATCGATCAACTTTTAAAGCAATATTTATTGAAAGCTGATCAACTCTATGTCGTCGAGAGAAAAGATAATAAAATTTACAGACCCCTATCTTACAATGGCACCACTACGAAACTTACTAAAATTTTGCCTAAATTTGACATTTTTCCAGCTTACAGTAATCCTAATCAACTGTTTAGTCTTTTGGCCAATTTCAAGTCCCCTACCCCCATTTTGGAAAACTCTGGAGTGTACTCTGTTAGTTGTTCTCACTGCCCTTCAGTGTATGTGGGCCAGACTGGACGAACCATTTCCAAACGCATTTTAGAGCACCAAACTAGAAATTCTTCTAATCTTTATCAACATAAAATGGAAACAGGTCACATCATAGATTATAAAAACACTAAACTACTTCACAAGTGTAAAAAGAACTATAACCTTGATTTATTAGAACAATACCAAATAGAAAAGCATAAGTCTGACAGAAGTATTAAGCTTCTTAATGATCAAACAAATTTTCCTCACAAACCTCTTTTCATGTATGTCGTCTAGTCTGGCTCATATACTTATTTATTGAAAAGATGTTTTTGTTTTTCTGTATTGTCGTTATCTTAGTTCATTAGCCTGGTCTATGTTTTGTTTTTGTTTATTTATTTTGCGTGTTTTTAAAATGTCTAACATTTCGAAGTTCCTTCGAATTTTTCTTTGCCGCGCCGCGCTGTCTTGGTCGCAAGCGTACCTGTGTATTACCACGCATATACAGTTTATAATCCATTCGATTTTCCACCTCGTGGAAAATCGCGAGGTGGATTGGACAACAAATAATGAAGTCATTATTTGAACGAACTGTCATTATTATACAACGTTAGTGTCATTATAATCATTGGCGTGTATCATTATGGGAATTATATAGTCATAGATACGTAGGTACTTCTTATATGTGAATCGTAGATAAATAATTTTACTAATTTGACGTAATTTGTCAAAAATACAGTAATCTAAACTAAAGAATTACTTACAACCGATTCTGTAATCGTATTGTTTTTCCATTTTTTTGCACTAATTTTCTCCAAAACTATTTTTGCAGTTAGGTGATTGGAATTTGAAAAGTTGAAAAGTTCTGATATCTACAGTCGAAAAAGAATATAAAAAACGTATTATTTGTTATTATATATTGTTATTCTAATATTAGAATATCTGAATACACCACTGAAGATACAGATGAGAGCTAAATATCTCAAAAACTACAAGAGCTATAAAGAAAAAACTAAAAAAAACTTGAAATTTCAACACCCTGTAGATCGGCAACGAAGCGTTTGCGGACCTATGTTTATATGAATTTTTAGTCATTAAATAAGCCCCTTTTCGTATTTACATGACATTTAGGAACACCCTGTATACACAAGAACTACCAAAAAACATTTAAAATATTGAATAATGTTTAATTAAATTTCAATTGTATTGTATTTTCCCTATTAAAAAATATATAAATCTTTACGTTCAATAAAAGGTAAGTAATTTTATAATTCTTATAATTAAAATACTACTTCTACTTTACCTAATCCTGGTATGCACAGCCAAAGATTGTGGGGACAAACTTCAAAATTTCTACAAAAAAAAAAAACTAAAGATTCATACATTTCCTCTCAAAGGGTCTCCAAGTAATCCATAACTATCGCCGAATAATCTCCATAAAAAGAACCATTCACATTATGACGACATTTGCCACCACTTTTAACCATGAAGGAAATCGGTAGATTTAAAACACGCGCGAATAGTTGAGAAACAAGCGCCGGCTACGCACACTCTCGACGGCGACGCGACAATAACTGAGTACTCCACAGGAGCATGAGGAGCAGCGGATCAAGCCTCCGTTTGGAAGATTCATTCATACCGTTTCATTTGCAGCCCCGCCGCCCGCGATCTCGCATTTCAGGTACCCACCTTGCTCTTTGATCGATGCAAAGGCCACCGTTGTTGGTATACCCTTTTAAAAGAAATGTTTTTGCAAAGTTTATTATTGTTTTCCACTAACCGGTTAGACCACCAGTGGATAAATATAGGTCAAAAGAGTTCTTCGAGATTCCTAGCAACACAACCAGAAATATGGAGAAAGGGAACATGTCTGCGACTAGTAATGAATGAATGGGAAAGGTGATACTGGTTTTGCACTCCTTGAATATATATGTCCCCTAAGACTTGGTTATTTACGTCGACGCTTGGTCATCAATCATGATTTTTTCATTCATGTTGGCTTTTGAAAAGAGCATCAAAGTACAAAATGCCATAAGCATATCTCCTTAGGTGGGCCGAATTTAATATTTTTCTTTTTTGTATTAGGTAGTCCAAAATTGTGTTATGAACAATAATGTAAATATACAGCAATTTGCTACAATTTATCATAATGGTAAGACATAATATTTAATTAGTGTGGATGTGGAAGTGAAATAGCGGATAAAATCGATATTTGTACTGAAGCATAAATCAAAAAGGGTAGGTATAGCGATTACAATCATACCCCACATGAAGACACTATTTTTCATTTCTATTTTTTATCGGTGGCGTTGCCAAACCTCAAAAATTAAAAAAGTAATTATAGAATAATTTTAGCAGATTTTTATTGATCATTCCGAATCCGAAATAGCTTATTATTCGTCAGGATCTCGGGATTGGACTCTAGTATATGAACCCCTGGATCCTCTTCAATAATTAAATAGGTATTGGAAGTATATTAAATATAAAAAAAAATTTAACGAACGATTCAAATTATTAATGGTGATTTTTAAAAATCCGTCATCTGGCCTATGTGATTTCCTTAACACCCACAATATGTACAGTCATGGAAATAAGTAAGTTCGTATCGCTATCGCAGGATTTGAAAATAGTATGTCGGTTATATATTCGTGTACTGTTCTACCTCGAACAGGCCGGTTCGCAAAAAGCTGTCCGTCACGAGGTGGTTTTTCGATGGATGTAATGTACGGGATTTAGTTTATTTTTAGCGTGTCCGACCTTTTCCTTAATGGATATCTTCAATGCAATGTAATAAATGAAATATGATCACTACAGTTAAGTTTACGAGTAGGTAATGCATTTAATTAAATATAGAATTCCATTTATAATAATATTAATAAACATGAAATTTGATAATATGATACGAAAAGCTCATTTTAAGATATTTCGTAATATCATGACACATTATATAGATTTATGTTAACTAATACACATATTAATTACGCAAGTAAATGCCTTTGCCCAGCAGTAGGATTTCAGAATTGTAATATTAAAATATATTCACTAAATGTAAATAAATTCTCTAAATTTAATTTATATTTACATTTAGGACGAGCATGTATTTTGTATGAAGGACAATGGAAATTTTATATCTGTATTTACTTTACAGCAGTTAATGTTCAATTATCTTTCATGACATCTAATACATGCTTGACAACCAAAATAATTTAAATTATAGCAATATATACAGGCTGTCCCACGTTTCTTCCGCAAAACAATTTTTTTCAGAAAGTAAATTACTTTTTCAATTCATTACAAAGTTACAGCCGTTTGAGTTATTAACAATATCTTATTTTAAACGGCTCCAACTTCAGAAGGAACAGAGAAAACCAATAAGACCATACGAAACATATTACTTTCTACTTTCTAGAAAAAAAAACAAAACATTTTGGTATTTTCTTTTGTTCATTTCTTAAGACAAATTATTAAAATTTTACTTATAATTAATAATTTTTTATTGTTGTAATATGTATTTATTGTGTTTCATTTTTGGTTTTGCATTGTTTGATAACTAATTAATTTTTTATTTTTCTTTTTTTGTTAATATTTCAAAGACCTCTACAGAAGTTTTATTGTAATATAGTTCCAGTTCAATAAGCACACATTTTTCATTTACTATATATTAGCTGGAACATTATTGGAAATTTTATTTCTAAATTTGTTTTCTAAATAAATTAAGAGGCGTGCATTAACAACGATAATAAGTTAAAAATAACATTTTGACTTATGAATTGTGTACTGTAAGGTTATCTAAAATGCATATACATTAGAAATGAAGGTCTTTTTAACTTCCAAACAATATAAACTATAACTGAAAATGTTTAACGACATACTTTGTTAAAGTAATATTATAAGTTAATAATATGGTAACATACAGGCGGGATGTAAATTTTAAATATATCAAAAATTACAGCCACAACCTGGATTTGAACCAAGGCCCTTTGCGTCGCTAGCACAATGTCAATAGCTCAGATGAGAGAGCATTGTGCTAGCGACGCAAAGGTCCTTGGTTCAAATCGTCAAGTTGTTGGTTTCTCTTACGTATAGCTGTTATTGCATATGATTGTGAGTAATTAATGTGCAATAAAAGCTATACGTAAGAGAAACCAACACCTTTTCTTTCTGAAGCGTCTCCTTTTGGGAAATTATATACCCGTTACCAACACAATTTATACTCATCCCAGGTCAAATTTGATGAAATAATTTTTATGTTGTATAAATGTTCTTTTAGATGGTCGTATATTTTGGTTTATTTTTTTTAATAATAATTATAACATATTTACATTCCATCAAAATTCGTCGAAAATTTAGAGCTTGCTTCCAAAAATTTTTGTAAATTAGTGATATACATAACTGTCATTATTTTCAGTTGTCAGATATTTGAAACATATTGCTGTAAAGTAAATCCAAATAATAATATAAAAAAATAGTAATGATACATTCATGCTATACAAAATATGTACTCCTTTCTGTTTATTAAGTTAAACACTGCAAAATATCGTTGAAGCTAAATATCTCGAAAACACCAGTAAATCACAATTAACAAATTACCATAAAGACAAATTTAAAGCAATTTAATTTCAATTTATTTCTATTTTGTGAATAAATGTTAATACGTATGTCAATTCTGAAATAACCTGAAAAGTAAAAATATTGACAACAACAAATTGATTTTTGTATTTATTAACACAAAAACAGCTATTAGATTCAATAAGGTTGTAAGTATAATTTGTTGTGTTGTATGCAATAACTTGAAATGAGATTTTCATTTCATGTAATCGAAAACTTTTATGTTTATTAATATAAAATTAACGTCATATTTAATAAAAACACAATTACATTGCAATGTAGGAATTACATTAATTAATTACACATTAAGCTAATAAATAGAAACATATAAATCATTATAAACCAATTCAAAGCATTCGAACAAGGTTTCGCAAATAACAAATTTCCGATATACGAGTTGAAGGGTAAACGGACAATTTTTTGCACTTAGCGACCGAGCGGTCGACCAGAATAACAAAAAACTTGTAGTTGGATGTATCATCGACACACTGCTAAAATATTTATAGAACTTACTTAATTCCGAGAGGGTACAGTACAGTACAATGGTACTGTACAGATACGAGAAAAAGTGTTGAAACCCTAGTTGTAGGCTTCGGATTATGGTAGGTAATACAATAACTCAAAGCATATGTATATGTACCAACTGCGTCATTGTCAAGTGTGGGCTACATTTCCACAAAACCACCAATTACCGCACGAAATCTTCAAACGCCACGAGCTGGCCATTAACATCAACAACTTACTTTGTCCGCGCCATCTGTCACGATCCAATATACCCATGGGGGTGGTTCCCGTTTCAGCTATAGAAATTTGCCATAAATAGGGATACTTTTTGACAGATGTACTACATAGGCGTACGTAAACTATGTGGGATACGTTGGCTGTAATTCAAATAAGGGATTAATGTACGTGGAATTCTGAGTCACTTAGAGGGTGAGCCACATCCATTGAACCTTTCACTGTTAACACTGCAATAGAACGCTCAGAGATTAAGTAGCACATAAATCAGCATTTGAACGGGAATAAATAATGTTGTGGTTTCAAAATATTGCCGTATAGATACTCCCAGAAAGGAAGTTCTGCCCGTGTTCGTCCAGTTAAATATAAATTATGGATTGCGAAATGTCCTCAGAAATTTTTTAAGTCAACGTCAGAATGGTAATGATGTCGTTTTGCTTTGTTTCCACGTATGGCTGGCGTAATATCGGCTCATCTGAAATCGGATTATTTTGTCCTATAAAATCTCCGTGAATAACAAGCTTGCATTTAAAATGACACATTGAAGAAATTTGTTAGGGTGTGAATAGTTTGCAGTATCCATTGTTCTTCAAGTCCTCCTACACTATTTATTTAACAAAATTATTTATGTGTTTTATACCAATTATAAAACTACTTACAATTGAGTAAAGGTAAGCGGCGGGGTTAAGGGGACAGACTTCACAGACTGTCCATGTGGTTGGCGATTAATTACAAATCATGAAACTACATGGAGAAAACAACGGCAAACGAGTAATACGTACGGGCGTGCATTTTCTTGTAAGATTCTTCTTTCTCCAGATACTTAAACAATCCAGGTTAAAAAAATCAGCCGGTATAAAGCCCTCAAAATCAACGTTAACTGACTTACGATTTTTTAAAATTTAATCCTCAAATTTTTCGAAAACATTACGTGATAGTTTTGAGTCCGGACTACATGGTGTCTCACGGAACTGGTACATTAGAAGTTTCTCATGTTCTACTTGTTCTGGAAACATGAAATTTTGGAATCAGAATTTACTCGATCTGAGCTCTTCGGCTAAAATATTCTCAAGTTTACTGTCACGTCCGGTCACCGGAAGTCGGTATCAACTTTGTTATTTTAAATGGAATGATATAATTTTAATTTTATTTTTGGTTTCTACGTATAAAAATACATCATTTTTAATAAGGGTTCCCTATACCTAAATATCACCATTTTTGAGTTTTTTGATTTTACTAATTTTTTGGTGATTTTCGCGGTGACGTTTAAAACTGAATATCTCGGTTATTATTGAAACTAGAAGTTTGATGATTGATGGTCCAAAACTAGAAACATAGCCAAATACGACGATGTTTAGTTCATCATGATATCTTATACAGGATGTTCAAAATTTGCAACACAATAATTGAATTTTCAAACGTAAAAAACTTTTTTTTTTCAAATGGAACAGCCTGTATACCGATACGTCATTCGATAGGAAATTTTATCGTCCCCATTTAATAATGGGGACGAAATTAGATACGAAATTTACAACGAAATCTTAAATAATGATAGATATTTAGAAATTTTGCGTGGATGTGTGAACAATTTTTGCGATACTCTTTCCCTCAATATTTTACGCGATTGTTTTTATCAAATGGATGGTACACTGACACATTCTTCGCATGTGGTATCCATTCAACTTAATCAGATGTTAGGTGACGGTAGGTGGTTCGGAAATAGGAGACCCTGGCGGTGGCCACCAAGCTCACCAGATTTAACACCATTAGACTTTTATTTCTGGGGTTATATGAAAAGTCAGGTCAATTCCACACCAGTTAATACTCGAGAAGAATTGACTAACAGAGTAGTAGCTGCCATTAATGGACTTCAGCGACAAGAAATCCGAAGAGCGACGATGACAGTAGTACAGCGAAGTGTTTTAAATTGTTTGGAGCAGAACGGTCAGCATTTCGAACAACATAATTAAGTTTTAATTTAAGTTAGATATCCCAAATCTATTATTTTAGTTTTAAGAAACCTTTTCAATATTTTTCTGTTCTCTTGCTGTTCCAAAGTTGTTACATTCCTATAAATAAAGAATAAATGGTTTTGTATTTAGTTTGCATTCTTTTATACTGACAATATCTCAAAAACTATTAAAGATAGATATAGGGAGTCCTAGTATTGATTGATAGGGAATACGATTTCCTATCGAATGGCGTATCGATATACAGGGTGTTCCATTTGAAAAAAATGAGTTTTTTACGTTTAAAACTTCAATTATTGTGTTGTAAATTTTGAGCACCCTGTATAAGATATCATGATGAACTAAACATCGTCTTATTTGATTATGTTTCTAGTTTTGGACCACCAATCATGAAACTTCTAGTTTCAATAATAACCGAGATATTCAATTTTAAACGTAACCGGGAAAATCACCAAAAAAAAAATAGTAAAATCAAAAAAATCAAAAATGGTGATATTTAGGTATAGGGAAACATATGATGCGTTTTGATACTTAGAAACCAAAAATAAAATAAAAATTATGTCATTCCATTTAAAATAACAAAGTTGATACCGACTTCCGGTGATCGGACGTGACAGTTAACTTGAGAATATTTTAGCTGAAGAGCTCAGATCGAGTAAATTCTAGTTCCAAAATTTCAAGTTTCCAGAAATAGTAGAACATGAGAAACTTCTAATGTACCAGTTCCGTGAGACACCCTGTACAACTAGTACCTCAAAAGCCTACTTCCCGGAGTTTTAATATATTTGTCAGATTCAAATTGAAAATGACAAATACAACATGGCGACTAAAACGTTAAACCTTATCGGAGTTGCATGCAACTTATTTCCTGAAATATTCAAAGGTTCCTGATTACAAATCGGATGTTAGATTTTCAGAATTACGGATCCAATATGGCGACCACACATGTAAAAAAATATCGGATTCACATCAAACTTTTATTTTGTTGTTTGATATCAGATATTCAAAATAGCAGTGATATTAACTTTTAGCTTCATATGACAAACCTAATATAACGATAAAAATTCAAAACACACATAAAACCTGTTAATTGTTTATAAAAGTTTCTTAAAATACATAAAACTTTATATTTTTTTGCTATTTTAATGTATTTTTTGAAATGTCTCTGAATGTGTCCCGTAAGTTTGATATGATTTATATGATTCGGAACTGTAAAAAGAAAAATTAAACCCACTCTATTGCTGTAGTTATTCCGTTATATTCATTATCCATCTGGTAAATTATGAACTTCTAGCGAAAAAAATGAACAACGTAGTAATATTGTGACAAAAATAGTGCGAGGCCGCTATGAGTTCATATTTTTTCACATTTACTTCCAAACAACCTTTCCAAATAACGATTTTTGGTAATTATGAAAATAAATGCACTTTATTCTTCATTCAAATTTTGGTTAATATCCAGAAATGAGAAAGACCAACCAAACATTCCAAACTTTATTTTTATTTTAAGACATAAAATCTAAGATTACGAACCATAACGAACAGATAAAATATTCATAAACTCTTAATTATCCTAACGTAGGTATATGTACAATAAATCAAATGTTGTTCACATCATTCTGATTTTCAATGTTCATTTATTATTTAAAGCATGTAGATTAGCGCAAACATAACAGTTAACACCGAGACCAGTGGTGTTAACATACCAGCACCGCCTAAGGTATGTAGGTTTAATTGTCTCTCCAATACATCAGGTACATCAATGAAGACCCTCCCGATTCCAACCTCCCGAATCAAATTTCTTAGTGCTGTCACATTAACGAAATCCCCATCGCTTGACCAAATAGTCAGCGTTGAACCACTGACGTTCCTGATAAGAGTGTTCATCTGACTTATGCTCCCAGCAGCAATTCCAGCCCTAACTGGAAAAGTGATACTCTGGTTTACATTGTGCTGTTGAATACTGGTCAACATATTTGATATTTGATTGTTAGTGTAGCTAGCATTTGTTGTTCCATTTGGGTAGCTTGTAGTCCATCCAATTGATAACGTCGAATTTTGGAAGACAGAAGTTGCATTGAAGAATCTAGTTGGATTTACTGGTGTGGTTATGGCGTTCACAGGGCCGCTGATTATATCGGCGTTGATCCACACTGGATAATTCATCTGCAATTAAAGAGGAACAGTAAATATTAGGGTATTTGACTGTATTAAAAATATGGCTTGTATTATAGTCATCTTAATAGATTACAGTTTAAGAAAACTATTTGTTAACACGTTTCAAAAAAAAAATGCTTTATTTCGATTAAAAACCAAAATTAAAATTGAATAATAATTTTATTCACGTCCTATCACGTGATTGAAAACGCTCTGTAATTGGCTCAGTCTCCAGTGACGTCATTCGTTAGTACGCTAGAGAGCGTTCGGGTTGTCAGGGTAGGGTATGGGGAAAGCAATGCTCAGATAACCTGGCTCGGCTGTCTCTGTCTCTCTCTTATATGCAGATAAACGCCGTATGACGTTAGTCCGCGTATTATGCAGCGCGTCACTCTCACCGTACAATACCGGGTTATCCGAACGCGCTCTTATGCTTCTCCCGTTTGAATTTAATAGCACTCAAGTGCCATGTAAGCATAACTTTGTAGGTTAGGATAGTCCTAACCTTAAGCTGTCAGATCAGAAAATACGATAGATAACTTATTCTATACTCTATTCACTTTAAGAATAAAGCGTTGGATAAGATAGGGCTATAATTTGCGGCTTGTGATTGGCTGAAAGTTGGAACAAATTTACACCAGCCAAAGCGCGTAGGTCACTTGAATTTTGAAACGTCATGTCATTTGCGTCAGATTCAAGATTTTCGTTGTGTTCTAGTTGTTGTGTTCGGAATATTTTGCAGTCTAACAAACGATTCAAATAAAACTCAGTTCTTTTTAGAACTCCACACTATATTAACATTGTAACAGGTAATCTTAATATTGCCAATAATATTTGTTTTTAATGTTTTACGATAATATTTAATAGTGCTAATATGGATGAGAGAATGCAGGCTGGTTCGTCAAAAAATCCGCAAGGAAAGCCCATCCGCAGTGGACAACGACTGATGGCCTACAATGCATATCTCGAGTACAGTCGTGAACCTGGAAATTCGAAGTCAGCTTCTGTAAAATTTGCTTCGAAGCTTGTAGGTATTGGAGAATCAACAATGTGGGCCATTGTAAAGGAAAAGGGCACTTTTGGAGTATTACGTTCTCCAACCAAAAAACGTAAACCGGAAAACACGACAAATTGGATGAATTACAGAAAAATGCAATTAGGCGACATGTTCATTCTTTCTATTTTAACAATGAATTACCAACTATTTCCAAAGTATTAACGGTAATGATATGATTATTTATGTAATATTGAATTTAAGTGGAAATTTGTATAGGCTATTGAAGCAGATGATGTCATACCTACGGTGAAGCGAACAACTTTGTGGAAAATATTGCGTATGTTGGGATTTAAATGGGAGAACCGAAGCAGGAAAAGTATTTTAATTGAAAGACAGGATATTGTCTTATGGAGACGAAGATATTTGATCAGTATTAGACAGTATCGCTCAATGGGGAAAAAATCTATTACTTAGATGAGACATGGGTTATTGCTGGTCACACAAAACCAAAGGTCTGGAAAGATACCACTATAACAAGCGCTCGACAAGCATTTGTTCGTGGGTTATCACGAGGTATAACAGATCCTTCTGGAAAAGGAAAACGTCTTATTGTTCTACACATCGGCTCGGAAGCAGGTTTTGTAGATAACGGCCTTCTGTTATTTGAATCAAAAAAGACTGGCGACTACCACGAAGACATGAACAGCGACGTCTTCACGGAATGGATGAGAAATATGTTGCCACGACTTGAGCCTGGATGTGTAATTGTAATGGATAATGCTCCTTACCATTCCGTGAAGATGGATAAAGTACCAAACAACTCTTAGCGAAAAGGGACATTAATAGAATGGCTTATGTCAAAAGGTAACCGTAGATAACAGTATGTTGAAAGTAGAACTTCTAGATATGGCAAAAAAGTATACAAGTGATAACCCAGTCAACTATGTAATCGATCAATTAGTGGAGGAAAGTGGTCGCAAAATCTTACGATTGCCTCCATATCACTGCGATTTAAACCCAATGGAATAATTTGGGCCCAAGTTAAACATCATGTCGCCGTAAACAATAGAACATTTAAGTTGCCGGAGGTAAAAACTCTGCTTCTTGAGGATTTGGAAGTTGCAAATGCGGAACGGTGGAAAGCTTGCATCAAACATGTAGTCAGCGAAGAAAACAAATTATATCAACTGGACAATATTGTTGAAGATATTATGGAAGAGTTTATTATAACAACCAATACAGGATCATCATCAGATTTGTGGTCTGATACTGAACCATCTACAAGCGAATGAAATAAGGAATTCCTTTTTATCAAATGACAAACTTTTCGTGTTTTCTTTTACTTTTTTAAACAGTGATATAACGGAAGACGTGTGAGGACGCTTTGGACGCTGTCGGGGCAAATTGCTGCTAGTAGAGATATACGAGAATAAACAGTCATATTTTATGCCTTTTTTAGTGTCTTATTTCTTTGTTTGTTATTCTTTATTGATATCATTAAGTGTTTATTGTGTACTAATATTTAATAAAAGATAGCAGACTTAATATAATGTTTTAATATAACGCACTACATTACATAATGATGGCTAATTGACAAATTAGCGGTGCGAGGTATAGCACACCATTGTCGTGACATAACCTTTCAATTTGCCGCTATTGACAGCATATTGCTCCAGTGTAAATCGGGCTCAGTTTGCACCCCCCACTACTATGTTCTTATCGTAAATAGGGTATAGTCAGTTTTACTTATGTCGAAGTAATCTTCACAACAAAAAACACTTGTATTGGACGCTATTGATTGGATTTCTACGAGCCAACCACTTTCTTGGCAGTTTCGAATCTTGCGGAACAGCTACAAATAGTTTGTTGAATCATTAATTTTAACAGACTGTAGCAACCCCAAATTATTTTAAAATGCAATAAAAACACTGCTCCTAATTTTTTCATCGCCCGATTTTTAAAATACTGTGGTATGCGTATGGACCAAATAAGATCCCTTGTAATATGTATTTGTATTAGGTATATCCAAAAAAATAGTAATTCTCTAAACTTTTAAAATTTTAATATTGAGAACGGCGTAAACATACGGAAAGACCACTATGGCTAAAATAGACACAATGGATAATAATATCGTAAGCCGAGTGCTTTGACGGTGGCTATTGGTCGCCTAAGACTGGTTTTCTAGCTGGACAAACACCATCGTAATAGTCAGAATATTAGTCACTTACCGAATTGTACATATTTTGAAGTCTGCTGACAGAATTTTCTAAAGCTTCTATGGTCTTGAAGTCCAATTTGACTCCCTTCTTCGTAGCGTTTCCTTGATTGTTATTAAAAGTTAAAACTTGAGTTAAAAACATCTCTAATGACAGATCTGAGGTCGCTTGGGGTGGATGCGCCATAATGGGTATATTTGACGAATTACTGTTAGTTAAATTTCCAATGACTACGTCTGCTTCCAACATCATAACTGTAGCTGTAACGTGAAAATACGAAATAAAGATACATTTGTGTATTACATTACAATATTTACAATATTTCTACACAGAGTTGTAGTCAAATACTGTAAATAAATGGCACAACAAGTATATCGGTAGTAGGTACTGTGAAATAATTTCTTATAGTGGAGACTTACAGTTCAGTGCATTATTGAGAAGAGATTGACTGTTGACAGCATGTGCCCAGGATACTCTTGTAAGATTACCACGTACATTGAAGAAGCTGGCTACATCTAGATAAGCCATATCTGCGATTTGGATGAAGCAACCTAAAACAATACGTTTGTATTATTGCTTATATAACAGTATTATTATGAAAAATCCAATATTCAGAGTGTAATTCAATAACTACGGATTTTACACACACAAAATCTGATGTGACCAGGCACATGACTTTATGATACTATATATAAAATTAATAGTTTAGCTGCATGAGATTCTATTTGATCGAGATCGGTTATGTCTGCATTAAAATAAAACTAGTAGAACTAGACAGATATGTCGATTAAAGCTGCGTTCGGATATTTTACTCCGTTGACACCGGGTGTACCGTCCAAAAGACACTTACGTGTTATTGGGTGTAAAAAGTGTAATACAATATCCGAACGCAGCTTATATTGACAGAAGTTTATGTCAAAACATTAGCGTTTGACACTACCTACTGTCATTAGAATCAAAAAATCTGACAAACAAAAAGACCTGGCTACTAGTTTTAATGCAGTACGACCGATCTCGATGAAATAGAATTTGCTCATGCAGCTAAACTATTGATTGTACCAAAAAATGGCATAGTCATAAATTATTCAGAATTTCCTCATCTTTAATTTATTATTTAACTATTTCGATGAAATTCCAGAAATGGCGGCTTATTTGCAAAATCTTTCAAAAATGCTAAGACTAAACCTCCAGTTCCTTTGGACCATTTTCAACAGAAAGCTTTTCAGCTCTAAGGTTGGTTATGAAACTTGTAAATATGAAGTTTCGTCCCGATACCTTTAGTAGTTTCTCCGGAATCGTCGCCACAAAAAAAAAACACACATACACACACACACACACACACACAGACATTTTTTGTACCTTTTGTATCTACCTTTTGTTCATCCAATAGTCAAAGTAAGGGAAGAAAAGGAAATGTTTAATTGACTTTTTCGCGAATTACAACAAGACCCAAAAAATATTATTACATATTCCCGGATGTCAATGAAGTCATTTGATGAGCTGTACAACATTTTAGAGAGCAAATTGTGTAAGGAAGACACCGTTATGCGAAAAAGTATGCCACAGAAAGAACGACACTTTTTACCAGACTAAAAATAAAATAAGTGAATAGTCTATTAATCAGTATGTACTACTAATGTTTTCATAATCATCAATAATAAACGAATAACAGGCAAATCACTAATGCAAAGGTATTTCCATTATTTTTGATAATTGCAGGGTGATACAACTTTGTATCAAGAACATGAATAATTTTGCGATAGTTCCGAATTATTATTAGCAATCACATCAAACTCGCAAATTGCAAATACAATTTAAACAAATTTATAAGCAAGAATCCGTTGAATCACTGGTACTACTAATATTTATTACAAGAGAGGTACTTAAAAAAGGAAAAAAAGACACCAAAGTATATTTTTTCATGATACGTGGGTGTGATATCAAATTTGAAGAGAATAATTATTTCTAAACAACCTTTTCAAATAATATTTTTCGGTAATATTATTATTTTGTTTTTATTTTTTAACAATTTTTAGGTTAAGTAGATAGTTCTAATTTAATTACTCTTTTAACTATTTGTAATATTTGTAATATCTATGTTTAATTTTGTTTACATATTGTACATCAGTACATGCAAGTTAATTAAAACTATTTCCTACATTATGAAGAAATAATATAGGTATGTGAATACTATCTATTTTTGATTTTTTATAGCACTAGAATAAAAACCAATTCCTATTCATCCCGCCACAAATATTTTGTTTTGGACGTTAAACTGGCTCTTAAACCAAAATAACCGTTGCTTATTATGATTACTTATTAGATATAAGAATTAAAATATAATACCGGTTTAAAACATACACCTTCATAAATAGAACAATACTTATACCTACAGTAAACACCTGACGATTATATGTATTTATGTCAACATTTATGGAAATATTTAAAGATAACCAAGATACACAATAACAACTGTCTGCTGTTATAGCCTTCATATAAGCATCATATTATAAGTTCACACCGATCATTACTTATTAAAATGAAGATGACAACAGGTAATGAACGATATGGGTTAGCTATAGTATGTCCATTTGCACCACCCGTTTGTCTTAGTTAAATAATTTATTTATAACTTTACAAGCTATACTTAAATTATATAAGCTACACCTAGATGTGAAGGAAAATTGTGCATAATTGGGCACAACTGTGCTCATTTGTATAATTTTATGAAAATAACTTCAAATTAGATAAACTAAACAGACCTTTGCTAATCATTTATTTATAGACATTAATTATTCTGTACATACAAAGTTCAATACTATTTTAATGTAACTATAAACTTACCAAGAGCTAGTGTAAGTACAAGAACTACATTCGTCGTCATGTTGGATTGGTATTTGAAGTAGTTTTTGCGCGAGAAGGCAACATACACGACCTCGTGATCTGCGGTGTCCACGCGTACTAGGTGATAACATGTGTTAATCCGTTTATATACAGCAGTACGCGAAACAATACCAGTCAGTACACAGTAGTAGACACACGACATGACAGTTTTTCTATATGTTCTTATCTTAAACTATCTACACTCATGTTCTTATCTTAAACTATCTACACTCATGGTAAAAATTGAAACTCAAAATGAATAAAAAGTATACATATATGATGTCATGGATCCTTCTTTCCATAGAGATAGATAGTGCCACCAGATTCACTACAAGAATAGGTGACGTACCTATATCCTGGAATATTGGTGGTTTTAAATCCATCGCAAGCTGACTAAAAATTAGTCACCAATATTTCCGAACATTAGACCCGAAAGAATTAAGCTTTTTTTTTATTATTATTAAAGTTCAAAGAGTGGGTATCTTAAATACATATATTTAGTTTTTAATTACACAATAGTATATTATAATACAAGTTTTATAAGACAAAAATTGGCCCACGAGTTGTTTTCGGCACAAGGAGCGTAGCGAGGATTTTTCTCAATGTCATCAACATTTGTTTCCGTTGACGGTATGCCTCCCCCACTTCTGGGGCTGCGAATCTCTCGGGTACACAGTGGATCTTGCTACCCCTATAAATAAAAGAAAATGAAACTGTGTTATTTGGATTGATATTTTAAAGACAATACAAATCAAATCAAAATTTAAGGAAACCTGGGATGAAACCAAAAAGGTTCAGGTACTACAAACTGTATTGCAATATAATTATAAATTAATTGACTTACCCATTGTATCCACCATTTTTGCGATCACAGCGAGTTTTTTCGTTTGGGGTTCGTTAGTTACAATCTGTTTGTACAGATTTAAAATACCTTGCTTTTCAGCTAACCTTAGCTAACCTCAGTGACCTATTTTTAACATTTTACGCTTTTTTTCGGGGACGAAACTTGCACTGAACTTGTACTTGGCACAGAATCCATATTTAGTTCTTGTACGAGCTGCTGATAAACCTGATAAAGTCGCGAATAACACACAAAACAATGGATAACAGATATTCATGTTTGTTTATGGTTTGTTTACCTGGTACCTAACCTAACGGGATTTCAAAGTGCGCGCGATAGCGTAAATTTGCCCGGTGTAAAACCGTCTGGGATCCAGCCAATCACAGGCGAGGTCTTCCTAGTAACACGTTTGGAAAGTTCCTCCTAGTTATTAAATGGACTATAGGAACACCGACATCAAAGGTATCAATCCGCGAGTGTCATTTCTTGATTATAATTCATCGCTGTAGCATCTTTCGTGTCTCCATAGAGACACGAAAATGACATTTTCGCATAGTGTAGGATAAAAATTAGATTTATTCATGCATCATGTACACCTACACAAAAAAAGTGTTAAACATGAGCAAACAGCAATATCTGATAAAATCAATCTGAATTAGCAAACCAGGCAATAATCTATCTTCATAAGCAGAATAAACAATAACATACCAGTAATATCCTCACTGTGTTGACCCAAAATGATTAATACATAGCATAAACAGGATGGACGGATTATTTTCTGTCAAAGCATGGTTCAATAAATACAAATACATATGCAACCAATACTACATTTATTTGGGAATTCAATGAAAACAGTTGATTCCAAACAATGATTCCATTATTAATGAAATAAACACTATTTTTGTGAAATCCTAATCTGAAGATAAGGCCATGGGCGCCCGCAGAGAGGGCAAGGGGGTGCACTTGCAACCCTGGCTTTTGATATAAGTGTGGAACTATCAACAAGAAAAAATCATGAATAGGGTATTCCGGTCATGTCAAAATTTAAGCAGATTGACAATGGTTTAACCTATTGTACAATTTATGAGGATTCATATAGTTAAGCTATGAGCCTTTTGATTTAGTTTTTCTATAAGATAATTGCAATTAAAAGTGCATTTCGTTTGAATTCACCGACCACCCTCGGAAATACACGATGATTACCGATCCCTAGTAGCGGTGGCAACAGCGGACAGCTCTCGAACAGCTGATCGGCCAAGTTGACGGTTGGCGACCCTGTTGTTTGACAACGAATAAAGGTACCTTTTTTGAGAGATGATTTGATCATTGAAACTTGAAGCCAAACATCTCTCATCTCGCTAGTCGGCAATGTAAAGAAAATCTTATCAGAAGTTACTGTTCTACTGCTGTTTGCCCGGCACAGAACAATGTCGGCGTTGGAGTTTATACATTTTGAACAAGTGTTTGATATAACCTCAATAACCAAAGCAGGTGTCAAGAAACGAGCGATTCTAAACGTTGACACAACAGAAGGCAAAAATTTACTACGTGCACCCTAGATATAGCAACGTTGTCAAGTCGCTCACTTTGAGCGGTCTTTGTGACGTCACAAAGACCAATCCTAATTCAAACGACGATTTCTCCTAATCTAAAACAATGTTTGATATCCACTTGTGAAGTAGCAAACAGTAGCACCCATACTTTGTAAAAAATTACAATTTCAAAAACACCGGAATACCCTATTGTTAGGAAAAAGTTGCATTTTAAAGAAAACAAATTCAATAATATTTATTAATTTTATGTAATAAATGTTTAAATAACAGATTTTTTGCAAAACATATTAATAAACCTTGGCAATAATGTAATTTTCACTGGTTTAACTTCAAAATCCTCTTTATCAATAGAGAAAAACGTTTCCTTGTCCTTTTCAGACGGTTTCGAAGGTTGCAACTCCACTTGCCTAGCAGCAATTTCATTCACTACTTGTCTATCATGTCCTTGCTCATTTTTCCAACCCTGCGTTATGAAGTCGATATACTTCACCTGTTCGGGAGGTGGTCCCAATTTAATCCTCAAGCTTGGTGGCCCTTCCACAGGATCGGCTATCGCATTTGACGTGAAAATTGATAAATCCGTTGTTGATATTTCTGTTTCGGTTGTTTCATTGCACCGTTCATTATTTAAAAGTAACGGACCAGATGTCTCCCCTTTAGTTGATAAAAACCTGAAGATAAATTTTGCTGGATTACCTACATTTACCTAAATTTTTCAAGTTTCATTATACTTTTATCCACAACCTGCCCAAACATTTTGGTTGACGGGTAATTGATAGATAGTAATCACGAATTAAAAGGCATACACTGAATAATCCAGAGAGAATGTTTAAATACCAAAAATATAAAAACAAAATTGATAAAATTCTATAATCTTGTTCGTCAAGATTGCAATAAACATTGTAAGTTCCAGAAAAGTGTTTGGGTCAAGTACCGAATGCTAAGAGAACCTTAAAAGTATAATGACCAACGCATACATACGTGTGGTACCAACGACGGACAACTGGTGATTTGTTTTCGACAAAACAATTCTTACACCCCATGCAAGGCTCTGAATATTTTAGAGTCCCCTCGCAATTCCATGTTAAGCTATTTTTGTATCTGAAATTCTTATATGAAGACAAAGGAAGTAAAATAAAAAAAAACAATATCATACCCATTAAATATATATGTCGCATAATTTCGTAAAGCTCCAAAGTACCAATATGAATCCTTCTTGACTTGAGCATCCCGATATGCACCCCATTCTATACCGGATACAGCGTAAACAGGCTTTCCTATTAACAAGAAAAAATATTACCGTTAAGGAAGGGCAATATGGGACGACATTAATCTTCTGAAGCAGGTTTGATTATCATTTATAAGTACCTGCCGATTCCTCCTCAACAACCTCTATTCTCATAACATCAATAGATTTAGTCATTTCCTCAACAATTGCTAATGAGGCATCAGCCAATGACCGTACATCTTCCAAGTAGTCGCCTCCAGGAAAGAGATTTTTTGCTGTAACATTAGTACGCCCCAAAGGTAAAACTCCTTTAAAAAAAAAGACAATTGCATTCCAAGAAAGGTATTATTCGTAAAATATTACCTATTGGTAACAAACTATTTTTATCCTCGTTATTCGTTCTTAACATTCCAGTAATAACTTCGGATAGTGTACCGTCGCCACCAGCAACTACCACAGCATCAGTGGCTGGTAAATTTTCCATTAATGTTTTTGCGTGACCCTCCGACTCGGTTTGTAAAATATCCACACAAATGCCAGCTAAGTTAAGAATGGGAGCGCAATATTTCTCAAAATTTTTAGTAGCTTTTCTCTTGTTGGCGTTTGGATTTAATATAACAGTTACCGATCGTGGTAAACTATTTGCCACCAGCGGTTGCTTTCCGTACTCGGCTGCCTTCTCGCAGTACAGCCGCATAAGATTATTTGCTCTGAAACAGTTGAGATGCAATTTCTAAAATATCAAGCATGAAAAGAAATACTCATTTCTATCAATGGCGTAATTAATCCCATATCCGATTGCAAGAACAGCGAATGTCGACTTCTTCCAATGGTTTCTCACGCCTTTGGCGAATTTTATTACAAATGCCATTTAATATTGATAATTTTTAGCCTAAAATTATAGGTTAGAACCGCATTTTGACAGAATACAGAAACTTCGAGGTCAAAGTTGTTTACAGTGTTGCCAGCTTGACACAATTGTCTCCCCAAAAGTTGCGTATTTTTAATTGCGCCATAGGTATGTGGTAAATACCAAATTTGGACGAAATGAAAACGTCCTATCGATTCTTCATCGTTTGTCAGCGACTGCGATTTCATAGTTGCCCTCTTCTCCTCATATTAAATAAAAAATAGAAAGAAAATTATCTTCAGTAAAAATACCGCCCACCGGAAATTCGCAATTCATTTGCAATTGTTTGCACCCTTTTTAGTTTCGTTTGCAACCTTACCTTTTTCGTTATAAATTTAAAACAATTTTGTGAAGTGTAAACTTGGCAATTCCTTTTTCAAAATTGGCCTAGTTTACCGAGGTCCCAAATTGGTAGAGATGGTAAATAATAGATTGACTGTACTTGAACCGGTCGGTCGGTATAAAATACGTTCACGCTAAATGACAACACGTATATACACCTTCCTGCTTGTCTTCTATTGGTCAAAAGTTTGCGCGATTTCAACATGGCGTCAGGTGCGCGCGGTGGTCTGCGTAGATCGTCCCGCCGACGAGAGTTTATGTACGACGTACGACACGGCACCTGTTTTTTCTTGTTGTGCTCGCAGGTTCAGTTTGTGGTTCAGTTCAGTAGTCTTCAATTTGGGTTCTTCTGTTGTAAATCAAGTGGTTCCTTAGTTTGTAGGGTAAGTTTCTTGGTATTCCAAACTATCAAAATTATGTAGACTTCCGCTATTACTTTGTTATAAACAGTAGGCTAGGTAATCTAAACATTCTAACAATAGGCAACTAGGAAAACCCTGTAAGCACACCCGCAAGTACACAAACTCGAATTAAATTTGTTTTGGCGACCTTTTGAGGGTTTGCACTGGTTTGCAAGTTGTAGTTATTGTCGTGTCTCAATTAAAATATCTGTAGTAATATGTCTGATATATGTGTCATATCTAGTATGGCAGAGAAACCACCACCGCGAGGCCGTGCGGCTCTCATTCAGAGCCTCAAAATGATGACCCTTAAGAAGCCCGGCGGTGACCCCGAAACAACAGAACCTCCAAAGCCTCGCGGAAGAGCCGCTCTCCTATGGAAGGTGAAGGAAATGACGATGGCTTGTCAAGCTGGACGCGAGGTCGAAACAAAAACTGAAGTTGCCAAACACGAGGATAAAGTACAAGTTGCTCACAAAGAGGAAGAAGCCGTTGAACCTTCGGTATGCAGCTTTAAAGGTAATTTGTACAGTTTTAACTTAATAGCGCTCAAATTAGGTTATCACTTTTGAAAAATTCAAACCCAGCTGGATTTTTGTATATGCCTTTGGTTTTACCTTTGGCATTACAAAGAAAGTGCAAATATTCCCCATAGATATCATGTCTACATTGCTAGCTATTCGCTGTCAAAGATGACCGAATTGGGTTTTTTAACACCTTGATTTCTATTGATCAGACAACAATGAGTGTTATAACAAAATTTCTAGATCTTTTATTCTCTATAAAAAAGGTCAAATTAGTTTGACCTGGCTATTAAATATTGTCTAACACAATAAACTGTACATAGGTTCATCTGGCGAACCAGTCTACATGACGGCAAATTATATATATTTGTCATTGGGCAAAAATAAGGGCATATTTGAGTATGAGCTGCGATTCAATCCTGAAATCGACTCAAAGCAGTTCCGCATAAAAATGCTAAATTCAAAACTGGAACAACTTGGAGGTGTGAAAATGTTTGACGGTGGTAGTGTGGTCTACCTTCCGTCACAGTTACCACAACAACAAATGGTGATGAACGCCGTTCATCCAGTAGAAGGCAGCGAAGTGGTCATGACTCTAACGTACAAGAAAACAAAGCGACTCAGAGAATGCATTCACTTCTTTAACGTCTTGTTCAAACGTGTTATGATTGCCCTCCAGTACTCGCGAGTCGTTCGGAATTATTTCGATCTGAACAACCCAATTATGGTGCCGCAGCACAAGTTGGAAGTGCTGCCGGGATATGCTGTAGCCGTTGATGAAGTTGAAGGCGGTCTTATGGTCTGCGTCGACAGTCAACACAAAGTTTTGAGAACGGATACCGCCCTTGAGCTCATGATGGAGATGAAGCTAACATGCAGAGATCAATTTAGAGACCGCGTAACTAGTGCTCTGATAGGAGCTGTTGTCCTAACAAAGTAAGTATTATTAGATATTATTAGTAAATTTGGTGGAACTTAAGTTTGGGTTTAAATTCGTCTTATAAATTCCAAACTGGGATTGGGAATGGCTCTTGAAAATAAAAATAAAAGAAATGTCTAAATAGTTTAATTGAGTATTGACCTAATAACTCGTAATTGCAACACAAAACAACAAAAAAACTGTGCAAAAATAAGACATGTGTCCTTTTCACAATAGTATATTATTATACAAGTTTTATAAGACGTCAAATTGGCGCATGAGTTGTTTTGGGCACCACGAGCATAGCGAGGAGTGCCCAAATGGAACGAGTGCGCCAATACGTCTTATAAAACGAGTGTAATATACTATTTTTACTAACTTTTACACTATTAGTAACTACATTTTGACGTATAGAATACAGTCATGCAGCAACTTTTGAAAAAGTTATACAAAATTTTCAGTATTACTCACAATAAGTTGTAAATTTGGTGGACGATACACAATATTGCTACAATAATTAATCGGTTAGTGACCATTTAACACCATGTTGCTGATAACCTTTAAATAATGATAATTTGTATCTCTCTCAATTTGTATCATTCTCAAAGTTTGTCTCAAGTCGTATAGCATGAAAACTATTTTCTTGACAAAGAAAATAGGACTTATGAGCTTTTTTACATTTCTAAAATTCTTCCTATTTCTGACATCAAAGATAGAACTCTTTGTTTCACTGACCAACAGGCGGCATTTTTCAAAATTAGCGCCTATAACACACTTGTTTGTATTTTTAAATTTCTAGTGAGTTATTTTTGACTATTTCTAGTGCTCAATTTATTATATTATATTTATACATGACAAAATCTCAAGAACGGTTTGCTATTTTAAAAAATCCTCCAATAATTATCAAAATACACCTTACGATATCAAATTATTTTTTTTATCTTCAATTGTTTTTAACAGATGACGTCATCGAAATTTTTTTTAAATGTCAACCCTTTATTTTTTTTAATGAATTTGACGGTTCTTTTAAGTGTCTTAATGGTAGCATAATATTTTTATGGCCTTACATAAGAACATTTTCGAGAAATGGACAATTGAAGGTTATGAAATAAAAGTGACAAAATCTTCGGAACGGCTCGACCGAATTTAACGAAATTTTGGAATTAAGTATTTTGCAACCATGCGAGGTCACTGGCATTATTATCGTTGATGCAACGTTTACAGTTTCTGAGATATAACCTCAAACTTTTGAATTTGAAATAGAACTCCCTGTATATTTTGACATTTTCTGTTACAGTCTTCCATTGCCTATTTAATGTTACTACGCTTGTTACAGTATTAGATCAAAAACACAAATTAACAACCTCTATTACTTAGGTCTAAAAATTAACAAAGAAAAAATTGCATAACAAAAATAACAACTACATAAATATAAACCGATCAAATTTAAAACAATGTGTTCTTATCAATGGTTGAGAATCTTTATAAACCAACTAGAGTAGTTGCAGTAGAAAATTTAATAATGTTTTGTTATCAATTTTTTCTTTGTTAATTTTAGACCTAGGTAATAAAGGGTTTTGTTAAGGCTCCGTTTTAAAAACATCGCAACTTCCAAACGAAATATTTCGTTGCGATGTTTTTTTTTGCTGGGAGTGGTCTGCCTGGCCCCCACCAACGTCAACCAGGCCACAGCTTTATGATAAGGGGAAGTTGGGGGGTTTGGAGGAAGCAGGCAAAGGCGGAGCATAGTCGACGCGAATACATTCGAAGGGGAAGTACTCAGCCAGTTAGTCGCCGCGCGTCGGCGCTTTCGCTTTCGCTCATGTTACAATGTATTAGTGTTCTCACTCATCACGGACGCATATGCATCCCGGACTGCATACAGCTGGCTGGCGGCCACCAGGCGGTAAAAGAAAATATATTGATTTAATTTAGAGAGAGCGCGCTTGCTATTATAATATTTAATCTTTTTAACAGGGTGACATACATACAGTATAGTAAATTGACAAAAATGTATTAACTCATGATAACTCATCGCAGAATTATGGACTTCAATTTAGAAAGGAATTAATTAAAATCGAGCAATGAGGACCTAATACATCTACTTATAAACATGCTGGATATCGAACGAACGCACGGCAGTGACACACGAAGACAAAAATAAAAAAAAATAATCTGATGCGTTCAGGCACATTACTTTATCATACCATATATAAAATTAATAGTTTAGCTGCATGAGATTCTATTTGATCGAGATCGGCCATGTCTGCATCTTATAATAAAGCTACTGGAACTAGACGGATATTTTGATTATATTGACAGTAGGTATTGTCAAAACATCAGCGTTTGACACTACCTACTGTCATTAGAATCACAATATCTGACAAATCCTGGCTAACTAGTTTTAATGCAGCGATCTCGATAAAATAGAATTTCATCATGCAGCTAAACTATTTATTTTACCAAAAAAATGCCATAGTCATAAATTGTTCAGAATTTCTTGTACTTTAATTTATTATTTAACTATTTCGACAAATTTCCAGAAATGGCGGCTTATTTGCAAAATCTTTCAAAACTGCTATAAGACTAAACCTCCAGTTCCTTTGGATCCTTTTCAACAGAAAGCTTTTCAGCTCTAAGTTTGGTTATGAAACTTCTAAATATGAAGTTTCGTCCCGATACCTTAGTAGTTTCTCCGGAATCGTCGCCACAAAAAAACACACACACACACATACACAGAATTTTTTTTTACCTGGGTCAAAAATGTTCAAGGGATCCAAAAAGACATTTCCGCTAAAACCTCAAAAATTTTGTTTGGCACGATTACAATACTTTACATACTACGTATGATAAAGTAAAATCATAATATACATAGTGCAAAGTTCCCCAAACCATTTATATAAATCCCAAATATTTTGTCACCTACAAGTTCGCTATATTTTATAACGTTTTGGGCGTCATGAATGCAAGATTCATGAATGAAAACAAATTCAGGCATTAGCTATATCCAATTCTCGCTGTAACACTGCCCAATACAGTCGCTGAACTAATATCCATTAGAGCCGACCCAAGTTCGTCACTGCTAATTGTCTCTTCCTGTCCACAAAACCGACATTTTAAATAAAATGTTTATTTGAGTCCTGTTCTGGTCTCTTTGTCTCATTTGTAATTAAATAATTACAATATTGTTCTTTTAGATTATCTATACATATATTTTAACTTAGGTGGTACGTAGTCGTCTTTTACTAATTCGTCTAGAGGGCAGATGCGGATGTTTAGGTATTTTGCCACGACTTCTACCCATTATTAAACAAATGTACCTAACACCTAGCGGGTATAACTACACTAAGTATAATATCATACAGTATATGACTTTTATCGTGTGTTAAATTTGTAAACCGTGCGTATAAATGTGAAATGCGAGAACTCGGTTCTCCTGATTCAATATACGGTCGTAACTTGTGAACAGTCTAATTTAAAAATAGCAGTAGGCGTGGCGTAGTTATAGGCGGTGTTTAAAACTGCTAACGTCTGCTGTCTACACCGGGCCCGTAATATAGGCAAATTACATACATTTCTGGCAATTACGCTTTGTTATCGCAATTATAATGTTTAGATTAAAATTGTACTTAAATAAAAAATCTATTTTTGTATCATGAGTTGGGCTAAATGTTTTATATTTGAAAAAAACCAAAGACGTAGAAGTAAAATTGATTTTTATCTTTAAAAAATTTTTTTTTTCATCCAGCCCAACTCGTTATTTATCTAGGAAGTTACATAAAAAATTTCATAAACTTTGAACAATAAATAACGCTTTTATTTGCAAACGCGTTTTAGGAGAGGTAGAACTGGGTCTTAATTTCTAGACGTTTTTGATATAATAATGAAGACTGAAACAGAAAATATCAAAATATACGTTCTATATGCGTTCTATTTCAAATTCACGAGTTTGAGATTATATCTCACAAACTGTAAACGTTGCATCAATGATAATAACGCCAGTGACTCCACATGGTTGCAACATAAGTAATTCCAAAATTTCGTTAAATTCGGTTGAGTCGTTCCGGAGATTTTGTCACTATTATTTCATAACCTTCAATTGCCTTTTTCTCAAATTTTTTATGTAAGGCAATAAAAATATTATGCTACCATTAAGGCAATTAAAAGATCTGTCTAATTCATTAAAAAAATATGGGGTTGTCATTTAAATAAAACGTCGGTGACGTCATCTGTTAAAAACAGTTGAAGATAAAAAAATTAATTTGATATCATAAGGTGTATTTTGATAATTATAAATTGACGTGTCTGAGGATCTTTTAAAATATCAAACCGTTCTTGAGATTTTGTCATGGTTCCATACTTTACGCGCTCACTGTATATATATTTATAAATATATTATTATATTTTGTTATTTTCCTAATAATGTGCTTATAATTTTGCCTTCTAATAATAAGGTTATTTATTAATAATGTACTTTTTTTTGTTTGAAAGGTATAATAATAAAACCTATACCATTCATGATATATGCTGGGATATAAGTCCAAAAGATACTTTTGACACACAATCTGGGGGTTCTATCTCATTCATGGAGTATTATCAAGTTCACTATGGCTTAAAAATTCAGGACCCGAATCAACCAATGCTCTTGCACATGCAAAAAGTGCACAAAAATGCAGCTCCGGGAGTGGAGGAACGTGCAATACTGCTTGTCCCGGAACTCTCCTATTTAACTGGTTTAACGGAGGACATGCGAAAAGACTTTCGAGTAATACAACTTAATGCAAACTAACGTTCATATTGATATTAACGGGTAGATTATCTTTTAGATTATGAAGGATGTGGCCCAATTTACGAAAATAACCCCACAGCAAAGAGTTGAAGGCTTAAGAAGGTATACAACTAATGTTAAGCGCAATCCACAAGCCCAGAAGATACTTGGCGACTGGGGTTTAACACTGGAGGACGCAACCATCGACTTGAATGCGAGAGTTCTAAATCCCGAGACGATTGTGTTTGGAAATAATAAGACCCATACAAACGATTCTAAAGCCGATTGGACGGGTGCCCTATCCAGGAATAGGGTTATTGGAACTGTGGATTTGACATCTTGGGTGATTGTACATACGGCAAAAGACGTGAGGTATGGATACTTTGAAAATTAGTTTTTCGGCAGTATATTCTTTAATGCTCGGTGTCGCTCATTATACGGTGTATTTTGTTTGTAGTGTTGCTAAGGACCTTGCGGATGGAATGCTGCGATTGGGTAACTCTATCGGCATGGCAACTACCAGACCCACTCTGCATAGTTTACCCAACGATAAAACGAATACGTTTGTAGATAAAACAAGACAGCTACTGACTAATGACCAACTACAGGTAATGTAAACATCTGTCTGTATGTAAATAGTATATTATTATACAAGTTTTATAAGACGTCAAATTGGCGCACGAGTTGTTTTGGGCACGACGAGCGTAGCGAGGAGTGCCCGAATGGAACGAGTGCGCCAATACGTCTTATAAAACGAGTTGGCTGGTGTAAATTTGGTTCAACTTTCAGCCAATCACAAGCCGCAAATTATAGCCCTATCTTATCCAACGCTTTATTCTTAAACTGAATAGAGTATAGATATTTTATTTTAGATCCCTTTTTAATACATTTTTTTTGCAGATGATTGTATTTGTCTTCCCAAGTGCAAGGACCGACCTTTACTCGGCTGTGAAGAGGCTATGCTGCTTGCAGGTCCCAATTCCGATACAATGCATACTGTCACGGACATTGTTGAATCCGAAAAAAGTTCGTACGGTCACCCTGAAAGTAACCTTGCAGATACTCTGCAAAATTGGCGGTTCCCCATGGGCTTTGCAGATTCCCGTGAAAAAGTGGATGGTGATTGGTATCGACATCAACCACAGCGGTCCAAGCAGCACCAAACCGTCCGTATTAGGTTTTGTCGCGAGTATAAACGACTCGTTTACGAAGTGGTACAGCATGAGTCACATCCAGAAAAATGAGGTGTCGGCCCATTTGAGGATGTGTTTTGTTAAAGCCGTGGAGAAGTATTATAACGAGTTCGGGTACTTTCCAGAGAAAGTGATAATCTTCCGAGACGGGGTGGGCGACGGGCAATTGGAACATTGCCGTTTGTTTGAAGTTCCACAATTTGAAGAGGTTATCGAACAGTTTAAGATGAATACGCAGATTACATTTGTCGTCGTCCAGAAGCGGATAAACACACGATTGTTTTTGAAGCAGGGAAGCGCTTTTATTAATCCGTGGCCAGGTAGTATTGTGGATACGCAAATTACCAAGAAATATCTCTTCGATTATTTCTTGGTTCCGCAGCACGTTACTCAAGGGACCGTTACGCCTACACATTACATCGTTATAGCTAATAGCGCTAACCTCAAACCTGATCATCTGCAGAGGTTATCGTTTAAGCTTTGCCACCTGTATTATAATTGGTCGGGGACCGTTCGAGTCCCAGCACCTTGTCAGTATGCTCACAAGCTGGCCTATTTGGTAGGTCAGTATATCGGTAAAGAACCGAGGGAGGAACTTAACGATAGGTTGTATTATTTGTAAGATGGATCAATCGATATATAAATACAATTAGTCAGAAAAGTGTTTAGGTTTTTTATATCTTTATCATGTTTTCCTTTTGTTTTTCGAGCGGCAACTTGTAAAATGATTATATGACCGGAAAACAATTACTATATTTTTTCATACTTAAAGAATATTAAACGAATATTTGATGTCATTACAGCTGCAAAATTACAAAAACATGAACTAAAAGAGTTTTTATTTTTTATACCTTAATAATAATTAGCATGTCTCAATTATTGAGTTAATAAAATAAATTAAACAATAAACTTTTGAGGGCACAAAATTTTGAAATTAGTCTATTTTTAGAGAAAAAACTATTTTTTTGCACTGGTTTTGTCAAAATTTAAATAATTGAAAATCATTGTTCTGATATCTACACTGCAAAGCTTATTGATTATTTTTTTGTTTTTTATAATTGTGGTAAGCAGATTTTTTTGTCGTTAAAAACAAAATACAATTTTTAGTTCTTTTCTTTTGTAACTTGCAGCTGGTTTGACCATATGTTTTTTTATTATAAATATATACTTTATTTTTCTGATCATATAATCAAGAACAATATTGCAAGCAATAATGAAGTACAATACTGCAAGCAACAATGTTTTAGAATACGACTACTTTAATGACTAAGTGTAAAGGTATTTGAAAATATTTCAAGCAAAAACTACGATGAAATAAGTTAATAAACGTTTATTATTATATTACTCAGATGGTTATTTTTCGAATCAAAATAGTTATTAGCATGTCAACGTCATATTACTATAAATTTTGATGTTTTTGCAATGAATATTTGCTTGCAATATTGTCAAATGCTTACTGCCAAAGTAGAAGCTATATTTTTTTTAATATATTTTTATCGCACGATAAAACGTCCCTTAATTATTTAATAAGTATAGCAAATATGTTCCTTGTCAAGGTTTCTTGTGGTGACTGCGTATGTATTGGTTTTTGACAATATGGTTATCTAAATGCATATTTCTGTTGTGTACTTCAAAAATGACCTGGATCTATATATATATATATATATTTATAAAGTGGATTTATGTATCTTGTGCTGTTGGTGCTGTAACTGAAATTTATATATATATGATCTCACATCTACGTAAATGTTTTGTCAATGGAAATAATTACCATGGTGATGCCTTATAGATGTAAGAAGTTTTTTTTTGTTCCACGTTATATTTTTCAATATTTTTATATTACAAAGTTATGCAGAACTTTTGTTTGCTTTATTCTCCTAGCTTCCTGTAACTTTTAGGCACCATGAGGTTACTTTACAAATGGAACGAGTGCGCCAATACGTCTTATAAAACGAGTAATATATTATTTTTTCTACTTTGCGTCATTAATTTTATATAAATTTAGAAATTGCGGTTACTATATCGCGCTAAATTAGAATCTAGGGTATTTTGCGGGTACCACGTGGCAGCACTGTGGTAACTGTCAACTTCGTTAAGGATGAGATCGATGAGATAAAATCATGACAAAATCTAATTGTGAATAATTTTACTCTACGTTAGCCTACAAGATTGAATAAATATTCAGCGAGGTCGCAACGATGATCATAATGGAGCTTGGGGCAACACTTTTAACCCTACTGGGATAAATACATGAAACTTAACCTAAAAAGTTAACAACTTTAAAATAGTGGTTTCATAAGTATAATAATCAGAATAGAAGTGTTTGGCGGTGACTGATTAGTTACTTCGAAGAACAAGAACTTACTAAAGAATTGTTATAACGCTTAACAGCGGTGTCTACCTAATTCCGCTACGTAGCCGTTGCGGGTTATATATTTACAAGCACTTATAATTGAAACCCAATTCTAATTTCGGCAAAGTAGTTTATTAGAATAAATTATACTTAGTAAAATTACATGTGATGGAGGTAATACAAATACGTTGCACACAACCAGAACTAAGACGAAGTCGAAAGCGACGGACAAAAACGAATACGAATTGAACCGAGCATCCAAGCGTCCAAAATATTACCGAAAACTTATACGTTACATAAACCAAGAAATCCTCTACACTTTAAATGTACTATAGCTATGTACGTGTGTACTGATAAACCATTTATTGCACATATACAATCTCACAGCAGTAATTAAAATCGTTCATATCTACGATGTAGGTTTGATCTTCGCATAATACCTTAGTAAAGTAAATGTGGTCCTTGAATTCTAACTGAAAAGGGGATTTGATATTTAGTTGAAAAGAATGATAACGATCATTTACCAGAGTCATAAAACATCACCGAAAACGTCATGCTGGCGTATTTTGATGAACACAGCAAAAATAAGAAAGCCCTAATCCTTTGGCCATACTATAGCAGGCTACACCCATGTTTAAATATGTATAGAATATTTTCTCTTCTAACTTATGGCAAAAAAACATGAGTTTAACTGCTAAAACTGCCTCCACTCTCTTTGGGGCCCCATAGGAAAGACATACTCTAAAGTTCAATTTGATGTTCTTAGGGTGGATTACACCAACAAAAGTTAGATAATATAACGTTCGATATTCTATCTTCAGATATAAATTTATCTTAAGTTAACGTAGTAGATAGTTTAGTAGATACTTTATTTACAAAATATACTGGCTAGTTCAGCTGTCAATAGGGACGTTGGTTTGTAGGTTAGTTGCTGTATAAAAGAGCTTTACAAGTAATCTGTTACCATTTCTCCCTTCTAAAACTTAATTTAGTTGAAATATGGTTGAAATCAACAGTCAAGTCTTTATTGTATCTTTGCAACAATCATTTTTTTCCGAAAATTATCAAAGGAGACCGTGGACTTCCATCACTCCCACACATAATTTACTAAAACGGATAAAGGAATCCACGCAAGACATTATTCAAGAATGTACTCGCTCATGTATTCACCCCCACCTATATATGGCCTACGTGACCGGCGATTCGCATAGTTTTGTTTTTGTCAGTATTGCTTACCATCTGGTAGACTTAGTAGCGTTTGAAACTATGTACGTCTTCTAATTTCGACGCGTAATTCGCGTTTTGCATTCAAAATGATCGGTGGCGACGGTGGCTTTGTTTATAAACCCTAAATGTGTGGACATTTGGTGTTGATGTTGTTCTCGATGCCTTTCAAATCAATTTTCGTCCAATTAGAAGAGCACAATCGTCGGAATAAGGTAGGATGTTTTTTCTATTTCGTCGTCGCTGTTGATTGTAATTGAATGGATTCGTTTTAACGTTGTTCTGGGCTTGAGTGTCTATAATATAGTATTCTGACAATGAACGCATATACTTACACTGTGCGACATAATACTACATCAACGCGTGTATCAGCTGATATATGTAAATACATACATAATAGTGCTATCATACCGCCAACCGGGCCAACTTATTTCTGGCCCGGCAGATCGATAGAGTTAGGGCTAGCGCGGGGCGGTGCGCGGGTGGGTGGGGGTATAGCGACGTCGCCTTGTATATGCGTATTTGGAGCCAAACTCTAGCTGGCGCAATCGAGTGCGGCCTGCATGTGTTAAGGCCGCCACTGACGGTACTGCGCCGCAGTACGATTTTGTTGGATTCAACTAAATTGGAATGAATCGGTCGAAATTTGACCATGTGTGGGCACGACCGATAAAGTTGAGTCTGCTTGACGTACAGTTAAAAATTTTTAAGTTTGCAGTACAACGTGGTCGCTCGTATGCCCATATTGGACCGTGTGTGTCTCTCTGCGACTAAATTGTACAGCGGCGCAGTATCAGCAGATACTAGTACAATACATGGGTGGGGGTTTGTTGTGTTCAGGGTTGCCAATTTCGTAGAATTTCTACTAAATCTGATAGAATGAAACATTGATCTGGTGGCCAAATTTTGAGTCTAGTAGATAGTGGAAAATCTGGTAGATTGACATATCTTTTTAATAGTTTTCTGTTCTGTACCTATATTAGTTTAAGTTATACTTAGCTTATACTAATACTAATATAAGTACATAACTCCTTACTCCTTAACAAATATGGCCAGAGTTACCAAATCAGTAGATTTTTCACTAGATCGGTGTATCGATTAGAGATGTTTAGTGAAAATCTATCTTTAATATTTCTATAACAAATTTTTTATTTTATACCACGTATATACATTATACACCGCATTGTAGGATATGCATAGGTGATTATAATGTTGGTAGATTTAGTAGAATTTCGATAGAGCTAGTTGAGAAAACTAGTGGAATTTTTAACAGAGAAAACTAGTGGAATTGTTAACACAGAGTGTCGATTGTTGTTAACTTAATTGGATAAGATTATAAACCAACCGTAATAAAGTTACAAAAAAATCAAACCAAAGTTCTTTGGGTTTAAACAATCTCGCGTTTAAATATACTTTTAATATACACGGTGTTCTATTAGAAAAACGAAAGGTTACCAAGTTTCTATAATAAAATAAACACCCTATATGTTAATACTTTATTTGGACGATAACTTGTTTAACACAAAAAAAACTTTTGTTTAAACAAAATTTTAGAATTTTTTTCATTTTCAACACAAACTGTAGCTGCAGCTAACTATAAATCTTCTTCGCTGTCCGCCATTTTACTACACGCTCTCATGGCAGAGACTGCCGGGTTGGATCGTGTGTGGCCGCTAAACGTATACTGCGAAATTGTACAACGCCGCAGTACGATTTTGTCGTGCTGCGGCGCAGTACCGTCAGTGGCGGGCTTTACCCGTATTTCGCGTCTCATATCGTCTAAATCTAACACAAAAAGTTCCGCCCGCGCCATACACAATGAATGAAATTAGTTCATTACAGAATAAGCCTTTTCTAACATGTACTATTGAGGAAAAAGTGCAAATTAAACAGTTAGGTAGGCCTTTACCTGATTTGATCATTGTGAAAAAACAGACTGGCAACATCTTCAAGCTCTAATGCGTTGACTCGTAAAGATCGAAGATTTCAATAAGCGTGTGATTGAGTTATTTGCAAGTAAAAAAGAACGTCTTTGGACTTTATATATCGCAAAATATAACTTTGAGTTTATTTTCAGTTAATTTTTTAAAACTTACTATCTAACTACATATGTATTACTTTAATAAAAACGGTTTGAAATTATAAACCTTAAAAGAAGCTTTTTCTTTATTTAAAAGCCAAGGCATATTTTTCATGCTTGTGGCTCTACCATCAAAATGTACCACGGGCCGCCACTGCATAATAGTTTGTCTGCCAATATAAAATAGACAATAGTTTATCTTGAGATTTTATCCACAGATAGCGCTAACTGCATATAATTAACTTTGATATTATTTAACTGGAGTTATCTTATCTATCTCTGTTGGTGTAATAATCCGCCCTTAGTACGGTAATTTATTAATTACCTAATTAATTTATAGTTTATAAAAGATTGATATTGGTCCTCCACCGGTAGGAGCGCAAATATAAAATTCACTATTCCTGAGACGGTAATAAATTTGTTAGGGCTTCGCCGAGTAGAGCCTAAACCTGCTTGCAACAATAATGATGACTCGCATGGTGTGGTAGTCTATTACGGAAATGAGTTCTCAAAATACTTCTTTGGGCCCCCCCTGTTATTGGGGGCCCTGGGCAAATGTCAAAAAGAAAAGTATGAAAATATCTGTATTCAAATACATGTTATTATTTAAATACTGCACTTCCAAATGCCAATTTATGAAAATGATCTTGTGAAAGGTTATCGATAATGAAATACTTTGTGGCAAAATTTGAAGGCCTCCTTATACAACACAGGAGTATTCAAAATGGATTTAAAGAAAAAGTGACAATATCTGAAAAACTATTAAAGATATATCGAATGGCGTATCGGTATACAGGGTGTTCCATTTGAAAAAATGGTTTTTTCGTTTCAAAATTCAACTATTGTGTAAATTTTGAACAACCTGTGTAGGATTTCATGATGAACTAAACATCGTCTTATTTGGTTATGTTTAGTTTTGGACCACCAATCATGAAACTTCTAGTTTCAATAATAACCGAGATACTCAATTTTAAACGTAACCTCGAAAATCACCAAAAAAATAATAAAATAAAAAAACTCAAAAATGGTGTTATTTAGGTATAGGAAAACCTTATCCAAAATGATGTATTTTGATACATAGAAAGCAAAAATACAATAAAAATTATATCATTCCATTTAAAATAACAAAGTTGATACCGACTTCCGGTGACCGGACGTGGCAGTTAAGTTTTAGAATATTTTAGCTGAAGAGCTCAGATCGAGTAAATTCTAACTCCAAAATTTCAAGTTTCCAGAAATAGTAGAACATGAGAAACTTCTAATGTACCAGTTCCGTGAGATACCCCCTGTATATGGGTATATCCTGGGTAACGGACGCGACATTCGTACGCGATTAACAAAGCTTAAAATAGGAAAGAAACGGAAAAATCGTATGCATATTTTAATTACTGAAAAGTATTAATAGAGTGCTATATTAAACAAATAAATTTGGAAGGATAAATTGTTAAGTGCAAATTATACAAGCAAAAACAAAAGTGTTCGAACGCGACAAAAGTGGAAGTTATTTTTTAACGCGAGTAGAAATCTTTTTGTTTTATGTGCAAATGAAGACCAAAGCATGTCTTTTGTCGGTAGACTTACCAAATGTGGGAAATATCTTCCAGCTTTTTTCGTATGATGTATAGTACGAGTTCGGACGCGACATTACGGACGCGACAGTTTTTTCCCAAAGCATAAAATACAATAATGTTCATTTCAACTCTAACTTTATTTCAGATATTTAACATAAAATTAATTCAGTTATAATAATATAGTAAAATTGGATTACTACACGCTACTATACCGAGTACCGACCGATCGAGCTACTACGGGATCAATCAGAACGTAACGGTGCGTTCTGATTGGTGGTAATGGTAGATAATGGCATTGGTAGCAGACGAAATTATTACCACTAATCAGAACACACCTTAAGCATACATGATTTGAAATCGGACCTGTTTCAAGGTACAACCGTTCCAACGTACAGCTTGAAACAGGTCCGATTTCAAATCAGTAACTTTAGAAACAAACTTTCAGTAATTTTACAATGGTATTTACTGACAATTTTATATTTGCATTTTTCAAAAATATCTCAACAAGCACCCTGCTTGCTGTAGCACTCTGTATTTCCGTTTACAGTAGAGCCCCGATAATCCGAATTAATTGGGACCGAAGGTGGTTCGGATTATCAAATTGTTCGGATTTTCGAAAATAACCTAGAAAATGACACTTACGCTTAAGAAATGCATAAGAAATGTATAAAAATGCCTAAAAACATGCACTTTAGTCGATTAAATATACATCTATTACATAAACTATTACATAATTATGTATTTAAACTCTTTTAAAACGCGTTCGGATTTTTAATGTTCTACTGTATTTTAAAGCTAAGATATTATACTTTCAGATGCAATTTAATTTCTTTAAATATCTTCATTGGTTCAAAAGTTATGATTTTTGCAACGAAATAAGTCAAAAGGCCCTCCTCATAGTGTTACGGTTATGGACGCGACAAATTGCAAATATAAATAAAATTCTAATTTCGATTTGTCGTGAGTAAATTTGTTTGCTTTCTGAAACAGATGAAACAGATGCTTTGTAAATGTTGCTTGAATTTCAAATGTTTATCGACCAAAGACAACAATTAATATAGCTTTTGGTAACGGACGCGACATTAGGATATTATAGGTAAGATAAAATTTAAAAATAATCCGTTATTCGAACTCGCTTCGCCCTTTTTACATTCTGAGGAAAAATGTTGTTGTTAGTAGAGAAAGTCGAAATAACAACAACAATATGATATTACTTTTAACAAGCTAAATACACAAAGATAAAAGTTAATATAATTAGCCAAAAGCTCCAATAAAAAAATATAAAAATTACAGGCCTATAATTTATTACAAAATTAGCGCAAATATGAAACTGCTTTTTTAATTACAACATATGCACATTTAAGCTTAATTATTAAGTAATAAAAACAATTCGTACCAGTCTGAATTTTTCGCTTGCGGTTGACCTTTTTTGCAATATACCAAGGGCACTAGTATGTATCTGCCTATTACGGTAAAACGGTATATTACGGTGAAATATCAAAATCCATTATTTTTTCGAAATTTGGAAGGGCGATTTGGAGGCAGGAATTCTGTGACCAGTAGAATTCCCGAACTCCGAGTCTCCCAGGTCAAGATTGGAAATTGCAGTTTCCTCCGATACTCCGGATACTCTATTTGGACTGTTCCTCCGAGCTAGACCGATCACAAACGAATGCGTCCGACTAAGTTGCGTGTTTGTTTCGAACTTTCCGGTCGCAGTCGTCGCGCGAATACAGGTTAGGGCGGCTGAGTAGCGCTCACATTCCGCATATGCGTTTCGTCCGTACGTGAACTTTACTAAAGTTTGAACTCTGTTCATCTGGTGGTTTTATTCGAATTTGTGACTAAAATTTGGACTGTATTGCACGTGAAAAATAGATGCCAGTGCCAGCTATGATGTGGTGCACGTTGTTTTGTTTGTTTGGCGTCGTCCTAATGACAGGTGAGTGGAGTAGTGGTGGGATTGACTTAGTCACACTAGGTTGCGGTTTATATGAATGGAATTTGCTATCTCGCGTACCTTTTAAGACAGCTGACCTGTTGTTTGGTTATTTACTCTGTTTTGACCTGTATTATTGGATATATTATAATTAATGTAGACAATGCTCTATTGCTATGTTTATTTAGAGAATATATTTTTTAAATTTAATAGAATAAGCACATTAGTAGAATGATATAATTATAAAAGCAATATTTTGTTTATCAACGCATGTTGAATAAAAATGATTGTTTTAAATTTTTAAGCTTAATTATATTTAAGTTAAATTCAATTTTTTCTTGAGGCCAAATAGGCCAAAAATATCTGTTTTTTTATTTTCTGTTTTAAATGTACTCTATTTATACTTGTAAAGATATAAATATTCCTTATTACTAATTACCGTTTTATCTGTTTTCCCGGGTTTTAAAACCATGAATATTTAATACATTACAGGTAATGAACACAATACAGAGTGTATTAATAATTATTAATGGGATTATACCATTATTATCCCATTATAATGGGACATGACGTTGATCCACTACTTATAAATAAAATAAGTATATGTTTCCTTGTAAACATATCAAATGGCCAGGTATTGACACTGCATTACTTTTTCTACATACATACTGTATGTTTTATTCTTTTTTCTTAATATTGTATGAATACCTAGATCTAATACTTTAAAATTATATTATATACTAATATAATATTTAAAATTATGTTATACTAAAAATATATTTAATATATGTTTTTTAATTTTTTTTTTGTTTAATTAAAAATTATAGTTGAATTTATTATAACTGAACATATTTTTAACCATTATTCTTGCATTGTTAGGGCGAGGCTTTTACATAGTAGCATTTGTGTCATTAATCATTGTGGTCTTTGTATTACATATTGAGAACGCATAACATTATGTAAGTACATACATTTGTAGAAATTATAATACTTAAAAATGCGTTATCATTGTTGTGGAGTATTTATTTGTTTATTTATTATTATTAAATTTTTGGCGTGGGTTTGGAACCGGTATAGTTTTCTAGGCGTCAATGCTTCCACGAGCTTTTATGTAGTAGAAATTATTGAAATTTTTTCCAATCTTTTCTCTACTCTTTGAAAGTTAAATGTGTGATTTGCGAAGCACATCATAAGAGTAAAAATGATTTAAATGTATGGTCTAGGTTTCAACGTCAGGGAATTTAAAAGAGCTTAAAAATTTATCTTCACGTGGATTTGCGGGTTCATATTGAGTCGAAAATGTCTAGGTTTTAATATAATTCCGAAGCAAAAGTAGCTTAAAAGTCTGTTGAAAGTCTGTTGAAGCTGTGGTACTAAATTTGAGGTGCAGTCATTATAATTCGTAATCTGGTCTTTGCAAGACTTATCAGTTTATCAGTATCAGGTTTGATTAGATTGCAGGTGTATAAAGTACGTAAAAGTACATAATGTGTTATTTGTAGACATAGTACAGTAAACCTATGTTTTGATAATGCGCTCAATATAACTAATTATTATCATAACAATGATCTTTGTAAGCAGTGGTTTTTCTTGTATTCCTTATAAATTCATTATTTTATTCGACATAGAATGAATAGGATGTGGTTGTGCGCATTGTACTGTAAGTTTGGTTGCCTATACAGGTGCTAGTTGCTAAAACACAGGTGACCTAACAGCGTTTTGCCGATGATTTTCGAATTTTTCGACCAGTGATGTAAAATACACAAGATGTTATATTAATGGGTAGGTAAATACCTGCGATATTTACCGAAATAGAATCCGCAATAATAGCCACGTAACATGTAAACTTATATCTTTGAAACCAATAATTGGTAGAATTTAAGAAATCATAATATATTTGTCAAGAAAATACAGAATTTCAATATTTATGCAAATTATACTTGCAAATTTTAGTGTTCAAAAAAACTAAACTACAAATAAAGAAATGCTTTTTAGTCTTAACGTCGTATGATTCTTGTGTACTGTAATATATTATAAAAGTTAACGTAACATTAAATGTTACGTATAACGATGGGATATATTTTTAGTGAACGTAATTAGAATAACATTCTGTTGGTATTACAAAATAGTTCAACGGTCTGTGGATATATGGCGCTGTCCAAGCAATATTTGCTTGGACAGGTACAATCACACTATATATTCACCCTGTCTAATGTCCCGACAGTGCTACCACAAAATATGACAACCATATACATGGCACTGTTTAATGTTCATCCCGTTAAGAGGAATCATGTAGCGTACTACAAAACAACACTACATAAAACCGAACATCCTGAGCTTAATTGTCTGTTAATAATCACGTGTAATACATTAAATTATAGATAAAGGTGTATTACACCGGGTACGAATGCCACTTTTTTTCATTTGCGTTGTTGTTTTGTTTTTTACCCTTGCTAAAGAAGCCAATAATTGGTAATTTCTGTTATTTTTTTTTCCAAATCCGAACCAAACATCAAAAAAGCAATATTACAACATTTTGTATTGAGCCTTCATGAACTTGTGTAAAAGAAATGACAACAAAATATGAATGTTGTAATGATTTAACGGTTGGTCTTTTGAACATGTGAACGAGACGAGAATAACATATTTTATAGTCGTACGGTGCAGCCATCTGTTGGATAAACACCACATCATTTTCTTCGACCAATCAAATTCAAATGGTACAGTCTGAAGCAGCAGCATGAATACGTAGCCAGGGGAATCACAAATATTGAGCAATTTCGACCTAACAAAAATATTAAAATTTACAAAAATATGTAAATATTGTACATTGTTTCGTTTGCCGCGCCCGGCAAACGAAAGCCATACGAAAAATAAATTTTACCGTGCTGGTGCTACGTAGATAGCAACGACTCGCTTATAAATTAGGACAGCATGTTCTTGCGGAAGTGTATGTGATCAACATGAATTGTTGAATTTCGACCAAAATAGGCTAGAAACCGAATACGAGAAATAATTTTTTGCCGTCCAGATGGACTCTACGCAGACAACAAAGAGCGAGTTATAAGTTAGGAGCGCATGTTCCCGCGAGGGTTTATAGCATGATTTAAGTCCTTACATCATGGTTTATAGTGCAGTCCCCGTACGACACACGGAACGAAGAATAATCAACAACCGCAATACCTACTTACAAAGTTACAACTACTAAATAATTAATAGGAGTTAAATAAATTATTACTAAGGAAATACAAGTAATTTAATTTTTAATCAGTCATTTATTTTTCGTCATAGAATTTCAAATATATTGGTATTTAGATTTAGAAAATAATATTAATGCCAAACACTTGTCGCTTGGCAATGCATTCAGGGCAATCGCAATCTATGTAGGATGGTTGGCTTTAGTTCTACTTGTTGTACAACAGACGTAGAACAGACACTAGAAATATGGGCAAATTAAAAAATCAGCTGCCTTTATGTGGCCCGCGTTCTAAGAAAACTAATAACTTGCGAGAGTACCTGCGGTAAGTGTATATGTAGATATTATACGTGTAGTGTAATTCTTCGCTAATTAACTTTGCTAGTTAATTTGGGCAATACTCTCTTATAGGCGTAAGCGTGCCGGATTACCATATATGGCAAAAAACTTGTATAAAGGTGTAAAATATTACACCTTATACATGTATCTATATAATATATAATAAATGACTTATACATATACATAAAGCTGCCTGTTTTATCGAAATCGCTATTTTTTCTCATACCTACAATTGAAATTGAAGTACGTATACTACCAAGTCTATACATAGCAATAATAATTTTGAGTAAAATTTCAAAATGCAGTATCCAACTGTATCTAGAATTAAAATAGGAATATTATATTTACTAACACCTACTTGCGTCAGCCGATAAAAATTTGAATTTTTATATGAGGTGTGTTTTACCTGAAAGTATCGATCTCTGCTAAGTACGAACGAGACATTCGAGATTATTGATGCACAAAGAAAACGTTAAATGGATTTAAATAAGTATCTGAGTACGAATGCTTTCACGGCCAGAGTCATTTAAATTTAGATGATAAATAGTTACCGGTTTATGCCGTGAGTAAAAATTCATAATTACTGTCTTCGCGAACCATGCTGTTCGCTTCTTCGGAGCTAACTGATAATTAGTTACTAATTCTAATAATAAATGTAAAGCAATAAATGATTTATGTAAGAAAAGCTGTCTGTTTTACCAAAACTACAATTTTTTTCAACATACAAAAGGTAAAATGTTCAACCATAGTTAGTAGTAAAATAGGAATGTTATAATAAAGCAATTAATTAATTTGTATCACTGTATTGTTTTGTGGAATTGTATTTGTATTTAAAATATACAAGAAAAGCATTTCAGAACATGCGATAGTCACATACACAAAATTATTAGGAAACGGTTCGGCGCCAGTCGACACCGCACGGCCCCTTTGATCTTCGCCGCCAAAAAACGATACCGCCGTTCCCCTCATCTAATCAGTGCGTTGCTAGCATTTTCTGCGGAGTGTACAGTGGGCGCGGCTTGTTCCCTCCTCTCGTGCCTCAGTTTCGTCGAACTTTTGAGGCCGGTGGCTAACATTTACTCTTAAATACAAATACGAACAAGAATATTAAAATAACCGTGTGCTTATCGGATTTTTTTAATTAATTTTCTATATTGGATGCCATATTGTAGGATAATTTACATTGTTCGTCGGCTATGTTAAGCTTGTCGGCTACCGCTTTGATAAAGGATGTAACACGTGAAGATACCGCATCGTATCAGCGAGACAACTAAGCGGGATAATCTGCATTTTGACGTAAAATGGATTTATGTTGCTGCAGAACCGGCGACATGCACCGTTGTATTATCTCGTAATTTATGTGTCCGTGTTTAGGACCTGCAAGAAAATGCACTAAAAATGCTTCTATCGTTATTAGAAAATGTCGCCCGCCAAATAATAAGTTTAGTGTGTAAGAACTGCAGATGGTGTCATCTTTTAGGATTGCCATCCGTCCCGATATAGTAAGACTATCACCGATTAGTATTTGACCCAAAAAGCTGGCAAATTTCTAAATTGTTAAATTCCAAAAACTAAACCAGTTTCTGGGATAGGTAAAGGACCGATGTATTAAAAGGCAGCAATGTTTTTTCACCTAAGCCCTGCGCCACGTGTCCTTGTCAGCCAAAAGTTAGATTTTACTATGGCTAAACATAGATGCACATAAGTCGACGCTCTTGAAAACGGTTGTAATTTTGTGTGTTAAGGAAAAATGTGACTTTTTTGTTATACCTTCTTTAGAACCAAGTATAAACTTTCATTCGACATTGTTTTTATTAAAATTTACCCACAATTTTGTTTATTGCAGGGCCGAGAACATTCGCTATTATAAAAAAATAGTTTTATGCATATATTTGATGCAATACCTCGAAACCGTGATAGTAGAGGTAATTTAGAACATATTTAACCATATTTAGCTATATACAAATGATTACGGTTATCAAGATATTGACAATTTTATGTTCAAGGCATCTTGTATGTTGTAAATGCCGTTATGTACGTATATCTTTCCGTTTTGGATCATGTATAGCAAACAACGCCGATGACCTAGACTCTTAAAAATCATCCGAAAAAAACCTTAAACTTTGTACTTGTATGTGAATTTCTTGGAAATTTGTTGCTTGAAGCGAATCGGATTTATATTCAGGGCAAGAAAATACATCGAAAGCACCTACTCGCATACACAGTTCTCTGCATTAAAATGGATTATTGTTGAGGAGAGACAATAGTAAGCTTGTGAATAGAAACTGGTTAGGCGTTTTCGATAAATGTGTTTATACGGAATGCGAATCTGCGTTCAAAACATGCGTATTAGGGTCATACCACTAAAAGAACGACCGTTTCAGCTTGAAGGATGATCACATTTCGAAAGTTTTCATGGAAACAATAAGTATAAGTATTCGACAATTTTGAAATAATGCTAAAAATAATAGTTTTTATAGTGATAAATATGGTTAAATAGGTTCTTAACTGCCTCTACTATCACGTCTTAACAGGAAGGCATCGAACGGAAAATAGCATGAATAGCGTATGTACCGTTTCAATACACAATATCGACTGGTGTAAACTTTCATTTTCTTCCTCTACCACTGGTCTTAAAAATAAAACTTTTTTCATGATTTTCTTACAACATAACAGACCCAAAAATATTATCTCATATAACTCAGAAACGACATGTATTGTTCAATTTTAAATCCGTCTGTTATGCGTATTTAATCAGGACATGCCATATACATTTTTGTAAATTTCACACAGTAATAGAAATAAAATCACAAAAAATATTGATGACAAATCTTGTATTAGTAATTAATTTACAATAGGTGTACTGCAGTGAAGAACAATTTTTAATACAGTTTGCCTTTTTCCCTATTTTGTACTGTTTTGTTGTGCTTATTAAGTTTTTAACCTTCAAATACTTAGTATACTTAGTATAGTAGGGTTAAAATGCTATACATAAATAAAACAACACATCTAGAGCCCTTATAGCTGAAAGAATAATTTTGGCCAAGTTTTCGGGTCAAATACATATTTTTTTGGCAAGTACATTGTTATGTGTTCCATTAAAACCTAAATAAAGTGAAAAAAAGATCTACCGGTGAAAGTAAAAAACTTAAGTAAAACAAAAAAGTAAAAAACAAAAATTCACAATCCTATTGTACAGGAGAAACGCAAAATGCTGAAAAATTACACCTATTCCATTTCTTGTGTCCAAAGGCTACATTTAGACCAATGTCATCCAAATCCAGGGTGGTGAGGTAAACAGTTGTAGTGATTTGGAATACCAAATTCGATTCTATACAGGTAAACTTTTTTGGCGATCTCTATTCATACATGTAACTGGATTCCATAAATTAAACATAGCTTTAGAGTGGTCATAAAGCCATATTGGGCTTAGGGGGCAATTAGCGATATTGGACCGCGGTTTACCGCGACTGCATTGGTCTCCCCGTTTCCACTTCAGTACAATTCGAAACTGTACGCTTTACTGAATTTATGTCGTTGGCAATATCCATACTAATTAGTCTAGACCGCCGCGCCGTATTGAAGATAACTTAAAAAATAAGATTGCATTGTCACGTTCACGATTAGAAACAAATTATAAAGTAATTACCACGCGATGTGGAAAAGAGAAATTCATGATTATTCCTCCACGCTCTAGATTATGTTGAGATGTTGCGGAAGATAATTACTTGGATGTCCCTACATTACATGGTTAATCTGTTTGCTCGTCCTCTAGTATTGGTTACTAATCGAGAAACGGTCGTGTTTCCGTCAAGGTTGAGGCATAGATAAACACAGGGTGCGGAAATAATGTAACGATTGATTTTCTCTACAAGACACAAATACCATTAACTGATAAATATTGGGTTACCGATTATTCTCTGTTATTACGTCTAGAACAATGTTAAACGAATTTTATCTTAATTCCTGTGACGTCATATAATCAAGAAGAAAAGCAAATCGATTTTGGACATTGCATTACTGGCACCCTCTAGCGTGATTTAATTGCTTTTTGACCAGTGAGTAATTTTTTTCACGGGTACCCAATGGTTACACCGTGATTATTCGATAGAAAACATCTTGCCGGTTACAATGATACCAAACACTTGATATTTTGTTGAAATTCGTAGTGTACAAATGTTGCTAGAAGCAAGGAAATCGAAAAAAAAATATTGACTCAATCAATATTTTTTATTTTACAAATATCCAATGTTTTATACAAATTGAAAAAAATATATAAAGTTCCTTTATGTATTCTCCATTTTTCTCTTTTTATCATTGTCTTCTTTCGTTTGTCTTTTTGTTTACATCTTCCTTTTGCCAGTTATTGTGTATCTCCACATCTGTATTTTCAGTTGTGAATTGTTTCCTTGTTTCCTGAGTTATCCTCTTCACTTCACTTCACTTCACTTCACTTCAATAAACTTTTATTATTAGGGGACTTCCACACCATTCTGGGTGTATAACCTCCTCTATATGCATTGTAGGGATAGTAGGGTTTATACAAAAACCCGGGTTTTTAAAAACCGGCTTTCGAATTACAAATATACAAAAAAGCGGTCCGGTTTTCGATTTTTCGCAGACAAAATAAATATATGCGGTATTATCCATATTGCAAGTTAATAGTTAATTGGTAGGCATCAGTAGGGTGTGAAGAAAACGCTCTTGATTTTTTAGGTTATCTTTATTATCTGTATTCAAATTTCTAATGCGCGTCTTGTATTGTTTTATAGATTTAAGACTGAAAAGGCTTTGTATTAACTGAAACATGTATCACGTAAAAATAAATCTAAAAAAAGGTTTTACTTCACTGATACCATGGGTCTTAAATCCCTGTTATTGTTTAGTACTATACACGGTGTCCCACTTTTTTCCCGCAGAACTTTTTTTCAGATAGTAAATGTTCATGCTGAGTATAAAGTTTCATATGGACTTATAAGTTTTTCAATTCATTAAAAAGTTACAGCCGTTTGAAATATTAACAAATCGATATTTTAAACGGCTCTAACTTCTTAACCAATTCAGAAAACCAATAAGTCCATATTGAACTTCGTACTCGGAATAACATTTACTTTCTAGAATAAAATCAGTAAAAACTGTTATATATTTTAATATATTTGTCTTGTTTTGCTGACAAATATCATCGGTCATCGGTCATCGGCTCCAAACAATAGACAAGGAAAACAAAACAAGCATTTTTGACAAATCCAACCACAAATCCACTAATTTTTACTGTAAACATCAGCGTTAAATATCATTGTAAATGACCGATATTTGGTCGACACGCATTGTTTTATCACTAAATTAGTGTAATTCGTGTAATTACCGCTTTACGGGCTACCAAGCTCCACAGCGTACGAGTGTCAACTGTCTACAACCTGCAATGCAATGATGCACGTCGCCGTCGCGTCGCTTCTAGGCACCACTGGGGGCGTGGTCCAGTAGTTCTGGTGTACTGGACACTTGCAACCATTTCAGAGTAAACGAACCAATCGACGCGCCGAAAGTCGCTCGCTCGCGGGCTGGAATGCAGGCGTCGATACGTAGTGTAGCGGTAGCAGACGGTTGCGGCCTTGCTGCGGCCCTAGCCCGTATAGTCGACTTGCGCTTGGAATTCTCGAGAAAATGCTCGATATTTTATTAAATTATATGTCATAGATCGTTGCATATTGAGGGTTGCGCAAACCTGCAAACCAATGCACGAGCCGCCACGGTGGCCTATATATTTGGTGTCAAGAATCCGATGTTTTATATTTTGCACCCCTTGAAAATAATTCAACGGAAGCACATTTTGTCCTAGTATCTTAAAACATATAGACTAAAAATTGCAAGGAATACAGGCTTATTAAAATAATAAGAGCAGATGTTAAAGTGGCGTTTAAAGTGATTTTTTCTTTCCGATGAACTCCTCACATCACCATGCTATAAAAATTAATTTTATACACTAATTTATGAGACAATGGCTTGTGCCCCTACTAACTTTATTTACATCATAAATGTGCCAAATATTGAAGCTAAAAACCATTTAAATTTATTCCAGTAGGCAGTAGCTATTTTTTCTAAATAGTAATATTTACATGCGACACTCGGGCTTTCAAACGCCTCAATAAGCATTTGTGATATCAGGCATAAATATTAGCAAAGGTAGCAGGTACATTGCGATTAATATATTTATTTATCGCTACATTATTATGCAGAAAGTCTCTAATCGTAGTTGACATGTCATCTCCATATTACGGTATCAACATAACTGTATTTATCAGTCATTACCATCGTATGTTTAATTAAGAACATAATATAAATACTACTGCCCAAACCCCTTCAATTATCTTGAACTATGAAGAAACTGTTGGAAGTAATGGTGGGTTTGTTAGGGGTGGGATAGTACTGCGGTTACTTGTAATAATTAGAAGTTATGCTGGTCGTCCCCTTTACAAGTCATTGTAATCAATGCACTGTTCGAATTCCTTATATAAAACATAGCAGAAACAACTTTGAATGACAATGTCCATTCCATTTTCTCACGAATTTGCAAGCCGTCGGTTGGCTGTGCCCAGATACAATATTCTAGCAAAACGACAACAAAGCAATAATTTCACGGTCCACTTATTAAGTGGTACATTGTATGAATAATTGTAGTGTATCACCGGATATGCGTCAGAGTACACTTCAGGACACGATCGACAGCTGGCGCGCTCTGTCGGTGCATTCGTCAACCGCGGAAATTAAAATTTGTGAATTGGAAAAAATTAATAATGCGAAAGAGGTCCGTGTTGCTGGCGTCGCTGTTAATTGGTTTGACGTTTACATGGTGTACGCCGATGATCGACAAGCATCAATGACAGCGCGCTTGTTAAGTCAAATTCTGCAGGATAGGCGAACTGGGATTAAAACAATCGTGGCGTTGTCGAATTGTGCTTTATTAAATTTTGAAAAAGACCGAACACATAGAAACACAATCATGAAATTAGAAAGTTATTTTATTTTATTAAGGCTTCCGTTCTGAAAACATCGCAAATCCGAAACGAAATATTTCGTTGCGATGTATTTTTTTGCTGGGAGTGGTCAGCCTGTCCCCCACCAACTTCAATCCGTAGTCACCAGTTATAGGCGGTGTTTTAAGCTCCTGACGTCTGCTGTCTACACCGGGCAGCAGTAATATGGGGAAATAAATACATTTCTGTCTGGGTTAAAATTTTACTTAAATAAAAAATCTATTTTTTCATCCGGCCCAACTCGTTATTTATCTAAGAAGTTACACTGAAAATTTTATAAACTGTGAACAATAAATAACGTTTTTATTTTGTTATACAGGCCTACAATTATGAAGATAATGAGTTATGAATCACCCTGTATTTTTGGTACTTATTAAGTTATCACACATCACATAAGGACGTACTAACATAACTAGTACGATGTAAAAGTATCTATGGTTTTAAATGTATAATATATTTTCTCAATGACTTTTTCGCAATACACATTTATGCCAAGAATGAATTATTTATTATTCACTCGTGCTAATTTTGTGTCTGATGTATTATATTTACCGACTTACATTAACGTACAACAGCTAAAAAACATTTAAAAATAATTGGTTTTTTCGTTAAAACTTTATTAAAGAGAATCATGACGTATATATTAAATGTTTAATAATGCAATGAGCTATGTAAACCAATGTAGTAAACTAATTATGATCAGCTTATTGTAAAAAGGGCGTTGTTTAAACCCGAGGCCAGCCCATGTTGTACATCCGTCCCTAAAAAAAAATTGTAGTACATACTAGTAAACTAGTATACTATACCGCGTGAAATTTTGAGAAGTGCTTTTGAGAAGTATTAATAGACAAAAATGCATTTTCATGGGATTCTCTTGAGGTTAGAATAACTTCCAGTGTTTCCGGAAATGATGATGAGATGATGTCACATCATTGAAGTTTTAAATGGCAACATTTAAAATTAATAAATAAAATTGATATCACACATATAATATAGCGTGTTATTTGTGTGATATTTTCAATCAGGATGACATTCTGATTACAAAAATATATCGATCTCCAATGTTTATCACCAAGACAACGAAAAAAAAGTTTTTTTTATGAATCTAGGTTGCCTATGAATTGCTAAAAATAGTGGGAAATTGTCAAATTACTTGCTCGATCTTGTTCATTGTTGGCCAGGATAGTCACTTAGCTTTGACTATTGTATTTTTGACAAATTAAATACTTGCAAATAAGTGCAATGCTTTGATATCGAGATGCATTGTCACCTAACTATAAACAATTGTACTCACAACAAACAACTTCATTAAAGGCCTATACCCAAGCATATCAATGGCTATAATTAAACAAAAAAATTCTTAAAGTAGGTACTAAATATTACACATGTTCTACTAAATCAAAAGATAAAAATATTCAAATACACAATATTTTAAAACAATAATTCAAATATTTGTTTATTTTTTATAGAATGTGCGGATATACCGGGTGACCCACGCCATAGGTACTCCCGTTTATTTTTTTTGTTTATAAAGCTGGACGAATGAAATTTGGGAAAGTGTTAATAGACAAAAAATTCTATTCTTTGGGATACTCTTGAGGGTAATATTACTTCCGGTTTTTCCGGAAATGACGTCATCATTGAAATTTTAAATGGCACCCTATATTCTTTGTGTGATATTTTCAATCAGGATGACCTTCTGAACACAAAAACATATCGATCGTCAATTTTTATCACCAAGGCAACGCAAAAATAACTTTTTTGTGTAGGTATTACGAATTTCAACAAAATATCAAGTATTTGGTATCATTGTAATCGGAAAGATGTTTTCTATCGAATAATCACGGTGTTGGGTACCCGTGAAGCCCGTTTAGCCACCTAGATTAATACACAAAAAAGTTACTTTTGTGTTGCCTTGGTGATAAAAATTGACGACCGATATGTTTTTGTGTTCAGAATGTCATCCTGATTGAAAATATCACACAAAGAATACCAAATTTGTCGTGCTGAGTACATATTTTATCGTGCACAATTTGTCGTTGTGAATACCTAATTTGTCGAGCCGATATATATTCCCCATATTTTTCTATTTAATTACTATTGGTTCGAAATCATTGGTTCAGCAGTTTATAGAAGGAGTAAATCGCTATCTTGAACGTTATACAAGCTTACAACTATCGATCGCAAGTTAGCCCACCACAATTATGCGACTGAGCAGTCCAATGAGAAATTGGTAGCCGCAAATATTTAACCTTCTACAGTTCTACAGCTTATAAAAGCGACAGGGCTGCCAAATGAAACGGTCAGCAGCCGCAGACCGAGTCTAGCCAGACGGCAAAGATAAACAATGCCACAAGGGAAATATGATCGCGACCAACTTTCCCAACTCTCCGTCTATAGTCTTAAGAGATACCAGCAGTTGGCTTGTTTGCTGCGAATGTTTATGTTGAATGAGTACAACAATCATGAACCGCCATAAAACAACTTCTTGTGAAAATTCAATATTAGCACGAATATAATTTGTACTTCTTATCACAAATGTACCTCTACCTAAGTAAGATTAATAAGGACGCCCTCCATAATACGTTATCTAAAAACAACATCTTGATGTTCCCACCGTTTCTCCTTACATCCTCCTTTGTCTCGGATATGTAATATATTTTTTTCATGCGTGTTTTGTAACAAAAGATGAAAGCAACATCACAAAAGCAAATAACAAACGCGAATAAAATTGGGCGAGCTGGCAAAATGCGATCAATTAATTACTCAGTTAGTAGGGTCCGCGGCGCATTCCGCCGTTTTTGGATCTCAAAGCGAAGGGAGAGCTAAAATGTTTCATAAACGGAACCCTCAACAAGCAAGTCAGTGTATTACGAAGTTCGAGGCAACAATTCACAAATGGCATTCCGCTCATAAGTTGAAACAGTGAATTGTGGCCTCGGTGCTATCCAAAATTAATCTTGATAAATATCAACGAACGTTGGCGAAAGCTTTCGCAGCGGTTGCGGTGAGATACAAACACTGAAATTGCCAACTATATGGATCGTGGTAATTTAGTAGGTACGCCATTTAATGGGTTAGTTCTAAAGCTTCCGCAAAACTTGCAAACTACAGTCTAACGAAAATGCTCCACATAGTCGAAAGGAAAATTGTGATGAGTGATGACTAAAGAGCGGACTTAAAAACATTTATTGTTGGAAAATAACGTATTAAAAAGCAAAAGAAATAATATAAATCACACAAAGTAATAAAAAAGACACCAAAAAGCACACTTTTTTAAAACTATTTTCATATTAAGACAAAGGTGGTTGTTTTAGAAACTAAACGCTATAACTAGTATTTTACAATAGTATACAAAACACAACGTTAACCTAAAATGAAAATAGGAAGATGACATATTTTTATACCGGGTGACCCACGGCATAGGTACTCCCGTTTATTTTTTTTGTTTATAATGCTGGACGAATGAAATTTGGGAATGTGTTAATAGACAAAAAATGCCATTCTTTGGGATACTTCTGAGGTTAATATGACTTCCGGTTTTTTCGGAAATGACGACATCATTGAAATTTTAAATGGCACCCTATATTCTTTGTGTGATATTTTCAATCAGGATGACATTCTGAACCCAAAAACATATCAATCGTCAATTTTTATCACCAAGGCAACGCAAAAATAACTTTTATGTGTATTAATGTAGGTGGCTATGAATTGGTGAAAATAGTCGAAAATTGTCAAATAAACACTAAGGGGTTGTCCATTAATCACGTGAGGTCCAAATAGGGGAGGGGGGCTTTGGATAACATTGATCACTATTGATCACAATGGGGGCGGGGGGGTTGTTGTTACATATCACGTGTATATTTTCGCGCTACCATGCTTGCCCATTTCTTAGTGTCAAAAATAGCCAAGTAAGCCCATGGTCCGAAGACACTGCTTTTTAGATTAATATGTGCTATTTTATTATTATATTTTTCAATAAAAAATATTTGAGTTTTATTCAACAAAAAAATACACGTGATGTTAGGGTATACCTTAGAACCTCACCAAGTATCACCAGGGCTGTAAAAAAGTGGCTTAAAAACCTCACGTGATTAATGGACGACCCCTAACTAAATCCATTTTGGCCGACATTGCATTACTGGCGCCCTCTAGCGTGGTTTAATTGGTTTTTGGCCAGTGAGTCATTTTGTTTTCATGGGTACCCAATGGCCACACCCTGATTGTTCGATAGAAAACATCTTTCCGATTACAATGATACCAAATACTTGATATTTTGTTGAAATTCAGCGTATAAATGTCATTAGAAGCAAGGAAATCGAAAAAAATATTGACCTAATGATCAAAGTGAGCATACAAGTAAAAGTCACTCAATGGACTACTCGAAGAGAGTACCCTGATTATTCGAAGAAAAACATTTTTCCGACACAATGACACCAAATTCTTGATATTTTGCTGATAATCGTAGTACATTTATTTCACCAGTTAAGAATGATAGAGATCTGAAACTTTTGAATCAGAAATTGGAAAAATAATAATAAATGTGTGGTAAAAACATTTTTGCTAATTCATGGCGGCTGCTTTTTTAATGGAACTTATGGTACGTACACTAACTACCATTTTGTCTAAAGCTTCGTCGCTAAAGAAGTTTTTGTTGTTCCTTGTTTTTGAATTCGAAATTATTTCCGATATAGCCAACTGCTGTATTTATAAAAATAACTAAAAAAACTGTATTTTGATTAAATTATTAATAAATAAATTTGTATGAGTTTTTGAGTTATTTTCATTTCACAGCCTCCTCTTGATTTTGAAAATGTGCTGATTTACAAGTTTGAATATGTGTGAATATAGTCAATCCAGAATATTTTTTTGTACGTCCGTTTTAGTGCCGTACTTTGAATTGAACGAATTTCAGTAATAAAGTATCTAATTTCGAATTTTATAACTGCAATTTTCCTTAAAATGTTTACGCCCGATTTTACAGATCGTAAACTGCATGACGTAACCTGAAAATCGTTCATCCATTGTTTACTTCCTACGCAATTGGGTCAAAATATTAAGTCAGTTTTGCAATTTCCAAAGTTTGTGTTGGATTAAGGTGTGGAATATAAAGTTCAATAAATACTATTATTATCTATGGTGAGAAGTATGGCAATGATAAAATAAAATTCGAATGATTTAGTATTTGTATTAGTTGTATAGATTATACAAACGTAACAAGTAAATACAACAATATTTTATTATCCATGATAGTTTATTTTTTTGGTTTGTTTGCTCCCTTACTAAATTTAGAAATGAAACTTTAGACTTTTGTATTTTATTTACATCTTGAAGAGTTATATAGAGCAGTCATTTCCTTTCTAAAGAAGCAACAAGTTTCATTGCCCTTGAAGATCGACATCATAATATAACTTTCAATCTGCAGGCTGTGTTTTCGTTTATTTATAAATCAACTAGCACTCTGTCAAAAATGTTTCACTCCGAAAATAAACCTTGAATCAACGCCAAACATCTGAACTACGGTCGTCCCAAAAACCAGATCATTTTGTAAATGAAAACTGAGTAAAAAGCGCACCCGGTTTTAAATAAATATTTAATTTATAAATTAATTAAAAAGTTGCAAAAGGGAAAATATTTAGGGCCGGATATCAATAAATTCAAATGCTGAATTTTCAATGCTTTAAAGTAAATAGTAAATTTTATATTTATATAAATATACAGAAGTAAAAATATGGGCGGTATTTGGTTAATTTTTTGTTAAATTATACCTACATAGCGACATCTAAAGGTGCAGTCTACTTCAGATTTGATGTGAATACAATCATTATTTAAAAATAATCTAACAGTGCCTCTTCTGGGAGTTAGATACATGTACCTACTGGCCAGATGCCAAGACGATAAGAAGCTTAATTTGTTTAGTCTTTCTTTGTTATAAGAAACCTAAAATTAGCTAGAGATAAACAATTCGTTAACGCACTATGTAGGTTAAAATAGTGCACTAATTAAATATATTGTGCAGTATGAAGATAGGGGTTTTCCTCCAACAACTTATTTCAGAATTACTTCTGTCTTACAAGCTCATATAGGGTATGAAATAAAGAATGATGCGCATATGTTTTAATGTTTTTATTTGTTATGGTTTTCGAAATATTTACGTATGTTAGGCTTTATATACCAACAGTCTCATACTTCAGTCTCATATTAAATAAAATTGACAGTATTGTTTTATCAATAAAAAAGTACAGCCAAGTAAAATTAAGTAGATAATGGTAAAAAAACATAATGAAAACATAATGGTAGTAATAAACATAAAATGTCAACTTGAATTCATTTCAGTATCCGGCAATAACATTGTTCTGAGGCAAAATATATTGCTTAAAATTTTAGTAAAATGCCTACAAAATTAAAAAAATCGACAGTAATATTGCAAGTAGGTAAAATCACAGAGAATAATAGATAGAAAAGTAATGCTGATAATATTAGTTCCAGTTAAAACAGAGCGAGGAAGTCCACGCACCGTATACCATCGTTTTTTGTGTTTTGGGTAATTTATTGCAAATGATTCACTATTAACACTTAAGAGTGCCGGTACATTACGTTCTTGTACATTTTCCAACGTACGCTCGTAAGAAGATACCGTTGTGTTAAGGTGCTCCCATAAATCTATTAGGTAAGCGGCACTTGAACGTAAACTGTCAGTTAACCCTGACCCAGACGCTGTACCGGAAGGCTTCACAAGCCGGCAGACGATCGTAGCTAATGTGGTCGGCAAACGGTAGCCTTTGGTTCGTCTACGTAAACGTAGCGTACGGTTACTTTAAAAGATTATAAATAGATTAAAGTACGCCGAAAGTGTAGTGAACACTTAGAAGGAAGGAAAGTATCCAACCAGTGATGCTTTTAAACGACAACTTTATCGTCCCTGTAGTTATTTAAAAAAAAAAAACATGTCGAAACTTTTATAAACTATATACAATTTCTTGTTGAGTTACTTATACTGAAAGCTCTTCCGGTCTCGTGGTTTCTTGAGACACGTTTAGTTGAATACGTTTAATAATTCATTTAGTTTATAGAATGCAATTGGAGTAAAATGGCTTGTTTCCTCTCTGCCAACATCCATTAATTCATTTTAGCCCAGATTGTAGGTATTAAAACTTTCTTTCATTATAGATAAAACAAAATGGTTATGAAATTCGAGGTCTAACAGACTCTTTTTGTTCAAATTCACCTATTTGAGTTGTGTCTTTGTTCTTCGTACATATACAGGGTGTGTATAAATTGGCGGAAAAGCTATACGTGGCGATGTTCTTCGTAAAATACTGAGTAAACAATCTTTATACTAAAATGTTGTAGCATCATTATTGTGCCCTCAGGAGCCATTTGAAAGAAACATAGATTTGGCAACGCTGAATCCAACAGGTAGGTGTTCGTGTTACTATGCGCTGAATCCAACAGGTGTTCGTGTTACTATGCACTGTAAACAAACAAGTCAAATTACTTAATTTAATTATACAACTGTCAAAAGTGACAAATGCCAAAATTAAGTTACCCATGTTCTACAGTGCTACCGAATGTATTTTTATGACAAAAAGAACGAAATACCGAAATTAAAAACAAACTTTTTAGTCAGAAAGATAACATTTAGGAAAAGAAAAATTTTCAATATTGTTCTTTATTCTAAACTGCAGCTTCTCCATCAATACATTCAAATAATAACACCATTCAAGAGATCGGATATCATGACTTTGGAGACCTCGTGAAGACTCAAGAAGCACGGTACAACATTTTAGATTATAGATTGTCTACTCAGAATTTTACGAAGAACATCGCCACGTATAGCTTTTCCGCCAATTTATACACACCCTGTATATTGGTACATATAATATGTATTCTTGTTTGTCAGTTATTGTTATTTATTAAGCCTTATATAAGCTTTCTTCAGTAGATAAATATATGGAATCTATTTGTACCGCCTCTTTGTTTTCTAATATCTGTGATAGACTACTGCGATAGTAGGTCTATTATGTCACAATGGCGGTGGATAATGCATTTTAGTTTTTAGATCTTTACCAGTATGATATTAACTAACGGTTATTCAATGCGATCTCAATAACACATAGCTTTCCCTATTATTCTGCATAATTATGAAAACTGTAGATACATTATAGTGTTATTGTCTTGTCATGACAACAAAATTTTAATTAAAAAAAAGGTTACACAAAACCAAACAAAATAGGGAATTCTTCTACTATATTTATAGGAACTGAAAAAGATTAGCGATTTCCAGCAAAACTAATAAATGTAATGAAAATGCAATACTTGAGTAAAATATTATCATCCCATTTAAATCGTCCCATTCACAAGAAAATATGTTGTTCTGTTAACCATTGCAACCCTGGCTTAGTTTAATTATGCAATAAAGTTATGTCTTATTTTTGATAAATATATAACTAATATTTTGTTTTCTTTGTTTCAGGTAATATCGTCATCTCGCCCTGTAGCTTGGTAAAACTGAATGCTTAAATCCCCGTTGAGTTAATAATATTATTTATTGCAAACTGTACGATTCAGTTCCTTCAGGTAATATATTATTCATCTACACTGAAAACAATTTTGATGTGAATTTACAGTAGGAATAGTAGGTTTTTTTTGCCCTGCGACAATCAGTGTAATTTTACATCTCAATTGTATTTTTACATTATCATTGTATATTTACACTGCGATATTACAAGAATTTGGCTGAAATATTACACCGATTTTAATGTAATTTTAAGTGATATATGGGGCAATGCGTAATATTTGAACATCAATTTAAATGTAACACTTCGGTTAACCATGAACACACATACTCGACCACTCTTTTTCTGACAAACACACTTGGTGCAAGATGTTCCGCATCTGTATCTGTAAGAACAAGGAAACATATTAGACAGACACAAAAAAGTTAACCTAAAAGGAAGATTGCACATTATCTTTCTGTTGGTATAAAACCCTTCAATCTTAAAGCAAATTTTCACAAAGAAACGTAGAAGACGGTACTTACAGCTTTCATCCAGGTATGGCGTTAACGTTAAGACATCAATTTCTAATGGCTAATTGTCGTCGTTGGTGATCTACAAAGGCAATACAATTGTTCTGCAGTGTGACATGATATTTTAACCTACACCTACATGGTATCTAGATAGGTTTTAGTTCACTGTGTCATTGTTACTTACCGGAGACAGAAATACAACGCGCCCAACTACATATTGCACTCGATGGTGTGCGTGCCGGCGTTCGTTTGCAAAACAGCTGATCAAAAGTAGCGCATGCGTCTGGGCGTTACAATATCAACAAACCCGCTATTGTAATAGTAAAATCACAACGTTGTAATTTTACGAATTTAAGGTATATTTCTATTGTATTTTTACTAAACGATCATTGTAATTGAAATAAAGCAGCAATATCGCTGTAATAGTACACAGACTTGTAGAAATAATTGGAATTACGTGCAATTTTTATACTTACCACATTTCTATTGTAATTTTCACAATGATTTATGTGTAATTTTACATTTTTCTCAGGTCTCTGCCGTTTAGTGCGTTTTCTCGATTCATTTTTTTAAAGACCTTATGAATTATATTGACCACACATCGGTTTCACTATTCTACATACTCTTGAAACAATCTGAAGTTATCCACACTTCCTGTAAACGGCAAACCGTTACGCTCTTATTCCATATCCCCCCCCCCCCCCCCAATATTGCCCATAACAGAGTAGGTAGTATACGTAAGGAAAAGTTGAACAAGACCCCGTGTTACGTTGCCTTGGATTCTTCAATACAAGCACGCATACAGATATCACTGACAATCGCTCCCATCGAACATCATCATCATAACATTAAACAGATGCTGCGTTTCGTTGAGTGCGGGCGGAAGGCAGGGTGTCTGTTTTTTGTTTGTTTCCGACCTGGTTTTGTTTAGAAATTATTGAAGGCAAATTGGAAAACGCGATGAGAAAGTTACATGTTTATATCTCCCGGTGCATACTATCAGTGAGATTCTACAACAAATTTGTACGTTTTGTTTTATGTGGAAGTATGTAAAGTTCTATTTTAAAAAAAAGCGTACAAGTAGTAATCACAGTTTTGGCTAGATTGCCATATTGTAAACCTATCTTTTAATTGTTGTTACCTACTTAGTAACATGTCGATATTTTTTCGAGGATTTTATTATTTTTGACCTCATTTATTAGCCAATCATTACCAATTACTACAAATACAACTCACATAATTTTATTCATGAATTAAAAGAAAAAACCATTAACAGTTTAAGAACATATTTTAAATACCACAAAATATTTTAATATTTGGTCACCGCGCCGTTTCTTGCAATCACTTCATTTAATCTACGGGGCATTGAGTGAACAAGTGCCTGGACAAATGTTTCATCATACATAAACTTTCCCATGTGTTTTCCACAACTTCCAATAGTTCTGCAGTACGAGGCCTGATGTTCAACTTGGACATTTCTTTTGCCATGCGGCCCCAAACGTTTTCTATGCAGTTGAGGTCGGGGCTTCTGGCAGGTGATGGTAGCGTCTCTACATTATGATTCCTCAGCAACTGTGTAACAACGTTGGCTGTATGCACAGGACTATTGTCCTGCTGGAAGATAAAATTATTATCGAGATACACTTGACGGACCGAAGGCAACATCACATATTCAAGAATATTTTGATAATTTTGAGCATTGAATCTATTCTCAATGCGCCAACATGTTCCTAGACCATGATAAGAAATCCATGCCCATGCATTAATCGAAAACCTTCCACTTCTTTCGATGGCATTGATATACCTACTTTTCTTCAAATCTAGTTCCGCGTGGACGGTAAACACAAACATGTCCGTCATTCGCATTTTAGAAATTTTTTTCGTCGCTGAAGACCACATTTTCCCAAAATTCTAACTGTCGGTGACTATAATTTAAAGCAAACAACAAACGGGATTGTTTATTCTGTTCGGTAAGTTTTATCTTATTGGCGGCCACACAGTTATTGATATTTGATTTTTTTACTCTTCGACATATCGTAGGTTGTGATCCCGGAAAATGTGTGTTAACCATGGCATCTCTAGCTGTATGAAATGGATTTTGCCGTAAATAATTTATAAGATGAGTGCCTTCGATGTGGGTAGAAATCTTTGGACGACCAGAACCTGCTTTCCTTTGTACAGTGCCCTCCAGCTCCCAACGCCTTTTCATCTTGAACACAGTGCTTTTATTCAACTAAAAATCTTCAGCCACTGCCCTTATAGACCACCCTTCTTCCAACTTAGTAACGATTCGCGCTCTCGTTATCGATGTTGTTTGTCGCATAGTTTGTCGCCGCATAATTAAATTATAAAAAGCAATTTGCACACATTTGACATACAAAATGTCAGAAATATGTTTCCTTGGAAACGAATAATAAATTATCCCTTTTACAAAAGCCCTCAATACGTGTACGCTTTTTTTTTAAGAGAACCGTACATATTCATAATCATCAATAGTAGGTAAACGAATAAAAATAAATTGAGCTCATGGATTAGTTATTCGATGTTTTTAATTATATAATGGGTGATATGTCAACTTTGCATCGAGAAAACGAATAATAGTTGCGATGGTTTCGAATTAACTTTAGTAGGTATCATACCAAAATCACTGAGAATTTTATTAGAAATCGGTTATTAAGAAATGTTCCATATGATGCGAGCTTTTCTGGACACTGTGTATATCATTGTTGTCTATAAATCAGTAAGGAGTATTGTTTTTGTAATAATAAACTATACCCTATTCACGATAAGAACATAGTAGTGGGGGGTGCAAACTGAGCCCGATTTACACTGGAGCAATATGCTGTCAATAGCGGCAAATTGAAAAGTTAGGTCACGACAATGGTGTGCCATACCTCGCACCGCTGATTTGTCAATTAGCCATCGTTATGTAATGTAGTGCGTTATATTAAAACGTTGTAGTAAGTCTGCTATCTTTTATTAAATATTAGTACACAATAAACACTTAATGATATCAATAAAGAATAACAAACAAAGAAATAAGACACTAAAAAAGGAATAAAATATCACTTTTTATTCTTGTATATCTCTACGAGCAGCAATTTGCTCCGACAGCAGTTCTCAAAGCGTCCTCACACGTCTTCCGTTATATTACTGTTTAAAAAAGTAAAAGAAAACACGAAAAGTTTGTCATTTGATAAATAGGAATTCCTTATTTCATTCGCTTGTAGATGGTTCAGTATCAGACCACAAATCTGATGATGATCCTGTATTGGTTGTTATAATAAGCTCTTCCATAATATCTTCAACAATATTGTCCAGTTGATTTAATTTGTTTTCTTCGCTGACTACATGTTTGATGCAAGCTTTCCAACGTTCCGCATTTGCAACTTCCAAACCCTCAAGAAGCAGAGTTTTTACCTCCGGCAACTTAAATGTTTTATTGTTTGCGGCGACATGATGTTTAACTTGGGCCCAAATTAATTCAATTGGCTTTAAATCGCAGTGATATGGAGGCAATCGTAAGATCTTGCGACCACTTTCCTCCACTAATTGATCGATTACATAGTTGACTGGGTTATCACTTGTATACTATTTTGCCATATCTAGAAGTTCTACTTTCAACATACTGTTATCTACGGTTACGCCTTTTGACATAAGCCATTCTATTAATGTCCCTTTTCGCCAAGAGTTGTTTGGTAGTTTATCCATCTTCACGGAATGGTAAGGAGCATTATCCATTACAATTACGCATCCAGGCTCAAGTCGTGGCAACATATTTCTCATCCATTCCGTGAAGACTTCGCTGTTCATGTCTTCGTGGTAGCTGGCGACTCTTTTTTGATTCAAATAACAGAAGGCCGTTATCTACAAAACCTGCTTCCGAGCCGATGTGTAGAACAATAAGACGTTTTCCTTTTCCAGAAAGATCTGTTATACCTCGTGATAACCCACGAACAAATGCTTGTCGAGCGCTTGTTATAGTGGTATCTTTCCAGACCTTTGGTGTTGTGTGACCAGCATTAACCCATGTCTCATCTAAGTAATAGATTTTTTTCCCCATTGAGCGATACTGTCTAATACTGGTCAAATATCTTCGTCTCCATAAAACAATATCCTGTCTTTCATTAAAATACTTTTCCTGCTTCGGTTCTCTCATTTAAATCCCAACATACGCAATATTTTCCACAAAGTTGTTCGCTTCACCGTAGGTATGAAATCATCTGCTTCAATAGCCTATACAAATTTCCACTTAAATTCAATATTACATAAATAATCATATCATTACCGTTAATACTTTGGAAATAGTTGGTAATTCATTGTTAAAATAGAAAGAATGGACATGTCGCCTAATTGCATTTTTCTGTAATTCATCCAATTTGTCGTAAGTGTTTTGCCGTTTACGTTTTTTGGTTGGAGAACGTAATACTCCAGAAGTGCCCTTTTCCTTTACAATGGCCCACATTGTTGATTCTCCAATACCTACAAGCTTTGAAGCTAATTTTACAGAAGCTGACTTCGAATTTCCAGGTTCACGACTGTACTCGAGATATGCATTGTAGGCCATCAGCCGTTGTCCACTGCGAATGGGCTTTCCTTGCGAATTTTTTGATGAACTAGCCTGCATTCTCTCATCCATATTAGCACTATTAAATATCATCGTAAAACATTAACAACAAATATTATTAGCAATATTAAGATTATCTGTTACAATGTTAATATTGTGTGGAGTTCTAAAAAGAACTGAGTTTTGTTTGAATCGATTGTTAGACTGCAAAATATTCCGAACACAACAACTAGAACACAACGAAAATCTTGAATCTGACGCAAATAGCATGACGTTTCAAAATTCAAGTGACACGCGCGTAGGCTTGTGTAAATTTGGTTCAACTTTCAGCCAATCACAAGCCGCAAATTATAGCCCTATCTTATCCAACGCTTTATTCTTAAAGTGAATAGAGTATAGTAACAATTTCGTTGTATCCACATAACGTATAAACCAACTGTTTCAGTAGTATCCCATTAATATTAATTTGTCGAATTGACCATCGATCAGTTGGTTGCCTTTATTACCCGACCGTCCTCGATTGACTGTTTTCTGTTTGCCCGTTGTTCCAAACAGTCGAATTCGTTGCACGTATCAGCGCGGTCGAGTACACAAACTCTATTGAAATAGCCATGGTCCATGTATTATAATTATCGGCAGTAGTAATGCCGTTCCCGTGCTGGGTGAAAATTGCTGACGGCGCAATCTAACTGATTCGCCCAGTTGGGCTTGCTTCGGTTATAAAACGATTAATAAGTTCGTGTTACAAACTACTTTACTGCAGTAGCTATTCGAGACACCGAGCTATAAGCAGGTGGAGGTGACAACCCTAATAAATTGTTTGTTCATAAATACATTATTAGAACCGTCGATAAATAGGGTTGACAATTTAATAATAAACATTTCAACCCTATTTAACCGGTAGTTTTGATTATTCTGGGTTTTACACTGCTTGTTATTATTTATAAATACTCAAAAATACTTGTTGTGTTCTTTAATTAACATCAAGAAATGCGTATTGTCGTCACCCCAAGCTTTGTGTGATGCCCTAGCATATAACGCAGAATTTTACTTCAAACAACTGTTACTAAACAGTCATTTGTATAGTCGCAATGGTTGTAAAGAAAACATATTTGTTGTGTTACGGACATTGTAATATTAAATAATAAGACTATAATTAGAATCATCTTTCTAAACGAATATTTTCTAGCGAAAGTAAACGCACGTGATCCAAAATATTCGAATAACGCCTCTTTCGACTAGACCGGCTTTTCAACAAATGCAATGCGTGCTGCGTACCCCCACCCCACCCTGCAGTGTTATCCCAGACCAGTGTCGCGTCGGAGACGGTCGTGTTGCCTGTGTTTACAATAATAATTTTCAAAATAGCGCTTAATTATTGCATGAACTTAATCAAAAAATGTTACCAGTGCCTCTGTTGGACCGCCTAGCAACGATGGGTGATGAAGTGCGGCAATATTTGTTTAAAGGTGGGTTTATTTTTGCGTATAATTAACCGCAGTTGCAAACATCTCAAAATTCCGTATTGCAATGTTTGTATTGTGGACGCTAGGCGTATTAGGGGTACCCCTATGTCTATAAATGTGATTTCTCGCTCTTATATTCTGCGTGTTTGAGATTTTTACGAGGGAATTTTGTTTATTAGCAGCTATTTGCGCATTTCCGTGAAACATAGTTGATTTATCAGAAAATATTTGTGCCGGTTAACCTAACCTCTATGTATTTCGCAATATGTTGCAACAAGAACCTCTTGTGTAACTTTGCTACTTTTTCGTATGTATTTTACCTTGTCTACAATTGGCTCCTGCAGCTAAACCACTAATTTTACAAACAAATGTCATAGACATAAATTATAGAAAAATTCCTCTACTTTAATTTATTATTTCACTATTTTGACGAATTTACAGTAATGGCGGCTTATTTGCAAATTCCTTGAAAAGGGCTAAGAGTAAACATCCAGTTCATTTGGACGATTTTGAACAAAAAGCTTTTCAGCTCTAAGTTTGGTCATGAAACTTCTAAATATGAAGTTTCGTCCCGATACCTTTAGTAGTTTCTCCGGAATCGTCGCCACAAAAAGACGGGTACACACACATACACACAAACACACACACACACAGACAGTTTTTTTCGGCACGATTACAATGCTTTATCATACTGAGTATGATAAACTAAAAAAAGCACGTTATTAATTTATTGATTATTAATATTAGTTACTAGAGCCTGCAAAGTTGTACCAATTATAAATTAAAAACAGTAAACCATATTCTTGGAATACTGTATGTATATTATTACAGTATTGATTAGTTATTTTTGCTAATTTTACTTTGTTTAAATTAAAACCAAATTGCCACGCCTGACTTTTCAAATAAATCATCTATAAGTACCTATGATGAGTAATTCAAAATTTTGTTTGGAAAACATTTTAACTACAATAATTAAACTACTGTTACAGATGATTCCACGAGAGCTGCAAATGAGTCATCGATTTCAGCTGTTATTTTGGTGATACGTTACAGACCATTCCCGTGCGTAAGACAGAAATAGCGTGCTTTTCCGTGCGTCTGTTCTTACGATTTTAGGCGATGAGTCATTTGCATCTCTCGTGGTTTTACCTATACGGCTTTTTATCGAACGCTTTGAAAAAGAATGTTTGGACCAAATAAGAACAACAAATATTTACTAATAGACAATGTATAGCATATCTACGAACATTTTAAAATTTTCCTAAAAAGCAGGACTTTTTTTAAACACCGCGGGACGCGGTGTTAGGTATAGAGGTCTCGGGACTGCGGTCAACCCTCGCTATAAGAGAACCTGAACATACAGATAGGCAAACCACGTAAAATTAATATGGCAAAAAAATCTGATTTGGCAGTTATTTATTTCCCTGTAAAAACGTAGGTTTCCTCAAAACTTCGTTGGGGATTTTCTTGCTAATTTTGAACAGGTTGATGTATACACATCTACTCTTGTATCAATAGACAGCAATGGGAATCTATGGTGTAAATGAAATTTATTGTCGAGACAACACTCAAGAGATCCTGCCGTATCTGGCTGATTTTGGCCAATTGCAGACTGCTACTGTCACTGCCTTATTTATAGTTGTCAATAGATTAGCAACGGGAAGCACTAAATCTCAGTATTTTCGCACCCTATTGTATACTTTTTGTACTACACAATCCGGCGCGAATTCGCTAAATATAGGGTGAGTTTGTAAACCCGCTTGTCCTAATTATCTGTTCGAAATTTGAGCTATTAGGAATTAAGAATGAGAGAGATCTGAAAATGTTGATGAAATGGAATTATACTAAAAATTTTACAAGCCATATAATTTTTTTTCTAGAATATATCTCTAATATCTTGACGTCAAAGTGGTTTTCTTACATTAAAACTATTTTGAATTTCTTTTGCAAATCTGCACATCTTTGAGATTAAAAGACAAGATACATTTGATATATGTCGTGTCGTATTGACATGTGAAAAAACAATATTTGTATCGCAGTGTTGTAGTATTTCAGATCTTTATCGTTCTTATTCCTTGTGGTTGCATCTATAAAGACTCACCCTGTACAGTGTACATGAACAGACTGTGTCATTTTTTACACTCTTCGCAATATACTTTATATATATTAACTTTTACCATAAAGTTTATGTGATATTGTGTTGATGTATTCCATCCTATAAAGATTATACCGCAGACCTATAAAAAATTATCTCTACTCTACCGCTGTGTAGATGTGGGTACGCAGGGTAACATTGTACCTGTCAGATAAAAGGTTTCATCTGGTAGAAATGTGCGGATCGGAACACGTGCGGTCGAGAAAATTACGTAGTGTAATGGCAGGGAAAGCATTCTAATTGCGGAATTTGGTTATCTCCAGTCACATTAGCAAATTTATAGGGGTTCTCTTTGTGAAAGTAATTTGTTTGCTGCTTTCTTTAATTACATGATTGAGAGTGATATAGGTTATTAATCAGTTAATTTGCTTTGTTTGTTTAGCTAATTTGCCGTAATTTTTTGTTTTATGCACAGTGCTTTACATTTAGCGATGGATGGTTATTGTCCTTTAGCCTATTTAGCATTTGCAGCATTATCAGAAATGTCAGAACAAATACATTATTTAAATGTATTTTGGGTTCTGATTGATTGTTATTGTGCTACCTATTGACAAAACCACTAGGTAATAGGTACGTAACCTGATGAACCTGGTATTAAAGTGCAGTGTTGAAATTTTATCGCGTTCAACTAAAAAATAGATTTATATATTCGACGGTCGGCTGTGCGGACGGGTTTTTTTTATGACGAATACTTGGTATTTGCAATATCCAGTTGAAGTGGATATAGCAAGTGCTTAGGCGACAAATATTTGTTTCATTTATTTGTACTCGATGAACCTTTTAGTACGCTGTTTAATTTTTCCATTTTTTAATTTCGTTTTGTGTGTAGTAGGTCATATACGTAGATTGACAATAGATTTGTAATTATTAGTAAGATTTTAGATTTTTCTAAAGTGCGAAAACCGTATAAAATTGTAATTTTGTGAAACCGTCAGACAGGCAGTTTTCCGGAAACAGTCAGACAGAAATTAAAAAAAATTATATTGTTTTTACCTGTCCACTTAAACGCAATGTTATTTCTTTCCAAGAAAAAACGTACACCATATACAGAGTGTATCCTAAGTTGATGCTTTTCTATGAACAATATAGATGATACTCATTTATGAGTTTTGAAAATATAACCTTTTTGTTAAATAAAAAAGCTACACAAAATTGTCTACTATTCAAATATTTTTAATCGTTTTCGTTTCTCTTCAAGTAATAAACATCATAAAAATTGTATAGACAGCATGTCTATAAACTAATTTATTTGAAAAATTATACTTTATTTGGTTGTATTTATATATTTGTCGATTTTTATGACGTTTCTTATTTGAAGAGAAACGAAAACGGTTAAAAATATTTTAATAGTGGAGACAATTTTGTGTAGCTTTTTTATTCAACAAAAAGGTTATACCTACTTTGAAAGCTCATTTGTTTAACTTTTTGTTTTAGAAGCTAATTGATATGTGTTTCAGACAATATGAGGACATATTTATACTACGAACCTAGTAGTACAATTGGATTTATGAGAACTTAAAGATGACGAAGAAACCATATCTAACATTTCTTTTATGGGCCATATATTCCTAATTTAAATAAAATAATATATATTTTTTCTCATTAAAATAATAATTTAGTTAAACTAGTTCACATCAAATGACCAATTGTACTATTTTAGAGTCTGTTAAAATTAGATGCTGCGAATTAATAATACAGAAACCTGATGAATTACACAAAAATCATTAAAATGCAACAAACAGTTTCGTCAAGATTTGTTTTGTAAATTTCCACAAGAATGCCCTTGTTAGTACGCAGTGAATTCTGCGCTTATGTAATTAAAAATATGTCGGCATTATAAAATAAAACCTTGCTTGTTCGTAATCAAATTATCAGTTTGATTTGAAAAAGCTAATGTGCAAATAAAACAACTAATCAAAAAAATAGCTACTGCCCATTCGCACATGTACATGTAGCAAGTCCACAAAGAAGATTTTCACGTATTAGAAAATGCTATGTGGCGATGCATCAATGTCCGATGCATTTACTGCTGCAGTGCAACTCTGACGGTCCGAAATCACAAACGAATATTGTACAAATTTGTTGGTATGTCATAGATTTTTTTGAGTTTTATAAAAATCAGCCGATAATCAAGGATGGATGAAAAATATTCGGTGAACGAACTTAAAAGGAAGAAGGAAGAGAAGAATTTAGACCAATCAATAACAAAAATGTTCGATTTACGTGGCAAATATATTTGCCAAATATTTAACATGTCGCAAATATTTGATATTTGGCAAGTATACGAATGTGCAACCCCGGCTTAAAACACACATAGACGACCTAGTCCTAGACTAAGACAAGACACATTTTTACTTAAGTATTTTTGCGCCTAATAAATTCCAGTATATCAAAATAAACTTAAAAATTATCATCACGAAAAAAAAAACAAGAACACCCAATATAATGAAGAAGGAAGTTACGTAACAAATACCTCCTTCATATCGCAGCTTTAATAGACTTCTTCGCTCCCCGTTTTTTCCTCAAACGGATGAAAAATAACTGCGATTCATCAACATTTTAACACAGTTTTCATCCCCGGGTTATACATTTACATCCAGAAGTATAATAAATGAAACAAAGCCTTTCGCACTCCCCACGGGAGCAGGTAACAGATGGCGCTCCTTTCCCGCCCAACGCGCCGTAAAAAAGCGTGTACAACACTCGCCTTAATCTATTCCCACGGGCGTCTGGTAATACCTGTAGGATATCGCAGGGGTATTTACCGAAACCGGGGGGTTGTTACCCCTTACCTGTCTTAGGGCGACGTTTATATCTTTTTTATGATCCAATTAAAGTGAACGCCACGTCCGTCTACGTTGTAAGGGGAGTGGGCGAGTCGTCATAAAATTGGTATTGCCGAGTTGTTTGCGAAACGGTTTACTTGGTTGGCATGGTGTATTCGTGGTATAGAGTTGGGCGCTAATTGGGGCGCAGATATTGCAGTAAAGTCATATGTTTTGAATAGATGGATGCTGCGGCCGCAATAGGGTATTTGACTATTATTGGGAAACCATCTTAGTGTGTATATTCCTTCACTATACGTTGTAAATGCATTATTTTTCGTAATTATTTCCTCAATATTTCATAAAAATAAGCGTTAAAAATTGAATCACAAAAAGTCCCGCCAAAACGATACTTTCTGTAGTGTGACGTCACCCGATAGTAGATGTCAAATCGGCCCATATGGTCTGTCAGCATCGGCATCGTCGCCGTTTGGTAGTTGTGTTGTATGATGTGTTGTTTCCACAATTTCGACATAAAAATGGGATAGAAATGATGTATAAATCCACAATGTTGAAATACGTCAAGAAAAACTCCGGATAAACTATTTGTAGCTGTTCCGCAAGATTTGAAACTGCGAAGAAAGTGGTTGGCTCGTAGAAATTCAAATGAAATAAATAGCGGTCAATACAAGTGTTTTTTGTTGTGAAGATTACTTCGACATAAGTAGAACTGACTAGAATAAGTTATCTATCGTATTTTCGAACCAGGTGTTATCTGATCTGACAGCTTAAGGTTAGGGGTAAATTCAAACGGGAGAAGCATAAGAGCGCGTTCGGATAACCCGCTATTGTACGGTGAGAGTGACGCCCTGCATAATAGGCGGACTAACGTCATACGGCGTTTATCTGCATAGAAGAGAGAGACAGCCGACCCAGGTTATCTGAGCATTGCTCTCCCCATACCCTACCCTGACTAAGCGAACGCGCTCTAAGCGTACTAACGAATGACGTCACTGGAGACTGAACCAATTACAGAGCGTTTTCAATCACGTGATAGGACGTGAATAAAATTCAATTTTAATTTTGGTTTCTAATAGAAATAAAGTATATATTTTTTGAAAAGTAATAACAAATAGTTTTCTTAAACTGTACATAATCTATTAATATGACTATAATACAAGCCATATTTTTATACAGTCAAATACCCTATTGTCTAAAGTGTGTCGCCTTTCCACTTTGCTTCTTCGGTGATAGAGATGTCCCTAAAATAACCATTTATTCTCTACAATTGTTTTTGAAGCCATGTGATGTCGGTTTAACCCAACATACCTACTTGAATATACAGGGTTGGAGTTATAACGATTTGCTTATGACAAAAAGGACGTGCAGGATGTACAGATCGTAGAGGACTGAAACGAAAAATTAATACAAAAAAGCTAAAGGATGTAAAGACAAAATGGACATAACCGACTAAAAATACGGAAAGGTGAATACAACCACAAGCGACAAAAATGACAGAAAGTGACGAAAAGGGTTAATAAGAAGAAAAGGACAAACATTACATAATTTGTTGATTACGTTGATTACGTATTTTATCCTTTTCTTCAATTTCGTTCTTTACGTTGAATTTGTGCTTTCGTCCTTTACGTTACTTCTATCATTTTCGTACTTCTCTGACTGTTAGTCCTTTCAGTACTTTTTGTCATTTATTTCGTATTTGCAAGTATCCTTGTGTTTGTAATGTATGACACTTTGATCATTTTCGCCCTGTTAGTCCTACTTGGTAAATTTTGTAATAATAGCTGAATTTGTAAGTTTCTTTTTTTCTTTTGATTTCGGTCTGTAGTGTGTCCATGTGATTTTTTATCCTTTCCGCAACTGTTTTTTATTGTATTCGTATTTTCCTATTATTTTCGTAAGTTTTATCCATATTTTTCTGTAGGGTTTTTCGGTCCGTTTTATCATTTTGGTCATTTACGTCCATTTTGTTGTACTTGTTTGTTTCGTAATTTTCTGTGTTTTAAGTCATTTTTTATTACGTTTTGTCCATTTCGTCCATTTTATGAATATTGAACGACGAAATCTTTAAACCTTTTGCCCCTAACGTTTTTCTATTCATCTTTTCGTCCTTTTTTCCGTCTGATACGGTCTTTACGTCATTTTACAAATTGACCAAGAATATATCCGTGTTGGATACACACTCAATAATGTAGCTTACTTTAACAGAATTTATATTCAAACTAATACAAAGTAAGTGTTCAGTGATGTAACAACATATCTGGTCCCCTCCTGAAATTTTTGTTTGCTCCAGCTACAACAGTTTTTTCTTTAATTTTCACGCTTATTAAAATTGGTAGCTAAATATGAGCACAGCCCTCGGAGCGCTGTCATAATGTCACTAATTTATGTTCCAATTATCAAATTAATTACAACTAATAAGGAAGTCGAACAGAAAATCCTTGATGAGCCGCATGAATTTTTATTTATTTTTAGATGAGGCCGGCAACAGGGGTCCTAATTTCAGGGACACTTATTGCAGGCCGCTTTCAAGTCGAATCGACGTTTGGCCCTCCCAGCAGCGAGCTCCAACAACTTGCAGCTCTGTAATTAAAACAGTCTTAAATGTACCGTCTCAATAAACACCGCCATATGCATCTAGTTATCCCATTTGTAGGGACCCGCCGTGTGTTTAATATAGTATTTGACTGTATTAAAAATATGGCTTGTATTATAGTCATCCTAATAGATTACAGTTTAAGAAAACTATTTGTTATTACTTTTCAAAAAAATATGTTTATTTCTATTAAAAACCAAAATTAAAATTGAATTTTATTCACGTCCTATCACGTGATTGAAAACGCTCTGTAATTGGCTCAGTCTCCAGTGACGTCATTCGTTGGTACGCTTAGAGCGCGTTCGGTTTGTTAGGGTAGGGTATGGGGAGAGCAATGCTCAGATAACCTGGGTTGGCTGTCTCTCTCTTATATGCAGATGAACGCCGTATGACGTTAGTCCGCCTATTATGCAGCGCGTCACTCTCACCGTACAATACCGGGTTATCCGAACGCGCTCTTATGCTTCTCCCGTTTGAATTTAATAGCACTAAAGTGCCATGTAAGCATAACTTTGTAGGTTAGGCTAGCCCTAACCTTAAGCTGTGAGATCAGATAATACCTGGTTCGAAAATACGATAGATAACTTATTCTACTCAGTTTTACTTATGTCGAAGTAATCTTCACAACAAAAAACACTTGTATTGGCCGCTATTTATTTCATTTGGATTTCTACGAGCCAACCACTTTCTTCGCAGTTTCAAATCTTGCGGAACAGCTACAGATAGTTTATCCGGAGTTTTTCTTGAAGTATTTCTGCATTGTGGATTTATACACCATTTATAACCCATTTTTATGTAGAAATTGTGAAAACAACATATCATACAACACAATTACCAAACGGCGACGATGCCGATGCTGACAGACCATATAGGCCGATTTGACGTCTACTATCGGTTGACGTCACACAACAGAAAGTATCCTTTTGGCGGGACTTTTTGTGATTCAATTTTTAACGCTGATTTTTATGAAATATTGAGGAAATAAATACGAAAAATAATGCATTTACAATGTAGAGTGAAGGAATCAACACACTAAGGTGGTTTTCCAATAATAGTCAAATACATTGTCATGAAAGTATCAGTGGCTACTGGTCTATAAGTCCTGTAATAACATTTCGTGACTCAATGGAGTTGCTCTGGAGAAGACGTCTTCTCGATTGAGAAAGAAAACTTGTCATAAATTTGAGTTAACCTCTGACAAGTTCAAAGGTCTAAAGTATAAACAGAATACAAAATCAAGCAGACGCCACTAACAATTTTGGAAATTGTGTTAGTCTGGATACGACGGTATCGTAGCTGCCCTGTCTAACTTATCCGAAGTTGCCTGAATAAAATAAACGACGGCGGGCGGTCTTTCTATTAACTTTTGACAAAGTGAGCGGCACCTTGCGCATAAATTTAGTCGGCGAGACGAGCAAAATTCGTTACCACCACCGGGTTATTAAAACTGATGGTGTTGTGAGCGAAAAGTTGCCGTAATCAGTATCGCGCATGTTTCCTTCGTGTTATCAACGTGACTTTCACCTCACGAGTAAATTTCCTACTTTAAATTTGGCGTCCCTGGAAAACTGGTTACGTTATAACAAACTTATTCTGAAATGATTGAACATCAAGCGTCGATGTGTTCTTCAAAATTGTAACGCTCAATAACGTATTATATTGTTAAAAATCTGATGTGGCCAGGCACATGACTTTATCATACTATACAGCACTGACAAACGCTGATGATCTGACAATACTGTCAATAGAACCAATAGAATCTGTTAAATCCTGGCGAACTAGTTGTAATGCAGATACGAGCGATCTCGATCAAATAGAATCTTTTGATGTGTGTAGTCGGGTTAGCGCTGGTTCGAATAAAAACTGCTAACGCTTCACTAAACTATTTATTGTATGTACATAATGCACAGAGCGACCATCAGAGTCAACTGCTATGCATGACTTTCAAAGTTAAAGTTTGCCCATGCAACTATTAATTTTACCAAAAAGTATCATAGACATAAATTATAGAGTTTTACACTGCTTGTGATTATTTAAAAATACTCAAAAATACTTGTTGTGTTCTTTAATTAACATCAAGAAATGCGTATTGTTGCCACCCCAAGCTTTGTGGGATGCCCTAGCATATAACGCAGAATTTTACTTCAAACAACTGTTACTAAACAGTTATTTGTATAGTCGCAATGGTTGTAAAGAAAACATATTTGTTGTTACGGACATTGTAATATTAAATAATAACACCATAATTAAAATCATCTTTCTAAACGAATATTTTCTAGCGAAAGTAAACAATTTGACACACCCGGTCCAAAATATTCGAAAAACGCCTCTTTCGACAAGACCGGCTTTTCAACAAATGCAATGCGTGCTGCGTACCCCCACCCCACCATGCCGCGTTATCCCAGATCAGTGTCGCGTCGGAGACGGTCGTGTTGCCTGTGTTTACAATAATACTTTTCAAAATAGCGCTTAATTATTGCACGAACTTAATCAAAAAATGTTACCAGTGCCTCTGTTGGACCGCCTAGCAACGATGGGTGATGAAGTGCGGCAATATTCGTTTAAAGGTGGGTTTATTTTTGCGTATAATTAACCGCAGTTGCAAAAATCTCAAAATTCCGTATTGCAATGTTTGTATTGTGGACGCTAGGCGTATTAGGGGTACCGCTATGTCTATAAATGTGATTTCTCGCTCTTATATTCTGCGTGTTTGAGATTTTTACGAGGGGATTTTGTTTATTAGCAGCTATTTGCGCATTTACGTGAAACATAGTTGATTTATCAGAAAATATTTGTGCCGGTTAACCTAACCTCTGCGTATTTCGCAATATGTTGCAACAAGAACCTCATGTGTAACTTTGCTACTTTTTCGTATGTATTTTACCCTGTCTACAATTTGCTCCTGCAGCTAAACTATTATTTTTACAACCAAATGTCATAGACATAAATTACACTGGCCAACAAAAAAAAATTGCCGGACAAATGACAATTGATTCGGATAGAGTTTTTTCTCAGGAATCCGAATCTGAACGCAGAAATACTGAATTGGCTCTAGTTTTTTCGAAAAACAGTGTTAAATGTGCAAAAAAGACGCTTTTTTGCTACTTTTGCAGACATGCCAAACAATAACGTAATGTAGTAGAAGTTTGTAATTAGGATCAAATAATACTTTGAACCTTCTGCTTTAAGAATATATAGCGCGAAATGGGATGGCATAAACTTTGAACATTTTACACCACTTTTTTTATGAGGAGCACGCCAATTGCAGCACCGCACGGAGCACACTGATTGTTCCTTTATTTATACATTGCACTGGTCAAATAAAAAGTTGCCGCAAAAATGAAAACTGATTTCGATAGGATTTTACCCGTGGAATCCGAATCTGATAAGAGAAATAGTGAGTTGGCTCCAGTTTTAGTGCAAGACAGCGTTAAATTTGCAAAAAACGTGTTTTTTACTTCTTGAAATTCCTAAACACATGCAAAACAATAACTCGACGTTATAGAAGTTTCTGTGTTGGTCAAATAAAACTTTGAAGCTACTGCTTTTTGATAATGTAAACTGGTGTAAAACTGGTCACGTGGTGTAAACTGCAGTTTTGGCTCGCATTTTAATAGGAGCGCGTGTCAATTGAAACGTTGCACACTTTTCCTAACGGCAGAGGCGGACACTGCTGTCTTCGTTTAGTATTCGTATTAGATTTAAATATAGGGTGATTTTATGTTGTTGATTCCGAATTTGATAACAGTTTTAGAACATTTGCTTTAATTTTAGACATGAATTTTAGACAGAAAGCATGAAAAGAGAATAGAACTTTTTTTACAAATTTATTTCTATTTACAAATACCTAATTCAAACACACTATTATGATATTTACTTAAGATTTAGAAAAACTCCGCTTGTAAGATCTTCTTCTGTGTTCTTTAGAACAGTCACGTTGGAGGTTCCAACAATAGTCCGCCATCATGTGCACATCCCATCTGCCTTGATATCTTTCCTCCATGACCTTTATATCCTGAAGAAACCGTTCCCCTTGTTCCTCACTCCTTGTCCTATTGGAATGGATGCATACCGATTTCCATTGTGCAATAAAACACATTTTAAGCTTCTTGTAGAGCTGTCAATAAAGAGCCGCCAGTCTTCTGGTCGATATTCCAGCACACCCATGTTTAACAGAAGTCCTGCGACATCATGACAATAAACAAACTCTTCATTTTCACTAAAATATGGTAGAATTTCCAGCTCCCTTGTTCTGAAAGCTGTTATTTTAACTTCTCGGTGTAGACATTTCTTTACTTTTAATCTGGATGCTAAAATTTCAGCGTCTTCTTTTGACAGCCTTAGATCTCGCACCAAATCATTTAACTCATTCTGAGAAAATTTTTCTGGAGTCTCATCTTCGCTTTCGCTGCCCGAATAAATCGTACTCTCTGCGTTAGGGAATACTTCGTCATCTGACCATGGATACTCTCGCTGTGACATAACAATTGGTACTTGTGGTATTGGCATGTCTTCTCTGTGGGGCATGGGACGCTTAGCTGACTCCAAAATAGGATATTCCCAAGTACGTTTCTTGCTTCCATTAAAGCCTTTCACATCCACAGCGCAAAAATAACAATCATCATGGTGATTTCTCGGTTCTGACCACATCATAGGAAAGCCAATGTTTATATGTCGCCTGTTTCCCTTAGTCCATTGTCGCAGCGACTCCACACACACTTTGCAAACCTTGTGGGGAACCCAGTACTTATCCTGTTTGCTAATTGCAATACCAAAATAAGCAAAATATGCTTCTTGCACAAATTCAGTAATGTTTTTTCTATACTTTTTCAAAGTATATACCCCACAAATAAAGCAGAATACATCTGGATTGTTAACGCAGGCTTCTCTTGACGAATTCATATTTATGCGAAACTTTAAGGCAACAGAACTTGAACTACACAAAAGTGAAGAATCACGTTTTTCTTCCACAAACCAAGCGGATTGGAAAGCATATGCTAGGAGTTCCAGGAGCGTAAGTTATATATGGCCAACATATACAAACAAGTAGCTAAATAACTACTTAATAAGTAGTTATTAAGTATGTATAAATGGGCAACCAAAGGCTGCTTATTTTTGTTAAGTAAAAGGTTGTTTTCGGTAAAAATGTTAAAACTTGCTTAATCCGTTCTTAATTAGCTACTAACAGAAAATTCACATTAATTTTCAATTACTAGTGGGATAGGTGAATAAAACCTAGACAATAGTAGTAACTATATTTGTCCAGGTAATATATTATCCTGTTATCTTTATAAATCAGTTAATTTTCAATTACTAGTGGGATAGGTGAATAAAACCTAGACAATAGTAGTAACAATATTTGTCCAGGTAATATATTATCCTGTTATCTTTATAAATCAGTTATTAAGTATTTGTTGGCAAAATATACTATAAAAAGATTTACCTACTATATATTACACTGACCCTATAAATCGTTAGGGGTATTTTATTCTGAAACTTGTAAACCAAGGGATATTAATTAATTTACCTTATTGTTGTAGCGTTTTGCATTTTTCACACTACCTCTCAAAAAAAAAAAAAACTGTAGCCAATTCATTATTTCTGGTTTCAGATTCGGATTCCATGGGAAAAATCCTATCGAAATTAGTTGTCATTTTTCCGACAACTTTTTATTTGGCCACAGCAATTTATAAATAAAGAAACAAGCAGTGCGCTCCGTACGATACGGTGCCGTAATTGGCGCGCGCTGCTATAAAAAGGTGGTGTGAAAAGTTCAAACTTTATGTCATCCGATTTCTCGCCATATGCTCTTAAAGGAAAAGGTTCAAAGTTTAATTTGATCCTACTTACAAACTTCTACTACATTACGTTATTGTTTGGCATGTCTGCAAAAGTAGCGAAAAAGCGTATTTTTTGCACCTTTAACACTGTTTTTTGAAAAAACTGGAGCCAATTCAGTATTTCTGTGTTCAGATTCGGATTCCTGAGAAAAAACTCTATGCGAATCAGTTGTCATTTGTCCGGCAATTGGAAGTCGGTCAAATTTTGTTGGCCAGTGTTATAGAAAATTTCCTCTACTTTAATTTATTATTTAACTATTTTGACGAAATTATAGAAATAAGTTTGGTCATGAAACTTCTAAATATGAAGTTTCGTCCCGATACCTTTAGTAGCTTCTCCGGAATCGTCGCCACAAAAAACCGGTACACACACACACACATACACACACACACACAGACATTTTTTTGTACCTTGGTCAAATATGTTCAGGGGACCCAAAACGACATATTTCCGCTAAAATCTCAAGAAATTTTTCGGCACGATTACAATACTTTATCATACTGAGTATGATAAAGTAAAAACCTCTGTAAGCTCAATTTTATAAAGAGTCCCACGTTTTGTAGAGGACGAAATCTCGTAAAATGAAACAACGCAGATGGAGGGCCAAGATACTGAAAATTGCGCAGCATATATCAAAGTGTTTACTTATTTTAAACAAAGTAAACTTCTATCGCGCTACATTCAGATGAACCAACGCTTGCTAGAGATGTTATTTTACGGCTGAATTTCAAATGTCGAGGTTGCAGCAACAAAAACACGCTCGACGCTGGCTGGTGCATACCTTCTGTTGTAATAGGCATCAATTTGTTGACATATACAAATATATTTCTGCTAAAATGCACCATGGTTGACCGCAGGCAAACTCCAATTCTACACAACGGACTGACAATGAGTTACAGTTATGATTTTGTTTTCCAATATGTCCACTATCCAAACAATGCAATGATTATACATCTCTAATTAGTAATTTGGTTGTTGTGTTTGCTGTATGTTTTGTGCCCACTGAACGAACTCAGTTTACTGTGAACAACTGAGACAGAAACACAATATAATGGCCATTTGATCCTTTCCGGTGGGGACAATTGGTTCTCAAGGATCACGTTGCCTTAGGCTTGAAGGCGCCAAATTCTTTTCAATTTGGATATAAATGGAATGCCCTATATTCCTGTATATTTTGGATAATAATATTTTTAATTCTTTGTAAAATTTTAGTGTATAATCTACTAAGGCAATAGGGTAGGTCTGGGCAAATTTTAACATGTGGCACATTTAGATAATTGCAATTTCTCACTCCATTTAGCGATGTGAAATCACTTTGTTGCATAATAGCAATGACTTCACAATCAGAAAGGAGTCTTCACTAACCTATATGATAAGCATCAACTATTCCTGTCGAAAGGTTCTATTTTATGACCAGTTTTATTTGGTCAATAGTATTATAAACGCCATACCGGCTGTCACACTATGCTTGGCAACCGTGCAGTATATTGTGTAGTGTAACGTCATCACTTTGACGCACATCCATACCCAACGTTGGGTATGCGTAACAATAATAAGCACACATGCAAACTGTGTTAAATTTAACTGTCTAAAAATGTTTCTCTGTCAAATTTTACCGAATTCTAGTCCTAGTCCTAACCTCTTTAAATACCCTAAAGATTACTCTTGTATAGGGTTGCTATATTTTATTGTGGCACTGTAGGGGCATTAGTGACCGGGGAATATATCTACAGTGAGATTTTCCCTGGTCAAGCTAATATTTCCTTTATTATTAAATATAAAAGAAAAATTCAAGAATCAATAATACACCCAATAATGCTTAATAATATAATTGCGATTAAAATGGTTGACAGACGGACGGACATTGTGGCAAACTCAATATACCCTCACTACAGTAAATGTGGGGGTTATAAAAATTCAAAAAAGACGATAGAAAGAATATAGTACAAAGGCTGTCTTTCCGTAGAATTTGCAACTGTAGATAGAAATTATGAATTATTAAGTATAGTTTTTGAGAAAAACAGTGCAAAAATGTATAAACCCGTTTATTAGCATGGTAGTGTCAATTCCCCTATTCTTCATATTCTGATTCAGTTATTAATTGTTGTATGCATTGCACATTGTATATTAAAATGAGTAAACGTATAAATATATTTTTTTTCTAATTAACTATGTAACTGATTTAATATAAAGCTTGTAATAATAAGTTTGACATCCGGTACCAACACCCAATATCATTTTAACAAAACAGCAAAATGTTCGTAAAATATGCCGCTTGAAAAAAAGAGAATCAGCTTAAATTACAGGGATACACTGTTAAGTTTAACACCGTTCCATCTTTTTTAATTTTTTTATTTTGTTTTTAGTGGGACACAACATTACCTTGTTCAGAATTTTCCAAAACATTTAAATCCAATGTTTTATGAAAATTAGATAATAACAATAACTAGTAAAAACTTCCAGTAGAAGTATCCCTAAATAATTTCTCTTTTCTAATTTATTTTAATATCCCAGAACTTTTAATAAGACTACTTCTTACATTCTTATGTTCAATTTAAAAAACCAACAAAAGTAAAAGTTACACATGTTACACGTACGTAAAGGTGTAAAACCTCAGACAGTATTTCTACTCGATAGGTATTTGTAACCATTTTTCATAAAATGCATCATTTTAGTTATCAGCAATCAATTAAAACTGCTGAAGTTTGAAACTCATTTTTTCCCACATACATACACACATTTATATTAATTTGCTGTTGAACATTTAATTAACATTAAATTTAATTTTTCTATTTTGTTGTTCTGCTATTTTTTAACCGTTTAGTTAAAACAAAAGTTTATGAGTTTTGATTAATTGCTGCTAACTAAAAAATGATGCATTGTATAAAAAATGATTCTTACAAAAAATTCATGGAATTAATCTTAATTATAAAATGTATGTGTTCTATTAGAAAACGGAAAGGTTGCCAGTTTCCATAATAAAATAAGCACTGTGTATATTAAAAATATATTTCGACGATAGCTTGTTTAAAATCAAACAACTTATGCTTGATTTTTTGAAGATGTTTACGGTTGGTCAATTATTTAGGTGCTCCGGATATTTTGACCAACCCTGTATACTGGTATGTAACAACGATATTATCAATCAATAACTTAGTAATTGCCCTATGTAGATCGCAGTCGTAATTTGCATCAAAGAACTGTACCAAAACGATACAATAGATTCAGACATCATAGAAAAATAAGACTGGAATGACTTGGAACTGATAAGATTTGAAAGAGATAAATAATATATTCTTTAGTTTTAATTAATTATTGATTTAATATTGTTATTAATATTAATTTTAGTAGTCTTATAATACGGATGGTTAATTTATTGATATGCTTTTGCATTTCTTCAATAATACAGAAATAAATATCATTATCTGGTATATTTTCCATTTTAAATGACAAATTATAGTAATGGGGACGTCACAAATAGAGAAAAAAATACTGCCAGATATTTAATTTAATATCAATGTAAACTATTTGTTCTTCACCGCACGTGTTTGATGTCATAAATCAAACCCCTGGCGTAAATAATACCTTCGGGTACACACAAAAACTGCTATGCGCCTCGTCAACAATCCAGTTTGAATGGATCGATACGAGAGCGCACAACTGACGCGAGTCGCTCGGCGAACGCGTGATTTTGCATCCGTAGAGACTTCTAGCATTCGAATGTTAGCGAATTTTGGCGAGTGTGACATCCACACTCTCCCGATTCGCGGTCTCTCGCTATGTCTCGCGAGAGTCTGGAAGAGCTATGAAACGACTGGTTTATGGAAGCCACGTATCATAAATTGTAAATTTATTAACCTGAACTCAATACACGCTTTAGAAACTTTACGACTTATAAAGTATTTTAATCAAACCGGATCCCTCTCTGTTCGTGTTTCGGGTGCATCATTTCCAATGCGACTGAAATGCCCGGGCGACATCTTCCGTTATAGTTTCTGCGGGGCGGCCGCATAATCCCGAGGGAGCAAACTGCGCCACGGTCCGCTTGTTTACCGAAACTTCATACGTTTCCACATACACTCAAAACAAGAATAGAGCAGCAAAACTGCAAGTTACTTCTCGGCGCGTGCGAAGCAACTGCACGAAACTGGAGACATTACTTATTTAGGGTGTTGGGGGTGGGTTTTGTTTAAAATGGAATTAAATGTGGGGATAATGGAATGAGATGCAGTTCGTATGGGGGTTGCCATGGTGTTCGAACACATGAATGTCCGTCGTCAGAACTAAAGCGCACGTTATTTTCCTCACACTAGTTCCTATAACTGGCCGTTAGGGTGTTGTAAGGTTTGCACTCCCCAAGAACGTGCACCAAGTGCAGATGATCTCAGGGAGGGATGCTCATATATGTAAGATGCCAATGGGAGCCTGGGGGTACTTCCATCTAATAACTTGTCGTTACTCGACACTGCAGATGTGCTCCTCTTTTCGTTCTTATCTGTGGCCTAACGATAGTTTTATTCTCGCATTATCGTCGTCGTCAAACTCAAGCAGTGTTACTGTTCCTTATTACTTCCTAACTAGCAAAATGTACGTAGGTCTTTGCTAAACTGTAGTTTTAGTTTTATTAGCAAGCCTGAGATTCACTTGTGCTAGCCACCGTGTGGCAAAATATCTAGGTACATCTTTCTGAGACGGTTGTTAATTCGACTCTTACCCATACCTAAGGTGACCAGACGTCCCGGTTTTGGCGGGACAGTCCCGACTTTTAACATTTTGTCCCGCGTCCCGCGGAGTTTTAAAATAGTCCCGCTTTTTAGGAAATATTGTTTTACTGAATTTTTACAGAATTACTAAAAAAAAAGTCAAAAACTTTTTTCAAATCGTTCATTAATATTTTTATAATTTGAAAACAATGTTGTGGGGTCGCCACAGGTTTTCCAAATTAGTATTTTTTACAAAAAAATATGAATTACCCATTCTGTCTAATGGTGGAATTTGATATATTTGTACGTTTATGAATAATATTTGTTATGTGCATAAGGAATTTATGGATGTTTGTACTTTTTTGACAAAATTGAATTGATATAGATAACCAACCTTACTGGACTTTTGTATTCTTTGACCAATTTCCACTATTTTTCAGAACATGTAAAGTAAACTTACCTACCTTTGAAAGATAAAGAAAATAATGTTCCAGCTTATTAAAAAAAAATGGTGTTTTTCGACTAAGTTTGAGACATCCTGTGCGGTAACTAAGGAAGTAGTTCTCTCGCATGTTCTCAAGTGCTCAGTTACAAAAACCATATCAATTCTCAACATCTTATTTTGTAATTCATCCCAAATCTGAATTTTTGTAGGAGATACACATTTGTAAGTAAAATATTGCATTCTTTTTGGATCAGAAACACTGGCAAATCTGGCAGGCTGACTATGCTGCAAGGATCAAAGCCGAACTTTGAAACGTATCATTTAGATTCCATGTCGACTTGCTGTTATTTCAACAAGTGCTGTTATTTCATCACACATTATTAAAGTATCACATACACGTTGAGTTTTGCTTAGTATAAATTAGTTTTTTATCCATCTGTTTATCTGTAAATTTCTGGTCATTATCTTTAAATTAATTCGTTGTTGGTACTAAAAACAATAGTAAAAACACTTTTAATCAAGTAACATTCGCTGCAAGGTTGAACAGCATTTTAAATTGCAACGGTTCACTTTAAATTATGTATCTTCTAAAAAATGCATACCTATATGGGAATGAACTAAAAACAAAATGTTGAGAATTTCGATCAGATCAAAACTATCCTTATAGTTTACTCGGTGTAATCGGATGTGAAATATGAATAAAAAATTATGAAAGTCGTCAAAGATTACAAAAGCTACTTAACATCAAAGTTTAACAAAATAGGCATTCCTTTAATATAGGCTGGTAAGTTGCTCGCAAAAACGTACTCCTAAATTTGGAATATTTTGTTGTATTGTACAGGGTCGTTAGATTAGAACATTTGTTTGGTATCTTCTTTGACCGTAAGATTTGTTTTATTAACCATAAGAATGTAATTAATCTTTCTTAGTCTTCTTAACATTATTTATTGGTTGATGAAAAAATATTTATTTCGTGCAAAAGGCATATATACAGTTAATATTTACAATTGCAAACGATAACGACACTTTTTCTTGTACCAAACTATAAAATATTTATTTATTTTAAATGCGTATAGCAAAACAATTAATCACTAATAATGCAAATAATATCGAGTACCTATGCAGTGAAGTACATATATTTTGTTTAAACAAGTATGTTTTGATCAAAAGTACAAAAATTTAAAGGAATATGTGATAATGTGAAAAAAATCTGTATAAAAAACTATAGTTTTTGTGTTACATTTGTCGTTTTGCAAAGACGAATGCTGCTCTTGACAAGAATGAGTGCAATTCATTCAAATGCAAAGTCCATTCAAATATCTACGTCGACCCTCTTCTGGAATCCTTTTTCAATTTTGGTATAACTTAGAAATGTGTTGGATCAGTTTGATCATCTACATACAAATGTGAGTAGTAAATCTTTTGACAGTATTCCACACTACAAGGAAATTTTTTGTTCATAATTGTGTCGATTTGCATGAAGTTGATTTTATATCGATTAAATTTTGATGGAGTTTATTGTTATTACAATAGGGTATTTGACTGTATTGAAAATATGGCTTGTATTATAGTCATTCTAATAGATTACAGATAATACCTGGTTCGAAAATACGATAGATAACTTATTCTAGTCAGTTCTACTTATGTCGAAGTAATCTTCACAACAAAAAATACTTGTATTGGCCGCTATTTATTTCATTTGGATTTCTACGAGCCAATCACTTTCTTCGCAGTTTCAAATCTTGCGGAACAGCTACAAATAGTTTATCCGGAGTTTTCCTGGACGTATTTCTGCATTGTGGATTTATACACCATTTATAACCCATTTTTTATGTAGAAATTGTGAAAACAACACATCATACAACACAATTACCAAACGGCGACGATGCCGATGCTGACAGACCATATGGGCCGATTTGACATCTACTATCAGGTGACGTCACACAACAGAAAGTATCGTTTTGGCGGGACTTTTTGTGATTCAGTTTTTAACGCTGATTTTTATGAAATATTGAGGAAATAATTACGAAAAATAATGCATTTACAATGTAGAGGGAATTAACACACTAAGATGGTTTTCCAATAATAATCAAATACCCTATTGCTATATCAAATATCCAAAACATAATAATACGTACGCGATGACTTTTGAAAGTTTTTTCGTCAAATAGCCATAATTAATCTGAACCTAACTTTTGAATAAAACTAGTCCGGACTTGTATGATTAATAACATTAATTAGAAAAGTTTTGTTGAAATCATAAATTATCGAACGCTGTACCTAAGTTTTTTTGCCAATTACTACCCTGCAAAGTGGACTTACTAGGATTACACTTTGCCACGAGAAAAATCATACGAACTTTTACGTCCATTTCAGCACACATGCAACGAACGTATTCCCAGAAGACTTGAAAAATTACTTGGGTAATTTAAGTTCATTTTCCGAACTGTTCGCAGTTCTTTCAACCCGACCCGAGCAGCCTAACAATACGTCGAAGTTCGAAGATGGTAAATCTCTGTCACGACGTGCTCGAACTGTAAAGTTCTGGTGGTCGCTTACGAACGCGAGATAAGAATGCCAGCAGCGCCTGTTCCTCCTCGCATTTTTTACCCGAGTTCCTTCAGGAAACCTGTCGAACTCAATACTTGCTGAAGGTGGCGGCGAGAGAACCAACCAGCAAGAAACAAACGGCAGACCACAGAAGATTCTCACTACGTGCGCCGCAGAAATCCAGCAAATTTCCCGACACGTAACGTAATGAGATTGCGGAGATATTGTACTGAAAGTAGGAGCAAAGCAATGTGACTTGCCTTTTCCCAACGTAGATTCTAACTGATGGAATGCGAACTCGTGCTTCGCAGTGTTATATCAAAGACGCTTTGTCGCCTTCCCAGAATGCAATAAAAATTTAAAGCAAAACGACTATTACTACCATTCCTACTAAGCTTTTTCCGTACATCTTAGACTTTTAAGAACGTGTTGTCCTCACAAACATAAAGAAATATTACTGGAGTAATACAGAACACACAACGGTCTTGTATTTCAAAGAAATCCACCGTTATTACAAACTTCATGTAAAAGCCAACGTCCATAGTAGGTATGGCGGCAGCATGGACGGCCTTGAAACAATCTCCAGCCAAAGGCCACGCGGAAAATGATTTCTAGAAACCAAGCACACACAGAAAAGAGATGGCGCACTCTCCCTTATACATATACCTAGTTTACACATCACTGCGCACCTCTGGAGCTACCGTTCCCATGTGTTTTCCACCTGACCGCGTTAGGATACATTTCCAGATCCTACTGATGTCAGTCCCGTCCTCACGACTGATGTTGTAATGCTACCTCCTGACTCAGCCCGAATAAATCGGCGAAAATTCGACGAGGCTGGGTGAGACATAGCGGTCAAAGAAGGCCATCCACATTCTCGGCGCTTGGCTCGTGCATTCTCTGTTCATCTGCTGGTGACTTAGAATGGACGTCGCTGAAGTAGCCGCTGGTTCAGCGTATAGTGTGTGTGCATACTTCCATTGAAATTGTGGTTATTATTAATTAATAATTAATTGAATAACGTAAATAAAAATTTAATATAATATATAATAAATATTTGAAAAATTTCTTAAATGCTATTGATTTATTTTGAGCATTTATATTAGACCATATAAGACATAGTAATACGATTTTCCATAAAACAAAATTAAATAATTGCATAATTATTATTTTGTACTGTATATTTTTAATTTTTTAATTCTAAGATTATTTCTAAGAATTTTTTGTAGCAACCATTTTTCATAAAATGCATCATTTTTAGTTATCAGCAATTAATTAAAACTGCTGAACTTTAAAACTGATTTTTTTCCCACATACATACACACATTTATTTTAATTTGCTGTTTGAACATTTAATTAACATTTAATTTTATTTTTCTATTTTGTTGTTCTGCTATTTTTTATCCGTTTAGTTGAAACAAAAGTTTATGAGTTTTGATTAATTGCTTATAACTACAAAAATGATGCATTGTATAAAAGATGACAAAAAATTCATGGATTTAATCTTAATTATGAAATATAGAAAAATGAAAGGCCTCTTTTCTTTGCAAAGTAAAATTTAATTTACTATACTAGTTTCGACATTTCTGTCATCTTCAGTAGCATAATACTAAAACCAAAAGATAAGATAGCGAGAACAAGTTAATTAATTAAGTAGAAAAACTTACGTCAAACGGTAAAAACAAACGTCAGGAAGTAGGAGGAAAATATTAACAGCTTTGAGAACATAGGAAACATTCGAGTAAAACAATCTCTGTGATAGCACGATCCGCCCAGCACGTGGTAAAGATCTGTTAATAAAACACGCGGTTACAAAACGCATTAAATGAATCAGAAACAACTTACGTACGAGAACGACAGCAATGACAAGAGCAACGATAACAACGCGAACAAACGAAAACACTACAATGCGTCTCACAATTAATATAATAAACGTACATAAATATATGTGTGAATAGGAGCAGAAACCTGAGAGCAGGTTTGCATGTCAGTTAGACGTAGAAAGGCAACAACAAAATGTAGCGATACAAGACGGCTATGAACGGCTACAAACAGCGCATGTGCAAATAGCATGAATAGAATAATCGAAAAATAGACTTACACCACAGTAGAAATGAATAACAAGCAATATAAATGTAAATGATTCGACTAAGAAAAGATGACGAAGGCGAGGTATCAAATCATCAAAGATAAGTAAAAAGAGGCTTATAAGTAAACGTAGTTTGGTCGTTCAGTAGAGTGGTGTGGGGAGATTTGCCGTGACGTAATATCTGTAATTGCTCAAGGAGATCCAAGCGGTAGCCCTTTTGACATTTATGGAGTAGTTTAGCACCGCTATAATTGATGTTATGACCAGTTTGAATTTTGTGTTGGTATAAGTTGGATGTAGTTTGACTATTGTGCTCCTTGACTCGCCTCGCCAACGATCTACCAGTCTGACCGACATAAACAGCATCGCAGTTTTGACATGGCACGGAGTAGACACCGCTCTCACAAAGGGTTGGTCTATTTAGTTTGCGCTGATTTGACAATAAATTGATAAGTTGAGTGTTTGATTTAAAGGCCGGTAAAATGTGGAAAGGTTTAAGCAATTTGGAAAGTTTAACATTAGATAGGCTGTAAGAAAATGGTTTGTAGGTAGGGTTTGGTTGAACACTGGTTTCCCTGACGTAGAGAGGATCTAACTTAATATTGACATGATGAAATAATTTGTTAATAACTTTAATAGGAAAATTGTTGGACAATGCAAGGTCTTTTATAAATTTTATTTCGGTAGGTTTGTTGTTATAGGATATAGGATACGAAAGAGCTCTTTTGAAGTAAAAACTGAGTGAAGCAAGACGGTGGGATAAGGAGTGGAATGAGTCATAGGGAATGATTGTGGTAATTGAAGTTGGCTTTCTGTAAATGTCAAACTCAAAATGGTTGTCACGTCGGAGAACGGTCACGTCGAGAAAATTTAATTTGTTGCTAGATTCGGTTTCGATGGTAAAGTTAAGCTTAGGGTGAATATTATTGATGTAAGCTAACATGTCTTGAAGTTCAGAATGACTTCCTTTCCATATACAAAAGACATCATCGACATAACGAAACCATCCACCATTAATTATGAAATGTAAATGTATGTGTTCTATTAGAAAACGGAAAGGTTGCCGTTTCCATAATAAAATAAGCACTGTGTATACTAAAAATATATTTAGACGATAGCTTGTTTAAAATCAAACAACTTATGTTTGATTTTTTTAAGATGGTTACGGTTGGTCAATTATTTAGGTGCTCCGGATATTTTGACCAACCCTCTATACTGGTATGTAACAACGATATTATCAATCAATAACTTAGTAATTGCCCTATGTAGATCGCAGTCGTAATTTGCATCAAAGAACTGTACCAAAACGTTACAATAGATTCAGAATCCACACTAAATAATTTATTCCATTCGTTACCTACATTTCGGGTTGCATTGATGCTCGAAGAGCCCCTTCACCGCACGTGTTTGATGTCATAAATCAGACCCCTGTCGTAAATAATACCTTCGGGTACACACAAAAACTGCTACGCGCCTCGTCAACAATCCAGTTTGAATGGATCGATACGAGAGCGCACAACTGAGGCGAGTCGCTCGGCGAACGCGTGATTTTTATCCGACTATCTGCATCCGTAGAGACTTCTGGCATTCGAATGTTAGCGAATTTGGGCGAGTGTGGCATCCACACTCTCCCGATTCGCGGTATCTCGCTATGTCTCGCGAGATGGGAAAAAGAAAGTTGCATTGGTGTGTGTTTTTCTCTTAACAATTGATAACACAAGCTCGTCCGTGGAGGTTATCGTCACGGAAATCTCCACTTTTGAGCGCGATAGAGAGACGCCTTCGTACAAAAGGGATTTCAGGTTAAACTGAAGCGGGTTGACTGCCTGCGAGATATATGCATCATTCATGGTTCGGTCGAGAATAGTCGTCGCCTTTAGAAAACGGGCGCCCTGGCTATGCGTCATAATTTTCTTCATAAATTTACCACCCTCTTGCAGAGGCGCCAGAGAAAGCAACCGAAATATAGCGAACTCGTGGCGCAAAGAAATCTAAAAATCCCCGTCGACTGTGCATATACTTTTCTCACATTTTAAATCCCCACGAACAATATATTATTTTGTCGGAATCTGCATCGCAACAAAGACAAACATATAGGTGCTGGCCGTTCGCGTATTTGTATACAGGATGTTTCACTTGCAGTGTACTAAACACAAAGAAACAGGTACTTATTGATCAGCACAAAATTTGAGCAAGATTGCCAAATGTGAACATGCTCTCCATCGGAGCTGTCGATGTCGGCCAAAAAGTTGGCACCCAGTCACCCAGTCAGCTTGTTGGAAATACTCATAAATGATGTACGTATAGTTTTGATAGCATTACCATATAGATTAGTGGTCAGAATTGGATATCGAACTGATCGAAAACTCATTTAAGCGTATATAACATGACGTTGGTAGGACAGCGTTGTCAAATCTAAATTTGAAGTTGCGATTGCGCAGAAATTGCGACTGCAATACTTGAAAAATGAAGTGCTAATGCGACGTGATTAATGCCGCCGTAAAATCGGTAACAAAACAGCATTAACACTATACGACTGGAAGTCCATATACGGCCATTATATGACAGTGTGCTTAATGCCTAATCCCGGAGCTTTTCTGTCGAGTTTATTGCGCTAGGATTTTGCACGCTGTGTCTACGAGTAGAAGGGGTGAAAACAACTGCGTTAAACTTCATGGGAAATTACATTTGTACATAATACCGGGGGATAATGTTTGCTTTTCTAATGGAATAGTCGGAAAATTCTTAGCCTTGAAATTGAGCTCTATGACGCTCTATGTTAAGTCAATATTAAATGTGTGACAATGATCCCTGGCAGATTTATTCCCACAGAGATGTCACATTTGCATATAGGTAATTTATCTTTGGCACATTTATTTTGAAATTGCGCCTACATTTTTGTTAGACCCCCATTTTTGATAGCATACCTACAAAATATCATAAAACAACTATGTTAAATAATCGTCCCACTATATTATAAATGAATTAGAGTTCCATTATTTATACAGATGTATTATTTATACTAACTGTTTTAACATAATGAAATTTTGTTTCAGCAATAGTTTCATGCATGAAATATTAACAAAACCGTATTTCAAACGGTTCTAACCAGGAATAGAAAAAAGCGCAAAATGTCATTTCTACTCAACATAACCTCGATTTTTAAAACAGAATTTGTAGGAAACAGTATATATACCCTGATGGAAGTTCGGACACATACTGAACATATAGGAAATAATGATAAAAGCATTGATAACGTAATAATAGGCACCTCTATTTCTACCAAATAGCGAACACATTCTTAACGTTGATTTCCAGTAACATACGACGTCATTAAATGTGCTAATTTAAAATAATTTTTATATTTAATTATTATGCAACATTTATGCTGTTTTGTAACTGGTTGTTGGGAATTTTCTAGTTTCCATTAAAAAGGATTAAATACGAAATAACAAATAGAGTCATAGATACTGCATCTCCGACACATGTTGCGACCCCATTTTTACCAGATTTTTGCATCAAATGCTCGAATTCGTATTCAAACGAGTCTGTGCCTGCAATCTGTAGTTTGCACAAGATAACTCGGAAGACATCATGCGACGCGGATAGCCAACAAGCAAGGAACGTCGTTCTGTAATTATCGCTTTTCATCAAGAACGATTGTCAGTTCGTGAAAATGCAAGAAATAAGTCAACGAAAAGTGAGTCAACGATAAGTGACACTCTTCACCAATATCAACAAACATGGAATTTGGATCGCGAAAGATCCAATTTTCGTAAGAACAGGGAAACGACGTCTCCAAGCGGAAAATCTGCATGGACGCGTTGTCGTACGCTAACCATTGCTAGGTCGGGAAAATCGTCAAACACTATTGTTTCCAGTCTTCATTTGTCCAACTTCGCTGTGTTCGTGCCCACTGAAGTCGTTTCTGACGATTTCTCCGACGAAGCAATGGTTTTCGTACGGCAACGCGTCCATGCAGATATTCCGCTAGGAGACGTCGTTTCCCTGTGCTTACGAAAATTGGTCATTAATGATCGCGATTGACTTCAGAGGTGATTTTAGGTGCGGTCAATTTTCTGTTTCGCTTAAAAATTAGTTTTAATCGTTCTTCATCCGCTTGGGAAATTATTCCTGATAGTCCCGGCCGAACACGTCATAAACATTACATGTTTCTTTATATTGGTGAAGAGTGTCACTTATCGTTGACTCACTTATCGTTGACTTATTTCTTGCATTTTCACGTACTGACAATTGTTCCTGATGAAAAGCGATAATTACAGAACGCTGTTCCTTGCTTGTTGGCTTTCCGCGTCGCATGATGTCTTCCGCGTGACAGAGTTATCTTGTGCAAACTACAGATTGCAGGGACAGACTCGCTTGAACACGAATTCGAGCATTTCATGCAAAAATCTGGTAAAACTGGGTCGCAACATGTGTCTGAGATGCAGTATTTATGACTCTATTTGTTATTTCGTATTTAATCCTTTTTAATGGAAACTAGAAGATTCCCAATAACCAGTTACAAAACAGCATAAATGTTGCATAATATAAATGCATAATATAATTAAATATAAAACTTGTTGTCAAAATGATTAGCATACAATTAATGTTAATCGAACATTGTAATAACAGACCTAGTATTCTAATTAAGGCCCTTGATGTTTTTTCCCTCTAGCGTGGGACAACAACACTAAACAAGAAAATAAAATACTTCTAATGATTACCTACTATTGTGTGAGATATCCCGTATACTTCAACAAGTAATAATTTGTTGTACTCAGTGTTTATTTATGTTTTCCCAAAAAGCCGAATAAACATAAACAGCTTGTTGGCTGGCAGGCAAATGGACTGCCACTGATATTTCTTGAATGCACTTCGCATTTTTCTTCCGAATTCTAGTTACTTTTGCCGCCTCGGAGTCATTTGTCTTTTTCAGCTGTCATATGCAGACAACTCCATTAACAAAATTTTCCTGAAACATTTACTCGGCTCTCCGTCTACAGAGTTTAAATGGATTCCCAAGCTAATTTAAAGATTTTAATAGTAATTTTATAGCTCCTTTTCTGACTGATTTAAATTTGTCAATAAAAGTCGTTGTCAATAAAAAAGAAAGTTAAGTGACGTTAGGTATACTTCCTCTCTAGTAAACTTTAATTAACTTTGCCGAAGTTCTAGTGAGGAATTTCGATTAAGCAATAATAATTAATTGTAGGGTGGTTTTAATAAAAACTGCGGAAGAAATTCTATGCCGCCCTTTATTGTGGATCTCGGTTCTTAATTCCCCACGCCACCATCGTGCCCTTTATTAATTGGACAGGGCGATAATTTATTCTAATTGAAGCTATTTCCGTGGGTTTCTTAGAACCACCGACCTTAGTTATAAGATGAGGGGAGGGGACATGAATTAGGAAAATCAAATCAAAAGTTTGATTGGATTACCCAAGTTTTGCGATGTATTTACACGGTTATGGTAAGAAATGATTCAGCACAAATTTGATTAATATTTGTTATTTCTTCTGTTTCAGGTAAGCTGTATTTCAAAAACAAGAACTTTGAGTGAGTATAAAAAGTCGAGAATGAATGTTGTTATGGTATCCAGTGGCGGATTAAGGATAGTCGGGCCCCTAGGCAAATAATTTTTTGGGGGCCCCCACCCACAAAGTAAAATAAACGAATCAAAAAAGAACATGTTTTATATAACATCATGAACATCTTTGATATAATAACAGTTTATAACAGTTTAGCCATGATAAAAAACTCTTGGATCATTTCGTGTCGTTTTACAAATTTATTTTCCAAATTTTAGAATTTGCAAATTAAGTTAACCGATCTTTTGCCGAAATATATCTTGGTATGTTGAACAAGATTCATCTGGGAAAAGCTTCAATTTTATTTTACGACTCTTCAATTGTCCGTAGTTGTCAAACAGATCAAATGCACTCAAATCTTAATGGACTCCACTGGACTCCAAATGTCAATGTATAGTGAATGGGTGATATACAGGCGGGATGTACATTTTTAAATAAATTAAAAATTACAGCCACAACCTGGATTTGAACCAGGGACCTTTGTGTCGCAAGCACAATGCTCTCACCAACTGAGCTATTGAGGCCTATGACATATATGTTAGGGAAAATCGTCATATCAAGGAAAGGAAGTGGTAAACACTTCCTAACCTATCATGACACCTATCAAATGTCATCTACATGACGTAGGGTTCACACGAGAAATGTAACTTAAACTCAATTACTGAACGTAAAATAAAAGATTTCAGTTCTGATGTCTGGTTTTATTTGTTTTCTTGCGTACCGGTTTCGGGATTGCTCCCGTCTTCAGCGCAATCTACATAAAAACATGAAAACAATTAACAAAGATACATATTAAAAATTCTTAACCTACAAACCGTCTAGAGTACGTATAATTCATGACAAACGAGCTTTTTCATTGCTATGGTTCTTGCGTCGATTCCTATGGTGTTCCAGTGATAGGTGGCAATTACTGGTTGTAGAGAATCACAGAGATTATCACTAATTAGAAGAAATTTGTCGGAGCGAACAGCTGTGGCGTATAAAACAACCGCGTGCGATGGAGTAAGGCCGGGTTGGTCAGTTCGGTATCACTGATGTAGATGGCGTTGTTGCAGGGGGACATGTATAAAGTTTGAAAACATTCTGTTGTTGTTGAATTCCGTAATGTCATTAAGAATGTTGTTCGGGTCTATCGCTTTATGTCTGCGTATTTCCAGCTCTTCCACAATGTCCATTCTACGTGATTTATTCATTTGATGCATTAGCGTCATGTTGTCAATAGTTGTAGTATGACCTGTGTCCGTAAGATGTCGCCCCAGTGCAGAATTTTGTTTTCTGTTGATGTGTTCGTTAAATCTTATCCTCAAATTTCTACCAGTTTGGCCCAAATAAAAATTATCACAGTCATTGCATTTTATTTTGTATATTCCGCTCTTTTCCGTCCTGTCTATTTTGTGTTTGCAATTAACGAGAAAACTACTTATTTTGAAATTGGTTCTTAAAGCCGGTGTGATGTTGTACTTTTCTAATGATTTTCTGATAGGTGCTGACAAAGATCTATTATAATCAAGTATTACATATTTAGTTTTCATTTTTATATTGGGGTAGATCATGTTGTTGATGTTTGTTCTATGTATCTTGTTATAAACTGTCTGTAGATCTGTATTACCATAGCCATTGTCTTCAGCAATTTGCATTATGGTACGAATTTCTGAGGTAAAGTTACAGTCGTTTAAGGGGATATGAAGCGCTCTATTGAAGAGAAACCGAAGAGCTGCTTCCTTGTAGTTATGGGACGTGTAGCTGGATTTTGGGATTATAATATCTGTACTTGTGGGTTTACGATATATATTATAATTTAATTTTTCATTCTCTCTGTGCAAAGTGATATCCAAAAAATTCAGTTTGTTATTGTTCTCCCTCTCTATCGTGAAATTTAAGTCGTCAATGCTATTGAAAAGATTGTGTAACGCCACAAGTTTGGCATTACTGCCTTCATAAATAATGAGAATATCGTCAACATAACGGCAGTAGTGTTTAATGTCGGCTGTGAAATGGCTATTTTTTTCCGAAAAAATTTTTTCTTCTATATTGTTGATATAAAATTCAGCTATTAAGCCTGAGATTGATGATCCCATGGCTACCCCGTGGTTCATACGGTAGTAGTTATTGTTAAAAATAAAGAAATTTTGATCTGTGACAACTTCTAAGAGTTCCATTAGGTACTCTATATCTATGACGTCCAAGTAGTCGTGTTCTGTTAATTTGCTTAAAAGAAATTTCTTGATGATAGACAGTGTTTTTTTGATCGGTATGTTAGTGTATAAGTTCACGATGTCGAGGGAAATCAACTTAGAATTCTTGTTTAAGGTGAGATCTTTTGTGGAAGTTATCAGTTTCGAAGAGTTGTCGATGGAGTAGGTGGACTTAAATTTGAAAATGTTGTGGAGTATGTGCTGTAAAGCCTTTGAGATCTTCTCCACGGGGGTATTAATATTGGAAACAATAGGTCTTATGCTTTTGTCGGGCTTGTGGAGCTTTATTAGGCTGTATAGAATAGGACATATATTATTCATGTTTATCAGGTTGTAAGGTTTATAGTTAAATTTCTCTAATGTTGCCTGGGAATTTTTTATAGCATGTTTAACTGTTTTAATGAATTTCGGGAGTGGGTTGACTTTGAGCTCAGTTATGTCATTATTGTGGAAAAAGGACAAGGTCTTGGATATGTACATGTCTCTGTTCAAAAGTACCAAACCTGAATTTTTGTCTCCAAATGTGCAGATGACTTGTTCTTGGTTCATTCTTCTCTTGAAATTAGTTAGGGTTTTTATGGTGTGGTTCATGTCTGTGTGGTCCTGATGTTGAAGTTTCTTTTGTTTTAGAATAGATGTTATTTCTTCTCTTATCTGCGGAAAATCGGTGCATCTGTACAGCTGCGATTCGATATCAATGGAGGTGTTGATGTTGAACTTCTCAGTAGTTGAAGTGGTTGTCACAATATGTTTGTGGCCAATGTTCAATAACTGTGTTTCATTTCTGTCTAAAGTCATAGTGGAGAGGTTTGTGTATCGTGGAGCAAATGTCTTCTAATTAGTGATAATCTCTGTGATTCTCTACAACCAGTAATTGCCACCTATCACTGGAACACCATAGGAATCGACGCAAGAACCATAGCAATGAAAAAGCTCGTTTGTCATGAATTATACGTACTCTAGACGGTTTGTAGGTTAAGAATTTTTAATATGTATCTTTGTTAATTGTTTTCATGTTTTTATGTAGATTGCGCTGAAGACGGGAGCAATCCCGAAACCGGTACGCAAGAAAACAAATAAAACCAGACATCAGAACTGAAATCTTTTATTTTACGTTAACATTTTCTGATAAATATGGAGATATTCCTAGCCAATATGCAAAATGCGGAGTTATCCGTACTACTCCAAAATCTACGTAAATTCATGGAAAAGCGAGTCATCACCAGAGGCCACATTGATTTCCTGCACCAGGCATTAAATAACGGAGTCACCCCGAAGGCTTTTAAGATCAAGTTACCGAAGAATTTTAGACATAGAACCGAAGACCTAGAGAGACAACTTATTAAGAAACGTTTGAGAGAACACTACTCAGACGAAACTAAACACAGCACGAAGCTCAAGTATTTGCATAGACGCCTTGCCAAGATATTGCACCACATTGAACACGAATCTATTATGGAGAAATTTGACACTGAGATATACTACAAACTATCGGAGGGATGTGAAAAGAGAAGGAGAAAAATGAGGAGCCTTATAAGGGAGAAAGAAAGTAATAAACGACTGAGCAGACAAGACAATTCCAGTGACGCGAGACAGAGGACATTTGCTACTGACTTGAAAATAAAGAGAATCTCCACCGTTCACCCCTACACCACCATAGAATGCGACAAAGACTTCAGAGCGACATTTGCTCCACGATACACAAACCTCTCCACTATGACTTTAGACAGAAATGAAACACAGTTATTGAACATTGGCCACAAACATATTGTGACAACCACTTCAACTACTGAGAAGTTCAACATCAACACCTCCATTGATATCGAATCGCAGCTGTACAGATGCACCGATTTTCCGCAGATAAGAGAAGAAATAACATCTATTCTAAAACAAAAGAAACTTCAACATCAGGACCACACAGACATGAACCACACCATAAAAACCCTAACTAATTTCAAGAGAAGAATGAACCAAGAACAAGTCATCTGCACATTTGGAGACAAAAATTCAGGTTTGGTACTTTTGAACAGAGACATGTACATATCCAAGACCTTGTCCTTTTTCCACAATAATGACATAACTGAGCTCAAAGTCAACCCACTCCCGAAATTCATTAAAACAGTTAAACATGCTATAAAAAATTCCCAGGCAACATTAGAGAAATTTAACTATAAACCTTACAACCTGATAAACATGAATAATATATGTCCTATTCTATACAGCCTAATAAAGCTCCACAAGCCCGACAAAAGCATAAGACCTATTGTTTCCAATATTAATACCCCCGTGGAGAAGATCTCAAAGGCTTTACAGCACATACTCCACAACATTTTCAAATTTAAGTCCACCTACTCCATCGACAACTCTTCGAAACTGATAACTTCCACAAAAGATCTCACCTTAAACAAGAATTCTAAGTTGATTTCCCTCGACATCGTGAACTTATACACTAACATACCGATCAAAAAAACACTGTCTATCATCAAGAAATTTCTTTTAAGCAAATTAACAGAACACGACTACTTGGACGTCATAGATATAGAGTACCTAATGGAACTCTTAGAAGTTGTCACAGATCAAAATTTCTTTATTTTTAACAATAACTACTACCGTATGAACCACGGGGTAGCCATGGGATCATCAATCTCAGGCTTAATAGCTGAATTTTATATCAACAATATAGAAGAAAAAATTTTTTCGGAAAAAAATAGCCATTTCACAGCCGACATTAAACACTACTGCCGTTATGTTGACGATATTCTCATTATTTATGAAGGCAGTAATGCCAAACTTGTGGCGTTACACAATCTTTTCAATAGCATTGACGACTTAAATTTCACGATAGAGAGGGAGAACAATAACAAACTGAATTTTTTTGGATATCACTTTGCACAGAGAGAATGAAAAATTAAATTATAATATATATCGTAAACCCACAAGTACAGATATTATAATCCCAAAATCCAGCTACACGTCCCATAACTACAAGGAAGCAGCTCTTCGGTTTCTCTTCAATAGAGCGCTTCATATCCCCTTAAACGACTGTAACTTTACCTCAGAAATTCGTACCATAATGCAAATTGCTGAAGACAATGGCTATGGTAATACAGATCTACAGACAGTTTATAACAAGATACATAGAACAAACATCAACAACATGATCTACCCCAATATAAAAATGAAAACTAAATATGTAATACTTGATTATAATAGATCTTTGTCAGCACCTATCAGAAAATCATTAGAAAAGTACAACATCACACCGGCTTTAAGAACCAATTTCAAAATAAGTAGTTTTCTCGTTAATTGCAAACACAAAATAGACAGGACGGAAAAGAGCGGAATATACAAAATAAAATGCAATGACTGTGATAATTTTTATTTGGGCCAAACTGGTAGAAATTTGAGGATAAGATTTAACGAACACATCAACAGAAAACAAAATTCTGCACTGGGGCGACATCTTACGGACACAGGTCATACTACAACTATTGACAACATGACGCTAATGCATCAAATGAATAAATCACGTAGAATGGACATTGTGGAAGAGCTGGAAATACGCAGACATAAAGCGATAGACCCGAACAACATTCTTAATGACATTACGGAATTCAACAACAACAGAATGTTTTCAAACTTTATACATGTCCCCCTGCAACAACGCCATCTACATCAGTGATACCGAACTGACCAACCCGGCCTTACTCCATCGCACGCGGTTGTTTTATACGCCACAGCTGTTCGCTCCGACAAATTTCTTCTAATTAGTGATAATCTCTGTGATTCTCTACAACCAGTAATTGCCACCTATCACTGGAACACCATAGGAATCGACGCAAGAACCATAGCAATGAAAAAGCTCGTTTGTCATGAATTATACGTACTCTAGACGGTTTGTAGGTTAAGAATTTTTAATATGTATCTTTGTTAATTGTTTTCATGTTTTTATGTAGATTGCGCTGAAGACGGGAGCAATCCCGAAACCGGTACGCAAGAAAACAAATAAAACCAGACATCAGAACTGAAATCTTTTATTTTACGTTAACATTTTCTGATAAATATGGAGATATTCCTAGCCAATATCAATTACTGAACGTAAAATATAACTAGATATGAACGCATATACCGTATTAACATATGGTCATAGGCCTCAATAGCTCAGGTAGCTCAGTTGGTGAGAGCATTGCGCTAGCGACACAAAGGTCTTGTTCAAATCCAGGTTGTAGCTGTAATTTTTAATATATTTAAAAATTTACATCCCGCCTGTATATCAGCATTCACTGTACATACATTGATTACGGTAAGCCCGTATGATACGGTATATCCGTATATTCATATCTAGTTAGACTCCAAATGTGTTCCTTCTGATTTTTCATCAAAATTTTTCATCAAAACAGGTTACAATCTTGAATAAATTTTAAAATCTTTTGAGATAATGCACTTTGCGCTGCCTGTGTGACTTAAATACCAATTTCAGAAACTCCTCGCGTACTTGGATCGGATCTTCTTATTATAAAAGCCGACTGATCGATATGTTGCAAATACGGAGTGGAATCTACGATAATACCTAAATATGTTGCTTCTTTAAGGTTATTTACTACGTACTTTCCTAACATTAAATAAATTGACGAATTGAAAAACAGCGTTGAGTACAAGAACATACGACACATTTCCACATCCACAAATGGCGTAATTAACGTTTTGAAAAACTTTTTGATTAAAATAATCAAAATTGTACGATACTTATTAAAATTAATCTTTACGCTCTAGTTTTGTGGCTTTTTAATTATAGGTAATTAAAATTTAGGAAATGCACGAGTTATACCTCCACGACCTGTATGCTGGTTCTTACGTTGACACAATCATACAGTTTTAACACCTTTGCTAACACTAGTCAACAGTCAAAATGTACATTGGATGCGGCTGTTTTTTTTTATATACTTAGGTCCGCCAAACTCAAAAGTCGCATTAAAAACTTTTTGAATGGATACGTTTTCGAATTATGAATTTTTTCTTTTTTTTGCTTTTTTTTCGGAGGTAGTTTCGCTATTTGGTGCATATCTCGAGTTAGAAATGTCCAATGTGGTCACTCGGCACATCAAATTAAAGCTAATCGTATCACCAACAAATGTCATGAACATAGTTTTTCAATCGCTTTAGTAGTTTCAACGCAATGGGCCACAACATGAGAAAATTGTGGCCAAAATGAAAATCGAACATTTACTCTATCACCGGTGAAAAGTAGAAATCGTGGAAATATGGTCAGTATCTTATTTTTTACATAGAGTATACACTTTTGCGAAGACAACAATGAATTTACGATAAAAATCTATCAATAAATGCCCAAGTTATGAGCATTTATGATTGATAGGTACCAAACTACCAAAAATCAACCTTTTCTCTATTTATCAGTTTCATTAATTTCGTTTATTTTTATGGTATGTTTGCAATATATAATTACATTAGAAGTGATTCTGGCTCCTGCTTGGCCTTCTGTTCTTGTCGGTATCTGTTTCTCTTATGAGGAACCAGATATAATCCCCCATCATTCTTTCGTTCCAAAATCCTTGGTAACGCCTCTCAATAGTTTTCATTTCCTGATGGAACCTCTCACCATGCTCGTCACTAACGTTTCCAAGATTCTCAGGAAAAAAATCTAAATATAATTTTCAGAGATATGTTGACGTCTGTTGGAAAAATAAAGAAAATTAAAAGCATCTATCACAAAATGAATAGAATAACAGTGTTCTATACCTATTTTTGCATATTTCTGGAGCAAATCCTCAACAATTGTGTGGAAGTTCGGGCTTTTGTTGTTTCCAAGGAAATCAGAAACAATTAGCTTAAAAGAATTCCAGGCTGCTGCCTCATCCGATGACAAATATCTTTGAAATTTTTCTTCTTTCAACAGAAGTCTCAGAAAAGTCAGGAAATTCCACCATTAATTATTTTCACATCATTTCCATCATATGATAATAAATGTCTGATATTTAATATTTCGTCAGTAAGAACTTGCGGCAGTTGTTTGCTTTTGAGTAAAGTATGGTACTTTCTCAAATCTTATTTGCGGTTAAAGAAGTACTTAACATTATTAGATACGGCGGCGGTCAATTTAGTTTAATGGGAAAAATGAACCGTAGAGAACTCGGTAGCGAAGCTTTCGCGCAATCTGCTGGGGTTAACCAAGTCTAGGTCATAAAGCAGCTCGTTGGGTATACGGTTCTGTTTCGGCCGATTTAATTTCCTCAAACAATGTGAGGAAAGCCGTTGGACAGTGGAGAAATCCTTAACCCTAAAAGGGGACTGTTTCCCCACAAACGACATTCATTAACGAAATCGATTTTTGGGATTTACCGCAGCCGCATTGCTTGTTTAGTAATAAATCGCTTCGATGTTGGACACACAAATCCCCAAATTAATATACTCAAAACGGGATGCAGTAACATGAAATTGATATTAGGTATATTTGCGGCTAGCGGTTTTGGTATGTAATTGAATCTTCTGTTGAAATAATTAAGGATTTAAACTGAAATGGTGCTTGACTGGTTTCCGCTGCGGATATTACACAGGCAATTTTCTCTGCAACCGAATTAGGTAATCGGTGCAAACTTCTGCAAAACTTTAAAATTAGATTCTTATCCAACGTTCCAGAACAAGTGCGCCGCAATTCTATTCGGGTTCTTTCAATTACATGTCGTCGTTTATCACGGACAATTCGATTTTCTAGGTCTATTCACCTATAGTACCTATACTATTATACGAGCATTAATGAAGAGGTTTGAGGTTATTGAGTCCGCGGATATCATTTAACTTTTACTGATTGTATATGGTCCATTATATCCTTCATAATAGGTCTGGTCCATAACAAAGCACGATACCTGAACGGTGTCTCCTTCGTATTAGAACAAACCTATTTAACAATATAACATTGATTCAATAGGTATTCGATATCTACATATTTCCCTGCCAAATATACTCATTTACATGTTGAGTGGCAATGTACACCCGAAGAAAATAAGATCTTTACATGACCGCAGCTAGCCTACACCAAACGTAGGTCGGAGATTGTCGGTCGTCGGATACCTACCTGCTAGTTGTTATTATTTATTACTATATATAGCATAATCTATAACCTTATATCTGCATGCATATAATGAAATCAACTTCTGGCTTTAGTTTATAGCTTATTTGAAAGTAAGTCCATACGGCGATTTTTAGAACTAGCAAACTTGTCAATAACCTTTTGACTAAAACCGGGTATGCTTTGGATTAAGTCCTTCTCTTGCAAAAGCAGTACCACAGCAGACTCTTTTTTGGCCCATGGTATTCTATCCGTAGATCTATCCGTTTGAGGGTTGAAAAGCTACGTTCTGCTTCAGCTGATGCATGCCATCGGAATAAAATTGTTATTAAAATTTTTTAAAAGTTTTATAGTTTCACTGAAAGTCTTAGATTGTGTTTTACTTGTTCATTATGCAATTGGATATTCTCTCGACATGTACCTACTGCCCAATTGTGCCGCATTGTCCACCATTCCAAATATATTCATTGTAAACTATTTTTCCGGTTTTGTTGACCACAAACAAATGATTCAAAATTCAAATTGCAATGTTTGTCCAGCATTCATCTCCTTCAAATAATAAAAAAGGGAGTTTTTGTTTGACATCATAACCACTAATCCAATCATTTTTCGTATAAGTATCACATTAAATAATGTTCTTGTAAATAATGTTCGGGATTTACTTGAAACGCATTGTTGCGAGGGATTTTTGCGTGGATACAACAACAACAATTAGTATACATTAATATACATTACATATAAATAGGGTATTACGGCACTTTTCAAATTCTGTTCTATTACAAAGTAGGTTAGCTTAGCATCGCCCTTTCCCACGTAAAATGCCAAACAACGCTTTAATTTAGGAGAAAACGCGTTTTGAAATTCAAATAAAAATCCTACTTGTGACGTCACAAGGAGGGATTATAATGCGAAACTTGACAACGTCGCGCATAGTTATTTTATGTTGCTGTGGTGCCAACAGTCGCGTAGTTCACTCTGTTTACCGTTGGTGTATTGAGGTTAGGTGGTCAGTGATTTTTTAATATATCAACACCAGCAAACACCATACATAATCAACATGAGCAAACAATAATATAGAGTTTGTTGTGTGCCGGGTTGCAACAGAAAATCAGTCGAAACACCAGAACTCAATACAACATTTAGACGAAATGGTGTATCTACCTTGTAGTTTCATAAACACACAGGAATATATTATAAGAAATGTATTGTCAATATGTATTATTAACAAACTTCTATTTAAGCAGTTATTTTTTACTACTAGTCTTTCCCTCTACATTCAAATTTCTTTGTGAACCATGTGATTGGGGGATGTTTCATTACTTTGTCGTTAATTTACTATGAACAATTGCAAGCTGGTTGAATAATATGTATGACAGTGTATGATCGTGGGCAAATTTTGCGAATTCGCTTTGCTAAAATCATCTTTCACAGAACACATGCTTGCACTGGTAACTTAACAACTTATAACAACTTACTTAATAAGTAATAACTTTACGATACGCTGTAAATAGTACCGTCGAAGTTTGTCAACACACATACAAACAAACAGCGGTGCAAACACTGTTACAAGAAAATTCCCTAGGTTTTGATCAATTTCTTGGCTACGGTGCCAACTCTACACTTGGCCAATCACGACAGTGATCGGAAAATTCAAATTTTAATTGTAATTCTCTCAACAAATGCTGAATGTAATTTAACTTTAACTTAACAGAATTTCGGGTTATATACTGTAAAATCGCTTAATACACGCTTTTGCTTAAATTTCCACATGACCGTAATACCCTATTATAGACATATTATGTGCATATACATTACCACAACAAGTAATACGCTTTTATTTATAATTTGATTTATAACATGTGAGAAATGATTTAAAATTAGGCTCACTATGGATGCGTTTTGTAGGACGTACTAACTCTACTGATTCCTCTTAATTCTTTTTATTTGAACGAAATTTTCCCTCGGAGTAGTATTGTAGATGTCAGATGATTTTCGAAAATCGACCCACTACATTTCATACTTGTTCTCCCGTAGAGTAGATTTTAAGCGGAGATAAAATATCATTACCCTACTGTTTGCTTCCATATGTTCGTACACGCATTTCAAACAACTAGAACGCATACATACAAAACAGATACATATGCAAAAGTAGCAATGCATGCTTTTCATGGCAGACTAGTAATAGGCAGTGTGGGTCAGACGTATCAGAAAAAGATCTGTCCCAATGTAGATGGCGCCAGTCTAGAGCCAGTGTTCGTCGAATTTGTCACGAGACATCGGGCAAGATCCGACCACAACCGCAGAATGGCCCTAGAGAGCACCGAAAGCGCCAATCGTAAAAACCCAAAAACGCCGGCCAAGGCTCGGGGAGCATTTGTCACATCCGGTAGCTCTGGCTGCGGTATTAAGTGAAGTGTCGCGGAGTTCACTTAACCGAATGCGCTTCAACCGGCGAAAAACTACGCGAAAGGGTTCACCATGTCTGGTCCCATTGTCTAGAACGTATGTTAGGTACAGCCGAGGAAACAAGGATCTTTACATGAGCGCAGCAAGCCTACACCAAACGTAGGTCGGAGATTGTCGGTCGTCGTATACACCTGCTAAAGCCATGAAACGAAGGGTCACTTCTGTTTCATTTCATTTTAAGTTTCCTGTATATAGATGACATGAAATTGAGTTTCGTATTAATATAATATATTTTCGATTTGCAATTGCAATATTATTTCATTTAGACTCAAATACATAGTAACGTTAGTTATAATTATAAAAATTTAACAGGCACATATTAAATTACTTCATCATCATGGTTACGTCGCCTAAAGGCAAACCGATTACTACATCGGGTATCCGCTGTCAATAATTTTTAAAGGAAGGTAATCCCAGATAGGAATTTCATGTACGAGAAAAAACCTAACTCGGTTTCTACTTCGTCGCAGACCGAGATAATATACCTTTATCTAAAAATTTTTTATATTTATTTAATTTAAGCTATGATAAGTAATTGAAAAATGGCAACTCCGTAAACTACAAAAAAATTCACTTAGATGGATATTATACCTATATTTTATTTATGCGTATAATTATGTATACAACAAAAATAATATAAATATAAACTGAGAATAATATAGATAAAAATAATAAAGTAGATATATAACAGTAAAATATAATATATGTAATAACTTACAATAAATATATGTAATAACATAAAAACAAACATTTAATGATATAGTAATAACATAAGCATGTATTAAATAAGAAAAGTGTTCTGTTAGGTTGGAGGTGATATAAATTTGGAGTGCCTTTATTTCATATTTGTTGAGGTTGGTATGACCTGCTGTTTTAGGAAATGATACATTTATGACAATCTAAACACAGAACATATGTATCGTCAATTTGTTGCACTAAGAAAACAAACAAATTCCTTTGTTGTTGTATCAGCCAAAATTGATTTAATTATGGTTGTCCAACAAATTTATCATTTTTAATCAAATAGGTGCCTAGATTAATAATTGAAGTGCTTTTTGTTTGTTTCCTTGGTGTTTTAATTACACTAATGGACATTTTTTAACGACCTTTTAGCTGCTCATTATAATTTATAGAGGTTATGACTGTATTGCACATTTATTTACTTAAGTGTTTAAGATATATTATAAAAGGAACATTCACATTTATTATATGTCCCACATTTTCCCGCATAAATTATTTTTAGAAACTAAATGTTTCAGAGTAAAACTTTTCATATGGACCTAATTGTTTTTCCAAATCCTTAAAAAGTTACAGCAAAATTGAAATATTAGCAAAATAAATTTTTATATAAAATATAATTCCGGGCCTTTAATTTTATAAATTAACCGAGTTTGTATTACCAATTGTTATGCAGCAACGGATAACTTTGAATACAACCATTTTATGTTTTTTTATGTCCATTTTCTGATGTTTAGATAAAAGGTTCAATGTTTCAAGGTTTCTAAGGGACCCTTTTGAGGTGTCTAGAATATTGGAGTCAGCCAGTATAAATTTTTTTATCATTACAAAAATCAAATTAGCGATGAATTGACTGCTCGTCTTTTCCACAAAAATCAAAATTGAATACTTGGAAAATCAAACATAAAACATACAAATAATCCTTACCATATTCACAGGCCACTCACAAAATATGCTATCAATTTCTTATAATTTTGAGTAAATTTTATTACACAAGATTATAAATGTATTATATCGAGACAATTAAGCGATACATATATCAAAATCAGTAAGAAAAAAGGGAATGGCCATTAAAGAACTATCGATGACGTTATAAGTAAAAACAATTGAAGGTTGGACATTGAATTTAATATAGCTATGCATATTTATGTATATTTTGATAATTACAAATTGACAAGATTAATTAATATTAAGGCAAATAAGAATTTAATGATAATAAATTGAGTAACATAAATATAGATTGAAGTTTAAATAAATTTTAATTTTACAATTTTTTGAATATTTATCGACTTATGTGATATCATTCATATTGGATTGTATATCCTCCCCTTACATCTCACACATAAAAGAAAATGCGTATGGATCCTATTATAGAACGTCAAAATATAATTTTAATAAACAAAATATAACAACATTTTCATAATTAAACTAAAATGCTGAACAACAGTACTAAAGGGCATGTCTGCAGCAAAGTAGAAACCGGGACAAATAAGATTTTCAGCTACATGCAAAATTGTAGAAAAGTTATAAAAATTATTTACGCCGGATATAATGATCGGTGTTGTGTTTCAGACATACGCCGGCCGGCGGCGCCCTGATGATCAAGGACTTAAAAATGTGCTTAACACAATATTCAACATATTTCAGATACGACCTTTAGAACTATAACGACAGTATACCGACTGAAGCTGTCTACCTACTTACAATAAGAATTAATTTACTGTGTATTTTAAAATACATTAAATATTACAATGCACTATTGTCAGTTTCGGATATCGGGAACATAATATAGAAATAGACGAAATTCGTCATTCCATACATACAGAAAAATAAAACGAAACGAAACAAAAGTGACCCTTTGGTTTTATGACTTTAGCAGGTAGGTATCCGACGACCGACGACCGACAATCTCCGACCTACGTTTGGTGTAGGCTAGCTGCGCTCATGTAAAGATCTTATTTTCCTCGGCTGTACATAGATTGAAGAAGTGTCCATGCAGTTTAATACGGTAAAAGCTTGGAATTGCCTTACGGGAAAGTTTTACAGGTTCTCCACTCAGTCCGTTGTTTTCCCGCATCTTACAGTACATACTTTTTACATTACATACGTTTGACGACACATATTTCATGACAACTTTTCCACGATGAAGTAAACTGACCAGTACATGGATAACGCGCGTTTAAAATGTTTATCTTGTCGGTAAACTGTTTTATGCCTGCTCTTAACATGTCACGTCACATTAGGATTTAACAGTTTACCTTTGTTTTAAATCAGTTATCGTAGTGATGACTCACTACACTGTGCACCATTTTTTTTTACTTTTTGTCTTCCATGTATGACGATATATTATTTCTATTGCGGTGTCCACTGATAACCATAAATAAAAAGGGTTGTTTTTATCACGTCTGGTTCAGAATTTGTCCCCTTTGGTGTCTTAATTATAATCATTTAGGTAGATTCTTTTCTTGTCTTAACGGTAGTTTACAATATTATGGAGTTAATAATAAAATAAGAATTTTTTGAAAAAAGACATACGCAGGTGTCCCAAAACTCAGTCATGTCGTGGAGCGCTGATAGGCCAATGACTGACCAGAATATCTAAAAATAACCTTAGGAAAAGTCGGTAGTGTTCGAGATGACACAAAAATAGGTTTTCGCCGATATAACCTGACAAGTTATATCCTATTTTCCTGCAAAATATGCTCATTTTGGTGTTTCCTATTACATGTTCCCTACTTGTCGCTTTGATTTTTGCTTTATATGATTCTTTTGCACTTTCTTGTAATTTTGTAATTGGTTATTTTGCATTCAGTATTCTGTTACCTCTGAAGAAGTGAGCAACATGGTTCGCGAAACGTCAGCATTTACGAATCTTAACACACTGCATAACCCGGAAGTAATTTATTTTCTAAACATTAATTTTATTACAACATTAGTTTTATTACATTCCATTTTGTGTTCGAACGAGCTATCGAGTTTGGTCTTTCTGCCTTGGCAACATATTATTATAAAGAAATATTCGAAATGCACTCACTGATGGCGACTTAATTTATTAATAGTGAATTGAGAACTTGGAACACATGTGCGTCATAAAGAACAATAACGATGGAGTTTTCGAATAAATGTTTGTACACTGTGGCAGAAACCTCGGCGGATTAGGTTGCTCGGAAGACGTTAATTCGACAAATGCTACGTAAAATTTGATTCCACTTGAACTATTCGCAAGGGTCTCGGAATGTTTGCCCATCAACTCACCCGAGACCAACCAGAATTTAGCGATGCGAAGGTCCGGGATTCTGCTGAACCGTTCGAGCGAATATCTTACACATTGCCGTCGTCAGTAATACTTTAATAACCAAGACGGGAGGAGGACAAATTAAATTGCTAAAAAGCGCAAAGCAATTTCACAATTGAGAGATCGGGACACTTGTTTCGAGGCGTCGCGTCGCCGCGCTCTTTGTAAATTTCACCTCTTTGACGCCGACACACTAGCAGAGGAGGTTCTAGGTTAATTACCTCGTCCATTACGTACAGCAGCGCACCCTTTAGTCCCTTTGACGTCTCAATCGGGTTATTTACGATGTCGCAGAAAAGCGGTCGCAAAAAGAGCGAAGACGTATGTCGGGGATCCGTTTTACCGGAATTGTACTTTTATGGCACAATGGATTCTCTCACTGCGATGTCCAATCACACGCTTAAATTTATACAGTTAGTTTCACTGTCACTACGACTTTTCAACGTCGGTATTGTCACAAAAGCACTTACTGTACCATACTGTTCTTGGCTATGCAATTTATATAACAAATATTAGTGAGATTTATTCAATTCTAATTTATTGCGTTTGTGCCTCGAAGAGCACGGAAGACATTTCGAACAACTACTTAATTAAGTACACTCAAATCTAAAATACTTCTGTGTTATATTTTATGAAATAAATTGTTTTTCAACGCCACGTACGATATTTATTACCTACAATTGCCGTTGGAAACGTTGAAAAATGAGTTTTTGGCGAATAACTTTTAAAATATTGGTAGTTGTGATGGGGTTGTATTTAGAAACAAGGTTTATTTTTTAATTCTACATCGTTTCACCTAAAAAAATGTATGGGTGCCAATTTAAAATAAGAACAATAACACGCTTTGAAGTTTGACAAGTTTGACACTAGATTTTGGTCATCCTGTATAATTTGGATCAATGACACTTGGTTAACGAGACTACTAGATCTAACTTAATAAGGACGTCGCAAAATTTTATTAACCAGGTGCAATTTGTGGTTTTTATTGATTTTTAAAGCCAACGATGCAAAATTAATTTTCTTTTGTTTTTATTTCTTTGCCCTGCAGTCACTCAACCGATTTTAATAAAATTTTGGTGGTCTGTAGGCAACCATAACAGGCTTCCAAATGTGTACAAAAATATATAGCATGCAATTTAAAAAAATATATCACGTTGGCGTTGCACATTTTTGGGACACCCTGTATAATCAAAAATAATTTCTTGAAATGTACCTTGAAGTGCAGGGTAAGCTTGCAAAATGTCAAACTCTTAGCTTAATTAGTAACAGAGCTACAGAAGACGGGAGCTGAGCTGCAGTACCCTGTATATAACAGATTATTTGTACAGGCATGTATTTGAGGTATCGAGTTACTAAGTTTGCAAATATCTGAACACGGAAGAACAACTGGAAGGAAATTGTAGCTGATGTTATCTTGTTCCCCGCTAACAAGGCGAAAATTTTAAACTAATTAGCAGAAGCCGCTTCAAAACAATTTTGCCTATTTGCATGTTGATTTAAACCCTTCCTGAAATTTATGCTTATGCTGTAGCAATTAAGCCGAACACGCAACTTACACCGCCGCGCCCCATACTCCCGCGCGCCGTCCCGGCCTCTCAAGTCCGAAACCACCCCAGCAATAACACGAAACTCATCTAGCGGGGCGGGGGAGTCCCGAACGCTACTGTCTAATAAAGACGGCCGGGCTCCGTGACAAGTGATCCTAATGCCCTAAGACGCACCCTCTCCTCCCGCAGCGAGGCAACGGACCTTTCCCCCCAATTCGGCGGAGTCCCAACTTTCCCCCCAAGACAGATGCCGCTACGATCGCAACGTACTCCGGGGGTGCTTGCCTAGAAAAACGACTACAACTTACCAAACGCTTTTTTTCGTAATAATGTTTAGGAAAATTTATGTTTTTTTGTCGGCTGGAGATTCCGCGAGCTAGATTTATTACGCCCCGAAAGGGATCGACAAAGTTGCAACGAAATCGAGTAAAAGTTTTCTTTTTAAACGTACAGGAAGTTCACCATGACGCACCACTTCTGCATGACCAATGATATATAGTTTACCAGATGCATTTGGCCTCTTTTATTCATGGTAACGTGCTCATTAAGCGTTTTCGTTATCAACAGCTGGTGACTATTATATAAAGGAAACATGTTCAACAGTTGAGAGTTATCTTCAAAACGTTAATACGCAAAATGACAAAATGTAGTAACTCACCTCTGATAACTCTGCGGATTTATTGCGGGCAATTTCCGCAATAAATTTGTTCACACCTGATTTCAAGAGTTCAATAATATACAGGATGTTATTTGATTTGATTTAAATAACGATGAAGTATTGACTGCTCATGGGAACAATTGGTTCAATAGTAATTCCCTAAAGTATTATTAGAGCTTCCCCATTATGGTCTTATTGCGTATTTATTGTAGTTAACCTATCGTTACGATCTGGCTTGCTGGTTGTCTCTTCTAACTATCTAGTTTATAGGACCTACCTTGTCTTCTTGCTATTGCCAGCTTAATTGTAGTGTATGCTCCTCATCATACCCTCGTTATCCCTTCTTTTTACGTGACCAACCAGTCTTACTATATGCGAATTCTAATGCTTAGTGTGTTTTCTGCCGGGCTCATATACTTCTGACAGTTAAATATAAAATTTTCTGAGCTCCCATAGAAAAATCCGCACTTTGCTTTGGCATCATTCAATTTTTGTTTGTCTTTTTCTTCATGAGCATAGGCATTAATTCTAAAATATTTAGGAACATGACGAAGAATTCAAAAAAGTTTGTTAGAATGATTTTCTGTGCGAAGTAAAAGCACAACACGTTCGTAACCTCAATTTTCATATTAACTAACTCTTTTTATGAAAATTTCATATCTTAGGATTCTAATTCTTGGTACGCAATTCTAAACAGCGCTGATATTGACCACAGTCCAAAATAATTCTAATACCTCTATACATGTGGGAAAAAATGGTTCGATTCATGATTTATTTCCTTCCTTTTAGCAAACTTTGACCAAAATGATTTTTTATTTATGAGTTTTAATTAATTTGATATATATATATATATATATATATATATATGTCTGCTGTTCACATATCAACAGCAGACATTTTCTTGTCATTCAATCGGGTGAATCTTCCATATTTTCTGATTCTGTTATCGAAGAAGATTTAGCAGAAACTGATAATTATTATGTTAAGTATGTCAACTTAGTGGCTTTTGTCGTTGTTAATCAATTTCTTTTTTTGCCATGAATCCCACTAAATGTAGTGAATGTTCTTATATAACTCAAATATTTTACATTATTTGTAATCAAGAGTATACATTTACAGGGTGCCCCATTTTTTTCCCGCAAAACCTTTTTCCTGGTAGTAAATGCCATACTGAGTAAAAAGTTTCATATGGACCTATTTGTTTTCTTTATTTCTTAAAAAATACAACCGTTTGAAATAATTGTAAAATAATTGCAAAACTGTATTTTAAATGATTTAACTTCTTTAGGAATTGATAAAACCAATAAGTCGACATGAAAGAAACTTTATACTCAGAATGGCAATTACTCGTAGAGAAATAAATGTCTAAAAAGTTTCATATGTAGTTTGTTTTCGTTCATTTGTTTATTTAGTTTATCTTGAATTTTTTCTTAAATTTATTTACTTTTAATTTTGTTATAAGTATTGATGGTGCTCTTTCTTAGTTTTAGCATTGAATTGATATATAGTTTATTGTTTATTTTTCTTTATTTAGTTAATATTTCAAGCGGATGTAACTTGGTGTTGGAGAATAATTCGGTACATATGAAAAGTTATACTCAGAATGACATTTACTATCTAAAATAATTCTTGCGGAAAAAAGTGTTACACCCTGTATAAATATCGCCGAAATGTTGTTAAATGTGTTTTAAAGGTGTTTTAAGGATAAAAATGATAAATACCCAAAATTTAGGTATTTACAATGTCCAATTGCTCAATCCTATGTTTATCGCATTAAGCCTAGGATTTACCGATTTGCTGGCATATTCAGTGACATATACGCTAATCTGAATCTACTAATCTGGCTAATGAGTAATGACTATCAGTGGGTGTATGGATACACACGAGTATACGATGTGACACGCATTTTAAAATTTTTTACATTTAAGGTTCATTTAGAAACCAAAAAAGTTTAGTATAAAATCCGGATGATTTATTGACGGGTGGATATGTTTCCACGAGTATTCAAAGGCTAATTTAATTCCGCTTAAAAGGCAAAAGCCGTCGAATATTTTGCATGGAGTTAGCGCCGTAATTGAACGCTGGCTATTTTTGATGGGTCAATTTACCCGCAGCGCGCTCTTCGGAACGGCGGGAATGCAAACGTAAAAAAGCCAGATGCATTCAGCGAGGTTGTTAAAAATCGCTAACTCCTGTTATGAAGATTAAATTTTAAGAATGTATGAGTAAACTCTCGCACGACTTCCCGGATCGCTGAAGGCATGCATTTTAGGGATTTGCTACAACGAACAATAATTCGGTTTAGCTTTATAAGATAAACTTTTAATTGTTCTTAATACGAAGCGACTACCCGTATATCCAACTTTTGATAACATTTCGTCCACGCAAATCTATTTCCTATGCAGATGGTTTTAATATTCTCACGTTCTATTCTGACTGGGATTCTAATTTTAGAGGTATTCAAATAATTGGCCTCAATTTACTTTATGTTCTTGCGTAGGGTTTATCGCTGCCAGACTTCCTCTAGATTCCACAGTGCAGAAAGTAAACCATATTCAGGTCCAAATTGTTCTTGTTAAATTAGTTATGGTGCCCTGACGTACACTGACGCTCATGGAAGTTCGGACACATAGTAAACATATAGGAAATAATGATAAAAGCACTGATAACGTAGCAATAGCCACCTCTATTTTTACCAAACAGCGAATACATTCTTAACGTTGATTTTCAGTAACATACGACATAATTAAATGTGCTAATTTAAAATAATTTTTATATTTAATTATTGTGCAACATTTATGCTGCTTTGTAACTGGTTGTTGGGAATTTTCTAGTATCCATTAAAAAGGATTAAATACGAAATAACAAATAGAGTCATAAATACTGCATCTCAGACACATGTTGCGACCCCATTTTTACCATATTTTTGTCAAACGAGTCTGTTCCTGCAATCTGTAGTTTGCACAAGATAACTCTGTCACGCGGAAGACATCATGCGACGCGGAAAGCCAACAAGCAAGGAACAGCGTTCTGTAATTATCGCTTTTCATCAGGAACGATTGTCAGTTCGTGAAAATGCAAGAAATAGGTCAACGCTAAGTGAGTCAACGATAAGTGACACTCTTCACCAATATGAAGAACCATGGAATTTGGATGACGTGTTCGGCCGGGACTATCACGAATAATTTCCCAAGCGGATGAAGAACGGTTAAAATTAATTTTTAAGCAGGCACAGGCTTGTTTGAATGCAAATTCGAGCATTTGATGCAAGAATCTGGTAAAAATGGAGTCGCAACATGTGTCTGAGATGCAGTATTTATGACTCTATTTGTTATTTCGTATTTAATCCTTTTTAATGGAAACTAGAAAATTCCCAACAACCAGCATAAATGTTGCATAATATACTTAAATGCATAATATAATTAAATATAAAAATTATTTTAAATTAGCACATTTAGGGTGGATTACACCAACAAAAGTTAGATAATATAACATTCGATATTCTATCTTCAGACATAAATTTAATGTTGTAGATAGTTTAGTCTTTAATGTATCTTTGTAAAAAAGCATTTTTTCTGATTTTATGATATAGTAACCTCTATAGTAAGGTGGAGGGTAAGAAGTCAAAACTGTAGGATCGAAATGCCTGAGGTGCCAGAAGACGCCTAAAATATTAACATATATTTTTTCTCCCGAAACATGCTCAAAGTGTTACTTCAAAAGCGGAAAACGCAAATTGTCGGATTGGAACATAACTACTGTCTAAATGTGTATATTCTCACCAATAACAAATGGTAAAAATATTAATACGATCGTACAATATCTTTTTGCCACAATTTTGTTGAAAGCTTTTGACCAAAATATTAAATCGTTGAGCAAGTGCATGGTCAATAGGTAATTGTAATTGATGCCAAATTAATGCTTTAATCATTGCTAATTGACGTGATTTTTGGCACCCAATGCATTTTAAGCCGTTCTACACTACGCAATTCTTGCACAAGAAGTTGTACAAGATTGTACAAGCAACTGAAATACGAGAACTGACAGAAAATGGTTCTATTTCTAAACAAACTAGTCTAGTTAGCCAATAGGAAAAGCTACACGATTCCGTCAAAATCTCAAAATCAATTTTTTTGTCAATTTATGGAGTATGTGACCAGGGTCACATACTAAATGAAACGAACAGTATGCCTGCCTCAACAGAATTTTTGGTTTTGGCGTTACTAAAATATCACTGTACATGAGAAAGAACTATTAGGTTTGTTCGAGCAGTCACAAAACTAGTTTACAACCAGTGCTTTTGTGATGGACCAGATATGTTGCTACGATAACGCATTACAAATACTAATGAAGCATTATCTGGGTTGTCACAAAACCGCTGTTTGTAAACTGACTTTGCTACTGCTCGAACAAACCTATTACACGCTAAAAAAGGAATACTTGAAATAAGTAAATGTGCTTTAAATAGAGTAAATGGTAAAATATTTTGTTCAGCTGAGAAACTGAAATATTCAAAGTTAAAAAACTCAAATGTTCAGCGGGAAGATATGGGTATTCAAAGTAAATATACCTTATTTTAGTGAAGAATATATTTTATTAACTTTCAAGCAATCACTTATTTATTCGGATCATGGGAAATTCTTAAATTTAAAGATATGTACTTTCAACCTGAATATAAAATTTAATTTCATCAATTAATTTGATTTATTGATTCAAGTAAATTTCTACTTAACTCAAGACTTTAAATAGTTAATTTAAATATTTAATTTAAATTGATTTGAAAATTAATTATATTGATTGAATTAAATAATATACTTACCTGAATTCTATTATACATTTCTTTCAACTTGACATGGTACTCTCGCAAGTTATTAGTTTTCTTAGAACGCGGGCCACATAAAGGCAGCTGATTTTTTAATTTGCCCGTATTTCTAGCGTCTGTTCTACGTCTGTTGTACAACAAGTAGAACTAAAGCCAACCATCCTACATAGATTGCGATTGCCCTGAATGCATTGCCAAGCGACAAGTATTTGGTATTAATATTATTTTCTAAATCTAAATACCAATATATTTGAAATTCTATGACGAAAAATAAATGACTGATTAAAAATTAAATTACTTGTATTTCCTTAGTAATAATTTATTTAACTCCTCATAATTATTTAGTAGTTGTAACATTGTAAGTAGGTATTGCGGTTGTTGATTATTCTTCGTTCCGTGTGTCGTACGGGGACTGCACTATAAGCCCTCGCGGGAACATGCGCTCCTAATTTATAACTCGCTCTTTGCTGTCTGCGTAGAGTCCATCAGGACGGCAAAAAATTATTTCTCGTATTCGGTTTCTAGCCTATTTTGGTCGAAATTCAACAATTCATGTAGATCACATACACTTCCGCAAGAACATGCTGTCCTAATTTATAAGCGAGTCGTTGCTATCTACGTAGCACCAGCACGGTAAAATTTATTTTTCGTATGGCTTTCGTTTGCCGGGCGCGGCGCCGCTACACCTCTCGTGTCAACATGCGATCAATATTTTTGTTAGGCCGAAATTGCCCAATATTTGTGATTCCCCTGGCTACGTATTCATGCTGCTGCTTCAGACTGTACCATTTGAATTTGATTGGTCGAAGAAAATGATGTGGTGTTTATCCAACAGATGGCTGCACCGTACGACTATAAAATATGTTATTCTCGTGTCATTCACATGTTCAAAAAACCAACGGTTAAATCATTACAACATTCATATTTTGTTGTCATTTTTTTACACAAGTTCATGAAGGCTCAATACAAAATGTTGTAATATTGCTTTTTTGATGTTTGGTTCGGATTCGAAAAAAAAAATAACAAAAATTACCAATTATTGGCTTCTTTAGCAAGGGTAGAAAACAAAACAACAATGCAAATGAAAAAAAGTGGCATTCGTACCCGGTGTAATACACCTTTATCTATAATTTAATGTATTACACGTGATTATTAACTACCTCCAGTGATTCCTCTTAAACAATTAGCATTATTGTAGCTATACTACTCGGAAGCCGACTGCGGGGCCAAAATGTATTGGCAATTGATTCAACTCCAGCGAATAAATTTGGAGACGGCCGCGGTCGGAGCATTCACGCATCCCTCCCAGTTTTCATTACGACGGATGTATTTTTTGCGAGGTTTGAATCTGTAAATTGGCGGAGGAGCCGGTGAATGTGGGCACGTACCTTCATTTGTTCTCGTTTCGCTTGTGTCGTTCCTCCTATCGGCGATTTCGTTGGTTGCCGGGTTTCCAATCCGACCAAGTCGACCCGCTTAATGCCGGCCAGGCACTACTTGAGACTGGAGGCGAAAAAAGGGAAACACCGGTCGCGGAACTAATTCAATTTTGGATGTAATTTGAATACAAATGTAGGCTCTTTGAAGGCACTGCTTTCTCGTAATACTGATTCTTTTACACGCTTATTTCGTTAGCTATATTAAAACAAATTGTTTTTAGCATCGTTGTTGCAGAGGTTTGTTTGTTTTAAAAGGGCAGATAAAATAAATTAAATAAAACACAGTTACTTTAATCATTTAATTGAATTAAGTGCCATAAATTAATACTTGAAATAACTGTATGTAGGAAGCACTTGAATTGACTGCTTTACTGAATTAAAACTAGCATCGCGAAAGTTTGAATGTTTGTTATGTGCATCTGTTTTATGAGTAAACATAGACTGTCTATGTACCTGCAAAGGAGATTTTCGGATTTTTTTTCAGTCTATCTCCTTACTAAAATAATATTGTCAGTGAGCCCTAGTAATTGATTGAGATATAATTAATTTCATAAAATATAAAAACAACAAAATCTATTGTTAGATATACAACAAGAGATGAATCACTACTCTCGATTAAGTAACCTTTACAGCAAGGTCCAACTGCATATATATATATATATATATATTCTATTACATATTGTATTTCCTTTCTACTGCAGATACCAGAGATAAATTGGAATTGGGCACTGTTAAAAGTACGATACAAAAGTCCCGCACAATAGTCATCGGCGTGTGACGGCGATCTATATTTTGAATATAGGAAAATTAAAAAAAATTAATTGGTGCGCCGTGCACCCTATTGTTCTGCGATGGGAAACAACAAAAACGTTTCAGCAACAAATTACTGCGGTTTCCGAATTTCGTTCGCAAATATTTGGTTGATGCGAGTTCATCAAGCCCACTTCATATCCGTCCTTCTTTTCATGAAAACGCTAGTTCTGTTTCCGCTTGTAATTTATTGTTGTGAATTTAATTTTGTAATTTTGCTATATTTTGTCAACTGATTGTTGCAAAACATTCAAAATATATCAGCATTGCTTTCCATTCGCTTTTTCCAACGCCTTTTATTTTGTTAAAATCCTTGATATTGTTTTTAGGTGTATGTAATTATTGTTATTAAACAAAGTGGTAGTTGTGACAAATTTATTACAATTCTATTTTTGTACATTTGTATTTTTATGCATGGGGTATGTTCGGTGCGAAGCAGCCTTAACTGAGATGAATTTTATTTTGAAATATGGGGACACAAATTGTCGGACTCGCAGGCATTGGTGTTTAATTCGCAAGCAAAAAATGGCCGCCCGTTTGTTTTTATATTCGTTTATTAAATATGGGGAGTAAAAGCGGAGACCACAGGCGAGAGTCCAGCCTGCTGATTTATTTTCTTTTGCAATCTGGCGATTTGAAATAATTTATGAATCGCTTACTCGTAAATGGAATTTTTAGTTTTGGTATGTTACGTAATGTAGAATATACTGAAAATGTCTTGGTGCAGTTATGTATTAATTTGGTTGCTATAGTTGCCTTTTCAGCTTCACGAGTGTGCTGAAATAGTGTATTGTTATACAAGTTTTATAAGACGTCAAATTGGCGCACGAGTTGTTTTGGGCACGACGAGCGTAGCGAGGAGTGCCTAAATGAAACGAGTGCGCCAATACGTCTTATAAAACGAGTGTAATATACTATTTTTTCTACTTTGCGTCATTAATTTTATATAAATTTAGAAATTGTGGTTACCATATCGCGGTAAATTAGAATCTAGGGTATTTTGCGGGTACCACGTGGCAGCACTGTAGTAACTGTCAACTTCGTTAAAGATGAGATCGATGAGATAAAATCATGACAAAATCTAATTGTGAATAATTTTACTCTACTTAACGTTTAATAGCGGTGTCTACCTAATTCCGCTGCGTAGCCGTTGCGGCTTATATATTTACAAGCACTTATAATTGAAACCCAATTCTAATTTCGGCAAAGTAGTTTATTAGAATAAATTATACAATAAAATTATACAGTAAAATTACGTGTGATGGAGGTAATACAAATACGTTGCACACAACCAGAACTAAGACGAAGTCGAAAGCGACGGACAAAAACGAATATGAATTGAACTGAGCATCCAAGCATCCAAAATATCACCGAAAACTTATACGTTACATAAACTAAGAAATCCTCTACACTTTAAATGTACTATAGCTTCGTACGTGTATGCTGATAAACCATTTATTGCGCATATACAATCTCGCAGCAGTAATTAAAATCGTTCATATCTACGATGTAGGTTTGATGTTCGCATAATACCTTATTAAAGTAAATGTGGTCCTTGAATTATATCTGAAAAGGGGATTTGATGTTTAGTTGAAAAGAATGATAACGATCACTTACCAGAGTCGTAAAACATCACCGAAAACGTCATGCTGGCGTATTTTGATGAACACAGCAAAACTAAGAAAGCCCCAATCCTTTGGCCATACTATAGCAGGCTACACCCATGTTTAAATATGTACAGAATATTGATATTTCGCAGTTTATGCGATTGCAAGCTATTAAGAAGATGCAGTGTGTGGTTATGTTGGGTTATGTATTGTACGTTTGACATTTGGCATTTGATATCAATGTGTACCAATCTTAGACAAAAATGTTACTGTTTTCGGTATTACAATGTGTTAATTGTAACACTGAAAACAGTGTTACAATGTGTGCATTGTGAATGCAAAGTAAAAAAATTATTTATTCGTGTACCTACATTTTTATTTTATTCCGTGTCAGTGGAAATAATATGACACTTTTGTTCAGTGCTGCGCTCCGAAGTATCTGAAAAAAAAAAATATAGGTGCGGGACCATTAATCATGAACCTCCCATCCTCGAAGCTGTAAAAACTGTCGTGCAGTGCAACTACATGCAGCTGCCGTTATTTACAACCTAGAATGCTGCAGACAGTGTACAAGGCTATAACAGCGATCGACAAGCTTCACTTTTTGGAATTCCCCGTTCGCTTCGGTCGCGCAATCGACCGAGCAGTTTTCGCGATAACATTTTTTCATCGGTCGTAGTACAACACGAAATAATTGATGGGGCTTAGTTCGCAGGGGGCAATTGCAAAAGGGAAAAGAGCAGTTAACCCTAATCCCCAAATAGCCAAACAAAGCCCACCGGGCGCCCTAGGCGTTCGAAACCCTCCGAGCATTTCAACCGTCCGCTAAGTGATACTTGGCGTCTGCCGCGACCGACGCGGGGCCAATTGGTCCGCAAAAGGGCACAAAAAGTTTTTCCATCGCGTTCCGAACCTCTCAGCCCTTCGTCAGGAGGACACCGGAAAAACTTTTAAATGGATTCCGCAGCAACCGTTTTCAAGGTGCAAGTTGGTGGTATTTTATACATTTAACATTTTCAAACGAATTTAGTTTTTTAGGAGTTTGATAATTAAAGCTGATAGACCAAGAGCCCGTGACCGCCAGACCTTCCTCATAGTATAAAAGCTGCAAATTTCTCTGCGCATTTCCCCAACACAGGTAAAGAACGATTGGCTACTATGAAGTTTGGATCATAGTGGCTAAAAATGTACAAAATGGGGTTATGTATACCTTCAAACAAAGTTAATTGCGCATGATCGAATTATTTGAGGAGGCCTAAATGAGGTTAACATTGAACACTTTTTTCTTCATTGCTTAAATGATCAATCCTTAAGCTTTTTTTCAGTCTACCTACAAAATTTTGTCACGTGGTATTATTGTTGAGAAAGTTGATATCAAAGAGTGACGTGGCAACTTCGCTGTGTTCGTGCCCACTGAAGTCGTTTCTGACGATTTCCCCGACGCAGCAATGGTTTTCGTACGGCAACGCGTCCATGCAGATTTTCCGCTTGGAGACGTCGATAATTGCGATAAATGTAATTAATAGCGATAATTGCAGAACGTCGTTCCTTGCTTGTTGGCTTTCCGCGTCGCATGATGTCTTCCGCGTGACAGAGTTATCTTGTGCAAACTACAGATTGCAGGCACATACTCGTTTGAATACGAATTCGAGCATTTGATGACAAAATCTGGTACAATTTGGGTCGAAACATGTGTCTGAGATGCAGTATTTATGACTCTATTTGTTATTTCGTATTTAATCATTTTTAATGGAAACTAGAAAATTCCCAACTACCAGTTACAAAACAGCATAAATGTTGCATAATAATTAAATAAAAAAATTATTTTAAATTAGCACGTTTAATGATGTCGTATGTTACTGGAAATCAACGTTAAGAATGTGTTCGCTATTTGGTAGAAGTAGCGGTGCCTATTGCTACGTTATCAGTTCTTTTATCATTATTTCCTATATGTTTACTATGTGTCCGAACTTCCCTGAGCGGCAGTGTACATAAAGGAACAAATCTTGACTGCCCTGCATACAAAAGTAAAAAAATAAGGACCACCCTACTGTCTATGACATGTAAAATATGATCTGGACTAGTGCCATACAACAGTAATTTTTATTATTGGATGGAACGGCAATTGAAGTCGCGGGTACGCGGAAATGTTATGAAAATACTTTTCCGCAAAACTAATTAGCATTACGAAAGTCGGTCGCAACGCGGTCGTTATTAAAGGTTGCCGAACGGGCAAACTTTAAATTAAAAATTCTCTGAAATAACCATATACAATACGCATTACATGGAGGAGGCCTCCAACGTGGCAAGTAGACCAGATTCACCTGCAAGTAGAATAAACTTTTCCTCATTAAAACTCACAAAGCGCTCGATCTGAACGGCAGCGTCGCTTTGCACTTGATTAAAAGTTTGATTTTCGTAATAAACTAGGTAGAAGTGGATGATCCTTCTTTGTACTGTGCCAATATGTACTGCAAATATTGATTACATCGCCATTCGCACTATGCAATATGCGATGTGTTTACATCAACAATACAATGAGTGACAACGTGGATCGATTCGGGATTGAAATCAATCACACAAACTAATACAAAGCATTGTGGCATTTCAAACAAAGCCCGTTTGGTAGCTTGTAGAACAGAAAAATTAAATTGCCAACAGATTTTCTTGCATTCATAGTTTCGTATTTTTCAACTTTTAGGGTATTCCGGTGTTTTTGAAATTGTCATTTTTTACAAAGTATGGGTGCTACTGTTTGCTACTTCACAAGTAAAATGTCAAACATTGTTTTAAATTAAGAGAAATCGTCGTTTGAAGTTTGAATTAGGATTGGTCTTTGTGACGTCACAAAGACCGCTCGAAGTGAGCGACTTGACAACGTTGCTATATCTAGGGTGCACGTAGTAAATTTTTGTATTCTGTTGTGTGAACGTTTAGAATCGCTCGTTTGTTGACACCTGCTTTGGTTATTGAGGTTATATCAAACACTTGTTCAAAATGTATAAACTCCAACGCCGACATTGTTCTGTGCCGGGCTGTAACAGCAGTAGAACAGTAACTCCTGATAAGATTTTCTTTACATTGCCGACTAGCGAGATGAGAGATGTTTGGCTTTAAGTTTCAATGATCAAATCATCTCTTAAAAAAGTTACCTTTATTCGTTGTCAAACAACACGGTCGCCAACCGTCAACTTGGCCGATCAGCTGTTCGAGAGCTGTCCGCTGTTGCCACCGCTACTAGGGATCGGTAATCATCGTGTATTTCCGAGGGTGGTCGGTGAATTCAAACGAAATGCACTTTTAATTGCAATTATCTCTTAGAAAAACTAAATAAAAAAGCTCATAGCTTAACTTTATGAATCCTCATAAATTGTACAATAGGTTAAACCGAATATCTGCTTAAATTTTGACATGACCGGAATACCCCATTAGGGGATGCCGGCTCGCAGATTCATTACATGGTGGAAATTTTAGTTATCCTCTATAAGGAATGAGGATAACCAGAATTTCCGATAGTATTAAAATAGATAGTAAACTATGTCGAAAATTCAGAGCTAAATTAAAACAATATCAAGGCAAAATAGTCAAATAGTTTTTATCTTTAAATATTAATTCCTTTATCTAGATTTAAAACCTACGTCTGATTTGTTAAATTTTAAACCCGGTTTTCGAATGTCACAAACCTATAAACTCTAGAGCGTACCATAACAACAAAATATGCTACAAAATAGAAATGAAATATCTACCAACGTTGCATACTAAACAGACACCCTCGGCGGAAGTAAAAAAGCATTCCAATCTACAATGTTGAGCACAAAAACCAAACTAATTTAGAAACACAAGCCTCCCATGGAAGATGACGTGACTAGACTTTCAAAACTAACGATTCTGTGCAACAGGGGAGCAAAGTCAAGATATACACGGTCGGGTCGCATCGAACGACATATGAAACGGTCGATAAATAACAAGTTTTTCACAACTAGATTCTAAGACGAATTGAATTGTTAATCAAAAAGTTTCCGTCCAAAACATTTCCACTAAGAAGCAATTCGACCCGTTCAACTGCCGGGCAAGCAATAATCCAATAAAATTCCTCCCAGACACGTCTCAAGCGAGAAATTCTTCCACTTGAAGAGGGCGCTACGTGTTTCTGATAGTTCCGCGTCTTTTTTTGTTTGTTTGCTGGATTTGAAATTTTAAGTGTGGCCCACGGAGGATTCGATTGCCTCTTCCGACGAAGTTAGTTCAATACAAGAGCCAAAATTGAATTACAGTTAACACGACCTCTCCGCGGCGTTCGCAACACCTCGCCGCTTACGCTGAATAGAATACGCGGCCCTTTTGTTGTTCCAACGGGATTGTATAATGGACGTACAACTGTTCGGAGGCGTTTGTAGATTAAATTGGGAACCGACGTTTCGGTACGGCAACCACCATCCATCCCTTCTGCCGTCCTTACTACCGATTGCCCTCCCAAAAACCGACTGGCGACCGACTGCATATCAACATCGCTTAATAATTGGATTTAATGTTTTAGTCAGATGCGAATAGCTCTCGTAAGCTGTGCAAATTGAATTAGAGAGAGGTTGGTTTAGAGATCGGATAATTGAGAGTCCTTCTAGCGAGGGGGTACGCTTTTGGAGTAACGATTGAATTATGGCTCGTGTTGGCGTTCTAGTACTTTCTCAGTATCGACAATACTCGCATGTACACTGCCGCTCACGGAAGTTCGGACACATATAGTAAACATATAGGAAATAATGATAAAAGGACTGATAACGTAGCAATAGGCACCTCTATTTCTACCAAATAGCGAACACATTCTTAACGTTGATTTCCAGTAACATACGACATCATTAAACGTGCTAATTTAAAATAATTTTTATATTTAATTATATTATGCATTTAAGTATATTATGCAACATTTATGCTGTTTTGTAACAGGTTGTTGGGAGTTTCTAGTTTCCATTAAAAAGGATTAAATCCGAAATAACAAATAGTCATAAATACTGCAACTCAGACACATGTTGCGACCCAATTTTTACCAGATTTTTGCATCAAATGCTTGAATTCGTGTTCAAACGAGTCTGTGCCTGCAATCTGTAGTTTGCACAAGATAACTCTGTCACGCGGAAGACATCATGCGACGCGGAAAGCCAACAAGCAAGGAACTTGGAAATTGACCGCACCTAAAATCACCTCTGAAGTCAATCGCGATCGTGAAAGACCAATTTTCGTAAGCACAGGGAAACGACGTCTCCAAGCGGAGAATCTGCATGGACGCGTTGCCGTACGAAAACCATTGCTTCGTCGGGGAAATACTCAGAAACGACTTCTGTGGGCACGGACATATCGAAGTTGGACAAATGAAGACTGGAAACAGTAGTGTCTGACGATTTTCCCGACCAAGCAATGGTTAGCGTACGGCAACTCGTCCATGCAGATTTTGCGCTTGGAGACGTCGCTTCCCTGTGCTTACGAAAATTGGTCTTTCACGATCGCGATTGACTTCAGAGGTGATTTTGGGTGCGGTCAATGTTCTGTTTTGCTTAAAAACTGATTTTAATCGTTTTTCATCTGCTTGTCAAATCATTCGTGATAGTCCCGGCCGAACACGTCATCCAAATTCCATGTTTCTTCATATTAGTGAAGAGTGTCACTTATCGTCCACTCACTTATCGACTATCATTGACTTATTTCTTGCATTTTCACGAATTGACAATCTTTCCTGATGGAAAGCGATAATTACAGTACGCTGTTCCTTGCTTGTTGGCTTCCCGCGTCGCATGATGTCTTCCGCGTGACAGAGTTGTGCAAACTACAGATTGCAGGCACAGACTCGTTTGAATACGAATTCGAGCATTTGATGCAAAAATCTGGTAAAAATGGGGTCGCAACATGTGTCTGAGATGCAGTATTTATGACTCTATTTGTTATTTCGCATTTAATACTTTTTAATGGAAACTAGAAAATTCCCAACAACCAGTTACAAAACAGCATAAATGTTGCATAATAATTAAATATAAAAATTATTTTAAATTAGCACATTTAATGATGTCGTATGTTACTGAAAAGCAACGCTAAGAATGTGTTCGCTATTTGGTGGAAATAGAGGTGCCTATTGCTACGTTATCAGTGCTTTTATCATTATTTCCTATATGTTTACTATGTGTCCGAACTTCCATGAGCGGAAGTGTACATACTTAATTCTAGTGAGAGATCGATCAATACATACTAACCCTGTTCCATAGGGCTCAAAATCGAGAATAAGAATGCAAAAAATCACAGAAATCAAAAAGAATTATTAAACATTTGTATTTTAGTTTGCTACAATAAATTTACATACCAGAGTTATTTCCTTAATATTAAACAAAATAATCAATTTTCTTTTGAGTCTGGATATCGCAGAGCATTTTACATATTTCCAAATATGTGTACTTAATTTGTCAAACATGCAATAAGCTGTGTGACTATCGTAGCCAACAATGAACAATATCAAGAAATTGTTTCTGTTTCTGGTTTGTTTTTCCCGCTGAATCAGAATTCTGAATTGTGTCCAGTTTTTAAGATGGATCGAACTCAAATTTCACAGAAATTATGTATGGTTATAAAGAAGCCAATTATAAAAAAACATAAATAAAAATAAAATCTTAGATGTAAAATTCTACAAGCTGTCCTATTTGAAAAAAGGCAGGTTACCAAATATGCAGAATAAAATAAACCTCGTTAAAAACTCTTGTTTAAAACATGTTTTGATCTTTGTTAGGTTGGAGTATTATTATTTAGGGTTTATAATAATACAGTTTGTACTATACAAGATATTGTTGAATACGCTTTAACCATTCTGGAGAATATAATAACATACATATTGCTTTGTGTGGGGTTCAAAACCGACCGCATTAGTCGTTTTGTATGCATTAAAGGCGGGTGCATCCATCAACACGCGCAACTGGGGCTGTATATCGCGTTTGTAGCCGGGATATAGTAGCTGCGGGGTGAGATTAGGAGATGGAATGGATGAGAAATGACAGGCACCGGATTAGGGGATCCCCGTCATAATGACATGACAAATAGGAATTGCGTACGATAGATCATTTAATACGCGCGTCATCGCCGGATAGACGTGTCTGTGTTTAACTAATCCAATTCAAAATTTTATTGTTTGTGTAACGTTTATGCGGTGATGATAATATCTCGGATTCTGATTTACAGTAATAAATGATTGTAAAAATTGGTTGCGGTATACGTAATCTAAAAATGCTCTGCTACGGACACGATTCGTTCATTGCGTGTTCATCCGGTTTATTCCTAATAGGAAACTCAGTTACCAAAACATATATTAAAATTAGCTTTTGAGTTTTCTAACGTAAAGTTGTGATTTTTTTATTGGAAATCGTGGTTGGATATAACTTTCTAAATCGTTTCCTTCCTAGTATAATATGTGTTATGCATCGGTGGGGTCTAATGTTTTCCAAAGCATTTTTTTTAATAGCGCCCAATAAAACTGGGGCACCTCTATAGATTAGGAATTACGGTTCAAAGGAAACTGTTGACCAGGAGTATTTGATTTATAAATTGCGACGTCTTGTCGGAAAAAATATATTATATGACGAAAGAAGTTAAATTGTTGAGTTAAATTGTAACATGCTGGAATACTGGGTGTTAAATAAAGGTTAGCTAATGTAAAGGGAATTTTGGATTTAAAACAAGTATATACTGGTGGTCTCTACCACGTTACATGCTGACACTTTTGAATACATTCCAAAACATTGTGTCTCCTTTCAGCATATTCAGACACTTATTACCAGTGGCCGGACAAAAATGTATGTCTCGCAGTGCTAGAAGTCGCCCAGCTATGAGTGTGCGTAGCGGGCACGCATGAGTCAATGACGACTTATGCGGTCGATTGGATTGATATCCTTCGCGCCTGGCGGTCGGTAGTAAACCGAGTGAATTTAATATTAAATGTTTGTCGTAACTATATGCAACACGTGCCCACTGAAATATTTTACTCATTTCTTGGATATGCATTGAACGATTGTATTACTGCATATTTTTCAAAATTATCTTCAGTAAAATTATTTCGCTTAGATGTTAAAATGTCTTTAAACCTTGAAAATGATCTTTCTACATCGCAGCTAGTCACAGGCGCAAAAGGATAAACCAACACCAAATTGGAATATTTTTGAGAAATTCCTGCATCAGTAAATTAATTCGTAGAGATTTGTTTTAAAATATTAAAATCCGGATTTCTATGCACTACCGCATGATTTTTTTTTCTATTTTTTTACTGATTGGTGCTCCAATGCTTCGTAACCTTTCGTACAGAGATTCAATCCTTTGAAAACTGCTTGCAAGTTCAACATTTTGTTGTTCTAGAAACTTTATGGTTGGCAATACTTGCGCAAAATTTGTATCAATAAATTTTAATTGTTCATGCAAATCGTACTTTTTTGCAGTCTTTAATACTAACTGCTTCATCAGGCAAATTTAAGACGAAGGGTTTGATGATATCAAAGTTTCTTGCATAAAAAATTGCCGCTTCTAACCATGTACCCCATCTCGTAATAACTGGTTGTGGTGGCAAAGGTAGATTAGGGCACTTTTCCTTGTAAAGAGACAATCTGGAAGGAGCTTTCAATAAATTTTTTTTGCATGTGCTTATTAGCGTATTCACGTCTGGAAATTCTTCCCGAATAAATTCACAAATTCTATGAATAGCGTGTGCAAAACATGTCAAATGAAGAATATTTGAAAAATGATGTTTAAGTAATTTTCCAACTTTTAACATAATCGCAGCAGCGTCAGAAACAAACAGTAATACTTTGGTAGCGTCTGTGATTCCTACTTTTTTTATGGCGTCATTTACTATTGTACATATCTCTTCAGCTTTGACGGTACAGCGAAACTGAGTAGATATTAAACAGGGTTTATGTAAGTCTTGCGGGCCCAACAATCCGACAACGACGTTGACCACACATCTACCCTTCATATCCGTAGTTTCATCTGCAGAAACCCAAATATATTTATCGGATAGTTTTGACTTTATTTTAGAAATTGTTTTGTCATATTGCCCTTGTACGTAATATTTTCTAATTGTGGATTCATCGGGTAAGTCTCGTCCAGTATACCTTCTCGATAAATTTTTTAAAAACGGGATTATTAATTTTTGTGAAAGGTATATTAGCAGAAATGAATGTTGCACATAAATCATCAAAAAAGTTTTTAGTTGACGTGCCTGATACATTTTGTGATAAGTTTTAAAATAGAATGGCAAAGTTGCAGGAAGAAATTTTTTGTAGGCAGAAAAAAATCAAAGATGTAAATTTATATTTAACTCTTCTTTAAAAATAATGAAATACACGTACACATACGATTTCGATAACTATTGCAGATCGCGATATTGTTGTTCGGATTTAGTATTATAAAAGGGAATTTGATGTTTAGTTGACAAGAATGATGCATGGTAACTTACCAGAGACGGTTGTTCATTGACTTTATTAAGAGGCTTATTAGGTTATTTTTTATGAATGTACCTAAATAAAAAGACGTACATGTTACAAACTTGATAACTAACCGGTATCTTGATTCTTCTTTAAAGTAACAAACATGCTTTATTAGTTTCCGAAAATCCGTTGAAACCGGGATGAAACATTACTTTCCCATAATTTATGGATTAAAATACAAAAAAACAAAGGGGTGAGGAATTGAGCTCTGTTTTTAGACCGTCTGATAGGGTACTTAAAATGTTTTGAAGAAATATGACGCTAGAAAGTTGGTTGGTGGTGAAGCGAGATTGTAATAATTCTCCCCTCCAATAACAAAACTTTTAGGTCTCGACTTTCACTTTTGCTCATTCAAAAAACGCTCTCCTCTCGACGTCTTTTTGATCGTAGAGTCCGTACATCAGCACTTAATGGCCCTAAATTCTACACACCCGGTCGATTTATGGTAATCGCGGCATCCATTCGACGAGTAATTTACGACTGCCGTTGGCTCTTTATTTTCGGATTAAGACGCGAACATGCCGGGATGAGCGCAAGAATTTACAACCACTGACTCTCGCGAAACATTCTGCAGCATAGAGAGAGAGAGAGAGTGTCACGAATTACCGGAAAGTTCGGGGGAAAAAAGGGAAATTTTCACCCTCGAACAGACGTCGCTGTTTCGCCATCCATTTTAACATTTATTATATCGTACTTCGTGACAAAAACTGCAAAGGTTGCGTACGTGCGTCGACTTGATAAACTATTGCAAAAGTTTTGGGACGTGGGGCTTCAGCTTCGGCAGACATGAGAGCCGGCAATATGTTTCAGACTTGTGACCTGCCGGGCTTTGTTTATCATAATACAAGCTGGACACATAACTTTTCCGTGAATATATCAGGAAAGTTGAAATGTGTTTTCAAATATATTAGTTTGACATAGAACGAAGAGAAAACTATTTGTTAGTTATAGTCACAATAAATGGAAATACTCCTCCACATTTGCCAAAACAAAATTTGTCATATTGGTGGTGCATTATCATTCGGCGGTAATCTGTGCTACAATGATTGCATTTTGATGTTTAGTGAACAATTTCTGTAAACTAATACAAAATAATTAGACGATTACAGAAAGTATTATGGTTAACGCGATATTTATAATTCTCGGTGCACTTTTATACGTAATGTATAAAAGCACTAGTTTTTGAAATCCTAAAAATGCGTAAACAACACATTGTGTCTGCAAACCGCAAAAGTCTGACGCGATATGCCAATTTCAAAGATTCGTATCCAGCAAAAATAAATCTTTCGCAACAGCCTATTAACTTTTTACTTACAAACAAACTTTAATAATTTTTTCTTAATTTTAACTGCTTTTTTTCTCCAACATTTTCTTGTGTATAAGGCTATAAAGCTATAAGGCTATAAAACGCTACCATTAAAACAAAAAAGATCTATCAAAATCAGTAAGAAAAATATGGGGTTATCATTTATTACAAAAATTTCTTGTGTAAAATGTCAAACGCAATCGAAACTATAATAATATAAAAAAATCTTTATTTTGATCACTGATTTTCCTGTTTTCGACACACGTCATGCAGAATGTTATTATTATTTTTAATAAAAGAATTTATTAATTGATTATTATTTTATTAGACAAAGTTAACATCATCCTATGTTCTGAAATATAAATAACAACAAAAGATAGAAATTGTTTGAATTATTTAAAAGCATACAAACTCAAATCAAAAAAATTATAAAATATTGACATTTCCAACTTCTGAATTTTTACAACAAGCAGATAAAGTAATATAAATTGCGAACTTTACAACACCTTCACAGTTCGTATTTTATGTCATATTATAATAGACACAGTACTCTTGTCTAATCTTAAAACACAACTCAAATTATATTTACGGGCTAGGATTTCTTTTTAAAAGTTTTAATATCTTTCAATTTTCATAAAGCTTTGGTTATATCGGGGTCAACAAGTATTACTAATAACATTTTTCGAAAACAACATTCATAATATGATTTTGTTTTTGTTGTTTTCATTTACTAGATGGCAAGATATATTTTTTTTTGGTGTTAAGTAGACCATTATGTGTTTAGGTTATAATTAACATATCCAATTCCAACTATATAAGAAATCTGAAATTTTATCACCGGAAAAACAATTGTGCAAACGATATATATATATACAGGGTTGGGCAACTAAATGGAATATTGTCTGAACAGAGTAAATAATTAGTTTTATCAAAAATTATTAAACATAAAAGTTGTTTGACTATTTTTTCCCCATATTTTCATAAAATCTAATTATGTCTAAATAATAAAATAAAAGCATGGCGACTATGACGTCATTTTTTTTTAATGGCAACTTATGACGTGTGATACATCGTTGGATAGCTCTATTTCTTACCTTTACAGCCGTATAATAAATTCCTCCACATTCATAATAAATCAGATGTAAATTAATAAAAAACGCAAAGGAAATACAGGTTGCTTACTTAAATTAAGTAAAGCGAACTTAAATTTAAATAATGAAACTAACGCAAAGGTTCGAACTGAGCACCATTTACTTCTTGACCATAATAAAGTCTGTCAATAAAACCCTGTAGTGAGTTAGACAAGGCCTGTGCTGGAGTGCGTATTAACTCACGTCGGATTTGTTCCTTCAAGTTTTCTAAACTATCCGGTCTATCTTTATAAACCCTATTTTTTAAATCACCCCATAAATAAAAATCCTATGGGCTTAAGTCCGGTGAACGTGGGGGCCACTCTATTGTCCCCCTTCTACCAATCCAACGATTTTAAAAATAATTATTCAAAAATTCACGGACTATTGCGGAATAATGAGGAGGTGCTCCATCCTGTTGAAACCAAACCGTGTTGATGTCTTCAATTCTTTGGATATCAGGACAAATGTTTTGTAGCAGCAAGTCTAAATATTTCTGCCCAGTCAGCGTCCCGTCTATAAAATATGGACCAATAATGTGGGTATTTAAAATACCAACCCAGACATTAACTTTTTGGGGATGCTGGGTATGCGCCTCCTGTATCCAATGTGGATTTTCTGCCGCCCAGTAACGACAATTGTGACGATTAACAGTGCCATTTAAGCAAAATGTTGCCTCGTCGGAAAATCGAATCTTCTTAACAAATTCATTGTTGTTACACAGCTCGGTCATCTGTTCACAAAACTGTAACCTTCTATCGTGGTCATCTTCGGATAGCTCGTGCACTAAATGAATTTTATATGGACGGTACTTTGCTTGTTTAAGAATTCTTCCAACAGATCGACGACTTATTCCAACATTTAAAGCTAGTTGATTGGTAGATGTTTGAGGGCAATCTTGGACAGACAACAAAACATCCAAGCTCTTTTCTTCGTTTGTTGCTGATTTGGTTTGAATTCTAGAATCGCCACGTATGCTTCCAGTAGCATTAAAGCATGTTAAAATTTTGCTGACGGTTGACTGAGTAATGGGATTTCTGTCGGGATGGACATCATTGAATAAATCGCAAACCTCTTGTTGCTTTCGTTTATGGTCTCCATAACCTACCATCATTAAAATTTCATTTTTTTCACGTTCCGTTAATCTAGCCATTTTATAAACTAACAACAAATTGTACTATTAACCACCACGTGTATACCATGAAAATTGACAGTTGATAGTTGATTTATTATGAGTATGGGGGAATGTGTTATACGGTTGTAAAGGTAAGAAATAGAGCTATCCAACGATGTATCACAAGTCATACGTCGCCATTTAAAAAAAATGACGTCATAGTCGCCATACTTTCAGTTTACTCTTTAGACATAATTAGATTTTGTGAAAATTTGGGAAAAAAATAGTCAAACAATTTTTATGTTTAAAATTTTTTGATAAAACTAATAATTTACGCTGTGCAGGCAATATTCCATTTAGTTGCCCAACCCTGTATATATTACATATGGCGTTGACAACATAGATCGTCAAGGCTTTTATATCGATCGATACCTCCAATTCGCACGACATCGGAAGCATCCTGTACATATCAACATAAACTTATGTGATGACAGCGCCATTTATCATTTGCCTAGGCCCTAGAAGCTATTTGACGTATTCTTGCTTGCTACACATGCATTTGAATCAAAATTTGATTTCTTTGACGAACACAATCACATTTTTAAATCATTGCATTAAATGTTTTTTTGTGTGTTTTGATCCATAAATATAAATTCATAACGTTTTTCTTAAAAAAAGAAAATAAACAATCTCTTCCCAGATGGCCTGTTATCCCTAATGGTCTTCAGATATTCTTTCTTTTCCTTTTCTGGTATGTCGTTCATTTATTTCTATTTGTTGTCCAGTGAAATCGAAGTCTGCGTTTGAAGTCATAACAACAGCTAGTTGGTGTCACGTGCTTGGCGAGTTCTTATTTGCGTCGGTCGGCCGTTTGTTTAGCGTCTGCTAACCCAGCCTGTACCGGGTAGCTGATGTGGTGCTTTAGAGACGTGTAACAAGGACACTAAATTAACCGTCGCTATCGCTCGCCCAAAGCGTACACCTAGCAACTTAATGAACGGCATTGTATTTGAAAATCCGATACGACAACCTGCGGCGCCGCCGTCTGCAGCATGCAATTTAGAGGCTAATTTGACGATTCTACGCAAACAAAAGTTTCCGCTAATTATGGGTAAATACCCAATGGCGTGATATGTACGGACGAAACTGGAACTCGATAATTACTAACTCTGGCTTTGATTAAACCCGAATGGAGGAGTACGTCCACCATTATTAATTTAGTTCTGAATTTACTTACGCAATTCAAATTTATCCGTTGTTTAAATTATTAAATGGTTATTTGGGTTGTCGGTTCCGGCGACTCCACCAATCGCAACACGCTGAATTGGTTATTATTAAATTGGTTAACTATGTTAAATGCGTGCAATTAATTTACTATGTTACGAATAGTGTAATTTTAATTGAATTCAAATAATTCAGTTCAATTTTCTAATGTAAATATTGATTAGTTGTTGAACTGATACCAATGTTATTAATTATAGTTTTTAGTTGCAATTTCCAATTGTTCGATGCTGTGCGTGAACCATTTTAATCCAACAAAATGAAGTGTTGTTTGCAATTTGATTATTCCGTTTTATGAGTTCTCACACCTTGAATAAACACGGTCAACCACAAAAATTTAATAAACATTTAGCACGCACTTTTGTGGAAATTTGTATCGAATTGATTTTGTAATATAGTGTTGGATGTATGTAAAAACAAAATTTTGTATTAACTTTACCATTAAAGTCGGCAAGAATAGGGTTGCTGTTACAGGGTGAGGAAAAAGTACCCCGGGACACCCAAATAACTTCTGAAGGGTTGGAGATTTCAGATTGAATTTTACAGAGCTACAATGGTATCACACAATCTACCACATAGCACCAAGAGCGCCCATTGTAACAAAAATAAGAACCATCTCTACATGGTCAGTGCTTGTATGATCAACAAAAAATGTACGATGGCTACAGGTAGTCAACCCTTATCAAAATTGCAAGAGGAAGAGCTTCAGAAAAAAGAAACGTAAGAAACAAGGCTCCTGTTTCATAAAACGGTGGAAGACTAAATGTGTTTTGGTTTGTTAATGTGTGAAATATAATGCTCTATCTCCTCTAAAAATATATCGGACACGGAACGGCTTATTTGCAAAATCTTTCAAAAGTGCTAAGACTAAACCTCCAGTTCCTTTGGACCCTTTTCAACAAAACTTCTAAATATGAAGTTAAGTTTCGTCCCGATACCATCTGTAGTTTCTCCGGAATCGTCGCCACAAAAAACGCCACACACACATCCACACACACACAGACATTTTTTTGTATCTTGGTCAAAACTGTTCAGGGGACCCAAAAAGACATATTTCCTGTAAAACCTCAAAACACATTTTTTTGGGACGATTACAATACTTTACATACTACGTATGATAAAGTAAAAATGTTGGTACATTGTGGTTTAGAACACTACCTTGTAGTAGTCATTCTTTAATATTTTGAGTGTTTGAAGTCGTTAAACTATTAGACTCGAAAGACATTTTAACTTTCGAGCTTATAAATTAGTCGCTGTTGCCAAAACTTGTCCAAAGCATTAGCTGAAAACATCTTGTTCTCTTTCATCTAGGCTACCTCCTTAATTTTTTTTGTGCATAACAACAACTTTCTCAGTACAAATAACTATCTTTTCGAACAACCTCTTATCTATGGTGAATAGCAATATTTTAGAAATGTTATATTACGCCCACAAAATCTGGTTCTTTTATGTTCTTTGTTAAAATCCAACTAATAAACGGAGAAGGAACTAATAAAGTATAAGACCATAAAACCCTGAGTATATAATAAACTCTCGCCCAAGAATTCAGGGCGGTATACTTGCAAAATAACAATATACACATCATAACATTTATCCGACGGTTTCTTCTTCACTCGTATGGTAGCTTTTGGACGTAACATAGTACCTACCTCTTGCCTGCATTTTAAGAATGAATATAAAATACACTGAGCGGCATAAAAAACGCAACACCTAAAATGATAACCAGTTTCAAACTGCAGTAACTTTTGAACGTATTGCTCGATTTGAATGAGTTTTTTTTATTCGAAAGGTCCACTTTTTGCCAATATTTCTGTATGTGTGCTACCCATTTTTGCGCTCTTCCATTTCAGCAATGGCGAATAACGTTAATGCTTGTTTTCTTACAGTCTGAAGCTTGCTGTGGGGTGCACCGACAAAAGAATTTAACTTTAAACAAAAGAAGCTTGTAGTCTCGTCTGTTCTGATCACTTATGTTTTTTGTTCAAGTTTCTATTGCTGTTAACGCCAAAGTTACAAGCTCTAAAAGATAACGCTGCTTCTTCGGCAGCGCCATCAGAAATTAAAGAAAGCCATGGATAACGACAAAATTTAATTAAACTGTGAAAGTAATGATCAACATGTTAATAACGAGTATTGCCTCCCCTCGCTTGAATTGTATTCCTCATCCTTCTAGGCATACTTCGAATTAGGTTTTGAATCTCATTTCGGGGAATCCGGTTCCACTCTTCTTCTAGCGCTATTCGGAGATCATCTAGCGTTTGTATCGCGGCACCACGGGCTCTAACTCGTCTCCCTAGCATATCCCACATGTGAGTGCATGTTTTTAGGCATTTTTAGACATTTCTTAAGCCTAACTGTCATTTTCTAGGTTATTTTCGAAAATCCGAACAATTTGATAATCCGAACCACCTTCGGTCCCAATTAGTTCGGATTATCGGCGCTCTACTGTAAATGGAATACAGAGTGCTACAGCAAACAGAGTGCTTGTTGAGATATTTTTGCAAAATGCAAGCCATAAACTTTTCAGTAAATATCATTGTGAAATTACTGAAAGTTTGTTTATAAAGTTACTGATTTGAAATCGGACCTGTTTCAAGCTGTACGTTGGAACGGTTGTACCTTGAAACAGGTCCGATATCAAATCAAGTATGCTTAAGGTGTGTTCTGATTAGTGGTAATGGCAGTGGTAGTAGATGCAATTATAGTATTTCTGATAGGAAGTGTTAGTGACTCAAATTTATGTACATGCAAACTAATATGTGTCACTATCACGGCTGGTATAATACTATAATTTCATCAACACCCTTTATTTATAACTTACTATTGTTTTTTATAATACTCTTGTTTTCAGTAAGAAATACTTTCTAGGTGAACTTTATGGTTTTCAAATGGCATGGTTACTTTATCGTGCAATCTAAAGAGATATCGTTTTCACAATATTGTATCCAATTTTCATGAGAGCCTTTTTATCTCTTCCCATTTCCGACCTTTTCCACAAGCCGGAAATTGAAATTTTATTCTGCTTCAAAGATTATTATAACGTTCTATGTTTGCCAATTATTGCGAAATACTTAAAGATAATTTTTCAATATCTGTAAAAAACCTGTGGGAAGCAGTACCTGCTAAGTGGGTTATGTTACTACACTTCTGCCCCTTTTTTCCCGGAAAAAAACGTTACGTTTTCTCTAGTTATACACCACTTAAATGCTTGAACACTCATAAATAATCCGATTTAGGAACAAAGCAAGAAAAATATCGTTTTTACGCGACAGTTTTGACGAACGCAAACTGCACTGTATCGCACGCACCAGGTTCCTGTTTTGGAATGCCTTTCACGTACACTGCGGCCCCAAGGGGTGGTATTTTTATGCACCCTTGTCGCGCTTTACCCCCATCCCTCTCTTGACATCTCGCGGTACGTGGCTAGTGTCCGGATTTTCCGGTGGCACGTGCAATACGTGTCATCAACCCTGATGGGGGAGCTCGAAATGAAGCAACCCCCGTGTCCTCCGAAATCCTGGTAGCCTAATATTCAATGTGTCCAGAAATTAACTCGACAAAAGCGACTCCGGTAACCACATTAAGTTATCAAGTGACTCTGGCTCCCTCTAGTTAACCGAATTTGACCTTCAGAGAGAGAGAGAGAGAAAGTTTAAAGGAGACGTCGTTACCGGAGACCACCTACCAAATTACGATCACTCCGCAACCCCCTAAGTTTATATGGCGAAACAGTAAAATTTTCAATCACCGAATCTCGTCGTTAAGACGTGGGGGATTGTCGAGGAATTTGTCGCTTTATTATCTTTCCATAGTAAGGAGCACCGGTGACCGAATTGATCGTTGAGATTGTTGCCCATGGCCGTAAACTTTATGTCGTCTGCGAAAGTGAAATAAGTGCGGTAATGGAAGTGTTTATGGACAACAAAGCAAAAATCATAAAAGCGCAAATGTTGAGGCAATAAATCGAGTGAAGTAGAGCTGTTGTGTACTTCGGCTTCGCCGAATCACTATAGCCTTCCGAACGTACATTTTACACGTTTTATTATTGTATGGCTTCCAGGCAGGGCCGTCCTAAGATATTCGACGCCCGTGGGCTACTAAAATTAATGCGCCCCTCTTCATAAGAAAATACACGAGATAGCTAACGGATGCGGGGTGATCGACAAAGTTATTCAAAAGTGTCAAAACCAGAGAAAGCCAATTCATTATCATTATACTAAACAAAAACATAATATTTATACAAAATTCGAAAAAAAAGATGAAATGAAAAAACCAACGTTTATAGTAAACAAAAACAAAAGTAACTTATATATTTGTTGTCCGTGCTTTTTCTTTTACAAATTGATATCACACAAATTTAAGTTATTAAATAGGTCACTCTATATAAATCAACTACTCAAATAATTTAATTTGCTCTACCCTAAATAATTTGTAGTAGCATTAATAAAAATGCGCAGTGCGTAGTAGGCCACGTTAGGAAATGTAGACGCAATTTTTGAGTCAATTATTTATTATCCTTGAAAAATTACCAAAAGCTTTATATTGAAACATTTGATTAGATTTGCCATCAAATATAAAATAATCTTAGAAGAACATGAATCAGCAGTTCCTGTACTGCGGGAATTCCTACAAATTCTCTTTATAAGGAATAAATTGGGAATTAATTGGCTTTTAAACTATTCTTCCATATAAATTGTCAGCCTAGTTTGTGCGAAAATAGTCCAAATACTCAAATTTTGCCAACATAGCTTTTGTGTGACATAATTCGATAAGCAAATTTTTCATCGATTAAAGGAGGCAATAAGTATCATAATAATTTATAGTATATATAGTACGTCTTTACATCCCTAATAAGTAAAGCAGCTCTCTCCCTCTGGTTCTATACAAATCTGAACCGCCTTTTCTCTACTGTAAATGTTATTGTTTTGGATTTAAGCCATTTAAATATTAGAACGACACTGTTCAACATTTTAGTGGAAGTTGTTATTTTCATATTTATGGTATGTAGACATTGAGCGCGTAAAGTATGAAAATATGAGAAAATCTAAATGAGGGTTAGTTATTGTACAAAATTCTCGAACACGTTGATTTTTAACTCTTAGGAACATGGCTATTCCGAATAGAATATGAAAATGCGTTTGGGGTAAATTTAGTTGCACTGTGTACGAAGTACGAACACGGACTCTCCCGTAAGATTGTTGAAACAAGTGAGATAAAAATGTCAAAAACCTGAACCCAATGTTCTAGAAACCAAAAAAGGATCTCATAGTAAACCTTAAACTTTGTACGTTTACCTGAAATCCTGAAAGCTTGTTCACAATATATAGTAGTGTGCTGATGGTTCAATTCCTATTGCAAACATATCTACCTAAAACTGCTATTCGCTTTTCATTCACAAACAAAATCCTTAATTTTTAAACTTTTTCTCGTAACAATTAGCAGATCTATCATAATCAACAAGAAAAATATGGAGTTTGCCATTTGTCGATGACGTCATAAGCACAAAACGGGAAATTGAATTTGTTACAACTATGTGTATAATTTACAATCGACGTATTTGAGAATTTTTGTAGTTAACAAACAGTTTCTGGGATTTGGTCATGCTTCCTACTTTGCGCGCTCACTGAATATTTCTTAAAAAATAACAAAAAGTCAATAAGTAAGAACAGTTCATAATTGAGTAATAACTGTAATTAACTGTAATTAACATTTCTAAAAAAAATAACACCTCATAACAAGCCCATATAAAATAAAAGCACAGTAAATTTGGAACACCAAAGTAGAAGATGCAGTTATCATTATTAACAATGAACAACAATGAAACCATGATCAAGTAGATCAGTATCTCATATATTTTTTCATGATCTCATACATGTTTACTAGATGTCTCATATACTTTGATAAGTTCAATATGGCAAACCTAGGCTGGCACATCATAGAAAACTTGCGCTAACCGAACCAAACCCGAAGGTTTTTCATTGATACTCCATATTTAAGTAACTTGGGAAATTCTAAGAGCGGACAATTTTCTATTTCATTTAGAAGAGGTTATTTGGTTGATTTTGTCATGAAAAGATTTATAATAAAATCAACTAATATCAAAATAACTAATAATAACATAAAATATAACACCAATAAAAATTGCCGCCCCCAAAAGGTTGGCGCCCCAGGGCTATAGCCCATTTAGTCCTGTGGTTAGGGTGGCCCTGCTTCCAGGCGTTTCTTTCTTGACTAAACAACAAGCAAGCTGTATATAAACGTGTATGTTCTAAAGTATTTTGTTAATTAATAATGCAGCCTCTTGAGGTTTTAGTTAGATTGTACGAACTTAGACAATAGCATACGGAAAACAGGGAAAGTTAGGTTAAGTTTCATAATAATAATAAAAACTTTATTTTCTTAAAAACTTGACTCAGTTCGCAATTTCTGTCTTCAATTATTGTGATTTGTGTACATTTTGATCTAAACTTTCTCGAAAAGTTTACGTAATGGGACGCATTTGAGTCTGGATTCGTATTAAGCGGAAAGAAATCTACCAAAAATACATATGCATTTCCCATTCACAACACCATGTCCCATATTTTTGAAACAATTTGGAATATTTGACAAAGTCAGAAGCAGTCGACGGTATTCTATACTTGGTGCTAATGTTAAAGATAATGTTTTTATACAAAACGTATCTAAAAATTAAAGAAAAATAAGCTTGTTCACCAATTTACTTTTCAACTTTTCCAGCTTTGGATACTATATTCATATTCAGCGCCAAAACCGTTGTGCTTTCACAGTTGTGCTTTCACAGTGATAAGTTTACGGAAAATGTGGCAACTACCGTAAATTTATTCATTTTTGTACCATATTAAAAAAAGTTTTAAAGAAAGGGTTTATTCTCACATTTATGTGTCCCAATGAAACCACATACGTTTGCTCTAAAAAACTTGAAACCGCCGTCTAAGATGTTTTAGTCGTTTTGACTTTTGTCCTTCGTTCTTCGTAAGTTTATAGTTTACTTCTTACTTAAATACTTTTATAGTCTTACCTCAAACGAAGTTTGAAAAGTCATCTACAGAATGAGAAAAACAATACGTCGTGTTGTAAAAACAAAGTGCAACGTAGGCATTTATATTTTAAAAACTTCTATATTTATTAAGAATGTAACTACGTACTCTTAGCCTCAAAACAGATAACTAAATTCCCTTCAGAGTAAAGCTAGAGGAAAAGTTTGTCGGCCAGATGAAGCTCCCCTATACCCTGATATTATCGAAGTTTTCCTCTTTTATTGTCTCCACATTTCGGGGTTTTATTGGCGATTCCGGGTGCTTTTATCTATGTTGGTGACCAAGCTGACGCTAACTCATTTTCGCCATGTATGTCCTTCCACCCTCGTCCTTACCCCTGTAAAGCAACCATTACACTTTCTTATATATAGGTACTAGAAATAAAAACCAGTGGGAAACTAAGTGAGCTATATTCGCTATTGATAGCTAATTTAAATATTTCCAAAGTGGTATTATGGAATAATACCAACTCCGACTCCGGCAAAATTTTATTTATTTCCAGCGACTTTAATGGCAAAAGAAAAATCAAATCTGGCATAATCTAATTGTAAATAAAATCAAAAAGGCCTGTTGATCGGACCACAAAATTATGATCATATTTAAAAAGGACGCTTTTTTATTTTTTCAAAATATCTCTGAAATCATTAGAACTTGTATAGTAGCATTAGAACACTGTATAGTACAAAGTAAAATTCATTTCAATGAATACAAAATTAAGTGCAAAATAAAATGAAAATAATCTCAACTCTTACTTCTGTTAGTGGTAATGACGTCATAATTTTGGCTGTAACGAGTATGACTTGCATACATGGATATTCCTACATTCAACTTAAGGTAGAGTTAAAATCGGAAATACAGTTATAATTTTTAATCGGCTATTACACATATATTATGCATGTTTAAGTTTATGCATTAAACATTACGTTAGAGTGAAGTTTGTACCTTTGCTAATAATAAAAAATATATCTGGGTCAATTCTGTCAAGTGTAGGTGACCAAAACTGCGAATATCGGTGTTTCTTAGTTGATCGCAAGAAGATTACGACATAGCCACCAATAATTTTAAAAAATGTAACCTACACTCGACAGAATCAGTAACAATTTAAAATCTCTACATATTTTGTTAAATACAAAGGGATGTGATACCCTTGATTATACCATAATATGTATTGTATAATCAATGGTGATACTTTTGATAAATTTGTTCATGTGCCGAAAAAAAGAATCAATTTCGGTCAAACGTTTAAAGTTATTAGGCATTAAAGCTAAAATTGCATAGTTTTATTAGTAATTATCTTTTACAAACATTCAGATATTGGGACAAATAAAAATAAAAAGAAAATGTTGAGAGTTAATAATACGTCTGTGATACCATCACGTTGTTTTTTCTGGTACAAAAGCTGTAGGAAACTATTTTTTCTTTTTAAAATTGCAAGGGAATATGATTAAAATACTTTTCCGTCGATCGTTTATTTATGAGTCAGTTTAGTGAATAGGAAATCGTTTATTAAACAACTCTATTAATGCACGATTTCTATTAATGCATGATTTGCTATAGCCAATCACACGACGCAAAGACGTCGTTTGATTGGCCAACCAAACATATGGTAAATGAAACCTTCCAATCAAAACATACCGCCTCTAGAACTGTCAGTGTCAAATTACATAAATTGTCATATAACCTAAAAAGATATTGGCGAAGAAAAATCTACGTAGACGACGCTAGAAGAATACGATCGACGTAAAAATTTTGTAACCAACTCGAATATTAAACGGCGATTAATGATCTCGACAATTAACGCTCTCGCTGCGCTCGAGCGTTAAACAGTCTCGATCATTAATCGCTCTTTTTAATATACTTGTTGGTTAAATAACTATTTTGCGATATTTGATGAATTGTTCAGCTGCTCTTTGTGGCCGAACGAAGAGGAGCAAATTCTCGTAATTTTTATGAATAAGGAAAACCACACGTTGACCTTCACTTTGGAAAGTTATAATTCGTCTGTAAGTATGCTTCGAAGTTCGATTTTTTTATTTGTAGATGATCGAGCTATCATAATTAGCATATTGAAGTTGGTTGTTGGAAATTGGAAATACATAAACTATATATGCGACGCGGCAAGCGACTCACAATAATCATTTTGTTAATCATCACTCACCACCGACCTGTGTGTTTTGTAGTTAAATTATATTTAGATATGTAAGTACGTACTTTGTAAAAGACCTAATAATATGTTTAGTTAATCGATTACTATCTGTTGAGGCAACGGCCATCTCGCATGTCTTTTTCTACATTATTTAAACATGGACCCGGAGTCGGAGTCGGTACATTTTTTCCGACTCCGACTCCTCTGAAATTTGTCTGAACTCCGACTCCGACTCCACGACTCCGACTCCACAGCCCTGCTCAATATTCCACAAACTATTACTTTATATAGGCTATGCTTGAATAGCAAACGTATGAATATTATCTGACGTTGGCCGAACCCATGTTTTCCGATATAAAGGAGTTGTCGGTGGATTTTGAAACCTTCACGTCCTTAATGGAACTAACTTGTTTATCTAGACCGGGGCTGTTCGAAGGACGTGCTGAAGGACATATTTAGGCCACATGGCTATTGTTTGTGTCCTATAATATCAGCATTATTAAAGGTAGGCATTGCCGTCAGCATGGTATGAATAATGCTAATGCTATGAATAGATGGCACCGTTAAACATTAACTTCTAATGATGGACGGACATCCTAAATATTAATTCAGGATAAAATTAATTCTATAGCATACATATTAATGTCATATTTACTCACACTGTTAACTTTCTACATCATTAACATGTAAGTGAAATATTTTTATAATACATGTATAATTTAATTATTCTTGAAGATAATACAAGTAATAGAAATAATGGATGTATTCACACTCACACCCAATGATACCGATCGTCTCGATTGATTTTTGTTGATTTTGAGGGTCGATCAGCCTGCTTATAGCACCAAAGACACCTGTTGATTAGTGCAAAGGAATTTATTACCATAACCATTTAGACAACTGCCGGGAAAATTTGGTTGCATATTGTCTGACATCTAAATGTTGACTATCACTGCGCTGGCTAAACTAAACATATTATTAAAAATAAAACCACTACAAAATATTAAGTTTATTCGGTCACAAATTTACTTCTGCTGGTATATTTCTATTCTGGCCTATGGCCGTTTGACAACCGCAAAGCAAACCGTTTGTTTCTATAACGTCTGGTTTACAATCAATAAAATACGTGTTTTTTAGTAATAAATTCACTGTTGTTTTAAAAAATCTAGCAAAATCAATTAAAATTGTCCATTTTAATAGAATTCCACATTTTCACAGAAATACACAGAAATAGAGCTGGTTATGCTGTCCTTGATGAATATGCTACAACTAATAAACATTGACTGTTGGCAATGGCAATGGATGGAGACTTTCTTTGATAGATTAGCCGATCCTCATCCCTGACCAGCAGCATCTATTGAATGAAGATGACGTTTCAATAAACTAAAACGTAAATTTGATGAATGTTAATAGAATATAGAGTAGTGATAACACCTTTTGTCTTCCGCGCGAAGGGTGCATTAGCAGGCCATTAGTATACAGTGTAAGCCAACAGCCAGAATCGCACCCGAAATATTGCAATAATCAGCGAACGGAAGCGGAAACCTACGAAAAGTGGAATACATGCGAACGCTTTTGGAGATTACGTGTTGCAATATGCATTTTCATTAAGCGACTACGTAGTTATTAATAATTCTAGCTTCCGTGTTGCTCGGCATGGAGGCACAGAGTAGGTGCCGCTTATCATTAATCATCCATCGTACATAGCACTGCAGCAACGTATTAGATGATTTCCATATTGTGATGCATTCAATAATATTTCCCTCATTTGCATAAAATTGCATCGAATGCGACGTGGATAGAGATTCATAATAAAAGGGGTACCAATTATTATTAAACGTGCGATTCTTTCTCTACAAGGATTAAATGAAACGGTTGTAAACACGGCTTCCGCCCGCAATTTGGTGGAAGTCGCCTGGGACCTCTATTAATAGGTATTGTGGAGCTTGGCGCAGGCGGGGGTTTACGGCATGAAGGGATGGCAAATTTAGAGACCCCCTGAGGGCTAATCAACCAGGCGTCGCTACTGGATGAAATAGTAACTGCGGAACCTTCACCGCTAGTTCGTTCCAGCGGTCAATTCCAATGGCAGTTCGGTCTTCTTGCAGTTTCAAGTCCCAGCAGTGATATTAGGCCTATATGAGAGTGTAATTCCGATCCCTAACTATATCCTTACGATAAGGGCCCGAATAAACCCTGATCCTTTATTCAGATTTTCGATAAGGACATATCGCAGATCTGGAAGCCGCCTGTACGTATGACTTCCGAAAAAGACACCGAGTGTTTGTGGTATCAGGTTTTGGACAGATGAAATCACACAATTTCAAATTTTATTCAAAATATGTACGTATTTTGACGTGTAACGTCTTTCGGGAAGTATCCGTACGACAAAATACTTATCTGTACCAAAAAAATCGAAAAAAAATCGTCACAAAATGTTGGCCTATGTTTGCATTAATATCTCTGAAAGCATTAAGCTTAGCAAAATAATTACATACCATATCACCAGCACATTAAAGACGAAGGATGAGGGTACATGATAAACAAAGCTACTTAAAAATATTGAAAGATGTAGGATTGGGGCAAAGTTAAAAAAAAAAAACGGGTATTCAAAACCGGGTTAATATGTCAATAATGATTTAATATGTATTCTGTCAAGTCATGTGTCAATTACTTTGTTAATAAAGGATGTCATTTTATTATTTATTTAACCCTCACGGGAATTCATTTGAATTGAAACTATATATGCTTCAATCAGAAGGAACACCTACGCCACTGGACCACTGGGCAAATTGGCGGGAAATTCAACCTGTCCTCAGTCATTTTAGATCACTGTGTATATCTATAAGTTATTTATTAACTTTGACTTTAAATTCAACTAAGTAAAAAAACAATTTAACTTAAAATAATTAAGTACCGGTGTTACAAGTGTGATAATAGGGTATTTGACTATTATTGGAAAACCATCTTAGTGTGTTTATTCATTCACTCTACATTGTGAATGCATTATTTTTCGTAATTATTTTCTCAATATTTCATAAAAATCTGCGTTAAAAATTGAATCACAAAAATCCCGCCAAAACGATACTTTCTGTTTTGTGACGTCACCGTCTAGTAGATGTCAAATCGACCCATATGGTCTGTCAGCATCGGCATCGTCGCCGTTTGGTAATTGTGTTGTATGATGTGTTGTTTTCACCATTTCTACATAAAAATGGGTTATAAATGGTGTATAAATCCACAATGCAGAAATACGTCAAAAACTACGGATAAACTACTTGTAGCTGTTCCGCAAGATTTGAAACTGCGAAGAAAGTGGTTGGCTCGTAGAAATCCAAATGAAATAAAAAGCGGCCAATACAAGTGTTTTTTGTCGTAAAGATTACTTCGACATAAGTAGAACTGACTAGAATAAGTTATCTATCGTATTTTCGAACCAGGTATTATCTTATCTGACAGCTTAAGGTTAGGGCTATCCTAACGTACAAAGTTATGCTTACATGGCACTTTAGTGCTACTAAATTCAAACGGGAGAAGCATAAGAGCGCGTTCGGATAACCCGGTATTGTACGGTGAGAGTGACGCGCTGCATAATAGGCGGACTAACATCATACGGGGTTTATCTGCATATAAGAGAGAGACAGCCGACCCAGGTTATCTGAGCATTGCTCTCCCCATACCCTACCCTGACAAACCGAACGCGCTCTAAGCGTACTAACGAATGACGTCACTGGAGACTGAGCCAATTACAGAGCGTTTTCAATCACGTGATAGGACGTGAATAAAATTCAATTTTAATTTAGGTTTTTAATAGAAATAAAGCATTTTTCTTTTGAAAAGTAATAACAAACAGTTTTCTTAAACTGTAATCTATTAAGATGATTATAATACAAGCCATATTTTTATTACAGTCAAATAGCCTATTGCAAGAATTAAAAACGAATATACAATTCAGACGTATGCCGTATTATATGATCAGACCCTTGACTTCTGGCATTCTTAGCGTAACAAACCAATCAATAGCAGTCGTACTATTGGTTAACAAAGCAGCAATTTTATTCTATTCGCGATCAATTGCTTATACCTACTCCCTCTATTGCGTCCGCTACTATCTGAGCATCTATTTGTCATTCCGTCGGAATACCATCGAAAATAGGGGGAAGACCTCGGCGAGGCGACGGTTTTTCACTTTTCCTAATTTCAAATGCATAGAAAATTCACCGGAAAATGAATTATTAAGAGAGTCGCCCCCGCATTATTCCTTGGTAATTTCGTGTCGCGACGCAATTCTTTCGAACGAAATAACACCGCAAAACGTATCCACCCCGTATCCTCCCCCCCCATCCGTTGTCTGCATTCTAAATGCCCCTTCCGGGACGACTTCAAATGAAACTTTACGTCGACGCAGTCTCTGCGCATACGTAAGTAAGTACTTATAAGGATAAAAGTCTAAGCGTGGAAAACTAGGGTTAGATAATGGCATCCTGGAAACATCTGCCTCACGAGTTGCGAATGCTTTGCAAGAAAACCGAACGATACCATATGACATTCATTTCTTTTGAAAGAAGTTAACGCACGTGGTATATTATGGAGTAATTTTACTGTATTGTGAACAAAAAGTTACGATGGATATTTTAAGCCACCTAATGGGTTAAACGAGGAATAAAGAAAAGAGTGCATCCAATTGGCCACGTTTCATACTCAAGTTTGCACTTCCATGATGTGATGAAGCTACCTATCGTTATAAGAAGTATGCACTTCAAATATTCGAGAATCTGCGCACGGCGTGGCGCCTGCAGTGGTGTATTCAGGATGACGAAATCGAATTTCCACAGCCTCGTGACACTATGGATGTGATATTTTACACAGGTTTTAACACCCAAATGTCTCATTATAAACAGCTATCGCATTATGTAGTCAACGTATGTATTCAGCAAGTTTATTTTATACAGATCGAGTCTATGTCGATGGAAGAAAAGAGAAGAATAGAACTAATAAAAGCAGATCCCGTTAAAAGTTTTTCCGATACGAAAATAACAATCCGTTGAATGGTTTGTGTGTTGTTGCCAAATCATTGGAGTTGCCGCTGGCATTACTACTGTACTTGGTGGCCTTCAAAATGGAAATACAATCTTGTTTAGGTATACATTTTCATAAGAAAAATAGCGGGTTGCCATACTAAAATATGGTCATGACGTCATACGTCGAGCAAAATTAAAGGTGTGAAATTGTGGACAGTACACAGAAGACAGAACAAAATTGTAGTCATATGTGTATATTGTATACTGTAAAGCTGTTCTGATTGTCGTTTTCAGTAATACTAGGATATGCATGCAATCACACGTCTATTCGTATAAATGCATTACCAACTGTAGCGGTAGCCATCGCATTGATATTTCGTCGCGTGTGTGAGAAATTGCTGGAAAACGTTAGTTAAATTTGGCTAACGTGATTTGGCGCAATGCACCTAATTGCGCTAAGCTTGTTCAGCGGTGTATACAACTTTATGCCGCAGTCGTGCGGTTGTATCTTCGGACCTAATTCGATTATTAGTTCGTCCATGTTTCGCAAAGTTATCATACACGTAGACTGACTTGCGGTTTAGACCGTCCGCGTCCGACAGCACTCGAAGATTTACGCCCAGTTTCCACATTTCAATCTCAAAAGTTTCAAACACCAAAACCCTAAGACTATCGTTATATCGTTTAACGACAACAGATAAAGAACACATTTTTTTTTATTAATAAGCATAAGATGCTTAACATTTTGAAACTAATCTAAAAGATTAACCATCAATTTAAATCTGAATTCTTAAAACTAGGTACTTGTCTCTAATAGGCTATCCACTGATATCCCTATATATACTTTGTCCCAAACAAGAAGCACTAACACGTCACTCACTGTGCTCTGCTTTTTATACATTCACTGATTCACTAGTTCGAACGGTTTAGTTATTTTTAGTCTTCTCACTAGATTCTGGTTGTCCAGTAGCTGCAGGGCCTCTACGTTGACGTGATGGCTTAGGCGCGATTCGTGCTTAGAGGCGAATCTTTTTATCTCTTGGATGACTTGTGGAACACCAAGACCACCGTGCAGGTTACTATTCCGTATGTACCAAGGAGCGTTAATCATATTTCTTAGTACTTTATTTTGGAAAATCTGGATTCCTTGTATATTGGAGTTTTTTTGCGCAGACCCAAAGCTGAATGCCGTATAACCAAATCGGTTTTAGTACTTGGTTGTAAACTTGTAGTTTGTTCTGTACTGACAACTGAGAGTTTCTTCCCAGAATCCAGTAGAGGTCTCTGTATTTGAGGCCAAGCTCTACTCTTTTCTTCTTAACATGTTCTTTCCACCTTAGTTTTGTATCCAGTGTCATACCCAAATACTTTGCAGTGTTCGCATATGGAACTATGGCGTCGTTAATCTTGACATGAGGTCTTCGATTCTTTTGTTTGTAAAGTTAATGTGGACAGATTTCAGTTCGTTGAGCTTGGTCTTCCATTTTTTTGTCCATTTATATATTTTATTACTAGCTTGTTGAAGATTCCTGGTAGATTCACCAATAGTTGATCCCATTGCCATTAGAGCCGTGTCATCTGCGAATGTGGCGACTGTAACATTTTCCATCTGTGGATAAAGTACACATGCATGCAAATAAAATCGGCCTACCTAAAATGTACGTCAATTTTAACGTTAAATATCTATTGAACGATTGTCCAACTTTTATGATTTTTTCACTTAATTGAAGGATATTTCTTCAACAACAGCGCTGGGATAGTATTTTTTATTAAAATTTCAGTTTTGTGTATATACGGGGTGTAAGAATTAAATTCCAGAAATGAGTATTATATCACCGACTATACGATTTTTTCAAATATAGTTCAGAACCCCTACTCACTTACGCATTCTAGTTTTAAATTTGACAGTTGGCGTCGTATGTAAATCTGTTTTTATGTAAAAATATCCGGGACTTGACCATGCGTATGAAGAGGAATTATTATTAAAATCGTCCCGCGTTTACTCTTATAGTAGGGGCCCTTCATCACTAAGTATGCAAATTTCAACATATGCATGCTATATGGTAAAAACCCCATACCCGTGAGACGAGCAAAACATATTCTTCATTAAAGGGGTTATAACTCGGAGCTGGAAGTTTAGTACGGCACCGAAGACGGATTAAGGGGAACCTAATTGCGGCAAAATTTCTAACCGGAAGTAGGAAGAGCCATTTCCCATATGCTCGCCCAACCATCTGGCCGCCTGTCGCTACTGGCGTTATATCAAATTTCCCCGTATTTTACTATCCGCCTCTTAATAATTCCTCTTGATTAAATGTTTTATTCAAGTATCTGATTTTCTGCTGCATACTTCGCAGTCGAGTTCAGTCACTTTAGTTAATATATACCTACATATTACACAGCTGTCTCCATATTAACTTTGAAATGAATTTCAAATATTTACAGGAATTATATTTTAAATGAAAAGAAATCATTTTCATTGTTATGGTGTATTTCAGTACCATGCGTTTGACCATATTTGTATTTATAGGAGATACATTAAAATTAAGTTAATAACGAAATGTATAATTTAGTATACATATATATTTTAGAATTCACACAAATTTAACTGATTATGCACTTATTACTTTTAAATATTTGTACATGTATCCTAAACTTACTGATGTTTATTTTATTTGTTTCAGGTAAGGAATTGCATCCCCATGGAATTATATTGTAAGTCCATTATTGAGTAGGAACTTAATTCGCAAATAATCCCACAATTTGACTTCTAAAATTGCAGCATTAGCGAATTGTTGAGTACGAAAATGTAGGTAGAAGTACAAACAATTGTTAAAACTTTGACTGCAGATAGGGATTCAGGCTGCTCCAAATATCATCATCCAAATATCAGTATTATACGCACCATTTTCCATTTTGACAATGTGATCAAGTCGTGTTTTTACAATTTTGGGTCGAGATATTGGGCGGCCATTTTGAAATTTTTAATATTACAGGAAATTTGATCATAAGAATCCGACGGGTCTTTTTACATTTTTGGTCGCCATATTGGTTCTGTAATTTTAAATGTTGACAATCTGGCTTCAAATATCACTTAAGGCTCCCGTATCCTACGTCGAAAACGCGCCGATACACCACACAATAATTATTGTTTAAATTGTGAAACTATAGCAACTATTCGATTGAATAGGTCCTTACGCAACTGCGTCCACAAAGAATTTTAATATTTATGCAAATTATACTTGCAAATTTTAGTGTTAAAAAAACTAAACTACAAATATAGAATTGCTTTTTGGTCTTACTGGCGTATGATTATTGTGTACTGTAATATATTATAAAAATACATTAAATGTTACTTATAACGATGGGATGTAACTTTTAGCGAGCGTAACTAGAATACCGTTCTGGGAGCGTTTTAGTCTGTTGGCATTGCAAAATAGTTCAACGGTCTGTGGATAGATGGCGCTGTTTCTAATTGAAAATGTAAATACAACATAAATAATTTATTTAGATATGACCTAAAGTACACTAAAAATCAGACAAGACGTAACATAAAGAATGCCAGTTTGGATTTTTGTGTTCGTGTTAAATAATATAAATCGTAGCTGTCGTCCTATTTGCATTTGAAGATCGTTTAAAGTTGTTTTTTTTTTAATATAAGCTGTTTAACTTCGAATCAAACTAAATTCAGATAAACGACCTTCAAACTCAGTTAAGTGTCTACGGGTTTTTAAAAATCACAGATGAACTGTAAAATAGTTTCCGATCAAAATGTGTGCAAAACAAAAACCTCATTGATAGTTTAGTCACAAATCCCCTTTCTTCGGAGCAAAGCTGATACTATATAGTTATACCGTCATTGTAAAGTACAGGCTACACGACAGCTAAACAATCATACATTAAAACAAAAATCAGTCAGCATTTTATTAGTATTTTTCTCCATTTCATTTTTGACATTCTTTTTTGCTGCTCAATTTGACGTCAATAGTAAACAACACACAATTTTTATTTATTTCTATATTTATGTAGATAATTTATATCATATCGACCAATGCAATAAAGACTATCGTAACAAACTAAATGTAGTTACTATAGTCTTCGTTGCATGGGTCAATATACCTTCCTACCTCAAGGTGGCAGATTTTATTACATTTAAATTGCACAAAGAATTCTCTTTTCTATATGAAAAGGTTTTACGGTAAGAATCATTTAAAACATAAATTGCCCCTCAAGACTGCGTAATAAAATATTGAAATCTTCCAGTTGTGTCGAGCAACAAAAAACGACGAATGATATGATCTCCATTGTATGGCGTTATTTCGGAATAGGCGCTGCGTTAAAGGTATGACTAGACGAGTCATTTTACGAAAAGCAAAGGTAACTACGTTATGTTATCATACAACACAATTTGAGTTACCGTCTAATCGTATTAAGGAAATTTAACACAGACCATCTCTGATCTAACTTTAAACCAGCCGCTAATGACATATCGTGTATTCAGAGTAAAGTATACAGAGCTGCTGTCCTTGGATGGTATCGTAAAGTTCTATATGGAAATGAAGCACCTTAAACAATATTTAATTAGAAAATATGAAAACCAGTGAAATTGTGTACGTACCTATCAATAAATCCCTAATAAACAAATAATCGATCAATATTCATTTTGAGAGTCACACTCATAAATAAATCGCTCTCGAAAAAACTGCTTACAATAAAGAACATAACCCTATATTGAGATGCAGATAACCTCTTATTGGATTGGTATTTACCGTGGTTGTCATGGTTACGAGAAATTGTATACGGTTAGATATTTGTGGTGGGGTGGATTCTTGCCGCAAATTAAAATATACGGGATAATTCAGATTTGGTAGTTGTGTCGCCATCTACATCTAGTAAAACATTGGTCGGAAGCTCTGGAGAAAAGAGCGGCAACTCAACGTTTTGAAAGGGGGATACGGGAGCCTTAACTTTAATTTTTGGTCGCCACATGAAATTTTAAAAAATCTGATATTATATTTGCCATCAGCAACTTTCAAATATTATGGGACGGATTTTTAATGTAAATCCAATCGAAGTTTGAAAATCGGATATCAGATTTGTGTTTCAGAGCTCTTCAGTAAAGTCGGGACACAACAAATAAATTTCATAAGAACCCGACATTGTTCTGCAGTTTTGGTAGCAATATTGAATCAGGATTGGGAATCAGCGACGCCAAAAAAAAAATAAACAAATATGGTTCAAAATTTACACTTTTTCATATTGAGTAAAAAACATGTCCAAGATGATTGAATTTAGATCTGCTCGTAAACTCATTTTTCATATTTTCCGAACTCGATTTAATCTATTTTCATCACGCAATGCGGAACATGAGTTAGCTAAAAGAGCAGAAGAACTGTAGATGTCAAATGGTCCACTAGAAAAGTACTCGGATTGACTGTATTTTTATTGAAAAAAATCTATCCAAGCGACCAACGACCAAGTTAAATAACTGAAGGGAGTGGAGCTCAATTTTCGATGGCCACTTTGGCGCGTTTCTCGCGACAGCCTTTTCGTATTATTTCCCTCGAAATTCTCTTCTCGCTCCATCCCGAGAACTAGTTTCGAGTATCGCCTGGAATAGCTCTGGTTACAACTCCATAATGCTCTCGGGCTCTCGTTGCTTACCGCCTTCATTTCTTCTCGTTCCTGTTAAATAAGCTTTACGGTTATCGGAGGTCAGACCCCGGACTTTACTTTCATGGTGAATAGAAGAACTCTATATTAAAGTTTTAGGTACGATAGATTTCAACGCTAACGAGACAGTCAAGTCACTTTTCAGTTTATTAGTAGAATAAGAATGAGGTATCTACATTACTGGATCACCTACATTATACCCAGACCGACATAATTACAGGAACGCCTATTCTTTCTAAACCTCGACATGGGTTTTAGCTGATGAACATGCACAATGATGTTTTTTCCAAACTTCGAGATATCCTGTGTAGTGACTAAGGATCTTGAGCAGGTTCTATTGGCCCTCTGCACAGTACGGCGTGGGGGACTGAGAAACGATTTGGATGCCCGTGGCGGAATATGAATCCCGCGAGAAGGGTTCTCCGTTACCGCTGCACGCAAAACCGCTGTGATCGATTTTGTTATTTCTTATTAAAATTCACTACAACGAAAGAAAACGCGGCTTAATTTCACTACAAACCACAACAATACTTGCTTATAGCAATTTACGTACAACAACTTTAGTCGACACGTACAGCCAAAAATATGCTCTAAAAAACCTGTTTTAAGCGCTTATAATATGCCCTATAAATATGAAAATGAGCTCTAAAAAACTGAAAATATGCCCTAAAGAATGTGTTAATACATGTCCAAAAATACAGATTTAATTTAAATTTTTATTGTAGTAAATAATAAAGATATGATGCGAGTTTTGAAATAAAAAATTTTGCCGGTTTGACCTTAGTACACCTTTGTACATGGAAAACGTCCTCTCTACATCTACCGACGATCACCTCAATTTAGAGATTACGTAAAGTTTACTGTATTACAAAAACTAATCCGATACATATGATGCGAACTGGTGAACGTGTTCCTTAAGCCGGCCCTGATACATCTACACGAGAACATGGCGCGAGGTCAACCACTGGTCTACATATATCAAACGTGCAGTAGATATTCTGGTTGTTTTCTATTTTGTGCTATGGCTACCGATTTCGGCGGTCAACAGATCTACGCGACCTGCAGGCCTTATTACTGCAGAAAAGCAGAAAAGCAGAAAAGCTGGCAAATATGTAGTAAAATATGCTTTTATGTTCAAATAAGCATTTTAAGCATTTAATGGCAAAATATGCACAAATATTGCCCTAACAAGTAGGGCTCAAAACGAGTGATTTTCTCTGAAACGGATTTCTATCAGGTCTATTTTTTTGTCAATCGTATGGAAAAAAATATGCAACTGCTTACATTTGGTTGCCCTACATTATACACACAGAAAAGTGATCTCTCGAACGAAGAGGGAATTACTTGGCTGAAGTAGTTGGTAGGTTCGTATATACGCGGAGGTTATTGACTTCAACCAAGAAATTTTGTTTCTTGGAATAATTACTAGATTTAAGAAAGCGGTTACTCTGGTGAAGTAAGTAAACAGTCTTCAATGAAGTGTATATTTTTATTCCCGGTAAATATTTTTAGCTACTTAATGTAAGAATTTTAAATTTTTATCACAAATACGTTTTCTATTACTAATTAACAAGATAGGTATGTTATATTTACTTACTCGTTCTAAACTGTTGCGTGCGTTACATCAAACTATTCCGTGTTGAAACGTTTATTGTACACTATAAATCACAATACACATCCCCAAAAAATCACAAGGCACCCTACGGGTAGTTCGTTATTGTTTTGCGTACTAGGTCTAGGTTAGGCCCCAGCGTGGCGCTAGAACCACGCGCAAGTCTTGACAAAATCACGGTGCGCATATTTATTCCAGAGAAAGGGATTACTTGAAAGAAGTGAGAATCACTTCAGTTAAATAATTGGTGGGTTTTTATTCAGTAAACAATACTTACTAATATTAAATGTCTTATATTTTCTTGGATCAAGTAACTACGCATTTGGATAGATTTACTATTACTTCGTTTGAGAAATTAACATTTTTGGGACGAAAAATTCAATTACTTCTTTCAATACAATATTGGTTCTTATAAAGAAAGAATTTATTTGTTGACAGCATTTATCTGAGAAATTATTTTACTTATATTGAGTATGTGGTATTTCTTGTATATACCTAACTTTCTACATCCAACTAAATATGCATTTGAATCTAGTAAATAAATTCAAGAGATTATGTTTTCTCGTTCCAAATAATCACTTTTCTGTGTGTACCAGACCAACACAATTAAAAGAACGCAATTTTTTCTAAACCTGGACATGGGTTTAACTGATGAACATGCAAAATGATGTTTTTTCTAAACTTTGAGATATCCTGTGCAGTGACTAAGGAACTTGAGCAGGCTCTCTAGTACTCCATTATACAACCATATCAATGCTCGACATTTTGTTTTGTATTTCTCCCAATATATAAATCTTCAACAGCAGAGCTCTGCAATTTTGTCACATGGATTTTTTTCAATTATTTATGGAAACACGTGTAAACTAATAGACGCGCTGGTAAGTTAATAAAATTTGAGGCAAACGGCAAACCCGTCTGGGGAAGGATACCTACTTGAATACCTCATCAGTCAAAAATCAATTTGTCTTTTTTTGTTACTAAAAGTGTAATTTTTATATTAATTTCTGAAAGTGTAATTATATTTTGATTGAATATCATTGAACCAAAAAATACATACTGAATACTTGAGTTCGGATCCAACAACAATATTTCGGATTTCAAGACTAGTTCCGAGCTACAAACATTCATAGACAGAAGCAACATACATAAATACAATATAATATTAAAACAACAAAGCAGTTTAGTTTGCACAAAAAATCTTTTCAAAAAAGCTGCAAATTATCAAAATATTTTAAAAATAATTATTACAAAAATACATATTTATATACAATTTTATTTTCAGTCTTTCATTTTTTACTCATGACAATCTAAAAAATTTTTCTTTAATGCAATGCCCATTCTTTCCGTACGGATTTTATAGATCCCTTACTATCTTAATACGAGATTTAAAATAAAAAGTTCTACTAAAAAGGATAGTAAAATAGCAAAATAACAACTTTTGTTTGTTAATAGAAAGCGAATAGGTGTTTTCAAAAGTTTGAGATTGAAAGCTGCATATCACGCCAGTTTATTGCATTTATGTTGTTTCTTTTATGCAAGCGGCCGCACACCACGAATCGCTGTAAATACTTCAAAAACATCTGTGAACAAACGTTCAGGATTTCAGGTAAAAGTAGGATTACTATAAGCACAACTCTTATGAGCTTTGCAAAAAGAACCATTTTTTTAGACATTTTGACCCCACTTTTTTTTAGAAACCTTACCCGATATAAAAATTTTGTATCCGGATTTGTTTTCAGGGTAAATAATTCTACACGAAACTCAAAATTTCATATTTCAGACACAAAATATTCCCTTGAGTTATCAATATTAAATCGTCCTTTTTTCGATTTTTTTTGAGGCCATAAAATGTTTCCACTAGCATTAAGACAATTAAAAGATCTACCAACACAAGTCAGTAATAATATTATTGTCGGTCGGAACTTCAAGTATTTTCAAAGATCTCAACTCTTTCCAGAAAATCGTGTGTGCACCTGTGCAGGCCGTAATAAGAAAATCAGAATACTTTATTGAAATATTTACGATCCCACAGCCGCCACAACAAGTTTGCCTGGATGACAACAGAAGAATAGGAAAAACGACAACCGGACAAAAACGAACGTCATTACGGGGTATCGATTTACCCTGCCAAACACACACAGTTATTGAAAATGAAATCAAACCTTGGTGGGATATCGTGTTCCCCAAACGCGTTGCGTCTCTTCCTGTTCCCGCTCGCTCCTCAGAATGCCTTTGTACGCGCGCTAGGTTCGTAAATATCGCATTACCTTCTGGCCTTTCTTTTGCGCCGCCTATTGTTTTGTAAGGCTTCAATAGAACTTTTTCTCATCAATACTCAACCTTTCCAAACAACCGTACGATATTTCAATATAGAAAACCTGAATGGGAACTAGTTAATTGATTGCGTTTGTTTCCGCTGGAAGCAATTTCGGGCCAAAAACATTATTCCGAGATATTTAGAAAATAGTGTGCTGCAATATAAATGTTTTATAGAAAGCCTTCCCTAATTTTTTGTGCATATTTAAATAGATTGTACATCACATATTGGTGTCCCATAATATTTATTTATACATATATTAAGCTAAGCTTTTTATACTAGAAAGTAAAACTTAATAAAAATAAGTTTCTTGACCAACTATACTTCATACAGAGTGTCCGTTGTTCGAAAAAATACATGGGGACCTCGTTTACTGAAAGCCATTCAAAATTTTATAGTTCTGCTCAATTTTATAGTCATTAATTTTTCTTTATAAATGCATTTATTTGTTATTTTGCAAATGTACTGAAAAACTTGTTTTTTTGTGCAATCTTTCTAATCTAAAGATATTTATATAAACTTTACATTGAAAATGACTTATTTTAGTAACTTTCATCAGAAAAAGTAAGGACCAGAAATCAAAATCCACTCACTCTGCGGAAGTTCTGACCGCTGCCACTGCATGGGATGCGCTCGCCGTCTGGCAGTCAAAGCGACGACTTAGTAGACACTCATGGTACAACGTAGAAAGGTATGTGCATAACGGGGACACGTTTTGGTATCTCGCGAGGTGCCCCGTCATGCGCATAGGGTTTGTTTACGCACAAAGAACATGCATCGTACGAAAAAAATTTCAGACAAAAGATTCTTATTTAGCGTAAAATCATAATTTTTGGCACTTAGTTCATTATTCACTTCAACTCTTCACTAGTTGATTTTATTGCTTATTTGATTTTATTGTAGAAGTAGACGAGCACCAATCAGTTTAAAACTCTTCCAGTTTCCAGGAGGTCCTTGGGGAGTTCTCGGCAGTGAACTCACGTCGCGTAGGTCCTTTGGGGTGAAATACCAAGACAAATACCAGGCGATCAGGCTGCCAATAAGGAGAAAACTTCACATTTTCTCTAGGAGTGTTCTAAAGCCAAACTTCCAGTATTGACAATTCATGAATTAGAGAGATATTGTTTTAGTTTCAAATTTTTAAACCTAAGATATCAAACTGCAACTTAAGTCAAATACATCTTTTAGTTTCTAAAATATAGAAAATGGTGACGATTTAAACAACAACCCCAACAAATTTGTCACTTAAATGTACCTGAAAGAATTTGAGAGAATTTGGAATTTGGGGATTATTTGGGGAATAGTCTTATCAAGTCCTACAAAGTATTTTTTAAAACGTTAGTGAAACTTTTTATGGGGCCGGTAAAAGGTGCTAACGGACTTAAATAAACACACATGTGATAACATAAACAATAATATCAATGTGAATATGTTCAAAACGTCCTTTAGGTGTGTGAAATGTTTGCAATGGAGCTTTCGTCTGTTTGTGTGCTTTAGAGGTTTGGCAATTTAAACAAGTTGTAGTGAAATGATATATGTGTGAATTCATTTTGGGCCAGAAAAACCTAGTTTTAATTAAATTTTGAGTAATTCTAATTCCCAGATGAGCAATGTTGTAAAAATATGACTAAGCGTAAAGAAATCGGAACGTAAATGCGTGGAGGTAAAGAATTAATTTCACACCATAACTGTAATTTTGAAAAAGGGTCTTTGAGCAAGTTTAAGTTTGGTAGCTTCAGTGGATTGTTTTGTTAAAAGAAGAAGAACTTGTGTATCGTTGTTTTGTGCTGTATGTAAATCTGCCAGACTAGGGTACTTCGCAGTCGCTGCATCTACTTCTAATCTGCAAGGATGAGCAAGAAAAACAGCATTGATAATTGCATCTTTAGCAGATGAAAAACTGTTTTGACATTCCTCAGACCAAGATAACAATTGAATCGGTCGGTTCGAAAACACTACAAGTCCAAAAAGTGAGTTCTGGGAAAATTAACAAAATTATTTTGTCACAGAGAATTAAATGTATTACATATTTTATTTATATTTGCATTAAAAGCAGAGCTATGACTAAAACAATCATCATGGACATGTACTGTTTTTGAACTCGACGAAAAAAACAGCGTACATTTTTAACAATATTGGTTTATTTAAAGCATTTAAATAATATTTTTATTGTGATCTAGGTATGTATAGTGTTTTTGGCGTCTACAATAAATTCCTTATTCATTTCATATTATTATATTTTCCGAAACGCGTTAGTAATGCAGCAAAAACAAACATGTGCATACTTCGTACAAGGATATTATATCCCTGTCGAAATTGAAATATAAAAAGACATCTCGTACTATGCCTCGAAAACAGTTTCTTTCGACAAGAAAATTTATTTTTCTGTGGAGCATTGACGGTATGAGTATGTTTTCGTCAAATATTCGAACAACATTCGGCGTAGTTATTTTACAGCCAATAGAACACATTTTTGTCCAGCCGGCCGGTCCGCTTCGAGAATTTGAAACGTGTTTTGTAAGTGCACATGTTTTGAATCGAAATAACATTTTTATACTCTAGGAATTTTTAAGCGTGGACTTAATTATAAAATATCAATCTCAGTTTAATTTGCTTAGACGAATAATATACTGGGTATTAAAACAACTTAACATTTTCTTTTATTTCTGCAACGAATTAAATTGTAAATTCTAATACTTCTAGTACTGTTGTTGGACTAAAATTCTTGGTTTTTTTTTTTAAATTAAGGATTATATTATCTAAATAGACACCAGATCTAACGATGCTATTAACTTAAGAAAACCGGATACCCAAAGAATTTTTAAATGAAGATTTGCAAAGAAAAACTTATTTGTTGATTTATCAAAATTTCTTTCTGTTTAGAAAGACGAGTAGCATTTGCCAAGAGATATAAAGGTTGGAGTATTTTGGAAAAATTAGGAACAAATGGTAAAAATTGATCGATCATACCTAAAAAACGTTCTAACTGCTTTATTGTCACAGGAATAGGAACATTATTAATAACCTTGATGCGTTCGGTAGAAGGACGGACACCTTTTTGGGAAACATTATGCCCAAGAAAATCTAAAGAATTAACACCAAAAATGCACTTCACCAGTTTTTCTTTAGTTCACAATGGCTGGATCGTCACAAAAAAAGTGTTTTTAAGCAGATTCTAGTGACTGCTCGACCAATCCTATAATTTACTACGTTTATAATTTGAGCGAGTTCTAAATTTTGTTTGAACCAATTCACGGAAGCTATATACATACATTAAAACCCTCCATTTTGATTTGCCGTTGTAAAGTTGGGACATAACTTTTCAATCCAAAAACTTTATTGCGGCGTGTTTAGAAAAGTATCCCGCTTATTTGGTGGGAATGTCACTGCTCCCGATTAAAAGTACCTATTTACGTGAAAGCGGCACAGTTTCTGACGGGGGGGGGACAGTTTTACACGCCATGTTTCCAATTTCGGGTCGACTCGGTTGGTTCATACATTTTAATTAGGACATCTAACAAATTAGCGCGGACCGTCCGCGCGGAAATTATAAAATATTTGAATATATCCGGTACGCAGCCTGTACATACGTATACTACGTGTCCAGTGTCCAACGCTCGGGTGCCACGAATTGAACAAATTGTTGATTATGACAAAGCGCTTTACTGTCATTGTCATTTGACCGATGTACATGCGTGCATAAAAATAATATAATAATAATCAAATTGTAGACAAAAAAGTGCCTTTATAATGTTGAAACGCTTTTTTGATAGGATCACAAATAAATAAGTTATGACCATAATTAAAAAAATGACATTTTTTGGATTTTTCAAAATAGCTTGGGAACCGTTTGGAATTCAACTGTTTTCTGAACAGATTATGAAAGAGCACATAAATATGCACTACTTTGTCCATTTAACCGACTTTCTATCTATATCATAAATGTTATGCTATTCTACATACAAGAAATTCAATAATATTTTTAATTTAAAGTTGTAGACTAGATTGTCTATACTAGAGTAGTTTGATAACCGAGTTTTAAAATTTAGAAACCTGTTTTGAAATGTCACGAAGAAGCGTTTAAAAAACGACAAACCCTCGGAACAGTTACGTACAGTTCTTGCCTGCATGTCCTTAAGTACCTTGTCGCTTAATAAGTACGAGTACAGTACAAGCGCTGGAAAATAGAGCTAGGGTACTGACCGAGATAACTATTGTGTGCAATGTCAATGCACGGTTATCATATTTGCCACCATAAGCAATTTTTGTATTTAATAAGTTTTATGTATATTTACGTTGATGATTGTACTACCTATACTACCTTCTGAATGAACACATGCAGTATGTCTTTTCAATATCTGTCGAATACAGTTGTGGCTAAAGATGAACCTATCCATACCGGAATAGTACACTGTATTGCTATAGTACACTGCGGCAGAACACAATTTAAATTTTGAACTTGCTTCTCCTCATTACCTGTTCGCCGTGGATCGGTAAAGCGTTTGGGGATGTGTAATATTAATGCCGAACAACAATCTAAGATCGAGCACTTGAGCAAGCCCATTAAACCCTGTAAATCAACCCCCATATTTGCGTTCAACTACATCATACTTCGTAGGCGAACCAGAAACAATGGGTAAATGGTTCAAAGGGGGTATCGGGCGGATAATTTCTGGAATTTGCAAGCTGTCATTAAGGAAATTCGATTTTGAGTAAGGCGGAGGGCCTGTGGGAGCGCTTACTATGGCAAAAATAATTAGATTTGTACTTGGGGAGGTTTTAAGTGTTAGGGTTGTCGTCCTCCGCCGCTTCCTTCCGGTGCCTAGTCCACAACACAATGACAATATAATGAGAGCCTGTTCGATGATTAAGCGCTCTTCATCTCGGGAGATGCGGGAGCCACTAGGGCAGTCCTCTCAATTTAAATTAAACGCGGAAGACGTCTAGCTCGGTTCAGAACACTCTTCATCTACGCAGGAAAGTTAATTTATAATTTAATGCAAGTAAAATGGATGGAGCAGGGAGCGAAAGTTTATTGCCTTAACTTTTGCGGTAAAATTATTTGCCTCTTTTTCTACACGCCACCTCAGTGGGCGATGTTACTACATCGATCGGTTCGGCCAAACCTACCACTAAAGTTGGAGCGTCAACGAACCGACTCTACCATGTCTGACCGCATATAAGCATTCTGTTACCCGCCACGGCACCATGTAAATTGACTCCGCCTACATCGTGCAGCGGTTGGACTGTAAGCGGGCTGCCTTAAGGGTCGGCAACCGATTAAGCACACAGAAATCAAGTAAAATCAATATGTACAAGGCGTTGGTTAGAGACAATTTAATTACCTCTATTTATTGATGATTTTTAAGTATATAATAACCGTTTACCGTCCAACCGCTGCACGATGTAGGCGGAGTCAATTTACGTGGTGCCGTGGCGGTTAACAGAATGCTTATATGCGTCCCGGCCTGTTTCGTATTATGATCCGGTTGAAATTCTTAACAAGCTTTTATAAGAGTAACAAGTCACTCAGATCAAAGGTCTTATCAAAGGTCCATCTTGGAACAGTTATTGCCAAAGTGGTAGACCAGCGGTTGCCAACCTGCTCCCGCTGTCCTTCTCCCGCTCGCGGCAGTCTCATATAGTCCGCTTAGGGAATATTATTCGCAAAATTTTGAAAAGATGCGGACTGTTGGTCGGTAAAACACAGATTTCGATTGTTCAGCATTTGGAAACATTTTAGAAATGTACAAAGATTGCAAGGCATATTTTCTTTGGCAAAGAAACTGCCCTCATGCTTTAGAACCTTCCTCTCTTGAGAGCGGTACACATTATACTGATTTAGGGGTTATTAGCAACATAGTGTAACTGATTAATTATTGTATCTCGACGGCAATATTGAGTTTTGCAACTAACTTGCCAATGTTGTTTTAAATTATTTTTTCTACCTCTGCAACAACTCCTATTTTACGATATATAATAATAATAATAATAATAATAATAATAATAATAATAATAATAATAAATAGAAAAATATCAAGGGTGATAGTTTATCACCCTTGCTCTTTTGCATAGGCCTGTTTGCATTGTCCAGTGAATTGAATGAGGACAAAGTTGGTGTTCAGTTATTACCTGGCGAAAAGTTAATTGGTCATTCATTATATATGGATGATTTGAAACTTTATGCCAAAAATGATGAGCAGTTGAAGAGGAGCCTCAGTATAGTTAAACAATTCTCTGACGATATTGGGATGCAGTTTGGTCTAGAGAAGTGTGCCAAAATTAGTATTGTCAAAGGCAAAATTGAGAGAACCGCTGACATATGCCTGAATGATCATACTAGTATTAATGAATTAACAGATAATACTAGATATAAGTATCTGGGAATGGATGAAGCCTTTGGTATAGATGATGAAGGGATGAAGGCGAATGTTATAGGCGAATACATTAAGCGAGTCAGAAAAATTCTAAAATCTGGTTTAAATGGAAAATATAAAATGCAAGCGATCAATGCATATGCTATTCCAATATTTCGATATAGTGTTGGAGTTTTAAACTGGACTAAGAAGGAAATACGCGATTTGGACATTAAAACTAGAAAACAGTTAACACTAAATTTTATGTTTCATCCAAGGTCTGATGTCTGCAGACTATACCTGCACCGTTTAGATGGAGGTCGTGGCTTGCAGCAATTGGAAAATATTTATGATTTGGAAATGTTAAATTTAGGAAATTTTATAAAGGCCAACAAGGAGGATAAAGTTATTAAACAATTAATTAGGGATACTTCTGGTAAGTCAATAATTAGTAAACATAAACTAATTTTAGAAAAATTTCAGGTGGAAGAACTCGGTAATTATGAAAATAAAATTTCAGTGGAGAGTTTAAAGCGACAGATAAAGTTAAAAATGAATCAGAAAATGAGAGAGGATTATGTTAGTAAGCCAATGCATGGCCAATTTTTAAGAATTGTGGAGGGTGATGGTATTTCAAAGTCAGGATCGTTATCTTGGCTTTGTCATGGAAACATTAAGGCTGAAACGGAATCCTCTATCATAGCGGCGCAAGATCAGGCAATACGTACCAGATATCATGAACAGAAGATTATGAAAGTTGCTCATGATGGGAGTTGTAGACTGTGTCATCAGGCTCCGGAACATGTCTATCATTTGTTAGCGGCTTGTCCAGTCTTAGCTGAGTCGCATTACATTGCTAGGCATGATAGGGTGGGAATATATATACATTACAACTTGTGTTCCCAACTATTAGGTTTAGCAATGGATGTGTCTCGGTGGTATGACCACGTTCCATCTCCTGTTGTGAGTAATGATCATATTACCATATTATGGAACATGCCTATTGTCACTGATAGAATGCTTGATGCTAATAAGCCAGATATCGTGGTAAAGGATTTCCAGAGGAAGGTATGCACGTTCATAGAAATCTCGGTACCTGCTGATGCGAATGTTGTAAGGAAGGAGCTTGAAAAACAACTTAAATATAAGGATCTCTCAATAGAAGTTGGACGTATGTGGGGAATGAAAGTAAACATTATTCCGGTGATTGTAGGTTCATTGGGAGCAGTTACTCTAAATTATAGTAAACATGTCAAGGAGTTACCGTGCAAAATTTCGCCCTGGGAAATTCAGGAAATTGCGGTTTTGGGAAGCGCGAATATTTTGAGGAGAGTTTTATCATAAAGCATCCTAAATTTACTGCTATCGTACTACTTTTCATCTTTACCTTCCTTTGTATATGTCTATTAATAAATATCTGCATGTGTTTTTACTGACCTGTACACAACGCTGTACGGGGTTTCCACAGTTTTCCTTTGCTTTGCAAACTTGTGTTGCAAAGCATAAATGGCGTTGTTTTTCAAAATTGGGTTGAGCTGTGGTGATACCCGCAAAGGGAGTACCCTAGGCTTCAGCGAAGCTCGGTACTACCAATTTGCCCTGATGATCCTCATTACTTGTCAAAATCTATTAGTGTAATTTTAGTATTTATATGTTGTATCTAAATTATATTATCTAGGTTTAATGTATTTAATGAGATGTATCAGAGAATTCCAATAAATATAATAATAATAATAATAATAATCTCCAAAGATGACTTCCAAAATGCTTGCAAAAGTTTGGGACTTTGGAAAGCTCCTGGACCAGATAAAATTCCTAATTTTTGGCTTAAAAGGATAACCATATTGCATGAACATTTAGTAAAATGTTTTAACAATATGGTTAATAATCCGGAAATGATACCGTCGTGGCTGACGGAAGGTGTAACTGTTTTGATTCCCAAAACGGAGAATACAATGGAAGTATCCCAATATACGCCTATTACTTGTTTAAATTGTTGTTATAAATTATTAACTAAAATTTTAGGTACCAAGATTTATGAACATCTTAAAGAAAATAATGTATTGCCCTCTGAGCAGAAAGGCATTTTAAAGGACAGTTATGGTTCAAAAGAACTGTTAATAATTAACAAGAAGATTGTTGAAAAGATCAAGTAGACTCGAGGAAACCTATCCATGGCCTGGATTGACTATAAGAAGGCGTATGATAGTATCCCGCATGAATGGATTGTAAAAGCCTTGGAGATATATGGGGTAAACCAAAAAATTATTTTTCTGGTAAACTCATGTATGTCCTTATGGTCTACTAAACTATGCTTGCGGGGACGAGAGTCGTGTGTTTTCTCAGAGCCGATTAATATTAATTGTGGCATATTTCAAGGTGATAGTTTATCACCCTTGCTCTTTTGCATAGGCCTGTTTGCATTGTCCAGTGAATTGAATGAGGACAAAGTTGGTGTTCAGTTATTACCTGGCGAAAAGTTAATTGGTCATTCATTATATATGGATGATTTGAAACTTTATGCCAAAAATGATGAGCAGTTGAAGAGGAGCCTCAGTATAGTTAAACAATTCTCTGACGATATTGGGATGCAGTTTGGTCTAGAGAAGTGTGCCAAAATTAGTATTGTCAAAGGCAAAATTGAGAGAACCGCTGACATATGCCTGAATGATCATACTAGTATTAATGAATTAACAGATAATACTAGATATAAGTATCTGGGAATGGATGAAGCCTTTGGTATAGATGATGAAGGGATGAAGGCGAAGGTTATAGGCGAATACATTAAGCGAGTCAGAAAAATTCTAAAATCTGGTTTAAATGGAAAATATAAAATGCAAGCGATCAATGCATATGCTATTCCAATATTTCGATATAGTGTTGGAGTTTTAAACTGGACTAAGAAGGAAATACGCGATTTGGACATTAAAACTAGAAAACAGTTAACACTAAATTTTATGTTTCATCCAAGGTCTGATGTCTGCAGACTATACCTGCACCGTTTAGATGGAGGTCGTGGCTTGCAGCAATTGGAAAATATTTATGATTTGGAAATGTTAAATTTAGGAAATTTTATAAAGGCCAACAAGGAGGATAAAGTTATTAAACAATTAATTAGGGATACTTCTGGTAAGTCAATAATTAGTAAACATAAACTAATTTTAGAAAAATTTCAGGTGGAAGAACTCGGTAATTATGAAAATAAAATTTCAGTGGAGAGTTTAAAGCGACAGATAAAGTTAAAAATGAATCAGAAAATGAGAGAGGATTATGTTAGTAAGCCAATGCATGGCCAATTTTTAAGAATTGTGGAGGGTGATGGTATTTCAAAGTCAGGATCGTTATCTTGGCTTTGTCATGGAAACATTAAGGCTGAAACGGAATCCTCTATCATAGCGGCGCAAGATCAGGCAATACGTACCAGATATCATGAACAGAAGATTATGAAAGTTGCTCATGATGGGAGTTGTAGACTGTGTCATCAGGCTCCGGAACATGTCTATCATTTGTTAGCGGCTTGTCCAGTCTTAGCTGAGTCGCATTACATTGCTAGGCATGATAGGGTGGGAATATATATACATTACAACTTGTGTTCCCAACTATTAGGTTTAGCAATGGATGTGTCTCGGTGGTATGACCACGTTCCATCTCCTGTTGTGAGTAATGATCATATTACCATATTATGGAACATGCCTATTGTCACTGATAGAATGCTTGATGCTAATAAGCCAGATATCGTGGTAAAGGATTTCCAGAGGAAGGTATGCACGTTCATAGAAATCTCGGTACCTGCTGATGCGAATGTTGTAAGGAAGGAGCTTGAAAAACAACTTAAATATAAGGATCTCTCAATAGAAGTTGGACGTATGTGGGGAATGAAAGTGAACATTATTCCGGTGATTGTAGGTTCATTGGGAGCAGTTACTCTAAATTATAGTAAACATGTCAAGGAGTTACCGTGCAAAATTTCGCCCTGGGAAATTCAGGAAATTGCGGTTTTGGGAAGCGCGAATATTTTGAGGAGAGTTTTATCATAAAGCATCCTAAATTTACTGCTATCGTACTACTTTTCATCTTTACCTTCCTTTGTATATGTCTATTAATAAATATCTGCATGTGTTTTTACTGACCTGTACACAACGCTGTACGGGGTTTCCACAGTTTTCCTTTGCTTTGCAAACTTGTGTTGCAAAGCATAAATGGCGTTGTTTTTCAAAATTGGGTTGAGCTGTGGTGATACCCGCAAAGGGAGTACCCTAGGCTTCAGCGAAGCTCGGTACTACCAATTTGCCCTGATGATCCTCATTACTTGTCAAAATCTATTAGTGTAATTTTAGTATTTATATGTTGTATCTAAATTATATTATCTAGGTTTAATGTATTTAATGAGATGTATCAGAGAATTCCAATAAAAAATAATAATAATAATAATAATAATAATAAAATGAAAATGAGAGAGGATTATGTTAGTAAGCCAATGCATGGCCAATTTTTAAGAATTGTGGAGGGTGATGGTATTTCAAAGTCAGGATCGTTATCTTGGCTTTGTCATGGAAAAATTAAGGCTGAAACGGAATCCTCTATCATAGCGGCGCAAGATCAGGCAATACGTACCAGATATCATGAACAGAAGATTATGAAAGTTGCTCATGATGGGAGTTGTAGACTGTGTCATCAGGCTCCGGAACATGTCTATCATTTGTTAGCGGCTTGTCCAGTCTTAGCTGAGTCGCATTACATTGCTAGGCATGATAGGGTGGGAATATATATACATTACAACTTGTGTTCCCAACTATTAGGTTTAGCAATGGATGTGTCTCGGTGGTATGACCACGTTCCATCTCCTGTTGTGAGTAATGATCATATTACCATATTATGGAACATGCCTATTGTCACTGATAGAATGCTTGATGCTAATAAGCCAGATATCGTGGTAAAGGATTTCCAGAGGAAGGTATGCACGTTCATAGAAATCTCGGTACCTGCTGATGCGAATGTTGTAAGGAAGGAGCTTGAAAAACAACTTAAATATAAGGATCTCTCAATAGAAGTTGGACGTATGTGGGGAATGAAAGTAAACATTATTCCGGTGATTGTAGGTTCATTGGGAGCAGTTACTCTAAATTATAGTAAACATGTCAAGGAGTTACCGTGCAAAATTTCGCCCTGGGAAATTCAGGAAATTGCGGTTTTGGGAAGCGCGAATATTTTGAGGAGAGTTTTATCATAAAGCATCCTAAATTTACTGCTATCGTACTACTTTTCATCTTTACCTTCCTTTGTATATGTCTATTAATAAATATCTGCATGTGTTTTTACTGACCTGTACACAACGCTGTACGGGGTTTCCACAGTTTTCCTTTGCTTTGCAAACTTGTGTTGCAAAGCATAAATGGCGTTGTTTTTCAAAATTGGGTTGAGCTGTGGTGATACCCGCAAAGGGAGTACCCTAGGCTTCAGCGAAGCTCGGTACTACCAATTTGCCCTGATGATCCTCATTACTTGTCAAAATCTATTAGTGTAATTTTAGTATTTATATGTTGTATCTAAATTATATTATCTAGGTTTAATGTATTTAATGAGATGTATCAGAGAATTCCAATAAATAATAATAATAATAATAATAATAATCCACGCCTTAACATCCCCCAACAGCTTTCGCCACTACGGGGGCATCGGCAGGCCCGAATTATTATTATTATGGCCCGCGTCTGTGGCACGTCTTAAGTTGTTTGGCTTTCAGCATTCGCTGAGGAGTAAAGGAAAACCACAGAAAAACCTTTACTCTGAAAGCAGGTCGTGAGGCTCGAACTCACGACCCCCAGACTGATAGCCAAGCGCTTTACCACTGGGCCACAGTCCGGCTCACATATGCTCACATATGCACACAAAAATACCAATTTTATTCTGTAATTAAATTTGCAAAATTTGCGGCTTACACAAGCCATATTTTGTAAAATACTATTTTACGTTTGTTGTTCAACTTGGTAATGGACACTACCAAACTCCGTCTTTAAAACTTTCACTTTCCAGATCAACAAAATACAGAACAAATTGCCAGTTATACAAGTTTTATTCAATAAAACAGGTAAAAATAAATACAGTATGTATTTATTGTTTATAAGGGTTGCGGAGCTGGAAAAAGATATATTTTTACGTTGTTAGTGTGAGTTAAAACTCAATAATTTTTTATTAAAAAATGTATTTTTTTGCCGGGTATTATTTATTAAATTTAACCTCAAAATAAGCAACAATATCAACTATTAGCGACGCTGCACCTCAATACACAATATTCTAACTTACTATAGAAAATATATTTAACAAAATGTAGATAGTTAATCGAGTCAGTCACCCTTTCAAGTTACTTAGCGAAACCCCCCTAAATAATAATTGTTTGTATCCACTATCTATGTAGATTTTGAGATATATTATGACGAAACGCTGCTGAAAAATTATATGTGAAATTGTAGGTACATACCTAATTAATTAATCTTCAATTATAAATTATTAATACTAAGTCACAATTGGCTTGATATTTAACTACTATTCACATCAAATAATTTTTCTTGATTATATGAATATTGAATTAATGTTATACATATAATGAATGAAACCAGAGTATTTTACCTTATTGGCTAAAACCAGAACACGACAGATACGACAGATAAGTCGGGGATGTTTTCGTTGCAAGTTTATTAAGATGTCGGTGGAGGCAAAATATTTTTGTGCTTAATAAAATGAAGGGAAAAACGCATTCCATAAACGAATGGGGTTTTGCAATCTAGAGTTCGTTGAAATATTTTTGCCTATTAATAAGAATTCGCTCATCCCCCGCAATATTATTAATGGAATCCCGGGCAAAGAGGAATTCCTGATGAGTCAGAAAAACACTCCCGTGGGAAGGCAAACGCACCGATCTCGGTGGTAATGATTTTATGGGAACTGAAACGTTCCTATATATTATTCATTCGGTGCACGATCGACTTATCTAAAACGAATGAATGAATAATCGGAATTTTGTACGCAGTGTTCAGACCATTTTATAAAATTTTAATAAATAATCTCAATTACAAGCATTGTTAAACTCATCGCTAGTTACGCAACTGAAGCGATTTATACAAGACATATAATGCCAGATTCTTGTTTGTGGCAGCCATGTTAGGTAATATGTCACACCCTACACGGAGAGGGATGCCCCCTTTAGTAAATTAGTTACCATGACACTCTCTTGTCCGGGAGAACCATGTTCCTAAAAGAACGAGAAATACCAAGGCCTGGAAGTCGTACTAAATAAAATATACATGGAGGGTATAGCGTCAGAATAACATAGGTTGACAGTTGGGCTTACATGGTTACTTTATATAGATTGGCTTCTTTGGTAGTATTATACCAGAGCAGAAACACTTTGGCCATAGAAAGTAAGGTAACTTCAAGAAGAAAGTCATACACGAAAAATTATTCGTGTATTATGTGTAAATATGCTTTATTTCTATTAAAAACCAAAATTAAAATTGAATTTTATTCACGTCCTATCACGAGATTGAAAACGCTCTATAATTGGCTCAGTCTCCAGTGACGTCATTCGTTAGTACGCTTAGAGCGTGTTCGGTTTGTCAGGGTAGGGTATGCAGAGAGCAATGCTCAGGTAACCTGGGTCGGCTGTCTCCCTCTTACATGCAGTTAAACGCCGTATGACGTTAGTCCGCCTATTATGCAGCGCGTCACTCTCACCGTACAATACCGGGTTATCCGAACGCGCTCTTATGCTTCTGCCGTTTGAATTTAATAGCACTAAAGTGCCATGTAAGCCTAACTTTGTAGGTTAGGATAGCCCTAACCTTAAGCTGTCAGATCAGATAATACCTCGTTCGAAAATACGATAGATAACTTATGCTAGTCAGTTTTACTTGTGTCGAAGTAATCTTCACAACAAAAAACACTTGTATTGGCCGCTATTTATTTCATTTGGATTTCTACAACCCAACCACTTTCTTCGCAGTTTCAAATCTTGCGGGACAGCTACAAATAGTTTATCCGGAGTTTTTCTTGACGTATTTCTGCATTGTGGATTTATACACCATTTATAACCCATTTTTATGTAGAAATTGTGAAAACAACACGTCATACAACACAATTACCAAACGGCGACGATGCCGATGCTGACAGACCATATGGGCCGATTTGACATCTACTATCGGGTGACGTCACACAACAGAAAGTATCGTTTTGGCGGGACTTTTTGTGATTCAATTTTTAACGCTGATTTGTATGAAATATTGAGGAAATAATTACGAAAAATAATGCATTTACAATGTAGAGTGAAGGTATAAACACACTAAGATGGTTTTCCAATAATGGTCGAATACCCTATTATAGGCTCCGATGGAGTTACATCGCATACCGTTGACGTTTTATTTGAAATATTGTCTGCTCAGCTAAGAGTATATATTTTTTATATATGTTTGTACATTTTTTAATCAGAAACTATGCTAAATAAGATTGTCATAAAATTATAAAATCGCTATTTAGTTCATATGCTATTTACGTTATTGCGTCAAGAAACAAGTTCTAGCATCATATGACCATAACTCATAACCACTTTAGCAACTTAGGTAAGAAGAAAGCAAAAAGTATTTCCAAAAGAAACCTAAATTTATGTGCACGCCGCATTGTAAAGGTATTTTCCCGTCTTAATTCCAGATAAGTCCCATCCGTTTTATTGTATATGAACGAAATCGACGTCGGGGATTTATAAAGAAAGTTCGGGGAGTTTCTCCACGAGAAGTTGCGGCGAGGCGAGATTCTTATTGTGCCGGATTAAATAAAGCGCATATATCTTCGTCGATTGTATCCGAAAGAGAAATCAATTTTTTCGTGTACAATCCGGTGGGAAAGAATTGGGGTGGGACGGCTTCGGCGAGTTCCCCGAAAGTTTTAAAATTTAATAATATTTTTCTTTATGGCGGCATAAAAGATCCCCCGTCGCTATCCCGCATAAAAACTTTACGAACCCCCTTTTTAAAATTCATAGTATGTCCGATTCCAGAGCATTCCTCCTATTGAATTGTGCAGGGTAGGTATTCCAGTAGGTAAAGGTACGTGTAAGAGTAAAGTTAACTGATGTTTGCATTCACTCGACAATAGTGAATTTGCACACTGAGTTTCGGAACTGATATCGAGTACCTACTGACTAGTTGCCGCTAAAAGGTACATATTTACTTTGTCCGAGTTATGCGATACACATGAACAATGTTCATATGTTTGGTCAAAGGCTCACATTAGATCAACTGAAATGTGCTGCTGTGCGGGAGATACGGATGTTGACCGCCAACTGTTCCAACAGTTTCCAGAGTTGCGCCGTTTTTGCGTGCTAACTGTTCCCGTCCCTAGAGAATTGCTCTATTTGTCAAGTTTATTACACCCTACATATCTACCTACCTGGTACTGACTGCATTGCATTCAAATATGCAAGACTATTAGAGCGGAGAATTATAATGAAATAAATTTGTACGGTAAGATATACGCGCTCTGGCATAAGCAGGTAAACACCATTCCAACGTAATTCCTTTAAAATCTCTAGTATAATGTATGCGGCTAATAATAGGGCGAATAAGACACATTTTCCTATTTGTTCTTGCATTCACGTTGTGACTAAGGTTAACTTGTAACTTTTAGTGTAATCTTGAAAAAAGATCCTGAATTCGCGATGGCAGATTTTCTATAAGAACGCTGACTATTAATGGCAATTACCGGTTCCTAATTATTGATTATATGGTAATAAAATATGCAACGATTCCACCACTACGAATTATGAACAAATTGAACCTACGAATGTTTTGCTATAAAAATGAATTGAGCAGCCAAGTTTGGTTTTTGATGTACCTAAGTTATAGAATTGTTGATTCATTAATCACTTGGTTTACGCTGGGTTTTTCAATGTCGGTTTAAACCAAGAACCGAGTTCAGATATACAAAATTCTTGAGACCTAAACTGAGTTGGTGGTTTAAACCAGGGCTGTGGAGTCGGTAAAAATCTGTCGACTCCGACTTCGACTCCAGATAATTTTGGTAGTCCGACTCCAACTCCGACTCCGGCAAAATTTTATTTGTTTCCAGCGACTTTAATGGCAATAAAAAATTAAATCTGACATAATCTAATTGTAAATAAAATCAAAAACGCCTGTTGATCGGACCACAAAATTATGGCTATATTTAAAAAGGACGCTTTTTTATATTTTCAAAATATCTCTGAAATCATTAGAACTTCAACTGTTTTCTCATTAGAGAGCACATAATTCTGAACTAGTTTGTCACTTGAACCGATGTTCTATCTTTAATAATAACAAAAGTATAGTACAACAAAACCACTGTATAGTACAAAATAAAATTTATTTCAATGAATACAACATTAAGTGCAAAATAAGCTGAAAATAATCTCAACTCTTACTTCTGTTAGTGGTAATGACGTCACAATTCTGGCTGCAATGAGTATGACTTGCATAATACATGAATATTCCGACATTCAACTTAAGGTAGAGTTTAAATCGGAAATGCAGTTATAATTTTTAATATATGTATGTTTAAGTTTATGCATTAAAAATTACGTTAGAGTGAAGTTTGTACCTTTGCTAATAATAAAAATATATCTGGCTCAATTCTGTCAAGTGTAGGTGACGAAATGGTGACGAATATGGTGACGAATATCGGGGTTTTTTAGTTGATCGCAAGAAGACTACGACATAGCCACCAATAATCTTAAAAGCCGTAACCTACACTCGACAGAATCAGTAACAATTTAAAATCTCTACATATTTTGTTAAATACAAAGGGATGTGATTATACCATAATATTGTATAATCAAGGGTGATACTTTTGATAAATTTGTTCATATGCCAAAAAAAAAGAATCAATTTTGGTTAAACGTTTAAAGTTATCAAACAGTAAAGCTAAAATTGCAAAGTTTTCATAGTAAAGCATTATCTTTTACAAACATTCAGATATTGGGACAAATAAAAATAAAAAAAAATGTTGAGTGTTGATAATACGACTGTGATAGCATCACGTTGTTTCTTCTGGTACAAAAGCTGTAGGAAACTGTTTTTTCTTTTTAAAATTGCAAGGGAATATGATTAAAATACTTTTTGCGATATTTAATGAATTGTTCAGTTGTTCTTTGTGGCTGAACGAATAGGAGCAAATTCTCGTAATTTTGATGAATAAGGAAAACCACACGTTGACGCTTCACTTTGGAAAGTTCTAATTCGTCTATAAGTATGCATCGAAGTCCGAGTTTTTTATTTGTAGATGATCTAGCTATCATAATTAGCATATTGAAGTTGGTTATTGGAAATGGGAAATACATAAATTATATATGCGACGCGGCAAGCGACACACAATAATCATTTTGCTAATCATCACTCACCACCGACCTGTCTGTTTTGTAGTTAAACTATATCTACTTTGTAAAAGACCTAATAATGTTTAGTTAATCGTTTACTATCTATTGAGACTCCGACTCCACAGCCCTGGTTTAAACTATCATGGAAAAATCAAGCCTTAGTCGGTACCGGCCGGTTTTTGAAAAATCTGTTCGCGAAAATTTTACCAAAAAATATCAACATTTGCTACGTTAAACTTAGATCAAAAATACTGAAAATGACCCAAACGTGACTAAAAACAAATGTTAGACAATTAACCTGTTAGACTAACGTTTGTGAATCCGCACCTAGCTTTTGTTAATGTTTTTGCGTTTCTGACATCGTTTTATTTTTATCATTTAATTTAAATTATTCATTTGCAATTTTGGAACACGGAACGTGAAGCCTGGGTTCTTTAAAACCGATTCGGTTTTTAAAAAAAACTTCCCAGTTCCAAATTTCCATAAAACCCGCTTGAATTATTTTGAAGATAGTTAACCAGTAAAAAAATATAATACTTATTACATAGTAAAGTGGATTTGCCATCACTAGCCATGGGGAAACAACAAACATTAACTTAATTATCAAAATATCATTTGCGGACCTTGTAAACATTTACACCAATTAGCGTGATGAATTCATTTCCATTTAATAACCAATAAATATGCTCCGTTAAGTACAAAGAAGTGTGCCGAGGAAAACTGGCAAATATCTACCCGATAGTTGTGGTGTAAAGTTTGAAAAGTTTATCCGTCAATTTTCAGCCAATTAGGCATCTTTGTGTATTTTCCCAAAATATTAATTCAGAAAACCGCAGCGCTTCTCAATTAAAATTTCAAGTTTGAAATGACTACCGCCCGACTCTGTTTCCGCTTCTGTTCGCCGCTCTCTAATTTGAATAAATTATTTTCAAGATTTTCGCGATGTTTGTCAGCCTGTATCTTTCCATCTTTCACCCGGGAAATTATACGAGACCGGATGAAATGCTCCATCTTCCGATAGGTTCACCCACGCCGGTCATAAATCATACAGAAACTTTTTACCATTCACGATCGGCGGACGTGTTTACGCCATTAAATGCGATCACGCTCTCTGCCCGTATATTTGTAACTAACTACTCCCTCTTTCTTTATGATCGATGCGGTGCATATTTGCCCGACTCCCAACTTTCTATCCATTTTGATGTTTTATATTCTGCAAAGTATGATGATAAAGTACGATAGTGTTGAACTTTTCAGCTGAGCTAATATGCCTTACTGCATCAAAGGTTATTGAAGATTTTGTCATTCGTTAGCTCCATAAAACAAACATGCCAACAAAAATCTAACCTTTTTTGTATGTAAATCTTGACAGAGATTTTCTTAGAGAGTTTTTTAAGGGAATCTTGTGCACAAGTTCTGTATTCATATTCATATTCTCCGAAAAAAGCTCACTAGAATCAGTTGTCACTTTGTTGTTAGCTAGCGCAAACATTTAGTTGCGCACAAAAATCTGTGAAATATTTTGAAATACTCAAAAACATTGATGTTTTTGGTAAGTTAATAAATAAATTGTGGTTGGTATCAAATATATTGTACGTAGCTAAAACATTTTAAGATGAGATGGCAATCATAAGAAAGCAAGCAAATTATTGTTAAGAAGGTGATTTCAATAGTGGTTTAAGTGGCCACACTAATATAGTGAAAGAATTATTATTGTCAACAAAATAATATTTCTAAGAGACATTAAAAAAAGAATGGATGTCTACCCTTGAAGCCGCGCATGTATCTGGTTTTGTTTGAACGTTGGATATGAAATGTTTGAGATTTGGTTGGATAAGAAATTTTTGTAAAACCGCATAAGTAAAAAATATAAAAAAAAATATTTTAATATTAATAATTTAATAAAGCATTAAATGTGATTTGCTTGTTTTGTTTAACTCAAAACAACCAAAAATAAGAACTTCTTTGTTACGAAAGAGTTTTGTATGATTTTTGTAACGTTATTTCCAAAAATCAAAAAATGTACCTACTTTTTACAGTCCTATTTTTCGATAAAGTGTACTTTTATAAATTTAAATATTATGCTTTAATCATCTCATAAAATTTGGTGCATGTCGTGCCAAAATAACTAACACCTGATTACCTTAAAGATTGACGCTATTTATTTTTCAATAAATTTTCGCGTTTGTTTAAATTATTGCATTTTCTATACATAAACAATATAATATAAATTTAAGTACCTACATAAGGTTCTAAAATCAATACGAATTGTTGTTGAACGATTTGTTCGCCACGGAGCAAAACTGAGCATTCATGTATGACTCCCGAACTAATTACCTACCTACAATTTTGTGTATTAATAATAAATTATTGTGATTTAAGGGTATTATTATTATAGATATAATAATATACTTACGATTATTTACAAAAAGTGGACTTTATTTGTTAGTATTTGTATTAAGATTTATCAATACAAAGAAACATAGAAAACAAAAGCTGGACAATTCCGCGCTTTATTGCATAGATATTTTATTTAGAACCTACTTTATTTACTAGATATCATTTCTTTGTGGTGTTCGATATGTTGTTTGTTTTTTTTTGTTTCTACTGATGTGTTATTTGTTGGTTTAGCATTATTTAAAACGTATTTTATTTATCTTTGCTTTGTTAATATTTCAATAGGCTATAACTTGCAACTAAAACAAATAAAAAAGTAAAAATATATCCGTATAAAACATTTTAGTTAGATAGACGTTTGCTTGCTATAAATAATGTTCCGGGGAAAAAACTGTGATACTCATAAAGTCCATACGTTCGATAAAAACTCAAATTTATTCATGATAAGTCCATTCTTCACTGCATATCTGATTGTCATGAGTAGGGGTGAGCGACCTTGTAAATTTGTGATCGCACTTCGATCACAATTTGAGATGGATCTGATCGATCGATCGATCATGATCGATCATGACCGATCAGATCGATCTATCAAATAAGATGATCGAACGATCGATCTGATCGACCAGATCGACCAGATCGAAATATAAGTCGAAAACGCTATAATTAACCCATGCCTAACTATCTATATCCGTTGACAATCAACGATTATACATTTCAAAAAAAAATTCCCCCAACACTGCTCCATATGTACCTACAAAGAAATCCTATCCGAACCCACAATAACCCATCCCAATCCCACCATACACGCATCCATACAGCATTCCAACAACATTGAACAGAAGAAAATGAATCTTATTGACACAAGCAAAAGCAAGCAAGGCTGAAAGCCCTCGGTCAATAGCTGTTCCTGGAAGAAGTCTATATTATGTTTGAATTACCAGATATTATGTAGTATGTACTTATAATTGGTGCAAAACAAGTTTTCTTCCGGAATAAATTAATTATAATCGAAATAAATAAATTTTTTGTATAACCTATATGCTGTCGTTCTGGCATTAATGAAGTATGAAGATAACCATCAAATGTCAAGTTGGCAAATAATATCATGCCGTAATAACATGGAATTCCTTCAGTTCGACAAAATTCCTGGGTGTGTATAGCCTTCCCTCAGCGTCGGTGATTGGCCTAAGTTGCGGAAATTGACCGACGTAAAATAAACAAGTTAAAAAAGCAAGGGCCAGAACAGACGCATGAAGAAGCGCGGTTCTCGTTTACAATGCAAAATAAAAGCCAAAATCGATGACGAATTTGCACTTGTCGTGGGACAGAGTATAATAATATAGCTAATTTTAATTTTAGGTAGGTCTTTCTAGATTTATCTTGAACTTCCTTTTAGAAAGATTTCCTAAATACAATTTTGCGTATCAATGATTTATCCAATTCAATAGGCAACCAATTATGTATATCACGATAGCGTAAAATATAAGTTTCAACAGTACATCTGAATTTAAAATGCGAATTTTCCGTTAATTTCACGAACCGTTGGGCGCATGAGAACTTTTAGTCGATGATTCGATTCAATGAAATCGCTTAATTATGTGCCGTTACGACGAAGGAATAACGATAGAATTTTCCAGATTTATCGGCCCCATAATAACCGCGCTCCGTGGTCGATAATCTCTTCAACTTTTTCAAGCAATTTTCCTGCTTGGGTAATATTTTAATTTTACGTACTTACTTTAAGTGGCAACACCGTCCAAAAAAGTGGGCATTCAGCAAGAAAAATCCTGCTCTGCATAATTTGGTGGTACAATTATAGGTGATACATCTAACCTGCTCATAGAGATAACTCGAAAACGAAGTCTTGCAGAGGAAGATCTTTTTGGAGATTTTCATGACGGTATTTGCATGGGCAAGTTTACTTGGACCTATCCAAGCACCTATGCTTCGATTAATTATGTTTGTTTACATTAATCTTGTCGGTTACAAAAGAAAAGTAAGCAGTGAAAGCTTGACGGTAAACTGCAATTATGGTTATCTTAACTTATTACAATGCTACCTCTAGAACAATCTGCTTCTATTACGTCGATTGGTATTCAGGATTAACAGACTATGCAAGGCACCCAAGGCACACTGAACACTTTGGTAAACACCAGTGCAATTTGTATTTAGAGCATGGAAATACGTTGGGGGCCATTCGGTGCAATGTTACCCATTGTGTTTAAACGGTACCTGAATTTACATTGCGCAGGTTAATCTGGTTATATTATCTGGTTACCGAAACAAATGACCGGATTTATTAAAGCCCAAGATGGGCAAATATGACAATCTTTAACTACAACACTTTCGGAAAAATTTATTCATTATTTATTATGATGCTTGTTATGAGTTCATACAACTACTGCAAAATCTGCTTTGGATAGGTGCGGATGCGGTTTTTGTAATTTTATTTCTAGCACGTTGTAAAGGAAAATCCAAAAATTGATGTACTGGCTTATATGTTATTTGATGCAATTCCTTAAAACCGTGATAGTAGAGGTAATTTAGAACATATTTAACCATATTTAGCTATATACAAGTGATTACCGTTATCAAGATAAAGACCAAAATAAGTCAAAACGTCAAATAAACATGGATCCATGAGATATGGTAAGATATATAGCAGCGTCGAAACGCAAACTATGATTATTAATGTTAACACATTTTCATAAAGCTTTATAGGGTAAAAAAATGCCTTTTAGACATTCACAAGCAGACAAAACAGTACTCGGGTCAATCACAGTTTTCAAAAATTTGAAAACTGTGATGGGAACATACATATCTCTCTGAGTGTACATCTTTCGAGGATTTTAGAACCGTGCGCAAGGTTCTAAAAACGTACACAGCGTGAATCGCCACTGAGCCGGAGCAAGAAGTTTGGGGCAAATTGGCCACACGGGGATCTAGAGATAATTTACGATGCAGAGGTATGGGGCTACTTGTAAACTAGAGCATCCAAATTTGCCTCCTAAATTGAGTTAATGTGTATAGTTATATAAACAACAGAATCAATCCTCATTCAACTGCCAAAGTCCACCTACTAACTCATTATTTTTGACCCTGTAGCAATGTATCGTATTTATCGTTAAACTTCCGCAATAATGTTGAGACCTAGCCGGAACTACTGAACCTTATCAAAGTCAGGTGGTGTTTAACCTACCTATCTAACTATTAGACCGCAGCGCGCGCCGAAACGTCGGTGAATAATTAAGTTTACAAACTTCGATTCTAAGAGGCTTATTACTGAACTTAACTGTTGGTAATGTCGTGATGGGAGCCGAAGGATTCCCCGCGGACGACGGATAGACGTACTACATAGCTTGCCGGGTATACGCAAATCCGCCTGGCAAATGAGGCTTAATGGGGGAACGGAAGAGGCAGTGATTTTTAAATATTTAAAATGACGAAAAGAGGAACGACAACTTTCGGAAAAGTCGACCGACCCGTTCCTAAATTATTTAATGCTCCCTCCTGACTCAGCCCGAATAAGTCGGCGAAAAGTTCGGCGAGACTGGGTGAGACAAAGCGGTCAAAGAAGGCCATCCACATTCTCGGCGATCGGCTCGTACATTCTGTGTACATCTGCTGGTGACTTAGAATAGACGTCGCTGAAGTAGCCGCTGCCTCAGCGTATAGACTGTGTGCATACTTTCATTGAAATTGTGGTTATTATTAATTAATATATAATTGAATAACGTAAATAAAAATTTAATATAAAATATAATAAATATTTGAAAATTTTCTTAAATGCAATTGATTTCTTATTCTGATCATGATCATTTATATTAGATAGCATATACTAATATAAGACATAGTAATACGATTGTCCATAAAACAAAATTAAATAATTGCATAATTATTATCTTGTATAATGTATTGCGTGATAAATCAAATATTATAGTGCATATCTATACAGAGTTAGTTAAAATTACAACTAAATAATTCTCCAACCGTAAAAAAATAAGAAAAAAACATTTCTTTTTGTTTTAAACTAGCTATCGAAATTTGGTAACATTTCCTTTTTCAAATACAACAATACTGTATATTTTTAAATTTTTTAATTCTAAGATTATTTCTAAGAATTTTTTGTAGGGACCATTTTTCATAAAATGCATCATTTTTGGCTATCAGCAATTAATTAAAACTGCTGAACTTTGAAACTGATTTTTTCCCACATACATACACACATTTATTTTAATTTGCTGTTTGAACATTTAATTAACATTTAATTTTATTTTTCTATTTTGTTGTTCTGCTATTTTTTATCCGTTGAGTTAAAACAAAAGTTTATGAGTTTTGATTAATTGCTTATAACTAAAAAATGATGCATTGTATAAAAAATGATTCTTAGAAAAAATTCATGGAATTAATCTTAATTATAAAATGAAAATGTATGTGTTCTATTATAAAACGGAAAGGTTGCCAGTTTCCATAATAAAATAAGCCTGTGTATATTAAAAATATATTTAGACGATAGCTTGTTTAAAATTAAACAATTTATGTTTGATTTTTTTAAGATTTTTACGGTTGGTCAATTATTTTAGGTGCTCCGGATATTTTGATCAACCCTGTATACTGGTATGTAACAGAGATATTATCAATCAATAACTTAGTAATTGTCCTATGTAGATTGCAGTCGTAATTTGCATCAAAGAACTGTACCAAAACGATACAATAGATTCAGACATCATAGAAAAATAAGACTGGAATAACTTGGAACTGATAAGATTTATTTGAAAGAGATAAATAATATATTCTTTAGTTTTAATAATTCTTGATTTAATATTGCTATTAATATTAATTTTCATTAGTAGTCTTATAATACGGATGGTTAATTTATTGATATGCGTTTGCATTTCTTCAATAATACAGAAATAAATATCATTATCTGGTATATTTTCCATTTTAAATGGCAAATTATAGTAATGAGGACTTTACAAATAGAGAAAAAAATACTATCGAATATTTAATTTAATATCAATGTAAACTATTTGTATTTTGCATATAAATTTATCGTGTTCAATATTTTAAAATTTTTTATTTCATTACTAAATAATTTATTCCATTCGTTACCTTCATTTCGGGTTGCATTGATGCTCGAAGAGCCCCTTGACCGCACGTGTTTGATGTCACAACTCAGACCCCTGTATTATGAATAGAAAAAGAGAAAAAGGAACGATAAACTAGGAAGAGAGAACAATTAAAAAGAGCGCCTCGGTTTCCTACATCGGTATAAGCAGACGTTGCGAATTAGATAACCTCCTCCTTTTTTAAGTCAGTTAAAAATATAATGATGTGTAATGAATTAATATAATCCTGTTTTTATTTATGAGCCTATATATTGTCTTTAAAGAAAACATGTCTTGATTTGGCATTCTTGTTGTAATTACTGTGAGTAGATTTGCGGAAAAAAAAAATAATAAATTTTACCTATAAGCATAACAATTCATACCAAAATACAATTGAGGAAATTAGAATAAAATAATTCATACGAAATACATTAGACATTAACAGAGTAATGGATTCACTGTGAGAATTCACTGGCAGAGTATGGAATAAATTCATTAAAACTCATATGGTTTAGGTACACATTTTCATAAGAGACACAACTAATGTTCTTTTTGATTTTGATAGATTAAGTCTTAATGATAGCAACCGCCTTACACAAAACAATTTTCGAGAAAAATAAATTGGAAGATTTTGATAACTTTTCTGTGACTGTAAAGTTAATAGGTGTCTAAGATTTGTGTGATTGCAAATGCAAACTTGAAAATTGTATAACATCAAGTTTTTCATTTTCTTTTAAGCGCCAATTAAAGAATTAGTGTGGCTGCTAGACAAACAGAACAAAACTTTTAGGCTTTCAGGTAAAAAGGTAACAAAGTTTAAGGTTTACTGCAACATAATTTTGAAATACCTCTCTAGATCACGTTTTTTTACGCTCTGTCATTACTTTCCTCGAGAACCTTCTTTCAGCGCAACATATTTCTATCAAAAACTCTCATTAACTTTCCTTTTACAAACCAAAATTATAAATATTTTCCTAAATTTCATTTTCTAAAAATGTCGTCAATAAATTTCCTTTTTACCTTTTGCCGGAAGGTCGAAGATGTTGGTAGGAACATACATCTTTCTCTGACTGTACCTGAAGAAACGTGTATATTTCAACAGTGGCGTGCAAGCGGGTCCCTCCCTTTCATTATTTTTTCAATCGCGACATCAAAAGGACACGGTAATGAACGGACCCAGAAGAAGTGCGGTCGAGTTGTAGGGAAATAAAGGAGACCGTGAAGCAGCGGAGTGTGCAGTTCATGAATTTTTATGAGTGAAAAGTCCCGTCTACCGAAAGTACGAGGAACGCGTACATCCCCCAAAGCAACAAAACTAAATACGAGATAATTATTGTTACGGAGGCGGCATCGACGCCGCGAATTCGGCGTCGCGTCGGTTCGGTCCGGCCGTCGTACTTTACATATTTAAATGTAAACACTTCTTTTGCAAATTCAACCCTCGGCTTAAACTGCTGTTATTTAAATGAGATGTTTTAATTTTAAAGTTTAAGTAAATATACGCCTGATTGCCGCTGTAAATTACCATTAATGTTCGTAATTACCGTTGGTTTATCATTTATGTCATTTTTCATACGTAGCTACGTAGGTACATAAGATAAAATTACAATTTTTAACATTTTGACCTCAACTTTTTGAAAGCATCAGTTTTTGGCGCAGATTTGTGTGTAACGCAAAATTTTTTTTATATACAAAATGTGGTAAGATCGACAACCAATGTTATAAATATTTGACGCTTTTTCACTATTTACCACAAATTAGCCAGAACGCTTTTCCAATCTGGCACGGTTTTAATTGTAGTTCATGGTAAAATGTGAGAGAAAATCAAATAATTATATATTGGCCATGAAAGTCAGCTCTTGAAATCAACCTCACCCCATTTTACAGCATTAAATCATCCTGATCATTTTAAAAACAAAATAAGACATTTAGAAAATAAACTGCTTCCGGGTGTCAAGATTTGTTAATGCTGACGTTTCGCGAACCATGTTGGTCGCTTCTTCAAAGCTAATTGAATACTGACGACCTACCAATAATGTCTCCCTTCCACCTGACCGCGTTAGGATCGATTTCCAGACCCTACTAATGTCAGTACCGTCCTCGCGATTGATGTTGTCAGGATGTTTGTAAATTTCGATGGCATTCTAATAAGCCTTCGATTACCTACCCTTGCGAACATCTTCGCGTCATCGAAATCCATTGTGTGTCCCGACTCATGGCAGTGTTGAGCAACAGCGGACTGTTGAATCTTGCCTAGCCTGTCCCTACTGTGCTCCTTGATTCGACATTCGATGCTTCGTCCTGTCTGTCCTACATAGCATGTTCCGCACTCACATGTTATCTTGTATACCCCTTCTTTCTTTAGGAGTGGTGTGATATCCTTTGGGTTAGGCAAAAGATCCTTTACCTTAGCTGGTGCTCTGTACCTTACCGTGATACCCGATTTCTTTAGTACGCTACCGATTCTCTCTGATACCCCACTTACGTATGGTAAGCAAGCGAACCCCTTTGACTCTTGCGGTTCCTCGGAGACTTGCTGTTTTCTTTGTGTGACACCCCGTATGTCAGACTTGGTGTATCCATTCTGACGTAGGGCCCACTCCAAGTGTTTCCGTTCGTCGTCCAAGGTGCTAGAGTCGCATACCTTCTCGGCTCTGTTGAACAAAGTGTTAATAACACTTCTCTTCTGTTGGGGGTGGTGGTGTGATTTGGCGTTCAAGTACCGATCGGTATGTGTCTTCTTAAGGTAGACGGTAGACTGCGGCTGATTATCCTCTTCTATTTCCATCGTGAATTTGATGGAAGGATTGTTCAGGTGGTTAAGGAAGGTGGTAAGTTTATATCTACCGTATGGCCAAACCACAAAGGTATCGTCGGCATATCTGACCCAGTGCTTGGGTTCGAAAGGACTTGACCTAATGGCTTTTTCTTCAAACAATTCCATGAAGAAATTGGCGATTACCGGTGACGAAGGTGATCCCATGGCTGCACCCTCTAGAGGGTGTCCCTATGGACTCAAAATCAAGGATAATTTAATCATTTTAAAGAAAGAAAATATTTTGTTTTACAACAATAAATTTACATACAGAAGTTATTGACAAAATCAAACAAGTGAAAACTGTTCCTCGTATGCTTTATTTCCGTAGAATCCGAATCTAAAAGAATTCTGAATTGCGTCTAGTTTTTGAGAAAATAATGCGTTTATGTTTTTTACAGTTTTTTTATCACTGGATTTCTCAAAAACTGGACTCAACTCAGAATTTTTGCCTTCAGATTAACATTCTACGAACACAAGATACCTGAAACAGTTTTCTCTTGTTTCATTTTGTTGATTGTTGGGTAAAAGAGGTGTGATTTCAAATTTCACAGGTAACAAGTAACAAGTACAAATTTTGAAAATGAGGACCACCATAGTAAGTATAATTTTAAAGTGTTGAAAGCTTCCGTTGCTGAGCAATGAGCATTGGCGATAAAAGAAACAAATTAAATTTAACTAGTTAGTTTTTGATCATATATCTAAACATAATTTGACGTGTCTAATAAAAGCCTGAAGATAAATTAGATTGGGACACAGACGCTAGAATAAATCAAAACAGATTTATTTAATAGCGTCTAAAAACTAGCTTCCATCGGGCATGTAAAATGCGGGGGCTATAAAACACCTCAAACTTTCTCGTCCGCCCCTATTTCCTACGCAGGGGCGAGTATTCGTACCCAGTAATGCATATGCATTGAACAGACCGCAATATTCGCGCCGTATATTTTCGCAAACTTTTCCCATCGTTTATATATATATGTTGTTCCTAGCCGCCGCCGCTGCTGCACCAGCAGGGCCGGAATTTCTCTTTTTCACGTTCGATTCTATACGCGCCATCCTGGACGGCTAGACTTTTTTCAACGCTAATGGGAATTAATCGCCGAAACAGCCCCACTGGGTGGCGTATTTTCAGAGGGACCTAGATTTCTACTTTGGAAATTGCTCGGTGAATCATTCGACCACTAGACGATGAACAACGATCCTCGTTGGCGGCCGGCGGCGGATGCACGTCCTCGACACCCTCACACTCCTACCGGACTGGGGATAGCGTCGCGACGCGTCTTTCCGGCGCCACGAATTTAACGTCTGCGAGTCAACGTACCACTTGTCTGGTTTTTTCCTTGTTACGTTTTACAGTTTTAATGCAGACCTGAATTAAAAATTTTGTACATATGCCCAGATTAATTCAATTGCAATGGGCTACAGGTAACCACAATAATTTTACTTCATTGCTTCCGATTTATATAATTCCGATAAAATCTAATAGAAGTACCTTCTCTTGTTGGTGATTTTTTGACATATACAACTGCTGTGCTTTAGTTATTTCAGAAAGGAAATTCTGACATTGATAATTAATATTGTTTTACTTCCTTGGAATAATACTTCAGCATTCTTGGTCAATACTTGCAAAACACGTACGCACGCAACGCAGTTACTCAAGAAACTTTATTCAATACATATTTATGTATTTATGTTATCTTGATTTTACCCAAAATCATATTATTGGCCTGTGAAAAAATATTTGGTTTTGTTATTTTATTTGTTTATGCTACTTGATAATATTTGATTGCTGCTGTTGTACAGCAATTATGTAAAGAAACGTACTTCAGTTGTAAAAAATCACATCTACAGTGTAATTTAAAAAAAAAACCTATGAAATTACTGTGATATTGCTGTAATGTCTCAGCAATATTTCTATATCACAGGGACGGTAATGTAAAACTTAAAAATGCAGCAATACAGCTGGTATCAAATAACTACGATGTTGATGTTAAAATTACGCAAGTATCTGTACATTTTATAAAATGAAGAAACATTCATTCAAGTTTAATGGGGTTTCAATTGCTAATGAAGTTTGAATATTTTCTCTTAATGTTATGAAAGCTGCACCAAAACATGGTAATTTATATCTAAATATGCCATTAGATTCTAAGTAAAATATATAAATTTTAATTATATTGTGTTTGTATTGTGCATTTGTAATACATTTACTGAAATCTATATAATAATTCGCAAAATAATTAAGTTCCGGGTAATACCAAAGGTTTTCTACAACTAGTTTTCAGTAATGATCTGACAAATGAACGGACTGACGTCAGAATTGATCATCTTTTACTGATAGCATAACTCGGAAACAAAAAAATGCTTTTTATGATTCTGTTCGTGAATGTATTCGAACTAATTATAAATTTTTATTTAGATATTTAAACTCCTTTTTGTTTACTTTTTAATTAATTGATTTTGTAATATAATGTGGACACGAAATTTTTTATTTCATTTCTAGGTTTCTTGTTAGAAACAAAGGATTTTTGATTACTAATGTATTGTGATTAACCATATCACTTTTCGCCTAGAATTGTAAACCACTCGGTAAATATACCGATTGATATGTTGTAAATGGTACGACATAATTTCTTTGACAGAAGCTTAGCACTTAGGTTAGTAATCGCACTTGGAATGTAAGATCATATTGAAGCCCACAACCTACAGATCAGCTCTTCTCGTATAATCAAATTCCCACGATGAACAGCTGATTCAATCTATGGGAATATTTGTGTCTGCCAAGTGTTATTGTTTTAACCACGGTTGAGAAACACTGCTCTAGAGTGTAGAACTCAGTATAAAAGTTTGCACATTACTTAAAATGATTTTAATAGTTATAATATAAGGATTTTATGACGTAACCAAGAAAAATGCGCAATTTGAAAAAAAAAAGCACAACACTGGATTTTTGAGACCCTAAAAAATAATGCTACCTGACAAAAATTTCTAAGTTCACTGAAATGAAAGCTTCAATGTTGAGCGACAAATTTATGAAAAGAAAAAACAAATTTTCTGCGCGCCCGGTTAAAAAAATACCTACACACACACCTCTCGAGTTGTCACATAATTTTGCTCTTCATAGTGTGGCACATTCAAGCTTCAATTGTACTTTTTTTTGACACTGGTCGACAACTGTCATTAGTTAGCAAAAAATACCCAGCATTGTTTCTCTTGCCAGTTTTCTGTATCGCATAATAATTGATAATTCCTCTATTGACTGTAGAATTTCAGTCACTGCAATATGAAATTTAAAACAAATAGTATAGACAAAATTAATATCAATGTTCCCTTAGGTACTTTCCACTCTGTTCAGTATTGAATTGCTCGTATTGTCATTAGTGTTCATTATTACGTGCGCCCAGCAATGCAAAGCAATTAATATTCAACACAGAGTCGCTCAAAGTTTGATTACGTAACAAAGGTTGGTTGCAGGGCACGTGATTAGGACCGCAACCTGAATTAAATTATAACCTTTACAAATTATAATATACGCAGAATTACTATCACATAGTAGCGCCAAAACAAACAAAATGAAGAATACACATGTACTATCGTGGCCATATATTATGTCCCCTCTTTTGACGTCGATTCTCTCGCAAACCTAGGGGCGAAAAAATTTTAGAAAATTCTGATGCTGTTCTAGATTAATACTCTACTACTCATAAAAATTAGAAAGCTGTATATGTTGGCGTTTTCCCGATTTTTCCAAATTAAGAAGAATTGACGCTGTTTTTGGCGCGTAAATTTCATTCGCTTAACTTTAGCAATTACATAATTACTCCGGAAATAATCCATAGATTTCAACGAATTAAAAAGTAAAATCACCCGCGGAATGTTAGCTTTCAATATGCATTTTTGTAAAATGATTGGGTGAGTGGTTGACACAAAAAGCTATATTATGCAATGCCAGTAATTCCGTTATTAGAAGAGCTAGAATAATGAAATAATGACTATAGGCTACCCAATAATTCGTAGGCTTATAGTTTATTACATAATCATTGTTTATCTTGCATTTTCCATACAAAAGATCGTGCTGAAACGCCGCGTGAATTCCGACACTCTACGGTCTTGGTGTGATGCGGGGAAGGGAGTCGTAAGCGGTGCTGTCAACAGTGAGAGAACGGCGGACAGCTGATTACCAATACACACAAAGAACGATAACTTGTTAAGATAGTAATTTTAACTAGCAGAATTAAATTATTAATTTTTTAATTCAGAATTTTGAATATAATATGTGACCCGCTACGATAGTATTGACTCCTGTGTTTGACGTCTCTAACTCTAAAACTACTGAACAGAAAAAATTGAAATAAAGTGTGTCATACTCCTCAATCATTTCTACATATGTTGTATGACTATCAAAATTTTTAGCTTCTCGGTGTAAACATGAGCGCGAGAGAAGTGAACAAATTTACCCGATTTTTGCATTTGTAAATTAACTGTCGTCTTTCCGATTTTTTTTCTCCTAAACCGCTTACCACAAAAATTTCAATGTTTGTTCAGGTTGCATCCAGAGTCTCTTCTATCGATTGGTTGTTTTCTTTTTTTTTTTTAAGTTTTTATACAATACGGTTGTAAACAAGATTTTGATGGAAGCGGATAGATCAGTAAGGAATGTTAACAGCACAACGCAGTTGGCATGCATATAATCCTTATTTACTGCGTCACATGTCCCTTAAATTTAATAGCATTCCGACCATTTGGTTATTTTTAAGATCGAAATAAACATGAACAATGTTTTGCGCGTAACTCCGCCTGAGTACGTTTTTGTGTTTATTTATTAGTAATATTTAAATACAGGCAAAAACAATATAACATAAATACAACTCTTGATATATTACATATATTACAAATGGCAGCTCTGAGCGTATAAAACTGATAGGTCGCTATATTGTGTCCGTAAACACTGTTCTCCGAGTAACTATTGCACCGTGCGATCCCCCACTACCGGCAGCGTCGCTGTCGATCCCTTCCCCCGCAACACCCCGAACACCGAAGAGCGCCTCGTCAATTGCGGCTATCATGAGATGCTTCAACACGATCTTTTGTAGGAAAAATGCAAGATAAACAATGATTCTGTAAAAAACTTTAAATATATGATTTATTAGGTAGCCTATGATCGACACTTCATCATCCTAGCTCTTCTAATAACGGAATTGCTGGCATTGCATAGTATAGCTTTTTGTGGGTTAACCACTACTCCGATCATTTTACAAAAACGCACATTAAAAGCTACTATTCCGCAGGTGATTTTACTTCTTAGCTCGTTGAAATCTATGGATTATTTCCGGAGTAATTAATTGCTAAAGTTAAACGAATGCAATTTATGGGACAAAAACAGCGCCAATTCGTCTTAATTTAGACAAATCGGGCAAACGCCAACAGATACAGCTTTCTAATTTTTATGCGTTGTAGTATATTAATCAAGGACAGCAACAGAATTTTTTGAAATTTTTTCGCCCCTAGACTGGCGAGAAAATCGAAATCAAAAGAGGGGACATAATATATGACCACGATAGTACCTACCATCGCAAATAGCATTTTTGTTTTTTTGAACTAGCAGACATTAAAAGATAACTGAAACAAACATCGCTTAAGGGAAATATTAGGGTCGAAATATATTTTGCATATTTGTTACCCGGGTAATGTTGATAAAGTAGAGCAATTCTCTTGGGCGGAGCAGTAAGCGCGAGGCAGCCAAAGAAGGCCATTCTTCATTTAGTAATTTGGATTTATCTCAACAACATTAAGGACATTCGGCTCTGGCGTGTATATCTTTTGCACCAACGAGCTAATATTGCCGGTATTTCAAGTCGAAAACGACCACAAAGGCGCGCGCTCCCTTCCTTTTGAGAAATCGCTTAAAGTTTGCTCTACCCGAAGAAATGAGCACAACGCAAACTTACGTAACTATCGTCTATGAGTAGTCTCTGATGATTGCCTTTCTCGGTGGCCTTAACTAAATAACGCGAAGCCTTCATAAATACGCGTGAAAGGATTCGTAATCTGTGGGAAACTTGGAAATACGAATAGAATTAACATTCCATCCATTCAAACATATTTTTATTTGGAGAAACAATTAGAAAATCTACTGTAGAAACAGGTACATTGCTTGAACTGAAATACAAGACCAACTGGGTTAGAAATAAGTGATATATTTGGACACCATGGATACAAAATGTCGCCGAAGAGTTTAAACTATGTACTAACTTTAAAGGAAAAGGTTAAATCAATGCACCAAAGAAATGGCGTTTAAAAAATTGACTGGTGTTCGCTCATGTTAGAGCATGTGAGAAACTTTGAAAGTAGCAATTGTAGCATTTTTAGATTTTGTCACATGTCTAGTGAATACAGTAGGAATTCTGTAGCGGTACGACGAACGCAGAAGATTGTATCCTGCTTCGATTATAGACTGAGACAAATCTAATATCAGAAATGGCTTTCAAAAAGACGGGTGTTATTTAAAGGTAGGAATTTTGCTTGTCAGAAATCAACATTCAGTATCGATAAATTAATTAACAAAATATGTTTTGAACTTTCCTTGATTATTTTAATATGTATGTTGTTCAGATGATAAGAAATGTCCAAACAATATATTTGAGTTTGTCCAAGGCAGTTCACAGAATAGTATCATACTGGTCTGCCATAAAACAGTATTTTTTAAATCATGGAGATGACGACAGCGATACCTTTATTTGAAAATTTTAGTATTAGGTACACTATATATTTACAAAGACTGAGAGATATAATTGTCATTCTTGACTAGAAATACATTTATTACATTTATTATGGAGGTTTATACAAAACGCCAACATTGTCGGAATACAATGAAAATTTAAAATTAGTTAGGGAACGGGTAGATAATTATTTGAAGCAAAAACACATGATTCCTTAAAAAGATTCTCTCAATACATAAAAATTATGCTTGGTTTAGGTGGTCTCATGTTCAACATGTAGTGAACACTAAACATACCATATCCTAGGTATGATTATTAGAATGTTAAACTGCTTTATGAAAGACATACATTCACTAACAGTACATTTGAAAACATGGTACTGACGTATTTTGGAGAAACTCCAACTACTAAATGTTTATGGATTTTTTGTTTGAGTGGCTGGTGAAATGTAATTTAATTAGGAGTTGTTATGTATTCAGTGATCACCCATGATAAGATTTGGAATTATGGTTATGGTTTGATGAGAACATTGTCATCAAACCTTTATTTCCAACTATTGTATTATGCAGAATTATGCAGAAATGATGTAGGTTACATAAAAAAGTACCATTTTGATGTGTCAGTCGAAGAAATAACTTTCACCGAGAACAGAACTTTTCACGAATAGGGTAGCTTGGGGTAGGGGCACATATAAATTCGAACCGTATTCCTGCGGGTATTTTTTCCTGCATTACATCCCTTAGGGCGCGGTGTCACCTTCATTTGGCTTCAATTGTCCCCCCTACCTACTAGAAAATTGGATTTAACGTAGATAGGGGTGACCGCAGACTCCGTAAGTTGATTCCGCCGACCAATCTGAGTTCTAACACAAAGTAATGATCCATCTATACCCGTCTCTTTCTCCTTGTCTGCAAGAAAATGAATAACTCCGACCGGAAAAAAGAGGTATGTTAGACGAAAGGCGTGTTCCATTGTTGACGGATACGGCGGAAACTTTAAAATCTTTTCTATGAGGAACAGTTTCCATTTGCTAATTGCCAAGTGAATAGGAAGGAAGTATGAAACTCCTAGACAGGTGCCTTAAAGCTTTGTTCTCCAAAGTTTCCGAAAACAGAAATAGACCGTGTCTGAACAAACAACTTATGAAACTGTTATAATTCTAGAGTGGGGTAAATCAATATCGACCATCGCACAGTGATTCATTTGCAACTTTTAGGTGGACAAAGTTATTTTTTTTTGCTTTTGATGAACTTAAAATAATAATTTGGTAACTAGAAAAATAGTGAAAAAAAAAACCTTAAGGGGTTGTCTTAGGGGGTTGAAACGCTAAATGTTCGTTTAATAATTTTAATTCATCTAAATGTGATAGTAATATACCCACAAAGACATATAAATAGCAGATAAAATTTTAAGTGTCAATAGGGTAGTGTTTGAGGGGGTTGAAAAATACAGTATAATTAAAAATTCTGAAACTTTGCAAATGTGTTATTACACCTGGGAACTCGTTAAAAATATGTTTTTAAAATCATTTGATAATCGGGTGGTTTTGGAGGGGGTTGATTAATAAAGTATGTTTCTTGTATATTGCGGTGGATCAGAGATAATGTAGTAAAGAAAGTCGTAAAGAAGTAATTTCATATAATGAGCGTTTTATATACATATACGAAGTGACACCGATATTATTATTACTATGTTTATATCAACATGTAAAAAAAAGTTGTATTCGACGAAAGTTTACAAATATAAAATTAGCATGTATTTTCGATCATTTTTTCAACATAATTATTACACCACATAGTCTGTTATGAGAATCTAATTTGGAGTGAAATAAGAAAGTACTTACCCTCTAAAGTAAAATTCATCGCATTACAAATTAAATTATCAACCACAAGTGTTAGGGTGTACTATCGAAAACACTGCAAAAATGCAACTAAACCGGTTATGAATGCGCTACCTTATCACCTGGTCTCCCTGCGTCTATAACTCCTCAATGTGGAATGCTTTTAACACTTATTACCTAAAATTGTCACCTCGGGGGGTTTGTTTATAACATGTTACCATTAATTAACCGATTCTTAGGAATGAGTTTTGTCCACCTAGATTATTATAGGCGATTCACTGTGCATCGAGACCTAAATTCACCCTCTGGCTTTGCAAAATACCTCATTAGCCGCAGCAATACCAAGTTGATTGCGTTTAGTCTAGTGTTGAGTTTTTTCCTATACCTCTCTCCATGCTTCAGATTGATGGGTGAAAAGGGGACTCACCACAGATATTGTAATTTACTCCCTTAATTGATTAGGGCAATTTGTGGGGTTAATTGCGAGATGTATGTTTTATGAGGGTAGGCGATTTACCGCCCTCTTGATCGATGCGACCCGTACTGGTTGGACTAACCTCGTCTGTGGCGGTTTTCCTCTACGGCTTCCGTCTTAAGCTGTCTCCAAAAGGCCGACGCACGTGTTCTTAACGTATGTGTACTAAGAGCTGTTTTAGAAGGTTCTTGTGTTACACTGTTTGCACCCCAGAATACATTAATAACGGCCACCCCTTCCCTAACAACTTGAACTCGGTGTAATTCTCCATTAAATTTTATTGTAATGGTGGTAGTAACACCTGAGCTTTTAGTTAATACACCAATTAGAACCCCTAGGAGAGTTAACGCAAAAGTTTTGGAAATAGCTTACTTCTTGATAATTATATATTGAACACTAAAATATCAAATAACAAAATCGATTTTCACATTGTCAAGAGACTATGTTCAATTACTAAGCTTTCGGCTTAGATCTCGAATGTTACGTCCTATGAGATGTCAGATGTCAGGACCTTGCATGACTAAATATTTTGATTTTGACTTTTGAGATAGGTATCTATTTATGTAAATATTCCCATTAGGAATTGGAATTCGCTGTATTAATATTGACCTAACACTTCAAATGTAACATCTGTTGATTTATTTATATAAAATGATAAAGTGTTGTTATTGTAAATATGTGGCGTAGTTCAAATGAGAGTTCAAATGTTTGGAATTTTGTAAAAAAAGGACGACATCGAAATGTTAAGAGTAAATGTTAGTCACCGGCCTCAAAAGTTCGACGAAACTGAGGCGCGAGAGGAGGGAACAAGCCGCGCCCACTGTACACTCCGCAGAAAACGCAAGCAACGCACTGATTAGATGAGGGTAATGGTGGTATCGTTCTTTGGCGGCGAAGATCAAAGGGGCCGTGCGGTGTCGACTGGCGTCGAACCGTTTCCTAATAATTTTGTGTATGTGACTATCGCATGTTCTGAAATGCTTTTCTTGTATATTTTAAATACAAGTACAATTCCACAAAACAAGACAGTGATACAAATTAATTAATTGCTTTATTATAACATTCCTATTTTACTACTAACTATGGTTGAACATTTTACCTTTTGTATGTTGAAAAAAATTGAAGTTTGGTAAAACACACAGCTTTTCTTACATACATCATTTATTGCTTTACATTTATTATTAGAATTAGTAACTAATTATCAGTTAGCTCCGAAGAAGCGAACAGCATGGTTCGCGAAGACAGTAATTATGAATTTTTACTCACGGCATAAACCGGTAACTATTTATCATCTAAATTTAAATGACTCTCGCCGTGAAAGCATTCGTACTCAGATACTTACTTAAATTCATTTAACGTTTTCTTTGTGCATCAATAATCTCGAATGTCTCGTTCGTACTTAGCAGAGATCGATACTTTCAGGTAAAACACACCTCATATAAAAATTCAAATTTTTATCGGCTGACGCAAGTAGGTGTTAGTAAATAATAGATAGTAAATAATAGATACATGTTCAAATATTTTACACCTTTATAAAAGTTTTTTGCCATATATGGTAATCCGGCACGCTTACGCCTATAAGAGAGTATTGCCCAAATTAACTAGTGAAGTTAATTAGCGAAGAATTACACTACACGTATAATATCTACATATACACTTAGCGCAGGTACTCTCGCAAGTTATTAGTTTTCTTAGAACGCGGGCCACATAAAGGCAGCTGATTTTTTAATTTGCCCATATTTCTAGCGTCTGTTCTACGTCTGTTGTACAACAAGTAGAACTAAAGCCAACCATCCTACATAGATTGCGATTGCCCTGAATGCATTGCCAAGCGACAAGTGTTTGGTATTAATATTATTTTCTAAATCTAAACACCAATATATTTGAAATTCTATGACGAAAAATAAATGACTGATTAAAAATTAAATTACTTGTATTTCCTTAGTAATAATTTATTTAACTCCTATTAATTATTTAGTAGTTGTAACATTGGAAGTAGGTATTGCGGTTGTTGATTATTCTTCGTTCCGTGTGTCGTACGGGGACTGCACTATAAACCCTCGCGGGAACATGCGCTCCTAATTTATAACTCGCTCTTTGCTGTCTGCGTAGAGTCCATCAGGACGGCAAAAAATTATTTCTCGTATTCGGTTTCTAGCCTATTTTGGGCGAAATTCAACAATTCATGTTGATCACATACACTTCCGCAAGAACATGCCTAATTTATAAGCGAGTCGTTGCTATCTACGTAGCACCAGAGCACGGTAAAATTTATTTTTCGTATGGCTTTCGTTTACCGGGCGCGGCGCCGCTACACCTCCCGTGTCAACATGCGATCAATATTTTTGTTAGGCCAAAATTGCTCAATATTTGTGATTCCCCTGGCTACGTATTCATGCTGCTGCTTCAGACTGTACCATTTGAATTTGATTGGTCGGCACCCGTACGACTATAAAATATGTTATTCTCGTCTCATTCACATGTTCAAAAAACCAACGGTTAAATCATTACAAAAATCATATTTTGTTGTCATTTTTTTTACACAAGTTCATGAAGGCTCAATACAAAATGTTGTAATATTGCTTTGTTGATGTTTGGTTCGGATTTGAAAAAAAAAATAACAAAAATTACCAATTATTGGCTTCTTTAGCAAGGGTAAAAAACAAAACAACAACGCAATTGAAAAAAAGTGGCATTCGTACCCGGTGTAATACACCTTTATCTATAATTTAATGTATTACACGTGATTATTAACACACAATTAAGCTCAGGATGTTTGGTTTTATGTAGTGTTGTTTTGTAGTACGCTACTACCTCTAGTGATTCCTCTTAAGTTGTTTCAATATCCAGAATATTATTCGTCTAAGGAAATTAAACTGAGATTGATATTTTATAAATAAGTCAACGCTTAAAAATTCCTGTAGTATAAAAATGTTATTTCGATTCAAAACATGTGCACTTACAAAACACGTTTCAAATTCTCGAAGCGGACCGGCCGGCTGGACAAAAACGTGTTGTATTATGGCTGTAAAATAACTACGCCGAATGTTACTCGAATATTTCTCGAAAACATACTCATACGGTCTATGCTCCACAGAAACAAACATTCTTCTTGTCGAAAAAATTGTTTTCGAGGCATAGTACGAGATTGGATGCAGTGATGTTTTATCAAGGAAATTTGTTTCCTTCATTGTTGCATTTGTTCCCCTCTAGATGTCTTAATTTGCCAATTTACACATATAATCATTTCCAAATTACTACAAAGCTGGACTTCATAGTCCAGCTTTGTAAAATGGAAGAAGTAATAAAACGCAAGCAACGTGGTCATTAGATAGAAACGTTTTCAAAATGAAAAATAAAAAATGATTCTGTATTAATGGAAAAATCAATACCCGCCCTTGTGGGTGGAGAAGAGAGCAAGCAAGCAAACAATTAGCGCTGGTATCGATTCCAGTTAAAATGCGAATTTTCTGTGATTCATAGCTTGAATGCAACGGTTTGGCACAACAGAGCGCTTCGGTTGCCCTTGTCGCATATTTTGAATATTTCATTATCGGCGTCGAGGGCAGAATGATTGATTGTCGCATATTGACGATTTCTGCCGCGGATTAATGCCGAAAATTTTGTTCGCTGTGGAAAAGCTGTTGCTGTCGTTGGAAAATGGCATGAAAGAAATTTCTTGTATCTGACAGAGCTGTGTTGACGCTCGCACCCTCCGCATTTCCCCCATATAAGAAACATAACACTTCGCCACCCCACACACGTAAGAAACAACATTGCGGTCCCCTTGCATTGGTCAGCGGTCCCCAGTGGCGTTTCTCCAGTAACGGCCTCCCTGGATGGACCGCTTTTTAATTAAGAGGAGTAGAAAGGAAAAAGAAGGCTTTTCCTAGGAATAACATCAAACGAAAATTGAAAAGTTCCGTGTCTTTCACACTATAACGCTATTCAGCTCCTTTTGTAAAGAAGAACGATTCACTGCGGCAATTCGATGGTCCTAGGGCTATTTACCGGATACGTGACGTGGATATCGAAAATATTTTTACGGAAGATCTTAGTGGTAATGGTACAGTAAACGCAATGAATGTAGTCCATTCGGCTTTTACCGGACACATTTGTAGCAACGTACAAAAATGTTTAGAAAGAATCACACTATAGTGCAATCATATTACATTAAGATTACATTATTTTAGTTCAGTGGACTGGCGTATGCTGGATTAATTTACCCGTAGGAACGTAGAATCCCTAAATTGGATTCCATATACATATATAAAAAATAATCCTTATATGGCTAAATTTAACGGCGCCATTTCCTCTTTTAAATTGGAGCAGTGCAGTGGAAAAATTTAAAACCCTATTAGCGGAATACGTTTGAGATTATTAGATTTAAAAAGTCTCTTCTGGAATATATTTACTGGGTGGAACGGTTAGGGTACATCTTTGGGACGCTTTACCGGTCGAAAAACCGTACACAATATTTTACCTTTGATTTCAAGAATTTGTGAACCTCCAAGTTTTATTATTTTCGGTACATTATGAAAAAATTATTAAAGAAAAAAATGTTACAGCTTACAATTGGTAGGATTTGGTAGGACGTTTTCCGAAACGGAATTCTTTTTTTCTACAGTGTAGGCTCCTTTCTGTCAACTGCCAACTGAAAGGAATTTCAATATTTATGCAAATTATTTACGCAAATTTGAGTGTTGACTACAAATATAGATATGCTTTCCGATGGCAGTTGCGTCTGATTATTGTATGCTGTAATGCATTATAAAATATAATTAAATGTTAAGAGCCAGTTCTACCTCTCCTAAAACGCGTTTGCAAATAAAAGCGTTATTTATTGTTCAAAGTTTATGAAATTTTTTATGTAACTTCTTAGATAAATAACGAGTTGGGCTGGATGAAAAAAAAAATTTTTTAAAGATAAAAATCGATTTTACTTCTACATCTTTGGTTTTTTTCAAATATAAAACATTTAGCCCAACTCATAATACAAAAATAGATTTTTTATTTAAGTACAATTTTAATCTAAACATTATAATTGCGATAACAAAGCGTAATTGCCAGAAATGTATGTAATTTGCCTATATTACGGGCCCGGTGTAGAAAGCAGACGTTAGGAGTTTTAAACACCGCCTATAACTACGCCACGCCTACTGCTATTTTTAGATTAGACTGTTCACAAGTTATGAGTGTTATGACCGTAGCGTATATTGAATCGGGAGAACAGAGTTCTCGCATTTCACATTTATACGCACGGTTTACAAATTTAACACACGATAAAAGTCATATACTGTATGATATTATACTTAGTGTAGTTATACCTGCTAGGTACATTTGTTTAATAATGGGTAGAAGTCGTGGCAAAATACCTAGACATCCGCGTCTGTCCTTTAGACGAATTAGTAAAAGACGACTACGTACCACCTAAGTTCAAATATTGCATAGATAATCTAAAAGAACAATATTGTAATTATTTAATTACAAATGAGACAAAGAGACCAGAACAGTACTCAAATGAACATTTTATTTAAAATGTCGGTTTTATGGACAGGAAGAGACAATTAGCAGTGACGAACTTGGGTCGGCTCTAATGAATATTAGTTCAGCGACTGTATTGGGCAGTATTACAGCGGGAATTGGATATAGCCAATACCAGAATTTGTTTTCATTCATGAATCTTGCATTCATGGCGCCCAGAACGTTTATAAAATATAGCGAACTAGTAGGTGACAAAATATTTGGGATTTATATAAATGGTTTGGGGAACTTTGGACTATGTGCTATGACTTTACTTTATCATACGTAGTATGTAAAGTATTGTAATCGTGCCAAACAAAATTTTTGAGGTTTTAGCGGAAATGTCTTTTTGGATCCCTTGAACATTTTTGACCCAGGTAAAAAAAAATTCTGTGTATGTGTGTGTGCCTTTTTTGTGGCGACGATTCCGGAGAAACTACTAAGGTATCGGGACGAAACTTCATATTTAGAAGTTTCATAACCAAACTTAGAGCCGAAAAGCTTTCTGTTGAAAAGGATCCAAAGAAACTGGAGGTTTAGTCTTATAGCATTTTTTAAAGATTTTGCAAATAAGCCGCCATTTCTGGAAATTTGTCGAAATAGTTAAATAATAAATTAAAGTACAGGAAATTCTGAACAATTTATGACTATGGCATTTTTTGGTAAAATGAATAGTTCAGCTGCATGAGCAAATTCTATTTTATCGAGATCGCTGCATTAAAACTAGTTAGCCAGGATTTGTCAGATATTATGATTCTAATGACAGTAGGTAGTGTCAAACGCTGATGTTTTGACAATACCTACTGTCAATATAATCAAAATATCCGTCTAGTTCCAGTAGTTTTATTTTAATACAGACATGGCCGATCTCGATCAAATAGAATCTCATGCAGCTAAACTATTAATTTTATATATGGTATGATAAAGTAATGTGCCTGAACGCATCAGATTAATTTTTTTTTATTTTTGTCTTCGTGTGTCACTGCCGTGCGTTCGTTCGATATCCAGCATGTTTATAGATGTATTGGGTCCTCATTGGTCGATTTTAATTAATTCCTTTCTAAATTGAAGTCCATAATTCACCGATGAGTTATCATGAGTTAGGTAATACATTTTTGTCAATTTACTATACAGTATGTACCTATGTCACCCTGTTAAAAAGATTAAATATTATAATAGCAAGCGCGCTCTCTCTAACTTAAATCAATATATTTTCTTTTACCGCCTGGCGGCCGCCAGCCAGCTGTATGCAGTCCGGTATGCATATGCGACCGTGATGAGTGAGAACACTAATACATTGTAACTTGAGCGAAAGCGAAAGCACCGACGCGCCGCGACAGACTGGCTGAGTACTTCCCCTTCGAATGTACTCGCGTCGACTATGCTCCGCCTTTGCCTGCTTCCTCTAAACCCCCCAACTTCCCCTTATCGTAAAAGTGTGGCCTGGTTGACGTTGGTGGGGGCCAGGCAGACCACTCCCAGCAAAAAAAAACATCGCAACGAAATATTTCGTTTGGAAGTTGCGATGTTTTTAAAACGGAGCCTTAACTATAAAAGCACGAGTTATTTTTCTGACCTTCTATAGAATTGAATCGGCGTGTTCGAAAACAGTACAAGTCCAAAATTGGCCATTTTGAACTGAAATAGCCAAAATGTTCACTATGATTTATTCTATCGAATAGACCTAAAGAGAATGCTTGGGCGAAATAAACAAGTCCAGAACAGTGCTTTTTTGCTCGCTCATGCAACGCGTTTCTACTCAGCTGCTACTGATATCAGTCGTAAACATTCGCCAACTTCGAAATTTGCGTTCAAATCGTTGTTGAGGTACGTTGTTGAGGTAACAATCTATCGTTTAAATATATTTTTATTATACAGGCTGTTCATTTTAATCTCGTAACCTTCCCTTTTTCAAATAGAGCTTTACATTTTTTAATTCTAAGATTAATTCTAAGAATCTTTTGTATGATTCTTTTATAAAATGCCTTATTTTTGAGGTATGATCAATTAATCAAAAATAGACGAAATTACCGAAAACCTAAATAATTCTCCAACTGAGAAAAAAATTTGTTTTTAAACAAACATACATTTTTTAATTCTAGGATTAATTCTTTTATAGAAATCATTTTTTTAAAATACCATACTGTCATTTTTTAGTTATAAGCAATTAATCAAAATTTCTGGACTTCAAATTAAGAATGTTTTCCCGCATACATACACATTTATTTAATTTGCCAGCTTGAATATTTAATTTATTATGCTATTTCATAGTTTAGTTATTTTTTCTTGATTTTTTTATTTTTTTATCCGTTAATGATCGGTTAATTGCTCATGACTCAAAGATGATGCATTTTATAAAAGAATGATTCTTACAAACTCTTAGAATTATTTTTTTAAATATACAGGATGTTCTATTAGAAAAGGAAAAGTTTACCAAATTTTCAGAATAAAATGAACATCCGTATATTGAAAATATATAGCTTGTTTAAAACCAAAAAACTTTCGTTTGAATTTTTCTTTGAAATTCTCTACGGCTAAAGAATTACTAAGGTGTTCCGGTAATTTTGACTAATCATGTATAATCCGCCATTTTGAATTTATTTTAAAAATCTGACATGACATTTTTAATTATCAATCTTCAAATATTACGGGAAATAAGGTTCATGCAAATCCTACATCATATATACCTACATCACAATAAGAATATTATTTAAACGCTTTAAATAAACAAATATTGTTAAAAATGTACGCTGTTTTTCCGTCGAGTTCAAAAACAGTACATGTCCATGATGATTGTCTCAATCATAGCTCTGCTTTTAATGCAAATATAAATAAAATATGTAATACATTTAATTCTCTGTGAACTACTTTATATTTTGTCTGTTGGTACAAAATAGCTAACTGCTATACTTTTCAAGATATTGCACTGACAAAATAATTTTGTTGATTTTCCCAGAACTCACTTTTTGGACTTGTAGTGTTTTCGAATCGACCGATTCAATTGCATTTTGGGGTATTGTAGTGAGTCATTATAGTGAGTTGGGAAACATGTTTACAATCGACTAGAAAACTTAAAATCACTACAGTTTAAATATTAGCACAAATAAAAAGCAACACATTTATTTTTTTATGTTATTCCATACGTCAAATATAATAAATACGAAATAAAAGGGACACGTTTATAGTGGCGCCAACTACATCTGGTGTTTTTTTTATTTCGAAGCTTTGCGCTGTTTGAATTGAGACGGGAGCCTTAAACTAGCTATGGTAATTTGGATTAAATTTGGACCGCGTTCTTTTTTTCTTGTAACACAACCCAAAGCCATTGTTTTAATAACGAACCTCCTAAAGCATAGGTCAGCCAACTCGGCTATCGTATCATATGCATTTTAATTGAAACATGTTGACATTCTGCCAATTCCGGGTTAATCCGACGGGACGGCAACGAAATTTAAATTGAAATATTATTTATTGTCAGAGTTACGGGCTGTGCGATGAATGGCCACACTGCGAGTTATATAAACTCCAATTCAATCTATATTAATATTAAATAACGGCAACTGTTGAACGTGCTATCCCAAAACTATGCTGGAAACGCAGGAGTTGGTTAATTGTATTTAAATTTCACTGTGCCCGTTTGCCATGTGCTCATTTACATGATGAGGCACGCACGTAATCAATTTGCCGATTCATACATCATTTCTGAGTGTTTGTTCTAAGTGCCTGGAAGGGGTAGTACATTACCTCGCCGTTTTCTTATCGTGTCTGTCACAATAGGTGACAGATCAGCAGATTGTGCAGGCAATGGAAGAAAATTAGTGTAGGTACCATGCTTGGCACAGTTTCTGAAAGTTAGAAAACTTATAGATATTTTCAATATTATGTTCTACGACCGACGCGACAGTGAGTCAGCGTCAGTGTGTATTTTGATGAAGACAACGATGAGATCTTTTTAATAAATCTGGTCAGTGTGCGTCAATAATTTTAAAAACTGAGTTCTGAAAATTTCTTTCTGGTGGGAAGGTTAAGACTTTTAACATGTGGTGTGATAAGCAATTAAATACACTATCGACAAATTTGTTTGAACTGCTTCCATAGATGTTCGATTTCGATAGCTTCCATGGAGAGAAATGAGTTCATGTTTTGTTAAAAGTTTTAACACGAAACTTTGTGGACAAAAAGATTCAGTTTGTTTTTAACAATTTACTTTATTTATTTTGAGATTTACAAAAGTTCTATTATAAATTTTGCTATAAAAAATTTTAATAAAAATAGTCAAATGCTGATTCAGTGCCTGCAACCAGTTCCAAAGAGTTGTGACCAAAAATCACAAGCACTGTAGGAATAGTATATCTCTCTCAGATATTAGAAAATACACAATATCTCAGCTGGTATTTTGGTGATACGTTACAGACCATTCCCGTGCGTTTTTTTTGACGCGTCTGTTTTTACGATTTAAAACGATGACTCATTTGCAGCTCTCGTGATATCTATTATAGTAATTAGACCATTTAAATCGACCAAGACACATGAAAGAAATTTTAACCATTTTTACGAAAATCCGAAAATTTGAAAAGCGGTTATATTCGTAAAACACTTTTGTTATGAAAGGTTAAAGATAAAACTGGTCCCTAAACTGTTTTCTTTTTTTCCAAAAGGTGCATTTTGAAATATTAGAAATGAATAATTTAATTTTTAATTAATAGGAAAGTAATTCCACAATTTTAACAAGTCATTTTAAGCAATACGTCAGAAAAATGGAAACCCTCTATTGAAAATGCTGAAAAATGACAATTATACCAGAAGCTGTGAGGTCAAAAATCTACTAAAACTGTGTTGATTTGACCAAAAATTAACCCGGGGGAAGTTAGCAATAAAAGCTAGCAATAAATTTGTTTTTCAACCGATTTTAATAAATGATACATCATTTTGAAGCTCATAGCGTCCTGATAGTCCATGAGTTTTGCCCGGTCGATCAAATCATAATTAGTGCCCTAAAATACGAATGAAAGTTGACATTTTCGACTATTTGGTAAAGTTTTCGGCTATATCTCGGTTATGACTTAACCGATCATAATGAGCAATACATTAATCGAAAGCACAAGTCTTCATGTACTCCCCATAGTTTTGCCCGATCGAAATTATAACAATTAGCGCTGTGGGAAATTAACAAAGTTTGCGCGTTACGGGCCTCTAATAGTGGACATACCAGGAGCGCCGTTTGATAAAAAAGCCAGCAATAAGTACTTTTTCCAATCCGATTTTGAAAATGTATACACCAGTCGATAGCCTAGGGCTTCCTTTATCTGCATGAGTTTTGCCCGATCGAAATTATAACAATTAGCGCCGTGGGAAATTAACAAAGTTTGCGCGTTACGGGCCTCTAATAGCGGACGTACCAGGACCGCCGTTCGATAAAAAAGCCAGCAATAAGTACTTTTTCCAATCCGATTTTGTAAATTTATACACCAGTCGATAGCCGAGGGCTTCCTCTATCTGCACGAGTTTTGCCCGATCGAAATTATAACAATTAGCGACTGAAAACTAATAACAAAGTACTAGCGTCGTGGGGATTTGGACAACACAGTTCAACCGCATGCCTTGAACACGCATGCCTCGAACAACAAAAGCATAAAAAATAAGCACTTCCTGTCATCCGATTTTAACAAATTATACACCAATCGATAGCTTAGGGTGGCAACGAGTTATGCTCATTTTGCCCGGTCGAGATTCGAACAATTAGCGGGCAAGAATAATTAACAAAATTTGTGCTCCGAAGACATCGAGAAAGGACTGTGCGGTTACAACGGTGAACAAAAGCACGTATTTTAAGCACTTCCTGTCATCCGATTTTAACAAACTATACACCAATCGATAGCTTAGGGTAGCACCAAGTTATGCTCATTTTGCCCGGTCGAGATTCAAACAATTAGCGGGCAAGAATAATTAACAAATTTTGTGCTCCGGAGATATTGAGAAACGATCATACATGGTATACCGATCACAAACTATTTTATTTGTATTCCTGACACATGTAGATATTTACGACAAATTAGATCGAAGCTCGTCATACATTTTGTGAAATGCGAATATGCAATTCGCGAAGAAGTCAATTTTAACAACTGATTTAATGACTTCAATGTTATTGTACACTGATTGGCGCTCTAGTTTTGGCACCGTAGTGGGCCTTAGTTGAACGGCGCACCAAGTGACGCCGGCACCGAATGCCGACAAAGACACAAAGAAAGTGCCGACATTGGCGCTTTCGTTTGCTAATATCAAAGGGTGCCGGTAGATCGTTTTTGTCAAGCTCTTGCGGGTAGTTATTGAGTGCAGTGGGAACTTTTGATGTCGTTCTTGGGAATATGTTCGATTGGATTTTGTGTCACTTTTAATTCGCAATTGACGCGTTGTGTATCGACAGCATCATGTAATAAAAACTAAATAATAGAATCATCGGGATCATAATTTCGATCGGGCAAAACTCACGCAGATAAAGGAAGCCATAGGCTATCGACTGGTGTATAAATTGTCAAAATGGAATGAGAAAAAGTACTTATTGCTGGCTTTTTTATCGAACGGCACTCCTGGTATGTCCGCTATTAAAGGCCCGTAACGCGCAAACTTTGTTAATTTCCCGCGGCGCTAATTGTTATAATTTCGATCGGGCAAAACTATGGGGAGTACATGAAGACTTGTGCTTTCGATTAATGTATTGCTCATTATGATCGGTTAAGTCATAGCCGAGATATGATGCCGAAAACTTTACCAAATAGTCGAAAATGTCAACTTTCATTCGTATTTTTAGGGCACTAATTATGATTTGATCGACCGGGCAAAACCCATGGAGTATCAGGACGTTATGAGCTTTAAAATGATGTATCATTTATTAAAATCGGTTGAAAAACAAACTTGTTGCTAACTTTTATTGCTAACTTCCCCCGGGTCAAAAATTACCTCAAAAATTCGAATTGGACTTCCCAGTGATGCTCCCAGTCATGTTTTTAATTTTTTCGGACGTGAGCATTTTCTTATTCATATTCATTTTTTTTTTCATATCCCATGCCGCAGACAATGACAATCGAGCAAAACCGCAATAAACGGTTTTTGGAACATCACAAAAGTCGTTCTTTGTTTTTGGAACGTCACAAAAATTCTTTGTTCGCGTGAGGTTCTACAGTGTGTAGGAAAATATTGAAATTTTTGGTGTATAAGATAAGAATAGATAAGAATCTTTCCGTTTGACCGATCTAGAAGAAAGTGCAAGGGAATTCGTACATACAAATTTCTAAACGAGATTTCCGATTTCTTACAGTAGGGAGGATGGGCGATTCAGCGTCGCGGAAATTTACGTACCGGAATGAACAATTTATTTCCCCCTCTGCCACCGCCGTCGCGGCTTTGTATTTTTATTTTTAGGGGCGGAAAGTTTGAGTGCGAGGAAGTTTACCGAGAAGTACATTTTATTATTATAGGGAAAGAGCACCTTTCTCCGAGTTTCCCAAGGAAGGACTGTGTACATAGGCGGTCTCATAAGAAGGACTGCACTGATTCCGTCCTTTGTGCAATTTATTTGTTTGCCCGGAGATGGGACATTTCTGCTTGGAGTCGACAAAGATTGTTTGTGATTGTTTCAAAAGATTGAAAAACTTATCTCACCGAATAAGAATAAAATATCAATGAGACAAACAAATTCGAGTCCATCGGACACGATGGAAGCCCTCTGAGGCGGGGATTATGATTATTTCTCGACAAACAAGACCGCAAATCTCGTTCGATTCGGGAATCATCGAATCGAAGGTACACACAAAAGTAATCCGTTCTCCTTGGTTATTTTCGGCCTCTTTCGTATCCTCCAGTGCATTAGGCATCCCAGAGGTATCAACTTGAGGTTCAGTTCAGACGGAAACAGGGAATCTCGGTTACCCTTGGGAAGGCGAAGTGCAATTTTAATGTAGAAATCCCAATAACGAACAGGGCCCTGTTTGTCATCCTGTCATCAGTGCTACTGTAAAATCATTTATCAAAAATTTCAGCGAGGGAAACTTTCGGAATTAAAATAGTTTACCCAGGGCAAAAAGTGGGTGGGAATGAAATACAACGAAGGGTATACCCACCACTCACTCACTCACTCACTCTATATACATTCAGATGATTGATGATAAGTGAATATTCAAATATTTTTAAGGGGGACGCTGTTTCGATTATGCCAGGGGTCTCTGTCTTTCATATTTGTTGTGCGTGCACTTAATATATTAAATGTTAAAATATTGGCTCACATATATTTATTTCAAAATTAAATTCTACGTTTATGTTTTATAATACTTGTTTTTCGTTCTATTTTAATATGAGCATTTCAATCTTTAAAGAACATCATTATAATATCTGACAGGAGCAAAACGTCATGAATTTGACTCTATTGTCATGTAGACTTACGATTGGTAATATTCAAAAGGAACTTAGGTGTCTGCTTTTGGAGTGACTCCAATAAAATGTGTTGCGCTACTAAGATAGCAAACTCACAATAACAGATTGTACAACTGCAGTTTAAGATACTGTAATACATCGCTCGTTACCAAACTTATTAGCATCTGGTATGATTTGGAAAACTGTATAAATATAAATTGAATTTATAATGTTTGCTTTTGTAAGCAACGGATGGCAGCAATGCCACAAGATATGCACGAGGTACGATGTACATACACTGAGAAAAAATCAATGTTACTTTACAGTACGAATAGTATGTTTTACATTCACACTCTGTTGTTGTTTACAATAATTTGGTCAAAATATTACACCGAGTTTAATATTAAATTTTAATGTGTAGTTCTTTTAGGTAATGTATATAATTTTATTAAAAACTGAAAAACTGTAAGTATATTTATTTAAAATTTGTTATCATCACACCTTCATAATACGTAGGTGAAGTTGTTCCACATATTCATTTGTAAACGAACAAGAACACATATTACTATCGTAGTGACCGGTTCCACATAAGTGGACCATCTTCAAACTACTCTCAAAAAACAGCATAACAAACTACACAGTTGTAAATAATACATCATAAAACTCATAAAACACAAAAATTCTTTAATGTAAGACGGCGGACTTACTGTCAGTTAAAATTCCTAATAAAAGGACATATTTGTGTAACAGGACAGTACTGGAACTATATATTAAAATTATATCCTCTCCAATATCCAGTTGGAAACAGAAAAAGCATCTAAGCCTAGAAACACAAGGCAATCTGTAAAAAATAATTTTGTAAAAACTGAATTGAAGAACATAGGTAACCTATGTTAGTTCTACACTTCTATTGTAATTTATACAATCATTTATGCGTAATTTTACAGTCATTCTCTCACTACTAAAAATATATCTGCTATAAGAGAGATAAATTTCCATAGATTTTAATTAATTAAATTTTATTCTATTAGTCTAGTGATCAAACGCTCGTTAAATGTGATTTAGTGTTGCACTTTCAATACGTGTGCAGAAGAAATCTTATACATCAATGGTTATTATGTTTTAAAATGGCGCAGTGGTTGTGTCAATTAAGGTTTTTACTTCTGAACCCACTACACTACCTTGTTTGAAATCAGAACTTTTTTTTTACTAATTTTTCTTGTTTTAGTGGAATTTAATCAAAACTGTTTGTCAGAATTTTACGCCAACAATTTAAAAGTTATATGATTAGTTATTAATATCATCATATTCAATACTTATGTTATTACTTGCTGACAGTATGTCGTTCAACCATTTTCAGTTTCAATATGCCCGAAATCGTCATAAATAATTTCAAATCACTCCTTGTAGAGATTTGGTGTTAGCCTATTCGCAAACTCATTAAATTATGCATTCGATTCGGTAATTTAAAGGTACTATCAATAAAATAATCCAACTCTAAACGTTTCTACTAATGGTCGCAAGAGATTGGACGCTTGACTACACACAGAAAAGTGATCTCTCGAACGAAGAGAGAATTACTTGGCTGAAGTAGTTGGTAGGTTCGTATATATGCGAGAGATTATTGACTTCTACCAGGAAATTTTATTTCTTGGAATAATTACTAGATTTAAGAAAGTGGTTACTCTGGTGAAGTAAGTCAACAGTCTTCAATGAAGTGTATGTTTTTATTCCCGGTAAATATTTTTAGCTACTTAATGTAAGAATTTTAAAGATTTGGCACAAATACGTTTTCTATTGCTAATTAACAAGATAGGTATGTTATATTTACTTACTCGTTCTAAACTGTTGCGTGCGTTACATCAACTATTCCGCGTTGAAACGTTTATTGTACACTATACATCACAATACACATCCCAATAAATCACATCCCCTACGGGTACTTCGTTGTTTTCGTACTAGGTTAGGTTCCGTGGCGCCAGCACCACGCGCGGGCGCGCGAGCCTTGACAAAATCACGGTGCGCATATTTATTCCAGAGAAAGGGATTACTTGAAAGAAGTGACAATCATTTCAGTTAAATAATTGATGGGTTTTTATTCAGTAAACAATACTTACTTATATTAAATGTCTTATATTTTCTTGGATCAAGTAACTACGCACTTGGATGGACTTACTATTACTTCGTTGGAGAAATTAACATTTTTGGGACGAAAAATTCAATTACTTCTTTCAATACAATATTGGTTCTTATAAAGAAAGAATTTATTTGTTGACAGCATTTATCTAAGAAATTATTTTACTTATATTGAGTAGGTATGTGGCATTTCTTGTATATACCTAACTTTCTACATGTAAATATGCATTTGAATCTAGTAAATAAATTCAAGAAATTATGTTTTCGCGTTCCAAATAATCACTTTTCTGTGTGTTGCCGCCATATTTTAAATTGCCTTCAATCGAATTGCTCTATCAGATTACTAGTGTTAACGGGGTAATAATACTATTTGGACATTCTTCTATGTTTTGTAACACTGTGTAATAATAAAGCCTTCACTAATTTAATTTTCAAATACAGCATCCGACCAAATTAGCTAATTGCCTCGACTTCTTTCATCGTAATTTTGCAAGCAGCTGCTTCAACGTATCTTCTATAATTAATCACAGCATGAATTACTTGTCAAGTACTCAAGACAAATAATTCAGTTGGCATTTCGTTTCCTCCGGAACGGAGTAAAACAAGCCGAGCCCCAATTCGTTGTAAGCCCAGCCGAGCGGAATTAAATTACAGAGACAATAATTACGATAACGGTATTAAAAAACGTCGAGGAAACGGTAGCAGGGGTTGTACGGATTTACAACTGAAAAGTCCGCTTTGATGTCCTTATATTCGATTTCGCGATAAAAAAGGGCTAAAGGATTGCGGACGCGGCGTTTTTCATTACACCGACTTAAATTGGATCATAAAATATTGTCTGCTAGGCATCACGCGGAATTTTCTAATAAAGCGACTTGACACATTCTCACCGTAAGAATGCAGAGCGATACTATATTCGTAGCAAGGCGCATATTTGGAATATATTTCCGACGCAGCCTCTAAAATATGAGGGGCATTCGCAGTCCAATTTTATGATTTTCGCGCAAAAGGCGGATTTGGAACAAGATATTTACCTACTAGTTTCTACGTTTCTACGAACTCGTGTGCATTCGAGTACACACAGAAAAGTGATCTCTCGAACGAAGAGAGAATTACTTGGATGAAGTAGTTGGTAGTTGGTAGTTGGTTCGTATATACGCGAGAGATTATTGACTTCAACCAAGAAATTTTATTTCTTGGAATAATTACTAGATATAAGAAAGTTGTTACTCTGGTGCAGGAAGTAAACAGTCTTCAATGAAGTGTATATTTTTATTCCCGGTAAATATTTTTAGCTACTTCATGTAAGAATTTTAAAGATTTGGCACAAATACGTTTTCTATTGCTAATTAACAAGATAGGTATATTTTATTTACTTACTCGTTCTAACCTGTTGGGTGCCTTACATCAAGTTATTCCGTGTTGAAACGTTTATTGTACACTAATCACAAGGCACATCCCCTACGGGTACTTCGCTGTTGTTTTCGTACTAGGTTTCGCTCCTTTACGGCGCCAGCCCTGCGCGCGGGCGCGCGAGCCTTGACAAAATCACGATGCGCATATTTATTCCAGAGAAAGGGATTACTTGAAAGAAGTGAGAATCACTTCAGCTAAATAATTGGTGGGTTTTTATTCAGTAAACAATACTTATTAATAGCCAGTATGCGGGACTGGCTATATACGTAATGCAATACTAAAATAAGGGAAGTTCGTAGAACAGAATAGTGAAGGTAAATTACAACCGTCAAACGGGGTATTCTGGTATTTCAAGTAGGAAGGTCGTATCAGAGTTACTACCGTGTTAACGACTATACCACTGCTCCTCGAATAGGATTAGTTCTCTGAGACATACGTTTTAGGTTGTTTTCACTTCCTAATTTATTTTAACACCACGGAATAAATTTTGCACACCACAAGTACCAATACTAGCTAGAATTAGAGACACACACTAGAATACATTAGAATAATGTAACTGTATCTTATTTACAATAGGAGACATTTTGAAGGGCATTTTCGTTGCTTTTCTACCATAACTTTGCGATAATTATTTTCATTTTAATACTAAAAAATTAAAACACAAAACATAACCTGGTTTAAAATAAAAACGTAAAAAATGTAAAATAATTACATAATTTTAACTGGCCATTTATGCAGAATGTTTTTTGTTATTTTGGTATCAGATAGATTCTTATAAATATAAGTTCTCGTAATAATGTCCACTTTATCCTTTTCGTCCTTCACGTCCTTGTTCTTCTTATCAATTTTAATGAGTTTGTCTTGTACTGTCACGTCCTTTGTATCAATTGTGGCCAATCCGTATTTTTGTCTTTTACTTTATTCTAGTCCTTTGCGTCATTTATCCTTTTCGTCTTTCTTATCCGTTGTGGTCTTTCGTACTTTTTGTTCTTCGCTGCCTCCTTTCGGTCTGTTGTTCCTTTTCGTTTTCTTTTTCTTGTTGACGTTTTTGTTCTTTTGACTAGATTACCCCTTTCATTTTTTATGTCCTCAATTATGCAACTCGTTTAAAATAGAGTACTCGTTAAGTATGTATACAAATAAGGAAAACTGCCGGTATGAAGAGATACCAGTCCTGAATGTCATCATATTTTTGTAAACTATTCTGCCACAGAATGAGGAGGTTCCAAAAGCTTGTCCATATTAATGGTTTTATTATGGCCCCAAAGTGGACATAAGTGTTAAATTGGTAAATAAGTGAATAGTGGATTGGTGTGTCCAGCTTGTTTTGAATATGGAATGCAATAATTCGGATGCCGACAAATTATTCACAAGTGACGTGTTAACTCGTGTTAACACGACATGTCACGTGTGAATATGGTGGCCGTAATTTTGTTGTGACGTGACGTAAACACGAGGAGTATTACGCAGTTTATTTGATTTTTTTTCCGTTAAGTCATTTCGGAGTTATAAACATCTTTGAGGTGTGTTTGAGTATGCTTTAAGGTACAGTTCACGTTGCTAATCAAGTCAAGTGCTCTGACTGCACATGGTCCGCGGCTGTTTATCCCCTACAAAATTATAAGATTTCTGCAAACTCAAACCTTCAAAACTTAAAAAATTATAATTTAGTAGTATATTATCTATTATTTTTTTGAGAATGGTATCTCAGTATTACGACTTGTCACTGTGTGGTGATTTCGCCATGTATATTTCTGTTTCCTTACTGCAGTTGCATACTATAATATCGGTGGTATTAAACAGTGAAAAGTGAAGAAACCCGAAAAAGGCAGGCCATTTCTGAAAAGTTTATGTATGTTCACAATTTGTTGATTTTAGTTTTAGCCATTTAAAAAGTAAATATTGTAAAAATCTTGAGCTACTGGAGAATCAATAAATATCAATAAAAAATGTTTTAATAGACATGTTGTATTTTGAATACTACGGTTGCTGATAATAGTTACAAATAGGTTTAAAGAGTATTTGTTTTTGAAGATTATATTAATTAGTATACATCATTGTGAATTAAAAACATAAATTATTATTGCTTATTCCCAGTCAAACATATGTAGTCTCAAACTTAACACGATAATATTTCGTTGGTAATATGGCGTACTGCTCGAAAACAATTTTTTGTGGGCATAAGAATGTATTTTTCTGTGCAGCATTTACAACGTTATTCGACATTATTTAGGTGTCTCAGAAAAGAAATTAAAATTAAATTCGACGCCGAAGAAATTCTCCAGCTATGAATCGAATGTTTTTTTCTGCGTTTCGCAAACTTGAACTCTTTTTCTCGAGTATAATGTTTTCAACTGTATATTTGAAACACATGTCTGTTTGAAAATATTTTACTAAGTCGATTTGTTATTGATATTGTGCAGTTGATAAATTATTCATGCGTATTTTACTTAAGGAAAATGAAAATACACGTCACACCATGTGACAATGATGTACGCAAACAGTACCCTTTAATATTGATACCTCCGCGAAAATATAGTTTTGTGGAATCATCTATCTAACTTCACCAAATTTTGTCCGATTGATGTCGGATAAATTGCATGTTAAGACCGTTGTCCAACAGCTGATCGACAGAGGCTTGGCTGTTTTTAATAAGTTTAGAAAAATCAGTCGAGAATTGGTCTTTGCGTGGGGATGCCGACGTTTTCGCTAAAGCTACTTTGGAACAAAATAGACTTTGCCGACGTGCGGTCAACATTATATGATCTAACGTCTTTAACACTGTTTCAATTTATTTTTGCACACGTAAGCAGGCTGTCTAGTGATTTTACAACGGCTACCAACATAACATGGTAGCTCTAAAAATTACTGTGATAAATTGTTGACATAACCGTGACATAACCTATGTGGAGAATGTGAGATATTTATCATATATTTATATGATAAATAACTTCAACATTTGTCTACGGTTTATGAAGTGATATATGCAAAAACACACGTACTATGAATACACGCACACGTACTATGAATATGTGGAATATTTGAAAGTGTATTGAGATTATGCGCCCATATACATTTATACCTCCTAAAAAGCAAACCCCGTACCAATAACTTTGGTCACAGATTACTTACTCTTGGTACGATAGATTATGCACTCATTTCTCACCCGATAATACACTTATGCCTAGCTACTGAAAAACAAATACATATCGACCCATGCAACGAAGACTATCGTAACTAACAAACTAAATGTAGTTCCTATAGTCTTTGTTGCATGGGTCGATATTACATACGTATGTACATTCACAGCACAGGGATCTGATGATGTATAAGAAAAACAAAACACTTAATAAGTTATTCTTTATTTACCAATTTGTAATTCATATATTATTTATAAAAGACAATTAGACAACATAAGCTTTATAATATTATATAGCTTTATTAATATTATATTATAATATCAAAATCACAAAAATGTTGATCCTCGCTATCATGAGACCACACGCATACGGGTCGTAATGCTTGTTCGGTTCTTCGGGGCTAATTGCAATACTATCTGCGGTTTGTTGTGTTAAACATAATTCTCCATACACTTTGCTTTTGAGAAGAAAAACATCTGGAGTCAATGGTTGACAAGTCGACTATGTCCCATTATACATTTCTCATATAATAATGTTATAGACGTCTTCCAGTAATATTACCAAAAAATTTGATAAAAAATCGGTAATCTTCAGCATACCTCGATAATTTTATTGTCAGTTCATGGAAATTATGAAAATTAGTAACCACATCTCTTGTCTAGAAATCCTCTTCGATCAACAAAATAGTACGTAAGGATTTTGATTCCTCGTAATGTGATTTGAATCCAATTACAAAACCCGTAATGAGCTATCTGCATCATACCATACTTGGAGCTTGAATTCTCTGGTAGTAGAATGGATAAAACAGCACTGTTTATATGTATATTCTGCTAACTAACCTAACAATTGCAAAGGAAATTTAAAAAAACAATAGTATACTTCTTTAGGCACAAACCTGGTTGATGTCTGATATAATAGTAGAATTTTTATGTAATCTCCTTATTTCGATTAGAATACTTTTTTGTGCAGTGTCCCCAAGTTTTCTACATTTTCAGATTATATCGGATTTGTAGGTTAGAACTCTCGAAATCTGTCCCAGTAAATATAAATGTGAATTTTAGCGAGTAACACCTTTTTTTGTGGTATATGGTAGATAGAGATAGACCCATTACTATTATCTTCGTCTAATGACGACTAGTTCTCGAGAACATCGTAGATGGACACACTGTTCAGACTCGAACATGGATGAAAAAATTGGGAAAATACGACGCCGATTCTTCAAAGGTGTGGCTTTATTTCTTTTCATTTATTGGATTTTTTTCAAATTGTACCTTGACATAAAGTGGAACTACTGCGGCGCATCGCAAAAATACATAATTGAAATGTTATTCCTGAAATCAGGATATCACCCGTCCTCCAATTATACGTCTATCTTTGAGCTGCAATTGTTTAAAATTGGGCATGGGTATAATAAATATGGAGATGTGACGCACTAGAATAGTTAATTCAGATTGTTGTAATCTTATAAGATGCTATCATTATTCAATAATTAACCCACAGGAGCATTGAACTGTTTGAATAATTGGACCAATAGGGGACCACCAGAGCTGAGCAGAACAGACCTGAAGTTAGGCTGAACCAGCCTCTTAAAGAATAAGATTCCAGCATTCCGAATCTGTCAAAATCCCAAACTTGATAATTTAGCTGTAAGACCCCTTTCTTTGAAACCAGTCACATGCTTTAACTATGTATGTATGTTGAAACGTGGTATCTTATATTTTTTCTATGCCTAGCGATTATTAAAACGTTCTCTCAAACACACACCATATATCATTCACTTTTCTCATTTTCCGTTGAATTTGCATACCGCCTAAAAAAATTGTGCGGCTGCTCGCCAGAGTTACCCGTAATGTACTATTAACGTCTCCCTTGTGATTTAGGACCGCGGTTCAACTTTCCCTTTCCACTTTATATTCACGCTAAGATGCGTCCTGCATCTCATGCAAATCACATTAATATTTCAAATGAAACTTTCCCCCTTTACTAGAAATTACCTCAAAATTCCAACCCTTACACTAGGACTGCTTCCCGCGAAGCAATTGCTATAAGATCCGCCATACGGCCTCTTTTATCGGGCACGTAGGGGAGGATGCGCCCTTTCGGGGTTTATAGGGTAAAATAAATTCAGTTGCCCATCTGTCCGGTAAGGTTTGCCGGACAGTGGATGTGCATTAGGCTAATGCCGCTTTCTTGCAGGGGATACATTTTGGTAATTGAATTTTTAGAATGGTTGCTAAGGGTGGTACGTCAGCATCTTAGGCGCATTCGTCTAGGTACACCTGATACACAAATATTACATTATTACAAAAGACCGCGTTGGACTTAACGTCCAGTTTTTGGCATTTGAAAACGATTACTGTATTGAGTTTTGCTGGAGTTATGATGGGAAATAATCGAAGACGTTTGATGGCTGCTCTTTGAGAGACAAACAGATGTGGATTTTTCATGGCTGTTTTCACTACATTTCTAGATAAATACAGGGTTTAAATAGGTGCTTGAGTATAATTGTTTGGAGATTAAGACATCATTTACAACATTTTTTCTTCAGCCTATTCACAGTACTCACATAAGAGAAAATATGTATCTAAACCCAAGCTGCTAATAAACCGTTTTCTTTCGTATAACTATAATTATTTACTTCTTTTTATAATGTAGGTATTTATTCAGTGCCAATATGTATTTCTAATCACACACAGAAAAGTAAATACTTCACTCAAAGCAATATGCTTTCATCCAAGTAAATGATTAGTTTGCTATAGCCGCAAGTAGATATTTTCTCAAGTTAAGAATAAAGAGATATTGTTGAATTGAAATGATCATATGCTTGTATATCTGAGGAAATATTTTCTTGCAATGAGTATAGATATTATTCATTCAAGAAAACTATTCTCACGTTGAGAATAATGAAATTTTCTTAAAGTGAATATATATGCTTGACAATGAGAAAATATTTTCTTGAAATGAGTATAGATATTATTAGTTCAAGAACATGATCATAATGTATTGAATAGAAACTACTGTTTTAGTTTTTTTTTTTAAAGGTAGGGAATTGTGTGAAATAAGTAGACAATAACTTAGCGAATGATATTTGTTTTATTGTATGAAATTTCTTTGCTTAATTACATATATACTTACCTATTTATAAATTATATCACTACCTACAATATCTAAGGCATGGAAAAAAAACACCAGATTCTATTAGACATCAAATTGTTTCCATTATATTACATAAGTAAGTTTTCTGTGACATGTATGTTGATTTGGTGACCACTATATGGCTAGGCAAAATTTACGTACCGTGTGCGTCACAAGTCACAACTACGAATTGCGTCGCAAATACGTTGAACATAAGTACTGTAGGCTATTCACGCAAAATTAAAACTATATACTTTCATAATATTATAGATCGCGTAGTTATTGCGTACAGTACCTACACAATTAGTAAAGAAAGATATACTTACATATTGAACTCTTCTCGGACAATGCTCGGTAGTCAACGAACACGACGCCATAGCAGACCCCAACTAACTGAAGGTAAAGGCCGATGCGAAAAATCTTAAATCTCGGCAACGTTCGTGCACGTTTGAGTGTAAATGCGCAAGCGCGTTGCAAGCAATGGCTTACTTGATTCAAGACATTGATCAACTTTTTTTAATTGAGAATTTAAACTTCTTGGTTTGAATATTATATACTTAACCGAAACTAATAACTCTGAGATTGTGAGAACAAGGAATTCTTAAATGAAAGAAATTGTTTCAAACCAAGTAAATATTAAGTTTCATCTAAAGCAATAACCGCAAGTAAATAATTTTCTCACGTTTTGAGAATATACTTCGCTGTGTGCAGTTATTTTCTTGATTCAAACTAATATTTTTCTCTATGAAAAATATAGTAAGGAAGAAAATGATAAAACAAATGACAAACAGGAAAAACAACTAACAGAACAAAAAGGTTATAAAACACGGACTAATACGATCAAATGGATAAAAATGTCGAAAAGAACAATAAGGACATAATGACGAAAAGTGCAAAGAAAGACATGATAAAGGATGAAGCATGATAAAGGAGTGTACAAAGGAGTGTACACAAGGACAAAAAGAAGACAAAGGTCGAAAGCGACAAAATGTACAAAATAGTCGGAAAGGATGTAATCAAACTAATCAACATAATTGTGTTTTTGTCTTTTTCAGTTTTGTTTTTTGTTGTTTTCGACTTTTCTTAATCCATTTTGCCAGTTGGGCTTTTTTTATCGGATACGCCCTTACGTCACCGTTTATCCGTTATAACTTTTTCACTCCTTTTATCCTTTACGTCCTTTTTGCTATATTTCCATTTTGCAACTCGTTGTGCAACTGCAGTACTCGTTGCATATTGTTTCAATGCGTCGTCTTGTTCTTTTTAAAACAATACATATGGGGTATGAATAATGAAAAATACCGGTATATAACAGTACTGCCGGAAATGTTCCATATTGATTGTATACAATAACTTCGAAAAGGAACCTATTCTTTTCTCCAAAGATAGGGGATTGCTATAGCGACAGGTAGCACCACAGATGTTCATCTTATTTTTATACCCTAGCTGGAGCAAGAGGCAATATATAAAATATTTCCTTCAAGCCTTCTACAGGTTTTCTTGTAGTAGCGCAAGGACACATTTCGCAATGTTTTTTCAATCTCACATCTAAACGAGCGACGTGACGTGACGAGCTGTTTTTAATATAATTGAAGGGCTCAGAATGAAAAGTAGATAAGGACCATAGGAAACCATATGATTTTATCCAGTTTTCATTCTCATGCCTTCAATTATTATCCACAAACTGAGCTTTACGTACAATTTTTTTGGGCAACATTGGTATGACATTATAAAAGTTTGAAAGTTTGCTGTAACGCATATTACATACTCGTGGAAAATAAAAAAACTCGCCACTTCGGGGCTCGTATGTTAAATTTCCACTCGTACGTAATATGCTAGTTACAGCTCTTGTAATGTAATATACTATTAGTTGATAGTGAAATTAAGCAACTGGATTGCGCTAGAAAACTATTTCTGCCTGAGGATTATTCGAGGTGGAATTGCCTTTTTGTATGCAGAGAAAGCCCTCCGGTTTAATCTATTGCTAATGTTCCGCGAACAGACCAAAAGTACAAGTTAAGCAAATTTATACGAGCGATATAAAGCACTCTATCAGCAGTTAGTACCGCGTTCGGAATACGCAATGTGGCGCCCGGCGTGTCCAATATATTTGTAAAACCATAAAACGAAATCTTATTCTAACGGCTAGCGAGGCTTGATAGAAGAAAGAGCCGTCTTACGCCGAATCGGGCAATTTTCGGGCGCACATTCCAGCAATTTACGACCTTCGCGTCCTCAGAGAGTATATCTAACCCTGTGGCGGGGCTTCTTCCCGACAAACGCGGACCGTTCAGGACTCTCTCCTGTATTTTCTAGAATTGATTCCAAACTGAACCGGTACGTGCGGCACATTCACGATAAATGCCGGATATATTACCACCTTCGTCCTGATTTTGGTTGCAATTGAAATTCCTTACCGACATCAACTGCATTAGGATAGCACGAAAATTCCATATTCACTTGTTTGACGTTCAAGAAAGCCTAGAATACAAACGAACTCGTTCGGTGTTCATTAATTTCCAGAATTTTTGTTAATGTGCGAATTCATGAAACTCGATGACAGACAAAAGCATCAGCCATCGGACATTCCGACGACATATCGGAGCGATTTAAGAATGCAGAACATTGTCGTGTCATTAGTCCAATAGTAATGTAGAAATAAGGAAGCATGAGTACGTGAGCAGATGAGTACTGAGTTGATTTTGAATTATTAGTGATTATACCAAGATTGGTATCCTTAATAATGCTGTCTATTAGAGTTTTCTATAGAAAAAATATATTTTTTCATTGTGTACAAGCTTAGACAGTAGGGTCCTTATTTTTTAACTTATACTTTTGTATGCAGGACTCTCTCAATTTGTTCTTTTATATCGGTACTTGAATTGTGATTTATGAGATCAGTAGTGATTATCCTAAGCTCTAGGTGACCATCCTGGCCAACAAACGCGAAATCGGGCAAGTGAAAACTGTTTCTGAATCGAAAAGCAAAAATTCCAAATTGTGTCTAGTTTGTGAGAGAAATAAAAACCGTTTTGGTTTTTTCAGTTTTTCAGAACTGCTTTTCTCAAAAACTAACCCAAGTCAAACTTTTTGGATTCAGATTCACATTCTACGAAAAAAGAGCATCCAGAACCAGTTATCACTATTCTTCAGTTAGTTCATTTTTTTCTTCATTTTGTTAGATTATTGAATTTTTGACAAATTAAGTACTTCAAAATATGTGAAATGCACGGATATCAAGACTCAAAAGTTATCATTATTTTTCTATTAAGGTACTGATAAATGGTGATATACAAGCGGAATGTAAATTTTTAAATAAATTAAAAATTATAGCCACACCCTGGATTTGAACCAGGGACCTTTGTGTCACAAACACAATGCTCTCACCAACTGAGTTATTGAGGGCTATATGACATGTCAAGGAAATTCACCTTTCTTTTTTCGTTTTTCCCTAACATATGTCATAGGTCTCAATAGCTCAGTTGGTGACAGCATTGTGCTAGCGACACAAAGGTCCCTGGTTCAAATCCAGGTTGTGGCTGTAATTTTTAATTTATTTAAAAATTTGCATCCTGTTTATATCACCATTCACTATACATTAATTACCACCGATTGTTTTATCAACGAGCACAAGTCTCCAGTCAACATTGTTTCTAATTTATAGGTTAAGAATATGGTGACATACAGGCGGGATGTAAATTTTAAATAAATCAAAACTACCAACCACCAACCTATCTTGACGTACACCTATCAAATGTCATCTACTTGGAAGTATGGTTCAAAAACCACATAACTTTTCTTAGTTTTTGCAGTTTTCTTTCGGTTTTGTTGCAAACAATTACCATTGATTCTTAAAAAAAATTGATACTAAGGTCATATTTCCCAGTGTTTCCAACATTTTCAATTGTTGTATTACCATAAACATTTACACGTTACATTTGAAAAAAAAATAACAGTTTGCTGCGGCAAGCAAGCGTTATAAGCAAAACAATAGAAAAACTTGCTGATGAATATACAATAATTTATACTATTAATGTGTTTTCAAAAATATAATTTAAAAATGAATTATGCGTGATATGTATTTTATAAAAGAAATACGCATTTATTCGGATTACTGTGTATAGTATGCTGTATCTGGATATTGTAGTAGTGGATCTATTATACATACCTAAATTTGAAATATGAAATTCACTCGATTCAATGTAAATAATAACTACAAAGTTGGGAATATGCCAGTGTAAAGTTTTGCTAGCTCTTAGCAAAGAATATATTTCAGTATTCATTCCACGGAGGGCGTCCCGGTTTACATGGGTAGGAAATTGAGCATGAACAGACATATTCCGAAAGAATGCATAAGTAGACGAAAGTTCGCCCAGAGTTACAGGCTCAAAGGAGTTCCGCTTCCTGTGCTCAACCCTAAGACCGGCATCTCATGTTAGTTCGAAGTAAAAATTTCACCGTACATGTGCGCGAGTACACATTTTTCCAATAATTGCTAAATTTTCTACGTGCCTCTGTCATATTTTACCATGAAGAAATTAAATTCTCGTTCCCTAACTTAGTGCTTCTTTCGTATCAACCGAGGTTATCGTGAAGGGGTAATGCCACTCTAGCGCGAGAAAAAATAGCCGATGTTGTAGGTATATTTTTCACAATATAGTAAATGAATTACAAAATCTCTTTAAAGCCTTTTATTGTTCATATTTTGAGGAATATTCACAAAAAATAAAAATAAATAAAAAATAGCAGTGTTAGAGCACATCACAGGAAACCTCTTCCGGCGGATAGGGTTGTACGGCCGGAAAGATTTTGCACAGTTTTTCACTTAGCCATAGAAACAAAAAAAATATTGATTCTATATAAGATTATCTCGGGAAGTACGTACGGAAACTAGAAAATTCCGCTTTAAAATAAAATGGCGCACGTTTGAACACAAAATATCACTTTTAGGTACAAAATTAGGTTAAAAATTGTTTATAACAAAAAAAGTTTCGAACTTATCGTAAAATCCCTACGTACTTCTCTAGATAATATTGTTCTGAAGCTGCATATAAAATTTCAAGTGAATTGACGAAGATCAGTTGAAGTTATCGTTCCGGCCAGTTTGAAAAATGCGGTTTTGAGAAAACACCGTTTAAAATATTGTGTAACTTTGATGTATAGATTTGTTATATTTTACTATAGTCGGCGAAGCCTGGACCATATAATTATCTTTTCAAATTAATATTTTCCTCCTCTTGTTTCTTCCTGTTTCATTTTGACTACAGACGGGCCTGTTTTGCAGCATCAGTCAGGGATGGCTCTGAAAACATGAGGCGCCGTGCGTCAGCGTTCGCGCAGATATTATTGCAGTTTGGCTAGATGCACATCCATAATACCTCCATCACTTCATAAGGCTGGATAATGCATCATTGACAACACATATAAGCTATACTTGCTGCAATATCCACAATTGCTTTGCCACTTGAAAGTGAAAATGAAAATGAAATCACCAGGTGGTCAGAATCATCGGTCAGAATTTATGATACAGTGTCGCCCAGATTTATTTTTTTCATTTTATCAATTGAATCATGATTATGACGAATGGCTAGTCCATCATAAATTCAAAGCTCATTTATAGGCTTCTGGGTTAACTTCCCTTTTTCTTCGAGGCCCTAACTGGTTTTTGTCAAATGGCGGGGACGAGTGCCATTAGTGATCTATGCATTCCTTTTCTTATTTCAGTTTCTTATTCCAAAATTTGCAAGCTTTGCAGGAAGTATTTAAATTTTATGAGAATATCAACAACATTTCTCCAGCTGATAAGCGCCACCAATCATACAGAGAAGAAAAGCTATGTTTTCTCTATGTTCCATCGTCCGAGACAGTTACGCCATTATTTTTTTTTACTATTTTCAATTGACTTTTAGCCCTCCCTTCTTCTGCTGCTTTCTGCATACTTTGTTGACAATGCTTCTGTTTCCACAAAAATGGTGCGAACAACTTTATCGTATAATGAGTGAAAAATCTGACGAGGAATGCGCAAAACTTTTCAATTACATCTACACCTATTCTTATGCGCATGACAAGGATAATTCCGCTATTCATTTCATATCCTTTTTGGCAACTCGCAATAAAAGTTTGTTCAAAATTCTCACAAGAAACCATGATTTGAAATCCTAAGTCACGGTTGCCACTTTCGGACAATTTCGCACGATTTGCAAGTTTTACTACAACTTGTGAAATAGCAGAAAACACAACAACAAAGTTCAAAAGATGATAATTAAACGTCATCCACTTCAACGTTGTAATAATCTTCAACCGACATTACTTTTTTACCGGTGTGGACTGTGGATACGTTATCAGGTAGAGGCGACTCTAGTTCCAAACGATTCAATGCTTGTCATATTAGTTCTTTGAAAGTTTGCTGCTTCCTTTCGACTCCTTTCGATCACGATATACTCCAAGAATGTCACTAATTATTTCTGCTATTTTTTTACCAACTAATCAAGAACAACACACGTTACATCAGACAGCTGTAACATTGTGCGGCTAGCGTCAGTTCAACGAACGTATCGAGGATATTTCCACAAAATCTTTGTGTTTTATAATATTTTATGATATATTTCACACCACGCATGTAATTTCTCCAAATAAGATAAGAGCGTATAGGTCTCTAGGCTGTAACCTCTCACGCTAAACTTTTTGCGTACGCTCGGCTAGACGCTTGGCCGTATGTTCGCCGTATGTTGGCCGTAAGCACTTAAAAATTTTTTTTCCGGTATGAAACGTATTGTACCTTATTTCTAAAATCTCAAGACATCATTTAAGCAAAAATTGATTTTTCAAAAAATCTAGAGTGGCATTACCCCTTAATTCTACTGTCTTTAATATCCTGTAGTTTTATGACTTCGTCATGTCCTAACGTATGGATGAAAAAATGAGTGCCAAAATTAATGGAGTATGAACGTCGCTCCCCTCAACAAATTAAGATCGCTATCGCACAGCGGGCCCCCCCTTTCGGCGTATAATGGCGAAAGTACGTCGACTTCATTTAACTGTTATTGTTATGGGGCTGATAAGATTTTTATTGGAGATTGAAACAGTTCAATGTGGGAAGTCTTATATGGCCGATGACTTCTATTATAGGGTGCAAACTTCGTAATTGCTGTGGTGTAGGAACAAGTAAATTGCACCCAAATATATTCCGCAAGATAATAGGAAACCCTACGATTGTCGTTTGGGAATATATTCAGCTAAATATTTATAATATGTTGATTAGTAACAATAATAATAGTAATAAATATGCAAAACAGGAAAGCACTGGTCACCCTGTGATGAGCCTGAAATAAAGAAACTTATATTTATGTTCAAGTACATTTGAAATTGTGTTTCGCCTACAAAAATTCAGAATCAAAATAATAATATCAGATGAGACAAATTACAAATTATAATTGTAAACAAATTAGGTACTTGAGGATCCGACAAAGTGCCTGAATTACCACTGAGTGTTTCGAACTTGGACCTTCAAACATCATTTTTATTTCGGGAAAATTTCCGTGTAAGTAGACTTTGTGAAAAACTGTTGTCTGTGACATCAATCTTAATGTGAAAGGCTAGCATCGTAGTGTGCTAATTTTTTTATTTAACTTATAAGTTCTACGCATATAAACTTTTCCTGCAAAACTAACAACGCCAATGAATTGGCGTTGTTAATTTTGCTTGTTTAATTGTTGTTTAATTTGTAGTTTCTGATGTCTCTGCTTTAAATTTTGACGACATAAAGTTAAAACACTACACGGCTGATCTAATATGGAGGAACAGGGTTCTGAAAATTTAGCTGAAATTCAATTGGGTTTTCTCTTTTATTTAAAACAACGTAAAAACAGAAAAATAGAGTTGTTTGAAATTCATTCTAATTGTAAAACTATATTAACAATACTATTACGATCCTTGATAACATCAATTTTTTATATCTGATTCATAATCAGTAAATCTTTAAAACGCATTTTATGTTTATTGAGTTGTTATACAGGGTCCTGCAGCTCAGCTCCCGTCTTCTGTAGCTCAGTTACTAATTAAGCTAAGAGTTTGACATTTTGCAAGCTTACCCTGTACTTCAAGGTACATTTCAAGAAATTATTTTTGATTATACAGTTTGTCCCAAAAATGTGCAACGCCAACGTGATATATTTTTTTAAATTGCATGCTATATATTTTTTTACACATTTGGAAGCCTGTTATGGTTGCCTACATACCACCAAAATTTTATTGAAATCGGTTGAGTGTATGCAGCGCAAAAAAATAAAAACAAAAGAAAATTGATTTTGCATCGTTGGCTTTAAAAATCAGTAAAAACCACAAATTGCACCTCGTTAATAAAATTTTGCGACGTCCTTATTAAGTTAGATCTAGTAGTCTCGTTAACCAAGTGCCATTGATCCAAATTATACAGGATGACCAAAATCTAGTGTCAAACTTGTCAAACTTCAAAGCGTGTTATTGTTCTTATTTTAAATTGGAACCCATACATTTTTTTAGGTGAAACGATGCAGAATTAAAAAATAAACATGGTTTCTAAATACAACCCCATCCAAATTCCCAATATTTTAAAAGTTATTCACCAAAAACTCATTTTCAACGTTTCCAACGCAATTGTAGGTAATAAATATCGTGCGTGGCGTTGAAAAACAATTTATTTCATAAAATATAACGCAGAGAAATATTTTAGATTTGAGTGTACTTAATTAAGTAGTTGTTCAATTGCCAAATTTACTTAAAAATTTACCTATAGCGGTAAGGGTGGAAATGTGGCTGCAACATGATAGAGCTCCAGTAGATTACTCGTTACATGTCAGGCACCAGCTCAACGAAATCTTCCCAAATCGGTGGATTGGAACAGGAGGACCAGTTGCGTGGCCTCCTCGATCACCGGACTTAACGAAACTGGATTTCTTCCTGTGGGGCTACGTTAAGGACATCGTTTATGCTTAACCTCCAACAACACCAGAAAACATGCAAGAAAGATGCATTTCTAACTATTACGCCCGACCTATTAAGAGCAGTGGCGAGGTCATTTCATACTCGTCTTCGTTTGTGCCTCGAAGAGCACGGAAGACATTTCGAATAACTACTTAATTAAGTACACTCAAATCTAGAATATTTCTCTGCGTTATATTTTATGAAACAAATTGTTTTTCAACGCCACGCACGATATTTATTACCTACAATTGCCGTTGGAAACGTTGAAAATGAGTTTTTGGTGAATAACTTTTAAAATATTGGGAATTGTGATGGGGTTGTATTTAGAAACCATGTTTATTTTTTAATTCTGCATCGTTTCACCTAAAAAAATGTATGGGTTCCAATTTAAAATAAGAACAATAACACGCTTTGAAGTTTGACAAGTTTGACACTAGATTTTGGTTATCCTGTATAATTTGGATCAATGACACTTGGTTAACGAGACTACTAGATCTAACTTAATAAGGACGTCGCAAAATTTTATTAACAATTGTGCAATTTGTGGTTTTTATTGATTTTTAAAGCCAACGATGCAAAATCAATTTTCTTTTGTTTTTATTTTTTTGCGCTGCAGTCACTCAACCGATTTCAATAAAATTTTGGTGGTATGTAGGCAACCATAACAGGCTTCCAAATGTGTAAAAAAATATATAGCATGCAATTTAAAAAAATATATCACGTTGGCGTTGCACATTTTTGGGACAAACTGTATAATCAAAAATAATTTCTTGAAATGTACCTTGAAGTACAGGGTAAGCTTGCAAAATGTCAAACTCTTAGCTTAATTAGTAACTGAGCTACAGAAGACGGGAGCTGAGCTGCAGGACCCTGTATACAAGTTTGTATCCAAATTATTATTTAGGACATAAAGAATAATTAAAATGATTCGCCATCCTCATTTTGTACAGTTTCTGGATTTCAATTCGTAATCACACATAATTGCACACATAATTACAAAGTTGAGAAAACGGTTTCATTCAACATTCAAGTAAGAAAAATATGCGGTTGTCACTAAAAAAAGTACTTTTCATTACGTTATAAGTCAGTAATAATTGAAAGAACACAGTTTATCCAAAATAGTAAGTGTAATAAAAATAAACCGAAAGATGCTTTTGCTTTTAAAAAACATATTCTTTTGGAGAGATCAAACATAAAAAACGCTTTGGGCAAAACCACGGTTGTGGTCAGAATTTGAATTTGTCTTATAAAAGTTATAAAATACATAATATCATTTATACAAGATAAAATGCTTGTAAGATAATTGACATTTGTGAACGGTTTATCAAAAAAAAAACTTGCTGTCAGGCTTAGTTATTCGTTTTCCGCATTTTCGTGCTTTCTATATCAGCCGCTCAGTCGCAGTAATACGATTATCCGGGATAAACTTCGACTTTTTGCAGAATCCCGAAAATCCCTATTCTTCAACGTAGGTCCACTACCACTGGATTTTCGCCGTTTTCTTGTACCCTCATTCCTGTTTTCTTGCCCAAATAAAAAGTAATGTGACATATGCTACTTCTGCGTTTAAAAACTAAATGCATCTTTATTATTTATATTGACTTTTGACGAATAGTTTCATACATATATTAGAAGGGTTTGTCGTATGTTTGTGAGTCTTTTCGTCAACGGTTACTAATGCATGGCTTACCTCTGTCATCAATCCAATCAATATTATACAAGAAAGGTGACGATTACTTCTGGTAATTTAAGAAATGATTTGATTTTGAGGAATATAATTGCAATCTTCATCGCTATTTCTCATCTATTTGCTGAGGTACGCATCAGTAGTTGTTTCTCCTGTTTCGTGTGTTAATCATTGCTATCCCTTGTCATGTAACCTTGAGTAAATAGACAAAGCGTCCCATGGGAAGATCCCTCGAGATTCTGATATCACGTTTCGGAGTGAAGTTCGCCTTACTCCTCACACCCACGTCGCGTCGTACGTGACGGTAGGAATAGATGCGCTACCAACTATTGGATTAGTATAAGATCGATGTTACTATTAGAGGAGATATAACTAATTCTGGCGGAAGGCATTGCGAATAAATGACGGTCGCTCCACGTCATCAATACCATAAGCTACGTTCAAACTTTTCTCTGTTAATATCCTCAAAAGTTGCGTGAGCTCTAATGGATACGAAAACCGAAAAGATTGATGATGTTTGACAACCAAATGGCAGCGTCTTTCCGGCGGAACGAAATTGGGATCCAACTGAAGAAGTTGCAAAGTCGTTCACCAGAGACGCTTTGCAGGGAATTAAAACTCAATTATTTATTCAATTATCCGCTGGATTGGCCTCTGATGTCGGGTTAATCTCAAGAATGCCTTTTACGTCCCATCAATATCTATAATGAAAATGTTTAAATTACATTTCGCGCTGAATAGCTATCGGGAAATGAAGAACATTTGCTGTTGATTTAAAGTGCTTTTTAGTCTCAATTTGTGGTGTGAATAGAACTCCTAATTTTATTGCCCACTCTTCCACCATTTATTTTTCAAGTTGTTTGAATGTTTTGAAAGTTAAAAGCAGTTCCTTTTAAAAAATTTTTAGTTCCTTTTAATAGTATATTATTATACAAGTTTTATAAGATGTCAAATTGGCGCACGAGTTGTTTTGGGCACGACGAGCGTAGCGAGGAGTGCCCAAATGGAACGAGTGGGCCAATACGTCTTATAAAACGAGTATAATATACTATTTTTTCTACTTTGCGTCATTAATTTTATATAAATTTAGAAATTGTGGTTACTATATCGCGCTAAATTAGAATCTAGGGTATTTTGCGGGTACCACGTGGCAGCACTGTAGTAACTGTCAACTTCGTTAAGGATGAGATCCATGAGATAAAATCATGACAAAATCTAATTGTGAATAATTTTACTCTACTTTAGCCTACAAGTTTGAATAAATATTCAGCGAGGTCGCAACGATGATCATAATGGAGCTTTGGGCAACACTTTTAACCCTACTGTGATAAATACATGAAACTTAACCTAAAAAGTTAACAAGTTTAAAATAATTGTTTGATAAGTATAATAATCAGAATAGAAGTGTTTGGCGATGACTGATTAGTTACTTCGAAGAACAAGAACTTACTAAACAATTGTTATAACGCTTAACGTTTAATAGCGGTGTCTACCTAAATTCCGCTACGTAGCCGCAACGGCTTATATATTTACAAGCACTTATAATTGAAACCCAATTCTAATTTCGGCAAAGTAGTTTATTAGAATAAATTATACTTAGTAAAATTACATGTGATGGAGGTAATACAAATACTATAGCTTCGTACGTGTATGCTGATAAACCATTTATTGCGCATATACAATCTCGCAGCAGTAATTAAAATCGTTCATATCTACGATGTAGGTTTGATCTTCGCATAATACCTTATTAAAGTAAATGTTGTCTTTGAATTATATATGAAAAGGAGATTTGATGTTTAGTTGAAAAGAATGATAACGATCACTTACCAGAGTCGTAAAACATCACCGAAAACGTCATGCTGGCGTATTTTGATGAACACAGCAAAACTAAGAAAGCCCCAATCCTTTGGCCATACTATAGCAGGCTACACCCATGTTTAAATATGTATAGAATATTAATATTTCGCAGTTTATGCGACTGCAAGCGATTAAGAAGATGCAGTGTGTGGTTATGTTGGGTTATGTATTGTACGTTTGACATATGGCATTTGATATCAATGTGTACCAATCTTAGACAAAAATATTACTGTTTTCGGTATTACAATGTGTTAATTGTAACATCGAAAACAGTGTTACAATGTGTGCATTGTGAATGCAAAGTAGAAAAAATTATATTTTACACTTGCACAAACAAATGCCGTGTAATACAGATATAAAATGGGTCTGACTTTGTCCATTATTCTTTTGTACACCGCACCCCTACCACACATGTACATTCTTTTCTTTATAGTTGGATGAAGTTTTCACACTAACAATACATTTATTTGAATTAAAAGTTGTTTTTTTACGGAAGTAAGCATATGTCAAAATTACATCAGGAATAGTACTTAAGGAAAAAATCTTTTCTTGTATAAAAATATATTTATTTGAGTCAACATTTGATTTCTTTGGCGAAGAGAAAAGTATTTTTAAATCAAAACAAAAATATTCCTTTAAATAAAAGTAATATTTGTTTGTATCAAAATATACTTACTTATTTCACTTAAATAAAAATATCAAATAAATTAATCTCTACAAGCATTCAAGTAAATATTTTTCTTCTATCTGGGTGCTAATTTATTTCAAAAACATCTATAAATCATAAATTTGTTGATATTACCAGACATTTTAGTTGAAAATAAAGGGAAAAATACGTAGGTGGTGGGCAAACTCGGGACCGTGATCCACTTAGTGAAGATTGATGGCATTATTAAAGTCGGATGGGACTTACGTGAGGAACGTACGAAAAGAAACGGGACCAGGGGCACCCACGACCGAAAACGAGAGTGCAGAAGTCCGCGTGCCAACGCTGACAGCATCCGGGCAGACAGCAGCCCCGTACGTGATGGGAAACTTGGAACTGTAAACAACTTTCCCATTAATCTAAAAAAAAAAAAGGATAATTGTGGAAGGTTTCACGTGCAACATATACAATGTATGGTATAGTACAGCGTTTCTAAACCTTTTTACGCATGCGGAACCCTTTAAATAGGGTGGGAACCTGGCGGAACCCCAACAAAAAAAATATTGTCCTTTCCAAGGCATTCCAAGTATTTTTTTGCGTACAGAAAAACGTGTAACGTATTTCAAGTAACCAGATTATTATTTTAGTTTTAAGAAACCTTTTCAATATTTTTCTGTTTTCCTGCTGTTCCAAAGATGTTACATTCCTATAAATAAAGAATAAATCGCTTTGTATTTAGTTTGCATTCTTTTATACTGACAATATCTCAAAAACTATTAAAGTTAGATATAGCGAATCCTAATATTGATTGATAGGGAATAAAATTTCCTATCGAATGGCGTATCGGTATACAGGATGTTCCATTTGAAAAAAATGAGTTTTTTACGTTTGAAAATTCAATTATTGTGTCGTAAATTTTGAACACCCTGTATAAGATATCATGATAAACTAAACATCGTCGTATTTGGCTATGTTTCTAGTTTTGGATCATCAATCATCAAACTTCTAGTTTCAATAATAACCGAGATATTCAGTTTTAAACGTCACCGCAAAAATCACCAACAAATTAGTGAAATCAAAAAAACTCAAAAATGGTGATATTAAGGTATAGGGAACCCTTATTAAAAATGATGTATTTTGATACGTAGAAACCAAAAATAAAATTAAATTTATATCATTCCGTTTAAAATAACAAAGTTGATACCGACTTCCGGTGACCGGACGTGACAGTTAACTTGAGAATATTTTAGCCGAAGATCTCAGATCGAGTAAATTCTAATTCCAAAATTTCATGTTTCCAGAAATAGTAGAACATGAGAAACTTCTAATGTACCAGTTCCGTGAGACACCCTGTATTGTAGGTATTTCTAACAATTGAAAAAAAGTGAAATTTGTTATTGTGCATGTCGGTGATTACTAGAGAAATCCTGGGAATCTTTAGTATCGGAGAAATGAAAGATTGTCCCGAAGTCATTAAAAGAAGCCGAACTAATGATCTGTTTACTCTAGTTGATTAATCTTGATACACTTGGCAGATAAATCTTGTTGTCAGGGTGAGGGTGGGGGTTACATCAGCGGAGGGACACTGCAACTGTGACGTCCTTAATCAAGATAAAAATCGTACATTTATTACTCGTGCGGGGTCTGTCTGGTGCAGACAGACTCATCAGTACGCCGAAACAAAATTCCCATTGGAAATTTTCGGTTACTTAATTGAAATTCCGCTGCTAATAAATATTACAAAAGTTCGTCATAAATTTGAACGCGCCAAATTGTTTTTCCGACACAATAACGGTTAGGTCCGCTCGGTAATGGAAATCCGAGATTGCCGCTGATTGGTCACGTACTTTGTTTATTATTTGTTCGCGATAAAAGCGACGTAATAAGGGTGGGAGCGGATCGAAGGTCCTATAACAATCTACCCTTTTTCAGCTACGGGCTTAGTGTGCCCGAGCGCTGAAGCGAGAGGGATCGGTTATTGATATCGCGTCATATTTCCTTGAATTCTTTTCTATGTCGTCATATTGACAGGAAATGCTCCATCAATAGCCTACTGGATGAGGCTGCGTTTGCACGAGTACATGAAATGAGACGTTGAGAGATTCGATACGATACATAAAATCCGGGCCGGATTTGTATCGTGTTCTTGAGAAGTTTTTCCGAGTTCACCGATTTTATGCACTATCAAATGTTTTTTATATCTTTCGACATGATATTAATAGATATCTTTTATTGAAAAATTGAATGTCTCGTCAGAAGTATAAAATGCATGTTGCTATGATTTTGCAGGTTATTGCTTTAAAATAAAGGCCACGAGAAGACAATCGCATTTCAATTGATCCAATCAATAGTCTCGCCTTTATTTAGATTGGAAAAATAAAACGTTGCGGTTGCAATAGAAATTGGAAATTGGTTCTGTTAGTTGCATCGATGTGCTTAGTTATTAATTTTAAAAAGGGTTAGTGTATTTACTCGTAATGTAACTGCAGTACCTCACAAAAATCGTTATCCAGCAAGGTTTTTATTATTCTTACACACAGAAAAGTGATCTCTCGAACGAAGAGAGAATTACTTGGCTGAAGTAGTTGGTAGGTTCGTATATACGCGAGAGATTATTGACTTCAACCAAGAAATTTTATTTCTTGGAATAATTACTAGATTTAAGAAAGTGGTTACTCTGGTGAAGTAAGTAAACAGTCTTCAATGAAGTGTATATTTTTATTCCCGGCAAATATTTTTAGCTACTTAATGTAAGAATTTTAAAGATTTGGCACAAATACGTTTTCTATTGCTAATTAACAAGACAGGTATGTTATATTTACTTACTCGTTCTAAACTGTTGCGTGCGTTGCATCAAACTATTCCTTTGCTTGGCTCCTTTGCGGCGCCAGCACCACGCGCGGGCGCGCCAGCCTTGACAAAATCACGGTGCGCATATTTATTCCGGAGAAAGGGTTTACTTGAAAGAAGTGAGAATCACTTCAGTTAAATAATTCGTGGGGTTTTATTCAGTAAACATTACTTACTTATATTAAATGTCTTATATTTGCTTGGATCAAGTAACTACGCACTTGGATGGATTTACTATTACTTCGTTTGAGAAATTAACATTTTTGGGACGAAAAATTCAATTACTTCTTTCAATACAATATTGGTTCTTATAAAGAAAGAATTTATTTGTTGACAGCATTTATCTGAGAAATTATTTTACTGATATTGAGTATGTGGCATTTCTTGTATATACCTAACTTTCTACATCAAAGTAAATATGCATTTGAATCTAGTAAATAAATTCAAGAAATTATGTTTTCTCGTTCCAAATAATCACTTTTCTGTGTGTATGCACTGGGCATAAGATTATCATATTATTATTATCAGCGGCGGCTTGTAAGGTGGGGACTGCAGCAATTAAAGTAATAATCATAAAAATATGTCATTTTGTGCTGACTTTCTTAACACCCGCACGAGCCGATCCTGGTATAAATGCATAAAAGCAATACAAGTAAATTATCATGAACTCTAGTGATTTATCAACAACACTGACACTTTCCTTTTGTTGCAGGTATGAAACTGATTTTATTTTGCTGCTTCAGTAAGTATGTTATTACTAACTATTCTTCATATTTATTGATTTATAAAGTCATAATTTGTATTTATATCTAATGCAAAATTAGATAACAAATCTTTATACACAAACATGTTTTTTTTTAAATGATAATGTTAACGTAATTAACGTAATTATTAACATTAATATGCAATACTTTTTATTTAATTTTAATTTTGTAACAACTTGTTCAACAGGAAAGGAAATATTATTACAAATTAAGCATTTGTATTTAAGAAATCAAGTCAAATATTTTTGAATCAGTTGTATCACACCTAGTATATTATCCTATTAATCTGAGCAAATTGCACTGTGCGATTATCATTTACAAACTACATAAATCAAATAAGTACTCAAGTACCGAAAATATAAACATTAAAATATCGATTCGTAACATCTGGATTTGCAAACACGTTGCAAGGTCTCGAACGCATCGGCTGGCTCGTCAAAAAACTTGTAGTCTTATGCCGTAAAATACCTTCTACGCCGAAATTGAGCAGACTATTTGAGGTGAACATATTAATGCCGCATGCATTCACCGGAAAAAAATTTTACAATTTTTAAAATACATTTACCGATCTCGATCAAATACAATTTGCGCATGCAGCTATACTATTAAATTTACAAAAATATGTCATAGACATAAATTATTCAGAATTTCTTCTACTTTCATTTATTATTTTACTATTTTGCCGAAACTACAGAAATGGCGGCTTATTTGCAAAATCCTTGAAAAAGGCTTGGAGAAAACATCCAGTTCCTTTGGACCCTTTTGAACAAAAACCTTTTCAGCTCTAAGTTTGGTCATGAAACTTCTAATTATGAAGTTTCGTCCCGATACCTTTAGTAGTTTCGCCGGAATCGTCGCCACAAAAATCTTTTATACTTTTATACCAAAAGTTTTCCCGGTCAGAATTATTTAAAACAACCACCAGACTGCCTAATAAATGATTAAAATCATTCAGTTTTGTCGAGCAACGAAAACACAGGGAATGATACGATCTCCATTGTATGACGCTATTAGGGATTGAGCTGCTGCGTTAAAAGTACGAAGGTACGTTGTACAACACAATTTGAGTTACCGCTATGGTTACCACCTAACCATTCCTTTAAGGATATTTAACTCATACCATATCTGATCTAAATTTAAACCAACAGCTAATGCCATTGAGTATACAGAGTAAAGTATACAAGCTGCTGCCCTTCGATGGTAACGTAAAGTTCTATACCGAAATGGAGCACCTTAAGTTAGAAAATATGAAAATCAGAGAAACTGTGTACGTATTTATCAATAAATTCCCAATAAACAAATAATCGATCAATATTTATTCAATAACGAACATAACGCTTCATGGTATTTGCGCAACGTGGTTTGCGCAACGCGGTGGGTTCATGCCACAAATAAAAACATACACTGAAAAAATTTTGATGTGAATTTACAGTAGGAATAGTGTTTTTTTTTGCCCTGCGACAATCAGTGTAATTTAACATCTCAATTATATTTTTACATTGTCATTGTATATTTACATTGTGGTTTTACAAGAATTTGACTGAAATATTACACCGATTTTAATGTAATTTTAAGTGATATATGGGATAATTTGAACATCCATTTAGATGTAATTTTAAATGAAATGAGGTAATGCGTAATAATTTTACATCTATTTCAGTGTAATATTCAATGAAATATGCAGTATTTTTTATTTGTATAATTTTATTCTGATCTTGAGTAGATATTAACATTATCTATCATATAATACAAAAAAAGCAATAACTTGCACACAGTCAAACGTTACAATAGTACAAACGGTCAAACAATATGGTGTAGAAAAAATTACTCGTAAAAAAATAAATATGTAGATGTACATACAAGTATAAAATAGTTTGAGGGACATAAAAATACATTAAAACTACAGAGAAGCAATTAATAAATACTTAGCGTACGCAAATACTTAAACATAGAAAACACACGGATAAATATATAAATGCACTTCGGTCAACCATGAACACACATACTCGTACATTTTTTTTCTGACAAACACACTTGGTGCAAGATGTTCCGCATCTGTATCTGTAAGAACAAAGAAACATATTAGACAGACACAAAAAAGTTAACTTAAAATGAAGATTGCACATTATCTTTCTGTTGGTATAAAACCCTTCAATCTTAAAGCAAATTTTCACAAAGAAACGTAGAAGACTGTACTTACAGCTTTCATCCAGGTATGGCGTTAACGTTAAGACATCAATTTCTAATGGCTATTTGTCGTCGTTGGTGATCTACAAAGGCAATACAATTGTTCTGCAGTGTGACATGGTATTTTAATCTACACCTACATGGGATCTAGATAAGTTTTAGTTCACTGTGTCATTGTTACTTACCGGAGACAGAAATACAACGGGCCCAACTGCATATTGCACTCGATGGTATGCGTGCCGGCGTTCGTTTGCAAAACAGCTGATCAAACGTAGCGCATGCATCTGGGCGTTACAATATCGACAAACCCGCTATTATAATAGTAAAATCACAACATACGTTGTACTTTTACGAATTTAAGGTATATTTCCATTGTATTTTTACTAAAAGATCATTGTAATTGAAATAAAGCAGCAATATCGCTGTAATAGTACACAGACTTGTAAAAATAATTGGAATTACGTGCAATTTTTATACTTACCACATTTCTATTGTAATTTTCACAATGATTTATGTGTAATTTTACAGCAACTCTTCTCAGTGTACGGGATGTATTCAGATTTAGTATTAGTCGCCATCAATATCTAAGAAAACTTCCTTTGGAAGCTTTCGGAAAAGGAGCTGGGGAATAACGTGAGGCTTAAGACCCAGTTCTACCTCTCCTAAAACGCGTTTGCAAATAAATGCGTTATTTATTGTTCAAAGTTTATGAAATTTTTTATGTAACTTCTTAGATAAATAACGAGTTGGGCTGGATGAAAAAAAAATTTTTTTAAAAATAAAAATCAATTTTGCTTCTATATCTTTGTTTTTTTTTTTTCAAATATAAAACATTTAGCCCAACTCATGATACAAAAATAGATTTTTTATTTAAGTACAATTTTAATCTAAACATTATAATTGCGATAACAAAGCGTAATTGCCAGAAATGTATGTAATTTGCCTATATTACGGGCCCGGTGTAGACAGCAGACGTTAGGAGTTTTAAACACCGCCTATAACTACGCCACGCCTACTGCTATTTTTAGATTAGACTGTTCACAAGTTATGACCGTAGCGTATATTGAATCGGGAGAACAGAGTTCTCGCATTTCACATTTATAGGCACGGTTTACAAATTTAACACACGGTAAAAGTCATATACTGTATGATATTATACTTAGTGTAGTTATACCAGCTAGGTGTTAGGTACATTTGTTTAATAATGGGTAGAAGTCGTGGCAAAATACCTAAACATCCGCGTCTGTCCTTTAGACGAATTAGTAAAAGACGACTACGTACCACCTAAGTTAAAATATATGCATAGATAATCTAAAAGAACAATATTATAATTATTTAATTACAAATGAGACAAAGAGACCAGAACAGGACTCAAATGAACATTTTATTTAAAATGTCGGTTTTGTGGACAGGAAGAGACAATTAGCAGTGACGAACTTGGGTCGGCTCTAATGGATATTAGTTCAGCGACTGTATTGGGCAGTATTACAGCGGGAATTGGATATAGCCAATGCCAGAATTTGTTTTCATTCATGAATTTTGCATTCATAGAGCCCAAAACGTTTATATAATATAGCGAACTTGTAGGTGACAAAATATTTGGAATCTATATAAATGGTTTGGGGAACTTTGGACTATGTACTATGATTTTACTTTATCATACGTAGTATGTAAAGTATTGTAATCGTGCCAAACAAAATTTTTGAGGTTTTAGCGGAAATGTCTTTTTGGATCCCTTGAACATTTTTGACCCAGGTAAAAAAAAAATTCTGTGTATGTGTGTGTGTTTTTTTTTTGTGGCGACGATTCCGGAGAAACTACTAAGGTGTCGGGACGAAACTTCATATTTAGAAGTTTCATAACCAAACTTAGAGCTGAAAAGCTTTCTGTTGAAAAGGATCCAAAGGAACTGGAGGTTTAGTCTTATAGCATTTTTGAAAGATTTTGCAAATAAGCCGCCATTTCTGGAAATTTGTCGAAATAGTTAAATAATAAATTAAAGTACCTACAGGAAATTCTGAACAATTTATGGCTATAGCATTTTTTGGTAAAATGAATAGTTTAGCTGCATGAGCAAATTCTATTTTATCGAGATCGCTGCATTAAAACTAGTTAGCCAGGCTTTGTCAGATATTGCGATTCTAATGACAGTAGGTAGTGTCAAACGCTGATGTTTTGACAATACCTACTGTCAATATAATCAAAATATCCGTCTAGTTCCAGTAGTTTTATTTTAAAGCAGACATGGCCGATCTCGATCAAATAGAATATCATGCAGCTAAACTATTAATTTTATATATGGTATGATAAAGTAATGTGCCTGAACGCATCAGATTATTTTTTTTTATTTTTGTCTTCGTGTGTCACTGCCGTGCGTTCGTTCGATATCCAGCATGTTTATAGATGTATTGGGTCCTCATTGCTCGATTTTAATTAATTCCTTTCTAAATTGAAATCTATAATTCACCGATGAGTTGTCATGAGTTAATACATTTTTGTCAATTTACTATACTGTATGTATGTCACCCTGTTAAAAAGATTAAATATTATAATAGCAAGCGCGCTCTCTCTACATTAAATCAATATATTTTCTTTTACCGACTGGCGGCCGCCAGCCAGCTGTATGCATCTGCGACCGTGATGAGTGAGAACACTAATACATTGTAACTTGAGCGAAAGCGAAAGCGCCGACACGCGGCGACAAACTGGCTGAGTACTTCCCCTTCGAATGTACTCGCGTCGACTATGCTCCGCCTTTGCCTGCTTCCTCTAAACCCCCCAACTTCCCCTTATCATAAAACTGTGGCCTGGTTGACGTTGGTGGGGGCCAGGCAGACCACTCCCAGCAAAAAAAAACATCGCAACGAAATATTTCGTTTGGAAGTTGCGATGTTTTTAAAACGGAGCCTTAAGTATCTGCGATGCTCCTCGCTTGGGTTATACTTATTTTAGATGTGCGATCGGAATAAATTAATGTAGTTCGACAATATTTCCTACCCATTTTGTGGCCGGTTGTTGTGGTTCATGTTGTTCTAAACGGTAATTATACAGTTTGTAATACGTATGGATGATTTGTTACTAATTTCCAATGAAACGTACTACCGCGCTATTATCGGTGTATACAATGTATACAGATTTGTTTAATTATATGATTAATACCGCAGTTATCGCCGCAGCGCTTCTGTTATTGTTCGCTATTGCTGTCAAATATGCGTTTCGGTCCGCGTTTTAAGTCAATTTTAACTGTAATTGTCCACGTAACGAATATCGATGATCGCGCTTGCTCTACGGAACAACGTTTTAAACGGATATGAATTGATGGTATTTATTGTTAACGGCCTACCTATATTTTATCTCGTTTAAAATATGTTGCGTTATCAGATGTCAGAATTATGTTACAGTTGAAATAACTGCTCCGGGTGTAACTGTTTTAAATGGCAGACGCAGCAGTGTACTATCGCTGGGTGCCTGTCCAATAACTGAGCTAGGGATTTAGAAATGGAACACCGACGCGACGTTGAAAGCTGTGTAATATGCAATGCCTGCAGCTCGCAATATGAATATCAGACATGTCTGTTCTGGAGTATTCCGGACGAAGCGATGGATTATTTAGAATTTGGGTTATTGGGCCAGCAATAAGGTTATTGCTTTATTTTCGCTAGGTATCTGGATGGGACGTTGACGAAATTGAATATTTTCAGTTTGATCCTTCTTATTTTCCTATAAGCAACACTTTACTTATACAAATACACATTGCGTACAAAACCTCGACGGTCCACATTTTTTTACCACGAAGCTTGAACATCGTCATTGACCTGTTATTTTCCTCACTGTATTTTCTTCTTTCTCTGGAGTTCACAGACGATTTCAATGTTTTAGGTTGTGGACTTCGTGTAGTTTCCATTAGTCATTTAGCTTTGTTTGTGACTCTTTGGAAGCAAATCTTTTTGTGCCATGCACAAATATGTACACTGTTTAAAAATATTCTTTAAGGATTTAGAATATCGGGAATCCCAAATTCTTACTATTGCGATAACCTTTAAATGATAGTTATAGTCGGGGGAACTCAACATAAAGACTAATATTATTTTAGGATCGTATCTATAACTTTCTTGGCATATGCATTGAATATGTTGTCGTTATTTTAATGAAAATTATAAATGAATCAAATAAATACCAATATATTTGCAATATACTCTCTGTATTGTAAAACAAACATGGATTATGAAAAACAGCTGTCTGAGAAAGATAAAAACCCATATGTATGGAAAAGAAATACTGTCTGTTTTTTTTTGTGAGAATGAATTGGTTAAAACGAATATTTTAACCATTTAAATGAATGAATAACAAACTGTTTTTTGGCGTTTTTTTACACTCGTCGAAAAGTCCCACATCTATCCGTGCTTTTGAAGCTCGACATATATAGCTAAAAAGTAATCAAATGTTGATAGAAACATATAATTATTAAATATAATAATCGACAGTAGTGAGTTTATATCACTGGTTTTGCTCTTGCGCAAAATTTAGGTTTCCGACATATGGTACTTATTCCTGACCGTAACACATATAAGAAATTTTATCATATACATATTTATCATTCTTCATTCTTAATTTCTGGGAAAATTTGGGCGACTTTCTTAGGCACTCTGTAAATTGAAATGCAGTCTTTGAAAAAAAATATCACGCAAAACAGTCCGATCGGAAAATCAATGTTTGCTCTAGTTATAAATCAACAGTAGTTCTTTTCTGTTATCTGCCTTCAAAAACATATCGTTTATTCCTTTAAAGCTTAATTACTTTTGATTACTATTTTTCGCGGAACCTCGGTTGAGAACCGCTCTTCTAGAAGCAGATTGTTAGTTTTAGGACCCCACCATGGCAAAGTAACCCCCATTTTACCGGTATTGTCTATAATAGTCGTTTGTGAAACACGGTGATTACTGAAAATTATTACAAACTCGTAATCGATCGTAATCATAAATAGTGCTTGGTATACGTAAAAAATCTGATGTGGCCAGGCACATGACTTTATCATACTAAATATAAAATTAATAGTTTAGCTGCATGAGATTCTATTTGATCGAGATCGGCTATGTCTGCATTAAAATAAAACTAGTAGAACTAGACAGATATCTCGATTAAAGCTGCGTTCGGATATTGTACTCCGTTGACACCGGGTACACCGTCCAAATGACCCTTACGTGTTATTGGGTGTAAAATGTGTAACGGTGTTCAATATCCGAACGCAGCCTATATTGACGTAGTATTTTCAAAACATTAACGTTTGACAGTAGCTACTGGCATTAGAATCAAAAAATCTGACATACCCTGGCTACTAGCTTTAATGCAGTACGACCGATCTCGATGAAATAGAATTTGCTCATGCAGCTAAACTATAAATTCAACCAAAAAATGTCATATACATAAATTATAGAAAATTTCCTCTCCTTTAATTTATTATTTAACTATTTCGACGACATTACACAAATAACGGCTCATTTGCAAAATCTTCGAAAAATGCTAACAGTAAACCACCAGTTCTTTTGGACCCTTTTCAACAGAAAGCTTTTCAGCTCTAAGTTTGGTTATGAAACATCTAAATATGAAGTTTCGTCCCGATACCTTTAGTAGTTTCTCCGGGATCGTCGCTACAAAAACGGGTGCACACACACACACACACAAGGGGACCCAAAAAGACATATTTCCGCTAAAATCTCAAATTTTTTTTTTGGCATGATTACAATACTTTACATACTGCGTATGATAAAGTAAAAATAGCGTATGACTACCTACTGTCATTAGAATCAAATATCTAACACATCCTGGCTACTAGTTTTAATGCAGTACGACCGATCTCGATGAAATAGAAGTTGCTCATGCAGCTAAACTATTGATTGTTCCAAAAAATGTCATAGACATAAATTATTCAGAATTTCATCTTCTTTAATTTATTATTTAACTATTTCGACGAAATTCCAGAAATGGCGGCTTATTTGCAAAATGTTTCAAAAATGCTAAGACACCTGCAGTGCCTTTGGACCATTTTCAACAAAAAGCTTTTCAGCTCTAACTTTGGTTATGAAACTTCTAAATATGAAGTTTCGTCCCGATACCTTTAGTAGTTTCTCCGGAATCGTCGCCACAAAAAACGGGTACAAACATCCACACACACAGAAATTTTTTTGTACCTTGGTCAAAAATGTTCAGGTGACCCAAAAAGACATATTTCCGCTAAAATCTCAAAATTTTTTTTTGGCACGATTACAATACTTTACATACTGCGTATGATAAAGTAAAAAATAATCCTATTTATACTGTAACGAAGTTTTACTGCATCAAAAATAAAAGAGTTTGCAAATTAAGCCATATACGTAATAATTAGTCGGTATCTCATGCGCAACGTCTAAATAAATTGAAATAAGAGCGGTTAAAAGAGGGAGCGAATGTGCCCGCTAATGCATTCTAATTTCCGTATGCAAATTTAACGAGTTACCCCTAAAATTTCCGTACACGTAAACGTTATTTAGCCCCCAAAATGAAATAGACAAGGGAAAGGGAGAAACGCGTTACCCGACCCGACGAAAAATGGCGCAGGACGAACGGTCCTTTAGGAATCGAGTCAGGACGCGCCGCCGACACCGAAACACACTTCGCTTTTTGTTTACTGTTTAACGCCCGCTGGGAAAAGCGATCTTTTCTTTCGACGTACGTTTTTTGAATGGGGTCGTGGCCGCGCTTATGCCACTTGTAAAAGCCACATTACAAAATACGGCTCCAGCATTAATTTTAAAAGCCGTAAACTAAGGTTGCTAAGACTGCTTCATGCTTGCGTTATAATCCCTCAAACGTTTCTGCAATGGAATCTGTAGGGATTCTCTCTGACTGTCAGCTGTGCCAGTTTTAAGTAGCAAACTTAATCCAACTGCAAGTGCAGCTTACGGCTTTGATTAAACTCGCGGATTTGGATGGTGCTGAATCTCTAGAGCAGATTTAAAGCTTGTTTGCTCACAACTCCACCAGCAGCGTCTCTATAGTTCATACGCTGTACATAAGTTAAGGCGCTGCCACACGATACGGTGAACATCTACCAACGTCAAACGTTTGATAGTTCGTTGCTGCGTGTGGCCGACGTACAAGCTTCAACCTACCAATGCCAAGTGGCCAACGTTCGGGTTTGGTCTCGGTCGAGCCATTGTCGGAATTTTGACCAGAGTCAAACAACATTCGAATTTAGTTGTTCACAAATAAACAGGATGTTTACGGTCTTGTGATTTTACTTTCAAGGGGTGATTAAACATCTTAAAAGAAGGTCATTAACGTAAAAATGTCACAACAAAAGTTGCACAATAGGAGAGATATTGCTGCTAATTCTTTTTTGTTTTTATTTTTAAGTGGTGATTAAGCTTTTATGGAATCCTTTTCACACTAGTTGTTCAAAATTATCGCCGTGTTGTTGAACACAACGTCTCGCTCTACGTATCCATGAATTACCATAATTCACTAGGCCTCGGTCTTGCCGTCGAATTGTCGCCGCAGCTGCCTCAACGCGGTTACGAAGATCATCTACTTCAATTATTTCGTTGGTGTATACCATGGTCTTCACAACGCCCCATAAATAGAAATCCAGGGGATTAAGGTTAAGGTCGGGTGAACGAGGAGGTGATGGAACAGGTCCACCTCGACCAATCCATTTATTTTCAAACACATTATCTAAATGTTGGCGAACTAAACGATTAAAATGCGGCGGTGCGCCATCTTGAAGAAACCACATTTGTCGACGTACATTCAAAAGAACTTCCTCCAATAGTTCCATCGAATGATTTTGCAAAAAAAAGAGATAATCATTTCCAGTCAATCGATTTGGCAGCACAAATGGACCAATATGTTCGGCCCAAACGTTTATCGAAAATCTGTGCTGGAAATGATTACGATGAGCAGCATGTGGATTTTCGACAGCCCAGAGATGTAAGAAAATGGGTAAGAAAAGACCGGGTAAGAAAAGTCCGGATAGGAAAAGTCCGGGTAAGAAAAATCAGGGTAAGAAAAGTCCGGGTAAGAAAAGTCCGGGTAAGAAAAGTCCGGGTAAGAAAAGTCCGAGTAGGAAAAGTCCGGTTAAGAAAAGTCCGGGTAAGAAATGTCCGGGTAAGAAAAGTCCGGGTACGAAAGGTCCGGGTAGGAAAAGTCCGGGTGAGAAAAGTCCGGGTAGGAAAAGTCCGGGTAAGAAAAGTCCGGGTAAGAAAAGTCCGGGTAAGAAAGTTCCGGGTAAGAAAAGTCCGGCTAAGTAAAGTCCGGGTTAGAATGCGGCGGTGCGCCATCTTGAAGAAACCACATTTGTCGACGTACGTTCAAATGAACTTCCTCCAATAGCTCCATCAAATGATTTTGCAAAGAAAAGAGATAATCATTTCCAGTCAATCGATTTGGCAACACAAATGGGCCAATAAGTTGTCCGTTGACAATTGATAGTATGGACAGTATTAATGAGTATGTTACATTCTAGGCTAACATACACTTGGTGGACGCCTCCAAAATCTTTAGACATAGCTGTTTTGACCAAATCAGAATAAAGTTGCATGTCAATTAAGTGGAAAGTCCTACTATCCATTTGTAAATGAATACAGTATTCAATTAGCTTTGAAGAAGCGAGCAACATGGTTCGCGAAACGTCAGCATTAACAAATCTAATAGACACACGGCATAACCCGGAAGCAGTTTATTTTCTAAATGATTCTGGCCGTGAAAGCCTACGTACTTAATTACTTCCGATATTAAAAAACCATGTTGATTCCCCAGATAGATATTTGTATTTGGAATGTTAGTTTGAATCCCGTTCAAATATTTTAGTTGGAAACGCAATTCCCTCGCTATCAATTTGTTCAAAGCTGGGGGTGTTGTTTCTAGATAAGACAGCGAAAACACGTCGGAAAAATAACCGGACCGATTCAGACCCCAGCCTTCTGGTTTCTCCAGCCCTAGGATAGAGAGATATCGTTTAAAATATCGGCAGTGTGTATCGGAGTGCCGTAAAATTTTATAGTTCAACGGATAATGCCGCCCAACTCCCTCGCCGTTAACTCGATTGGCTTAGAAAACGCCAGTAAAATATGTACGCCCGTCGCTTATTCATGCAGATAAATTCTTTTGAGTAGGTACGCACAGTTCAAATAAAAGACATTTAGAGTTGGGCAGGCATACAGCATTTTAGAATTCTTTTCTAGCAAGTTTGATTCCTGAATAAAGCTTTATTTTTACTCTCTTTTTGATAAAGAGTTTACGTAAACTGGCACACAGTTTCGTGCTATGTACAGCACACATTACCGCGTAGGGCTGGCGCCGTAGAGGAGCGAAATCTAGTCCGAAAACAACAGCGAAGTGCCCGTAGGGGATGTGCCTTGTGATTAGTGTACAAGAAACGTTTCACCACGGAATAATTTGATGTAAGGCACGCAACAGGTTAGAACGAGTAAGTAAATATAACATACTTATCTTGTTAATTAGCAATAGAAAACGTATTTGTGCCAAATCTTTAAAATTCTTACATTAAGTAGCTAAAAATATTTACCGGGAATAAAAATATACAGTTCATTGAAGACTGTTTACTTCCTTCACCAGAGTAACAACTTTCTTATATCTAGTAATTATTCCAAGAAATAAAATGTCTTGGCTGAAGTCAATAATCACTCGCGTATATAGGAACCTACCAACTAATTCATCCAAGTAATTCTCTCTTCGTTCGAGAGATCACTTTTCTGTGTGTGTGTATTGCAGATAACTTAGTATTAGCGATAGCATTTTCAGTTGCAACGGTTACAACCCTTTCAAAATTGAATTATTAATGGTGTCGGAAATATTAATCAAAGAATAGGCCCCGAGTAATAAAATAAAGTACCCTTTGTGTTTCTTTGCGTACGTTATCGTGATGCGTTGTTGGAGTTAACACGAGCTAGCACTTAGCACCCCGAGTCTCCGGAGTGCGTAGAAACAAGAGAACGCCGCCCGACGGACGGCCGGCCAGCTAATTGCCGCGGGCCCACAGCCCATAGTGGAGAGTGTAGAAACCCACCGCCGCAAAACAGCCCAAGACTAATCGAATTACCCGTCCAGGTTTGACATGCGAAATGTCATTTTGCCCTTTCTGGGTGCGACCACCCCAGTCGCCTATGATGGATTTTGATTTATTAACATAAACGCCGACTTTGATCAATTATGTATGTATGACGCACTAATCTCGTTATGAATTTCCTTTGTAGAATTATTATTAAACTGAAAGAAAATGAATTGGACTGTATCGAACTCTTTTTTCGAGAGTAGGTAGGTACTTGAAAGGCACTTTTCAGTTAGGTCTTTTTAATTTATCGTACACACAGAAAAGTGATCTCTAGAACCAAGAGAGAATTACGTGGATGAAGTTGGTAGGTTCGTATGTACGCGAGATATTATTGACTTCAACCAAGAAATTTTATTTCTTGGAATAATTACTACTTATAAGAAAGTTGTTACTCTGGTGAAGGAAGTAAACAGTCTTCAATGAAGTGTATATTTTTATTCCCGGTAAATATTTTTAGCTACTTAATGTAATAATTTTAAAGATTCGACACAAATACGTTTTCTATTGCTAATTAACAAGATAGGTATGTTATATTTACTTACTCGTTCTAACCTGTTGCGTGCCTTACATCAAATTATTCCGTGTTGAAACGTTTATTGTACACTAATCACAAGGCACATCGCCTACGGGTACTTCGTTGTTGTTTTCGTACTAGGTTTCGCTCCTTTACAGCGCCAGCCCTACGCGCGGGCGCTCGAGCCTTGACAAAATCACGATGCGCATATTTATTACAGAGAAAGGGATTACTTGAAAGAAGTGAGAATCACTTCAGTTAAATAATTGTGAATATATGATATACGTGTACGGTTTTACATAACTGGTAGTTGAGCAGTTATCAAATTCTTTTATGTATCCACTTGACACTTTCAAATATTCGCACAGTTGATGTGTGCATGGTAACACAGCGGATATGGTATGTATGTGGGTTATAATTAATAGAATTGTTAATTAACGCGAACTAAGCAAAAGTTTGTCGACTAACTAGCGTGAGAATGCATTTACATTAATTATAACCTCCACTGTTTTGATGATTATATTTGTTGTATCGTAGTTAAATAAAATTTATTTCATGTTCCTTTGTTACCCCTACCGCTTGTTTTACAAATACCGTGGCCGTATACAACAATAATAATTGAATAACCACAATTTCATTTGAAAATGCATTTAGCGTGTAACTAAACAATTGTTGCATATACAGGATTTATTGAATATATATATATATTTATAAATATATAATTATTATATTTTTTGGACTAAACATATTTATCATTGTTATTACAAACACGGATAACGTTAATTAGGTTTATAGAAATGCGCAGCGCGTTTTATACATGTGTACATTTTGTGAACGTGTAAAATAGGCTATTGACGACAATAATTACCCTAATTCAATTTATATATCCAGTGAATCAAAATTAGTAGTTTTTAAAGAATCAAACCTAACTAACATAGAGCAAAAATGGGAAAATTAATAATATTTTTTTAAGTTTAGAGGATATTTTGTTGAAATCGGTCCCAATTTTTTTCATTAGCAAACGCTGGTATTTATGTCTTATATCTTACACAAAATGCGCTTAAATTTGAATATTTATTTCTATTTATTAATTATACATAAATAAAAAATAACATTTTAATTTTGATACAAAATAATATGATCAATGTTTAGAAAATGGTGATATACAGGAGGGATGTATATTTACAATAATATGGTTGGTCAATACTAAGAATTCCAATAAAAACATTCTTTTTCCACCAAATTTCTTTCCTCCAACTATTTTTTAGATAATATTTAGATAATAAAAAAATAAAATTTACATTAGCATAAAACTCAAAGCATACCCACACAAGAGCAATAACCTCTTTATATTTCAATATAGACACTAAAGTTTCTCCTAAACTAATTTCAATGAGCAAACAGCCACAGCCACAAGAGTGGTAATACTACGCAGGCATTTGAGCTAAATATTCACTAGAGATATTTCATTTCATAGTTAATTCTGAGCACATTCAAGAGTATATCAGTCGTTTTCCGCGAGTACCCTGGTGCTGGAACTGTAGGCTCCGGACATATTGTCACTGATAGCGAACAATGGGCAGACGATCGTTATATACGACAGCCTATTGTGCGTGTATACATTATTCCGTGTACATATGGTGTGTACATCTAAGCTTCGAAACGGGTCATAGTGTGGAGCTCCTCTTGTGGTCTCGTTCTTGCCGCCATGTACAACGTTTTGTTCTTGACAGATATTACCGCCGTCTCCTCCGCCAAAACTAACAGTTCCCGGGACATTTATCATCTAGCCCGAACCATTAATCTTTGACTTCGGGGTGGCGAATAAAGACGAAAATTTATTCCTGAGGAAGCGGTTTAGTGAAAAGATCTGACTTGAAAGAATCTTCACTTAATTTTTTATACAACGATGATGTTATTCCTGTACCATTATCTATTACAACTGCGTTTATGGTTAGAGGAACTAATATAACTATTCATTTTATTTGTGAACAGCTATTGAAGAGACATATGAATGCGCGTGCTAGTAGCTATCTACAGGGTGTTATTTGTTTTTTGAGTAAAACTATATATATATGTATATATATATATATATATATATATATGTATATATATATATATATATATATATATATATATATATATATATATATATATATATATATATATATATATATATATATATATATATATATATAGGAGAGAGGTATTTGTCGGGCAATTCCGTCATACGAAGATCGAAGAAGCAACCGTATACACGTGTTTCGGACGATTAGTCCTCATCAGTACGGTATAGCCAAGGAGCATGATGCAAGGAGCACTGATGAGGACTAATAGTCCGAAACACGTGTATACAGTTGCTTCTTCGATTTTCGATCTTCGTATGACGGAATTGCCCGACAAATACCTCTCTCCTTTATATCTTACCGTCGATTAACCAGCTTTCCTTTATATATATATATATATATATATATATATATATATATATATATATATATATATATATGTATATATTGTTTTACTCAAAAAACAAATAGCCACCGCCATATTATATGGTTATTCCGTTTGAAACCCCTGAAATATTTGAATCCCCTGAAATAAATTTACAAAATTGCCAAAATTACGTTTTTTACATTTCGACTTTTGCATTTTCTTCATTTTTATTTCATTAGATTCGTCTTCTGTGCAAAGAAATATACCCAACTATTCTATTCCACACGCATTCTATTCACAAAATCAGCGGTCCTCAAGGTAATAATATTTAGAATTTGTCCTTTTCTAGAAAATGTAAGGTAATCGTTTCTTTCCACAAGTCTATGAAATTTAGTAAGAAAATAGGGCATTTCCATTGAAAAGAAGAAGTCGGATATTGAAGTTGATATACAAATGTGTATTTTGCTTATGAAAACTCGAGGATTTAAAAAAAGTCAAATAGTTTCAAGATTAATGAATTTATTCCATACCTTTTCCGCCTACTGTATGGCGTTAGGAGTATTCGAATCAAATAAAAACAAGTTCATCATTGCTGACGTTTCCATTTATTTAAAATCATATTCATAGCTCGGACGGACGGTTTTAAAACTTAAATTAACACTAATCAAAATGCTCATTTGGTTTGGTCGACAGAAACTATTTTTTTTTCAATTTCACTCCTTAATGGGTGGGATTAATAGGTACTTTTGATAAATTGTTTAAAATATCATTGGTTATTCAATTATTTTCAAGGATTACGTCTTAAATATTGCACAGTATACAAGTGCCAATATTCAGAGCACTCGCGAGGTAATTTTACAGCAAGTAAGTGAGCTTTAAAGATTTTCTTTTATACAAAATAGAATCAAGCACCGTATAATAAATTTAAGAAGTATTGCCTGGCTAACATAATTATAACGGTTGAGCAAATGTCGCCTTAACCGTATCCCTTCGGCTCTGGTAAACAGCGGACGTTGGCGCTTAGCGCGCCTCCAACCCCTACCACGGGCTTCTTTAATATCTCCTTTAGCACGAAACACCTCTTGCGTCATTGTTTCGGCGCGTGTATTAACTAGATGACTGGGTAGATTAAATACAGGAGTTTCCGCCAGACTGGAAGCCCGCAGCGCCTCCAAACACACACACACACACGCACGAACCCAACTTTGAACATTCATTTTGTTGAATTTACTTAATTATACTTGTTTAATAACGGCGCAGAGAGCGTCAGAAAGTTTACGACGACGCGACGTTTCAAACTGTGTACGTGAGTTAAGTGGGCAAAGTCGATGATAGGTACGGCCGTTATATACAAACCGTCACATTTCGCTTTTCAGAAATTTTCGCACTGGAACGCTTTCGAGAGATTGTTTGCATAAAATTAAATGTTGTATATAATTCTGTGTACTTTTGCTTTCAAAGCGAGTATTATGTATAATTGTCAAAAGCACGAAACGAGAGAGGGAATAGAATGAACTTTTGATACGTGTGTATACATTTATGTATGTAGTATTTAAATACTTAAGGTATTTGTCGGGCAATTCCGTCATACGAAGATCGAAGAAGCAACCGTATACACGTGTTTCGGACGATTAGTCCTCATCAGTACGGTATAGCCAAGGAGCATGATGCAAGGAGCACTGATGAGGACTAATAGTCCGAAACACGTGTATACAGTTGCTTCTTCGATTTTCGATCTTCGTATGACGGAATTGCCCGACAAATACCTCTCTCCTTTATATCTTACCGTCGATTAACCAGCTTTCCTTTATATATATATATATATATATATATATATATATATATATATATATATATATATATATATATATATATATATATATATATATATATATATATATATATATATATATATATATATATATGTATATATTGTTTTACTCAAAAAACAAATAGCCACCGCCATATTATATGGTTATTCCGTTTGAAACCCCTGAAATATTTGAATCCCCTGAAATAAATTTACAAAATTGCCAAAATTACGTTTTTTACATTTCGACTTTTGCATTTTCTTCATTTTTATTTCATTAGATTCGTCTTCTGTGCAAAGAAATATACCCAACTATTCTATTCCACACGCATTCTATTCACAAAATCAGCGGTCCTCAAGGTAATAATATTTAGAATTTGTCCTTTTCTAGAAAATGTAAGGTAATCGTTTCTTTCCACAAGTCTATGAAATTTAGTAAGAAAATAGGGCATTTCCATTGAAAAGAAGAAGTCGGATATTGAAGTTGATATACAAATGTGTATTTTGCTTATAAAAACTCGAGGATTTAAAAAAAGTCAAATAGTTTCAAGATTAATGAATTTATTCCATACCTTTTCCGCCTACTGTATGGCGTTAGGAGTATTCGAATCAAATAAAAACAAGTTCATCATTGCTGACGTTTCCATTTATTTAAAATCATATTCATAGCTCGGACGGACGGTTTTAAAACTTAAATTAACACTAATCAAAATGCTCATTTGGTTTGGTCGACAGAAACTATTTTTTTTTCAATTTCACTCCTTAATGGGTGGGATTAATAGGTACTTTTGATAAATTGTTTAAAATATCATTGGTTATTCAATTATTTTCAAGGATTACGTCTTAAATATTGCACAGTATACAAGTGCCAATATTCAGAGCACTCGCGAGGTAATTTTACAGCAAGTAAGTGAGCTTTAAAGATTTTCTTTTATACAAAATAGAATCAAGCACCGTATAATAAATTTAAGAAGTATTGCCTGGCTAACATAATTATAACGGTTGAGCAAATGTCGCCTTAACCGTATCCCTTCGGCTCTGGTAAACAGCGGACGTTGGCGCTTAGCGCGCCTCCAACCCCTACCACGGGCTTCTTTAATATCTCCTTTAGCACGAAACACCTCTTGCGTCATTGTTTCGGCGCGTGTATTAACTAGATGACTGGGTAGATTAAATACAGGAGTTTCCGCCAGACTGGAAGCCCGCAGCGCCTCCAAACACACACACACACACGCACGAACCCAACTTTGAACATTCATTTTGTTGAATTTACTTAATTATACTTGTTTAATAACGGCGCAGAGAGCGTCAGAAAGTTTACGACGACGCGACGTTTCAAACTGTGTACGTGAGTTAAGTGGGCAAAGTCGATGATAGGTACGGCCGTTATATACAAACCGTCACATTTCGCTTTTCAGAAATTTTCGCACTGGAACGCTTTCGAGAGATTGTTTGCATAAAATTAAATGTTGTATATAATTCTGTGTACTTTTGCTTTCAAAGCGAGTATTATGTATAATTGTCAAAAGCACGAAACGAGAGAGGGAATAGAATAAGCTTTTGATACGTGTGTATACATTTATGTATGTAGTATTTAAATACTTAGCAAAATAAACTGCTTCCTGGTTGTTCCACCTAACGCGGTGAGGTGGAAAAGCACATGGGAGCGGCAGCTCCAGATGTGCGCAGTGAGGTGTAAATTTAGGTATATAAGGGAGATTTCTTTGGTAGGTCTTTAGTTTTCAGTTAGCTCTGAAGAAGCAATCAACATGGTTTGCGAAACGTCAACATTTAGAAATCGTGACACACGGCATAACCGGGCAGCAGTTTCTTTTCTAAATGATTCTGACCGTGAAAGCCTATGTACTTATTTAAATACTATTTTTATCTGTCACCATACAAAGATGCTGTAATATGAAAGTTAATTTTATGTAATAAATTGCATCAAATGTGCTATGAGCAAAACCGGGTAAATTAATATTTTCATTGCAGATGTACAGATTTCCGCAATGCGGTGCGACATTGCTGTATTTTTAGACTTCAAAATTCAAATAAACGTTAAGAGGCTACAGAGTGACAAAAAAATCAATTTGTCACAAAATATTATTCTTTGTCTATGAAATAAAATTAAATAGACAAATTTTAAATTTTGTGTTATATACGAGGTACCTAGTTTAGGAAATAAGAATTTGCGATAAGATAGTTAAACTGCTGTTGTTTTCATTATTACCGAAAAATATTTGTAAAGGTTCTTTACCACTTATGATTTTATTTTCAAGGGGTGATTAAACATCTTAAAATAAGGTAAAATGTCTTCACAGAAGCTACATAATAGATATATAAGAAAATTACAAGTGTTACTGTTTTTTTTTTATTTTTATTTTTACTTTATCATACGCACTATGTAAAGTATTCTAATCATGCCAAAAAAATTTTTTTAGATTTTTGCTGAAATATGTCTTTTTGGGTCCCCTGAACATTTTTGACCAAGGTACAAAAAAATGTCTGTGTGTGTGTATGTGTGTGTGTGTGTACCCGTTTTTGTGGCGACGATTCCGGAGAAACTACTAAAGGTATCAGGACAAAACTTCATATTTAGAAGTTTCATAACCAAACTTAGAGCTGAAAAGCTTTCTGTTGAAAAGGGTCCAAAGGAACTGGTGGTTTACTCTTAGCATTTTTCGAAGATTTTGTAAATGAGCCGCTATTTGTGTAATGTCGTCAAAATAGTTAAATAATAAATTAAAGGAGAGGAAATTTTCTATAATTTATGTATATGACATTTTTTGGTAGAATTTATAGTTTAGCTGCATGAGCAAATTCTATTTCATCGAGATCGGTCGTACTGCTTTAAAACTAGTAGCCAGGATATGTCAGATCTTTTGATTCTAATGACAGTAGCTAGTGTCAAACGCTAATGTTTTGAAAATACTACTGTCAATATAGGCTGCGTTCGGATATTGAACACCGTTACACTTTTTACACCCACTAACACGTAAGAGTCATTTGGACGGTGTACCCGGTGTCAACGGCGTACAACATCCGAACGCAGCTTTAATCGAGATATCTGTCTAGTTCTACTAGTTTTATTTTAATGCAGACATAGCCGATCTCGGCCAAATAGAATCTCATGCAGCTAAACTATTAATTTTATATATAGTATGATAAAGTCATGTGCCTGGCCCCATCAGATTTTTTACTTTATCGTACATAGTGTGATAAAGTATTGTAATCATGTCGAAAAAAAGTTTTGAGATTTTAACGGAAATAAGTCCTTTTGGGTCCCCTGAACATTTTTGACCAAGGTAAAAAAGGTTTAGAGGTTTGCTCTTAGCAGTTCTCAACGATTTTGCAAATGAACCCCATTTAAGTAATTCCGTCAAAATAGATAAAATATCAAAATATCAACAACGACAGCTACGAATTAATGTTACTAATCGTCTAATATCATAATAATATTATGAGTGTCATAAACAAAATTTTAAAAATTGCCAGCTACTAAATTTTTTTTTGGAATAGTGAGGATATTTTTTTCAGATAAGTGCTTGTGATTTTAACTTTGTATTTAACTTTTTCTTATAATCTCGAAACTTATAATCACCCCTATAGAACACAATGCTTAATTATCACAGTTCTTGCCTAGGACGTCGTGTAATTAGTAACTTTTATTTGTTTAGTAATATAGGTATTAGGATAGGGTTACGTAATTTTTGTTTTTATTTAATATAATTAGTTTGCATATTTAAGCACAGTTTGTATAGTGTAACTTTATGTTAATGTGATTTTTCCGAGCGGTTGGTTTATGTATGACTAAGTAACGAAATTGGGAAAACATTTTCCATTAACTCTACCTTTGTATGGAACGACGTCATACATCCAACGCTGTTTGCACAAGTTCGCATCCCAGGCAGAGGTAATATTCTTGAAAGGTAACATACTTACTTTGTGAAACTTAATTTTCCTCAAACAGTAGCACTACTTTCCCTAATTTCGATTTTCTTTTAACTTATAATTTCCTATTACTAGTTTACTTTCTGCTGTTACATTATACAAAACAAAATACAGGAAGTTTATTTTTATTACCATATATATATATATATATATATATATATATATATATATATATATATAGAACTATTTTAATCCGTTATTCAAAACAGTATGTCAAAACTGATTCAGCTTCGATCATATTGTATTAATAACGCCTTTACATCTCATTCAACACATTTCACACATGCATACATACATACACATATGGATGGTGTTATTAAATTCGTTCACATTAATTTGTTTATCCCATCTTTGTGACAAATGTGCATTGCTTTCAGCTGTGTCATGTCCTATTTATAGTTTCGTTGATGGCGGTCATTAGGGCCGTTAGGGCGAGGTTTAAATGCAAATGATTCGGACAACGGAAGCTTTCAATATGATGCATTAATGTCACTGTCACTCAGTATTAGGGTCGCAGAAATTGAAGTGATCCAGTCATACATTTCCAATTATATTTCAACATACCTAAATTTCGAATTTTGGTTCGATTCCATCCCAATACGTATTAAGCATCCAAATCAGAGTACCAGCGAGCATATTAATATTAATAATATTAGTAAATTGAATAATATAATTATTGATGTCGTACTAAGTATATTTTACTCATATTCAATTTAATATATTTTATTCAAAACTTTTGTATTTAATAACTTGCTTAAGGCTTATAGTCTTACTTATAATGGACAATTTGGGCTACCAAAAAAAAAATCTACAGTCCGCACTCTGTGATTTTTCAGTACATACATATATTATGTATTTTAGAGTTATTATTATTATTAAAACTATCATAATTATTATTTACATTACAGTAAATCTGTTTGCAAAAAATAACAAGAAAAAATAAATACTTTTTATACTCGTTTTGTTTAATACTATAATGCGGGTCTCAAATTAACTAGTTATATAAGTTTGTGTTAAAATAATAAAAATTACTAATAATGTTCTTTTATTTCAGGTATGAGTCTTTCCTTGTCTCTCGTCCGCAGTGACTGCATGTAAGTCTACAGTAATGTAATTGTATTATAGTCATTCTAACAGATTACAGTTTAAGAAAACTATTTGTTATTACTTTTCAAAAAGAAATATGCTTTATTTCTATTTAAAACCAAAATTTTATGGACGTCCATCACGTGATTGAAAACGCTCTGTAATTGGCTCAGTCTCCAGTGACGTAATTCGTTAGTACGCTTAGGGCTCGGTTTATCAGGGTAGGGTATGGGGAGAGCAATGCTCAGATAACCTGGGTCGGCTGTCTGTCTCTTAAATGCAGATAAACGCCGTATGACGTTAGTCCGCCTATTATGCAGCGCGTCACTCTCACCGTACAATACCGGGTTATCCGAACGCGCTCTTATGCTTCTCCCGTTTGAATTTAATAGCACTAAAGTGCCATGTAAGCATAACTTTGTAGGTTAGGATAGCCCTAAACTTAAGCTGTCAGATCAGATAATACCTGGTTCAAAAATACGATAGATAACTTATTCTAGTTAGTTTTACTTATGTCGAAGTAATCTTCACAACAAAAAACACTTGTATTGGCCGTTATTTATTTCATTTGGATTTCTACGAGCCAACCACTTTCTTCGCAGTTTCAAATCTTGCGGAACAGCTACAAATAGTTTATCCGGAGTTTTTCTTGACGTATCTCTGCATTGTGGATTTATACACCTTTTATAACCTATTTTTATGGAGAAATTGTGAAAACAACACATCATACAACACAATTACCAAACGGCGACGATGCCGATGCTGACAAACCATATCGGCCGATTTGACATCTACTAATGTACTTCTACAGTACACTGGTGCACTCTACAGAATTTGTTTGGTGTAATTATGGAACGTGGCCTATGTTATGCTCAGCTAATGTAATTCGTCATGCAGTTTAGTTTGCTACTTTATTTGCATATAATTATGGAATATCTGAAATTATTAAAAATCTGAACTACTAAAACTAAAAACTTTGACTGCAGGTAAAATAGTAAGGCAAAACCCTATAACGACGTATATCAGCGGAAATTGATACCAACAGAGTCGACACTGACATTGATTTTGTCTTGTGCGTCACAGAATATTTTTAACTTACCCTTTAATAAGTTGCGGAAGGACTGGAGGTTGTTATTAAACCAGTATTTGGCTAGATTGAATTTTAGATTACTTTGTTATAAAAGGCACGGATAATAATTGGTTGTGGTTATCTAATTAAATTAATAAAAAGATTCAACCACAAGAATAACTCTATTCGAATTCTAGCTTGCATTACACTGTACGTATGTACTCTAGTATTCAATTCTATTATCATCTAATATCTAAGTTCAATTTACAATGTGATGTATTCTAAAGAAATAAAAAGCTGCAATATTTCATTCAGTTTCCGGTACTGCATGGTTAATGAGTTTTGAATTACAAGAATATTAAGAAAAGTTACTAATTTTGCACTGGAAGGTTATGTTCTGAAGACGTTTAAAGCCCTACAAACAAAAAAGAACATTTTTGTTTTAACTTTTGACACCAACCTTAAAATATCATCAAACCTGGTTTTACTTAAATATTCCCGCCGAATGAGATTAGCTTGCAGTGCAGTTGGGATGCTTTTACGGTTGATAAGCCAGCCACACGTCACCATAAATTTTAGTATTCATATTGGAACGAGTTTTAGAAAAAAGCAGAAAATCGGTATGCACTAAAAGCCAGACATATACAAAATCTAAATTGGACTGAATTTGTAGGTGTAACTACGATTATGAACTACTTTTTACATATTTTGTTATCATAAAGTCAGCTTAAAACACGACAAAATACCGGTAAACAATTCATTTTCCTGAGATATATAGAGCGTATCTATGAATGCTTAAAACAAATAGAAAACCTTTTTAATATTAATTTTTTAGAAAAGTTTACGCTTCATAAAAGTTCCTCTAAAATGACTAATGTAACTATCAAATTTGACAATTTTTACTTTTATTATTACGGAAATATCTTATTTTGAAGTTTAGTTTAGTAGTTTTCGGTTTTTTTTTATAATTCTCCTTCGTAATATTTACGTATTAACACTCGTATATATATATATATATATATATATATATATATATATATATATATATATATATATAATGGATGTTAATTCTTTGCAGAAACCTGCATATATTGATATGAAACTTTGAAATAGTTAATACAAGATGGCGGTAATTTTTTAAGTTAAAAAACTACAGCCACGCCTGGGATTCGAACCCAGATATACGGATTGCACATAGATCACGTTAGTCTAATTGGTAAAACGTCGGACCGGCAATCCGTATATCTGGGTTCGAATCCAAGGCGTGGCTGTAGTTTTTTAACTTAAAAAATTACCGCCATCTTGTATTAACTATTTCAAAGTTTTATATATATATATATATATATATATATATTTTTTTTTTATTTATGATCGACGAATAAAATTTGGAGTACAATGCAATAATGCAGTTTGTTGGGATATGCTTGAGGTTAGTGTGACGTCCAGTTTTCCATTATCTTTGAAATTTTAAATGGGATCTAGATTGATACATAAGAGTGTCATTTTTCTTCGACACTTTGGTATTAAAAATTGGCGATCGGTTTATTTTTTGTTAAGAATATTGTAGTGTGCCATTATAGAGAGAACAAATTAACAAAAAAACAGAAAACGAAAAAAAGCGCCTGTGATTATAAACTTTAAACTAATTCTTACATGTAAATAATGTTTTCAAATGCCATTATTGGTAATATTAAAAATATTGGTACTTTACTCTTAACACAAATGCATAGTTTCTGAACTACCCAGTACACCAATTTTATTGATAATAACAGGTTCTGTTCATTCATTTGTGCAAATTTTCTATTCGCGTTCTTTCGAAAATTTTGTCTTATTAATATCGTTTTTGAAAAAAAATAGTTTTAAGAGTTTTTTATATCTTTCTAATGGATCTAATATCTTGAAAACTAGATACATAAGTATGAATCGTACATACTTATATATAAGTCAAACGAGTTGAAAGCTTTATAATTGACAGATTTATGAAACATTTCAATATTTAATATACCAACATACATATTTATTGCAATTAACACGCAAATAATGTCAGGTTGGTTAAAATTGAATTCTGGTATATTAAGTTAAGTTATATAAGTAGAAATACATTTTATTCCTAAGCAATTGATCAGCAGCTTTATTTGTTGATAGCTTACGTTTTCTTAAACTGTTTTCATGTTCATTTCATTTCATTTAAATTGCATATAAATTGGACTTTCGCTATCTCAAGGCCGGTGATTCTCCACTGATATCAATCTTTATAGCTTCCATTTCCACCTAGTGTCTTTATTAACTAACTTTAGAAGTGATCTTCCAAGATAAGTAGCATCAGATCCGTCCCTTAACGTACCCAGTGGACTGAGGTCTATTCAGGGGTTTCAACTTCCGTCCACTAATGGTGCTTTGCCCAAGTACTGCTTCACCGGACACATGAAAACATCGGTATTCCATTATTCGGACGACGCTAGCCGCCCTGCTCTAAATCGGACATCATACTACACACAGAAAAGTGATTAGTTGGAACGAGAAAACATAATTTCTTGAATTTATTTACTAGATTCAAACGCATATTTACTTGGATGTAGAAAGTTAGGTATATACAAGAAATGCCACATACTCAATATAAGTAAAATAATTTCTCAGATAAATGCTGTCAACAAATAAATTCTTTCTTTATAAGAACCAATATTGTATTGAAAGAAGTAATTGAATTTTTCGTCCCAAAAATGTGAATTTCTCCAACGAAGTAATAGTAAATCCATCCAAGTGCGTAGTTACTTGATCCAAGAAAATATAAGACATTTAATATAAGTAAGTATTGTTTACTGAATAAAAGCCCACCAATTATTTAACTGAAGTGATTCTCACTTCTTTCAAGTAATCCCTTTCTCTGGAATAAATATGCGCACCGTGATTTTGTCAAGGTATGCGCGCCCGCGCGTGATGTTGGTGCCGAAGGAGCCTAACCTAGTACGAAAACAACAACGGAATACCCGTAGGGGATGTGCCTTGTGATTTATTGGGGATGTGTATTGTGATTTATAGTGTATAATAAACGTTTAAACACGGAATAGTTTGATGTAACGCACGCAACAGTTTAGAACGAGTAAGTAAATATAACATACCTATCTTGTTAATTAGCAATAGAAAACGTATTTGTGCCAAATCTTTAAAATTCTTACATTAAGTAGCTAAAAATATTTACCGGGAATAAAAATATACACTTCATTGGAGACTGTTTACTTACTTCACCAGAGTAACCACTTTCTTAAATCTAGTAATTATTCCAAAAAATTAAATTTCTTGGTTGAAGTCAATAATCTCTCGCGTGTATACGAACCTACCAACTACTTCAGCCAAGTAATTCTCTCTTCGTTCGAGAGATCACTTTTCTGTGTGTATGCCCTCCCAATCAGTCAGTTCACTATCTATTAATTCAAGGCATATTATGTATTCAACTCTATTTCTATAGCGAATTCGCGTACATTATGTATAATCGACCGCGAATGCGAGTTGGGGAATCAACATGTGTATCAATCATGAATTAATTAAGTTGCGTGTGTGTGACGGGGCGTAACACGCGTCTTAAGATAAAACGGAAGCGGAGCTATGAATTAATTAGGTTTCTCTGAGCGGTTAATTCTTCTCATTACGTCGCTATAATTACCCACTGTACTGGTGATTAACTATTCAAGATTGTGATTGTTGTGTTTACATTTGCACATGCTATAGAGACAATAGTTAACAGCTTGATAAAACGCTGTGCTATAAAACGGTATATTATGTTCAGTTTTCGATCTTAGAAAATAATCGCTTCTGCAAACTTCTGTGGATTCATTGATGGACAGAATATATCAAAACCATTCAATAGAGAACTTAGAAATTATCTTCATTTCATTTCTCGTTGTGCTAAGAGCAACCATAGTTACATATACAGGGTTAACCAAAATTACCGGAACACCTAAAAAATTCTTCAATTGTAAGAAATTTCCAAAAATTGTTCAAACAAAAGTTTTTTGACTCTAAACAAGCTATCTTTTAAATATATTTTCAATGTACAGGGTGCTCATTTTATTATAGACACATAAATAATTCTCCAACCGCAAAAAAGTTTTCGAATAAAAGTTTTTTGGGCTTAAACAACCTCTCGTTATAAATATAGTGAATATACAGTGTGTTCGTTTTATTATGGAAATTTGCAAACCATTCCATTTTCTAATAGAACACAATTAATAGAACTGTAAATTTTTATTTTTTTAATTTTAATATTAATTCTAAGAACATTTGATAGAAATAATTATTTTTGAGTTATGAGCAATTAAGCAAAACTACTGAACATCAAATTTTTGACTACTGAACAAAGAATATTTTCCCACATACCTACACATTTATCATAATGTGACAGTTTGAACATTTAATTTAATTATTTTTAATTGTGTTGTTATTTTCTTCTAATTTTTTTATTTTTTACACGTTTGGTTAAAGTAAAAGTTCATAATAGGTTATAACTAAAAAATGAAAATTTTGTAAGAAATGATTTCGACATAACATTCTTAAAATTAATCTTAGCATTAAAAAAATTTTAAAAATACAGGATGTTCTGTTAGAACAAGGAAAGGTTTACAAATTTCCATAATAAAATAAACACCCTGTATATTAAAAATATACTTGAACGAGAGGTTGTTTAAACCCAGTAGGAGAATTATTAAGGTGTCCCGGTAATTTAGACTATTTGTGGTTAATATCATATAAATAAAAAATAATGCATTTTATGAAAATATGATTCCTATAAAAAATTCTTAGAATTAAAAAACTGTAAAGATATATAGGGTGTTCTATTTAAAAAAAGGATAGGTTACCGAATTACTATAATAAAACGAGCAATCTGTATATTGAAAATATATTTAGACGATAGCTTGTTTAAAGCCAACAAAATTTTGTTAGAACAATTTTTTGATGTTTCTTACTGTTGGAGAATTATTTAGGTGTTCCGGTAATTTTGGCTAACCCTGTATACCTAAATAATATACTATTGTTGTATAACTCCTATCTATAAGAAAAAACAATTAAAAGTTTAGAAATTAACCTTGTGTCTGACTATTTCCTGTTTTCGTTTTTGACAGTTTAATTTTCTCTATAGTTTTCTGAAACCAGCGTTTCTGAAAATAGTAGCGGAAAATAGTAACAAATAGCGGTGCTGGCGGTCGCTAGTCCATGGGTACATAGGTGGTATGAATAATAATGAGTACATACTTTATACTCAATATTTTGAAGTAAATACGCCAAGTCATAAAAATAAAACTCGCGGAGCAAATGCTCAGAGTAAGTACTTCTAAATATAGTCTTTGTAAGTACAGTTAAGCTTTGAAATTTGAAAATTATGGTATTATTAGAATTGAATGTGATTAGGTTCTTTCGATAGATATCTGTGCTGAATACCAATTCGGCCTAAAAAACTGCCACATTTTCGTTTATTTTGTTGCTGAAAGCGCGTACACTAGTACCAAGAAAATCCGTCCGTGTTTTAAGCTCAGTTAAAGCTTTTCTGTCAGAATTTGTTTGTATAAAAACTTGAGCATAAACTAGCACTTTATGCTCAGCTCTCGGGTATATACTTGGAGCATAAACTTAGTTTTATACATGTCATCCAATATATTGACTTAAAAACAAATGAATCGGTCAATTCGAAAACACTACAAGTCCAAAAAGTGAGTTCTGGGAAAATTAACAAAATTATTTTGTCAGTGCAATAACTTGAAAAGTATAGCAGTTAGCTATTTTGTGCCAACAGACAAAATATAAAGTAGTTCACAGAGAATTAAATGTATTACATATTTTATTTATATTTGCATTAAAAGCAGAGCTATGATTAAGACAATCATCATGGACATGTACTGTTTTTGAACTCGACGGAAAAACAGCGTAAATTTTTAACAATATTTGTTTATTTAAAGCGTTTAAATTCCTTATTCATTTCATATTATTATATTTTCCGAAACGCGTTAGTAATGCAGCAAAAACAAACATGTGCATACTTCGTACAAGGATATTATTTCCTTGTCGAAATTGAAATATAAAAAGACATCTCGTACTATGCCTCGAAAACAATTTCTTTCGACAACAAAAATGTATTTTTCTGTGGAGCATTGACGGTATGAGTATGTTTTCGTCAAATATTCGAGCAACATTCGGCGTAGTTATTTTACGGCCATAATAGAACACGTTTTTGTCCAGCCGGCCGGTCCGCTTCGAGAATTTGAAACGTGTTTTGTAAGTAGTGCACATGAGATGTTTCGAATCGAAATAACATTTTTATACTCTATGAATTTTTAAGCGTTGACTTATGTATAAAATATCAATCTCAGTTTAATTTGCTCAGACGAATAATATACCCGGTATCAAAACAACTTAACTTTTTTTTTATTTCTGCAACGTATTAAATTGAAAATTCTAATACTTCTAGTACTGTTGTTGGACTAAAATTCTTTGTTTTTTTTTTAATTAAGATTATATTATCTAAATAGACACCAGATCTAACGATGCTATTAACTTAACAAAACCTGAAACCCACAGAATTTTGAAATGAAGATTTGCAAACAAAAACTTATTTGTTGATTTATCAAATGAATCGGTCGGTTCGGAAACACTACAAGTCTACAATATCTTGAAAAGTATAGCAGTTAGCTATTTTGTGCCAATAGACAAAATATAAAGTAGTGCACAGAGAATTAATGTACTTAATGTACTATATATTTTATTTATATTTGATTAAAAGCAGAGCTATGATTAAAACAATCATCATGGACATGTACTGTCTTTGAACTCGACGGAAAAACAGCTTACATTTTTAACAATACTTGTTTATTTAAAGCATTTAAATAATTTCTTATTGTGATGTAGGTATATATGATGTAGGATTTGCATAAACCTTATTTCCCGTAATATTTGAAGATTGATAATTAAAAATGTCATGTCAGATTTTTAAATTAAATTCAAAATGGCGGATTATACATGATTAGTCAAAATTACCGGAACACAAGCTCAGTCGTGTCCACTTTAAGCAGTTAGGATTAGTTTCGAAATGTTCTGGTAATCTCTGGCGCTCTAATGAAACGATTATCTGACAAGTATTTGCAAAGTGCGGTTCTAATCGGTAATTTGAACTGTTGACTCTCCTTCTGTCTTTCAGTGAACACCGCGGACAACAGATTTCTCTTATTTTTTGTCAGGAATCTTGATTACAACGCTATATATTTGTTTGTTTCTTTCTTTAATAACGAGGGGACATTTCTGCAGAGACAACAGAACGAAGAATTGATCGGTTATATTGCCCAGCTAATAAAGATGCTCCTCGTTAGACTCGCTAGAATTCGCTGACAAACAAGCAAACAGGCGCTGTGTAGAGAAGGCAGCAATCTTGAAGTTATCTCCAGAAATATATATAATTGGGTGTCCTGTTATTTGTGTTTAGGATTCACGCACCAAAGAAATTCGATAAGGCTTCACGGCCTACGCAGTTTAATGAAAGATATACGAGAAAGTCACTCTTGCATAATGAAGGACAGTCTATCATCTCCAGGATAAAGGGGTGAATTTAGACGGTTGACATCAGTGTCATGGTTTAATTACTAAAGCTGTCTGGGGCAGCCTACTTCAAGGAGGCGTGGAATACACCACGCTAGGCTGTAATGTTATGCTAAGTATTTTCAATATTCCGGCGTAATCAAGAACACTGCGTAGTCGACAATAATAAAGAAGGGGGCGCTCGTTGAATTAACATATTTTAATGGATTTGCTGTGTGGTTGATATGCACCCACATTTTGCCTTTGACATGTCAACGAACACAAAGTGACAGTTTATCCGATGTTATTTACTGGAGTTTATCAGTAGGCTTGCATCTAATTATTCCCTTGAAGACACAATTTTTTATCATTAATTACATTCGAAATAATTGCGACCTAAGTTCTCGTGGTAGTTACAATTTATGACAGAAAGCCCATCTCTTGCTTTAGCAAATCGTCTAATAGGGACAATGCCCATTCATTTAAGCCGAAATTTGTCCCATTTTCACCCCTGTCTGGTGCCTCGCACCCAAACATCTTGCGGCTGCAAGTTAGCAAGAGGGATGACTGAAAAATTGGTATAAGTAGGCAACTTAAGATACAAAAATTTCAAAATTATTGTAAAGTGAACATGAATAAAGGTTTTTGTTGAAAGTCTATTGATCATTTAGTAAGGTGATATTGGGGTTTCTTCTATGCTTTTCTATTTCATGTTGTTCTAATATATCTAATTTGTTTTTATTACATTTGTGAAGTAATGTAGGTTCATTGTATTTTATACAATGACCTGTTGAAATGTTATGCGGATAAAAAAGTAGTGAATGAAAATCCTGTACGTGATTTCTACGTTTTTCTATCAAGATTCTATTGCTGCATTTGAAGATTTACGCAGTTAAAGCGTCGTTCTCGACATATACCAGAAGGAGAAGCGGTAATACAGAATGTCGCAACGGTTGGTGGTGAAATTTGTCAGATGTTCAGGAGAAAAGGCACTACCGTTGAATTCGAGCAAATCTGGTGGTTTTAGCTTCGCCGCAATTTTCTGCGAGGTTTCAGCTGCATTATAACTTTTAGATTGTCCTCGGCAAATACTTCACGATTTCGCCGAGACATACCCGACTTTGTTCATCGCAAAAACCCTTAGCAGTTACTTAATACCCGTCAGTAGAGACGGTCTTCAAGGAAGGAACGAATGTGAGCCTTTAGGTTCAAGTTTATCGACCGTAGTCGCTGATCTTAGTTCAGTTTATGTGTCTTTCTTTAAGAGTAAATGTTAGTCACCGGCCTCAAAAGTTCAACGAAACTGAGGCGCGAGAGGAGGGAACAAGCCGCGCCCACTGTACACTCCGCAGAAAATGCAAGCAACGTACTGATTAGATGAGGGGAACGGTGGTATCATTCTTTGGCGGCGAAGATCAAAGGGGCCGTGCGGTGTCGACTGGCGCCGAACCGTTTCCTAATAATTTTGTGTATGTGACTATCGCATGTTCTGAAATGCTTTTCTTGTATATTTTAAATACAAATACAATTCCACAAAACAATACAGTGATACAAATTAATTAATTGCTTTATTATAACATTCCTATTTTACTACTAACCATGGTTGAACATTTTACCTTTTGTATGTTGAAAAAAATTGTAGTTTCGGTAAAACAGACAGCTTTTCTTACATAAATCATTTATTGCTTTACATTTACTATTAGAATTAGTAACTAATTATCAGTTAGCTCCGAAGAAGCGAACAGCATGGTTCGCGAAGACAGTAATTATGAATTTTTACTCACTGCATAAACCGGTAACTATTTATCATCTAAATTTAAATGACTTTGGCCGTGAAAGCATTCGTACTCAGATACTTATTTAAATCCATTTAACGTTTTCTTTGTGCATCAATAATCTCGAATGTCTCGTTCGTACTTAGCAGAGATCGATACTTTCAGGTAAAACACACCTCATATAAAAATTCAAATTTTTATCGGCTGACGCAGGTAGGTGTTAGTAAATATAATATTCCTATTTTAATTCTAGATACAGTTGGATACTGCATTTTGTAATTTTACAGTCATTTATTATATATTATATAGATACATGTTCAAATATTTTACACCTTTATAAAAGTTTTTTGCCATATATGGTAATCCGGCACGCTTACGCCTATAAGAGAGTATTGCCCAAATTAACTAACGAAGTTAATTAGCGAAGAATTACACTACACGTATAATATCTACATATACACTTACCGCAGGTACTCTCGCAAGTTATTAGTTTTCTTAGAACGCGGGCCACATAAAGGCAGCTGATTTTTTAATTTGCCAATATTTCTAGCGTCTGTTCTACGTCTGTTGTACAACAAGTAGAACTAAAGCCAACCATCCTACATAGATTGCGATTGCCCTGAATGCATTGCCAAGCGACAAGTGTTTGGTATTAATATTATTTTCTAAATCTAAATACCAATATATTTGAAATTCTATGACGAAAAATAAATGACTGATTAAAAATTAACTTACTTGTATTTCCTTAGTAATAATTTATTTAACTCCTATTAATTATTTAGTAGTTGTAAAATTGTAAGTAGGTATTGCGGTTGTTGATTATTCTTCGTTCCGTGTGTCGTACGGGGACTGCACTATAAACCCTCGCGGAAACATGCGCTCCTAATTTATAACTCGCTCTTTGCTGTCTGCGTAGAGTCCATCAGGACGGCAAAAAATTATTTCTCGTATTCGGTTTCTAGCCTATTTTGGTCGAAATTCTACAATTCATGTTGATCACATACACTTCCGCAAGAACATGCTGTCCTAATTTATAAGCGAGTCGTTGCTATCTACGTAGCACCAGCACGGTGAAATTTATTTTTCGTATGGCTTTCGTTTGCCGGGCGCGGCGCCGCTACACCTCCCGTGTCAACATGCGATCAATATTTTTGTTAGGCCGAAATTGCTCAATATTTGTGATTCCCCTGGCTACGTATTCATGCTGCTGCTTCAGACTGTACCATTTGAATTTGATTGGTCGAAGAAAATGATGTGGTGTTTATCCAACAGATGGCTGCACCGTACGACTGTAAAATATGTTATTCTCGTCTCATTCACATGTTCAAAAAACCAACGGTTAAATCATTACAACATTCATATTTTGTTGTCATTTTTTTTACACAAGTTCATGAAGGCTCAATACAAAATGTTGTAATATTGCTTTTTTGATGTTTGGTTCGGATTTGGAAAAATTACAAGTGATTATTAACACACAATTAAGCTCAGGATGTTCGGTTTTATGTAGTGTTGTTTTGTAGTAGGCTACTACCTCTAGTGAGTCCTCTTAAGAGTTGATGTCGTACGCGATGATGTCGTACGCTGAATTAATGGCGGACGAGAAACAGATCTACTGCATTTCGTGCGGTATATTTTTTAAATAGACTCGACGCAAATGAACTTTCTGCATTTGGGTCGAAAAAGGCATTAAAACAAACATCGCGAGCGCTCTAATTTTTACTCCGAATTTAATTAAAGTCGTGACTGACGCGGAACCACGCCAATGGCGTCGCTGGTGCAACTGCATGGTTGCACTATCCCAGCAATAAATTCACGGTAAATTGAGTCGGTGTTAACCAAATTACTTTCGGCAGTGAGACACACGCCACATTGCGACGCCCGAGCTTTTTAATAATGGCTCGCACTGGCTCCGCTGCCAGCCGCGCTCTGGTTTTGTTGTAGACACTGGCGACGATGAATATGCATCCAACTCTTTTTTTTATTTACTACTGTGTATTTAGCGCCTGTACTGATAAAAAATAGTACCCGGATTGTCAACAACCAATGCTTCGGCGCTTTGCTAAACGTCACGTCAGCACGTTCCAGTGTGGCCAATTCAATTAATTTATGGGGTGCTTTGATGTTTTTATTCCGAAAATCCATAGCTATCGAGGTTTACACTCTTATTTGTTGATAATTTACATTTGACACTGATATAAGTCTCTGTTTTATGTTTATTTATGTATATTAATAAATTTAAAAAAAAATAAATTTCTTTATTTGCTTCAATTTTTACTTTATCATACGCAGTATGTAAAGTATTGTAATCGTGCCAAAAAAAAATTTTGAGATTTTAGCGGAAATATGTCTTTTTGGGTACCCTGAACATTTTTGACCAAGGTACAAAAAAATGTCTGTGTGTGTGTGTGTACCCGTTTTTTGTGGCGACGATTCCGGAGAAACTACTAAAGGTATCTGGACGAAACTTCATATTTAGAAGTTTCATAACCAAACTTAGAGCTGAAAAGCTTTCTGTTGAAAAGATTCCAAAGGAACTGGAGGTTTAGTCTTAACAATAATTTTTTAAAGATTTTGCAAATAAGCCGCCATTTCCTGAATTTCGTCGAAATAGTTAAATAATAAATTAAAGAAGACGAAATTCTGAATAATCTATGACTATGACATTTTTTGTACAATCAATAGTTTCGCTGCATGAGCAAACTCTGTTTCATCGAGATCGGTCGTACTGCATTAAAACTAGTAGCCAGGATTTGTCAGATTTTTTGATTCTAATGACAGTAGGTAGTGTCAAACGCTAATGTTTTGACAACAACTTTTGTCAATATAAAATGCGTTCGGATATTGTATTACACTTTTTACACCCAATAACACGTGTCATTTGGACGGTGTACCCGGTGTTAACGGAGCACAATATCCGAACGCAGGTTTAATCGACACATCTGTCCAGTTCTACTGGTTTTATTTTAATGCAGACATGGCCGATCTCGATCAAATAGAATCTCATTCAACTAAACTATTAATTTTATATATAGTATGATAAAGTCATGTGCCTGGCCACATCAGATTTTTTTACTTTAATCAATACACTTTTGAGTGTAGATAGATGTCAGAACAACGAAAGTTTTTTTTACTTTTGTAATGTATGAAAAGGCGAGAGTCAAAGGCAAATGACTACTGGCCAATCAGAAATATAAAGCAACCACAACTGATACATAAAAGGATACCAAATGCTTTTTTTTTTCGTAGAATAGAAATTTGAAGATGACATTAAGAGTAATAGTAGAGAAAATCAACCCTAAAAATCTCAGAGTCACAATTACTGATTCGTCAGCGGATTCTACAGATTCAGGTCTAGTGAAAAAGTCGCACTAGCATCAGTCATTTGTTCGATTTTGTTTTCTTGTTAGCCAGGGTTGTCATAATTGTCTTCTGTTATTTAGTGTTATTTAGTTACATTTCTTTCTGAAAAAGTTTATGATTATTATGATTATTTTTTCATTCATTTGTGTGCAGATTTACTGTAGAATAACAAAAAGTATTGGTAAATTGTACAGCTGGAAAATTTGCAATACCTGTTATGGTTGTACAAGGGCACCATTGGAGCTTAAATGCACTACTACTGGAATGGGAGCTATTACTAGCAACTACAGAAAACTAATCGCAATTGACTAAGCGGGTCGGATAACAGCAATAAATTTGCCCAATTATTAACAGAAACTTTTTTTCAGAAATAATCAAAGATTATGCCTTATAATATCTATCTTATGTCAGAAATTCTCAGGTTCCGTGAGCCAGCTCGAAGCTTGGTAAGCGAGGAGGTTGCACAAGGGTACCAATGTGTCCAATATGGTGTATATTCTATCTCAACCTTTAACAACCTCTTACATACCCAAATAGATAAATAATACTGATCTAGTATTTGCAGTAAAAACTGTGTAAGCAATTTAATGTATGAAGTAACCTCTTTCCATTATAAGCTGCCGATTGAAATTATATTTTTGGAAAGGAGAATATTCAAAACAATTATATTACATTTTGTCAAATAAGTCTGCCAGGAGTTGTTATTTTTTAGAGAATGTTTTGTTTTTATGTAACCGATAATTTTAAGTAATCTTGTTACAATATTGTAAATTTGAAAGACAGGTACTCACCTAATAATGTCACTGGATACGTCACACATAAAAATATTAGGGCTTTTTTAATTTTCGGAAAAATGTATGTAAAAATGTAAGTTCATTAAAAATTATGCCACAAACTATCAAACATTTTAGTCGACAATTTGCGCCTTTAACTATAAACTTATTTCAGTTTTGCCAACTAATACATTTCCACAAATAAAAATTGAGCTATTGGATACAGTCAGTTGTCTAATTTTTCACTAAGCATATTAGTTGAGAGTAAGACTGTAAGGTCTGATTTCACCTGCTGGATATCGACTTTTCCACTGATTCCATTGGAGCACACTCTGCATAGGGGGCTATCCAATAGATAATTATATATCTTGTTGGTAAAAGCTGGACTAAATTGTAAAAACTGTTACTGTAGGTATATGAGCTATTTTCATTTAGTAGCTTCTACAACATACCGAAATGCCCAACATAGAAATATGTATTGGTATACATAAGTATATATTCCACACTAGTATATATTCGAGAATAGTAATTCAATCAGTAATTAACTCAACTCAACAAGACAGTTTGGTTTTACCGTACAGTAAGTACTACATCGGCTAATTAAATTTAGACAGCATAATTTATAGGTGAACGACTTCATCTCTGTGCAGTGCCACAGCTATCTTCAACGAGTTTAATCAAGGATGAGCACTACTTGACTGAATTTAATCACTGTTAATAAGAAAAACTTGTACGAGTTCATTTACTTGAGCATCCTACATTAGACAGATGTCTGTCTCCAGAGTTTGATGAATTAAGCCAGTCTTAAGCTAATAATCATGTTACATCTTCGAAATTGTAGAACTCTATTAGAGAGTCAGCAGCGGCACTCATCTTGGAAGAAGCTGGTGCATGCACCGAGACATACTGAAATATATTAGGGTATTCGTGTTGGTGAAACTTAACGCAAATTACGAGGCAACACTCATCAACTTCGTCTGTTCGAGCTAATATTACATTATAACGTTACGCGAGAGCTGATCCCTCAGCGGCCTAACGAGAAAACTTAATAGCGCTGGTGAAGTTGCACTAACTTGTCACGTGGCGTATGTGCGTTTATTTTCAGCGTTTACTACATCATTACAGCTCCACAATATTCTAATTACAAGCAGGTAATGATGGAAGCGTCGTATTACGTGTTTTTAAAATCTTGGAGAATATAGTACCGCCATACATGGGCATATGATTATTTCCCTTATGGGCACTTGGGTGGTTATTTGGAAAGCAACGATACCCCCAACTCGTTTCCAAATCCTAAAAAAGTGGGCACGTATGTTTTTTGCGAATTTTTGATTTTTAATGGTGCCTATCGAGGCCTCAAATTTACATGGGGAAAGAGATGTTTTGGTATTTTTCGAATAATTGTTCGGGGTTTGGGAAAACTCAAGATTAAAGTTATAGGACTTGTAGAGGACTTTTCATGGAAGAATTTGATCTATTATACATATGGATTTGACGCCCCCAACCCGCCCCCACAGTGCCATGAAAACTACCCTCAAATGAAACAATTTACATTCTTCAGAAAATTGACCGTTCTAATCATTTCATTCTCCTTTTTCTCGTAGAAATAATTCCTATAAGTCTAGTGGAATGTTTATAAACATCTATCAGATAATTACCATTTGTTTAAACAATTTATTTAAATTATTCGTTTTTCACGAAAATCAGTCTGAATTCTGTTTTATGAGGTCAAAATGGCAGTTTATTATCTTAGAGTGATATTATTCATTAAAAATGTCTCCTATTGTTTAAACAATCAATTATTATTCATTTTCAACTTTGTCCAATTATGATAGAAAAGTCAGCTTTTTTGAAAATATTAACTTATAAATTTCATGTTCGATATATCTTGCCTATATTATCTAATATACCTACCCACATTTGTTTAAACAAATGCCATTTGTTTAAACAATTTTTTTTGCAATTCACCTAAAATTATTTTTTTTACATCGGTCTCTTATTCTCAAGTGACATCATTTATATTTTGGGATGATTTCCATTGTTTAAATAATACAATATATAATATAATAATAAATACGAATATAATAATATTCGTTTTCAATATTTCATCAAATTAGAGTACACCAGTTTACAGACAGCAACAAATTAACATTATCTTGAGACACACAGTGGTAGGAACTCAGAATGAAAAATGGAGAAAGTAATGTGATTAATAAAATTGGTTGACTTTCGGAAATTTAATATTTTTAAAAGAAATGTAACTCCCAAATTTCCCGAAAAAAGGATTTTAATCAATTCAATTTTTTTCGGATAAATGAAATTGAAAACGAATAATATTTTATTATTTAAACAATGGAAATCATACCAAAATATAAATGATATCACTTGGGGTATCTCAAACATGAAATTTATAAGTTCTTTTAACGAAATGGTTGACTTTTCTACCAGATTTAGAAAAAAGTTGAAAATGAATAATAATTGATTGATTAAACAATATGAAGAATTTGTATAATAAATTTGTATAATGTCACTCTAGAATAATAATTTGCCATTTCGAACAGAAATTAAGAATTAAGAAAACAGAATTAAACAAACCTTTAAAAACATTCCACTAGACTTATAGTAATGATTTCTATGACCAAAAAGAGACTGAAGTGATTAGAAATTTCAATTTTCTGAATTTTTCATTAAGGGTAGTTTTCAGGGCACTGTGGGGGTGGGTTGGGAGCGTCACATCCATATGTACAATATGTCAAATTCTTCCTTGGAAAGTCCTCTACAAGTCCTTAAGCAATCTTAAGTTTTCCGAAACCCCGAACAATTATTCGAAAAATACCAAAAAATGTCTTCTCATGCATTTTCTCCTGTAAATTTAAGGCCTATGTAAGGTCTATTAAAATTCAAAATTTCAGCAACAAAAAAATACATACGTGTCGCCTTTTTGTGGATTTGGAGACGATTTGGTTTCTATCATCACAAACCTTTTTAAATGCGTTTTTGAACCACCGTAATGAACACCCTTCCCTCATACAGCAAGTTAAATTTATAAAATTGCCCCCCTTCCGATTTTCGGCTGGATACGCCTATGCCGCCATACATTTTCATTGTCTTCAAATAAAACCCACGTCTTGCCAATGGGTGAAATGAACTCTGAAATAAGGATTCAAGTGCTACTCAGGTCGTATGTACGGAGAAAATCGTTATTAGCTACTTCAAAAGGTCATAGTAAAGAATATCTGCGCATCGATTGGTTCTCACGTATTGCTCTGGTCCAATTTTGTTGTTTCATCATTGTAGAATTTGCTGTCCAAGATCATTGAGCAAGTATACACCTCACCAAGCGGTTTTTGGTAATATGTTTTGTCAGGCAATATATTATTTGTTTTACCCAAAATTACCGGAACACCTAAATAATTCTCCAATCGTACGAAATTTGAAAACATTGTTCAAACTAAAGTTTTTTGGCTTTAAACCAGTTATCGTTTAAATATATTTTCAATATGCAGGGTGCCCATTTATTTATTAACACCCTATATATATTATAGGTTTAATATTATTACTATATATTTTAATTCTAAGAAATTTTATAGGAATCATGTTTTTATAGAAAAATATAAATTATGGAGATTTCTATAATAAAATGTATATTAAAACTATATTTACCTAAAATGCATTTATTTATAAAAAAAAAAACGCAATTTGGAATTTCTGCTTTCAGATTCAGAATGTTCGAAAAAAGGACACACCTTTTCACTTGCCTGATTTTGTTCTTTGTTTTCTTTGTTGATTTTGCTCTTTATTTTAAAAAGTACATCAAACAATTCGGGAAACGAAGAAAAAACACAATAATACAATAATAGATGGTAAATACAAAACAAATTGAAAATGAATAAACTAAACAAATTGAAAAAAATAAAAAAAAACCTGAAAAGTTTCGTATGGACTTATTTGTTTTTTTTTTTTTTCAATTTCTTGTAAACTTACAGGAGTTAGGAAATGTTAAAAAAGTATTCAAAGTAAACTCAAGCAGAATACATACAAAAAGCTGAATCGACAGGAAGCTTTTGAGTGCGGATTCGTATTCTCCGCAAAGTTGGCGATATCTATCGAAAACGCCTATTGACATTAAGTTCATCAAATTTATATTCGCTAGTGCTTTTCTACATTTTTTATGTAATCCATATCAAATACACACAAAAAAACCCTCTGCTAAACTTCAGAGAAAAAATTAAAAGGACAAATGTGATAACTGTAGCAACAAAACCGACTAAACAGCAGTCTCTTCCCTGTTTTGTTTCATTTCCCCTTTTCAGTCTATCATCTGTTCTATAGGTCCGTTGTTTAAGGTTTTTTTTTAAATAATAATAATCTATTATAGAAGCATATTAGTCATGGCGTTTATTGTTCACGAAAATCACGAAGATATTCGGAAGCTCCTGTGGTTTTCATTATATAAATTGGTTACTGCTTCGCGAAAATATGAATTAAAACTTTAAGGGTTAGTTTATGATTCTCAAATTTTAAATTGAAAAGATAGTACGCATAAACAGTATGCGATAATTATTCGCGTGACCTCTTCCCATATGCAAAACCGTGTTATCTCTGCAATTCAGGCAAAATCAAAAATTACGAAGTCCATCATTTATCTTCCGCTGACAACGGCGCGCGGCGTCCTGCGGAAGAATCAGCATCGGGGGTGCTGGTATTCGCCGCCCCGCAGAACGTTGATGTTGCACTGCGATGGCGGAGGGGTTCGTTGGTAGGAATTTTAATCACCGCCGCTTCCTCAGGTGTGAAATGGGAACGGACGCAAGAAATAAAGGCGATAAATAACAAGATGGTGTTTCGCTCACGTTATTTCTCCGGGGTAATAACGGTTTAATGTCTCGCTTTTCGGGACCGAAGATGCGAAAAGAAATGCCATAAATCAGGACCGCGCAGTTCCACGCCGAGTGGCGACATTTTATTGAGATTTCTGAATTATTTATCGCGTTATGGTCATAAAAGTTTGACGAGCTTCGACACTAAGCTATTCTGTTATAAATAATAAAAGCAATATTATATCCTTTATGTATCTAACAAAACTTTGATAGCTGTAAATGGTTCCTGCATCTGATTTCGATTATTATATGCACACAGCGAAGTATATTCTCAAAACGTGAGAAAATTATTTACTTGCGGTTATTGCTTTAGATGAAAGTTAATATTTACTTGGTTTGAAACAATTTCTTTCATTTAAGAATTCCTTGTTCTCACAATTCAAGAATATCCCAATCTCAGAGTTATTAGTTTCGGTTAAGTATATAATTTTCGAACCAAGTAGTTTAAATTCTCAATTCAAGAAGATGATCAATATCTTGAATCAAGTAAGCCATTGCTTGCAACGCGCTTGCGCATTTACACTCAAACGTGCACGAACGTTGCCGAGATTTAAGATTTTTCGCATCGGCCTTTGCCTTCAGTTAGTTGGGGTCTGCTATGGCGTCGTGTTCGCTGACTACCGAGTATTGTCCGGGAAGAGTTCAATATGTAAGTATATCTTTACCAATTATGTAGGTACTGTACGCAATAACTACGCGATCTATAATATTATGAAAGTATATCCTTTTAATTTTGCGTGAATAGCCTACAGTACTTATGTTCAACGTATTTGCGACGCAGTTCGTAGTTGTGACTTGTGACGCACACGGTACGTACATTTTGCCTAGCTATATAGTGGTCACCAGATCAACATACATGCCACAGAAAACTTACTTGTGTAATATAATGGAAACAATTTGATGTCTAATAGTATGTGGTGTTTTTTTTCATGCCTTAGATATTGTAGGTAGTGATAATTTATAAATAGGTAAGTATATATGTAATTAAGCAAAGAAATTTCATACAATAAAACAAATATCATTCGCTAAGTTATTGTCTACTTATTTTACACAATTCCCAACCTTTTAAAAAAAAAACTAAAACAGTAATTTCTATTCAATACATTATGATCATGTTCTTGAACTAATAATATCTATACTCATTTCAAGACAATATTTTCTCATTGTCAAGCATATATATTCACTTTAAGAAAATTCCATTATTCTCAACGTGAGAATAGTTTTCTTGAATGAATAATATCTATACTCATTGCAAAGAAAATATTTTCTCAGATATACAAGCATATGATCATTTCAATTCAACAATATCTCTTTATTCTTAACTTGAGAAAATATCTACTGGCGGCTATAGCAAACTAATCATTTACTTGGATGAAAGCATATTGCTTTGAGTGAAGTATTTACTTTTCTGTGTGTGGTTGGAAAGATTCCAACACCTGTTATTATCGGAAGTGTCAATGTGATGCGACAGAGGAAAAGAAAAGAAACCTTAAGCCGAAAACGTAAATTTTACAGGAGCGCAAAAAACGCAAATAAGGTCAATATTATTTTTGTTTCAGCTGAATCTGCTTTTTGTAATACGTGGCCACATTTAAAACTACATTCCATCCTCCTAGGAGCATTTCTGTTTCTTTTCTAGTGTTATTAAGCCATTTTAAATAATGATGGGCGCATTCGGATTACAGAGTCGATTATAATCGATTCTTGAAATAATCGAGATATCTCGATTATTATTTTTAATAATCAATTCTTAATAATCGATTTTTAATAATCGATTTTCAATAATCGATTGTTAATAATCGATTTTGAATAATCGATTTTTAATAATCGTATGTTAATAGTCGATTTTTAATAATCGGTTTTTAATAGTCGGTTTTACATACATTTACATTAGTTTTATACGATTATTAATAATCGATTAATAATCGATTATTAATGGCGAACAACTCGAGAACCAAATCATACGATTATGCGATTCACTCGAATACTGAAAATCGAAAAATAAAGTTATAACTTGTTTTCTCCAAAACTACCTTTCTTGTAATAAAACTTTTAAGTACAGTAGAGCGTCGATAATCCGAACTAATTGGGACAGAGGGTGGTTCGGATTATCAAATATCGAGTATTAGATACAAGCTATAGAACAAAAGCAGTATATTTTTGTAAAAAGGAATCGACAAAAATAGCTCTTTACTCGGTGACTCAGTGATTTACTCTTTCGTTATTTGTTTTGGGGGCGTTCGGATTAGCGAACGTTCGGATTACCGATGTTCGAATTATCGATGCTCTACTGTATTTATATCTCCCAACCCCTCCCTAACGATTTCCATCAAAATTGATATAAAATTTAAAACTGGGGACTAACTTAACATCGGTAATGATAATTGAGGTTATGTACTAAGCTTTTATATTTATTATTGGTCATACTAATTACTCCTAAACATTAAAGGTACTTTTTAATCAGTCATAACGATTTTCTAACGACTTATGACGACCAATTTAACGAAAACAAAGCCGATAAATACAATACTTGGGTATCAACATAACCTCAATCATTCCGCCTGTAAACTAAAAGTGAGTCTACGAACTCTATATTTATAATGTTTTGCGGTCAACCTAATGTCGCAAGTGGGCTCCCTAATCCTCTGTAACGATTTCCAAACTAATCCAATAAAAAAATACACATAATGTGAAAGAGGGGGCAACTCGACAGAACAAAACCAATTTTCTCAAAAACCATGAACTCCCAAACGAGGACAGTGTACTCCCAAGCCCTCCATTACGATTCCCCAACGATTTGGATGAAAATTGACAAAAAAATTACAAAATGCTGGGTAACTTGACAAAGGTCGTATGTTTTCGGGTTATTAATAATTTTTTAAGTTGTGCTATCATGCTGTTAACTTCCTTAGATATCTCTAAATGTTTCATTGTGTAATTTAAGTTTTCGTTGGTATACATGTGTCTATGTATACAATATATATATATATATATATATATATATATATATATATATATATATATATATATATATATATATATATATATATATATATATATATATATATATATATATATATATATATATATATATATATATATATATATATATATATATATATATATATATATATATATATGTGTACAATGTGTTTACAATGTATTTTGTCCAATAATCTAGCAATGTACATGTTCTCAGAGCTATTAATAAAATTATTTATTGATAGAATGTGTTATAAAGTATACTAACTTAATCTCACAATTTTAAATATTTGAAAACAATTTGACCACATTTATGTCTTATCTATTTTTGTCGATATTGATTAGAACTTTTGAGATATTGTTTAAAAAATAAATCTGTATAGAAAAAGTCAACTTATTTCTAAGTTGATGTTGATTATTTTTCGTATGTACACTGTACATACATTCATGCGTATATAAGGCATGTTTATGTCTATATATGTGGTTAGTTGTAAGTAATCATTTCATATAAAATTTAACAGGATATTGTACTTCTGGCCAATGTTTGCGTAAAAACTGGAATTATTAATAAATTTCATCACTCTACCAAACATCAACACCGTTTAGGGGTAAACATTTCCGACGCATGTTCTTTCAGTTCAGTTATCAACTACTATAGATTTAGGTGCAATAAAATCCCTATGGGACGATTTATTTACATCTTTTGTTGATAAAGATACTTTCTCGTTATGAAATTGATGAAGTGGCTGTCGCGACATGAAATTGATCGCAGATAATGTCTTTCTCTCGACTTCAATATACGGGTATATCTAAAAAGATACGTCTGTCCAGAACGGCACAAACAAATAAATAGGAAAGTTCAGTCCTCAGCAAAGCTACGCTTTATTCGAATGCCCCAAGGACATTTCTTCAAGATTGTCATATAAGATTTATATGTAGTCGGAAACATTTGACAAATAAACAATTGGGTAGGTATTAAATAATCAGTCGTATGTGCGGATAGATTAATGTATAATCAAATTAGATTATAGAATACATTCCGTATGAACTGTCAAGGATAAAGAGTTTTGTCGCTTTAGTTCCATCGTGGCAGCAGTGTTTATTTACATACGCGAACGTGAGCACTTACCCATGACAGATTTGATCTCCCAGCGTAAACAAACGCTTATTCTGTCTACACTATCCCAGCAAAATATACCATAGAACTTATATTGACATAATTCTGCGTAGAAACAACGGGTTAAATTAAACAGCGGAACTAACTATAAACAGAATAACAATTTACAGTACCAATCGCCAAATGCAACAGCCATACCTAATAGATCTTGTAGAGGTTATATGTGGTCGGAATATGACCTTTTCGTTCAATGTCATTCTGACCAGAATTATGTTTATTTTATCTGCATAGCATTTTTGACGGGGTGATTCAAGATGATTTGCATGATGTGTGAAGTGCGGGTTTTTGTTACAAGGTAGAAATTAAGCTTCTAAAAGCATACGAGATCAGACGAACTTATAAATATATCTGTATAGATGTCTCAAAAATAAATGGTAAAATTTACAATATTTTCTCGTCGCTATAATATCAATGTTAACTACAATTACTACAATTACAATGTCGCTGTATCAAATAATTAAATGTCTGTCACGGTAACCACCCACTTTTGAATTTTATGATGTCTTTTATACCAATTATTTGGGAATCGTTATTAGAGAGAATTTGGGAATACATTCTTTTCGTTTGGGAGTTGTTTTTTCGTTCCGCAGATAAATAGAAAAGCGTATTGCAAATTCGTAATATGTACTACACTTGCATATTAATGGTCGAGCAAAGGTATCTATTATTTATGAAAAAGAATCACATCATTTATCGCAAACATAGACGATAAAAACAACTCTAGACTAGGTACCTATATATTCAATTTGAATCTTTTACTTGATTTCCGATCTAACAATATACTCCTTACATAAAAAAATGGACTTTTTAGTCCTCCCCTGCGATATTCTAACGCAGGGTTCTCCAACCTTTTTCTTAACTAGAGCCTACAGCGCATTCTAATATAATGGTAGGTATGCTTACACCAATATTTTTTCAAAGCAAAATGATGTATAGTTGTATATATATAATTAATAATTAAAACACTACACATCATAATGTATAAAATAAGCTTTAATTCTAAAAGTGTATGATGATATTCCTGTTTGTAAACCATCACCAAGATTAGGGTTCCCAGACCTCTCGATTTAGCGAGGAGGCTCCCAATTTTAAAGCTGTCGTCCCGCCTCCTGCTTTTTAAATAAACGCGTAATCGTTAATAGCAAATCAATATCGCAATATTGATGCAATTTTGCAAGATGCAAGTTTTAAGCTTAAGTTTTGCCAACTATTGGTAAAGCTAGATTGATAAAATTGGTAACCATTGGGTAGATTTTAGCTAATTTCCGATCTTCAATTGTTTTTAACTGACCTTGATAAAGCCCTAAATCGCGATAATGTCCGTTCGAATGGGAAACGTATTTCATTTAGTTCTTTCAGCAATATGTCTATAACTTTTGCAAAAATTCTTGCATAAATTTCTGTCATACCTCAAATTGTAGGTAATTAAAAGTTCTAGTGGCCATCAGACCCTCAGAGTTTTGCCCCCCCCCGAAAAAAAACCCTAAATCGCGATAATGTTCTTGCGAATAGCAAACGTATTTCATTCAGTTGCTGCAGCAAAATGTCCATAACTTTTGCAAAAATTCTTGCATAAATTTCTGTCATACCTCAAATTGTAGGTAATTAAAAGTTCTAGTAGCCATCAGACCCTCAGAGTTTTGCCCCCCCGAAAAAACCCTAAATCGCGATAATGTTCGTGCGAATAGCAAACGTATTTCATTCAGTTGCTGCAGCAAAATGTCCATAACTTTTGCAAAAATTCTTGCATAAATTTCTATCATACCTCAAATTGTAGGTAATTAAAAGTTCTAGTAGCCATCAGACCCTCAGAATTTTGCCCCCCCGCAAAAAAACCCTAAATGGCGATAATGTTCGTGCGAATAGCAAACGTATTTCATTCAGTTGCTGCCGCAAAATGTCCATAGCTTTTGCAAAAATTCTTGCATAAATTTCTATCATGCCTCAAATTGTAGGTAATTAAAAGTTCTAGAAGCCATCAGACCCTGAGTTTTGCCCCCCCGAAAAAAAACCCTAAATCGCGATAATGTTCGTGCGAATAGCAAACTATTTCATTCAGTTGCTGCAGCAAAATGTCCATAACTTTTGCAAAAATTCTTGCATAAATTTCTATCATACCTCAAATTGTAGGTAATTGAAAGTTCTAGTGGCCATCAGACCCTCAGAGTTTTGCCCCCCCGAAAAAAGACCCTAAATCGCGATAATGTTCGTGCGAATAGCAAACGTATTTCATTCAGTTGCTGCAGCAAAATGTCCATAACTTTTGCAAAAATTCTTGCATAAATTTCTATCATACCTCAAATTGTAGGTAATTAAAAGTTCTAGTAGTTTTGCTCCCTCGACATGAAGCTCTAAATCGCGATAATGTCCGTTCGAATGGGAAACGTATTTCATTCAGTTCTAGCAGCAATATGTCTGTAACTTTTGCAAAAATGCTGGCATAAATTTCTATCATACCTCAAATTGTAGGTAATTAAAAGTTCATCAAACAAAATAAACTAAAAATTAAAAGTTGCGGGACCAAAAATCATTGTCTCTAAAACCATGTACCTACCTTCAAACAAAAAGAATGTATTCCAACATCTTCCGTACTTAAATGTATAGGCATTTTTGAGACTGTTCTTTGCGCTGAATACGAATCTTACAACGAACGTAAGGTTTCCGGAAAAGTTGAGGTCATAATGTCAAAAATAGTAAATTTTGCCTAGAATCTTTTACCTGATATTAAGAAAGTTTGTTTATTGATTTTAGCCATAAATTCACAAAGAATGCCAAATATGATCAAAGTTGTGTTATCATTAAAGGTATAGTTTACTCTGTCGCATTTATATCTCACATTTATATGTCTAACCCTATATTATGTTCGCCATATATAAAGTTCCTCATGCGAAAAGCTGCTAGTAAATTGCTTTCGTAGTGCCATATGCACCTGTAGCACATGCAATATTACAAAACTTACCCCCAGTAACCAATAAAGATAAACTTATTGATGGCAAGTTCACGGGAAACAACATTGTTTTCTCCTCTTCTTCCCAGCATCGCAATGCATTATTCATGCCGATGTAGCGCGAGAGGCCGGGATGTGTTAAGGGCCCATTCGAATTCTTACAACAAAAGCAGTCAAATTGAATATTAACTTTGCCGTTTTCACACCTGAATTCCAATTTCGCAGCGGTCCACCTGAAGCGATGGATACGATATAAAAGAGAACCCAGTTCTGCAAGCGGAAAGGAAACGTTCGACGTCTAATCCCGTCATCTCGAAATGATCCCTCTTGTATTATAGATGTAGCAATCATTCTTTCTTAGAGAAGAAGGGGATTACTACCTCGCACGTCCGGGCTATAATCTGACCTCTCGTCCTTCAAGGGATTCCGGATATATATTTTTAAGGCATTGTTTTTCGCTGGTAAAGACCTCATATAAAAGAAAAATGCTGCGTCTATGACGTTGATAGCGAGCGACTGAATAGTCTACTTAAGTATTTTGCACTAGAAACGTAATGTTGAATCTTGAAGTTAAGGAGTAATAAATTAGGAACCAGACCATTAATCAATCGATAAAAAATTACAAAGATGCCAGTCAACCTGATAATAACATGCCACTTATATGGCTGTTCGAAACTTTAAACTTTTAACACTAAGAGATTATCCCCCCCCCCCCCCCCCCAAATGATACCTCATCTATTAGATGTTGCACCTAATTAGTCTATTAGTTATTGCAGTTCAGTTTTCAGAATTTTGTACGCATAAAGTCTCGTAAGTGTTCGCCGAAGAAACATTCTCGAAAATGAATATATATAGGTACTCGAAATGAATATTAGGTACAGCGTTTTTGTATTTTAATTGAATCGGCGAGCTCGAAAACAGTACAAGTCGAAAATTGGCCATTTTGAACTGAAATAGCCAAAATGTTAACTATGATTTATTCTCTCGAATAGACCTAAAACGAATGCTTGAGCGAAATAAACAAGTCCAGAACAGTGCTTTTTTGCTCGCCCATGCAACGCGTTTCTACTCAGTTTCTACTGATATCAGTCGTAAACATTCGCCAACTTCGAAATTTGCGTTCAAATCGTTGTTGAGGTACGCCGAAGTAATCAATATGAATTACAATATCAAAAAGATATATAATATTATAAAAGTCCACAACTGGTGAAAATTTAGACGAAATTACCGAAAACCTAAATAATTCTCCAACTGAGAAAAAAATTTGTGTTTAAACAAACTATTGTTTATTCTGGAAATTTGGTAACATACATTTTTTAATTCTAGGATTAATTCTTTTATAGAAATCATTTTTTTTTTAAATACAATACTGTCATTTTTTAGTTATAAGCAATTAATCAAAATTCCTGGACTACAAATTAAGAATGTTTTCCCGCATACATACACATTTATTTAATTTGCCAGCTTGAATATTTAATTTATTATGCTATTTCATAGTTTAGTTATTTTTTCTTGATTTTTTTATCCGTTAATGATCGGTTAATTGCTCATAACTCAAAGATGATGCATTTTATAATAGAATTATTCTTACAAACTCTTAGAATTAATTTTTTTTAGATATACAGGTATCCTATTAGAAAACGAAAAGTTTACCAAATTTTCAGAATAAAATGAACATACCGTATATTGAAAATATATAGCTTGTTTAAAACCAAAAAACTATCGTTTGAATTTTTCTTTGAAATTCTTTACGGTTAAAGAATTACTAAGGTGTTTCGGTAATTTTGACTAATCATGTATAATCCGCCATTTTGAATTTATTTTAAAAATCTGACATGACATTTTTAATTATCAATCTTCAAATATTAGGGGAAATAAGTTTCATGCAAATCCTACATCATATATACCTACATCACAATAAAAATATATTTAAATTGTTTAAATAAACAAGTATTGTTAAAAATGTAAGCTGTTTTTCCGTCGAGTTCAAAGACAGTACATGTTCATGATGATTGTTTTAATCATAGCTCTGCTTTTAATCAAATATAAATAAAATATGTAGTACTTTTAATTCTCTGTGAACTACTTTATATTTTGTCTATTGGCACAAAATAGCTAACTGCTATACTTTTCAAGATATTGCACCAACAAAATTATTTTGTTAATTTTCACAGAACTCACTTTTTGGACTTGCAGTGTTTTCGAACCGACCGATTCATTTTATAAATCAACAAATAAGTTTTTGTTTGCAAATCTTCATTTAAAAATTCTTTGGGTATCCGGTTTTGTTAATAGCATCGTTAGATCTGGTGTCTATTTAGATAATATAATCCTTATTTAAAAAAAGAAAACAAAGAATTTTAGTCTAACAACAGTACTAGAAGTATTAGAATTTTCAATTTAATTCGTTGCAGAAATAAAAAGAGTGTTAAGTTGTTTTAATACCCAGTATATTATTCGTCTAAGCAAATTAAACTGAGATTGATATTTTATAAATAAGTCAACGCTTAAAAATTTCTAGAGTATAAAAATGTTATTTGGATTCGAAACATCGCACTTACAAAACACGTTTTAAATTCTCGAAGCGGACCAGCCGGCTGGACAAAAACGTGTTCTATTATGGCTGTAAAGTAACTACGCCGAATGTTGCTCGAATATTTGACGAAAATTTACTCATACCGTCAATGCTCCACAGAAAAATACATTTTTCTTGTCGAAAGAAATTGTTTTCGAGGCATAGTACGAGATGTCTTTTTATATTTCAATTTCGACAAGGAAATAACATCCTTGTACGAAGTATGCACATGTTTGTTTTTGCTGCATTAACTAACGCGTTTCGGAAAATATAACAACACCGAATAACAAGCAAATACATTATCATTTCCACTGCTAAATGCAATTTTATCCGTGTGCTGAAACATCATCATCCAAAATGATAGTTGCTATCCGCGCCACGGGCTATGTAATCCTATTTCCAATTATCTTATATTTTAAATTGATGTCAGCAGCTCTCGAAGGAAAGTTTTCGCTCTAGAAGTTCTCCGGGTTTACTCATCGCCGTGTTTTTTTTACTTATTTTTCAGTAGGTAGTTGGTTCTCGCTTGATAGGTATTACCACGGCCGTAAATTTCAGGGAGATTCTTCAGGTAAGCGAGGGCAAACACTTAAACAATTTCGGTGCACATCAGCAATTATCGCCCGGAAATAATTAATCGGAAAACTCGCAGCCAATTACCGCTTTTCCGCCGTAATGAATTCCGAGCGCCACCCGGGGCTATCTCAGAATTTATTGGGCTCCTTACGGGCACGTCTCGGGCTCTTCGTCGAGGAACGAGCATTCCTCCTCCAATCACCATGCACTTTTAGCAGTAATAGGCAAGAAAAACGATCGTCAAGCCGCTAATTTATTACCGGCTGATATTAGAAGTTGTTGAAATATTATGCAAAAATGGTAATAATCATTACTTGATTTGTCATAAATTTAAATTGAGAAGAAACAAACGAACAATATAGACAAAATATTAATTCTACTTTAACAAATACACAGATTATTGATTACAACTGCAATATTGTAGGTCAACAACAATCTGACCAACAAACTGCTAGGTAGCTTTATTCAATTTAAGGTATAAAAACACATCACAGTGATTATTCTCACGTGTCAACTCTATCAAATGGTGTAGTACTGTTTTTTATGTATTTTTTATTAGTTTGATTTTCAAAAGTTTTTCGATCCATAGCATAGCTTAAATGTTCAAGTTATTTGAACCTGCGTTTTTTTCCCATTTTTACTTTATCATACGCAGTATGTAAAGTATTGTAATCGTGCCAAACAAAATTTTTTAGCCAAAAAGATTTTAGTGGAAATATGTCTTTTGGGTCCCCTGAACATTTTTGACCAAAGTACAAAAAAATGTCTGTGTGTGTGTGTACCCGTCTTTTGTGGCGACGATTCCGGAGAAACTACTAAAGGTATCGGGACGAAACTTCATATTTAGAAGTTTCATAACCAAACTTAGAGCTGAAAAGCTTTCTGTTGAAAAGTGTCCAAAGGAACTGGAGGTTTAGTCTTAGCATTTTTGAAAGATTTTGCAAATAAGCCGCCATTTCTGGAATTTCGTCGAAATAGTTAAATAATAAATTAAAGATGAGGATATTCTGAATAATTTAGGACTATGACATTTTTTGGTACAATCAATAGTTTAGCTGCATGAACAACTTCTATTTCATCGAGATCGGTCGTACTGCATTAAAACTAGTAGCCAGGATATGTGAGATTTTTTGATTCTAATGACAGTAGCTAGTGTCAAACGCTAATGTTTTGACAGTAGCTTCTGTCAATATAAGCTGCGTTCGGATATTGTATTACACTTTTTACTCCCAATAACACGTGTCATTTGGACGGTGTACCCGGTGTCAACGGAGTACAATATCCGAACGCAGCTTTAATCGACATATCTGTCTAGTTCTACTAGTTTTATTTTAATGCAGACATAGCCCATCTCGAACAAATAGAATCGCATGCAGCTAAACTATTAATTTTATATATTGTATGATAAAGTCATGTGCCTGGCCACATCAGATTTTTTTCTCAAAAGTAAAATCATGTTACAATTTCTATCTTCAGATTCTAATGCAGATTTGAGATGTTGTTTTAGATTCTTGTCAAATTAAATTTAATTTTTGGCCATAAGTTTATTGCCAAAAATAAATTCGTTCTCTTGAAGTGCAAACCGCCTACGATTTTATCAAAGTAAATGAAAAAATCAAGAAATCATATTAAAAATAAATCGGATAAAAACTAAAACATACATACTGTAAAAAACATGGTGATTTGTGAAAAAGTAATAATTGTGTAACTATGACATGGTAAAAGTGTCCCAGCTATCTTTAGAAACTACGAAATACTACCAAAAGAATATCGGTGAATATATAGGCCTATATATAAAGTACACATAACTACCTATCTCTTGTTACAGAAATTGGAGCCATTTCTTTTATTTTTGCTTTATCATACGTAGTATGACAAAGTATTGTAATCGTGTCGAAAAAAAATTTAGATTTTAGCGGAAATGTCCTTTCTGATCCTCTGAAAATGTTTGACTAATGTAAAAAAAATGTCTCTGTATGTATGTGTGTATGTGTGTACTTGTCTTTTGTGGCAACGATGCCGGAGAAACTACTAAAGGTATCGGGACGAAACTTCATATTTAGAAGTTTCATGACTAAAGGGCCTAAAGGAACTTGAGGTTTACATTTTTTTCAAAATAATAAATTAAAGTAGAGGAAATTTTGTATAAATTATGTCTATGACATTTGTTGGTAAAATTAATAGTTTAGCTGCAAGTTCATACTTTAACTTTGAAAGTATGCATATCAGTTGACTCTGTTGGTCGCTCAGCGCACCCGTGCATTATGTATATACAATAAATAGTTTAGTGAAGCGTTAGCAGTTCTTATTCGAACCAGCGCTAACCCGTCTACACACATTAAACATTCTATTTGATCGAGATCGCTCGTATCTGTATTACAAGTAGTTTGCCAAGATTTGACACTACTGTATAGTATGATAAAGTCATGTGCCTGGCTACAACAGATTTTTTGATATTTGTATCCCACATGTATTACATAAAATATTTTCCGGTAAAAGTAACATCGGTATCTAGATGAAGTTTAAAATTAATGTTGTAGTAAGTCATGTCGTAGTTTACTTATCGTATTTTTTGTTGAGTTGCCGCAAATATGTTTATATTAGTATATAAGCGTCCTAGCCCGCCCTGTATGTTTAAGCCGGCTAAACCGAAAGCTTGAACTTTTAAACTATGTCGAGAAACTTTCAGTGGCAACTTTCTGAAGTGGTTTTTCATTACTCTCAAAGGCGAAACTAACCACATCACAGAGATGCAATATGGATTTTAATAAAGTATCAAAAATGTGTTTTGTTTTTATCCAATATTTTAAAACCCTACGAAAGAAGACCAATAAAAATGATGTGCTATTTCTTACACATTCTGAAAATGTTGGCAGTTAATCAATAATAAAAATTCATTAGTTTCACTCCCTCTTCAAAAATTAAATCACTTTTCTTTCATACTTTTTTTATCATCATCATAAAAATTAATAGTTTGTGTTATATGTATAGAACAAAATTTTATTATAGGCTGGTTTTACTAACTGAAATATGTTTGTAGTAATAAGTAAATAGAAACCATTTTTGTTTGTTACATTTTCCTGATATTTCTCTATCAGTAGAGTACTTCAGAGCTGATATCGGTAAATTGAACTTGTACAGCTGACCGGAAACTTTATTATTAATTTTTCAAACTTAAAGTCCAATTAGAAACGCGACCCCGTAGATTAGTGACGACTACTTTTCGAACTTGGGGCAGCTATATAGGGGACTTAGCAAAATTTATGCGCTAATATAGCCCGACGGCAGAATTATCGCTAACTTTTTCATCCGCGTAGATGGTCACACTGCCCGGGGCTCCCTCAAACTCGCTTGAACTTGGATTATAACTTGGCGGGAATTGGGCCAGTGGAGTAGATATTTTTAATGCCGCAGCAGGTCGGAAGGGCTCTCTAGCAAAGTTTAAAAAATTAATTTTATTTATGCACATCATTTAATTCACCTCACTTCTAGAACTTCAAAGTTTTGGCAGAAGGTCAACCGGGAGAAGCGTCATCTGCCGGCGCTGTGTTGCACTGAGTTGCGGTGTTTGCATTTAAATTGCCTCTACAACCCGGTAGCCAGTAGGGAAGCGAGTAGCTGGTGAACCTAAGCGCCGTTCCAATATTGTCTTCAACAGGAAGGAAGTTTCCTCGGACCTCGCAAGTAATTAGCTCTAGCATAAGAAAAAAGAACAACATACGATATACTGCACTAATCACTCCAGAGTATACACTTAAAAGTAAAGTTTGATAAACATGACTTCACTTAAAATGATTGTTGTCTATTATGTACCACTTTTATGTACCTGCATACAAATCTTTAACGAAAATTACAAATTATTTATTTAAAGTGTTTTTTTTTTGTTACAGGTATGCTTCACGTTGATTGATGTGACTACTGCAGTAAGTATGTTGAGGCCCTAGCAATCGACCCAGTGTTTTACGACAGTATTTACAACGAGAATCAGTGATATTATCGCAAAAATAAGCAGCTCAGGTGCTTAGCTTAGGGTGTTTTGTATTTGTATTTAAACGAATAGGAATGTCTCATATTATTGCAAAGAAAAGTCAACACTGTAACGATATGATAGACACATTGCAAAAAGGAGGTTTTCAAGTCGCTGATAACGATTTTAACAAAAAATTGCAAAATTATACGTCATATGGGTATATCCTGGGTAACGGACGCGACATTCGTGCGCGATTAACAAAGCTTAAAATAGGAAAGAAACGGAAAAATCGTATGCATATGTTAATTAGTGCAAAGTACTAGTAGAGTGCTATATTACACAAAAAAAATTGGAAGGATAAGTAGTTAAGTGCAAATATACAAGCAATAACAAAAGTGTTCGGACGCGACAAAAAATGGAAGTTTGTTTTTAACGCGAGTAGAAATATTCCAAATTCAGCGATGTTTGGAGAAAAAAATCTTTTTGTTTTATGTGCAAATGAAGACCAAAGAATGTCTTTTGTCGGTAGACCTATGAAATGTGGGCAATATCTTTCAGCTTTTTTTATGATGTATAGTACGAGTTCGGACGCGACATTACGGACGCGACAGTTTTTTGCCAAAGCATAAAATACAATAATGTTCATTTCAACTCTAACTTTATTTCAGAAATTTATCATAAAATTAATTCAGTTATAATAATATAGTAAAATTGGATTAATGCCAGTGGTAGCAGACGTAATTATAGTATTTCTAACCAGCCGTGATAGTGACACATATTAGTTTGCATGTACATAAATTTGAGTCACTAACACTTCCTATCAGAAATATATATATAAGAAACATATATAAGAAATATATATAATGGCCTCTACCACTGCCATTACCACTAATCAGAACACACCTTAAGCATACTTGATTTGAAATCGGACCTGTTTCAAGGTACAACCGTTCCAACGTACAGCTTGAAACAGGTCCGATTTCAAATCAGTAACTTTATAAACAAACTTTCAGTAATTTTACTATGGTATTTACTGAAAATTTTATTGTTTGCATTTTTCAAAAATATCTCAACAAGCACCCTGTTTTCTGTAGCACTCTGTATTCCATTTACAGTAAAGCGCCGACAATCCGAACTAATTGGGACCGAAGGTGGTTCGGATTATCAAATTGTTCGGATTTTCGAAAATAATCTAGAAAATGACACTTAGGCTTAAGAAATGTCTAAAAATGCCTAAAAACATGCACTGTAGTCGATTAAATATACATATATTAGACAAACTATTACATAATTATGTATGTATTTAAACTCTTTTAAAACGCGTTCGGATTTTTGACGTTTCGGATTTTTGACGTTCGGATTTTTTATATTCTACTGTATTTTAAAGCTAAGATATACTTTCAGATGCAATTTAATTTCTTTAAATATCTTCATTAGTTCAAAAGTTATGATTTTTGCAACAAAATAAGTCAAAAGGCCGCCTCATAGTGTTACGGTTACGGACGCGACAAATTGCAAACATAAATAAAATTTTAATTTTGATTTGTCGTGAGTAAATTTTTTTACTTTCTGAAACAAATGAATATGGTTGCTTTGTAACTGAATGTTGCTTGAATTTCAAATGTTTATCGACTAATGACAACAATTAATATGGTTTAATAGGTAAGATCAAATTTAAAAATAATCCGTTATTCGAACTCGCTTCGCCCTTTTTACATTCTGAGGAAAAATGTTGTTGTTAGTAGAGAAAGTCGAAATTACAACAACAATATGATATTACTTTTAACAAGCTAAATACACAAAGATACAAGTTAATATTATTAGCCAAAAGGTTCAATAAAAAAATATAAAAATTACAGGCCTATAATTTTTTACAAAATTAGCAAAAATTGAAACTGCTTTTATATTTACAACATATACACATTTAAGCTTAATTATTAAGTAATAAAAAACAATTCGGAGCAGTCTGAATTTTTCGCTTGCGGTTGACCTTTTTTGGGATATACCCATATGGCAAAGTCAATATGGGTTACTTTTTCCTGAAAGGTCGTCAAATTGGATCGAAGCATTGCGAAACGGGGTTTTCAGGTTGCGGACTACGAACTTGAATTAAAAATTGCAAAATTCAAAATGTCAAAACCAATGTGGCCGACTTTTACCTGAAAATAGTCTAATAATAATAATAAATCACTTTATTGCCCATATAGAAAAAAAATAAACATTGTATTGTATAGTAAAAATAAAAATTGAAATGGCAAAGGCGAAGTTCAGTTTGCTCTGCACAGCGGAGCAACTGCTCTACTTAACCTTGATGAATTAACAATGAAACAATAACAAAATAAAATAATAACAAACAAAATAAATCGTAGAATAGTAAACGCAATCAACATCAAATTAAATTATTTATTACATGCTGTAGGATCTGTAAGTATCAGTAATGAGTAGTTTGTAGTCCATAGTACAGTGACTCAAAGTAGAAAAAAAGGAAAACATTAAAAAATATAGAACACATTTCTTGTTCTTCTAGTTCATAATAAAAACCTATTGCACTTATTGCCCCATAACATGTATGTTTGTTCAATCGTCTGGGAAAGGCTACATTTTTATGACAACATCGATCACGCAGTTCTCTCGAACACTCAAGGCCTTGAACATTCCAATTGAGGGCGGTGGACAAATAGAAACGGATGCCCGGTTTGTTTGATTTGCGAAACGCGTAACCGATGGGACGACCGATCAATCAGAATCGGCGGAGACAAAAGTTCATTAATTTTAATTCGGCCCCGGCGGGGCCGCAATCATTTCGCCAGAAACGCGCATCCTGCATGTAAATTCCACTTAATCGCACCAACCGCCACAAATATATTCTTCATTTGTACATTCGGAGCAAATTCCTCGCAACAACCATACTGGCTCGTAGTGTTGCCCGGCCGGACTGGGAGCGGTTATTAAATTTAAATTATAACAACAGGCGCTGAATTATTCAGAGGATTTGCTGATGGGTAACGATTGTTTAGATTTTGCTAACTACAATCTTCACAATGTTAAGCAAACGAGACAGGCAAAGGAGATATAGTGTTCGCAAATATAATACTGTGAGGTCATTAGTGTTAATCATTAGTGTCATTAGTCGTTATGCGCGATGTGTAGGGATCAGCTTACACACAGAAAAGTAAATACTTCACTCAAAGCAATATGCTTTCATCCAAGTAAATGATTAGTTTGCTATAGCCGCACGTAGATATTTTCTCAAGTTAAGAATAAAGATATTGTTGAATTGAAATGATCATATGCTTGTATATCTGAGAAAATATTTTCTTGCAATGAGTATAGATATTATTCATTCAAGAAAACTATTCTCACGTTGAGAATAATGGAATTTTCTTAAAGTGAATATATATGCTTGACAATGAGAAAATATTTTCTTGAAATGAGTATAGATATTATTAGTTCAAGAACATGATCATAATGTATTGAATAGAAATTACTGTTTTAGTTTTTTTTTTTTAAAGGTAGGGAATTGTGTGAAATAAGTAGACAATAACTTAGCGAATGATATTTGTTTTATTGTATGAAATTTCTTTGCTTAATGACATATATACTTACCTATTTATAAATTATCACTACCTACAATATCTAAGGCATGGAAAAAAACACCATATTCTATTAGACATCAAATTGTTTCCATTATATTACACAAGTAAGTTTTCTGTGGCATGTATGTTGCTTTGGTGACCACTATATGGCTAGGCAAAATTTACGTACCGTGTGCGTCACAAGTCACAACTACGAACTGCGTCGCAAATACGTTGAACATAAGTACTGTAGGCTATTCACGCAAAATTAAAACTATATACTTTCATAATATTATAGATCGCGTAGTTATTGCGTACAGTACCTACAAAATTAGTACTAACATATTGAACTCTTCCCGGACAATACTCGGTAGTCAGCGAACACGACGCCATAGCAGACCCCAACTAACTGAAGGCAAAGGCCGATGCGAAAAATCTTAAATCTCGGCAACGTTCGTGCACGTTTGAGTGTAAATGCGCAAGCGCGTTGCAAGCAATGGCTTACTTGATTCAAGATATTGATCAACTTCTTGAATTGAGAATTTAAACTACTTGGTTTGAAAATTATATACTTAGCCGAAACTAATAACTCTGAGATTGGGATATTCTTGAATTGTGACAACAAGCAATTCTTAAATGAAAGAAATTGTTTCAAACCACGTAAATATTAACTTTCATCTAAAGCAATAACCGCAAGTAAATAATTTTCTCACGTTTTGAGAATATACTTCGCTGTGTGTATGACAGCTACATACCGGGTGATTCAATTTCGAGGCTCACCATGGGGATCTCGCTTTAAATTTGGCAAAGTTTCGTATTTTTGTGCTGATCAATTATCTGAAAAGAAATTTTAGCTTATCATTTTTCATTGTAAAGATATCCGCAAAAGACTGAATTGTTAAGATATCGTTTTTAATTTTTTATTCAAAACTAAACGTAGCTGGACATTTGAAACAAAAGCATTCTAGAGCTACTTTTTAAAAAGGAATGCAGTGTTATTTTTTAATTTGAAATAACATCAAAGATGGCGGCGTATCCATGGCCAACATTTGGTTTTTTTTATGGGCGCCATGTTGAATTTTGGCATTTTCCGATAGTCGTGTTTTTTCTCATTTCCGCAGTGTAGGTATAACATGTTGGCATTATTTTTTAAAACAATGGTTTAATAATAAAAAACTTCTCGTTGTTTGTCGTACTTATCAGGTACCCAACTGGTGCTTGGTTGCAGACCACCGGCGCCGGACTGACCAGAGTACTTTGGATTAAAAACATTCAGATTGTAAAAGAAGCAAGTTTATACAACAAAAAGCTTATCTTTTAAGTAAATCTTCAAATTGGTCGCCATTTTCTTGAAGGCATAAAACCGAGCCAGCTTTTCGACATGTTATTATTATTAAACTTTATCTATTCTACCATTACAGCATTTACGTTCGTTCAAATAATGACTTCATTACTTTTTGAAAACACCATTTGTTATCGTTTTGTGTAATCATCATTAAATGAGTAGTCGTTATTCAACAGATTTTGTAATAGCCAATATTTACCTTTTTAAAAAGGGCCAACTGGAGTTTTATTAAATATCTGCGTTGGGTAAGAATTTATGCAGTGTTAATAATTTTGCACGTGCTCTGAATATCAGACCGTCTACTTGTACATTAGTTATTCATGCTGTGATTAGTATTCAAAAAGAGACACACAAAGAGGCGAACGTGGAGACAAGAAAAGTGAGAAACGTCGCTCCCTCTTCAACAAACCCGGCGTTGTATGCTAAGTAGCTTTATACCACTGTTGTTACATGTTTTACTAACCAATAAATCTGTCATCTTATGATGTGGGCCTAATTAAGAACAAAATGATTGACAAAATCAAACTTCTTTTGCAATAATGAAAATGTTTGTTAAGCACATGAAAAAGGATTCCCGATACATACCTTTACTGTTTTTATCTACGACTACGACAAATAAAATCTACAAAGAATTTATTATGTAACCACTAAGTACTACATTGTTCGTGTCTATGGACACATAATTCCACCTATGACAGTTCCCTGGCTTATGGTGTCAGTTCGGTGGTTTATGGTTTCTGACAGTTACAACGAACTATCATCCATTTAGTTTATGATTATGATTTATAAGAAATCGAATTTATGAGTCGAAATTAAAATACACGTATAAAAAAAATATATTCAAATAAATCCATAAATAACTTCAAAATTCCTGCATAGGAGACTTTGCTGAACACTGTTGACAGGATCTCAGGAATCTTAATCCGAAAAGTCTACCGCCGTGATACTGCGCTAACTTTCTTTATGTAGTAAAATAAGCCGCCATTTCTGGAATCTCGTCGAAATAGTTAAATAATAAATTAAAGAAGAGGAAATTCTGAATAATTTATGGCTATGACATTTTTTGGTACAATCAATAGTTTAGCTGCATGAGCAAATTCTATTTCATCGACATCGGTCGTACTCCATTAAAACTAGTAGCCAGGATTTGTCAGATTTTTTGATTCTAATGACAGTAGGTGTGTCAAACGCTAATGTTTAGACAATAACTTCAGTCAATATAAGCTGTGTTCGGATATTATATTACACTTTTTACACCAAATAACACGTAAGTGTCATTTGGACGGTGTACCAGGTGTCAACGGAGTACAATATCCGAACGCAGCTTTAATCGACATATCTGTCTAGTTCTACTAATTTTATTTTAATGCAGACATGGCCGATCTCGATCAAATAGAATCTCATGCAGCTAAACTATTAGTTTTATATATAGTATGATAAAGTCATATGCCTGGCCACATCAGATTTTTTCCCATAGAATACATTATTAATTCTAACTAATTGTTAACTGCAAGAATTTTTGATAGGAATATTTATTTATAAAATTCATTATTTTTACTTTATCATACGCAGTATGTAAAGTATTGTAATCGTGCCAAAAAAAAATTTTGAGATTTTAGCGGAAATATGTCTTTTTGGGTCCCCTGAACATTTTTGACCAAGGTACAAAAAAATGTCTGTGTGTGTGTGTGTATGTGTGTGTGTGAGTGTGTACCCGTTTTTTGTGGCGACGATTCCGGAGAAACTACTAAAGGTATCGAGACGAAACTTCATATTTAGAAGTTTCATAACCAAACTTAGAGCTGAAAAGCTTTCTGTTGAAGAGGGTCCAATGGAACTGGAGGTTTAGTCTTAGCATTTTTGAAAGATTTTGCAAATAAGCCGCCATTTCTGGAATTTCGTCGAAATAGTTAAATAATAAATTAAAGATGAGGAAATTCTGAATAATTTATCACTATGACATTTTTTGGTACAATCAATAGTTTACCTGCATGAGCAAATTCTATTTCTACGAGATCGGTCGTACTGCATGAAAACTAGTAGCCAGGATTTGTCAGATTTTTTGATTCTAATAACAGTAGGTAGTCTTGGTGTCAAACGCTAATGTTTTTACAATAACTTCTATCAATATAAGCTGCGTTCGCATATTGCATTGCACTCTTTACACCCAATAATACGTCTCATTTGGACGGTGTACCCGGCGTCAACGGAGTACAATATCCGAACGCAGCTTTAATCGACATATTTGTCTAGTTCTAGTAGTATTACTTTAATGCAGACATGGCCGATCTCGATCAAATAGAGTCTCATGCAGCTAAACTATTAATTTTATCTATAGTATGATAAAGTCATGTGCCTGGCCACATCAGATTTTTTTTAGTTATAAGCTATTAATCAAAATTAGTCAAAATTATCGAAACACCTAAATAATTCTCCAAACAAAAGTGTAAAAAAATTGTTAAAATAAAAGTTTTTAAAAGTTCATGATTTGTGAGTAAGAATATGAATATGAACAGGAAAATTGAAGATTGTCGAGAGGCAAAAATGTATTTATTAACTACACAGAATGTTTATTTGAGTCAAAACAATATTACTTTACTCCAAACAAATGGTATTTGACTCAAATAAAATTTCTTTGTAGCAAATAAATATATTTTTGCCTCTATTAAAACACGCATTTATTTCAGTTAAACAAAAATTTCTATCTGTGTTTAAAAAGAACATTAGAAAAAGACTAAAGTAGTGTAGCGTAAAACAGCCTTAACTCAAAGTGACACCCTACTTGGAGCAAAATTCTATAAAATTGTCAAAGAAAATCACAGCGAACTATTGACACTAGTGAAGTGACGATATGCCAAACAAAGTGGGAGAGGCCAGTCCAGAAATATATTAAAAGGAAACAAAGAGCATTCAAAAAGCTCAAAAAAAAAGTATTCTCCACTTCCTAACAATTCCCAAATGTACAAATAATTGACATGACAACATACAGAAAATTTTACTGAATAATGTATTAAATTAACACTAGTCCAACTCATGGTATCCTTAATAATAGGGTATTTGACTATTATTGGAAAACCATCTAAGTGTGTTTATTCCTTCACTCTACATTGTAAATGCATTATTTTTCGTAATTATTTCCTCAATATTTCATACAAATCAGCGTTAAAAATTGAAACACAAAAAGTCCCGCCAAAACGATACTTTCTCGTGTGACGTCACCCGATAGTAGATGTCAAATCGGCCCATATGGTCTGTCAGCATCGGCATCGTCGCCGTTTGGTAATTGTGTTGTATGATGTGTTGTTTTCACAATTTCTTTATAAAAATGGGTTATAAATGGTGTATAAATCCACAATGCAGAGATACGTCAAGAAAAACTTTGGTAAAACTATTTGTAGCTGTTCCGCAAGATTTGAAACTGCGAAGAAAGTGGTCGGCTCGTAGAAATCCAAATGAAATAAATAGCGGCCAATACAAGTGTTTTTTTGTTGTGAAAATTACTTCGACATAAATAAAACTGACTAGAATAAGTTATCTATCGTATTTTCGAACTAGGTATTATCTGATCGGACAGCTTAAGGTTAGCGCTATCCTAACCTACAAAGTTATGCTTACATGGCACTTTAGTGCTATTAAATTCAAACGGGAAAAGCATAAGAGCGCGTTCGGATAACCTGGTATTGTACGGTGAGAGTGACGCGCTGCATAATAAGCGGACTAACGTCATACGGCGTTTATCTGCATATAAGAGAGAGATAGCCGACCCAGGTTATCTGAGCATTGCTCTCCCCATACCCTACCCTGACAAACCGAACGCGCTCTAAGCGTACTAACGAATTACGTCATTGGAGACTGAGCCAATTACAGAGCGTTTTCAATCACGTGATAGGACGTGAATAAAATTCAATTTTAATTTTGGTTTTTAATATAAATAAAGCATATTTTTTTTGAAAAGTAATAAATAGTTTTCTTAAACTGTAATCTATTAGGATGACTATAATACAAGCCATATTTTTAATAAAGTCAAATACCCTATTATGTGTGCACGATCAAATGTTTGCCCGTCTGCTATGTGAGAGCGAGATGGGACTTTTTTGAAATATCTGCTATGGTTAAGAATTTACCCAGCGTTAATAATTTAGCACGTAATCTACATTTCTGAACGTCAAGTTGTTTTTAGTTATTCATGCCGTGATTAGTATTCAAAAAGGGCCACACAAAGAGGCGAACGCAGGAGGAGACAAGTAAAAAATGTCGCTCGCTCCACGCCAAAAGATAAACAAATTACAGCGCTCGGCGAGCGTCGAGCGACGTCCGAGGCGTCCGTATCATGCTTATTTGTGTTTGCGAATAGTGTATTTCCCGAGACGGGGCGGCCCGCAGACCGCAGCGCGGCGGCAGCGGGCAAGGGCAACTGATCACACGGCCGAATAAATAAATAACGTAATGACCGACGCGGATTGATGAGCCACGGTCGACTCTCTAAATACAGACGGCGGCGCTCAACGCGGTTCTAATTTATCTCTGGCGGCACACCAATGATGCCATTCATTTCCCTTCGATTGTGTTCGTGTTTTCATCCCTTGTTATTTGTAACGGATGTTGGCGGTACAGCGCCGTCAGAAAATTCTACGTCCTGTGCTCTAATTGCGTTATTATACTTCGGCATACACTCTAGAATTTTAGATTCAATTTTGTATGGATGCCAATTTGTCTTGTTTCTTTAAGATAAGCAAGATTCTAGAAGCTATCAACCTTAAAACCGAATGATATTGATAAAATTCTCCACCTTATCCATAATTGTAAGATATGTCGGTAAATAAACTTCAAAAGTTGTTATGGAAAGTATTCTTTAATCTTTACTGCATGACGATCGATTTCGACCTGATACAGGTCATCATCAGGTCAAAATACTCGAAGTAAGTACAGCCGAAGAAAATAAGATGTTAACATGCCCGCAGCTAGCGTACACCAAACGTAGGTCGGAGATTGTCGGTCGTCGGTCGTCGGTCGTCGGATACCTACCTGCTAAAGTCATAAAACCAAAGGGTCACTTTTGTTTCGTTTCAATTTATTTTTCTGTATGTATGTAATGAAATCGAATTTCGTCTATTTATATATGTTTCCGATATCCGAACCTGACAAAAGTGCATTGTAATACACAGGGTTAGCCAAAATTACCGGAACACCCAAATAATTCTACAACGGTAGAAAATTTCAAAAAAAAAATCAAACAAAAGTTTTTAGACTTTAAACAATCCATCGTTCAAATATATTTTTAATATACACGGTGTTCATTTTATTATAGAAATCGCGTAAATTTTTTTTTTCAAATGGAACACCTTGTATCTTTTTACATTTTATAATTTTAGGACTAATTCTGGACATTGTTTATTAAAATAATTTTTTTATAAAATGCATCATTTTTGAGTTTTAAGCAATTAATTAAAATTAGTCAAAATTATCGGAACACCCAAATAATTCTCCATCGGTAAAAAAATTTCAAAAAACATTCAAACAAAAGTTTTTGACATTAAGCAAGCTATCATTAAAATATATTTTTAATATACAGGCTGTTCATTTTTTATGCAAATATGGTTAATTTCTTTTTCAAATGGAATACCCTGTATATTTTTACATTTTATAATTCTATGACTAATTCTAATAGTTTTTTATTGGAATAATTTGTTTATAAATATCATAATTTTTTAGTTATAAGCAATTAGTCAAAACTCCTGAACTTCAAATTAAGAATTGGTTTGAAGGATGCAATGTGGTATAGCTTACCACATTAAAACTATTGTCCTTTCAGTGATTTCTTCCGGTTTTATTGGAATATTGAGGATAGAATAGAATACAGTTAAACATGTCATGCGTAATACAAGTATCCATTGAATGGCCACCTAGGTCGCCGGATTTACAAATACTGGATTTTTCTATTTGGGGCCACCTAAAGTCCAAGGTTTACACCAATAGGCCGCAAAATATTGATGCGTTGAAGCAGAGGATAGTGGACGAAGTTCAGAGTATTACTGTCGATCATTTAGACAACTGTTTACGGGAATTTGTTGATAGGTTGGGGCATTGTCAAGCCGCTCAGGGATGGCAGTTTGAAAATTTAATTTAATTGTTTTGTTATTTTTTCTTCACATTGTTATTATTTATCCGTTCGGCTTAAATAAATGTTTTGGAGTTTTGATTAATTGCTGATAATTAAAAAATGAATCAATTTATAAAAACCTACTTGAAAAAATTTCTTAGAATTAAAAAATACAAATGTACAGGACGTTTAATGATAATGATGATAATGATTTCCATAATAAAATAAACACCCTGTATATTAAAAATATATTTGAACGATAGCTTGTTTAAAGTAAAAAACTTTTGTTTGAATGTTTTTTGAAATTCTTTCACCGATGAAGAATTATTTGGGTGTTGCGGTAATTTTGACTAATTTTAATTAATTGCTTAAAACTCAAAAATGATGCATTTTATAAAAAAATTATTTTAATAAACAATGTCCAGAATTAGTCCTAAAATTATAAAATGTAAAAAGATACAGGGTGTTCCATTTGAAAAAGAGAAATTTACGCGATTTCTATAATAAAATGAACACCCTGTATATTCAAAATATATTTGAACGATGGATTGTTTAAAGTTTAAAAACTTTTGTTTGAAATTTTTTACCGTTGTAGAATTATTTGGGTGTTCCGGTAATTTTGGCTAACCCTGTATAATGAATTTTAAAAGACACAGTAAATTAATTCTTATTCTAAGTAGGTATACCGACAATTTCAGTCGGTATACTGCCGTTATAGTTCTAAAGTCGTATCTGCAAATTTGTTGAATATTGTGTAAAGCACATTTTGAAGTCTTTGATCATTAGGGCGCCGCCAGCCGGCGTATGTCTGAAACACAAAACCGATCATTATATTCGGCGTAAATAATTTTTGAAAGATTTCTACAATTTTGCATTTAACTGAAAATCTTATTTGTCCCGGTTTCTACTTTGCTGCAGATATGACCTTTAGAACTGTTGTTCAGCATTTTAGTTTAATTACTAGGAGAATGTGCAGGCCTAATAGGCCTGCTGGTCGACCTAGGTAGATCGCCGAAGCGTTAAGAGGGAAACAAAAAGCCCGGATGCTGCTACACGCGCGACGTGATTATCTCGTACGTTCGAAGCGGTTACGGGGCGCCATCTATTGCTTCGTAGCGTAATGCCAACAGCGACATGATGATGTGCCGCCGTCTGGTGACCGCGTCGCGAAGCGCGCGACCGTTGCGTAGCAACCACGATCGGTTGCCATGGCGACGCGCCGACCTGTACACTCCTAAAGCATAATCCATAAATTTACCCGAATCGAGGTAAAAAATAACGAAAACTGGGCCGAAAATGGACGAAATCGAAGGCCTAAGCGCTGTAGAATCAAATTTTAGGCGGAAAATCGGCGCCTGCGGCGCCGATTTTCGCTTCTCCGAGGAGCAGACCCTTCCCCCGATTCGCCGATTTTCGTAAACTTCTTGCGCGGACTGTGTTAGACTTTTAGTATATAGTAGGGATAGGGATAAAAATGTTGTTATTTTTTGTTTATTAAAATTATATTTTGACGTTCTATAATAGCATCCATACGCATTTTCTTATGTGTGATAAGTAAGGGTTAGGATTTACAATCCAATATGAATGATATCAGATCAGAATAATATGTCGATAACTTTCAAAAAATTGTAAAATTAAAATTTATTTAAACTTCAATCTATTATGTTACTCAATTTATTATCATTAAATTGTTATTTTATATTAATTAATCAATTGAATTTTAATATTTATTATGTAAGGCATGCAAACGACAAAATCTCTGGAACGGATTGCTATTTTAAAAATCCTCCAACTTGTCAATTTGTAATTATCAAAATATACATAAATATGCATAGCTATATTAAATTAATTGTCCAACCTTCAATTGTTTTTACTTATGACGTCATCGATACTTTTTTAATGGCCATTCCCTTTTTTTCTTAGTGATTTTGATATATGTATCGCTTAATTGTCTCGATATAATACATTTATAATCTTGTGTAATAAAATATACTCAAAATTACAAGAAATTGGTAACATATTTTGTGAGTGGCCTGTCAATATGGTAAGGATTATTTATTTGTATGTTTTATATTTGATTTTCCAAGTATTCAATTTTGATTTTTGTGGAAAAGACGAGTAGTCAATTCATCGCTAATTTGATTTTTGTAATGATAAAAAAAATTATACTGGCTGACTCCAATATTCTAGACACCTCAAAAGGGTCCTTTAGAAACCTTGAAACATTGAACCTTTTATCTGAACATCAGAAAATTGACATTAAAAAAAACATAAAATGGTTGTATTCAAAGTTATCCGTTGCTGCATAACAATTGGTAATACAAACTCGGTTAAATTACAAAATTAAATATTTCAAGTTTGCTGTAACTTTTTAAGGATTTGGAAAAACAATTAGGTCCATATGAAAAGTTTTACTCTGAAACATTTAGTTTCTAAAAATAATTTATGCGGAAAAAAAGTGGGACATATAATAAATGTGAATGTTCCTTTTATAATATATTTTAAACACTTAAGTAAATAAATGTGCAATGCAGTCACAACCTCTATAAATTATAATGAGCAGCTAAAAGGTCGTTAAAAAATTTCCATGAGTGTAATTAAAACACCAAGGAAACAAACAAAAAGCACTTCAATTATCAATCTAGGCAGCTATTTGATTAAAAATCATAAATTTGTTGGACAACCATAATTAAATCAATTTTGGCTGATACAACAACAAAGGATTTTGTTTGTTTTCTTAGTGCAGCAAATTGACGATACATATGTTCTGTGTTTAGATTGTCATAAATGTATCATTTCCTAAAACAGCAGGTCATACCAACCTCAACAAATATGAAATAAAGGCACTCCAAATTTATATCACCTCCAACCTAACAGAACACTTTTCTTATTTAATACATGCTTATGTTATTACTATATTATTAAATGTTTGTTTTTATGTTATTACATATATTTATTTTAAGTTATTACATATACTATATTTTACTGTTATATATCTACCTATTATTTTTATCTTTACTATTCTCATTTTATATTTATATTATTTTTGTTGTATACATAATTATATGCATAAATAAAATATATAATGTCCATCTCAGTAAATTTTTTTGTAGTTTACGTAGTTGCCATTTTTCAATTACTTATCATAACTTAAATTAAATAAATATAAAAAGTTTGTAGATAAAAGTATATTATCTCGGTCTGCGACGAAGTAGAATCCGAGTTAGATTTTTTCACTTACATGAAATTCCTATCTGGGATTACCTTCCTTTAAAAATTATTGACAGCAGATATCCGATGTAGTAATCGGTTTTCCTTTAGGCAACGTAGCCATGATGATGAAGTATTTTAATATGTGCCTAAGTCAAATTTTTATAATTATAACTAACGTTACTATGTATTTGAGTATAAATAAAATAATATTGCAATTGCAAATCGAAACAAAAATATTAACGAATAATAATCTTTAGCTACGAGCGGCAGTTTCGCTCGTTCCAAATATCGAAAATATATTATATTAATACGAAACTCAATTTCATGCCATCTATATACAGAAAACTTAAAATGAAATGAAACAGAAGTGACCTTTTGGTTTTATGGCTTTACCAGGTATATACGACGACCGACAATCTCCGACCTACGCTTGGTGTAGACTTGCCGCGCTCATGTAAAGATCCTTTTTTCTTCGGCTGTACATACTCGAGTGAATTATGATTACTATGTGCTAGTCAAATACGACGTCTTATCTACGACTCGTGAATTATATGATACATTCAGATTTTGTGTATGATGTATTGACTATTTTGTCCAGAAGCTTCCCAGAACTAAAACATTGATTATTAATTGAACAATGTGGATAATTTATAGTTGATTTCCGTTAATGGACCACGAATAGCCACGTTTATTATTTACCGGTTATACTAGCGTAAACCTAAAATTGGACAATAGAGGCAATACAAAATTTAATACTTATCCATCGTGCTAATCTACGTTTTAACGTTCATAAAAGTAGTATGTTACAGAGTATGGTGCAATGCATTTTGCATGCGACAACCACGCGTCCCCCATAGTTTATGCATTAAATTTCGATCAAAATCCAGACGCCATTGGGAATTCATATACCCGCCGACACAAAATATACAAACAAAATGAAATATTCGGGTAGCAGGCCGCTGGAACTGTCACATTCATCTTCATTGAAAATTGCTGGTGCCTGCTATGGCGTCATCAGCTGCCAACGCTTTTGCATTATCCTAATTCCGTGTAGAAATGGAAGGAAAAGAGGAAGGGTCACGGCACGTAACGCGCTTTCCGACCCAACGCGAGTTCGTTGTTTAAATAAATGGAGACGTCATATATTCCACAAGATGACGCACGTCGACATTTATTATATCGATTGGGTATACGTACTCATATTTCATCTGTCGAAAAATGTTGCGAAAATTTGACTGTAGTTCCACTGAAGAATATCGCGTAGAAAAATTGTAAAGTTTCATTTTGTGCCCGCACTTATTTGGAGTATATGAGACGGAACGCTATTATCTGGATAATATATCAAAATATCAGGACACGCCGCCGTTGTTCCTACGCGCCTATCGGGAAATCTCCTGCGGACGGAGGTCTTTTTATTGTGCAGTGGAGTCGATGGAGCACGAAGAAAAACTCCAATCTCTGGGACAGCTTCGTTTTTTCCCTCAACAAAAAAGAATATATTGCGAAAAGCGGGACCAGCTTATTTTGTCTCCGTCGTCTGTTCTAATGACTTTTTTTACATCTTATGGAGCGCTTTCTGCCTTTTCTTTAAAACCTCGTAATGTCTTTTCTCATTAATGTCAAATTTTATTGATGTTGAATAATATATTGGTACATTAAAAATTTCCTTCTTTGTTTACACTATTAGACTCTATATTAGTACAGTCAATAGAAAAGGAAATTTTTATTGTTTCCAACTTTGTATTATAATCCAAGATTTTTTGCTGTAAATATTTTTTGAGTTTTTTAGCGACCCATATTAAATATAATTTAAATATATTTTTGAAATAACATTTTGAATATTAGTAAAGGCCAGTGATAGTAAAAAGTTCTTTTTGATCTGCTTTTTAGAAATTTGCGTACATTTTTTACATTTTTTATTATGATGGTATAACTAATGTTTATTTAGATCTAGCGCAAAATTACTCATTTTCTTGGTGCGAAGTGGATATTTTACCCTGTAGATAATACAATAGCTAATACAGGAGCGTGACTTACCTTCAATTCAATTAATATACCAAATAATTTTGAAAAAGTGCTATAACAAAAATTATTTCCTTTTAAGAGTAAATGTTAGTCACCGGCTTCAAAAGTTCGACGAAACTGAGGCGCGAGAGGAGGGAACAAGCCGCGCCCACTGTACACTCCGCTTAAAAGTGCAAGCAACGCACTGATTAGATGAGGGGAACAGCGGTATCGTTCTTTGGCGGCGAAGATCAAAGGGACCGTGCGGTGTCGACTGGCGCCGAACCGTTTCCTAATAATTTTGTGTATGTGACTATCGCATGTTCTGAAATGCTTTTCTTGTATATTTTAAATACAAATACAATTCCACAAACCAATACAGTGATACAAATGAATTAATTGCTTTATTATAACATTCCTATTTTACTACTAACTATGGTTGAACATTTTAACTTTTGTATGTTGAAAAAAATTGTAGTTTTGGTAAAACAGACAGCTTTTCTTACATAAATCATTTATTGCTTTACATTTATTATTAGAATTAGTAACTAATTATCAGTTAGCTCCGAAGAAGCGAACAGCATGGTTCGCAGAGACAGTAATTATGAATTTTTACTCACGGCATAAACTGGTAACTATTTATCATCTAAATTTAAATGACTGTGGCCGTGAAAGCATTCGTACTCAGATACTTATTTAAATCCATTTAACGTTTTCTTTGTGCATCAATAATCTCGAATGTCTCGTTCGTACTTAGCAGAGATCGATACTTTCAGGTAAAACACACCTCATATAAAAATTCAAATTTTTATCGGCTGACGCAAGTAGGTGTTAGTAAATATAATATTCCTATTTTAATTCTAGATACAGTTGGATACTGCATTTTGAAATTTTACTCAAAATTATTATTGCTATGTATACACTTGGTAGTATACGTACTTCAATTTCAATTGTAGGTATGAGAAAAAATAGCGATTTCGTTAAAACAGGCAGCTTTATGTATATGTATAAGTCATTTATTATATATTATATAGATACATGTTCAAATATTTTACACCTTTATAAAAGTTTTTTGCCATATATGGTAATCCGGCACGCTTACGCCTATAAAAGAGTATTGCTTAAATTAAGAAGCGAAGTTAATTAGCGAAGAATTACACTACACGTATAATATCTACATATACACTTACCGCAGGTACTCTCGCAAGTTATTATTAGTTTTCTTAGAACGCGGGCCACATAAAGGCAGCTGATTTTTTAATTTGCCCATATTTCTAGCGTCTGTTCTACGTCTGTTGTACAACAAGTAGAACTAAAGCCAACCATCCTACATAGATTGCGATTGCCCTGAATGCATTGCCAAGCGACAAGTGTTTGGTATTAATATTATTTTCTAAATCTAAATACCAATATATTTGAAATTCTATGACGAAAAATAAATGACTGATTAAAAATTAAATTACTTGTATTTCCTTAGTAATAGTTTATTTAACTCCTATTAATTATTTAGTAGTTGTAACATTGTAAGTAGATATTGCGGTTGTTGATTATTCTTCGTTCCGTGTGTCGTACGGGGACTGCACTATAAACCCTCGCGGGAACATGCGCTCCTAATTTATAACTCGCTCTTTGCTGTCTGCGTAGAGTCCATCAGGATGGCAAAAAATTATTTCTCGTATTCGGTTTCTAGCCTATTTTGGTCGAAATTCAACAATTCATGTTGATCACATACACTTCCGCAAAAACATGCTGTCCTAATTTATAAGCGAGTCGTTGCTATCTACGTAACACCAGCACGGTAAAATTTATTCTTCGTATGGCTTTCGTTTGCCGGGCGCGGCGCCGCTACACCACCCGTGTCAACATGCAATCAATATTTTTGTTAGGCCGAAATTGCTCAATATTTGTGATTCCCCTGGCTACGTAGTCATGCTGCTGCTTCAGACTGTACCATTTGAATTTGATTGGTCGAAGAAAATGATGTGGTGTTTATCCAACAGATGGCTGCACCGTACGACTATAAAATATGTTATTCTCGTCTCATTCACATGTTCAAAAAACCAACGGTTAAATCATTACAACATTTTGTTGTCATTTTTTTTACACAAGTTCATGAAGGCTCAATACAAAATGTTGTAATATTGCTTTTTTGATGTTTGGTTCGGATTTGGAAAAAAAATTAACAAAAATTACCAATTATTGGCTTCTTTAGCAAGGGTAAAAAACAAAACAACAACGCAAATGAAAAAAAGTGGCATTCGTACCCGGTGTAATACACCTTTATCTATAATTTAATGTATTACACGTGATTATTAACACACAATTAAGCTCAGGATGTTTGGTTTTATGTAGTGTTGTTTTGTAGTACGCTACTACTTCTAGTGATTCCTCTTAATATACGCATCCAATGATAACATACACTACCTAGGCTTTGATTTGAAATGCGAACCTTGGTGGAGTTGCTACTTCCAGCTCAGGCTGGTGTCATTAAATTCTTCAAGTAGGGTTATTTTATGCAGGTTTTCTCCTGCACCTCTATTACATTACATAACCAAGAGAATTGGTATGTAGACACATTCAGCGACATACTGTGTGAGTTATGACTTATGAGACTTGAGTAAACTAAAAATATTAAGCCGTGGGCTCATATTTCAACAAGCCTCTGACACACTATAAACACATGCCACTGTATTGTTCACTTCATATTGGTTTAACACAATAAGCCAAATTTAGGTGGGAAATATGCATATGGTATTTAGACATGCCGCGCAGTATATCAGAACGTATGCAATAAATCGCAAAAATATTAAATACCAAACTCATGCGTGCACGCGAATACTAAAATCCCATTGTTTTCGCACAAAATAGTGACGGCCAAAATAATGTACAGTAGATTTTTGATGCGCAAGTAAATCAATAAAATTACCATTTTAAACAGCAAAACCTGCATATTGTCGATGTACACTTCGGCGTGGACGCGAACCCAATTTTACGCTAAATTAATGCACAATCGCCGATTGAGTATTAACAGTTTATCGCCATTTACAGTTTTTGAGAGGCACGCGCAGGGATATAAATTCAAATCGTGGCAACATCAATTCGGCGGCACGCTGCGGGGTGCCGCCCGCCTGCCGTCAAAGCCACCCCTTTCCCTACCAACAAATAAATCTGGCGGGCCCAGAATTTACGCGGCATAGCATTTAGCCAGACCGCATTCGGAAGTTGCTTTGTTGGAGTTGTTGAAATACTCTTCACGCCCCTGCCAAAATCGTTTTTTTGAGGTTCTCAAAGACATCTGAAAGCGTCTATGCGATGAAAAGAAATCGCAAAAAGTTAAAAGTATTTTTCCAGACTGAAAACACCAATGAATTTCTTGAACTGAGCCCACTTGCTACCAACCAGTCAGAAGTATTGTTTCTTAGAATCGTATAAATTGTTAGAGTCGTATTTTGCCATTACCAGTTATTGTTTCTTTTTATTTTTCAGGCCTTGTGGGCTATTTTGTAATTTTACACCACATTTTGGTCAGACAAAGTCTCAATGGCTTCTCGCAAAACATGTTGATAGGCGCCAAGGTCTCCAGACTTTATCACATTTACAATTTTTAGAGATGAAGAACGACGTGTTCAACATAGACTATAAAAAATACTAATGAAATGTAAGAATAACTGCTAGCAGACTAAACGATCTTAAAAATAAACAGTACAACTATAATTATCGTCTTTTTGTTGTTTATTAATTTGCTAATAATAATTATTTATGTATTGTCTTTTCATTTCCGGTTTTGAACCTAAGAACAAACAGAGCACTTATTCACATATTTTTACAGATCGCAATAGATTACTAATGCATGGGAGATCTTGTACTCGGGTCAGCTGTTATTCAAGCGGTTTATACAATTTTTGCCTTGCAAGCCATCGACGAGGCGACGAAAGTTCAGAATGAGATAGAGCTATACAAACTAAACAGCCGACGTGCAGCACGCTAAATATTACACGTCAGCTTCGAAATGTAAATAGGATAGCTGGGCGTTTCTTAACTCACTAACAATAAAGTGGGGGACATTATTTGTGTAACTGCCGAGGTGGACGTATAGCGATCTCAGTCAGCGTGGTACATACGTGATAATACATTTCTTACAAATTACGCAATCTTTACTTATGCGATGAACGAAATAAATCATATAAAATAAATGATTGATACCAATTATGGATACCTAATATTTTTATCTAGTTATTTTGACGTCGAATAACTGTTCGGTACATAGTGACAATGACACTCATGAAGATTGTCACTTGCTTTTATTTTATTTTTTAATTTCTCAATCTTTGTGCCGCTGGTGACAGTGGAAATGAAAAGTAACAGAATAATGGCGTTTTGTCTTCTTTTATAGCACCTACCCCGTGTATAAACATAATGTCGTTGTCGGTATTCGTATTTCACGGTGACATACATTTTTTGTTTTTTTTTGTGTTAGGAAAGTAGGTACGCATATAGACGTAAAACCCATATTGTTTGTGTCACAGTTTCGGCGCTAAGAATGACGAAAAGTCATTCCATTCTTTGTTGCTTTTAGAATCGTCGGTCTCCTTTTGTCGGATTCCTTATATCGACAAACCAAGACAAACCTATTTATCAATTTTTGACAAATTGAGTATAGTATTGACTATACATATTTGTATATTATATGTATTTATTATTGCTATTTCATATTTGCGTGGTGACAGAGATTATATTTTTGGTCACGTAAATCGGTGTGGATTGAATTTTGTGAATTCATCCTAATAAACGTTTAGGGTGATGTGTGGTGTTGGTCTTGTGGTGTGGTCTTGAATAATCTGGAGAAATTAATTTGTGAAATAAAAATGCGCTAAGCCCATGCAAGAAGAGAGGCAAATTTACGAAATCAAATCGAACCAGTTTGAATAAAACTAAAAAAACAGTTTGAATAACTAAAAAAACAGTTTGAATCAGTTTGAATAAAACTACATTCCATATTTTACGTTTTTCCTATTATTTAACCTTCACATTAAATATGGATCAGGTGGAAATTTTCATCAATCGAATTAAATCGAAGCACTTTTTAAATAGGGGATAAAATTTCATTTACAAATTTATGAGAAGAATTTAAAATGTACATAATTTTTAATGATGTTTTTTAAGTGTTACTTACGTGCATGTCGAATGCCCCTATTCACAATTATTTCAATTATTTCACAATTATTGATCAAAATTATGTTGTAAAACGTCGTGGATAATAAAACACAATACCTGTCGAAATATCGAAGTCCGCTAATACAATATCAGGTGCTTTTTAATTATTTAACACAAACTTATCGATATCTGAAAACAATTATTCAAGATATGAATAGCGAACCCCAGTCTGCAATGATAAAGAGTGTTTACTTGACAAAAATGAGTCAAAGCAAAAAATTAAATAAAAATTATATGATTCCATTTAAAACAACGAAGTTGATACCAACTTCCTGTAGACCGGAAGTGAGAGTCAATTCCAGAGTATTTTAATTCAAAAGTTCGGATCGAGTAGACCCCGATTCCAGAAATTCAAACATATAGAAATAGTGGTACATCAAAAAATTCTACTGGAAGAGTTCCGTGAGACATTCTGTATGTAAGAGATTATAATTTATGAAAATAAGGACATCCCTTTCAAATTTTGAGGTAGTAATTATAAGTACTATATACTCAACAGGTTGTGGGCTCTCCAAAAATGTATCATTTAATGAAATCGGTTAAAAAAAACTTTTATAGGTACCTTTTATAAAAATAATTCAAATCACGAGAACCCGTCAAGAGAGGCGATCTAAATGTTGGAAGTGTTGTTTGTACCTACGAGAGATACAGCGCCCACTTTTTTCATCGTCTACTGGTTACTGCGACCGACCCCAGTCAGCGGCATCGGTAAGCAAACCTTTCCCTCGCCGAAATTTGTATTGTATAACATCGAATACGATTTCTATTTATATAAAACCGCCACAACAATGTGGGTGTCTTCAGCCAAATAGGGGCGGTCCTAGTTAGTACAGCGGAATAGATGGCAGCACTTTACCACTGCTGATTTGTAACAAAACATGCCTGTTTTTCGTACATAATTTCTCGTGACTGTATGCAATTAACGCCTGAATATTTTTTTTACCGATTGAGAAAAGACTGGTCTAGATGCTGACATGGGGTTTTGATCAGAACTCGCTTCCATTTTGCCGCTATAAATTAGACAAAATGGGTGACTTTTACCGTTTTTTTTTTTATATGAATTCATTAAAAAATTTTTTTTTTGCTCTTGATAGCACCTGGATTATCTCCATATCTATACTATATCCAAATTTCACGATCATATGTCACAGCGTTCACGGGACGTTTTAGTTGAAAAAATGCACTAATTTTTAGCGCTGTACAAGCCGCCTTAAATCTTTTCTGTGAATTGCATTTTGTCATACCACGTATGATAAAGTAAAAAACATTGTCAGTATCTAGCTGTAAATTCGCCTATATCAACAAAAAGGTGTATTTGTCGCCCTTACTTAGACGTGATACATGAAAGCGTTAGTGTCCAGTGTATATGTACTCATGGTGAAATAGGAGCCGATATATTAGAACTACTCCTCGCGATATATAGCTATAAGGGTCTCATAAACAACAATTACTTCCTAAAGAAGGAGAAGCTCGATACAATGGATCAGGGTAAAAAGTCGGACGTCTCCATAAAGAGCAGTGAGTTATTTGATCTATCGTTAAGAGGGACCGTAGAGGAAATTCGATCTCATTTTAACAATGCACGCTGACCGGGCATAGCAAAGTGCTGCTTCAATATGCATGCAGGCCTCCCCTTACAACTGGCTTGAAGTGCGCTCTGAATATTTCCTCAAACCACTAAATAAATTGAAAGTTTACTTGATCGGATCAATCTAGAGAGTTTTTATTGAATAGTCAATTTGTAGCTTATTTATACACATTTTGTTATACAAAGGATCTATCAAGCGTTGTGGTCATACCTTTTTTAAGGCTTGCTCGTTTTTATTGAAACATTAAACTATTTTTTGAGAATGATTTCGTCCTTCGTGTTCACTCATTTTTCAAGAATCGATCTAATTTTGTCGAGGTATTAACATGTTAATTCGTTAGGTAAATATCTCGATCTGTCAGAAGAGAATTATTGTGCGTTTACTTGTTACATTCTCAATAGATTGTGATTATTTTGTATAATAAAAAAATGTATTAAACAATTCAACTCACACCCAATGCCAACTCCGCGAATCGTAACCTTAAAAGTCATCCTTGTGGACAATACTATACTTATTATAGCCCTTTTACATCTGTGCAATTTTAACCTGCAATCTCAATCATGCGACAAATCGCATGCGATTTTTCGTTTTACACTATGCAATTTTTGTGTATATAGGTTATATGAAAAAATGGCATGGGTTTAGAACCAGTTCTAAATCCGTACGATTTTTACGTGCGATTCTAGTAACTTTCTAGGAACTTAAGCCAGCAAACATAAATGTAGTGGTGGTACCATTGCTGATAGATGTGTAGCGTCTATGTCACTTTCATCTCGTATGCCATACGTATTGGGGCATTCTGTTCGTAGAAAATTATGCAAAACTATACAAGTCAAAGTTCATTATTTACTAAATGTAGATATCCCCGATCTTTTCGCTAAGCCCATAGTCTACCAACGCCGTTCCGTTCTTTGTCTTAACAACAAACTCGCAGCTCCAATTATGATGCTAAGGAGAGCAATTTCCTCTAAATCGACGACGTTAGGCATTTTAACACATATGTATATCAACACATGCATCAACAATCGATACTAGCAAGGTTTCTTATACATATAAACGATAGTTTTGGTGCTAAGAAGGTTATGTTTATGTATAAATAACAAAGCAACGAGGTTATGCGTGTTGATGTGTGTAGCACTGTTGCCAATCAAAGAAGTTACAGTTGTTAAAAAATAAAATCACTGATGCTGAAGCCATGCAATTTATTAAAGTTGCACAGATGTAAACGGTCGACAAACGGTGATAAAATTGCATGCGATTTTGAAAAATCGCATGGTTGAGATTGCAGGTAAAAATTGCATAGATGTAAAAGGGCTATTAGAGTTGATTTTGTATGCATTTTTAATAAAAGTATGTGTATGCCTTCTATTATAAAAGTCAAAGTTTTGTTAACGTTTTAAAATTGATATGTGGTTATCTGTTGGTTATCTGTAACCAATACAGACTATTTCAGGGAGTTTGTTTATTCTGTAGGTTTACATTTCAAAATGACACTTGTGTGATGTCATTTCATAATGCATTTCAAAAAAGAATTAAGCCATTAAGTTCTGATTTTTTATGAAAATATTGACATAACATTGACATGTTGCCTTGCTTAAACGACAAACCGAAAAAAAGACATCTTAAAATAAAAGCCCATGCACTGCCCAGAAGTTTTCAATAGACCTTTTCTCGACCTTTATTTAATGCCAACATCAGTAAGAAAAATTGGTTTCCGTTTAAAGGAAGCCGGCCACGTCATACTAAAAAAAACCGATTGAAGATCAGAACGTGAATTTGCCATAAAGTTGCCTGAGTTCCTGTCGAAAAAAAAAAAAGAACTACGCGAAACGACTAGCAATCTACTATGACCACTAGGGTGGGGTGGTTTTAATTTTTACCTTCTAAAATTTTCCGGTACGCTTTCAATTTATTCCTTTATATTCATACTTAATCTGAAAAGAATCAATATATTATATTGACCCGTACCCAAGGAGCTCAATCAAAATCAAGAATAAGTTTAATCTTAATTTGCCACCAACATTTGAATTTCAAATATCACAGCATTTCACATATTTTATTTGTCTAGTTTTTGAGAAAAAATACATTGTGTTATTGTTGCAGTTTTTATCACTGTTTGTTCATTATTCATTGTTGAGTAAAATGCTCAACTAATTTGTTATTAACGTAATAAAAGCAGATTTGTTTACAAATTACATTAGGATCATAACCTAAAGCAATTCCTGCTTTTGTCTTACTATATAACTTTCAAATATGGAATAGACATCTTGCGAAACAGTAAGATTAACATTATAGCATCTACACCTTCATTTATTTTTGTTACTCGCACAGGAAAGCTTTCGCCTACGTACCTCACTGGATTCCGTTGAATTACCCCAACAAAACTAAATCCTCCTGTAGTGTTTATACCCCAAATTCCAGACACGACAACGGCATTAACACAACGATAGCTCCCTTCATATATTCCGCTACGGACGTAAACCCCCTACCATCCCCTCTAATGTACGTTAAGTAACAGTTAGGCTAAAATGCGATAATTAAAACATTCGGGTGAGCGCAACGACTCTTAATTAGGATTGATGGGACACCCAGAAACATTGCTACGGGCTGTTAACCAAGATGTATTCCGAAGGGCCCTGGACGCGGGCCGTTCTTTCCCTATGCGCTATGGAAATAATTGTGATTTATATGAGTTATTGCCATCCTGGGAACTCGCTCTCACTGGTACACACGGAAATGATGATACTATAAAGGATTTCTGAAATTTATAGAGCAGACTTTCTTGGAGATACCATTTTAATGAAGATTGAAATCTTTAAGTTAGTTGTTAGCAGTAGTCACTCAGAAAAATAGTTGCAGTTTGATGTAAAAGTTCTTTAGGAACCATGCTAGCTTTTGCGGTACAATTATTATTCACCGTTTGTCAAGTCAGCCTCCCCATTTGGAATTGTATGTCAATTTGGATGGATCGTTTGAGAGGGGTTGGGAGTACACATTTTACGTTCAGGCGTATTAGGTTTTTCAGAAAATAACTTAGTTTGAGTACAGAAACCGACAAATCCATAGATTGTTAAAGAATTGTTATGGAGGATTAGCTTTACATTTTTAATGTAAGGGATGTTTGAGAGTAATTAGTTTGACCACAAATAAATATAAAAGCTTAGTACCTAACCTCTCTTATTACTAAACTTTTGTATTTATTTGAGGTGAAACTAATTACTTCCAAACATCAAAATCCTTGCTGACGATTTTCCAATTGTTTGTGAAGGAATATGTACAGTTTATCACAAAACAAAGCGCAACTTTCCGGTTTTTTTACGATAAAACCATTACTCCGAAACATCAAACTTGTTTATCCTCCCTCATGTATTATGAAGAAATACCCACCAATTGTCGAAAACAATGCCAATAAATACATTAATCAAGTAATGTATTATTGTTATATACATAACCTCATTGTGACATATTCCTTTGCGGTCAAATGCGAAATATCACAAATGTATGGAAAACAAAGCCGATAAATTTAATAATTATGTCAGCTTCTGTACTCAGTCTAACTGATTGATTGGCGGTCAACCTATGTTGTGTTACGGTTTGTGAAGAAACTTGAGCTGATCCCAAAACATAGCCGTTCCGATGGTAAACTGAAAAGTAAGGTTATGTATAAACCGTTTTTTTTTTTTGCATTCAAACTAATTTCTCTCAAACGTCTAAACTGAACTCCTTAAGAGGAATCAATACTGTTGGTACGTCCTATAAAATAAGCATCCATAGTCAGCTTAATGTTGTATCAATTCGCTCATGTTATACATCAAATTATAGATAAAGATGTATTACGTGCTGTGGTAATGTATATGTATTACTTGTTGTTGTTGTTGTATCCACGCTACGTGATAAAATATAACTTATTCAAGTACTCGAAGAAGTAAAGTTTTGAGTGAAAAAGGCATGTATGATATTGATATTTTTACGTGAAATTTTGTACACTTATAGAGGAAGGTGTAACTTAGACCTATTAAGCGGCACTTTTTTCAATTTTAACCTGAGTTCTTCGTAAAAAAATTGCAAAAGCAGCCAATTTTATGTCATATTCAGAAATAGATTTGTCAAAAACGAAGAGAACTATCAAAAATCTACCACTAGACGCAAAATTATATATCCTCCATCTTTAATTTGGTGTATTTCTTTTACGATTATGTGAACTAATTGCTGAGAAAAATCCTCAGAACTTTTGCGTGTTTTGCAAGTAAAACGTAGGGGGTATGGATTCCCCTTAATCCTCCCTAACTATATCGAAACCAATCCAATGAAAAAATTACACAAAATGTAAAAATTGGGGGGGAAACTTTTTTTCTGGCAAACCATGTACTTCCAAACCTTCCCTAACGATTCACAAGCGATGGTATCAAAGGTTTATTATACATGTATCCAGTTCAAAATCAGTATCTGATCAAAATCCGCCAAAAAGCCTCAAAAGAATGCAAAAACAAATGCTACGAATTTCTGGGCATAAAATCAGAAGAAAAGTATGTTTTTGAGATCTTCCCCAAAACAATCACTGTTCAGGAAAAATGGTTAATGTTTGGTTAATATAGCTGGTAACATTTTTAATTGCTCATCATATTTGCATTTATGGGGCTTCAAATATCATAGAAAAAATGTGTCATACGTATGCGACTATTCCTTACATAGATGGTCGCTATATAGGCAGGGCCGTCCTAAGATATTCGACGCCCGAGCGCTACTAAAATTAATGCGCCCCTCTTCATAAGAAAATACACGAGATAGCTAACGGATGCGGGGTGACCGACAAAGTCATTCAAAAGTGTCAGAACTAGAAAAAGCCAATTCATTATCATTATACTAAACAAAAACATAATATTTATACAAAATTCGAAAAAAAAAGACGAAATGAAAAAACCAACGTTTATAGTAAACAAAAACAAAAGTAACTTATATATTTGTTGTCCGTGCTTTTTCTTTTACAAATTGATATCACACGTATTTAAGTTATTAAATAGGTCACTCTATATCAATAAACTACTCAAATAATTTAATTTGCTTTGCCTTAACGAATTTGTAGTAGCATTACTAAAAATGCGCAGTGCGTAGTGCTGTGGCCACGTTAGGAAATGTAGACGCAATTTTTGAGTCAATTATTTATTATCCTTGAAAAATTACCAAAAGCTTTATGTTGAAACATTTGATTAGATTTGTCATCAAATATAAAATAATCGTAGAAAAACATTAATCAGCAGTTCCTGTACTGCGGGAATTCCTACAAATTCCCTTTATAATGAATAAATTGGGAATAAATTGGCTTTTAAACCATTCTTCCATATAATAAATTGTCAGCCTAGTTTGTACGAAAATAGTCCAAATACTCAAATTTTGCCAACATAGGTTTTGTGTTACATAATTCGATAAGCAAATTTCACATCGATTAAAGGATGCAATAAGTATCATAATAATTTATAGTATATATAGGTAGTACGTCTTTACATCACTAATAAGTAAAGCAGCTGGTCTCCGTTTGGTTCTGTACAAATCTGAACCGCTTTTTCTCTACTGTAAATGTTATTGTTTTGGATTTATAAGCCATTTAAATATTAGGACGACACTGTTCAACATTTTAGTGGAAGTTGTTATTTTCATATTTATGGTACGTAGACATGGAGCGCGTAAAGTATGAAAATATGAAAAAATCTAAGTGAGGGTTAGTTATTGTACAAAATTCTCGAACACGTTGATTTTTAGCTCTTGGGGATGGATATTCCGAATAGAATAGGAAAATGCGCTTTCGGTAAAATTAGTTGCACTGTGTACGAACACGGACTCTCCCGTAAGATTGTTGAAACCAGTGAGATAAAAATGTCATAAACCTGAACCCGATGTTCTTGAAACCTCAAAAGAGTCTCATAGTACACCTTAAACTTTGTACGTTTACCTGAAATCCTGAAAGTTTGTTCACAATATATTTCAATCATTTACAACGATTCTAAGTAGTGTGCTGATGGTTTAATTCCTATTGCAAACATATCTACCTAAAACTGCTATTCGCTTTTCATTCACAAACAAAATCCTTAATTTTTAAACTTTTTCTCGTAAATTTTCTGATGTAAGGTCATACAATTTGTATGCTACCATGAAGACAATTAACAGATCTGTCATAATCAACAAGAAAAATATGGAGTTTCCCATTTGTCGATGACGTCATAAGTACAAAACGGGAAATTGAATCTCTTACAAATATGTGTATAATTTACAATCGACGTGTTCAAGAATTTTTGTAGTAACAGACAGTTTCCGAGATTTGGCAATGCTTCCTACTTTGCGCACTCACTAAATATTTCTAAAAAAATAACAAAAAAATCAATAAGTAAGAACAGTTCATAATTGAGTAATAACTTTAATTAACTGTGATTAGCATTTCTAAAAAAATAACACCTCATAACAAGCCCATATAAAATAAAAGCACAGTAAATTTGGAACACCAAAGTAAAAGATGCAGTTATCATTATTAACAATGAACAACAATGAAACCATGATCAAGTAACTCAGTATCTCATATATTTTTTCATGATCTCAGACATGTTTACTAGATGTCTCATATATTTTGATAAGTAAAATATGGCAAACCTAGGCTGGCAGATCTAAAGAAAACTTGAAAAATTCTAAGAGCAGACATACAATTTTCTATTTCATTTAGAAGAAGTTATTTGGTTGATTTTGTCATGAAAAGATTTATACTAAAATCAACTAATATCAAAATAACTAATAATAACAAAATATAACACCAATAAAAATTGCCGCCCCCAAAAGGTTGGCGCCCCAGGGCTATAGCCCATTTAGTCCTGTGGTTAGGGTGGTCCTGTATATAGGACTCACCAGTAAGTTTCATGTAAACCCAAATATGTTCTTTGTTCACATTTTTGGATCAGCTCTATATACCGCATCATTTTGATAATGATATGCATGTATAATTACGAAAAAAATTAAAAAATGTAGTCACAATTTCAATTCATTGAAATTTTTTTTAACAAATGTCGGCCACAACAGGACTTTTTTCTTGCACCGTGTATATGACCAAATCTGAAATGAATTATAATGTCTTTTAGAACATCGTCTGAATTCAAAAATAGGGTACATGTACCCTATTTTTGAATTATTGGCATGCCAAATATAATTACGATTAAACTAAAGAAAATTTATTCTGTTAGTCATTCTGATGTCATTTTTATGTCATTTTGATTTCATTCAGTCATTTAGTCATTTTGATGTCATTCCATGGTGATTTCTTTGGACCGTGGTGAATTTTATTGTCTCGAAGGTATCTGATTAAATGCTCTTTCAAAAGAAAATTCCTACTCTGCACTGCAGTGTATGGGTATTACGTAAATAGCTTCACTTCTGTAGAATCTACGCGGCTGTTTTCTTTTTGTTTTTATTGGAAGCTTCTGAATTATTGTGTTGTATTATTATAACTGAATTCTTTGTAGGTATTTGGTATGTGTGCTGCTGTTTAACGTACTATGCATGAATTTTATCTGATATGTAACTACAGATTATAGGGAGCGAATCATTGCGACTTGATAAAGTAACTGCAAGCAAGCATTTATAAAAGTTTATTTTCTTCTCACATATTATATTCTCGGAAGTATAATATTATTATACTTATCGCCCTTGGTTTGTTTTCCCCAACAATCTTATCACTTGGTTACCCGACCAATCTAAGATAACATCGTACAGTAGCAGAAGCAAAAGAAACTTGATCCATGTTTTGATTAATGCTTTTTTCTCCGGCTTATAAAACAATTATAGTCCAGTTCAAAGACACTTGACTTCATCCAATAATAAAGACTATGTATAATATGAGTCATGGCACATGCTATTCTGCTCCCTCCAAATATCACCGACAGTTTGTTTCCGTGAAAGTTATGATCGATTCGAGAGCTGTTCAAACAATAATGATTCACGGTCCGATACCCCTTGCTGTATGGGTATCCACCCTACTTCTTAATGTATCTACCAAAGCAAACACCTTGTTATAACTTTGTTCCGTAAGCCCCCACTTACCATCATGTGTTGCGATAGTGAGGAATTGGAAGTTATTTGCTTTCACACTAAGACATAAACCAGCAATACATTATTTATGATGATGTTATGATTGTTTTGTTTCGAATTCGATTTTTCTGCGAATACAATGTAATCGATTTGAAAGGGTGAGATACTTCCGAGTAGGTATCTCAGTACTTCTTAGTACATCATTTCAGTAATGCTACACACGGAAAAGTAATCTCTCGAACGAAGAGAGAATCACTTGGATGAAGTAGTTGGTAGGTTCGTATATACGCAAGAAATTATTGCCGTCAACCAAGACATTTTATTTCTTGGAATAATTACTAGATTTAAGAAAGCTGTTACTCTGGTGAAGGAAGTAAACAGTCTTCAATGAAGTGTATATTTTTATTCCCGGTAAATATTTTTAGCTACTTAATGTAAGAATTTTAAAGATTTGGCACAAATACGTTTTCTATTTCTAATTAACAAGATAGGTATGTTATATTTACTTACTCGTTCTAACCTGTTGCGTGCCTTATATCAAATTATTCCGTGGTGAAACGTTTATTGTACACTATTCACAAGGCACATCCCCTACGCGTACTTCGTTGTTGTTCGTACTAGGTTTCGCTCCTTTACGGCGCCAGCCCTACGCGCGGGCGCACAAGCCTTGACAAAATCACGATGCGCATATTTATTTCAGAGAAAGGGATTACTTGAAAGAAGTGAGAATCACTTCAGTTAAATAATTGGTGGGTTTTTATTCAGTAAACAATACTTACTTGTATTAAATGTCTTATATTTTCTTGGATCAAGGAACTACGCACCGAATGACATAAAAATGGCAGATCCATGAAGAGTGCGGTGAGGCTTTGGTCTGTCCATTTGTGAAGGTGCCCGGCCTCCTGTTAGTCGTCATGCTCTGAAACCAGCTTTCAGGTTCGCTATCAAATGACCCCGACAGCAAATTCGACTGTAAACATTCGGGGGTATCGTTCAATGGAGATGAATGTTCGACCGTTAACCGGTTTTATTGGTTGAAATCGAGAGTTCGAAAGTGTTATTATGGTTATTTGATGTGTTTTCACTGAACGAAATATGATTGTATTTGACTGCAAACACTGTTATTCGTTATAGAGCTTTATTAGCTTTGATAAAGCGTCATCTTTTTGAAGCCTATTTAGATTTCTCTGTAAATGGGCCTGTCGAAATTTGCAGTTTTGTTTTTTTTTTATTAATATAATTATTAAACAATTATTAACGGATTAACAATTATTTAATATGTAATACAACAATAAGCAACATTTATTCTTGAATAACGTTAGTACCCAATTGGCACCCTCAGAAAGCACTAACCCCCAAATTTAGTACCTCAAAGGAACCCGCAGATGTCGGGGGGGGGGGTAAAGATGGTGCGCGCCACCTGTAATCGCCACTAGTCAAAGAAAGCTCCCTAAATTAAGGGTAGTTATTTCGAAGGTCATCTCAGAACGCAAATTGTCTTAAAACAAATCGAATCACATTGAACTTTTGTACATTCTGGGCAAAAGAATTTTAGTGTCCATTGGAATACTGCAAACCTACCCAAAGATTTTAGATGACAGACGTGACGTTTCCTAAAAGTTGCAAATTGTCGGGTTGAATTCAGCACTCATCAAGATGCCTGAACTCATTTGTTGTTGGATTTCCTCTGGAGACCAATAATGAAGGAATAAGGAGGAAAGTAAAACAATATAATAAGTGTTAAGCCTCTTAAGTGATTTACTTCTGACGAGAGTTTGCGTGTAGCCTATATCGAATTTCATTAAGTTGGGGTGTATAGTCCAGAGAAACCCTATCCTACCAATAAAGAAAAGCAATCGATCACGTCTCAAGTCTCCGGAGGAGTTCCGATCGGCTTCGCCAATTTCTTCAGCTTTCGCTGATCTGACGAAACAACGAGATCCATTAAAAGTACAAAAGGCCGCCCTCACGTTCAGTTAATTTCATCGGACGATAAATTCGGAGTTAATCATTCTCGTCGGCGGTAAATTAAATTTGGCCGCGATACAAAGGCTTATAGCAAACGTAAAGATGCCAAACGATCGCTAAATTTGCCGGCAATCCTATAGCCATTAATTAGGGATCAGGGGTGAGCATAATTTACGTCGTTGGGTGTATTTATGAAATAATTATAGTCTCGTTAATATTTATTAATTCAAATATAAATGTATGCAAAGCTACACACAAACCTTGACAAATTATTATTTATATTTATTCGATTTTAACCATAATCTTGTTTTTTTTGTTTTCTTTCAGGCTTCGTCAATGGACAGGACGATATAAGTCTGGAGATACAGCCCAATTTGAAAAGAATTACGAAACAAGTTGGTAGCAGTTTAGCCTTGACCTGCAGGCCAAAAGTTCCTAATACCAGCCAGATTCAGAATATGGAATGGAGAGACCCCAAGGGTAGAGTTATTCGTTACACTAGTACAGATGGCGATATGTACATACAGGTAATCATTTTTATATACTAAGTACGTAGGCTTTCACGGCCAGCATCTTTTAGAAAATAAACTGCGTCCGGGTTATGCCGTGTGTCAAGATTTGTTAATGCTGACGTTTCGCAAACCATGTTGCTCGCTTCTTCAAAGCTAATTGAATACTGAAGACCTACCAAGAAAATCTCCCTTATATACCTAAATTTACACCTCACTGCGCACATCTGGAGCTACCGCTCCCATGTGCTTTTCCACCTGACCGCGTTAGGATCGGTTTCCAGACCCTACTAATGTCAGTGCCGTCCTCGCGATTGATGTTGTCAGGATGTTTGTAAATTTCGATGGCTTCTCTGATAAGCCTTCGATGATAATTACCCACCCTTGCCAACATCTTCACGTTATCGAAATCCATTGTATGTCCCGAATCGTGGCAGTGTTGAGCAACGGCGGACTGTTGAAATTTGCCCAGCCGGGTGTCCCTACTGTGCTCCTTGATTCCACATTCGATGCTTCGTCCTGTCTGTCCTACATAGCATGTTCCGCACTCACGTGTTATCTTGTATACCCCTTCGTTCTTCAGGAGTGGTGTGATATCCTTTGGGTTAGGCAAAAGATCCTTTACCTTAGCTGGTGCTCTGTACCTTACCGTGATACCCGATTTCTTCAGTAATCTATCGATTCTCTCTGATACCCCACTTACGTATGGTAAGCAAGCGAACGCCTTTGACTCTTGCGGTTCCTCTGAGACTTGCGGTTTTCTTTGTGTGACACCCCGTATGTCAGACTTGGTGTACCCATTCTGACGTAGGGCCCACTCCAAGTGTTTCCGTTCGTCGTTCATGGTGCTGGAGCCGCATACCTTCTCGGCTCTGTTAAACAAAGTGTTAATAACACTTCTCTTCTGTTGGGGGTGTTGGTGTGATTTGGCGTTCAAGTACCGATCGGTATGTGTCTTCTTACGGTAGACTGTATGTCCAAGCCTACCCGTTGACGTTCTGTATACCAGCACATCCAAGAAAGGCAGCTGATTATCCTCTTCTATTTCCATCGTGAATTTGATAGAAGGATTGTTCAGGTGGTTAAGGAACTCATTAAGTTTATGGCCAAACCACAAAAGTATCATCGACATATCTGACCCAGTGCTTGGGTTTGAAAGGACTTGACCTAATGGCTTCTTCTTCAAACAATTCCATGAAGAAATTGGCGATTACCGGTGACAAAGGTGATCCCATGACTGCACCCTCTACCTGCTCATACATTGCTCCCGCCCACTTGAAGTATGTGGTGGAGAGACAATACTCTACAAGATCCTGTACATCGGTTGGTAGACCCAGGGGGACAAGTGTTGTCCGAAGAACTTCGACTGCCTCCTTAACCGGAATACACGTAAAGAGTGATGTTACGTCGAAACTTACGAGTATATCCTGAGGGTCAATGACAACTTCCTTCAAAATCTGAATAAAATGTTCAGAGTTCTTGACAAAAGATGTAGTTTGTCCTATAAACGGTTGGATGGTTTTCGACAAGTATTTTGCCAACAAATAGGTTGGGGAGCCTATTGCGCTAACGATTGGTCTCAAATATACTTTATCCTTGTGGATCTTTGGCAAACCGTAGGTCCTAGGTGCCCTGGGGGCTTGAACAAAAAGGCTTCTTTGTTCCTGTACGGGAATCGATGATGATTTAACCAATTCCTTCGCTCGCCTTCCTATCTTATCTGTTGGGTCCTTGGAAATTTTACGGTACGTGTTCGGGTCCAATACAACGTTCATCTTCGTGTTGTAGTCCTCCTTGTTCAATATCACCGTTGCATTCTCTTTGTCCGTTGGTAGTACTGTGATATCATTGTTGTCCTTGATGGTCTTTAGAGAGTACTTCTCTTCTTTGGTAATATTGCTATACTGCTATATTTCGGGTTGCATTGATGCTCGACGAGCCCGTTCACCGCATGTGTTTGATGTCATAAATCAGACCCCTGTCGTAAATAATACCTTCGGGTACACACAAAAACTGCTATGCGCCTCGTCAACAATCCAGTTTGAATGGATCGATACGAGAGCGCACAACTGAGGCGAGTCGCTCGGCGAACGCGTGACTTTTATCCGCCTATCTGCATCCGTAGAGACTTCTGGCATTCGAATGTTAGCGAATTTGGGCGAGTGTGGTATCCACACTCGATTCGCTCGCGGTCTCTCGCTACGTCTCGCGAGAGTCTGGAAGAGGTTTTATACGTTATAGTTTTTCTTTCATACACAGGCTTCAAATATCATTTGCTCTATATCCACCACGGGTATTGAGTAATCTTCTATTCAGGTCGAGGGCGTTTCATATATTCGTCCAGGAGCACAATAAGCATTAGCACCCTACAAAGACGATCACGCGCTTCGGGCGGCTGGATGAATGACTAGATGAATGCCGGATGTTCTTTCTGCCGAGAAATTACACGCGAAAAACTAAATTAGGAATAATTTTCCCGACCCAGAAACGCATCCATGGTTGCAGTTAACAATGCCGGATTGCCTGTGTGAAGCCATTAAGGGCTAATTGAATGCCCGGGCTTTCCCTCGCTGCAGAATGTTTGCCAGCGCCTCACGCGATGCGCCCCCAAAGAAAACACATAAAAATTAATTAAGCCGTTGCAAGTGAAAAATACAGGCGAGATAAGAGCCATTCGGGATGGGGTAACGGCGCCCGTTACGACGCAAAAACCGGTACTGTGTTGTATTGTCCGCAAACCGAAAGAGTTTTTGGTTGTAAATCACTAGCGAGGTCGCTCAGTTAAGGGCTAACTGTGCTTTATCAAACTGGACGGACACACACCGGTAAATGTTAGGTCGTTCTTCAAAGCGTAGGATAGTCCAGCACTTGAATGTGCCCAGATTGGATTTTTGTATAGAAAAGCGCGAGAGGGCCATCATACATTTTACTTTTGACCCAAATATAAAGTGTAATAACCATCGGTTTGGGGAAAAATGCAATTTCGGCCTCGGAAATTGACTGTAAGGCTGACCGGTGGCAGTAACAAGTAAAATGGTCGGTAATTGTGTCACAATTCAGGTGATTCGCACATGTACGATTGCCGAGCTCACTCGACAGCGGGCGGTAATAACCCGAAATGGTATCTCTATGGAGACAATCTCCGACAACGGAAGGACCTTTACCACACCGCAATTTCGTATAATTAGACGCGGCGACATCTTGCGAAAAATACTAACACTTAGAAGACCAGTTTTACGGAATTATCTCCACTCTCGCTCGGTAACCTTTTAAACTGCTACTGCATGGCCCTTTCGTGTCCCAAAATTAAATTTGCAGTAGAAATTTAGTACAAGTGTGTTAGGAGGAGAACTCTGCTAATTAAACCTCCGGAATTTGTATGAGAACGTAAAACCTGTGAAATGGAAGAAGACACGTGTGTATATAAATGAGGTATACAAACGGCCAACAACGAGTAATAATGATTTGTATACTTTTTATTCAGAAGTGGCAAATGGGAAGTATAAGTCAGATATCTTCCGCAGAGGCGCATTATCATAATATAGTTAAGAGTAAATGTTAGTCACCGGCCTCAAAAGTTCGACGAAACTGAGGCGCGAGAGGAGGGAACAAGCCGCGCTCACTGTACACTCCGCAGAAAATGCAAGCAACGCACTGATTAGATGAGGGGACCGGCGGTACCGTTCTTTGGCGGAAAAGATCAAAGGGGCCGTGCGGTGTCGACTGGCGCCGAACCATTTCCTAATAACTTTGTGTATGTGACTATAGCATGTTCTGAAATGCTTTTCTTGTATATTTTAAATACAAATACAATTCCACAAAACAATACAGTGATACAAATTAATTAATTGCTTTATTATAAACCGCGGTTTATTATAACATTCCTATTTTACTACTAACTATGGTTAAACATTTTACCTTTTCTATGTTGAAAACAATTGTAGTTTTGGTAAAACAGACAGCTTTTCTTACATAAATCATTTATTACTTTACATTTATTATTAGAATTAGTTAACTAATTATCAGTTAGCTCCGAAGAAGCAAACAGCATGGTTCGCGAAGACAGTAATTATGAATTTTTACTCACGGCATAAACCGGTAACTATTTATCATCTAAATTTAAATGATTCTGGCCGTGAAAGCATTCGTACTCAGATACTTATTTAAATCTATTTAACGTTTTCTTTGTGCATCAATAATCTCGAATGTCTCGTTCGTACTTAGCAGAGATCGATACTTTCAGGTAAAACACACCTCATATAAAAAATTCAAATTTTTATCGGGTGACGCAAGTAGGTGTTAGTAAATATAATATTCCTATTTTAATTCTAGCTATAGTTGAAATTTTAGGTACTTCAATTTCAATTGTAGGTATGAGAAAAAATAGCGATTTCGATAAAACAGGCAGCTTTATGTATATGTATAAGTCATTTATTATATATTATATAGATACATGTTCAAATATTTTACAGCTTTATAAAAGTTTTTTGCCATATATGGTAATCCGTCACGCTTACACCTATAAGAGAGTATTGCCCAAATTAACTAGCGAAGTTAATTAGCGAAGAATTACACTCACGTATAATATCTACATATACACTTACCGCAGGTACTCTCGCAAGTTATTAGTTTTCTTAGAACGCGGGCCACATAAAGGCACCCGATTTTTTTAATTTGCCCATATTTCTAGCGTCTGTTCTACGTCTGTTGTACAACAAGTCGAACTAAAGCCAACCATCCTACATAGATTGCGATTGCCCTGAATGCATTGCCAAGCGACAAGTGTTTGGTATTAATATTATTTTCTAAATCTAAATACCAATATATTTGAAATTCTATGACGAAAAATAAATGACTGATTAAAAATTAAATTACTTGTATTTCCTTAGAAATAATTTATTTAACTCCTATTAATAATTTAGTAGTTGTAACATTGTAAGTAGGTATTGCGGTTGTTGATTATTCTTCGTTCCGTGTGTCGTACGGGGACTGCACTATAAACCCTCGCGGGAACATGCGCTCTTAATTTATAACTCGCTCTTTGCTGTCTGCGTAGTCCATCAGGACGGCAAAAAAATATTTCTCGTATTCGGTTTCTAGCCTATTTTGGTCGAAATTCAACAATTCATGTTGCTCACATACACTTCCGCAAGAACATGCTGTCCTAATTTATAAGCGAGTCGTTGCTATCTACGTAGCACCAGCACGGTAAAATTTATTTTTCGTATGGCTTTCGTTTGCCTGGTGCGGCGGCGCCACTACACCTCCCGTGTCAACATGCGATCAATATTTTTGTTAGGCCGAAATTGCTCAATATTTGTGATTCCCCTGGCTACGTATTCATGCTGCTGCTTCAGACTGTACCATTTGAATTTGATTGGTCGAAGAAAATGATGTGGTGTTTATCCAACAGATGGCTGCACCGTACGACGATAAAATATGTTATTCTCGTCTCATTCACATGTTCAAAAAACCAACGGTTAAATCATTACAACATTCATATTTTGTTGTCATTTTTTTACACAAGTTCATGAAGGCTCAATACAAAATGTTGTAATATTGCTTTTTTGATATTTGGTTCTGATTTGGAAAAAAAATCACAAAAATTACCAATTATTGGGCTTCTTTAGCAAGGGTAAAAAACAAAACAACAACGAAAATGAAAAAAAGTGGCATTCGTGCCCGGTGTAATACACCTTTATCTACAATTTAATGTATTACACGTGATTATTAACACACAATTAAGCTCAGTATGTTTGGTTTTATGTAGTGTTGTTTTGTAGTACGCTACTACCTCTAGTGATTCCTCTTAACCAAACTCATTTACTGTAGCAAGAATTTCGAGATGGAAGTTTACAATCCTACTTTTTGGAATAGGGACCCCTAAATCCAACCCATGACCGGTTTTCGTTTTGCACCCCCTAGAAGTATTTCTGCGCCCGCTCACAGCTTATAATTCATACATCGTGAATACCCTTTTAATTGTAATCAAGAGATTGGTCTGATTTAACAGAAAGCAGCAAATTGTGCACCAAAAATAATGATCGAGTATAATTTCAAACGTCCAGCAATGAATTATTACACAATTGCTGCATACAAATGAGGTGTAATAAGGGGTTCTGTGCGCCCCGGCGCTGAGGGAAGTTGTAATTAATTGAAATTAATTCTCTACAGCCACTAGACAATAGCGCTATATTGTAATACATTTATCCGCCAGACGGTACACAACGTTCTCGTTTTTAAGCAAATTATAATTTCCCTAACAAATCTCCGTAATTACAGCAATAAGCTTATCTTATAGAAATATAATTGCTTAGATATTTCGTAAATGAAGCCCGACCAATGTGTTTTTTTTTTTCTATTTCAGAATTTACAAACCGACGTAGGTCTGCAGCTCATATTCCTAAAGTTATACGATAACTTTGTTGGAGTTTACACATGCACCGCTTCCTATTCCAACATGCGACTGAACGCTACAGTAGAGGTTGCCACAATAAGTAAGTAGACTACCCTGCTGTTTTATATCCGTATACAACGGAGCATGTTTCAGTTGATATAACTTGGGTGGATGCGCCGGAATTCCAATATCCTATTATTGGATCTGACTACAAAGTGCGCTGCGAGGTGAATGCGAATCCATCGCCTGTCGTCGATTGGCGTCGCGGTAGAGATATTATTGTAACTAACGACAGATTCGTTGTAAAGAGTGATGGACTGATCATTAAAAACGTGAGGGAATCTGACGACGGCATATATACCTGTCGAGCCGCGGTTTTGGAAACTGGAAATTTTGACGCTAAAAATATTAAGGTATTTACGTAATTTTATTTTTTTTTTTTAATCCAAATGTACTTCTGCCATAAGGTGATTGTTTTGTAATTGGGTCAATCCATCTGAAGTGGTCCAGAGGTGGCCGCTTGACCATTTCAGAAAAAAATCATTTTTTTAATGAATTTGTTCTGGATACAGGGTGGGCCAAATTCGATGTTACTATAGGAGATCTCGGTAACTACAAGAGATATCGAAAAATGAGTAAGGTTGTTGTGTCGTCTTTTTTTGAGAGAAACTCAATGGTGAAAACCAAAATTAGCTATCGTCTTTTGTTTTCGAGTAATAACAGAAAACTCGATTTTTCGAGTTTTTTTATACTTGTCGATATCTTTGTTGTTTGTTAAATCAGACGAATGTCATTTGCACGTTCTTCAGGCACTTTTTCGATTAGAATTCAGTGGAATTCACAGATTTTAAATATCTCTAATAGTTTTGTAGATATAACATAGTTGTGTTTTTTTAAATGGAAACCATAGCTGGCTATGATTGAAATAAATAGAGCCTTTTTTCCCTTTTCAACGATATATAACATGCCGGTCCAAAATATTCCAAAAGTAATGTTTTATTGAATAACATGAAATTAGTATATATCAGAGAAATTATAATTATTGTCTTCAAGATTTCTTCGAGTAGGCGTATGTCACTAGTAGTTTGACACTACTAATCAGTGAAATTAGTAAAATTTCATTCTTTTATTTTAATTGAAAATTACGGAATGCCGTTTGAATAGTATGAAAAATGCGCAATAATCGAATGCTTTATTCAAAGTAATAACAATAGTTGTGATATAACATCCGAAACATAATTCAATCGTTATCCAGGTAGTGCACGACCGCACAAACTTGTTTTTGGGATTAGAAGACCATCCCATCAATTACGGCTTGATTAATATGCCAAAACCCGAACATTGTGGTATGGATTGGTATGCTGAAGATTCAGTTTCTATTTCACGACTTGAAGTTGAGGGATTTGCAACTGCGGCTGCAACTATGTTGCTGGCAGCTTCTTCAGCATTTTCAATATGGTAATGTTTGGGTCTTGGCATACTAAATGACCCGTGATTGATGAGATTTTCTTTTAATCTCTCAAAAATAGATTTGTGAGGTTGTGTTTTTTCTGGATGGACAAATGAAGTACCCCTTCATGTCAAAAAAAAATCATGAAAACGGTTCCTAATAAGCTATTGTAAGTAAACATTACAGATAGCTTGGAATGTGCTTAATCGACTGGTTTTTATTTCAACTCTCTATGACAATTTCAAACAAAGTTATTTCGTTTAACGCAAACACATACCAATGTCAAAAATGTCGGATTCGCTGACACAAAACTGGTCGCCATTTCTGAAGTAAATAAAATAATTTTAAAAAAATGGTTTTGCACTCCCAGAAGATAGGCAAAGAAGATAGTCTTTTTCTGGACCATTTCAGATGGATTGACCCAATTGTGATTGTTATCTTGTATTATCTTCAAAAGCCTATTTATGTAGGACATCAGGAGAAAATTCATGGAAAATATTGAAAACGACAAACAATCAACATTCACATTATATTTTATTGTTGTTATTTTTTTATAACGCTTTTATAATTTCAACCAAAAAAAATTATTTGCGCTAATCAATTGAAACATGGAGAAACTATTCACTGCTTTCAGGTGGAAGTTCAAATTCCTCCGAAAATTGAACCAATTCCAAGTGCGACCGTCGTGGAAGGAGAATCTGCGTCAGTAATGTGTAAAGCCATTAGCAAGCCCCCATCTAACTACACATGGATTAAAATTGATTCCCGTGAAGATCTATCGAAAAAAGATCGCTTTGTTGTCCACCAGAATACCGGAATGCTTATCATCAACAGGGCTGAATTCAATGATAATTCAGCATATAAATGCACAGCCGAAAATCCAGCAGGTCGTGATGAGTACACTGTGAATATCACCGTCAGGGTAAAACCGAGGATTTACGAATTAATCAATATAACGGCCCCAATCGGAAATGAGACAAAAATTATTTGCAAGGCTAACGGTAGGCCCGCACCTATGGTCCTATTCAAGAAGTTAAGCAGGACCGACGTGTTCCATATCGGGCAGCAACCCTACGACAACAGAATCTTATTAGAAAATAAAGTTGATGAAGTAAAAGGCGAAACTTATGGTATCCTCACAATTCACAATTTAAGAAGACAAGACGATGGATTATACGAATGCATAGCCGATAACGAAATCGACAAGGCGTTTAAAAACGGACACATTGCTGTCGAGTTCCCGCCTACTTTCGACGCTACGAAGAATATAGCAAGTGTCTGGACATGGCGCGACAAGCCAGGAAATTTGACCTGTGTAGCAGAATCATTTCCCAATGCAACGATTAAATGGCGAATTGGTACAACTGATATTGATGGCAATGTGCCGTATATGAAAATTGAAGACCGAGGAGCCATATCGACGTTAATCGTTACACCTGGACAACCAAAACTATACGCGAACTACGAATGCATAGCGACTAATAGATTAGGTCAGAATAGAACATATTTCACCTTAAAAGAAGCCAAAGTACCAGAGTCAGTTCAACAGGTTAACATTGCCGCTGTCACCGCTACAACCATCAAGTTTAATATTGTTGGTCCGAGGCATTTGACAGGCATGCCCTTGAGGAGTTTTATCTGTAGATACAAGAGAGAAGATCAATCTGTGGATAGGAATAAGACTTGGAGTGTCAGTAAGTATTGAATATCTTATTTTTGTAAGAACATCCCTAACCTTCCGTATTCTAGATGCCCCATATATAATTGAAAATCTCACACCACAGAGAAGATACTTCTTCAAATTCGCTGCTGTTAATGACGTCGGAATTGGTGGATTTGGGTCAAATATGGACTACGCTATGCCTATGCGCTCCGTTCCAGTAGAACCAAAGATTTTAGTTTCACCACTAGAATATGGTGACACAGCACCATATGATCTTGTCACTGTTAGTCCATACGCTGACCACTATGAACTTCGGTGGAATGTTCCATATGACAACGGAGATCCAATCGATTATTACATTATCAGATATTGTGTGGTACGTGTTAATTATGTATAATTAATATTAAATTTTAAAATTAGGGTAGAAACGAGATATTAGTCATTGTTATATATGTCGTACGTTCAAATAAGGAGATGGCTTAGCCACAGAATCTTGGTGAATTTACAAGACGATGTAAGACTTGCCGCCTTTTTTGTCAGGTCGCCAGTCTTCATCATATTTGTGAGAAAATAGTTTCAAATTATCAAAAATTAATTAATTATTAATTTTTTTGCTAGAATGCTAGTTATTTCTAGATATATTAAGCTTATTAAGCACTAATGAGTAAGACAAATGAGTTGTAGCAAGCTTTAGATGAAACTTTGAACGGTCACTTTTCAATTTTTAAATTCATTTCATTCTGTTGCCTATGTAAGTTATGTATTTACTTTTAGACTGAGAAAATTAACGGCGAATGGCGTGATTCCGAATCCGAGTGCAGTTCAGAAATTCAGCAGCCCTTCCAGTTCCAAAGCTATGAACTAAATAACCTTCTTCCGGACAGAACCTATAAGATAGAGCTTCGGGCCCACAATGCGATAGGTTCAAGTACGCCTGCTCAAATTAGAGTAAAAACAGCAAGAGGTAAGAGCAACTATTTTCAATATACTTCTATCCAAAATAGCGGATGTGAAAACATGTCGAAAATCAGTTTATTCGCAGCTTTGGCATTCGCACTACAAGTAGTATTGTGTATTTGATGTAGTGGGGTGAATAACGAGTGAACGAATAGGAATTCAAACATCGATACCTTGTCGTAAAGAAGGTATTGATTCAGTTATTACTTTTTAATTTGTGATTTTACTTTTACGATTTAGTGAATGATTAGATGATTGTGAAGTGCGTACCTGGGTATTTCTCTACGATTAGGAAAAGTCTATATCTGAGGCATATAAAAAGAATACTCTAGGGAACCAATAATCTGCGACAGCTAACGATCTTACAGTGCTTGTTCTGTGGGAAAAAAATTCGCTGAAATACTTTTTCTTGTTTTTTTTACTGAAAGTCTGAACAACCCCGAAATTAAAAGCAAGCTAAAAATACTAACAATCCTATTGTTACTCACAGGGCCGTCCTAAGATTTTCGACACCCGTGGGCTACTAAAATTAATGCGCCCCTCATCATAAGAAAATACACGAGATAGATACATAACGGATGCGGGGTGACCGACAAAGTTATTCAAAAGTGTCAGAACTAGAGAAAGCCAATTCATTGTCATTATACTAAACAAAAACAATATTTATACAAAATTCGAAAAAAAAGACGAAATGAAAAAACCAACGTTTATAGTAAACAAAAACAAAAGTAACTTATATATTTGTTGTCCGTGCTTTTTCTTTTACAAATTGATATCACACGTATTTAAGTTATTAAATAGGTCACTCTACATAAATAAACTACTCAAATAATGTAATTTGCTGTGCCCTAAAGAATTTGTAGTAGCATTACTAAAAATGCGCAGTGCGTAGTGCTGTGGACACGTTAGGAAATATAGACGCAATTTTTGAGTCAATTATTTATTATTCTTGAAAAATTACCAAAAGCTTTATGTTGAAACATTTGATTAGATTTGCCATCAAATATAAAATAATCTTAGAAAAACATTAGCAGTTCCTGTACTGCAGGAGTTCCTACAAATTCCCTTTATAAGGAATAAATTGTGAATAAATTGACTTTTAAACCATTCTTCTATATAATAAATTGTCAGCCTAGTTTGTACGAAAATAGTCCAAATACTCAAATTTTGCCAACATAACTTTGGTGTTTCCTAATTCGATAAGCAATTTTCACATCGATTAATTATTAAAGGATGCAATAAGTATCATAATAATTTATAGTATATATATATACGTCTTTACATCCCTAATAAGTAAAGCAGCTGGTCTCCGTCTGGACTCTGGTTCTATACAAATCTGAACCGCTTTTTCTCTACTGTAAATGTTATTGTTTTGGGTTTAAGCTATTTAAATATTAGGACGACACTGTTCAACATTTTAGTGGTAGTTGTTATTTTCATATTTATGGTATGTAGACATTGAGCGCGTAAAGTATGAAAATATGAGAAAATCTAAATGAGGGTTAGTTATTGTACAAAATTCTCGAAAACGTTGATTTTTAACTCTTGGGAACATGGATATTCCGAATAGAATATGAAAATGCGTTTTGGGTAAAATTAGTTGCACTGTATACGAACACGGACTCTCCCGTGAGATTGTTGAAACAAGTGAGATAAAAATGTCAAAAACCTGAACCCAATGTTCTAGAAACCTCAAAAGGGTCTCATAGTAAACCTTAAACTTATACTTGTACGTTTACCTGAAATCCTGAAAGTTTGTTCACAATATATTTCAATCATTTACAACGATTCTAAGTAGTGTGCTGATGGTTCAATTCCTATTGCAAACATATCTACCTAAAACTGCTATTCGCTTCTCATTCACAAACAAAATCCTTAATTTTTAAACTTTTTCTCGTAAATTTTCTGATGTAAGGTCATACAATTTGTATGCTACCATGAAGACAGATTAACAGATCTATCATAATGAACAAGAAAAATATGGAGTTTGCCATTTGTCGATGACGTCATAAGTACAAAACGGGAAATTGAATTTGTTACAAATATGTGTATAATTTACCGACGTAATTTATCGACGTGTTCAAGAATTTTTGTAGTTAACAAACAGTTTCCAAGATCTGGTCATGCTTCCTACTTTGCGCGCTCACTGAATATTTCTTAAAAAATAACATAAAAATCAATAAGTAAGAACAGTTCATAATTGAGAAATAACTTTAATTAACTGTAATTAAGATTTATAAAAAAATAACACCTCATAACAAGCCCATATAAAATAAAAGCACAGTAAATTTGGAACACCAAAATAAAAGATGCAGTTATCATTATCAACAATGAACAACAATGAAACCATGATCAAGTAGATCAGTATCTCATATATTTTTTCATGATCTCATACATGTTTACTAGATGTCTCATATATTTTGATAAGTACAATATGGCAAACCTAGGCTGGCACATCATAGAAAACTTGCGCTAACCGAACCAAACCCGAATGTTTTTCATTGATACTCCATATATAAGTAAACTGGGAAATTCTAAGAGCAGACATACAATTTTCTATTTCATTTAGAAGTGCTGATTGATTTTGTCATGACAAGATTGATAATAAAATCAACTAATAACAAAATAACTAATAATAACATAAAATATAACACCAATAAAAATTGCCGCCCCAAAAGGTTGGCGCCCCAAGCCCATTTAGCCCTGTGGTTAGGGTGGCCCTGGTTACTCACAAAAGGGTGTTTTGCGTGCCTAGGTTAACTGCTAATATTTAATGAGGAAAGGAGAAAAGAAATAAATGAAATTATCCCGCTACAAAGTTAAAATGCCCCTTTTTCTCCTTAACCCGACAAATTTTCTGTTAGTAGAGAAATACCCATCTACATGTATGTTTTGTATGGATTAAAATCAACGAACATTTACCATAGATGGTGTGATTTACTCTAATGGTGTTCGTCCACTGGCCAACTATCTCCTGCGGGCTGCGATGACATTGCTGTTGTGCAGTGTTCTGAGAGCGACCTGGTGTTAGTAACAGTCACAACTCGAATTTACAGGGGATTAATTGTTGCATAATATTAATTATTTCGAAATGTGTGTTCGACCTAAACGAATCTAATCAATTTAGAACAAATTATAGATATGTATATCTCATGGGAAAAGTTGTACTCTTTGTTGTGCATATTTTTCATTCATCAGATTATTTTTTTATCATCCCATTGCAGATCGCATGAATGGAGTTTTTTTTTGTTTTGTTTTCTTACACATTCCATATTACTGTTGCTAATAGTTTGCCAAACATTGGCAATACTTATTTACTATAGTGCACTGTTATTGCTTGATGTTTATTTTCAATCTGATAATTAAAATCCGTTTTTATTCGCTGCTTTTTATTATCATTCATTAGTTTTACTAATAGTTTTGCGTCACTAATTTTTTGTTTGTTGGTAATAATGCGTGAATGTAGCGTGGATGTAGAAAAATGCATGCATTTTTCGACTTAACCTTGTACTGCCAAAATCGTAAATGTAAAATACACGTTTAATAACTTGTGAAAAAGCTCTAAAATTTCATACACCGTCTTTTTATTTTTGTTGTGAGAAAAATAAACAGCATGATTCCACTCGATGTTACCCACTTTATTTTATTTTACAATCATCGCCATCATTTTGTTTAGTTTCATTCGCAAAAATATGTAAAAACATGTCAAATCTAATATGTATGGTTTATTTTTGTGTAATGTTGACAATAAAATTAGTCGCATTTATATTAATTCCATATCATTAAAATTGATTGATCAGAATAACAACATTAAGATATATATTTGAAAAAAAGTGTTAATTAAGTGTAAATTTTGAATTTATAAATATGTAACTATAAGATTATAAAAAATGTATGATAAGACGTTGTTTTATATATATATAATGATAAAGAAGATAAATAAAAATAAATGGTTTTAATTAGTTCGTCTATAATTGTAATACATAATTATAATACTAACATATCATAGATTATTTCACAGGTTTTATATTTATGTGAAATAAGCTACATTTACCATATACCTATGTCAGTACATAACGATTGTTCTAGTTTTACGCGGTATTCCATTTCCGAGTGTAAAAATAAAGCAATTGTTATTATTCACATCCCCGAGCAAAGTTGAAGTAGTAAATGTTGTGCTTCTGTGAAGTGACGTCAAGTGGGCTTAAAATACAGAGTGATTCGCTTTTATTGTGTTTAAAGAGTAATACATCAACAGCTGGAGAGCACACAGCTCAACGTTGAAGTGTACGTAGAAACATATTCTTTTCTACTTTAAAGGCTGCTCTTTTAAACCTCCGTCGCCTTTAATATAGAAAATTAGGTGTTCATAGTAGTAGGTAGATAGATGTGCTTATTTGGGGTTAGATAAACGCTTTGCATGACCACGCTCTCACAACTAATATCTAACATATCATACGCTTAACTACAGAAATGTAAGTTTTATGATCAATATAACACAAAATTAACACGTCACTACACTTTCGATGCAATAAAAACGGATTAGTGTTTTGACTTTTCAGTTCTCGCTCAGACGAAATTTTGTTTCTACATTCTTTAGAATGGCATGTTTTAGATGCAAGTGCCCTTCAACTTGTAAGCATAAATTCTGGAGCACAAAAACAAAATAATAAAACCTAAAACACTTTTCTTTTTAAGATACAGTGTGTTATAATGTTATCATATATTATTATAACCTGTTTAATATGCTCCCGAATTTGTGCCCACAAGTTGAAAGGCACCTTATACATTTTAATAAAAATCTATGACACAATCTTCTCATATTTTCAACATTAACTAAAAATATGGATATTCAAGAATTTATTTTGCTATATGAAGAGATTGTTAGCAAGCAATAGCTTTCTCTTAGGGAAAGCAATATTTACACAAATCATAATACTTTGCCAACGAACAGATATTTACTTAGCTTAAGTAATGTTATTAAGAAAATATACAGCTTATACGTACACATTATTATGATATGACGGCTGTTCACTCAATATCTATCAAAGGAACCAATGATAAGTACCTATATTATTACCTATTTAAATAATTTCTAGAACTTTCGAGCCTGCAAAGATAATAATTAATAAATTCTGCTTCTTGCCTGATGCCATTAGGTTTGTTTTGGTTCGCAGTTCTGGAACTACTGCGCATGCGTATTTGCGTATTAGCGTTTTGGTTTCATAAGAACTGGTTCTGAATTATCGATCCGATGTTTTGGTTATTTACGGAACCCGTTCGGAATGATTCTGGAACCGTTCTAGCAGTTCTTGCTTGTCAGCGAGTACCGATTCAGAATTATTAGTTCGCGCTTACGCTGTTTAACTGCAGGAGTAAAAACAAAATGTCTGGGTACAGTAGTCATCATCCTGACGGTCGTGATTTTGGTTTTCTAAAAAATAATGGATTATACATAATAATTTTATAACACCTATTTCATTTTATATTATTATATACCTTTATTTTCTATGTTTCTATTATACAGTGAGCGCGTAAAGTATGGAAACATGACAAAATCTCAAGAACGGTTTGATATTTTCAAAAATCCTCGAACACGTCGATTAATAATTATCAAAATACACCTTATGATATCAAATTAATTTTTTTACCTTCAATTATTTTTAACAGATGACGTCATCGACATTTTTATTAAATGACAACCCTATATTTTTTTACTGAATTTTACAGGTCTTTTAATTGTCTTAATGGTAGCATAATATTTGTATGGCCTTACATAAGAAAATTTTCGAGAAAAAGACAATTGCAGGTTATGAAATAACAGTGACAAAATCTCCGGAACGGCTCGACCGAATTTAACGAAATTTTGGAATTAAGTATTTTGCAACCATATGAAGTCACTGGCGCTATTATCGTTGCTGCAACGTTTACAGTTTCTGAGATATAACCTCAATCTTTTTAATTTGAAATAGAACACCTTGTATATTTTGACATTTTCTGTTAGTCTTCATTCATAACATCTAGAAAGTAACAAAAACCTTTATTACTTAGGTCTAAAAATTAACAAATAAAAAAATTATAACAAAACAGTATTACATTTTCTACTGCAACTACTCTAGTTGGTTTATGAGAATTCTCAACCATTGACAAGAACACATTGTTTTAAGTTTGATCGGTTTATTTTTTTGTTGTTGTTCTTAAAAGATCTGTCAAATTCATTAAAAAAATATAGGGTTGTCATTTAAAAAAAATGTCGATGTCATCTGTTAAAAACAATTGAAGGTAAAAAAAATTAATTTGATATCAGAAGGTGTATTTTGATAATTATAAATCGACGTGTTCGAGGATCTTTAAAAATACCAAACCGTTCTTGAGATTTTGTCGTGCTTCCATACTTTACGCGTCACTGTATATCGATTGTATTTTCTATGTAGATTCGCTGATTCGTTGCCTGGAGTGGAGTCGTAGATGTATTGTCTAGGTTTGTTGTTTTCGCAGTTCCATTTATAGGTTAGAAACAACGTTGTGTCACCTAATATCCGCTAGATGGCACTACAGTAAATTTAAAGTGTTTTGGTTTTGTTAAATTCGGAACCGTTCTGGAATTACTGCTTTCTGCGCATAAGTTCTGCGCAGTTCAATTACTGATCCAGAATTCCGAACCAAAACAAACCTAATGTAAATGGTGATGTTTAAAAGGAAATCAATCATAATATTCAACCGTTTTATATCCCTGAATGTTCAAGTGTGTGCTTTAAAAATATAGAGTGATCTTTGAACTTTTGCTAATAATAAAAAAAATACTCAATATACTAGGACATAGTATATTGAGTTTGCCGCAATGTCCGGCTGTCTGTCCGTCTATCCGTCTGTGTACACGATAACTGTCGTAATTTTGAAGTAATTGATCTGAATTTGGTATACAAGCTTATCTCTTAAAAAGTAAGGACAAGTTCGTGGATGGCACAATCGCTTCACTTTTTTTTTTTTATATTTTACGGTGGGGGGTATTTTAACTTCAGCACGGCTGAAGATAATTTTCTTATTAGTTCTATTTATCAATAAATATATTACTAGTACTAGGTTCATCAGCAACTGTATCGTTTACCGTAATAATTCTACAATCGTCATAGGGGTTGTAGTTGGTACCCTAGCAAAGTTAAGAAAATTGAATTTGTACATTTGTGTACATTTGTATTATAAAAAATCAAAAAAAAACATTGTCTACCATAAAATTACATATCACAATAATTATTATTTGAATACAAAACATTATCGACAATAACATGGTTATGTAAAATTAGAAATAAATATTCATAATATTGAACAATGATTCTGGTATAATTTTATTTCTCTGGAAGCTCAATCGGTCAGTTGTGACTTATTTATAGTTTTTGAGAAACTCGGTGACAAAAACAATGTGGAGGACACGTTTTGGTGGTTGTTTTCCTCAAAAACTGTACATACATTATTGAAAATAAAAAACAAATCACGTGTTTATTTGATTTAAAAAAAAATGTTGATGTTAATTAAGCAACCTTTAAATATTATTTTAAAATTTTGGGGTATTTGTCGGGCAATTCCGTCAAACGAAGATCGAAGAAGCAACCGTAGACACGTGTTTCGGACTATTAGTCCTCATCAGTACGGTAGGTCTCCATTCTCAACACGTGTCTACGGTTGCTTCTTCAATCTTCGTATGACGGAATTGCCCGACAAATACCTTTCTGATTATAAAAGTTTTCAAGAATGTACGTTCTACGAGGACAATAGGGTCACGCCGAGGTCGCGAGAACATATGATAACGAGGACAATTCTCGCGATGTGTAGTCCTTTTCTATTCAATTAATGCTGCAACTATAAAATAACAGATGTTGAGTGAATATTAGTCAAACTCCAAACAGAATCTACATGGCACCGCTTTATTAATTTTAACCCAACACGGACAAGTGTAAATTCCCGAGCTTACTTATGCGCAATATCGAACAAAACCCACGCTAAACGTATGCAAATCGTGTGCACAGAACTGTCGTGGACAAATGAGTTCCCGTAAGTTAATTGACGCTGGTCGCCGACAATGCCCTTGTTTGCCGTCAATCGTACTTAACTGGCCGGCGGGTAGTTTGACTGTATCAACTGAACGCTGCCCGCAATACAGTCCACTGAACTGATGACGTGATTTACTGTCGTCCTGGCGGCGTCCGTTCATCGGAAATCCTGGTTAATTATTGCGGACGTACAATGGCGATACGGCTTCTCGGTTCCGAACCGCACGTAATATCAGATGCGCTCTGCTGTCGACGCCCAGCAAAACACATTTGATATCAACTCCACTTTGTAATTATGACTCTATGATTAGTGGTTCTGTGCACTTTATTTGTTGTACCATTAGTGGAAGCAAGTTAGATAGTTACAAATAGTACGTTATCGTGGAAACCATTAAAACTACGTTTTAAAATGTAGGAAATTCGAAACTCCAATACCAGTATTGTTTAAAAATTGACGCTAATTGTTTATAAAGGGTGTTAATAAATAAGAGTGAAATATTCTAAGAGATCGACTAATTTTTGACTAACTATGTCAACAAATTTCATAGGCCTCGGTAGCTCAGATGGGAGAGCATTGTGCTAGAAACGCAAAGGGCCCTGGTTCGAATCCAGGTTGTGGCTGTAATTTTAGATTTATTTAAAATTTATTAACTGTTTCCTTGAACATAGATTTTTCAAATATATGCCTTTTGCACGAAATAAATAGATTTTCATCAATCAATAAATAATATTAAGAAGACTAAAAAAGATTAATTACATTCTTATGGTTAATAAAACAAATCTTACGGTCAAAGAAGATACCAACCAAATGTTCTAATCTAACGACCCTGTACAATACAACAAAATATTCCAAATTTAGGAGTACGTTTTTGCGAGAATCTTACCAGCCTATATTAAACGAACGCCTATTTTGTTAAACTTTGATGTTAAGTAGGTTTTGTAATCTTTGACGACTTTCATAATGTTTTATTCATATATTACATCCGATTACACCCAGTAAACTATAAGGATAGTTTTGATCTGATCGATATTCTCATTCCCATTTTGGTTCATTCCCACATCTGCATTTTTTAATATATAATTTAAAGATACATAATTTAAAGTAAACCGTTGCAATCTAAAATGCTGATCAACCTTGCAGCGAATGTTACTTGATTAAAAGTGTTTTTACTATTGTTTTTAGTGCTAACAACAAATAAAATACTAAATTATACTAGGCGAAACTCATCGTGTATGTGATACTTTAGTAATGTGTGATGAAATAACAGCACTTGTTGAAATAACAGCAAGTCGACATGGAATCTAGATGATACGTTTCAAAGTTCGGTTTTGATCCTTGTAGCATATTCACCTGCCAGATTTGCCAGTGTTTCTGGTCAAAAACAATGCAACATTTTACTTACAAATGTGTATCTCCTACAAAAATTCGGATATTGGGATGAATTACAAAATAAGATGTTTAGAATTGATATGGTTTTTGTAATTGAGAACATGCGAGAGAACTACGTTTCGTTAGTTACCCCACAGGGTGTTTCAAACTTAGTCGAAAAACACAATTTTTTAAATAAGCTGGAACATTATTTTTATATGTTTCAAAAGTAGGTAAGTTTACTTTACATATTCTGAAAAAATAGTGGAAATTGGTCAAAAAATACAAAAGTCATTGATTCCAGCAAGGTTGGTTATCTATATCAATTAAATTTTGTGAAAAAAAATACAAACATCCATAAATTCCTTATGCACATAACAATTAATATTATTTCCTTTATACGTTAAATTGTAGGTAATTAATCGGTGTCGTCAGTATTAAACGCGCAAAGTCTCGCTCCTTGGCAAACCACCCGCAAATGACAAACTGCAGATCATCACTCGGTATACAACATATAGCGTCAATTTTTAAGACATAAAGGTTATGTTTTAAATTTAGGACATTTTAAATAAGAATTCGCAAAATCCGAGTATTTCCAACGGATTCCAAGATAGAACCGTAATTTAACTCCACCACATTTACAGTACAACATTAACATGACGGTTATGGTACACCACAAACGACAACACCGCTCTCTTCACCAAAGATTGTCTCTACGTTATTAACATCCACCATTTCACCCATTTTAACAGCGTACAGCCATTCTTTTGTGAAGCAACCATAACACGCACATTTCCGCTGCTGATTAATTACGCATCATTAATAGTCATTGACGGGAATTTAATTTCTTTTGTGTAAATTAGGATTGGATACTGTCATACCAAGGCATGATCCTCCAGCAATGAGCAGCATCGTTATTGTTGGCATTGCAATAGCAGCCATCATTGTCATCTTGGTCATCGTAGATGGCCTATGTTTCTGCATCAACAAGACAGGGATCTTAGCATACTTCTGCGAATGCGCACGATCCAAAAGAGTAGATGAAGAGGATTCGAAAATTTCCAGGTAACTTACTTATATTTTCGACTCAATAATGGCACGGCCAGACAGTCCACCATGGGTTAACTTTGCGAACATGACGTAATCGCGGCCTGTCTGGCCATGCCATAAGCTTATTATAGCTACACACTATTACACGATTTCTTTGATCTTAACTACCATACGCAGCTACCTCTTGGCATAAAGTGTTCCAAAGCCATAGTTTAATACCTCTTCTAGACTCTCGCGAGACATAGCGAGAGACCGCGAATCGGGATAGTGTGGATGCCACACTAGCCCAAATTCGCTAACATTCGAATGCGAGAAGTCTCTACGGTTGCAGATAGTCGGATAAAAATCACGCATTCGCTGAGCGACTCGCCTCAGTTGTGCGCTCTCGTATCGATCCATTCAAACTGGATTGTTGACGAGGCGCATAGCAGTTTTTGTGTGTACCCGAAGGTATTATTTACGACAGGGGTCTGATTTATGACATCAAACACGTGCGGTGAAGGGGCTCTTCGAGCATCAATGCAACCCGAAATGTAGGTAAGGAATGGAATAAATTATTTAGTATTGAAATAAAGAGATTTCAAAATATTGAACACGATAAATTTATATACAAAATACAAATAGTTTACATTGATATTAAATTAAATATCCGATAGTATTTTTTTCTCTATTTGTGACGTCCCCATTACTATAATTTGTCAATTAAAATGGAAAATATACCAGATAATGATATTTATTTCTGTATTATTGAAGAAATGCAAATGCATATCAATAAATTAACCATCCGTATTATAAGACTACTAATGAAAATTAATATTAATAGCAATATTAAATCAATAATTAATTAAAACTAAAGAATATATATATATATTATTTATCTCTTTCAAATAAATCTTATCAGTTCCAAGTTATTCCAGTCTTATTTTTCTATGATGTCTGAATCTATTGTATCGTTTTGGTACAGTTCTTTGATGCAAATTACGACTGCGATCTACATAGGGCAATTACTAAGTTATTGATTGATAATATCGTTGTTACATACCTGTATACAGGGTTGGTCAAAATATCAGGAGCACTTAAATAATTGCCCAACCGTAAACATCTTCAAAAAATCAAGCATAAGTTGTTTGATTTTAAACAAGCGATCGTCTACTTCAGCGACGTCCATTCTAAGTCACCAGCAGATGAACAGAGAATGCACGAGCCGAGCGCCGATAATGTGGATGGCCTTCTTTGACCGCTATGTCTCAGCCAGCCTCGCCGAACTTTTCGCCGATTTATTCGGGCTGAGGCAGGAGGTAGCATAAGAATAGTCGCTTGGCAAGAGATAGTTGCGTTTAATACATATTTCCCTATGTTTTTTTCTTAATCTTATATAACTGTGTAATTCGCACTAACATAACCTGCTTTATTAGCTGATCCACATTTTCCGTAAAAGTTTATTTTTTTGTTTTACCACACACGATACAGTAGTTGGAAATTTTAGTTTATACAGTTGGCGATTTCCACTGCCTTATTGCAGTTATAAAGCTGCTCCGGCCCATCCAAACTGCCTGAACCTGCCACAGCCAATCAAATTGGCCCCCTCAACCGAGTAAGACAGTGTTTATTTGTTCTTGCACTATGTCTCTATGTTGCTCGTGCATATTTGATATTCTGCATGCTGGTTATATGATCTCACACCTACGCTATAAGACGGTTATGTCTTTGAGCAACATTTTGCGAACATTTTTTACTCAAAAAGAATGACAGGTTGATAGGGATTTCCTCGTAGACTACGAATTTGGTAATCAACAGTCTCCGCTACATCACAATTTGCAAAACAAGACAAAAAAAATGTGAACAATCTCGATTTTTTACTTATTGATGCTATCCAAAAAGATATTGCAACGTGATAGAATTCTGCAAGTAGGCTGATATGAAAGCTTGTAGGTTAATACTGTTTCTGTTCAAAGCTCTGTTCGGAGTACAAGGTTCAAGCTTTCATAATGATAATGTAATGATATCAAAAGGGTTCTTGATTGGCCCAAAGTGTGCTATAATGGAGATTTTTACGAGAATAAAGTTATCGAAGTGATGTGCGTCATTCCTTTTGAGTAAAAATCGCTATTGCTCTATTATCAAGCATGCAGTAGCGTGGCGTCACTAAATGTTTTGTAAATGAGCATGCTTCATGTTTTAAGAGACATAGTATCGACAAACTTAGTGCCTATTCTAACGTTAGCAAATGATATTAACTGAATACGTATTCAGTTAGCTCTGAAGAAGCGAGCATCATGGTTCGCAAAACGTCAGCATTTACGAATCTTGACGCACGGCATAACCCGGAAACAATTTATTTTCTAAGTTATAATAGAATTTTTGTTAATTAGGAACCGTTATTAATTTAGTAATCAAGTTAACTTAATTTTGTTCCAATTAATTTGCTATTCAATCAAGTTTTTCTTTGTTTATGGAAACTAGAGTAAAGACGAGTATAATTGGCGTGCACGATTTTCGTCTCCATGTAGTAATAGCTGTTTTACACTACGCAATTTGGTGCGCAATTTAGTACACAATTTGTGCAGTAGTACCTCCTTACAAACATCTTAAACAGAAATTGTGATGATTTTTCTTATGCTGACTAGTTTGTCTAGAAATTGAACCATTTTCTATTTGCAGATTTCTGTTGCTTAACAACTTCTTGTGTAACTTCTTGCGCAAGAATTGCGTAGTGTAAAACGGCTATAACAGTAGTTACATAGAGCCCAAATCGTTCGGATGTACTATCGTGGCCATATATTATGTCCCTTCTTTTGATGTCGATTTTCTCGCCAATCTAGGGGCAAAAAAATTTGAAAAAATTCTGGTCCTGTCCTTGATTAATATACTACAACGCATAAAAATTAGAAAGCTGTATATGTTGGCGTTTGATCGATTTTTCCAAATTAAGAAGAATTGGCGCTGTTTTTTACCCATAAATTTCATTCGGTTAACTTTAGCAATTAATTACTCCGGAAATAATCCATAGATTTCAACGAACTAAAAAGTAAAATCACCTGCGGAATGGTAGCTATCAATGTGCATTTTTGTAAAATGATCGGAGTAGTGGTTAACCCACAAAAAGCTATATTATGCAATGCCAGCAATTTCGTTATTAGAAGAGCTAGGATGATGAAGTGTCGATCATAGGCTACATAATAAATCATATATTTACAGTTTATTACAGAATCATTGTTTATCTAGCATTTTCCTTACAAAAGATCGTGTTGAAGCATCTCATGATCGCCGCAATTGAAGCGGCGGTCTTCGGTCTTCGGGGTGATGCGGGGGAAGGGATCGACAGCGACGCTGCCGGTAGTGGGAGATCGCACGGGCTCAAAAGTTACTCCGAGAACAGTGTTTATGGTCACAATATAACGACCTATCAGTTTTATACGCTCAGAGCTGCCATTTGTAATATATGTAATATATCAAGAGTTGTATTTATGTTATATTGTTTTTGCCTGTATTTAAATATTACTAATAAATAAACACAAAAACGGACTCAGGCGGAGTCACGCGCAATACATTGTTCATGTTTATTTCGGTCTTAAAAATTAACAAATGGTCGGAATGATATTAAATTTAAGCGACATGTGACGCAGTAAATAAGGATTATATGCATGCTAACTGCGACGTGCTGTTAACATTCCTTACTGACTATCCGCTTCCATCAAAATCTAGTTTACAACCTTATTGTATAAAAACTGAAGAAAACAAAAACGCCAATCGATAGAAGAGACTAAATGCAACCTGAACAAACATTGAAATTTTTGTGCTAAGCGGTTTAGAAGAAAAAAAATCGGAATGACGGCAGTTTTACAAATTTTGATAGTCATACAACATATGTAGAAATGATTGAGGAGTATGACACACTTTATTTCAAGTTTTTCTGATCAGTAGTTTTAGAGTTATGAGACGTCAAACACAGGAGTCGATACTATCGAAACGAGAGATGGCAGTTAGGGCATTTCTATCGTAGCGGGGTCACATGTTATAACCAAAATTCTGAATTTAAAAATTAAGAATTCTGTTAGTTAAAATTACTACCTTGCAAAATTATCGTTCTTTTTGTGTATTGGTAATCAGCTGTCCGCCGTTCTCTCACTGTTGACAGCACCGCTAACGACTCCCTTCCCCGCATCACACCAAAACCGTAGAGCGTCGGAATTCACGCGGCGTTTCAGCACGATCTTTTGTATGGAAAATTTAAGATCAACAATGATTATGATTATTATTATTATTATTATTATTACTTTAAACCTATGAATTATTGGGTAGCCTATAGTCTATATTTTATTATTCTAGCTCTTCTAATAACGGAATTGCTGGCATTGCATAATATAGCTTTTTGTGGGTCAACCAATCACCCAATCATTTTACAAAAATGCATATTGAAAGCTAACATTCCGCGGGTGATTTTACTTTTTAATTCGTTGAAATCTATGGATTATTTCCGGAGTAATTAATTGCTAAAGTTAAACGAATGAAATTTACGGGCCAAAAACAGCGCCAATTCTTCTTAATTTGGAAAAATCGGGAAAACGCCAACATATACAGCTTTCTAATTTTTATGAGTAGTAGAGTATTAATCAAGGACAGCATCAGAATTTTTTAAAATTTTTTCGCCCCTAGGTTTGCGAGAGAATCGTCGTCAAAAGAGGGGTACATAATATATGGCCACGATAGTACAGGGCCAGTATAAAATGAAAGCTAATGTACCAATACAAATGCAAGTGTCATTTGGCTAAACTTTGGTGTTCAATAACTTTTCAACTTTTACCGATTTCGATTATTTCTTCGCTTTATTGTAGGGAAATACATTAATATTATCACTTCCTTGTAGTTTTCAACAAAAATTTTCCAGCAGATGATACCGCAAGAACCAAAATAAAATTTTGAGACACTGTAGAAATTAAGGAACTAAATTAAAGTCTAAATTATGGCTAATTTATTGCACAACTTCTTGTACAATAAACTACGTAGTGTAAAGCGGCTATTGCAAACATCAACAAAATGTTTTTTTATTCACCCCAATGTCAAAATTTTAGTGGAAGATTTCTCTTGCAGATAGTCACACTGAATGATCATTATTAAATTGATCCTTCAATTTCAGCATCCATATCACTGGTAAACGTACACTGAGCGCTTCAGCAACGTTTGTCAGCTGAGGACAATCTGGAGATCTTTGTGGTCATTAATACTTGTTAGGATGACATTTAAGCCATTTACAGCCAGTTTGTTGTATCTATATTACCGCCTTTGTATAAATATTATTGTAAAATTATATAAATTGTAAAACAAACAATAGTTACTAGCCTATGTAACATTTTTGGAACGTATTCAGAATGCGCTTTGATTTTGGTGCACGATGAATGAGTTTAATCTGCCAATGCGACCTTTAGAGGCGTAAAATAATGAGTTAAAACTAATGCTACTTGTTGGTATTTTATTAGCATGTGTCAGCAATTATAATTGTTTTAAATTATCACGCTAACAAGTTCATATGTCAAAGGGCGGAGAGGGAACCGTTGAGTCCAGAGAATCAATCATACTCATCGCCCACGGACAAGAAGAATCTGATGGCCCAATATGACGGGAAACAAGTGCAAATGAAGCCGGTAGAAATAGGAAAATTCTCAGCTGTTTAAATTATATGTCATTATTAATCTGATATTTGCAAATATCTTTGTGTTAAAATTATATAAAAATCAGGCATTTCCATGCGTAAAGATGAAGTGCAAACGTTTTATTATTAAAATTAAAAAAAAATTAAAATTGTATAATCGAAATGTAAATGTTAAAAAGAATTTATAAATTGTGCCAAATGCTTCGTATTTGTAACCAAAGTATCAACTTAATAACTAAGACCTACTAGACTAGAATATTTCTAATTTGTTTTTAATTTCCATGTAAGAAGAATGCTGTGTCTAGCTTATAGCTGTGTCCTGTGTTAATTACGAAATCTTTGTTTATATTAATTTAATTTATATTTTATCAGATATCTATATTGATTATTATTTTACATAAGTATGTGACAATGATTTTGTACATTTCCTTAGTTTTTAGTATTAGTTTAATATTTACAGTACTTACCTATATAATATTAAGACTGACGATAATATTATGTTATAGATGACAGCCAAGGACAATATTTGTCCCTACCAAGGATTAATTTTTTTATATTTTTTTAATTGAAACTTGTGCTATTCAGTTTCCCGCAACTGAGTGCTTTAGAAATAACAGTATTATATTATTATATACAAATATTAAATAAAACTTTATACTGCTTGAAGTATGTGTTATACAATGGAGCAATGGCTAAGATTTTAGGGAGAAAAAATCTTGTATGTAAAGTAATTTGTTCATTCCGTATGACATCAGTATTGAATGCAAAGACCAAGTTTATATTTGTATGAAGTGTAGCTTTTGATATTGAATAAAGAGAAGTGTATAAAGTAAGTGTTGTGTTTATTTTCAACGTGTACGCGACGTTCTTTAACGTCTCGCAGACAGCAGGTTGGTTCAACATGCTAGTGCAGTTTGTTTTTTAAGAACGGAGTGAATGGAAGTGCTTATTTATTACGTGCTAAAAATATTTATTTATTAAACGCCTTTAAAAAATTCCGAAGTCTTCTAACCATATCAAACGTTCTAAATTTCGAACCGACAGATGTTTCAATCCATTCAATTTGTCTCCACATCCAAATATAAAAAAAATGAGGCTCTCAGAGAAATAATAAAATACCAATTATTGGCATTAAATATACCTATAGCATGTTGGTCACTTCAACAAAGAATTTGTAAGTCATGCCGGTTTAAATTATCTAAAATCAAGAAAGATAAAACAGATATCCAATTGAATGAGGTTTGTATATAGTTATTTAACCAACAAGTATATTAAAAAGAGCGATTATTGATCGAGACTGTTTAACGCACGAGCGATTAGCGGAGTATACTCATAAATAAACGATCGACGAAAATATATATTTTTCGTCGATCGTTTATTTATGAGTTTGTTTAGTGAATAGAAAATCATGTATTAAAAAGCTCTATGAATGCACGATTTACATGTTGTTTCTTACATCGGTTCCGAATTGTACTTGAATCCTCATTATATTTGCCAATGAAAATAAAATCACAAAAAGAGCTTAAAACATGTATTCCCATACTTATATCAACTATCATTAGAAAATCTTAATTATTTTAGTATTTTAGTATTTATTATTTTAAATTAGTGTAGAACTTTTTTGCTCTTTATTATTAATATAACGGAAAACCGTGCTTTTATTGGGTTGTTAGAGCTTGAAATAAAAGTGCCAACTAGATAGACCTTTTCATTTATTCCAATATTTCGCCAGTAAATTCTGGCTTCTTCAGGGAACTAAAAACAAAATTACACAATACCTGAACATGACAGCACTACAGTCTAAAAATGGATGAAACATACCAAATAACAGTCTCAACACAAAGTCACAATAATCGACGATAACGGCATTAAACAGACAAATATAGTGTCGAATGTACCAGTGCAAACGTTCAACTAAGACTGAAGGACTCGACAAGGTGTTTTTTCCTTCCTATACTTTCCAAACTGTACACAACCGGTAACATTCGAATAGTCGCAAAATATTAAAAAAGTAAAAATTAACAACCTGAACAAACTGACAAACTTACAAACGACTACATAATATCACAATGATACAACATGACAAACCAAAACAAATTGAGGACACGAAAATGACAACTTCTACCCTCTTAAAAAATTAATTCACTGATATCAGCTACACCTATGGTGGTACTATTTGCGTCAGTGAACTTATTGTAATCTAAATTTAGTAAAAAACTATAAATATTGCTCAAATTTTCTGTGTCCGATCGCAAGTTCATGGCCGTTATCGTCGATTATTGTGACTTTGTGTTGAGACTGTTATTTGGTATGTTTCATCCATTTTTAGACTGTAGTGCTGTCATGTTCAGGTATTGTGTAATTTTGTTTTTAGTTCCCTGAAGAAGCCAGAATTTACTGGCGAAATATTGGAATAAATGAAAAGGTCTATCTAGTTGGCACTTTTATTTCAAGCTCTAACAACCCAATAAAAGCACGGTTTTCCGTTATATTATTTTAAATGTTCAAACGACTCTCGATGTTCACGTACAAATCGTGTGTGCGCAGCTAATCATCGTGTGATTCGCTAGCAACGAATCAAGTTGTGTATTGTATTTTCTTCAGTGCTTTGTTTGCAAACACAAGTAAAAGCGAAAATGGTGCTGACTCACGTCAGGTAAAATTTAGTATCTTTTGAACTATAAGAGACTCCATCCTAGAAAAAAATGGATTTTGTGGAGAACCAAATGAAATAAGGGTTTTTTGTTACTTCCGGTTTTAACGGAAACGGTGTCAACTTTCATATTTCAAATGGAAAATGGAAACCTGAAACTGTTTTAGTTAAAAAGATCGTATCCAACAACATCAGTCCAAAAATTTTCAATCCCTGAATTCATTTGGTTCTCCATATACTTCTAATGGCAGCTCGTTGTGGAAGGCTCTGTATATGAAGCACAAGTTTAATAATTCAGTCTTGGTGTATTAGTATTCAAACAAAGGAGCCAGTTTTTAAAATGTATCTCAGCTAATTGCGCAAATGATCATGTGTCCCGCTAATATATAATTTTATATTAACAATTTTCTAAAGTATTTGTTGTTGTTCACATAATCATTCATTAAAATTGTTAAAACAATTGTTTTTTAACACAGTTTTTTAATTTTCGGTATTTCGCCTTTATCAAAAGCTTCCTCAGGAAATCTACAATAAGTAATGTTTTATATAAAGAATATAACATATTTATAAATCCTAACTAAGTAAACTATAAACTACATGAACACATGAACTTTTGTAAACGTTTGACAAATGTCAAACAAAATAACTTCATAACAACGTAAAATAATATCCGTGAAAAAATAAATTAATCAAAAATTATGTAAATTAAGTATTTTATTCATTAATTTCATTTCCAAAAATTTCTATTTCGTTTATTTTTATAAATCACCTAAAATTTTTACGTTATCAATATCAAATCTATGGTTTTCCTGAAAAGCATGTTGAGCTAATGCACACCTTAATTTACTAGTTTCTATTAATACTATTACTAGTCTGACTTATGTATCAAAATTCTAGTTTTTAAATCATTACCTGTGAATTTCAAACCAAAGGCGTTTTATCTTTAACAAAAGAAAAACAACTGTTCTATTCTATTCTATCTTTTAGTGCAAAAACTGCAAAAAATAATCTAATTATCGTAAAAAAGGAAGTTTCTACGCTAGTAAAGGATACTAGTTTTAGGAAAATTCCATAAAATACGATGGCGGTATTTATATAAAACAGTTTTGTCATTTGAGGACTATTTGGATTATTTTAATTTGTTAGAAATCGAAAACAGCCAGCTGTTGACTAATTGTTTTTTATCGTCATCAAAACCCTAAACTGAGTTTTTCAAGGATTTTGTAAATATGTATAAACTTCGTTTTTGGTTCAATCTGAAATTGAAAAATTGGAATTGAATTTGGGATAGATTAAGTTAAATGGTCAAAAAATGCCAGACCACTTCCGAAAAACAAGGGGGCGCACAGAGTTTTCTTGGTCCAGGGCGCTGAATGTGTAGCTACGCCACTGCTTACAATGGCTTCGTGTTCGGTTAGATCTGTTTCGAGTGATTGTCAGCTGCATTACACAAGTCCCTCCAATGTCCATCTCTTTCGTCGTTATGTTGATTTACGTGTTAGTCGTGTAAATTGGTATATGGACGGTGATTCACGGATTGATAAAATCGCAAGAGTGACAACTGCACAATACTCGATAAATCCCAGGGAAGCTGTGCGACACGTTTATCGCCCTTGGTACGATTTGTGGATAAAGTAAGGCACACCGATAGAATTGGCACCATTACGAAATGTGTGTGTTAAAAGTGCTAACCCCCATTTAGGGACCACCCTAAATTTGACGATTGCACGCGGCCCCCATTCACTTACCCTTAATTGTGTGTCCAAACAACACGCTACACGTGAAATTTTATTATTTCCGTGCAAATGCACTCTATTTTCTCGATGTGAAAACTCACGAAGATCACGTGCTATTAAACACAAGCGGAGGAGGTTTGTGATTTGATTAAACGGTTGCCCCTTGTTATTACACCCGATAAATTTGGTGCCCAATGTTTTTGTTGCGTGCGCAAACGTGCCACTTTTTAAGATACGTGATGAATGTCAGGCTCGAAACATCTGACGCGTTTTCATTAAGGGGTAATGCCACTCTAGCGCGACAAAAAATAGCCGATTTTGTAGGTATATTTTTTACAATATAGTAAATGAATTACAAAATCTCTTTAAAGCCCCTTATTGTTCATATTTTGAGGAATATTCACAACAAAAAAAAAACAAAAATAAATTAAAAATAGCAGCGTTAGAGGACATCAAAGGAAACCTCTTCCGGCGGACAGGGTTGCACGGCCGGAAAGATTTTGCACGTAGTTTTTCACTTAGCCATAAAAACAAAAAAAGAATTGATTCTATATAAGATTATCTCGGGAAGTACGTACGGAAATTAGAAAATTACGCTTTAAAACAGAATGGCGGATGTTTGAACACAAAATATCATTTTTAGGTACAAAATTAGGTTAAATATTGTTTATAACAAAAAAAGTTTCGAACTTATCGTAAAATCCGTACGTACTTCTCTAGATAATATTGTTCTGAAGCTGCATATAAAATTTCAAGTGAATTGACGAAGTTCAGTTGAAGTTATCTTTCCGGCCAGTTTGAAAAATGCGGTTTTGAGAAAACACCGTTTAAAATATTGTGTAACTTTGATGTATAGAATTGTTATATTTTACTATAGTCGGCGAAGCCTGGACCATATAATTATCTTTTCAAATTAACATTTTTCTCCTCTTGTTTCTTTCTGTTTGATTTTGACGACAGACGGGCCTGTTTTGCAGCATCAGTCAGGGATGACTCTGTAAACATGATGCGCCGTGCGTCAGCCTTCGCGCAGATATTATTGCAGTTTGGCTAGATGCACATCCATAATACCTCCATACACTTCATAAGGCTGGATAATGCATCATTGACAACACATATAGCTATACTTGCTGCAATATCCACAATTAGGTACTTTGCCACTTGAAAGTGAAAATGAAAATGAAATCACCAGGTGGCATTTCATCGATCAGAATTTATGATACAGTGTCGCCCAGACGTATTTTCTTCATTTTATCAATTGAATCATGATTATGACGAATGGCTAGTCCATCATAAATTGAAAGCTCATTTATAGGCTTCTGGGTTAACTTCCCTTTTTCTTCGAGGCCCTAACTAATTTTTGTCAAATGGCGGGGACGAGTGCCACTAGCTTTTTCACGTGACCTATGCATTCCTTTTCTTATTTCCTTTTCTTATTCTAAAATTTGTAAGCTTTGCAGTAAGTATTTAGATTTGATGAGAATGTCAACAACATTTCTCCAGCTGATAAGCGCCACCAATCATACAGAGGAGAAAAAATATGTTTTCTCTATGTTCCATCGTCCGAGACAGTTACGCCATTCTTTTTTTTTACTATTTTCAATTGACTTTTAGCCCTGCCTTCTTCTGCTGCTTTCTGCATACTTTGTTAACAATGCTTCTGTTTCCACAAAAATGGTGCGAACAACTTTATCGTAAAATAAGTGAAAAATCTGACGAGGAAGGTCCTTGAATGCGCAACTCGGCAACTCGGAATGAAAGTTTGTTCAAAATTCTCACAAGAAACCACGATTTGAAACCCTAAGTCACGGTTGCCACTTTCGGCCAATTTCGCATTTGATTTGCACGTTTTACACACTACAACTTGTGAAATAGCAGAAAACACAACAACAAAGTTCAAAAGATGATAATTAAACGTCATCCACTTCAACGTTGTAATAATCTTCAACCGACATTACTTTTTTACCGGTGTGGACTGTGGATACGTTATCAGGCAGAGGTGACTCTAGTTCCAAACGATTCAATGCTTGTCATATTAGTTCTATTTGAAAATATGCTGCTTCCTTTCGACTCCTTTCGATCACGATATACTCCAAGAATGTCACTAATTATTTCTGCTATTCTTTTTACCAACTAATCAAGAACAACACACGTTACATCAGACAGCTGTAACGTTGTGCGGCTAGCGCCAGTTCGACGAACGTACCGAGGATATTTCCACAAAATCTTTATGTTTTATAATATATTATGTTATATTTCACACCACGCATGTAATTCCTCCAAATAAGATAAGAGCGTATAGGTCTCTAGGCCGTAACCTCTCACGCTAAACTTTTTGCATGTACGCTCGGCTAGACACTTGGCCGTATGTTCATCAAATAAGCATTTAAACATTTTTTTCCAATATGGAACGTATTGTACCTTATTTCTAACATCTCAAGACATCATTTAAGCAAAAAAAAATTTTTTTGATTTTTCAAAAAATGTAGAGTGGCATTACCCCTTAACCAACACTGAAAGTAGGTAGCATTCTTTCTACACTTTTCCGCTGTGGCATTGACAAAAAAAATTAAAATAACTACCAAAAATCTACCGCTAGACGCAAAATTATATATCTTTTATCTTTAATTTGGTGTATTTCTTTTATGATTATGTGAACGAATTGCCGAGAAAAAGCCTCAGAACTTTTGCGTGTTTTGCAAGCAAAACGTAGGGGGTATGGATTCCCCTTAATGAATACGGATATTGTTGTCGTAATTAAAACTATATTATAAAAATCAGATACGGGATACATTTTCTCCCGCGATTGAAAACAAGTCCTTTACGCTTGTCGGAGATATCGACTATTGTGTCATCGAAATCCATTACTCATGGAACCCTACAGTATATTGCACGGTCTGCAGTATGATCAAAATACAAATGTTATCGGGTTTGTTGTGCCGTATATACATACATTTGTCGATTTAGGTGCAGTGTTGCGGAACGAATTACTTATATCGATGCGACGCTATGTATTATCAAATTGTGATCAAATAGATGGAAAACAGAAGGGTGGGTCGGAGCACCCCGGCGATGGGGTGATTTGAATTAAGATTGGGGTAAACGGAGCGGAAAACCTATTAAGCAATGTATCCGGCGTAGTCACATGGAGCAGATGCTACTACATTTTCTAATTTTTTAAGCACAATGGTCATACATGTCCAGTGGCCGGACAAAAATGTATGTCTCGCAGTGCTAGAAGTCGCCCAGCTATGAGTGTGCGTAGCGGGCACGCATGAATCAATGACGTTTTTGTATTTTTTTTACTGATTGGGTGCTTCAATGCTTCGTCACCTTTCGTACAGAGATTCAATCCTTTGAAAACTGCTTGCAAGTTCAACATTTTGTTGTTCTAGAAACTTTATGGTTGGCAATACTTGCGCAAAATTTGTATCAATAAATTTTAATTGTTCATGCAAATCTTGTAATGATAGTACTTTTTGCAGTCTTTAATACTAACTGTTTCATTAGGCAAATTTAAGACGAACGGTTTGATGATATCAAAGTTTTTTGTATAAAAAATTGCCGCTTCTAACCATGTACCCCATCTCGTAATAACTGGTTGTGGTGGCAAAGGTAGATTAGGGCACTTTTCCTTGTAAAGAGACAATCTGGAAGGAGCTGTCAATAAAATTTTTTTGCATGTGCTTATTAGCGTATTCACGCCTAGAAATTCTTCCCGAATAAATTCACAAATTCTATGAATAGCGTGTGCAAAACATGTCAAATGAAGAATATTGGAAAAATGTTGTTTAAGTAATTTTCCAACTTTTAACATAATCGCAGCAGCGTCAGAAACAAACAGTAGTACTTTGGTAGCGTATGTAATTCCTACTTTCTTATGGCGTCATTTACTATTGTACATATCTCTTCAGCTTTGACGGTACAGCAAAACTGAGTAGATATTAAATAGGGTTTATATAAGTCTTGCGGGTCCAACAATCCGACAACGACATTGACCACACATCTACCCTTCATATCCGTAGTTTCATCTGCAGAAACCCAAATATATTTATCGGATAGTTTTGACTTTATTTTAGAAATTGTTTTGTCATATTGCCCTTGTACGTAATATTTTCTAATTGTGGATTCATCGGGTCAGTCTCGTCCAGTATACTTCTTGATAAATTTTTTAAAAACGGGATTATTAATTTTTGTGAAAGGTATATGAGCAGAAATAAATGTTTCACATAAATCACCAAAAAAATTTTTAGTTGACGTTCCTGATACATTTTCCATGTCTTTTTTGTTTTTACATGAGCCCGAAGGCATTGCTTACTACATACTAATAATAAAATTTCGTCAGCAGAAATTGCAAACCACTTCCCCTTTCTTAACGAACGTGAAAGTATTGCCAAACTCAGCTAGCAAACGATTCATTGCAGGATTTTCAAACTAAGTACAACTATAAAATAAAAAAAATAATTCAACTCTAAGTATAAAACAGAAGAACAAATTCGAAATGGAAAATAAAAACAGATATTCACACAAAATTTCAAGAAACAATACAATTGAAAGAAACTGCTCAAATTATCTATCGACGAAGCGAAAATTTAAACAAGGCAAGCGACTGTACTCGATCAACGCCAAACCAGGTGTAGTGGTATGTACACCATGAGCCGAAATGATGATCTTTTCAATATGATTATTATTACCTATATGTAAAGTAAATGAATGATCATGTATCTATAAGAAACTTTTAGCTCTTGCGGAACCACATTGGGCCTACATTGCGGAACTACATTGGGCTGGAACCCAAAACACAAAACCCCGATATCATTGCTGTACAAGTAACCAGCAACATGCCTGTAAAGAAACGCAGTTCAATGGTTGAAGAAACTCAGTAGAACTAAACTGTAACTGTACCTTTCCTGTGAAATTTAAGAAATATACTTTACATTTACTGTAATAAATTATTACGTATTATGTCCGTTACCATTTGACAATTAAAAGATCTACCCAGAATCAATAACTCAGTAGCGATCAAAAATCGAATTTTTCACAGAATTGTGTATTTTAATCATTAAAACTCGCCGTGATAGAGGATCTTTTAACATAACAAACCGTTTCAGAGATTTTCTCATGCTTCCATACTTTACGAGTTTACAATCAAAAGTTATAAAACATCATAGCAAAATCTATCAAAATTAGTGTTGGTCCGGTTTCTTGCAGTATACATCGCAAGGTAAAAATTATGGGAATGATTAATCTTCTCATACAGGTTAATCGGGACATGTATATCGCTTTGTGGGTGCTGGACTAGCGTAACAGCAATAAATAATTGTTTTCGAACAAAAGGCTGTTTTATTTGCTGTTTTATTATGTTAATCCTAGTTCAATCCTGAAAACCATCATGGCCAAACTGATTATTTATTCCAAACATTGAACATTAATAGCAGATAGCAAGGGATTTTTAATTTATGGCTTACATAAATCAAATCTGCAAAGATATCTAAATCAAAATTTATACATTCGAAATAGATTATCTAAATAAATTATTCCGAACGTTCAGCAAACCGAATACGCATAGTAACGACTGTATCGCTATATAATTTATTATTTACCCTACATCTGTTACTCGGTAAATAAATACAAATTCGTTTAAATCGCAAATTACACACTGGCCCAATAAATATAGGTTGTGCGGTATTAGTATAATTGTGTATTTAAAATATGTCGGGGTTAGATATAATCTGCACAATCCCTCCGACCCTCATTTAGGTATTCAGGGGGGGGGGCGAACCCCTCAATAATTATTTTCCACCGATTGAGATGAAACAAGAAGCAAAATGATCCCTGCGATATTGCGAACAAATAATGCTAATAGAACTTTTCCATAATATTTATAGTTACCGAATTTCAAAAATTAATATCGCGATAACTAAGCGCGGTATCAAGAAACGGCTTTCAGTTTTGGAATCAGCGCGACTACCTCTATCGATTTCCGGTATAAAATGAGTAATTTGAATTTTGACCAAAATCCACAAAATCTAAGGTTTTCCCATTGTTCTTTTTTGGACAAAAAAAACTTTTTCGAGCTACATTTATGACCGATACCTTGTCGGAATCGGCATTCCCTACCAGAAACCGGTTTCCGTTCCTCTATACGACGAATAGTTTTTGAGTTATCGCCGTTTAAAGCTGGAAAAAATTTGTGCATTTCTAAATAATTTTACTTTGTCCGATTTTGAGGAAATAAAAACTATAATGTGCGTCTCGATGCTGCGATCACTATTTGCTTATGCGATTTTGCGCTAATACGTATGGTTTATTTATTATAAAATTAATTCTGAAAATTAAAAATACGAGCATGCGCGCGCCATCTCTGGAGAATTGCTTGAAGTACCGACACAAGCATTGGTTTCGCCGTTCATTCATAGATGGCGCAAGGGGTTTCTATTTTAAATTTTTAAATTATTGATTATAATTGCTAATCGAATAATGCATTGAAAGACCGACACAAGCCCTGGTTTCGCCGCTGATTCATAGATGGCGCAAGGGGCTTCTATTTTAAATTTTTAAATTATTGATTTTAATTGCTAAAATTCTTATAATAGCATTTAAGTGCCCAATAATGCATTGAAAGATCATTAAAAAAATATAATATTAATTATTTCATCATTGCAATTAATTTTATAAGCGTAAAACTACGATTAATGGCTAAAAATATTATTTTCCACCGATTGAGATGAAACAAGAAGCAAAATGATCCTTGCGATATTGCGAACAAATAATGCTAATAGAACTTTTCCATAACATTTACAGTTTCCGAGTTATAAAATAAAAAATCGGGCATTTTTCAAATTTAAAAAATTAATATCGCGATAACTAAGCGCGATATCAAAAAACCGCTTTCAGTTTTGGATTCAGCGCGACTACCCCTATCGATTTCCGTCATAAAATGAGTAATTTGAATTTTGACCAAAATCCACAAAAATGAAAGGTTATTATTTCGTTATTTTTTGGCCAAGAAAAACTTTTTTGAACTACCGCCATGAACGATACCTTGTTGGTACCGGGCTTTAATTTCCTACCAGAAACCGGTTGCCGTTCCTCTATACGACGAATAGTTTTTGAGTTATCGCCGTTTAAAGCTGGAAAAAATTTGTGCATTTCTAAATAATTTTACTGTGTCCGATTTTGAGGAAATAAAAACCATAATGTGCGTCTCGATGCTGCGATCACTATTTGCTTATGAGATTTAGCGCTAATACGTATGGTTTATTTATTATAAAATTTATTCTGAAAATTAAAAATACGAGCATGCACACACCATCTCTGGAGAATTGCTTGAAGTACCGACACAAGTACTGGTTTCCCCGCTCATTCATAGATGGCGCAAGGGATTTCTATTTTAAATTTTTATATTATTGATTTTAATTGCTAAAATTATTATAATAACATTTGAAGACCCAATAACGCGTCGAAAATTCATTAAAAAATACATTATTAATTATTTAACGCTTGCAATTAATTTTATAAGCGTAAAACTACGATTAATAGCTAAAAATATTATTTTCCCCCGATTGAGATGAAACAAGAAGTAAAATGATCCTTGCGATATTGCAAACAAATAATGCTAATAGAACTTTTCCATAACATTTATAGTTTCCGAGTTATAAAATAAAAAATCGGGCATTTTTCAAATTTAAAAAATTAATATCGCCATAACTAAGCGCGATATCAATAAACCGCTTTGTTTTGGAATCAGCGCGACTACCTCTATCGATTTCCGTCATAAAATGAGTAATTTGAATTTTGACCAAAATCCACAAAAATCTAAGGTTTGTTATTTTTTGGACAAAAAAAAACTTTTTTGAGTTACACCGAGCTTTAATTTCCTACCAGAAACCGGTTTCCGTTCCTCTATACGACGAATAGTTTTTGAGTAATCGCCGTTTAAAGCTTGAAAAAATTTGTGCATTTCTAAATAATTTTACTTTGTCCGATTTTGAGGAAATAAAAACCATAATGTGCGTCTCGATGCTGCGATCGCTATTTGCTTATGAGATTTTGCACTAATACGTATGGTTTCTTTATTATAAAATTAATTCTGTCAATTAAAAATACGAGCATGCGCGCGCCATCTCTGGAGAATTGGTTGAAGTACCGACACAAGTACTGGTTTCGCCGCTCATTCATAGATGGCGCAAGGGGTTTCTATTTTAAATTTTTTAATTATTGATTTTAATTACTAAAATTATTATAATAACATTTGAAGACTCAATAACGCGTCGAAAATTCATTAAAAAATTCAGTATTAATTATTTAACGCTTGCATTAATTTTATAAGCGTAAAACTACGATTAATAGCGAAAAATATTATTTTCCACCGATTGAGATGAAACAAGAAGTAAAATGATCCTTGCGATATTGCGAACAAATAATGCTAATTGAACTTTTCCATAACATTTATAGTTTCCGAGTTATAAAATAAAGAAGCGGGCATTTTTCAAATTTTAAAAATTAATATCTCGATAACTAAGCGCTGGATTTCCGTCATAAAATGAGTAATTTGAATTTTTACCAATAAGTTTATTTGACATGCTTATTCTAGAATGTGATTCCGTTAACGTATGTGTATATGTTTGGACCTTTTTGGGGTTCTGTACAATGTCAGAATTCCTCAACTTCTACACACGGTAATATATTTTACCTTGTAGCTTTACCTGTCTGTCAATTTCATTCAGAGTCAAGTACATAAATGCTTTGCAAGTTGATTGTAGAACTCTGCACCTTTGTCGAAATTCCAAAATATTACAAATACGGTTTTGTACTACCAGGGGTCCCCTTTGTCGGCCTGAATTGCGTTCCCTCGATTTACGTCAGGTGCGAGTTCAGGATTAATTCATCGCCTCTCATGAAAAGGGACGGCAATTATTCTCAGTCCTTTGTCGACTAGAAATTTTACATCGTGCCGCGTTATTTGTAGTTTTTGTCAGCAGCCACGCCTCCAATAGCTACCCTGATTTATAGCCAGCTATTATTATTGTAACAATAGTTGAAGTTATATTTGGCAGTGCCGCAGCTACTTATATGTTTTAATTTGAACGTTTGAAGGGTGTTTAGGGGTACAGTCGCAAAACATAAACTTTACGTACGACGTATTTAACAGTATACAAGATTACCACGTGCTTATTTAATTGATTAACGTTTGTTTGTATAATATAATAATGTTAAGACACTAATTGATTTAGTAAATTAATATGCGTTTTAATACACAGTTTATATTAAAGCCGTTAACATTTCCAGGTTTAAGTGTTACTAATCATTTATACTACTTATTACAGCTATTTACTATTTACTATAACTAAAAATATCCAAAATTAAGTCTGATCATATAGTAGTAATGTTTTTGGTTGCAATTGAAATAATAACAACCTATGTGAAATGAAAGTATGTAATAACACAGTTGTTATGTTTAGAACACCGTTATAAAACAAATATGTTGTTTTAAAATATTTTAAATTTCTATCAAAGAATAACACTTCAAAGTCCGATGAATTTCTATCTTTATTGATTTCATCGGACTTTGAAGTTTTATTCTTTGATCGAAATTTACGTCAACACCGATGACATGGAGTCATTCATACCCAAATCAAAATATTTTGTTTTAAACAGTTTGTTTTGATTGTTGTGTTTTAAACGTGTTTTAAGCTACCGACATTTGAACGGCATATTTCATTATTTAATCAGAGTTGTATGCTGGTTGTTAAGATTTGTATGCATAGATCAATTAAAAAATCAAAAATAATTTAAATTTTGTATTTTTTAGTAAAATAAAATATTTTCATAAAATATAGTACTACTATATATAGTACTACTAATGCAGTAACACTGGTAGCAAGTAAAGTGTGAAATGAAAAATTTTATTTTATGCTTAAGGGTCGGTGCGAAACGAAAAAAAACGCCTTTTTAAGAAGTTGGTAATATACTACCAACTGCACTATCCACGGCGACCTTGAAACGATTATCTTCACTTTTTATCGTTCATTGTAATTGTTTATTCCCAAATCTTTTGTATTCACGTAATGAAACAAAAACGAACAAGATCACAACAGACAGAACCTATCTAAACTGTAAATACAGAACCAATTTGTAGTGACAATTTGCACGACGAGATGGCGCCAAGTGTCAACAAGCACGATTACAGTACATTATTTATGTGATTAAAGTACAAGACGCGTTAATTATTTTAGTATGGTTGTATATACCATTCGGTTTAGGAGAGCATGGGTGTTAAAATCTCTATTTTATCTCCATTGTATCTATTTTATGCGGTTATTTGATACTTAAAAATCATCAATAAATAGAGATAATTGAAATGAGATATTCATTAACAATCTTGCCAATTCAGATATTAATTTAATTGTCTCTTACGACCGCCTTGTACTTTTTTTATTTTACATGATTTCTGTGTGGTCAGCTTATTCGGTTGCCGACGGTTAAGGCGTGTTTTTTTTGTGAAGTGTTTAAAAACATTGTTTAGTTAAAAAAACGAGTTATTTTGTTTAAAATAAATAAAACAATTTTATAACAACCCTAGTAATAAGCAAACCATTGCAAACTGTAGCGTCTTCTAAAGAGAGTAATATTACAAGAGCCGTATTACAAAGATTTTATATTATGAATAGAAAGTTGCATTAGGTAGGCTAACTGCACTGAACAACGTTGTGTTCTATTAAAAAAAATATATATTGAAAAAAGACTATATTGCATTATTCTATGAGGCACACCGCAGATAATATTTATGAATTGCTACCGGCTGTTAAACTAAATTCCCATCAATAAAATTTGTATTTTAAAATTTGTTTTTATTTATTTATTTTAATAAATTCGTATACAAAATTTATTGACTCACGAAAACCCACAGAAAACGTGTTTTGCACATTTTTGCCACTGATGTTCTCAAAAGTAAACATAATTCAGAATGTCTGCTTTCAGATTCAGATTCTATAACTACTTACATAAATCTGAAGGGTAGACACGTCAAGACGTTGAAAGTTATGATACGTTTATTCCCATATTATACTACATAGTTCTTGGTTGACAGTGCCTGAAACTTTGACCACCAAAAACTTCATTGTGGTTCTTCCGGTATAAAATGCTTTACGTCTCGTTTCCCCAAATTTTCAGAAGCGTGTGATAATATCAAGAAATTTTGTCACAAAGTGGTGATGGAATCATCAAAATCATGGACTACTTGAGAACTTGCCCACGTTGGTTAATTAATCCACAGGGCGTTTTGAACTTAGACCCACTACAACATCATGTTGGTGCTCCCGGTATAATTTGCTTTAAGCATTTGTTTAAAAAATCTAAACACTGACAATTTTGATGATTTTACTTACAATGTGTAGAAATAATCTTCATTATCGATAAAAGTTATGGAGATTATTAGTTATTCATCGTGTGGCAAAGTTTCTTTCTTTCCGATGAGTATTTAGCCCAGGGCTGTGGAGTCGGAGTAGGAGTCGTGGAGTCGGAGTCGGAGTTCAGACAAATTTCAGAGGAGTCGGAGTCGGAAAAAATGTGTCGACTCCGACTCCGGGTCCATGTTTAAATAATGTAGAAAAAGACAGGCGAGATGGCCGTTGCATCAATAGATCAATAGTAATCGATTAACTAAACATATTATTAGGTCTTTTACAAAGTAGCTAGCTACATATCTAAACATAATTCAACTACAAAACACACAGGTCGGTGGTGAGTGATGATTAACAAAATGATTATTGTGAGTCGCTTGACGCGTCGCATATATAGTTTATGTATTTCCAGATACAATTTCCAACAACCAACTTCAATATGCTAATTAAGATAGCTCGATCATCTACAAATAAAAAAATCGGACTTCGATGCATACTTATAGACGAATTATAACTTTCCAAAGTGAAGCGTCAACGAGTGGTTTTCCTTATTCGTCAACATTACGAGAATTCGCTCCTATTCGTTCGGCCACAAAGAGCAGCTGAACAATTCATTAAATATCGCAAAAGGTATTTTAATCATATTCCCTTGCAATTTTAAAAAGAAAAAATAGTATCCAACAGCTTTTGTACCAGAAGAAACAACGTGATGGTGTCACAGACGTATTATTAACTCTTGACATTTTTTTTTATTTTTATTCGTTCCAATATCTGAATGTTTGTAAAAGATAATGCTTTACTAGTAAAACTTTGCAATTTTAGCTTTAATATTTGATAACTTTAAACGTTTGACCGAAATTGATTCTTTTTTTTCGGCACATGAACAAATTTATCAAAAGTATCACCCTTGATTATACAATATTATGGTATAATCAAGGGTATCACATCCCTTTGTATTTAACAAAATATGTAGAGATTTTAAATTGTTACTGAATCTGTCGAGTGTAGGTTACAGATTTTAAGATTATTGGTGGCTATGTCGTAGTCTTCTTGCGATCAACTAAAAAACACCGATATCCGCAGATTTCGTCACCTACACTTGACAGAATTGAGCCAGATATATTTTTTATTATTAGCAAAGGTACAAACTTCACTCTAACGTAATTTTTAATGCGTAAACTTAAACATGCATAATATATGTATAATGGCCGATTAAAAATTATAAATGCATTTCCGATTTTAACTCTACCTTAAGTTGAATGTAGGAATAGCCATGTATGCAAGTCACACTCGTTACAGCCAGAATTATGACATCATTACCACTAACAGAAGTAAGAGTTGAGATTATTTTCATTTCATTTTGCGCTTAATTTTGTATTCATTGAAATGAATTTTACTTTGTACTATACAGTGGTTTGTCATTACTTTTGTTATTATCAAAGAAAATCGGTTCAAGTGACAAATTGGTTCAGAATTATGTGCTCTCTAATGAGAAAACAGTTGAAGTTCTAATGATTTCAGAGATATTTAAAAAAAATAAAAAATGCGTCCTTTTTAAATATGGTCCTAATTTAGTGGTTCGATCAACAGGTCTTTTTGATTTTATTTAGAATTAGATTATGCCAGATTTGATTTTTTTTGCCATTAAAGTCGCTGGAAATAAATAAAATTTTGCCGGAGTCGGAGTTGGAGTCGGAGTCGGAGTCGGACTACCAAAATTATCTGGAGTCGGAGTCGAAAGTTTTCTTACCGACTCCACACCCCTGATTTAGACCACAAAAGTCTTCAGCATTACCTTCAGCATTCCATATCTTGGTCCTATTTCTCGACGAACATACAAACGATGGCATCGTATTATTATTATTAAATAAACGAGACATCTTAATGACTACTTCAAAATTTAACAATTACGCAAACCTGGGTATTGGGAAACTTGCGGTGACAACTGGTTAACAGAAAGACGAGAACAAACGAATCCGAAGAAAAGAAACCGTTAATCTTTTTACCCGAATCTCGTCCAAAAAGGGCGGCAAGTTGTTGTCCGGCGATTTGAGACAGCACCCAACCGAAATGGGTTTTATAAAGCCTTTTATACTTTGTCGGCAGCATTGTCTCTTTCGTTCAATTAACGAATTTTCTGCGATCACGAATTCTTTTGTGCTCGCAACCAACTTAGATATTGATCCTTGAGTTTGAACGTAACTTCTTTTACAGAAACACCTGGTCTAATTAATTTATTCGGTCGTTTGCCGTCGCCTGTAGCAATAGCAACCTATTTCTAATCGTTATTGTGTTACATTTTCCTTTGAATGGATTTCTGTCGAAATACCAATACAAAGAATCTCGTTTCAAACTTATTTCTGCGAAATAATTGTAGAACCGATGTTTGTTTTATATATAGGTAATATAAAAAATTAAAGAAAGTCAACAGTACAAAAATTGAATATACATCTTGTGATCATAACCTCAACAGATAATTACACCTCCTATTTGATTTCTAAACATCAGCACGTAGAACCTTCAGTTGACATTCAAACTCAATTGTGTTTATCCCAAAAATATTGTATATAGTTCCCCCAGTAGGAGGTAGCTCCAGGAAGTTAAAACTATTTTATCCCTGTAAAATAAGACGTTGACAACCCGTTGGTGGTAAATAATCAATTATCTCTACCTACAGTCCAAAATAGAAAAGTAATGAAAGTTCATGGAACAAAATAAGACTTTATTTTCCCACACGCAGAGAGTTTGTTGTTCCAAGTAAATTTTTCTTTTTATTAGTGGTCATTGATCTACCAAATGCCTTAGAAAAAATATCAATATAATAGGTGCTTATCTGTAAGTACCATGAGCTTTGTTTGAAGTTAAGAATTCAACAAATCCTAGCAAATCCTTTACCTCTGAGGCCACAAAGGTAATACATATGGAGACAGGGCCGTAGTCGCCCGACTCTTTTTGTACCACTAATAATCCCAGAAACTGTGGAACCTTTTTTCCTTAGATCTTATTTTTGACTAATAAATTATGTTGAATGTAATATATTTATTATACTTTATTAACTATATTAAAATAGTTCAGTACCTACTTTATTTAAATATACTTCCGCATATGTGATATATTGTTGCTTATATATATATATATATATATACAGGGTGAGTCACTAGAGTCGCGGTGGTAGATATAGCAATTATCTTTAGAGATGGAAAAAAATATTTAATACAAAAGTTGTTTGGCATATCATTTTCTATAACGTAAAATTATTTTCATTTATACTGGGTGTTGCATTTAGGCGTAGCAGAAAATAAATTAACTTTTTTAAATGGAATGCCCTGTATATTATAACATATTATGATTGCGAAGAAAATTGTCTTACTAATTGTATTAGGTGATATTGACGTAAAGCTAATAGTTTCTGCAATATTCAATTTTTTATTAAAAAAATGGCCGTTGCAGGCCTTTTCCGAAAACTACGTAATAGCGTCATTTTTGCAGATATTTTCTTACAACTTTGTCAGAAAATAACCAATACTAATAGGGAGGTGATAGTGCCCAAAGAAATTTGATGCGCTATACAGGGTGTTCCTAGCACCTAATCAATTTTGATATTTTTCAAATGGCTTTTTCTTGAGTTTTTTAAATGGAACGCCCTGTATATTATTTGCTGGTTGCGTTTCCCATTAAGTTGCCTTTAATTTATATTAAGTGTGGCATATACATATTTGTACCCGTTTTCGTGATATTTGGAATTTAAAGAAAATGTGTAATAAAGTATACCAATAGTGCTTTAATATTACACCCTGCATAACATGGTTCTTTTTTAATGATTTTTTTTTGTAAAGAGAACATAGAAAGGAAAAAAATACTTTTGTTGAATTAAAAAACTGACAGAATTGCTCAAAATAAATTGAAAAGTACATGGAATTACCATTTAGTTACTCAATATGAAAAATTAATATAATTTGAGACAACTAAAAATTAAATAAAAACAAATAATTAAGAGAAACCACAACTAATAACATTTATTAAACTATTTTTTAAACTTGATAAGCATTAACATAAAACTAGTAAAAAACTATAACAATTAAAGATAAAACAACAAGTAGTTATTGATTTGGTAGGTGTTCGAAATGCCCTCCATTTTGTCTTCTACAAGCATTAATCCGATGGGTAAAAGATCTCGAAGTATTTCTTAACATCTCTCTCTTATTTTCTCTGATGTCAGCAAAAACATTTCTTATTCTAGTCTTCATATCGTCTTGTGTGGTAGGTGGTGTCTGGTATACTAATTCCTTAACATGCCCCCACAAAAAAAAAAACCAACTTATTTAGATCAGGAGATCTTGGCGGACATAACGTAGGGCCTCCTCTTCCAATCCATTTGTTGGGGTATTGGTTGTTCAAAAATTGTCTTACGTTCAGACTAAAGTGGGGTGGGGCTCCGTCGTGATGGAAAATTAAGTTTTGGCGAATATTAAGCGGCAAATCATCTAAATTTTCATGTAGATGGTTGTTAAGAAAATGTAAGTACCTTTGACCATTTACGGAACCCTCAAAAAAGTAAGGCCCTAGCAAATTGGTACCTACTATTCCACCCCATACATTGAGTGACCATCTATGTTGATGGTCCAAAGGCCTGACAACGCGAAGATTTTCTGTTGCATAAAAATGGAAGTTATGTTGGTTAACATACGCATTTTTATGAAACGTAGCTTCATCAGTAAAAAGAACAAAGTCAAAAAAATTTGCTTGTTGTTGAATTTTAGCAGCTGCCCAATTACAAAAATTTAATCTCTTTTCTAAATCGTTTTCGCTCAATTCCTGTACATGTTGCACATGATATGGATGATACTTGTGTCGCCGTATTATTCTGGACACAGATGATTGGGTTATTCCTTGATTTCTTATTTGTCTAGTGCTTGAGTACGGATTTTCTACCACACTAGCAACTACCAGAAATTCATTCTCTCCATGTGTCGCCGCTTTTGTTCTTTTTCTTTTTTTGTAAGTAATAGTACCTGTTGATTCAAAACGTTCCCGAACTCTATTAATTGTTCTTGCATCGGGATGCCGTCTTTCGGGATATCGCTGAGCGTAAATTCTTGAGGCCAGTAGAGCGTTTTTGCCGGCTTCTCCATAGATGTAAATAATATTTATCAGTTCCTCTTTAGTATAATTAAAATTCATCGTTAACAGAGATTACAAATGTTTGTTAGCTATATTAAGTCTGTTGACAGCAATAACTACACGTCTGTTATTTGTTTTTGTTTCCATGACAACGAGGTTAAGTAAATCTAAGCTAACTTAAAATATTAGCGTAACTCTGCTATTTAAATGTATCTTTATAAAAAATAGCATTTTTAACTTTACCAACATTTATAATTTATTTATATTATAGCAAAATACATGAAAAAAACTAACTCAATTATACAGGGTGTAATATTAAAGCACTGTATTGGTATACTTTATTACACATTTTCTTTAAATTCCAAATATCACGAAAACGGGTACAAATATGTATATGCAACACTTAATATAAATTAAAGGCAACTTAATGGGAAATGCAACCAGCAAATAATATACAGGGCGTTCTATTTAAAAAACTCAAGAAAAAGCCATTTGAAAAATATCAAAATTGATTAGGTGCTAGGAACACCCTGTATAGCGCATCAAATTTCTTTGGGCACTATCACCTCCCTATTAGTATTGGTTATTTTCTGACAAAGTTGTAAGAAAATATCTGCAAAAATGACGCTATTACGTAGTTTTCGGAAAAGGCCTGCAACGGCCATTTTTTTAATAAAAAATTGAATATTGCAGAAACTATTAGCTTTACGTCAATATCACCTGATACAATTAGTAAGACAATTTTCTTCGCAATCATAATATGTTATAATATACAGGGCATTCCATTTAAAAAAGTTAATTTATTTTCTGCTACGCCTAAATGCAACACCCAGTATAAATGAAAATAATTTTACGTTGTAGAAAATGATATGCCAAACAACTTTTGTATTAAATATTTTTTTCCATCTCTAAAGGTAATTGCTATATCTACCATCGCGACTCTAGTGACTCACCCTGTATATATATATATATATATATATATATATATATATATAAATTACTTAATAATAGTATTCTTAGATTAGCGTGTTAACAACATGATACAGTTCAATGACTGTGTCATGTTGTTAACACGCTATTCGTAATTTCTGCCATTTGCATGTTAAGATGATTTCTTTACTTATCATGGTAAACATTGTTAAAACTTACATCACTACAATTTGATTTTAATTCAACCTTCTTAAAGTATAAATAACTCAAAAACTGTAGTAATATAAATACAATTAAAGAAGCGAATGATAATTATTAATCCAGGTGAGGATAATTTTTTGGTAAAAACACCTCCGCCTGGATTTGAACCTGGAACCCTCCAATTTCCGCTTTACAGTTTACATAATACCCATTTTCCTTTGAATTTATTAATCCAATGTTCCAAAAAACCGTTTAACGTTACAGTAGTATAGTTTTATTTTAATCCTATTATAATTTGCTAATCTTAAAATCCAACCAAAACGACAATGATAATATGTAGAAAGAGGAATTTTTGACATTTTTGTTGATTTTTAAAAGTCTGTACCGGAATCTGACAAAAGAATTAAGTTTCTTTGTTTTCAAAACCGGGCCCCTGCATATTATGTTTTTATATTTTGTAGTCATTGAGTTAGAACATTTGTTTGCTATCTTCGTTGACTTTGTCCTTTAAGTAAATATTTTTTTCGTCATGCCTTCACCCCCATTTGAGCGTTTAGATGATCCCTTGATAGTAAATCTTACACAGAGACAAAATTTTGGCGAATTTAAATAAACAAGTTATTTCAATAGAGCAACAAAATACATATTTCTGGATATCATATTTACCTTCCAAAGGTAAAACGTTGTATCTACGTTCAAAATTGACGCTGACGTTGATAATTTTTCTGTTCCAATGCAAAAATCACGCATTTTTACATTTTTAAATATTTACTCTATAGTCTATCGTGTGAACTGGGAATTTTTACGTAAAACAATCTAGCTAGTTTTTACAATTAAAGTTATATTTAAGAGAAAAAGACAAGTATTTCTATCAATGTAATGTTTGTAGGCACGGCATCTTTGGACAGCAATATAGGGAACCAACGAAACTAACTGTCTCAAGTAATATTTATTCAAAAGATTCTTTTTCTTTTTTTTTTTTATTTTGTTCAAACACAGAGTGTTTGTGACATAACCTAGTCAATGACTAACAAGTTATTTTCACTTAACCTAAACTGATAAAATAATGAGTGTTTCTACAATTTTGCCCATTGGCCCAAGTTGTTTTAGTGTGACAGTTTTTACCACTCAAGTAGACGGCGCCGGCGGTTGTTTTCACCTACACTACCACTGTGAATAAACTACGGGTGCTCTGCTTTTAGTCACTCCCGCACTAGTTCGAATGGTTTAGTTCTTTTCAGCCGACGCACTAGCGCACTGTTGTCTATCAGCTGGATGGCTTCAATGTTGTCGTGGTGGAGTAGACGATCCTCGTGCTTCTTAGCAAATTTTGATATTTCGCTAGTTACCATCTCCATGCGAAGGTCCCGATGAAGATTAGTGTTTTTGATGTACCATGGTGCACCAACAATGGCCCTTAGAACTTTATTTTGGAACCTCTGAATGAGGTTGATATTGGACTGCTTAGTGCATCCCCATAACTGTATTCCATACACCCATACTGGCTTTAATATTTGCTTGTATAGTAGGAGCTTATTTTGCACTGACAGGGCTGACCTCCGTCCCATTAGCCAATACATTTTGCGGAATTTTAGGTCGAGTTCGTCCCGCTGTTTCTTGACATGTACTTTCCATCTAAGCTTGGCATCCAGTGTCATGCCAAGGTATTTCGCTGTATCCGCGTATGGAATATCGTTCCCATTCATGGTTACTGGAATATAGTTAACTCTTATTGGTGTAGTTTACATGCGTGGATTTTCCTTCATTTAGTTTGATGCGCCATTTCTTTGTCCAAAGGTTGATTTTGTTTGCAGCTATCTGTAATTTTTCAGTTGCTTCTTCGACACTGTCACTAATCGCCAAAATAGCCGTGTCGTCTGCAAATGTTGCCACTGTGCTTTCTCCCGGAACAGGAATATCATAAGTATACAGTAGGTACAATAGTGGTCAAAACAAAAATAGTAGCAAAACAGTTAGTCTCTTTAAAAAAACAGTGTAGTGTTCAATATGTAAACATTTTTTATATTAACAGTTTCGATCACCGTCACAAAAACATAAAAAATATCTGTGTATCCAACCTAAATAAAAATCATAATGACAAGTACCCCCCTCGCGAATGTCCCGCTTTTGCCCAAGAAAATTCTGGTCACCTTAGTTATAGTCTTTTCAGACCCACTAAAGCTAGACAAAACGCCCTCAAAGTACCGTCTTACAAGCAAGTTGGTAAACCTTAGTATATTCACAATGTAAACCAATCCTTAACCCAACATCTAATTAAAAACCGCCGTCTCGGTGTCTACAACCAATTGTCCGGGCAGTGTTAATCCAAGCTCTATACGACCGTGAGGATTCAGGACGCTAAACAGGTAACAAAGCACCCCGCGGTGCCACCTCCGGCGGGTACTGAACTACTGATAACGTAAGTCGTTCACGCATGAGATCGCCCTACCAAATAGTCAGGAAAAAAATCCGACACCGGCTACCGTTTGGAAACTACGGAATTTATTTATGCGCTCTCCACGCTACCTACGTTACGTCTGTCATAACGTCAGAAATACTGACAGCAGCCTACTCCACTCCGGTAGGAAGATATGAATATTAACGAATACCCTCGGAGTCCTTGATTATTTAAATCCAGCCGTTAAGAAAAATGTTGTTTGTTATAGTGTGTTAGTGTTAGATAACTCGATATACCGGGGGTATGTACATATATGAAGAGTTGATTTCAATGGCATAGATATTGAATTTTGGGATTTTTAGATACCTAATTTGCTTTCCATTTCTTTTTGGAATTTAGATATTTTTGACAGCACTGTTTTAGAAATCAAATGTTCTGTACTTTTGCTAAATTTTTAGGTTAGGTATTTAGTCTAATTTGAGTCAACGATATCAACTCAACGATATCAATTTCCAGTACATACTTTTAGTAGGTAGGGTGGTCAACCGGTATCGAAAAGCAGAACCACAAAAACTTTTATTTGTAGCTTAGACGTAGGTACCCAAAACATTGATGTAACGTAGAGATTTCTACGAATTGGCATAAAGTGCTAATATTTCAAAAAGTGATATGTTTATACAGCAGGGGTGTCAATATCTGATTTAATCCAACAAATAAAATAATTCCTAACACGACTAATCCTGACTATAGCTTTGCTCTCAAAGCCAGTCTCCAGAACTATTGTCCTCAATGATAAACTTGGTCTCAGTAACTCATTCAAACTTCCATTCGACAATTCATAATTTGCCGAAATTGAAAGGTGTCATTCATTCAACAATAATAAAGTTGCCAACATACATTTATTTTCCTTTTGCGTTCAAAACGCTAACATTTTTAACTCTAAACATCGTCAAATAATTGCAAAAAGCAAACCATCTTTCAGCTCAGCTACATATATTAGCATGTTAAGCTATAACCTTTCAGCCCAACAAAATAAGCAAATATTCGATAAAAAGAACATAAACAAATAAGCAAAGGACTAATCATTCAGTTTAACAAGAAACAAATATTTGCAAAGAGCGGCTTTTCATCTCCAACAATATAAACAAATATTATGAAATTGGTAACTTTTCATCTCAACACGATAAACAAATATTAGCAAAGGGCTCATCTTTCATCTCAAAAATTAAACCAATATTATCAAAGGAACAACTATTCATCTCAAGAAGATAAACAAATATTAGCAAAGGGCTAACCTTTCAGCTCAAAACAATCCGGATATTAGCAAAGGGCTAACTTTTCAGCTCAACAAAGTAAATTACCTACCACGCCAGTAAAGGGCTGACACAAATATGTATTCGCAAAAATCTAACCTTTCAGCTCAACAAAATAAATAAACTTTAGAAAAGGGCTAACCTTTCAGCCAAACAAAATAAATTAGCATTTGAGTAAAGAGCTGTCCTCAAGTCCGACAAGATAACCAAATATTCGCAAAGGACTAACCTTTTAAGTCAACAAGATAAAAATATTAGCAAAGCGCTATTCTTTCAGCTCAAACCCAATCAAATATGTTAATATTACTCAGAGAAAAACAACTTAGGTAGATAAACAAGTTGTTTCAGTACGAGATGAACTCCCACGAGCGATTGATAGATTAACAAAAGTCTAAAAATTTTAGAATATAACTCTATAAATCTTCCGTGTTAATTTTCCTGGTAAAAAGTGTCGCGAAATCTTAAAATAAAATTTTCAGCCACACTGAGCATTTTTATAATGACCTCTGCAAATATGAAAAGTTGAGTCAGGAAATTTATTTTCTTTATGCCTTTAGGTAGGTATATCGAAAACTTAATAAGTACAAATAAAAAAATAGTTTTTAACATATATTTTGCGTATCTACTACCCATAGCTCGCGGGAGTGTTACGCCTATGACAACATGTCGATCGCGGCATATTTTAAAGATAAAAGGTAGATCTTGAGTAGATCAAAGTTGGCCAACCCTGGTTTATAGGACATCCTTCTGTTCACACAGTGTTCACTGTAACACAGTGTCGTCAACGTCGCTTACCGAGTCGATAATTTTCTAGCACCAGTTCAGATTTTTCGAACTGGATGTCTTGTGACACGTGAAGTAAGATATCGTTATCTCGATGCTAAATTACGTGTAAAATGGCGCCATAATTAAACTGGCACATGATCTAACGTATACCGCATACGGGATCTCGTTTATCTCGCAAAGTATATTGCATACTTAACTCACTTACAGATTCTAATTAGAGCCAAGCACGCATGAATTGCTTGAATGTTGATTAAACTTTCCCGATTGGTCGTAGCTGACTAAGCGTTAATTAAATGTGATGTCAATATTACGTTATCAAGCTTGGGGTTAATCCATCGGCAGTCAACTTGACCACATCCGTCCGGTTTTTTTGTGGACTAATGTTTAAACGTTTTATGGTATTTTTCTATTTCTATGGAGTAGGTATCTAAGACTAAACAAACATCCTCTACAGGATATAAGCGCTTTACGGTGAATTCACATCGGTATTGTATTCGCCGGGTGCAGAGTATATGGTGGGGGTGTACGAAGACAAGCGTCCACTATGATGAAATAGACAAAACATGCTAAACAATAAGTAATTTTGTCCTTTTATTCGTAACCAGTGTGTCATCGATAAATACTCAGATGTATTTATCTGTTTCCCTACAACGATGTCAAATCACCAAAATTAAATACATTTTTCATTAACAATTTTTATATTACACGAAAACTGTAACTTCCAGTACACTATTAACAAAGATTACACAAAATATGACGACATGTTATTTGTTGCCACGAAAAAAATGTAAAAAAATCACATGAGAATATAAGATTACATGAGAATACAGGATGTCTCATGGAACTGTAATTCCGTTAGAAGTTTTTGATATTCCACTGTATATTTGGATCTATATTTGGATCGATATTTGCATTTTGTTTGGAATAAGGATCTGATACTCGATCCGAACTTTTAAATTAAAATATTCTCTGTCACAGAAGCTGATATCAACTTTGATACTTTAATTAGAATCATATAATATTTATTTCATTTGTGTTTTGTGTGTATCAAAATACATTGACTTTTATCAGGTTTCCCACAATTATGAATGCCACAATTAATGAGTTTTTTTCTACTCTTTTATTGATTTTTTCGGTATGGTTACAAATTGAATAGGTTGGTTAATATTGAAGATAATAGTTTCATTTTGGTGAAAGCATACCATAAATATAGTCAAACTAATTAATGTTTTGTACATCATTATATCTGAATAGTTTCAAAATTTAAAACTCAAATTTTACATTCTAAATCATTTAAAACTTTTCTTATTCAAATGGAACATGCTGCATATGAATACACTACTCGAAAGCAAGTATTTGATTATCTATGATGTTCTATAGGTTGGTAAATGCCAAAAATTAAACGCATAATAGAATTTTTTGGACATATACCAAATTAAAACCTTGGACTAACGCGGTAATCCTAGCTTTGACCGTATTACGGGCTTTTACAGTAACAAATGTGCTGTAAAAATTCAACTCCGCTTGATTTCCCTACACACACAGAAAAGTGATCTCTCGAACGAAGAGAGAATTACGTGGCTGAAGTAGTTGGTAGGTTCGTATATACGCGAGAGATTATTGACTTCAACCAAGAAATTTTATTTCTTGGTATAATTACTAGATTTAAGAAAGTGGTTACTCTGGTGAAGTAAGTAAACAGTCTTCAATGAAGTGTATATTTCTATTCACGGTAAATATTTTTAGCTACTTAATGTAAGAATTTTAAAGATTTGGCAAAAATACGTTTTCTATTGCTAATTAACAAGATAGGTATGTTATATTTACTTACTCGTTCTAAACTGTTGCGTGCGTTACATCAAACTATTCCGTGTTGAAACGTTTATTGTACACTATAAATCACAATACATATCCCCAATAAATCACAAGGCAGATCCCCTACGGGTACTTCGTTGTTTTCGTACTAGGTTAGGTTCCGTGGCGCCAGCACGTACCAGCACCATGCGCGGGCGCGCGAGCTTTGACACAATCACGGTGCGCATATTTATTCCAGAGAAAGGGATTACTTGAAAGAAATGAGAATCACTTCAGTTAAATAATTGGTGGGTTTTTATTCAGTAACCTATGTTAAAGGTCTTATATTTTCTTGGATCAAGTAACTACGCACTTGGATGGATTTACTATTATGTACTTCGTTTGAGAAATTAACATTTTTGGGTCGAAAAATTTAATTACTTCTTTCAATACAATAATGGTTCTTATAAAGAAAGAATTTATTTGTTGACAGCATTTATCTGAGAAATTATTTTACTTATATTGAGTATGTGGCAATTCTTGTATATACCTAACTTTCTACATCCAAGTAAATATGCATTTGAATCTAGTAAATAAATTCAAGTAATTATGTTTTCTCGTTCCAAATAATCACTTTTCTGTGTGCATGCGCAAATGGTACTCTGTACTTTTATGTGTGTACACTACACATACATATATCATCATAGATACAGCTATCATTATTAATTAAATAATGCTAAAAATATTGAGTTTTAATATGCGCAAATGCTTAATAACTTCAAATATACGTCATTAATCATTATCTTCTAGCAACGTTAGTTGCGCAAATTAAACAATTATTGCACATGCATACTAGCAACTTACGCATAACCTCGTTCGTCCATATTAACCAACGATTAGTGCACGCTTGATTATTATTATTATCTAACCGGCCAGAACTTTTAATATGGACGATCATTTTCAAGCTCCTTGCTTAACGACCAATCAAGTAGTCCAGTTTTCGCGTTGTACAATTGACATTCGACTTAACGACCACAATCAAAGTTTTATTAAGGACGTTATTCGACACCGCGGTCTTCGTCGATTGAATTGCCGCAATTAGACGGTGAAAAAAGGCGAGTGGCAATTGAAAATTGTGAAAAACACGTGCGCCGTCTCTGTTAGGAAAATACTCAACAAAACAATTAATCAAACGCACACTCCTAATGAGCAGGACGAATCGCTCAATGGCCATTCAACAAGTCAAATGATTTACGGTGAGAACGCCGATTCGAGCGCTCGGGGAGTCTTTTGTTCAATTCCAGCCGATTTTGTGCTCAGCACTACCGAGAAATATATCCATCCTCTTCTAGATAACAATAAATTCATTAGAAATCCGCTAATTAGGTTGGGTAAGTGGCAATATAAAGGGTTTATCAGAAATAAAGAAGTTGATTTGCGAATTTTGGTTCAGGTATATTGCTGAACCGATAGCTAAAAGCAGACGAAATCTAGGGTTAGAAAAGGATAGCTTTAGATCTCTTACAAAGCGGCTGTATAAGCACGGTAGCTATTTGGTCATTACAGACCATGAGGCAATAACAAACCGACATAGGTAAACACAATAACCTGCGGAGTGAATAGTGATATTTGTTGGACACGTTGGTTGTTACTGTTATAATAGGGGCAAGTTGCCGCGGCTCTCTTTTGGTAGGAGCCGACAAGAGCCCAGTGTGAATTGCAGTTTCTATTTTTCCATTTACTGAGCGACTTCTCAACACCGTCTATGGCGGACCAGTGCCACTGGTTCAAACTCTCTTCCACGAATTTACAATTAGTTTTGAGGACTAGCCTTTTTATTTATTTACATTTGGTAGGAAAACGTACAGATGATGGTGACTGGATTAATTATCATTATTATAAATTTGATCACATGTCAAGTGATTAGAATACATACATAAATCAGTGGCAACCGTCAGATCTCGTCTATAATCGCAATTACCATTTTCCAAATAGAACATACTGTATTTTTTTAATTTTTTTAATTCTTAGATTATTTTTAAGAATTTTTTATTTTCCCACATGCATACACTTTTGTTTTAAGTTGCTATTTAAACATTTAATTTAATTCTATTTAATTGTCTGTTATTTATTATCCGTTTAGTTAAAATAACTAACTCAAAAATGATGCATTGTATAGAAAATTATTCTTACAAAAAATTCTTGGAATTAATCTTAGAATTAAAAATGTAAAATGTGTTCTATCAGAAAAAGGAAAGGTTGCCAGTTTCCACATTAAAATAAGCACTCTGTATATTAAAAATATATTTAGACGATAGCTTATTTAAAATCAAACAACTTTTGTTTGTTTTTTTTTTAAATGTTGTGCCCAACCCTGTATACTGGTAAGTAAAAACTATATTATCAATCAATAACTTAGTAATTGACCTATGTAGATCGCAGTCGTTATTTGCGAATATCCATAAAGATAAAACAAGAATGACTGTTGGATGTCTGTCGACAGTGAATACATATTTCTTTTCGCCAATGTACGAGAAGCACCTGTGCGTCATTCCCCATTAATGAGGGTAAAATAATACCTACTTACGAGGTAGTTCTCAGCCGGCCCAAGTAATCAAAGAACTGTACCAAAACTATACAATAGATACAGACATCGTAGAAAAATAAGACTGGAATAACTTGGAACTGATAAGATTTATTTGAAAGAGATAAATAATATATATTCTTTAGTTTTGATTAATTAATTATTGATTTAATATTGCCATTAATTTTGATCTTCGTTAGTAATCTTATAATACGGATGGTTAATTTATTGATATGCATTTGCATTTCTTCAATAATACAGAAATAAATATCATTATCTGGTACATCTTTCATTTTAACTTTGCGTAGGTGATTTTTTTCCTGGCAATTTATAGTAATGGTGACGTCACAAATAGAGAAAAAAGTACTATCGGATATTAAATTTAATATCAATGTAAACTATTTGTATTTTGCATATAAATTTAATGTATTCAATATTTTTTAATAATTTCAATACTAAATAATTATTCCATTCGGATACTGTCAGTATTATTGATTATGTAAACTCCTATTAAATTTGCTGCAATCATCTACATCCACCATATATTTAGTTACCGAGATAATGGTAACCACAATATTTGCGCACCTGTACGTCACTTGCATCGTGTAACCTAGCAAAATATGTTTTTAAAATAGTTATTAATATGAAACATGTAAACGTAGTAGTGAAAAGCGTACACAGTGCTTCCCAAAAGTAACGGATAAATTCAATAAAACCTTAAATAAAAATATTTCAGAAAAATGTTCTGACACGTCGATTTTTATTTTTAAATTACTATCCTGACATACACTTTTCAGCCCCCCACCCCTTCGCCCCTAAGGGGTGGCAACCCCAACTTTAAAAATTCAAATAGCAAAGTACCCTTTGCGATACCTCAATTGATAGATTTTCTTATTCTGAATACAACGAAAAAAAGATTATCAAAATCAGGTGATAAATAACCGCGATATTTACCAAAATGTATTCAAAGAAGAACGTCAACATTCGAGTAAGCGCTGTTGAAGCGGGCATAGCAATATCGTTCAAACAATTGCAACTTGTTTTTACTTATGTCAAACACAATTCAGATTTTTCGTCATTGAAGAAATAGTAGCAAAATGAGATTTACAGAAACCGAAAGAATCGAAGTTTTAATGATTGGGTTTGGAGATAGAAACCGGACGCATGACGAAGTTCGTGTTTTGTTCAATGAAACGCACCCGGACCGTCCGCCAATATCGGAATCTACAGTAAGTCGAATCGAAAACAAATTTCGCGATCTCGGTCATGTACGGGATAAGCCTAAGGCAGGACGTTCATTGGCCTTAATTGAAAACCGACAATTGGATGCTATTTTAATGGTGCAAGAAAATCATTCAACCCTTGCGGAGGTCGCTTCACAAGTTAGTGCGTCAAAAAGCACAGTGTCCAGATTATTTCGAAAACACAAATTTCACCCGTATGAAGTGCACTTGGTAAAAAAATTGTCCGATGATGACTTTGATCGACGAGTGCAGTTTTGTGAGACAATGATGGAACTCTCTAATGAAAATCCTTGCTTAATTAGAAACATCGTTTTTTTCTGTTGAGGCAACATTTTGTCTGAATGGCACCGCCAATAAATAAAATTGCCGTTACTGGGCTCGTCAAAATCCGAATTGGATGGTGGAAGCGAACACACAATATCCTCAAAACCTTAATGTGTGGGCTGGTGTGGTGGGTTCTAGAATTATTGGACCAAATTTTTGGACGGAACACTGAATGGTGAACGTTATCTGAACTTTCTACGAAATGAACTACTACCTACTTTAGCGGTGTTGTTTCCCAACGCAGAAGATCCTGATAGACACAAGGACAGAATTTGGTTACAGCAAGACGGTGCACCTCCACATTATGCGCGACAAGTTCGAGAATACCTCGATCAAGTATTTCCTAATCCAAATATTTTCAAATTTCCTAATGGATTAGTAGATGAAGGCTTATTGAATGGCCAGCAAGATCGCCAGATTTAACCCCACTAGATTATTTTCTTTGGGGCTATTTAAAAAGTAAAGTTTATTTTAATAGACCTGTAAATATTGAGGCGTTAAAGGAAAGAATTCCTGCAGTAATTAATTCACTTAATGACTCCAGGAATGTTCGAAAACTCGAAATAAAATGTTAGAAAATGTTCAACAAGCGTTTGGGGATAGATTAGGGCATTGTCTCGTCGTTAACGCGCAGCACTTTGACAATTAAGGATTAGTTAATTAAATTTTGTTATCAATTGAGGTATCGCAAGGGGTACTTTGCTATTTGAATTTTTAAAGTTGTGGTTACCACCCCTTAGGGGTGAAGGGGTGGGGGGCTGAAAAGTGTATATTAGGATAGTAAGTTAAAAGTAAAAATCGACGTGTCGCAGCATTTTTCTCAAATATTTTTATTTAAGATTTTATAGAATTTATCCGTTACCTTTGGGAAGCACTGTATATGTAAGCAGAAGAATATCTTTTAAAGTGGATTAATTTTGTGTGCTTTCTTTTAACCACAGTGACGTTATCTGTTATATTTGTCATGTAAATAATTGACAAGGAGCTTGACAAGAAACACCCAGCCGCCCTTGTTAACGGCTCTTTGGTATACCCAATTAGACTGCGGCCAGGCAAAGCTGGCAACAGATTCTTTGACGATTAAAATTCGATATTCATTAACAAGATGGATCGTAATAATAGAGGCAAAATATAATTAATCAATCTTCATGTTTATTTCTCAATTCAAAATTTCTTTCATTATTTATTTTTTAAATACACTAAAAACAGCTAATGTTCGCTTATAACATTCGGTTTATCCTTCTTCGAGTATTACTACAAATTAAAATGATAATAAACTAATATTAACAATTTTATGAAGACAGGTGATACTCAACATGACTAATTTGAGACTACAGATTAAGCAGTCAATATTACATATGTACGTATCTTACAAAAATTGTCGAAAAAGTTTAAGTTATCATGTATCCTCATTCTTCCCTATTGTTAATCGTAGTAACTTAGAATGCCTCAACTAGAATACAAAACTCTATAATTATACTCTATCTATCACTCTGCATAAAATCGCTGACCAACGTATGATTTACCTGAGCGGTCATTATCTATTTAATTACAGATCATACAATACTAAACGCTGCACATTCACAATATGGTAAATTAGCGTATAGAACGTAAAGAGTACCCGACTATATATAGCCGCTCTATTGACGGTGAATGAAACATTTCCGAGACCAAAAAAGTGGTAAAGAAATCTTCGAAAAAAAATGAATAGCGTATAATTTTCAATGGCAACAATGTTCGGTATACGTGCCTATACGCACAGAGAAAGACTGGCCCGGTCAATAGAGGATGCTACGATAATTCATAATGAGCGGCAGAGAGTCTGTAACAAATGAAAGAAAAATAAACGTCGAAGCCAGTAGCTAAGGTGTAGAGAGATCAAAGGATGCGACTTTCATTTAATCAAATCTTGCAGTCTCAGGGTGGAAGTAATCATTGTTAAATGCAAGGTTTGTTCCCTTGGTGGTACAGAGATCCCAGAAAGTTAATAATAATAATAAAATATAAATATCTACCCTCAGCAACCAAGCAGTCAAGTAACTTTTTGACTGTCGTTTCCAAAAATTTGTTTAAATTTAAAGATTTTTTAATCACCTTACCTGTTCACTGGAAATCTGTTCCCTTATTCTGCTATTATAAGCATTTTCAGTACGCGACCTTGAGACAGCTTCATACAGAGACACACTATCTCCAACTGGACTGCTAAAATCGTGCAAAATGCTAAAGCTTCGTTACTAGCATTACCCTGAAAAAAAGAAAAAAGCGCTGTATCTCATAAACCAACCCCTTTTGTATAGAGATAAATAGGGCTCAATCTTTTTAGAATTAGTTAAATAATCAGACTATTCCAAAAAATTTCACAAAATTGCAATTTTATCCGGAGATTTCAGCGCAACGTTAGGCGACGAACTGTACTCCAATCTCTAGAATTCTCGTAGAAATGGTTTGGGAAAACGAAAATGATGTAAAACAATATTATGTAACAAACTGCAAAAAAGTGCAACCACCTGACTTGGTCTCATCATGCAATTCAAACCTATTTTAAATAATTGAATGATATTGTAATAATCATTTCGTTTTAATTTTATTATTTGATAATGTTTTGAAAAAACGTTTGTAACCGTCTTCTCCTGCTTCTTTCCCCCACAGTTTCAAGAATATCCAAAATATCCCCCATAAAAAATCTTAAATTCAATTGCATTATTGCAGTCCTAAAAAAGTGTACATTTCCATTTGATTTGGATTCAAAATTCTAAATTTAATTTTTTTTTGATATCCTCAGAATTGAATGGACTTGGAATTTCCGCCCGTGTACAATATCTTGGATGGATTTGATTTTCCTCCTAGCTAGTAGGTCGTCTGGTACCACCTTTTAAGTTCTTACTGCCATCCTTCAAAATTTTACTACATAGCAAATGAAGCAAATATTAAGCTGATGCAAATATAGATGGGTAACATTTCATGACAAATTGGCAGTAGTTAAAAAAATGTAAAGTAACATTTATTTTATTTCAAATTTACTATTACAATACACGTTCAGTTGTCAACGCAAAATAATTTTTAAACATTTCTCTAACTGCTTGCTCATTTTGTGTTGTAGGCGGACACACATGAACGGATAATTTATTTGCAGATGATAAACTATATATTATAATATGGATCTATATAGCAATAGATTATGTCAGGATGACCATCATACATTCAAAATGAAAGAATTTAGATTTTTTAGTGTAATTAATTGCTGAAGTTGGGGACAATCCCGTTCTATACAATCCAAATTTGTATGATTATAGCAATAAACGAATTAAAATTACCATTATACAGATGAACCCAGTACCTTCTCTTACGTTTTCTAATTAAACGCCACATAAGAATATCGTCATCCTCGGATGACGACCACATGGCTACTAATTTTTGTATGACATTCTGAATAAGCCACCTATTCTTTATTTTATAAATTAGTATAAAATGGAGAAACATAAAAAATACATAATATATAAGTTTATTTTCATTGAGTAAATATTTTTTAACAAATTATCTTGCTTACCACAATTTTATTTATAAGTTATTAAATATAAAATAAAATGTTATATAAGAAATTAAATGTGACATTAAACAAACTTCATGTTTGAGTGTTTTGCTCTTGCTGTGCTCTCTCAGTGTGCGGTATGCGTCGTGCAAAATGTTTCTAGGAAGCAAAATGCACGCTGCTTGCTTGCTGTTTGCGTGCTGCTTGCTCGTTCAGGCCTACCTACGAAACCAGACTGAGCAGGGGAGGTTATCGTGTACACAGACGGACAGACGGACAGACAGACGGACATAGCTAAATCCATTCAGTTTTGAATGCTGACATACATATAAGTATATATCTGCCACGCCTCCTTAAGGGTTGTAATAAATGTTGTGGCAAACTCAATATACCCTCACCACAGTAAATGTCGGGGGTATAAAAATAGGCATTCTCTAGTTACCAAGTTTTGTGCTCTGTTTTACCCATAGTGTATCACTATCGGCCATATGCAATATTGTTACAATTATTAATCGATTAGTGACAATGTTGTTAATAACCCCTAAATCATGATAATCTCTCTCATGAGATCACCAAAGTCATGGGGGCAGTTTTATTGATAAAGAAAATACGACTTGTGTTTTACCGACCAGCAGGCCTTTGATCTGCGTGACATGTTACTGTTATAAAAGTTTGTTAAAAATTTTAACCGGGACATAACACACCAAACCTGCCAGGACGCCGGGATCGATGTCTCAAACCGGGACTGTTCCGGTCAAACCGAGACGTATGGTAAGCCTAACTTTTCATAACTTAACTTGTGGTATATTGTATAAGTCAAGATCTCATCGAATGGACTAAAAAGACAATTAGTACACATGCTACATTATCCATACAGGATGCTGAGATATTCGCGTTGAATGCGCACATTCAATATTAAATATAAATAGGTAATAACCAATTAAATGTTTAATACAAAATTCAACTATTCGACCCGAAGCAATTACATATTGGTTTATATCGGTAAATACAATTCCTGTCGTTTTGTTTCACAATCTGGCAAAAGGTCGAGCCTGTTGTTTTGTCGGAAAGAATACAGCATTGGTCGGCTCATTAAAGAATATGTCTTCACGGCGAACGATGATGGATGACATGTTGTTATCAATGAATCGGTATGAAAGAACATCATGCCTGGCACCGTTACTCCGGTGGTCCGTAGTGGATCCGATTCCTTTTCCTTTTATTTGCCGTCGACTTCTCTTTTGTTTTTACTATGTCGAGTTCATTCCAAATGAGTAAAATATCCCATTAGCCGTATCATAACATAGTAGTAACACGTCATGGTCCATAAAGCAAGAAATTGATCAGAATAAACGGTTCAATGTATCTTGATCAATAAAATCTTTTATTTGTGATTGTGATGATAATAGAAATATCAGCGTTTTCTTGTTCTAAACTTGTTCGGTTAGATACAAAGTACAAAAATGTCACTTCAGACGAATGTATGTACCCAGCCTACCCATGGTAAGTACCTATGACTATGACTATGACTATTACAAACAAATTCTTTCAAATAAATTTTCTCGTAACTCTTATAGTTTTTGAAATAAAAAATAAAAACAAAAAAATGTATGTACTAGCGTAATCACAAACAAAGATATTTTTTAGTTTGTCCGGTTTCAATAAAAGAAACACGAAAATGATCCTCGGGCGATTACAAACAAATTCTTTCAAATAACTTTTCTCATAACTGTTATGAGTTTTCAGATAAAAAATAAAAACAAAAATTGAATGTACTAGCATAATCACAAACATATTAAATTCAATATCTCGAAAACGAAGGGCGATATCAAAAATATGTAAATGTTGAGTAATTTTTTGAGCAAACCATGTGATCCATTATGTAATGAGATGTAACAAATAATATGATCAATAACTTACTGTCCGATGTAAGTTATTACGGCCAAATAGCACAGCAGAATCGTAGCACTACTTCTATGGGGGTTAATTGTGATCCCCTCATAAATTCGTTTATAATAAAACGCAGTAAGCTCTGGATCAAAACACCCTCGCACTGCCGGCACGATTCGTTACAAATAGCTGAAACATGCAATGCAAGTAGGGTCGGCGACTTTCGATTCTCGGGGTGTTTTGCCGCCCCTAACCAACGTAAGGACCAGGGGCCAGAAGCTTGATTACGTCAACTCATAACGCGATAAACTTTAGCCCACCCACATCACTTGCACAATACCATCGTCCCCCTAACAATAAGAAAAATTAATAAGGCAAATATAGCCGGTCAAATAGATAGATACTGCCATACTCTATTACTAATTGTATTTATACACAATTGTAATTAATTGGATCATTCCGCTAATGATATAACGATAAAATCATACGTGTAAAGCGAAACGTGTGCCTCGGACAGTCACGTATGTGTATACACACGTCACTGCAAACGTTTAATGCAATAATACAATTGGACATTTTACTGCTCGCGTATAGTTGGTGCCTAATTTAGTGAACATATCCCAATTAAATAGTCGTTCTCTACCTCATTATTAATTCGATATTGTTATGAATGAGACTTTTTGGTTGTTATTAATAATGCGTTAGTTGTATTGAAGATTGGAGATCTTGGAGATGCTTATTGGGATTGATCACTGGTGCATACCCGGTATTTACATTTTTCAATTACAGGTTAATGATGAAAAATTATACGATTGCACTTTGACTACAAACAATGGTTTTCCTAAATAATGGCACTTGCGATCAAGGTTCTTAGTTTGCAACTCGGAGCGGCTGCGTACGAAGCAACGAAGCAACAACAAGTACTTAGTTGTGTAGGAAACCTTCCCCTATCGTTTGAACAATGGTATGTGATTGGATGAATACCTGTACGACCGGTAGTTTCCAGCATTAGACAAAAGTAGTAGTACAAAACTATTATACATATTATTATTATTATAGTGTTTTAATGTCTACCCAACCAAGAAACACCAATAGCGATGAGGAACAAATTAGGAACATGTGACAACGGCGATAAGTTTGTACCGATATGATTGATTGATGTCAATTTGTGCTAAAAAGGAGCAGAGGGGTCAATCCATCTGATGGTCCAGAAAAAGATAAGTTGGTCGCTTGACCATTTTAGAACAAATTCATTTTTTTTATTGAAATTGCCTATCTTCTGGGAGTCCAAAACCATTCCTTTTTTGTTATTATTTTATTCAGTTCAGAAATGACGACCAGTTTTGTGTCAGCGAATCCGACATTTTTGACATTGGTATGTGTTTGCGTTAAACGAAATAACTTTGTTTGAAATTGTCATAGAGACTTGAAATAAAAACCACTTGATTGAGCACATTCCACGCTATCTGTTAGGTATATGTATAATGCATAGAGTTTACGCTTATTTTCTGTTTAAAAAAATATCTTAAAGTTTACTTTTTTTAGACATTAAGGGGTACTTAATTTGTCCATTCAATATATTTTAGTTATAACCTTGTATGCAAAGGCCTTATAATAAAAAGATAGCTTTCTTACTCCTTGTCCCTATTGATGACAAGTTATTAAAATTTCAAAATTTCTTATTTTTATGATGTTTAATGTCAAATATCTCTGATGGGACCAGGACAAAAAATCTGAAACTTTCAAAATTAATTCATCTTTTCATAATTGTAATTTTTTCAAATTTTTTTATTACAAGCCCTTTGCATACAAGGTTATAACTAAAAAAATATTGAATGGACAAATGAAGTACCCCTTCATGTCAAAAAAAAAATCATGAAAACGGTTCCTAATAAACTATTGTAAGTAAATTTAGGATATTTTCTAAAATAGAAAATAAACGTAAACTATAGCATTATATACTTAACAGGTAACTTGAAATCTGGTTAATAGAGTGGTTTTTATTACAACTCTCTAGGACCATCCCAAAACATAGTATTTCGTTTAACGCAAACACATACACTCTAAAAACAATTTAGTTTCCACAACTGATATATGAGTACTCTCAACTAATATGGTTAGTGAAAATTTAGACAACTGACTGTATTAGTTCAGTGGATCAACTTTTATTTGTTGGAATGTATTAGTTGGCAGAACAAAAATAGTAGTTGAAAGTGCAAATTATCTTAGTTGCCGTAACAAATGGGTATGTTTGTTGCCACTTATAAATTAGTTATTGAAACAAATTGTGATAGCTATACCAACAGGCTATATTTGTTATGGGAACAGAGTGATTTAGTTAACGCAACTAATGTTGCATTTGTTATGGGAACAAGTGATTTCAGTTAGTGCAACTATTGTTGTATTTGTTATGGTAGCTAGGTATAATGTGTGTTCTTTACTATTTTAATTGCATCAATTGCTTTTATAATCGATTCTAAATCGTAATATTGTTTTGTTTGTAATTTGTTAAAGGTGTCAAAAATTTTAAGATTGTTAACAAACATTTTAATATAAAAAGTCCATTGTTTATGTTAAAAGCTTTTATCAATATTATAAGATTGATTCAACTTTGAAACGATGGACGGTTTAATAGAAATTCTGGTTAACAATCTAAAAAAACTCTGGACACCTATAATAAATTATAAACAAAACAAAATTACGATTTAGAATTATAAAAGCATTTGATGCAACTAAAATAGCGCGTCTATTTGAATAATTGAATTCCACATCTAAGAAAATGCCAGTACAATTATGCTGACAATTGTCAATTTAAAAACTGCAGTACATCTATAAATCTTGCAAAGGATTCTTCAATGTCTAATTCAAATAGACGGCGCCGCATAATTTCAAAACTTGAGACATTCAATTTCATACATAAGTTACAAGCAAGTTACAAAAATTATGATTTGAAATTATACAAACACATTTTCTTATAATAGCAATACAGTCCACACAACATTACACCTGCTAGTAGATAAACTATAATAATTATTCAACAACGTAATCATGCAAATAAAAGAAATATATATTATAGAAAACTTTATTTTTTATAAGTGTAGAAAATACATATACAAACATACAGATTTTATTGTTGTTTTGACATTAACTCGTATAAAAAGGTGATATTCACCATGTCTAATAGGTAGGTATGTGTAAATAAGAACTGCGTGAATATGTTGTGTTACACACAAGGTTTGATATTCTCGAAGAAAAAGGACAGAGAAGGGACATATGCATTGCACTAGGGCCGAGCAGCCCGTCTCGTGTGCATAGTCAATCAGATAGCACATAGAAAGAGAAAACAGAAAGAGATTTCATTGTTTGCAACACACATATTCATGCAGTTTTTATTAGTACATATTATCCCTTGGTCGACTGTTGTAATAGATTTTTGAGAGAAAATGTAGCTGAATCATTGGCAATTGACTGATGGTACAGGGTATGTCGTATTTCATCCGTATCTATTCCTAGAATCCCAAATCCCCGTATTGGTGCTTCTATAAAAGTTCCCATTAATACATCACAAAATTAGAAAATTAATAAATCTACTACATACCAACACGTTCGTCAAATTCCAGTTTTTCTCCATCTAAACTAATGTCTCCAACACTAACCACTTCTTCTTGTTGGCTAGTTACACTAGGTAGTGATTCTGGAGGCGACACTGTTAGTGATACAACTAGAAAATAAAAGTAAAATAAGCCAGCATCTAACTTTTATAAATTGAACTTACCATCAGCCTTCTCAATATTATAGGGTCTCATAAATTTTAGTCGTTGTCCTACGATAGGTATCAGTTCCTTTATGAGGTTCTCGTCAAGGTCCAACAAATTGTATTCGTCGATTTCATTTACTGTTGAAGACAAAACAATATGGTATATAGAAATTCAGTCACATACAATTGACGAATGGAACCAAATATTGCAACAATTAATTAAATGATCTAAAATTTAACAAAGAGTACAAAAATGCAATAAAGAACGTGGTCTCCATTTGAAATATGAAAACGGACGCCACTTCTAGTCAAACCGAAACCAACCGGAAACAGATAATATTTTTGTTAAACATATCGTATCTAACAACATTAGCTTAGAAAATTTGAAGTTCTATTTTATTTGGTTGTCCATATACTTCTAATGAATGTATGATCAACACATATTTTAAATAGCACGGACACCCGAAAGCATTATTAAAGCCAGATAGACGAACTTGCGTTATAGGAGAGCCTACTGTATGAACAATGTACATGCAACAGAGAGTGTATCGTATTCAGGCGCCAGCCGGGCGGTATATGCGTTTTAACATGAACTTACATACCTGCAATACGTACGATATGTGTTAGGTTATAACTTGCTCTCTATAACATACTAACTTTATAAGTATAGACAAAATAATGCGTACATACGTAGTTCAACTAGTGGTCTGGCTTTAATAAACTACGCATTTGTGTACTTACCTTGAAAGACAGGAATGAGGCATTCTAAGCTTTATGACTTCAACTTATTTTGTACATAATCATCCATAACTAATAACTATGGATTCAAACTGCTTACCAATGATATTTAAATCTTGCTGTAACACAACACAGTATCTGTTGAACACACGCACTCTAAACGTCAAACCGCAGCACACGCTTAACGGCTTTAGCGGCATCAACAAACTGTCGAGATTTCTTGTAATGGTTGGCGCCTGCGCAGAACTTTACCAGATTTTTGTAATCCCAACAAATCTGTGTGTTGATTAAGAAGATTTTTGTAATCTCAACAAAGGTATCTGTTGGTTAAGCAAATTACATTCAACTTATAAAACTTTGTTGCCGCAACGATTCCGCTAATGTTAGTAATGCTAATTGGGAGCCATTATTGTTATACTGTACTGATACTTTTAGTTACGATAACTGAAATCGACCAACAAAAGCAGTTTGGTTGCTGTAAGTAATTCTGTTTTTAGAGTGTACCAATATCAAAAATGTCGGATTCGCTGACACAAGACTGGGCGCCATTTCTGAACGGAGTAAAATAATTAAAAAAAAGGTTTTGTACTCCCAGAACATAGGCAAATTCATTTAAAGAAAATGATTTTTTTTCTGAAATGGTCAAGCGACCACCTCTGGACCACTTCAGATGGATTGGCCTAGAGGTTAGGTCCATTCTACTGTATGTCATCTCTGGAAAAGGTCCAGCTCAAAAGGCATTTTGGAAAGAGATTTCCACTGCCTTTCGATCAAATAAACTGAGCTCAAAGAGCTTCATCCAAAAGATATTTATTTATTGGTAAGTTAAAGTCTCCAATAAACAAACGTATTCGAACTTACAGTCATTTTCAGATATCTTCAGTTAGTTCAGGTCAGTTTTTAAAAATAAGGTAGGCTTAGATGATTATTATTTATTAAGATTGAGAGGTGTTGATAAAAACTAATAATTTTAGCTTACCCAGAGGAAGAAATCCAGTGGTACGGAGATCGATGAGATAAAGATTGAGGTCTGTTTCTTCTACTCCTAATCAGATATTAACATACGATTCATACGAATAAATCGTGCTTGGCTGCAGAATGACGGATGGTGAAAAGTCTGAAATATGCTGGAGCAGCATAGTGCATAAACCACTCATCTCGTATTTCTTAAAGAAGTACCTGATCCAAAGGTCGGGAACTTCCATCTTCAGGCATTCTACGTTCGATTTTCAAAGGCAAAGTCCTATCAAATAATCGCAAACCCATATTCATATCTTTATCAGTAAGCAACATACGAGACCAAACTAGAGTTTTTTCTCCAATGGTTGAAAGAAGCCACTGTCGTACATTCGTGGCAGAAAATCTCGTAGAATAAGCAGCTAAACAAGTAGAATTCGATAAGACAGTTGCTTCTTCGTAATTCAACCACATGTATGTTCAAGTGTTCTTCTTTGTTATTGGTAGGTACTGGATTTTGGTCAATATGTTGAAGGACATCAGCAGCCCGAATGTAGCGAGAGCAATAACCTCTGTATCATTCAAAATGTAATCAATTAACCCCAACTAATACACCAACATTTCTAGCAAGTTTGGATATAAGAAAAATTTCTCTCATTGTTTGTGTTCGATTTTATCAAGTCTAGGGTAAAAGTTATTATCATAAATTATCTTGAAAACTGTTCGAGATTTTTATTGGATAAACTTTTGCAGCGTTTGCAAATGCAATTTTTAACAAACAAATAATAATAACATAAACATATAATTTAACGCAAACAATTGATTCACTCTACGTAGTCGAGTTTTAAAATTGAAGAGAGTCATTTGACAATACACATAGAAAGATCTATTGTTATCCCGTATATTCTTAAGGTAAGGCAATCCTTTTTTTGTAGCGCGATCGGCAAGGACGTGGTTGTTACATGAGACGGGTTGGGTTCATAACTCCGGGGCTAAACTGTTCAACGGGCAAGACCCAAACAAGAAGGTCGGCCCTCACCGTGTATCAAAGACGGGACTTCCAACTTATTGACATTTCTCTGCCCGGAGTTGATTCCTAACACAGATATCGGAGTATGATGTTACCTGGAGTCGTCTTCACCGGAGGCTTTCATTTCACCTGTCTTTTTGTTGCTGCCGTCACCGTCGACAAGTTGATGGAACTCCGCAGGGCTCCGATGACGTATTCAGAATTTACATAACAATTGCAAAGGATGCATGATTTATAATGTATATACAAATAGAGAATTTTAGTAGTTAATGATAACGCCTACGAATTAAATAGTTGATGTAAATGTCTGTTTTATAATTCAGGTAAAGTCCTTGCAGGTCCTTCGTCTATAGTAAATTCATCGATTCATCGCAAGGACGTATTTCCTGTTTGCCAATCATTGTATTTTGCGATGTGAAGTAGATGCATCTGTTCGGGAACATCCGTGTGCTTTATGAGTTGTGTTGTTGAACGAATTGTCAATTCAGTAATTTGGCACTGATCAACATGTTTAGATAAACCTATCGTCGCTTGTTGTACGATATTACGTTCGTAGAATATGTTTTTATGTTTTTTTTATTACCACTGCTACAACTATTTGATAATTAAGTAATAATTGATCATCCAACTACTAGTCACATGATTTTCGGTTAGTCGATTTTGTGCTTTTAGAGAAGGTTTACTAACAACTAATCACACAAATGTTACCTACTTTAGATAGAGATAAGTTGTTTTGTTTTCAAACGGGTTCTTAATAGGAGTATTTTAATCAATTTGGCGAAAAGTTATGAATATCCCCTAGTATGAAATGATAAAGCGAACAATTTTCTATCGGGTTGTTGATTATTCGGAAAAACTGGATTTTTGTTTGAAGATATATTTGACCAATGTTCACTGCTTGGACAAATAAAATAAGAATCAACATTAAGCAATACAGGGAACTGTCAAATATGGATGTTAACATGCATCCAAAGATCACTACGCTGACTTTGATTATTAACCCTACACCTAAACTTGTGTTTAACAAAATACCGGCCCCTGGCTCTTATATTATACGATTTTCAGCAAAATTTCAAGTATTATGTATCATTTTAATAAGAAAAATGCTTTCAGTCGAATAATCAGGGTGTACCCATAGATAAATCTCAATTAGAAACAAATATAAATAAAACAACAATTTTAAATAATATTTGTGCTATACACCAGGAGATACCAACATGAAAATGCTACAAACTGATACCTATTCTACTTCTCTACGCCAGTTAGGTCGGCAGCTACCTTCACCCCTTAAAAACATAATATACGAGCGATTCTAGAAAATTTTGAAATCGACATTTCCATCATTTTAAAATGGGAGACATACCAACATATTTTTTTGTTAGCTTATTTTTCTTTAGCTACATAAAGACAACAATTAAAAACCAAATTTCATCAATATTTCACAGGAAGTGGTAATTTGAGTTTGTTATTTTTATTCCAGTGGCATACTTGGAGTTATAGTTAGTTATACATACTTGAAGAAATAGTTATTATTGCCAAAATTGTTAGGGATAGTCAATTGTGGTGTAAAAATCTTCATCAAAAAAATTTTGATAATAGTTGTTTGTTGGTTTATAATATTTTATGTTAGCTAATAAGTTTGTTTGGAATCATCGTAACAATATTGTATATGCCATATAACAGCTACTTCTTCGTTGGGCGGTTCTTGTAGCAGTCTATTTTGTATATGTGTTACGGTTAAAGTGATAAATGTGGTTTGTATTAATAATTACCGGGTATTATTAATAATAACAGCATCATTTGGTCAATGTGATTAGAAACACTTAAATAATCACATGGACCGGCTATTATTGATAATTTCCTAACGGGCACGGTAAAACTGATAAAAACGTTACTTTTTAAAAAGATCTTCTGTATACAGTCTTCAAAGAAGTTAGCTAAGTTATTTTGATTACTATGTAAGCTATTATATTTATTTACACGACGCAAATCATCAGTACGGCTAGCCCAATGACCAAAATTGCGAATAATACAAAACATTGATAATACAGACTGTTATCTTTTGTCTCCCTTGTACTTTAGAAACTACTGGATATAATTGGTAATGATATTTAGTATACACTCAAAAACGGCTCAATGACGAAAACATAAAAAAGAACATTTTATACAGAGTGTTCAAAAAAGTTAACCATTTTATTATCAATAACACCTATTTTTATATTTAATGCATGTGGGTAGTTTTTTGTAAATGTACAATTACAATTTATTAAGTAACTCAAATCGCATTTATCTTGAAATTTTGCGCATTTAATAATAATTCTTTCTTTGCTTTCCTTTTTTTACTTTATCATACGCAGTATGTAAAGTATTGTAATCATGCCAAAAAAAAATTTTGAGATTTTAGCGGAAATATGTCTTTTTGGGTCCCCTGAACATTTTTGACCAAGGTACAAAAAATGTCTGTGCGTGTGTGTGTATGTGTGTGTGTATGTGTGTGTGTGTGTGTGTGTGTGTGTACCCGTTTTTGTGGCGACGATTCCGGAGAAACTACTAAAGGTGTCGGGACGAAACTTCATATTTAGAAGTTTCATAACCAAACTTAGAGCTGAAAAGCTTTCTGTTGAAAAGAGTCCAAAGGAACTGGTGGTTTACTCATAGCATTTTTCGAAGATTTTGCAAATGAGCCACTATTTGTGTAATGTCGTCAAAATAGTTAAATAATAAATTAAAGGAGAGGAAATTTTCTATAATTTATGTATATGACATTTTTGGTAGAATTTATAGTTTAGCTGCATGAGCAAATTCTATTTCATCGAGATCGGTCGTACTGCTTTAAAACTAGTAGCCAGGATATGTCAGATTTTTTGATTAGTAGCTAGTGTCAAACGCTAATGTTTTGAAAATACTACTGTGAATATAGGCTGCGTTCGGATATTGAACACCGTTACACTTTTTACACCCAATAACACGTAGGTGTCATTTGGACGGTGTACCCGGTGTCAACGGAGTACAATATCCGAACGCAGCTTTAATCGAGATATCTGTCTAGTTCTACTAGTTTTATTTTAATGCAGACATAGCCGATCTCGATCAAATAGAATCTCATGCAGCTAAACTATTAATTTTATATATAGTATGATAAAGTCATGTGCCTGGCCACATCAGATTTTTTCTTGCATGTATTTTCATGCAAATACATGCAAGAATAGGCGAGACTAGTTTACATAGATGTTTTTACATAAATTGCATCGCACAAATGATGCAAACATTTTTGTATGATTCTGTTCCTAACACGGTATTTTTACTTTTGGTGTTTGACAATAAAGTACTATTTTATAAATAAAAGATTAAATATTGTAACAACTTGCCCCAATCTTCCCTACATTAGGTTGTCCATTACCTATAGGTACCTACCGAAAGCATCTAATATCTGACGGATATAATCTAAAAAATACAAAAGAATATTACGTCCTATTGTTACAAACTTTATCTTGCTTTATTTTTACGATATAAATGGTGTAATTGTTGTACTACCACAAAAAAATAAAGATCTAGAAGGACTTTTGTATTCAAAATTAAATATGAAACATTTTTTAAAGTTTTGTATTAAAAAGATAATAAATAATAAGTTATAAACAACAATAATTTTTCCTGCCACGAATTACAAAATACAGAAACACTATGTACGTATGCACTGGCAGAATAATACAAACCGAGTTTCTAAGTTATTACCTACTTACTTAGCTTTTAAGAATTGCGCAAATAAGTATGACCCAAAGAGTTACACACTCGTGCATGCAATTAGTATGGATTGGCATTTTTTAGTCTCGTTTTGATAATCTTCCTTATTTTAGTCATGAATAGTAACTAAATAAGTTAGTCAGGATTAACGTCACTAAAGGCCCAACACTGAAAACCCAATGAATAGATTCGTTGTGTGGCGATTATGTAGATACTAACAGAATTCCAATTCTGAGGCTCTATTATATTGTAGCATCACCTTAATGCAATATCGAATTGAAATTTATCACATTGACCACAGCATGCTGGAAATTATTAATAATAGCCGGTTCATGTGATAAATTCTTCACTTTAACCTCGCCACTTGGCTATTATTAATAATAACAGGTAATTATTAATAATAACCTATTTATCACTATGACCGTAACATATGTATCGCATCGTATGATAAGTATGCTAATACGACCAGTTGCGACGAGAGGAAGCGACAAAGCAAAAGATACTTTTCAATAGGACAATGGATATGTGGGAAAATTCGATCCGCCAGTTTGGCAGTTACACATGATCGGCTATCGGCTCCTTTAAAGTTCATCCCTGATTATTGACTATCCGAGTTCACTTCACCTAGTTCTTTAACCACAAAATACCACCCCGGATAATATACCACCATAACAATGCGGACAATATAATATTAAGTTGGGGTTGTTTAATAAAAGGAGCGAGAGAGGGAGAGAAACAAGGACGTCGCCCTAAAAAATCTGTGCGAGTTTACCGAATAATGTGTAAGATAACAGTTCGATGGGGCATTTCTTTTGCTTTGGCGGCGTGCATTTTCGTGTAAAAGGGATGGAGGTCGGCCGCGCCGAAGCTAATCCGAAAACTTGCAGCCTCGAAGGAACGAGAAGAAAAGGAGTGCGGAGGACCAGGGTTTTACATTATGAGGATTACCCGGTTGCAGGTATCGGGGATGATGCAGTCACCACCAGCCCCAATACGGTGTGGCTTCAGAAAATTGAAAAGATCGCTTACAGCTTATCGCTGAACTTAAGGAAGCACTTACGCCGCCCGCATTGGAACCGAATCTGATACATTTATACAGTTTCGGATTTATTCATTTTTATTTTAGGGAAAACAAAGGGAGCGGATTTTATACAAGTCGCTCTCAGACAGATAAAAAGTTTGAGAAAAAGCTGAAAGTTTGTCAAATGTTGCTAAACTATTTTCAGAGCAGCCAAAACACATCTTAATAATGTTTATTATTACATTAATCTGTATAAACGTAATTGAAAAAAATTAAAACTTTCACCATTTTCTACGTCTAGGAAGAAGGTATATTCTCTTGACTTCCACGATCGCTATACAGAAATAAAAATCAAACAATAAAATGCTTTTAAATAATTCTAATACATCAGGATTTCCACAATGCAAATTTCTTAGCGCAATGTGCAACAAATAACCAGCAATATATATATATATATATATATATATATATATATATATATATATATATATATATATATATATATATATATATATATATATATGTATTATAAGGAACGAACTGTATAATATAATAATTATTATATTGACTGAAAACATAATGATTTTTTAAATCAACGATATTGTTAGTTGAGTTATAATGCGATATTTTAAGGTTTCAATTTTTTTTTTATTAAAGACTAGTAATGGGTTGGAGGAATTAATGTGGGCGTTTTATTGATAAGATTTTTTCGGAGGGTACAGAAGAGCAAAATATATATAGTATATATACAGGGTGTGTATAAATTGGCGGAAAAGCTATACGTGGCGATGTTCTTCGTAAAATTCTGAGTAAACAATCTTTATACTAAAATGTTGTAGCGTCATTATTGTGCCCTCAGGAGCCATTTGAAAGAAACATAGATTTGGCAACGCTGAATCCAACAGGTGTTCGTGTTACTATGCACTGTAAACAATGGGTCCGTATACCATATACATATCGGCATACTCATTAAACGTATATTCCATGTTGAACGAACGAAAAGATAACGTAAAATACAATAACTAATAAACTAATAAACTAATTAACTAATGAACTGTAGGAATAATCACGGTAGAACGGTAGAACTGACGGAATTAGCACAAACAAGTCAAATTACTTAATTTGATTATACAACTGTCAAAAGTGACAAATGCCAAAATTAAGTTACCCATGTTCTACAGTGTAGCCGAATGTATTTTTATGACAAAATTAACGAAATACCGAAATTAAAAACAAGCTTTTTAGGCAGAAAGATAACATTTAGGAAAAGAAAAATTTTCAATATTGTTCTTTATTCTAAACTGCAGCTTCTCCATCAATAGATTTCAAATAATAACACCATTCAAGAGATCGGATATCATGACTTTGGAGACCTCGTGAAGACTCAAGAAGCACGGTACCACATTTTAGATTATAGATTGTCGACTCAGAATTTTGCGAAGAACACCGCCACGTGTAGCTTTTCCGCCAATTTATACACACCCTGTATATACATATATATATATATATATATATAGGGTGTTCCTAAATATCATGTAAATACAAAAAGGGGTAATTCTTTGGCTTATTTAATGACTAAAACTTCATACAAACATAGGTCCGCAAACGCTTCGTTGCCGATCTACAGGGTGTTAAAATTTCAAGATTTTTTTAGTTTTTTCTTTATAGCTCTTGTATCCTAGTTTTAATTTTTAACAGTTGGTGGCGAATAAAATGTCAAAATAAATACAAACAAAAGGTTATCTAAATCAAGCCAAGGCATACTAAACCAATTATTTAAAAAATTTTAATTTCATCTAGGGAAACAGAAAAGCTTTTATTTTTTTTCTCGATAACGGTGATAAATACGAAAAAACTACAAGATATTAAAATGCTTTAGAACAAAACAAAAAATGCATTTTGTATTTTAGAATCCACCAGCGGCGCACCGAAAAAAAGTTCATGGGGAGAAAAGGAGGCATGACCCCTGAAAAAATATCTCCCTGTAGTTTCTTAAAACCATTTGGTATACCCAATGATGTAAGTCCTATAGTGTAACATAAATTAGAAATTAGAGCTAAATATCTCAAAAACTACAAGAGCTATAAAGAAAAACCTAAAAAAATCGTGAAATTTCAACTTTCTGTACACCGGCTTTCTGTACACCGAAGCGTTTGCGGACCTATGTTTATATGAATTTTTAGTCATTAAATAAGCCAAAGAATTACCCCTTTTCGTATTTACATGATATTTAGGAACACTCTGTATATATACTATATATATTTTGCTCTTCTGTATCCTCCGAAAAGATCTTAATAAAAGGCCCACATTAATTCCTATATATATATATATATTCTTCAATCAATCAATTTAAATTATTTTAATCACAGTCCATTTATTGCGACCTTACAATATCGCATTTTAACCCAACCTACAATTTCTTTAATTCGATAAATTACAATTCTTTCACTCAACACTATAATTTGATTTAATGTGAACTAAGCAAATCTCGTTCCCTATCATATACGAACTGTAAATTTAAAAAATACATTTTATCTGCTAAGAAATATATTCTTCGCCTCTATTGAAACAACAAATGAAATTTAATCAGCGTACCTATTTGTTTGAATTAAACAAAATTTTCTATCTGTGCAGTAAATTCTTTGAACGGAAATTGTTTGTTGCATGTAGTCCAATATTATGAAACGCTGTATGCACACTAGTTGCATTATATCTTGAAATTAGATAGAACCTTTCATTTTAAATATAATTTCATATCATATCATAAATCATTTTGAAAAAGTATTAAATAGATCCATTGTGCAGAGAATTAGAATAAATTAAATTAATAAAAACCTCTAGATATCTGCACAGCTTTTAATTAATTTACTTGGTACGCGTTTTGTGATGCAGTCAGATCATCAGCCACATATCTAGATACAAAGAACGAAGGGCAAACGGAGAGACCAAATAATTTTTAATCTTTGCCTTTATCGAAGATGAGGACGAAATGAAAGAGTTCATAGGCAAATATCATAACGCTGAATGATAAAAAAAGCACTGTAACACGACAACATGACAACTTACTTGATGTGGACATTAGAGATGTTAAATTACAACAAAACTGAATTGAAATTATAATGGTGAACCAAATATAGTTTATAGCGGCAAAAGCCTGATACATATATGAATTGATTAAAATGTAAATCAACAAAGAACGCGTAAAATCAAAATTATATATGATAAAGTAAAAATTTTCCAGCATGAATCAAAACCTGTGACTGTATTCAAAATGCACAAACAAACAAACAAACATTTATCTAGTTTTGTTGCTGATGATGTGACTCTGTCACGAAATGTGTATACCAAGTACATTATTGAATAAAAGCTGTGTAGAGGTGTTTATTTATTGAATTAAGTTTCTAGTAGTTTTAGAGATACTAAAATTCTGCAAGTAATTCAAAATATATAAAATTATAAGCCGTTCCATTTAAATAATTAAGTTTACCTCGTTTTCACGACACTAGCGCCATCTAGAGCAAAACCAACGAGTCCAGAAAAGTTTGTATAATATTTCTTCTCGCAGTAGGCCTGTAGATCAAAGACCAAGAAGATGAGAGTATCAAAAAAGCGAATGCATATACCCACAAAGTCCTCAAAATACAGATGAATGTAATGTACTTATATCACATTTGCTCTAAGCATTTCCTACATATATTTTTGCGTTCCTCATGCTTTCCAAGTCTTTTTAACCATCTCGTACTCTGGCATCTTTAACGAACATTAAACAATACACCTATTGAATCTAATGATAAAGTAAAAATATGCGCGCAAGCGAGTTTGCGTTTTTTGCGAAAACAGCTATCTCGGTTTGCTATAATGACATGCAATTAATTAACTTAATTCAGAACAGATCGCCGCCAAGTCGGCAAATTCTACGTCTTATAAAAGTATCAGATTGCATCGTAACTCATACTAGGCTTATTATCCTTGCTGCCTTCATCGCATACAAGAAGACCTCACCTTCAAAGAAATATAACCGACGGTAATTAGATCACAAATAACGCTTGCATTGAAATTATTGAAAAAGAAACACTAAAAATAAAACTAGTTTTCTTACTTGTGTACAACCTTTATGGAATATCGAGTTATCGCTAATACATGCTGCATAAATTGACAAACAACTCTTGTAGTCCCCTAATAAACCTCCCCAAATTTATTTTAATAATGGCCGGAGGGCCGTAACACAAATATTTGTATTATGTTCCGGAGGGATGGGTTCCAATTTGTCCGAGATTTTCAAGTGGGTAGACCTGCGTATCGCCGGTTCCTTTTATGTCCGCTGCGGTTAGTTATAGTACGGGGTGGTCCTTGCTTAAATTGTCAGTCCGGAGGACAGTTGAAATGTCATCCGAGGATGCACAGTTCTGTGTATTTATTTCTCGTCGTTAATCCGTTAGGGCACTGTTCGTGTTGAGGTATCTTTTGAGCTACTCTGAAAAGAACGAAATTGTACTTAGAAAAGGTTTGGTCGGTGTCGAGGTTTCTGCGTAACACAGGTGGTTGGAAATGTCCAGAAAGGAATTGGCTAATTTTTTTTCAGGTTATTATTGTTGGCATAAGTATCGGTGACTGTTATTTTGTATTAAAAAATAATATAATAAACAATTCATTTAAATGTTGTTGCCTTGGTCTATTTAGATCTATAAACATATCAACAGTCTCCTTCAGTGTCTGTTTTAAATTATTTTGCATGCAACACTTGACACACGTAACAAAAATGTTGTTAATGATAACGTATTACAAACATGCCAAAAGCGACACGATAGGTTGTATAGAGCAGGTGTGGCCAACTTTTGTCTACTTAAGATCTACCTTTTATCTTTAAAATGTGCCGCGATCGACATGTTGTCATAGGCGTAGCCTCCCGCGAGCTATGGGTAGTAGATACGCAAAATATATGTTAAAAACTATTTTCTTTTATTTTTTTATATCACGTATTAAGTTTTCGCTATAAAGGCATAAAGAAAATATGACTCAACTTTTCATATTTGCAGACTTCATTATAAAAATGGAAAAATGGCTGAAAATTTGATTTTTAAGATTTCGCGACACATTTTGCCAGGAAAATTACCATGGAAGATTTTTAGACTTATTTCATAAAATTTTTAGACTTTTGTTAATCTACCAATAGATCGTGGGAGTTCATCGCGTACTGAAACAACTTGTTTATCTATCTACGTTGTTTATCTACGAGTAATATTAACATATTTTATTGGGTTTGAGCTGAAATGAGCTGAAATGCGAATATTTGTTTATCTTGTCGAGCTGAAGGTCAGGTCTTTACTCAAATGTTAATTTATTTTGTTTGGCTGAAAGGTTAGCCCTTTTCTAAAGTTTATTTATTTTGTTGAGCTGAAGGGTTAGATTTTTGCGAATTCATATTTGTGTCAGTCCTTTACTGGCGTGGTAGGTAATTTATTTTGTTGAGCTGAAAGGTTAGCCCTTTGCTAATAGTTAATATTTTTGCTAATATTTTCTTGAGATGAATAGTTGTCCCTTTGATAATATTTGTTTAATTTTTGAGATGAAAGAGGATAATATTTATTTATCGTGTTGAGATGATAAGTTACCAATTTGATAATATTTATTTATATTGTTGGAGATGAAAGGTCCGCCCTTTGCTAATATTTGTTTACCTTGTTAAACTGAATGGTTAGTCCTTTGCTTATTTGTTTATGTTCATGAGCTGAAAAGATGACCCCTTGCGAATATTTGTTTATTTTGTTGGGCTGAAAGGTTATAGCTTAACATGCTAATACATATATGTAGCTGAGCTGAAAGGTGGGCTGGGTTTTGCAATTATTTGACTGTTTTGAGTTAAAAATTTTAGCGTTTTGAACGCAAAAGGAAAAGAAATACATGTTGGAAACTTGATTATTGTTGAATGAGTGACACCGTTGAATTTCGGCAAATTTTGAACTGTCAAATGAAAGTTTGAATGGGTTACTGAGACCAAGTTTATCATTGAGGACAATAGTTCTGGAGACTGGCTTTGAGAGGAAAGCCATAGTCAGGATTGGCCGTGTTAGGAATGATTTTATTTGTTGGATTAATTCAGATATTGGGCCAGTGATAAAACATTATAAACACGCTTATTTGTAAATTCATGAGTCAGAGTCACGGTTTTTGTTACAATGCGATAAGCAAAAACCTGCTATCGGTAAACGGGCAGTTCTGTGAGATCGAAACTTAATTCTTGATTCGAAACTATCTTTCATCTTCCACATTCGCTGTCAATAGAGTTATATACTTAGGGAGAAAATCAAAGGTTATTCACTGTTCAAGTAGTTTATTGGGCAATTACATAGTTAACAACCGTTTTTTTAAGTCAAGACATCGCGAGCGATCGACCAAAATTGGCTTCGCGACCGACCGGTCGATCGCGATCGACTTGTTGGCCACCCCTGGTATAGAGAGTCTTATTGTACAGTATCCTCCCACTTCTGATGCCGACAGATCGTCAAAGCTTCTATAAATTTAAATGAAAGTGGTTTAGTGTACAAAGATCTATGCAATAAATAGTACAGGCCAGTGCAACAAACTATGTAAACAATATCAAAAATGACAAAACCACCATTTTTCTTTATTTTTGTTAATTATATTCATTTTACGTTGCATACTATAAGAAAGAAGACAAGGTAAGAAATATCAATGGAAATTTAAACTAGTTCTTTCAGTTTTGAATATAATATTAGGTACTAATATAGGATCGTACATCATCGCACTTGACCGCTTGTCAATTTAAAGTAATGTCCAGAATTCAAAAGCGTACAGCATTTGCATATATTAGAGAACATATCACGCTAATCAATAATTAAATGAAATTTGAAGTGCAACTTTTAGTTTTGAAATCGACAAAAAACTTCTTTTATTAACTCCCATTTATTATAACAATCTACCCTATAGTAATAAATTTAGTTTTGTAAAAACATTTGATGTCGTAATCAAATAAGCGTGAGGTTGGTGACTTATATTAAAGATCCAACAGTTAATTTTAACATTATGTCGTTTGATCCACAATAAGTGCAAAAAATGTATATTTTTACTCCGATTTCTACTGATAGAAACTAAAGGGGGCGAATAAAACATTTTGTGTCTCAAACATTATTGAAACACTTTTTACGAGAAAAAGAGCAAAAAATAAAGACGTCTGAATAAAACCTCACTTATAGGTAATACCGAAGTATACTTACAGTCAATGATGTCAGTGTCAAGTATGATTATTGGCATTAGAAAATATTCCAGCATATCAAAATCCAAGATCCAAGCTGCCAATAAAGAATAGAAAAGTTAATTACCTTTTTATCCATTAATGAAGGGTCAAAAAATTAAATTAAAAATGGAAAATTTCACTCAAGTAAAAACAAAACTCATTTTTTTCAAGTTATGTTGGCAGAAGTATCGGGGACGGTATCGTTATTAAACTATGCTTTTCCAACTGATTTTGATTTTATCTTTTTAAATTTCTGTAAAGAAACGGCAAAGAAATATCTTATACTGTAAAATTACTGTTCATATAAAATATATTTTAAATTAAATTTTAAAAAAATAATTGTACAGCTTTACATCATTTACAGCATTTTGGATGTAGTTTATTAGCTGTTTGTATAGGTACTATAATGTTATAGACATAAAATTCCGAATGGAAACGGATAAGTGAACACACGGATGACATAATGGATAAAAATACAAAGAAATATAACCATGCGTTAAAATCAAAGCATAAAGCAAATCGAAAACTAAAGGTAATTTATAACAATATGGAGTCGGCTATAATATACACTGCGACTTACCTCGTTTTTAACACATCAGGGGCTCCTAGGCGGCATTTCAACAAATTAAATACGATTTTTTCTACACGGATGCAATCCTTGAATGTGTTTTGCCACTGCTGCAGTGAACATGCATGTATGTATGTATAAAGAAATCGCTTGAAGCGCTTACAAGGCAGCGGATGCCGTCGTAGGGGCAAATGCGACGTCGAAGACGCTGCGGGCGAGCGTCGTTTTGTAGCGCGCCGACGTCGGGCGTCGCGGGAACAATGGCGTCTTTCGCTCTGACCAATCGGAAGGCAGCCAGATCGCGGCCAGTCGCGCAGTATTAATGCGTATCGGACACGCCTCGATCTGTGTCAGTGCGCGGCCAGTCTGATATCAGCTGCTGAAACGTTTGGGAAAGGAGGAAAACCGCAAACACCGCAACACTATGTAGAAAAGTTTAAAAAGTTTGTTTTGTTCTCATTATAGAAGAAGAACAGGTTTTTATTTAAAGTTATGACAAAACGTGTCAAAAGAAAATTTATTTTAACTAGTACAAATACAATTATATTTTAATTTAATTATCCTATATTATAGAATAAATATTTAATTCTAAGATTATTGAAAATTAACTTAAAATTAACCACTGTAACAAATATAGCTTGATTGTAATAATATGCGTTGGTCAGAATCCATAAGGAAGGACATTGAAACACGATAGGTGGCGCCAGTGGTACAACAGCAGCCTAAATCTGCTAAATTTGTGTTTATTAGACAATTCTAGACTATTTTAAAATTCGGGGCTATACTAAATTAAGCTCTACAAGCATCATTTGACATATTTGGGCACTTTTTAAAGCGTTACAGTCCGAACATGATAAAAAATCATTATAATTTTGACCATAAGAGATTTTTTGGAGTTATTAAATACGTTTAAACTCAAAATGATTTAAATTTGACAGCTCAATTCTGGTGATTTTCTCCTAGTGTGAACCTGCCGTCTGGTTTTATTCCCCCTGGTTATTAAATGGACGTCAATATAACGTTAAGAATGTAAAACTAGTAAGACAATTATCTTCAGCCGTGCTGAAGGTAAAACAGCCCCTACCGTAAAATAATTTTAAAAAATTGAACCGATTTTGCCCATTCGCGAACTTGTGCGTACTTTTTAAAAGATAAGCTTGTATACCAAATTTCGGATCATTTACTTCAAAATTACGGCAGTTATCGTGTAGATAGACGGACATTGTGGCAAACTCAATATACCCTCGCCACAGTAAATGTGGGGGTATAAATATTCTTCAGAATTCTTACCTCGTCAGAATAAGCAAGTTAAAATTGCTCCGTATAAAGTGTCAAAACTAACAGAAAATTAACGAAAATATTATTTTTTGTGTCTTTTTTGTGGTTTTACTCTCAAAATTTGGTACAGTTTTTTTTTAAATTATTGCCATTTATATTCAGATGATGAGCCAATCAACCAAACAAAAAACGCCTCAGACTATTATAACTGTCAGTATTTGATGAAATATTTGTCGTCTAAGAGCCATACTATCAATATTTCATTAGAATATCAGAATTTTCCAGAACTTTTGGTCGTTAGATAAAAGAGTATTTGAATGTGAAGAGATAAGAAAAATAAGGACTAGGAAACCTGCTTACTATATTAATAAAATTAATATATATTAATATATATATATATAAAATATAATTTCTCTGTTTATTCAAAATATAATCATTTAGTATTAAGCTGTTTTTTCATCAGAGAACATACAAATCGTAACAAATTTGTCCATTTAACCTTTCTATCTCTAATAATACAAAAGCACCCATAAGACACAGTGTATAATATGAAAAAAAAAATTCATTCTAATAAAAACAAAATTAAGTGCAAAATACGTTTATAAAATTGTTGTGAGGAACAGAATAGCTCCAACTAATTCTCCTGCAAAGATGCCCTTAAATCATTTTTAACAATTTTCAAAGCTGAAAATAATCATAATTATGGACAAAATGGTGGTCCATTTAACCGACTTTCTATCTCTAATAATAACAAAAACACCCATAAGACACAGTGTATAATACGAAATAAAATTCATTCTAATAAAAACAAAATTAACTAATTTATACGTTTATAAAATTGTTGTGAGGGACAATAGCTCCAACTAATTCTCCTGCAAAGATGCTCTTAAATCATTGTTATTATTATTATTATTGTTAATTATTTTGAAAGCTGAAAATAATCATAATTTTGGCTAGAGGTATAACTTCTGAATAAATGATACCACATTGACCTATGGCTCTAGTTCTCAATCTCATTTTAACTCTTTTGTTCAAATTTCATTTTTCAAATTCTGTCAGATTATTTCTCAGTACACTGAGAAAAATGGCTGTAAAATTACACAAATCACATTACAACAAATCATTGTGAAAATTACAATAGAAATGTGGTAAGTATAAGAATTGCACGTAATTCCACTTATTTTTACAAGTCTGTGTACTATTACAGCGATATTGCTGCTTTATTTCCATTACAATGATCTTTTAGTAAAAATACAATGGAAATATACCTTAAATTCATAAAATTACAACGTATGTTGTGATTTTACTATTATAATAGCGGGTTTGTTGATATGGTAACGCCCAGACGCATGCGCTACGTTTGATCAGCTGTTTTGCGAACGAACGCCGGCACGCATACCATCGAGTGCAATATATAGTTGGGCGCGTTGTATTTCTGTCTCCGGTAAGTAACAATGATACAGTGAACTAAAACTTATCCAGATACCATGTAGGTGTAGGTTAAAATACCATGTCACACGTCAGAACAATTTTATTGCCTTTGTAGATCACCAACGACGACAATTAACCATTAGAAATTGATGTCTTAACGTTAACGCCATACCTGGATGAAAGCTGTAAGTACAGTCTCCTACGTTTCTTTGTGAAAATTTGCTTTAAGATTGAAGGGTTTTATACCAATAGAAAGTTGTGCAATCTTCTTTTTAGGTTAACTTTTTTGTGGCTGTCTAATATGTTTCCTTGTTCATACAGATACAGATGCGGAACATCTAGCACCAAGTGTGTTTGTCAGAAAAAGAGTGAACGAGTATGTGTGTTCATGGTTGACCGAAGTGCATTCATATATTTGCCCGTGTGTTTTCTATGTTTAAGTATTTGCGTATGCTAAGTATTTATTAATTGCTTCTCTGTAGTTTTAATGTATTTTTATGTCCCTCAAACTATTTTATACTTGTATGTACGTCTACATATTTATTTTTTAAGTAATTTTATCCATATCATTTTGTTTGACCGTGTGTACTATTGTAACATTTGACTGTGTGCATGATGTTATTGTTTCTTTTTGTATTATATGATAGATAATGTTAATATCTAGTCAAGATCAGAATAAAATTATACAAATAATAATACTGCATATTTCATTGAATATTACACTGAAATAGATGTAAAATTACAGAAAATTACAAAATTACATTAAAATCTGTGTAATATTTTAGCCAAATTCTTGTAAAATCACAGTGTAAATATACAATGACAATGTAAAAATACAATTAAGATGTAAAATTACACTGATTGTCGCAGGGCAAAAAAAAACCTACTATTGCTACTGTAAATTCACATCAAATTTTTTTTTCAGTGTAGGTACTTTGTAAAAAACTTAATAGAATATTTGGTTTTATTTGTTTACTGTCTACTGAGGCAACGTCAATCTCGCATGTTTTTTCTACAGTAATTAAACCTGGACTCGGAGTCGGTACATTTTTTCCGACTCCGACTCTGACTCCTCTGAAATATGTCTGAACTCCGACTCCACAGCCCTGCAGTGTACACATATCACGAATAAAATGGGATAGTGTGTGTGTGTGTTTAGCGCGAGGAAGAGGCATGTTAGACATGGGTAAAAGTGGCCGAAGATGTAAAGCATGTAGAAGGTAATCCCACTACTCGTCGGCCAGAGATCTGGCGGAACTTCTGGTGGTCTCTTTTCCCTTTCAGAAAACTCTCCCCACTTTGGTAATTTTCTATGGGCTAGGGTGGGCGGTGCTGTGCGTCGGCCACGCCTACCCCAACACCCGGATCAAGTCACCTCTCCACGGCTGAGTGAAGTGAAGCACAGGCCAGTCGACGGGTTGCTCCGCATGGTAGCACAGGCGATGAACAGTAGCAGCAGACGAGCCCTCTTGTAATTCGTATCGTCGGAACTGTTGAGCACGTGCCCCGAAATTCGCCCAAGATCTCGCCTGAACGCCTAATTACGGCCAAATCAAGCAGAATCGGTCTGAGCGCATTCACCCGTTTATAACGCGAAAAAGTTGTCGTGGTTTACATCCGGTTTTTATTAAACTGTCTTTTTTTTTCGAGTTTCGTCTCATCGCTAATTTACGTTCGTTTCGTTCTTTTTATTTTTATGTTGGACTGATAGTGACTTGACAATCTAAGACTTTTGGTTCGAAGTTATTTGTGCACTGATTTAATAGAGGTAAGCTTTGTTTATAAATTTATTAATTTTACAAACTTTGTGGCATGTTGATTTTTAGAAAAAATAATATGTAAAAGTATCAATAATCATATTTTAGATACAATAGATTACCTACCTATAAATATCAAATGTTAGATTGGTGGATAAACATATTACATTCATTGTAGGTAGGTATGTACGTACTTACTATATGAGCTTTTATTTATTTTAACGAAATGCCTTCATAATATATATTCAATGTACAATGATGACTATACCTACTGTTGAACGGAATCGTAGTTGTTTTGTAAAAAATCTATTCTGCTGTAAAATTACATGACTGTAAAATTACATATCCATCCTGTAAAATTACATATTTCTGTAATTTCACAGGATATCTCAATATTACAGGACGTATTAACACAACGACGTTAATGTAAAGAAATCCAATTTTAAACCATCTTTTCTAAATAAATATACATTCATTGAAACGAATTTTTTCTATAATTGATTTTCTATCTACATAAAATTTACTGTAATTTTACGGAAATTTGGTACAAATAATGTATCATTTAATGAAAAGGGACAATTTTGAGCAGTTTTAGTTCCAACTGAAAACAAATTCAGGCTTTATTTGATGCTGAAAACTTTCAGAAATTGCAGTGTAACTTTGGTGAAAGATAGAGTTGCTAAAAATACGTTTTTGACATGTTAAAAGTGCGTTTTACTTTTTTTTTCTATATCCCGATTTTTGTTTTTCAAATATAGTAAAGGCTATATTTAATAATAATAATTACCAAAAATAATGAGAAAAACGCAAAATTAAAGTAAATTGTATCTGTTAAATTATAGTAAAACTCGGCAAATTTGTAAATTTACATTGCAGATATTGTACATCATCTACAATCCGAATTTTCTTACTGCTACATTATTGGTTAATTCATACTGTAATTTATAAATACGTCTCCTGGATATTGGGATATTCCTGTAAAATTACAAAAATTTCACAGAATATTTCTACAATTTCACCGAAATGGATCTGTAATTTTACAGTCTAAATAAATTTGTACAACTCGTGTAATCAGACGCGTTCTAAGACGCTTGTTTTTCTTATACTTAATTTTTTCATACGAAACCCGAATAATCATTGTGAGATGATGACAGATGAGATAAAGATTATAGCAAATATATAGCATTTGTTCAGCTGTGGTGTGTGAGTACCTATAAAAAAAAGTAAGAAAAGCAAATTCAGAAAATTAATAATAAGTCGTTTGCTTGGGACACCTGTATATGTAGGTTTCCTTATGTTTACGCAAATTTAGGACAAATATAGGATACGTAACGCAGATGGGAAAGTCGGGAACGTAATTAGAAACAAGAAAAAAATCGAGGCAAAAGAACGGTGTACGGATTTGTATAGAAACACCATTTTCAAAGTTAATGACGTACATGCGGCCAAGTGGGAAGATCAAACGGGGCAAGAAACGCTTCCCGAACCGATTGAGGGCACTCGTGTATTCCTAAGCTTAAAGTCGACCGCCCACTCGAGTCGCCCTCGACGACATCTAACGGACAAATAATTGCAATTCCTCTGCGTCGGCCCTCTTAAAGATGTGTATAAAAAGTTTTTAACAACCGTCGGCTCGCACACACGGCACAATTTGTAACGAGTTGCCCGGTATGAAAACGTCGAAAGCTCGCGGAGCTTTTTGAGCGGCCGTCGCTGAAAAGAGCATTTTTCAAACGGGAGAACTTTCAATGGAACGGCAGTCGTCAAAAAGCAATAGAGCCCGCTTTATGACTTACCGGCGCGCTTTTCACTGAAAAAACGATCGCCGTCATTTCATCAAACGGACTGGTTGTAATTTTCAACAAATGACTTCAACAAAAGACAAAAAGTTAAAGAGATATGTAAGTATGTAGTATCAGTTATTGATGACATGAGTAACGAGTAATGGCTGTAATACAATATACCACAAATAATTTGAAGTGGTAGCCACAAAATAAAAGTAAGTACTTTCGAAATAAACGGCACCGGAGCTGTTATCGCAATTGTACACAAGAAAACTTTGATTTTGATAATAATAATAATAATCCACGCTTTAACATCCCCCAACAGCTTTCGCCACTACGGGGGCATCGGCCCGAATTATCATTATTACGGCCCGCGTCTGTGGCACGTCTTAAGTTGTTTGGCTTTCAGCATTCAACGTGGAGTAAAGAAAAACCACAGAAAAACCTTTACCCTGAAAGCAGGGCGTGCGACTCGAACTCACGCCCCCCAGACTGATAGCCAAGCGCTTTACCGCTGAGCCATAGTCCGGCTGCTGATGCAGAGATTTATGCCAAAAGAAAGACCAGATTTGATTTATTTTATGCTTTCAAAGAAACCGTAGTTAGGACCATATTCTTAACATCGTTGCCACATAGCGGCAGTGTTTGTTAGTTTTAGGAAAATATTTTAGACCAATTAAGTACAATTACAGTAAGGTGACCAGAATTTTGTTGTAGTAAAGCGGGACAGTAGCGTCGTGTGTTTAACACAAAAATTAAAGAACTACATCAGTAAAAGACCAGCTCTTTTTACTTTCCCGATCACATTGACTGATGTAAAAATGGAGGAATTCATCAATAGTACAAAAATTATAGTTTTTTATACAGCTCTTTTTCACATTATCACATATTCCTTTAAATGTTTGTTCTTTTGATCAAAACATACTTGTTTAAACAAAATATATGTACTTCATTGCATAGGTACTCGATATTATTTGCATTATTAGTGATTAATTGTTTTGCTATACGCGTTTAAAATAAATAAATGAACAAATATATGCCTTTTGCACGAAATAAATAGATTTTCATCAACCAATAAATAATATTAAAAAGACTAAGACAGATTAATTACATTCTTATGGTTAATAAAACAAATCTTACGGTCAAAGAAGATACCCAACAAATGTTCTAATCAAACGATCCTGTACAATACAACAAAATACATATTCCAAATTTAGGAGTACGTTTTTGCGAGAAACTTACCAGCCTATATCAAAGGAACGCCTATTTTGTTAAACTTTGATGTTAAGTAGCTTTTTGTAATCTTTGACGACTTTCATAATTTTTTATTCAAGTTTTACTTCCGATTACACCGAGTAAACTATAAGGATAGTTTTGATCTGACCGATATTCTCAACATTTTGTTTTTGGTTTATTCCCACATCTGCATTTTTTAGATGATACATAAAAAGATACATTTAAAGTAAACTGTTGCAATTTAAAATGATGTTCAACCTTGCAGCGAATGTTACGTGATTAAAAGTGTTTTTACTATTGTTTTTAGTACCAACAACGAATTAATTTAATGATAATGACCATAAATTTACAGATAAACAGATGGATAAAAAACTAAATTATACTAAGCGAAACTCAACGTGTATGTGATACTTTAATAATGTGTGATGAAATAACAGCACTTGTTGAAATAACAGCAAGTCGACATGGAATCTAAATGATACGTTTCAAAGTTCGGTTTTGATCCTTGCAGCATATTCAGCCTGCCAGATTTGCCAATGTTTCTGGTCCAAAAACAATGCAATATTTTACTTACAAATGTGTATCTCCTACAAAAACTCAGATATAGATATAAATAAGATGTTGAGAATTGATATGGTTTTTATAACTGAGCACTTGAAAATATGCGAGAGAACTACTCGTTAGTTACCCCACAGGATGTCTCAAACTTAGTCAAAAAACACCATTTTTTTTAATAAGCTGGAACATTATTTTCTTTGTCTTTCAAAAGTAGGTAAGTTTACTTTACCTGTTCTCGAAAGATTCTGGAAATTGGTCAAAGAATAGAAAAGTCATTGATTCCAGCAGGGTTGGTTATCAATTCTATTTTGTCAAAAATACAAACATCCATAAATTCCTTATGCACATAACAATTAATATTATTCATAAACGTACAAATATATCAAATTCCACCATTAGACAGAATGGGTAATACATATTTTTTTGTAAAAAAATACTAATTTGGAAAACCGGTGGCGACCCCACAACATTGTTTTCAAATTATAAAAATATTAATGAACTTTTTTAGTAGGTAATTCTGTAAAAATTCAGTAAAATAATATTTCCTAAAAAGCGGGACAATTTTAAAACTCCGCGGGACGCCGGACAAAATGTGAAAAGTCGGGACTGTCCCGCCAAAAGCGGGACGTCTGGTCACCTTAAATTACAGCCCTGATATCACGTCAAAAGGTTTTCAAGGCAGGCTCAAAAAATTTATTGCATTAAAATCAAATAAAGTTTTTTATATTATTTTTTTATGTTAACAAAACTACACATATTCTCGATTGGGGCACATGTTAATATGTATTCATCGATCCCAAATCTCACAGGAATGAAGTACGGATATAAAGGAACCAATTAAGAGTGTCCTCTACAAAAATATAAGGACACCTTTAATATACATGAACGATCACAAAAAAGCGGACACCGTGTATAAAGTATAAAACAAAAGAAAAAATCATAACAATGTAAAATGTGTTTCCAGCTTCCAAAGTGCTTTTCTACTGTGATCTTTCTATACACAGTTCTCTATTAGCAGTATTTAAACAAACCGAAAAAAAGAAAGAAAAAATTATCACCTATTAACAAATCACTTGCATTCGTGTAGGTACCTACATCAAAACTAGTTACTGGGCTACGAAATGATCAAGAACCGCTACAAATGTTTGATGGTCAATAATTTGTACGTCGTTAAATCACGATAGCGTCGGCGATCTTCTTTTTCCATTGGGAATGATTAATGCCACCAGATAAACAATCGGTATATCCGTGACAACTTTCTACCCATTGTTTTAGGCGGGAGGTCGGAAAACGTCAGCAAATGAAGACAAATTCAAAGCGTCCACCGGTACACCATTGTCTCTGATTGCTATTGAGCGATCCGAAACAACTGAACTCCCGACAATCGAACATCTAAACATTTGCTATCTGTAACGTCTGTCCGCCGAAAGGAAGAGAGAACCGAACGCGATGACTTCGCAACATATTTATCCCCCCAATACGGGACGTACAAACTATTTATTTAACAATCAATTCAATAGTGTATCGGTGTACGTACCGATTCTACTGTCGCCTCGTTAGTTATTGGGTGAAACGGTTTATTTGCTCATTGTTTAGTCGGTATCTAATTGATCTCGTTGCTTCCCGATTAAAGAGTATTATTCTGAATTTTGTTTTTGTTTCAGTGTATTAACCAGAGGGTCAGGCTGGGAGCCACCTCTGGACCTATCCCGTCATCAGGCGGGTTTTCACCTGTACTAACAGCAGCCAAGACGCTTTCATTACGGGAATCATCGTGTGCTGAGGCCTTCTGGAAAATGCCCCATAAAGGTAATGTTTTATTTTCAAAGAATTAGTTACAATTAATTCAATATTTAATCTTGAATGGTCTAACTTTTAAATTAATATTCAGTGTGGATAAATATACAGAGTGCCTCAACAGTGCGATCTCGGAAGATTGTGCCTCTATTAATGAAGATATTTTAAAACTGATTTCAGTCATATATACAGACCGTCCAGGCGCACATTTTAAAATTATTAGCGTGTATACAGGATGTTCCATAACGTAGTACCAACCCAAGCTTATATGTTTTGAAATGGAACAACCTATATTTCGGCACAATTTTGAATTCCTTGCAAAATTTAACGACAAAGAAAATAACATTACCTACCCTAAACTTTATACTTTTTGATTTATTGTCATTTTTATGGAAAAACAGCGGTCTAAGAAAAATTGTATATCTCAATACCTGTTTTTAATTTTATTGCGCACGCATAGATTATGATTAAGTAAGAAGCGTTCTATTAGCATGATTGCCTACCATATCCAAATTGTGTACAGGGTGGTCATAATCTGCAACAAAATATAGCAAATAGTTTTTCGTAAGAAAATTGATTTTTTTAAATGGAACACCATGTATCTAATTATTTTTTTGAATTCTACGCAGTATTCTGCACAAAAAAGTACTAGCACACACCAGTGCTAAAATAAACAATTGCAGAGATAACTAGTTTTCTTCATAAAAAAATCGATTTTTCTATCAATAAGTGCTTCTACACCTACATTAACCACTAAATTATAATTTGAAATACAATTTTACTTAGGTATAGCTTGTAGGCTATAAACTTTGCTAAACAAGTTATTAAGGTATAAAGCTGATATAAAGTTGTTGTTAAAGAGCAGGTTTTGTTTTACTTATCTTAAAATAAAAGCAATTCATAACAACAACATCAAGCACTGTACATTTATTATTCCATAAAGATTAATACTTAATATTGTTTTGTAAGTAATAGAAATTTATAATAGTAATTTTATGTAAATTTTTACGAAGAAGACAAGTTATTTAATTTTAGTGTGTGCTAGTACTTTTTTGTGCAGAACGTATTTTTGTTGCATTCGCCAAGAACCCACACTATGTCAATTAGTTCCTCCTGAGAAAAGTTCGCCATATTTCCAAAAATTATGGAAATCTAACCTAACAATGTCACCACCACTGACAGATACCTTAATAACTTGTTTAGCACAGTTTTTCACAGCCTACAGGGTATAAGTAAAATTTTGTTTCAAATTATAATAAGTATTAAATTGTACATCGAGCTTATATGACTAGAGGGAGCGTGACGGGCTTTGTTTGTGGCCAAAGATAATAAGGTCGAAAGTCGTATATTTTCTCGTTCCCAATGTAACGCACCAATGAGCGGTCAGATTAAACTGGCGGCTATATGTCAAATTTGAATTAGGTAGTCGCGTATGGCGTGAAAGGTAACCTCACAAAATAAAAATCCTTTTCTGTTTTTGAATGTACATACATTTGTAGTACCTGTTATAATTGTGACATTTGTTAAAAAAGCAATTAAACCATCCAAGAGCAATTATATATTTATATAGTAACAACAGAATCCATTTTTTTATAGGTTTGGACAAAATGTATTCTTGCGTGTAAGATTCTATTTGTCTGTATAGCTTGACCAGCGAGTAGTTGCATCGAGAGCGTTGCGCAGTACTCACGTCACGTACTCATTATATTTAAGCTCTGCGCACCGCTGTCGAATCAAGTTTAAGTTGGTTGTACTATACACGATTTGTTTATTTTCTTTAATAGGAATATGGGTAATAAACTACAAGCAAAATACAACTTATAATAGGAAAATATTTTATTTGAACTTAATTTAACCACTGGTTTTTAAACAAAATGGTCTTGGTGTAAGAACTACGTACTCTTTTTTCTGATTCTAATAACATGGTTTTACAGAAATAATATGCTCCATTAATGTTGATAAATTACACACTTTTTGTCTTAATCGCATGTTGTAACGAGACAATTGGCGGATTCGAGCAATTTTCTTGCTTATGGTAGTTCTTGCTAATGCTAAAACTGCCCGTGCTTGAGGAGACGAAGATAAGTCTGAAGTATGTACGTCACCCATATATCGAGGATTGTAGCTACAATAAAATAACGTTAAAATATACCTAAAACAAAGTTACATATTACATAAATTTTCTCCTTTTTCTTGGCAGTGCTGAAGGATGTTCCGTTGGTGTTGCGCTGTGTGGCACTTTCAAAGCTCGTAGCCGTGGCAGTGATTGTTGACTCTGTGTGTCCACTAGTGTCTGCTACAACTGCATCGCTCATACTATCTGTGTCCGTATTTTCATTTGGTAGATCACTCATAACAAAAATACTTGGCACCGCACTACGGGAGAGTTATGGTCTTCCGTCTTTTCCCAGTTTATAATCGCTATTAGAAAAGTGTCTTGAACACAACACAGTTGTTTTAAAACCCCGACTTTTTATAGGTATAGCTTCAATCCGAGTTTGTTTTGAGTCTTGAACTGTTGGAAATCTACGAGAAGGTATATGTTATAATTTAATATTACTGTATTGCGGTAATAAAGGTCATACCTGTGACACGTTATATTTTTTGGTGCTGCCTTTTTACAAAAGCAGCAGTTTCGCCCCATTGTTACCTCTTAACCATCCAAGGCACCATCTACATGCAGTCATGCATCTACATAGGTAAACAAACTCATAACCTCGATATAAACATATGTTAAAAATAATGGCGGTATCTAGCATCTGTGCGCATGCGCGAACAATGTGCACGAGAATCTACACGAAATTCGACCTTATTGACAAGGTATGTTGGGCCACAACAAGCCAATGCATTGGGATAGGCCGTACTCCGTCTAGTTATAGATGGTCTAAGAAATTGTAGATGTGATCAAATGTTTTGATTTATTAAAAAAAATTATGAAATCATGCGAGAAAACAGTAATTTAAGTAAATACTTATTAAAGCACTTATTGATAGAAAAATCGATTATTTTATGAAGGAGACTAGTTATCTCTGCAATTGTTTATTTTAGCACTGGTGTGCCAGTACTTTTTTGTGCAGAATGATGCTTAGAATTCAAAAAAATAATTAGATACACGGTCTTCCATTTAAAAAAATCAACTTTCTTACGAAAAACTATTAGCCATATTTTGTTGGAGATTATGAACACAATTTGGATATGGTAGGTAGTCATGCTAATAGAACACTTCTTACTTAATCATAATCTATGCGTGCGCAATAAAATTAAAAACAGGTATTTTAACTCTGGGATACACCTAGCAGTATGGATAAAGTTGTGGCAGAATTGACAAAATCTGAGTAGAGTAGGGTTGTAGCATTTCAACGAGAAAACCTTGATGGAAAATTTCCGAGTTCGAATTCGTAAGCAGCGAAAAATAATAATGCTCTTTTTTAAAGTGCATCTTGTTAGTTATTCATTTTCAAAATCTATGCTCCCTAATTTTCAAAAGCTCTTTGTTAAAAAAAATTTCTGGTATAAGACCATACTTTTTTATGATACCATTAAAACAATTAAAGGATTTATCAAAATCAATAGGAGAAATTTCGTTGATATAAACGTTTATATAAAACACTATAAAAGATATCATGTTACGTTAGATGTCGAACAAAATTGAAGGTCGAATACAAAAATAAATACAGTGCATGGCTATTACTAATATATTTATTAAAATTGTTTTAAAATAGCCTCGGTCACGATCATTTTAATTTTTTGAATTACAATTTCTTTATCAAATGCAATTGAAACCAGACATGATAGAAACAAACTGTTTGCTTTGTGGTGATCAGTTGCCATAGACCAATAGAAATATACCACGTTAAGTAAGAGAAAGAACAAAAAGTTGCTATTTGTTGCACAGTGTAATTTAACAAGCAAGGTTGATAAAATTCCTACCAATTCTGAAGCTTCGACATTACTATTGCAATACGAAGGATCTTTAAGCATAAGGCATCAATGAATCCAAACTTCTATCTCTTCCTTTCAAAACCACAACTAAATATGCCTCTAAAGTTGGAAAGTGGAAGTGTCAACCCCACAAATAAATGTCATGCAAACGAAGTATTTGTGATCACGACATGTGCTTTCGAGTAAGACCCCAATCACGCGGTCCAATAAAAAAAAGACTCTCGTCATAATTGCAGCTTGATTAAAGACCGCAGAATGAACGGAACGTGCCCATTTGGGGGAAGGTCTGGTAGGGGTTTCATACAAGACCGGCAGGGGGGTGTTAATATCGATGGTGTATTCTCCCGCAATAAGTCCGCACCCTTTAATTTTGCGCCCTGTGTGGAATTTCATCGTAAAAACTTCACCGAGTTCATTTTTCTAGGCGCGAACCACTTTCCCCTTCGTCCCCAGCCACGCGAGACTTTCACGTCTCGGTACGTTTTCAATTCTCCGTGTAATGTTAAGGCTAATGCAATTTGAGCGCCGCCCGAGGTGGTGGTGGAACTGAGAAGCGCAGTGTCGAAATGAGCGCGCGCCAACAAAGGACTCGCTAGGTGGCGTCAATTTCGCCAATGACAAGAAACACCGCTGCCCCATCTACCGGAATTTAATAACGTCCCAATGGGGTACAGGTCAACGTTTTAATTTTTATTGGTCACATCTGAGCTTTTAGTATATTTCAGGGAGCTTTTTTATTTTTAAAAAATTCGAGAATTTCTTATTTTCCGGTCACATACTTGTCGGGGGGAATTTTAAGCTTACACGGATATTTTTGGTTCGGGTGGTTTGCTTTGTCTGGATATCTTAAGCGACTTACTTTTTGTTTTATTTGTGTCAAACTCAAACTTCCCAGCCTGAATAAGTTAAGAAGTGAAGACGACATTTAAAAGTCTAAAAAATTATTTAGCAGATAAGTTATGCAACGTGGTACAATTTTTTAAGTAGAATTGCATTTGAAATTAAGGCAATACTTACTTCTAGCTTATACTAATATATCATTTTTATTACTTCTTCATTAAACTATTAAAAAAAATTTATGATGTAATAGAATTATCTAAGCAGGCTGAAATGGGAGCTTAAACCATGAACTTCACAGTTATGTAGAGAAAATTCATGAAACAACTCCGTTTCGTCTAAAATCACCTAAAATTATATTTTTTGATATTTTAAGCCAAGCTATTAGGAGGAAGCCCATTTGAAATTCTTTGTTCTTGCTGTGAAATACAGTAAAAAAATGATGTGTATAAATCATTTCACATTTTTTTTGCGTTATGGCTTAAAAATCCAAGGTCTAGAAAATATTGAAAGGATCTATAATACATTTTGTGGACAACAATGTTGACTTGTGCAATTATATTTTTTTGTTTATCGAAGAAAATTTGCATTGCAAAAAGTCTGTGCGATTAGCCGGGTGTTATAATCGATAAATGCTCATAATTTATTTATCTTTTTGCGACACTTGCACCCGTACGCTTCTAAATTTATTACAAAAAAACTAATAACAAAATTACTTTTATAACACGATCACAGGAAAATCAAATGATTAACTCTTTGTTAACTGCAATATTTCGACGCTTTATTGTGTCTTCATCAGGCAATACTAAAATCATTATGAGCACATGGTAACTAAAGTGCAAACAGCAAAAAAAAAAACACAAAATTATTTACTTACAACTAAGTTTCTAGAGATGGCAAATTGAGGTTTCAGCATAACCATTTCCGAATGCGGGGTATAAACATTTAATATTTATAAACTTAAAACTAGCATAAAAGTATAAAGTTCCGAATACTGATCTGACTGCCCTGTCAGATTTATTGCCCTTTATAAGAGGAAATAGAGGAGGGTGCACACAGAAAAGTGATCTCTCGAACGAAGAGAGAATTACTTGGCTGAAGTAGTTGGTAGGTTCGTATATACGCGAGAGATTATTGACTTCAACCAAGAAATTTTATTTCTTGGAGTAATTACTAGATTTAAGAAAGTGGTTACTCTGGTGAAGTAAGTAAACAGTCTTCAACGAAGTGTATATTTTTATTCCCGGTAAATATTTTTAGCTACTTAATGTAAGAATTTTAAAGATTTGGCGCAAATACGTTTTCTATTGCTATTGAACAAGATAGGTATGTTATATTTAGTTACTCGTTCTAAACTGTTGCGTACGTTACAGCAAACTATTCCATGTTGAAACGTTTATTGTACACTATAAATCACAATACACACACCCAATAAATCACAAGGCACATCCGCGTTGTCCACTTCGTTGTTTTCGTACTAGGTTAGGTTCCGTGGCGCCAGCACGTGCCAGCACCACGCGCGGGCGCGCGAGCCTTGACAAAATCACGGTGCGCATATTTATTCCAGAGAGAGGGATTACTTGAAAGAAGTGAGAATCACTTCAGTTAAATAATTGGTGGGTTTTTATTCAGTAAACAATACTTACTTATATTAAATGTCTTATATTTTCTTAGATCAAGTAACTACGCACTTGGATGGATTTACTATTACTTCGTTGGAGAAATTAACCTTTTTGGGACGAAAAATTCAATTACTTCTTTCAATACAATATTGGTTCTTATAAAGAAAGAATTTATTTGTTGAGAGCATTTATCTGAGAAATTATGTTACTTATATTGAGTATATGGCATTTCTTGTATATACCTAACTTTCTACATCCAGGTAAATATGCATTTGAATCTAGTAAATAAATTCAAGAAATTATGTTTTCTCGTTCCAAATAATCACTTTTCTGTGTGTGACTATGTCACTGAGCGTATACCCCAAGTGGGTCCCTTGCGCTGCCTCCTTTGGGAATCACGTCCGATTTAAGCTCTCTCCCAGCCTATTCTGATATGTTGCCCTATTATAGGTGTTCCCTTAGATCAGAAGGTGGCACTGCACAGAACGTGAATATAAGGACTATATACATCTACTTATTTGATTGGCTGTAATAGGGCAACAAATTGGTGAGATAGCTGCTATTGAGGACTTTATAGGATAGCGTCGTCACGTTTCAACGCCATGCTTAACTCTATCCTCGACTTTCTAGTAAGTTGGTTCCCTTACTGGAGAGAAACTTAATAGGCTGGGCTTTTTAATGCCAGTCTAAGCCACGCACCAAGTTTAGGTTCATTGATTTTGTATATCTAAACTCGGTTCGTGGTTTAAACCAACGATAACAAACCCAGCCTAAGAGAATAGCATTCTTAAAGCACGGATTTTACCACGATTGTTTCAATAAAATATTAGTTCAACAAACAGAACATCATCTATCTACAACAATAAAATCAATATATATTTTCTTGAGATGCAAGGATTAATTTCTCTGTAAAGAAAAACTGCAAGCCATTCCTGGAGGTAGATCGGAATATGTATAATGTAGTAGTTTTGATATATTGTTAATATTAATAATATTTAATATTGATGAATGAAAATGTTTAACGACATACTTTGTCAAAGTAATATTATAGGTTAATAATATGGTGACATAGAGGCGGGATGTAAATTTTAAATAAATTAAAAATTACAGCCACAAACTGGATTCGAACCAGGGACCTTTGCGTTTCTAGCACAATGCTAGAAGTAGTAGCTCAGATGGGAGAGCATTGTGCTAGAAACGCAAAGGTCCCTGGTTCGTATCCAGGTTGTGGCTGTAATTTTGGATTTATTTAAAATTTACATCCCGCCTGTATATGTCACCATATTATTACCCTTTAATATGAATAAACTTGAATTCTCATTTTATCTGCCTAATTTAAAGGCCTACACCTACATCTATATTAGCGCAATCGCAAATTTGCTGGAGGTAAATTATTGACTTTGCAATTTAGTTGCAATAACGACGTCCACCCTTTGTGAAGAGCCAATACCGTCGGGTGAAGCCATACTCCATAGTAACTAATGTACCATAGGATTATAACGCACTTAGACCCCTTTTATCTCTCCATATCCTCTTATGCTGAGTGAACGAACCGCTCTCGAGCACTTGGGGCTATAGAACTAGAGTTGCAACGTTATTATAGGAATTAGTTCAAGTGTGTTTTATGCCGATTTAATACAATTTGAAAAAGGTTGCCGTTATTGAATAGGGGTAGCAGCTCTCCAGAGTTCTCAAACTGTTTTTTGAGGTAGACACCTTAAGATTAGAAAGTAGTAAATAAATCCCACACTTTTTTTCTTACCTCGGATTGTTGTTTGATTCCAGAAGAAGACCTCATGCACCATTCATCAATGGGTCAAAATACAATATTCGGATGTTCCGCTGCGGGCCACAGCGGAATCAATCAGCTCGGTGGCGTGTACGTCAACGGGCGTCCACTTCCCGACTCCACCAGACAGAAAATCGTAGAATTAGCCCATTCGGGCGCGAGGCCTTGCGATATCTCTAGAATATTGCAAGTATCGAATGGATGCGTGTCAAAAATTTTGGGGAGGTGAGCTTGATTTTTATTGGCAATATTATGCGAAATTGAAGACGTCTTCTCCCTTCAAGGTACTACGAAACTGGTTCGATCAAGCCGAGGGCTATCGGTGGCTCTAAACCCCGTGTAGCGACTCAACCTGTCGTCAACAAAATTGCCGAATTCAAAAGGGAATGCCCGTCGATTTTCGCCTGGGAGATCCGAGATCGATTGCTGTCAGAAGGGGTCTGCAACAACGACAACATTCCCAGCGTAAGTATTCAAATTTAAGCACCACCTGGATATAAGAAAGTGTACCAATGTTGAGGACGCCTAGTTTGGGGACGCGTCCTCCCATTATCATAAAAACAAATGAGAACATCTGCCCAATGCGAGAACCGGAAGGGTCGCCATTTTACTTTCCCCCTTGCGGACGCATCCCTCTTTTTAATCTGCTATCTTCTCTCGTGCCTGAGCCGCTCTAGTTTGTACATAAGGCGCAGACAAGGGGGTTTTAGGGCTGCTTTTACGCAATGCGTATCGCGGAATCGATGGACCGTACACGCAAGCGCATTATATCCTTTATTTTGTGATTTATTAAGGCATCCTTGGCCGCCCCAAAGATTCCCCATCGCCTCCCACTTCAACCCTCTACCGGCGTCGACGCAAATCCCAGTACAAATTAATACTAGAAATAAATAAATTTTACTGCGTAGTTTCAATTTTGTTGCGTTGAAACGAACCTTTTGTCGGTACGTATGGGGGGCGTCGGAATGGCAACATTTACAGACGTTTTCCTCCTTACAGTGGCATTTCCTCTTCACGTTCGATTGCGTCCGAATTGTTTGACCCATCGCGATGATAGTATCGGAGCCTGGGGTCTATTTATGTGAATTGCCCTCACTTGTATCGCATGTGAAAGCCCTTCAATTTCTTTCGCATAAAACCAAATCGCGTGACATCTAAAGATTATCTTTACGCCGTGTCTGAACTCTTTACCGGCAGTCAGTCGGCGCGTTTTGACATACGATATACGCCGGCTCGAGATTAGTAATTGGATATGATTAAGTGGGCGGCCGCGGTTTGTTATAAGTAATAACATTAGATGTACTTATTGTTAACAGGGTCGTTAGCGCGAATATATGTGTGTATGCAGCGGGTAGATGGCGCGCGCGTCTCGAGCATGGTTGCATCCGGTACCTGAGCACGGTAAAACGCTACAATGTAAACATTAGGAGATCTTGTCACTAATAGAGTTTGCGGAGCGTTGACATACGACATGTTACACAAACAGACGGCGAGCTCGCGACGCCCTCTAGGCGGAATACAAGAGTACCACGCTCCGCACGCCTGGCTTAAACGTTCCAAATCACAGTCAAAAACTATTAGACGGGTGACGTATTAAATATTATAAATATACTAGGTATCTCATTTTTGCATACACTGACTACACAGAAATTTTTGTTCAATTCAAATAAATATGCATTGACTCAAAGAAATCTGGTGTTTCAATAGATAAATATAATTTACAATTTGCAAATATATTTATTTGAATAAAAATATGATTTCTTTGGCGGAAGTAAACCTCTTTTTTAAGCCAAAAAAAAATATTACTTTAAACGAAATAAATCTCTCCTTAAGTATATATAAATTTTCTTTGGTGTAAAAAAACTTTTTTCTTTTTAAATCAAAACAAAAATATTAGATACTTTAAAGGAACGTAATTTTTGTTTGTATCCAAATATATTTATTTCACTTAAATAAATATTTCAAATAAATTAATCTCTATAAGCAAATAAACTAGAGTATTAAATGAAGTAAATATTGTTGGCGTCAAAGAAATATGGTTTGACCCAAAAGAATAAATTCAAACGAATATATTTCTTAAAAACAAGAAATCTTTTCTATCTGTTGTTGTGGCCACTTTTTTTCCCGCAAATTTTTTTTTAGATACAAAATGTCATTCTGGATAAAAAGTTTCATATGAACTTAGGGGTTTTTTCAATTCCTTAACAAGTTAGAGCTGTTCAAAACGAAAATCAAGCATTTTTTTCAGTTGTTTTACAGGCGGCTTTGATACGCATTTATCAAGAATGCTTTAAAAATAATACTTCAGGTTGATTTTATACGTCACATTGCTGTCATTCTAGTAATTCTAATAACAGGATTGTTATTGCATTTTCACAAATAATTATAAATCCGAACAATATTATGCCCAAAAAATGTACTAACAGTGAATATGCCGATATTCATTTTATTTATGGATACTGCAATGGAAATTGTCGAAGGGCACGGAGGGAATACCAAAGAAGATTTCCAGCGAGAAGACTTCCGGATGCTGCAGTGTTTAGTAATATTCATAGAATGATTAGAGAAAATGGAATAAGGGGAAGACCAGTGGGAGATCACAACCAAGCAGCTCAAAGAGTAAGAAGAGTTAATGCAAGAGTTTCGCATGCTTTTGACGAAAACCGTAATTTAAGTGTAAGGCGTGGAGCGCGCCATCTGAGATTGCCGAAAACTACTGTATGGAGAAATTTACGCAACGATAGACGAAAGGCATTCCGTTCAAAAAAAGTGCAAGAGTTACTGCCCCAAGATATTCGAAACCGGTTAGATTTTTGTCGTTGGTTTGTTGATAGTCCACAAGAAGTAAGAAATAAAATTATCTGGACAGATGAGGCAACATTTACTAGTCGTGAAATTACAAACCGCCGTAATTTTTGCGTATGGGCCCACGAAAACCCTCATACAACGACAGTAATATCTTATCAGCATGAATTTAAAGTAAATGTTTGGGCTGGTCTGGTGGGATCACATCTGATTGGGCCTCACATCCTTCCCGACAGAGTGGATGCAAATAGTTTTCTGTTATTCTTAGCGAATATTTTGATAGATTATTTGGAAGATGTGCCAATTAATTACCGACAAAATGGATGGTTTCAGTTGGATGGCGCTCCAATTCATTACGCAAGACAGGTGAGGTACTGGTTGAATAACTATTACAACCAGCGTTGGATTGGTCGCGCCGGGCCTGTTCAATGTCCACCGCGTTCGCCTGATATTACTCCTCCGGACTTCCATATTTGGGGCTACGTTAAGTCAGAAGTGTACAAAACACCGATAAATACAAGACATGCATTACTACAAAGAATTCAAGCAGCTTTTGATATGCTTAAAACAAATGTGGAATCACTACGTAGTGTGCAAGAATCCATAATAATTCGTTGCCAAAAGTGCATAGATATTGGTGGAGGTCATTTTGAACAATTTTTTTGATGTATTTTATTTTCTTCTTCGTTAATGTATTGTTTATTACTTATCCAGTTTTTGTTTTGTTAGTGTTTGTTAAATAGGTATTATTTATGAGAAAAAAATAACAAATAAATTGCTACTAAACTTATTACCAGTTATTTGCTTTTTTTGCTGTACGAACCGCCAGCATAAAACGGGTGATTAACATCAACCAATAACGAATTCACCAAGTACCCAAATAATATAATTGACCATTTTATTCGTCTGATTTCTATGGAATGGCGTTAATATAAGATTTAAAAGCCAACTCAGAATTATTTTGAAAACAATTTTTGTCAGTTGTCATTATTTAAAAAATGCTCGATTTTCATTTTGAACAGCTGTAACTTGTTAAGGAGTTGAAAAATCCCCTAAGTTCATATGAAACTTTTTATTCAGAATAACATTTTGTATCTAAAAAAAAATTTTGCGGGAGAAAAAGTGGGACACCCTGTATGTATATATATATATATATATATATATATATATAGGAAAGCTGGTTAATCGACGGTAAGATATAAAGGAGAAAGGTATTTGTCGGGAATTCCGTCATACGAAGATCGAAGAAGCAACCGTATACACGTGTTTCGGACTATTAGTCCTCATCAGTACGGTATAGCCAAGGAGCAAGATGGACACGTGTATACGGTTGCTTCTTCGATCTTCGTATGACGGAATTGCCCGACAAATACCTTTCTCCTATATATATATATATATATATATATATATATATATATATATATATATATATATATATATATATACATTCTACATTACTGACGAGTTTACGTAATTAACCATTTTCCCTTGAATTTATATATATATATATATATATATATATATATATATTTGTTTACCGGTTGTTTTGACGTGTCATTAGCCATTACCGCCAAACGCGTTAACCTTTTGGGATTAATTTGTCTTTACGTTTTTTTATCCATAAAATAGGATCAGAAGACGCTTTCTTTACTGTGATTGATAGATTTAAGCTTAATATAACGAAAAAGCAAAGAACTGCTAATAGTCCTTTAAGAGACAACTTCAACAAAGTGATAAATAGTGCAGGCCAATGTTTGAGCAACACCTTTTGGAAGCCTCTATCACATCGAGTTCATTCACGATTAATATATTCTAATGCATCCTAGGCCTATATATTTTTTAAATATCTATCTATAAGTTTAATCTTTAGGCATATAATCGCTTTACTTATGTCTAAGTAGTATACCAATTATAGGACAGTTACTAATGTTATTAATAAATTATAACCAAATGCATATACACATAATATATCTTTTAAAGTCTAATATAATTGTACAAAATTCAACTAAAAACTACAATGTTAAATCAATAATACTTTTCTTAATTTGGTTTAATGATAAATAATAATGTCGCATTACATATAAAATTAAATTTTCTACACACAATGTTAATAGGAGACCTTACTAAGGTGTTACTATGTAAGATTGTATATTGTCTAACCAGGCTCCGAGATCTTAAAATTATATTGTTTCTCTTTCTCATAATTTTGAATTTTAATACCTACATTTAAAAAGAAGTCAGATGCATTCACACCAATTGCCAATAGATCTCAATGTTTTCTTTGTTAACATAATGCAATCAAACATTATATACCTAATAAATTTTTACGGCATCTGCAAAAAATAAATTGTGACATTTTATTTGGGTTGGAATATGGCATGCACAAAAAGTAAACAAAGCTAAAATGAACAATAGCAGAACTATAGTTGTTTACTTATCTTCCTATATTTCCTGTAAAAATTGGAGGATAGTTTCAAATAGTTTCGTTATTTCATTAAATCTATTTTTATAAAAATCTACGCATTGTTTGTGCAAAATATACAGTTTGTCGTATGGGTTGGCCATGCGTCATGTACTGTAGACTAATGATAATTCCAAATACTCTACTACCATTTTAAACTAGGTACTGATGATATCCGAAGAGATGACGAGCGGCGGCGTTCGGATTTCAAAAGAGCGCAAAATACGCCAATACGGTAAATATTCGTTCGTCTCTCTTTAGCGTTTACGTCGAGATGCCGTTGCTGTGGCAATTCTCTCTCTCTAGACGCAAGTCCACCATTTTCTGTAATCTCTATCTATTTTTATAATCCCTCGGCTGCGTTCCAGCACACCCCTCCGAAACGGTTGCCTAGGCGACCGCAACCCTCACATGCCGGCAGACAAGCACCGCGACGCGTTTTCCATCCCCCCGACGTTGTTCACCTGATTTTGTTTACTGCCACCGCTGTACGTATTCCTGACAAACAATCCATACGTACCAGATGAAAGCAGGATAGCGGGACCGCAAATGGAGGCGTAAAAACGTCATCCAACAATATGTTTAGTTTTATTTGTGTAGACGTAACACAGAGATTTGGTGTATCTTTTTTAGTATTTCGACGTAAACAGAAAAAATATCGAATTTTATATATTCTAGGACTTAAAAAAGAGTTAAAAACAAGCAGAAATATCACCTCAATTTTATTTATTCGATATTTGATCAAATATTAAAAATATTATTGTCTCAAACGTAGGTACGTGTTATGGTTTGGTGGAGGAGCCGCGGTGAAGTCACAGAGGGAATAATTTTAATAGCAATTAGTAGCCAATTTAGTTTTTATCTGGTGTTGTAATCCTCCACACATATCATAGTTCTAATATAATCTAGATATTTACAACAGTTAAAAAAGAATGTAAGATATTTGAATAAACAAATCAATGGCCATGATTTCGTAAAAAGCAAATCTTTTATAGAAGGTACCAATTTTTATAGGTCGTGTGGGATAATAGAATTGCTCTTTTATAACCAAATAACTTCGTCTGACACTTTTCACATCACTGATGGGAACTGTATATTCGACCTGGCTATAATTCTATATATTTCTGGAAGAATTGAGGATATATATTAAATGTTTTACATGTAGTATTGAAGCTTCATTGAGTTTGAACCTTCATTGAATTTGTTTATTCATTTTTTTGTTTGCCAACGTTATTTTTAATAATAAGGAAATCGATCAAAGATTAGGTAACAGTTGACGGTAATTGAGCAAAAGTTTATTCACAATTTTGACTGCAAACAATGATTAATATGCTACTGATACTGTCTTTTTTTTTAACTAAATAAAGAGCAATACCTAAAGCTAGAAATATGATAATTACAGAGGAATATCATTTGCAATTTTCTCTTGTGCGACCTTTTCGGCAACGATACTTTAACGTAATGTCAAATGAACTGCGGCAAAGCAACCGCGAAGCCAAGTTTGTGTGCTCACATCCTAAGACAAGGACTAATCTCAGTAGTCTTTAATTTCGTTCTTGAGAAACTGATAAATATGAGTCAGCCAACTGTATCATCAAAATCACTGGATGGCACAAAAAAAATGAGTGTGTGAATATCAAACATACTTCTTTTTGGCGCTTTTTGCAAAGTGTGCTTTGCAGGCACATATAAACCTGCAGAGATACACGTAATTTATTTACATAGTTTATGCTCTACATTTGGAACTTTTTGATAATTTGTACTGCTCCAGGCTAAATGCTAAAGGAGTAAAATTTTCATATTGAATTGGCCAGATCACAAGAACGAGAAAATCCAAAGCTGAATTTCTGACCACCACTTTATTAACTGATAATCAGTGGCCGGACAAAAATGTACATATGTCTAGCAGTGCTAGAAGTCGCCCAGCTATGAGTGTGCGTAGCGGGCACGCATGAGTCAATGACGACTTATGCGGTCGATTGGATTAATATCCATAGGCGCGAAGCGCCTGGCGGTCGGTAGTAAACCGAGTGAATTTAATATTAAATGTTTGTCGTAACTATATGCAATACGTGCCCACTGAAATATTTTACTCATTTCTTGGATATGCATTGAACGATTGTATTACTGCATATTTTTCTAAATTATCTTCAGTAAAATTATTTCGCTTAGATGTTTTAAAATGTCTTTAAACCTTGAAAATGATCTTTCTACATCGCAGCTAGTCACAGGCGCAAAAGAATAAACCAACACCAAATTGGAATATTTTTGAGAAATTCCTTCATCCGTAAATGAATTCGTAGAGATGTGTTTTAAAATATTAAAATCCGGATTTCAATGTACTACCGCATCAATTTCATTTTGTAATTTTTTACTGATTGGTGCCTCAATGCTACGTAACCTTTCGTGCAGAGATTCAATCCTTTGAAAACTGCTTGGAAGTTCAACATTTTGTTGTTCTAGAAACTTTATGGTTGGCAATACTTGCGCAAAATTTGTATCAATAAATTTTAATTGGTCATGCAAATCTTGTAATGATAGTACTTTTTTGCAGTCTTTAATACTAACTTTTTCATCAGGCAAATTTAAGACGAAGGGTTTGATGATATCAAAGTTTCTTGCATAAAAAAATGCCGCTTCTAACCATGTACCCCATCTCGTAATAACTGGTTGTGGTGGCAAAGGTAGATTAGGGCACTTTTCCTTGTAAAGAGACAATCTGGAAAGAGCTTTCAATAATATTTTTTGCATGTGCTTATTAGCGTATTCACGTCTGGAAATTCTTCCCGAATAAATTCACAAATTCTATGAATGAAATTCTATGAAGCGTGTGCAAAACATGTCAAATGAAGAATATTTGAAAAATGTAATTTTCCAACTTTTAACATAATCGCAGCAGCGTCAGAAAAAAACAGTAATACTTTGGTAGCGTCTGTGATTCCTACTTTTTTTATGGCGTCATTTACTATTGTACATATCTCTTCAGCTTTGACGGTACAGCGAAACTGAGTAGATATTAAATAGGGTTTATATAAGTCTTGCGGGTCCAACAATCCGGCAACGACGTTGACCACACATCTACCCTTCATATCCGTAGTTTCATCTGCAGAAACCCAAATATATTTATCGGATAGTTTTGACTTTATTTTAGAAATTGTTTTGTCATATTGCCCTTGTACGTAATATTTTCTAATTGTGGATTCATCGGGTAAGTCTCGTCCAGTATACTTCTTGATAATTTTTTTAAAAACGGGATTATTAATTTTTGTGAAAGGTATATTAGCAGAAATAAATGTTTCACATAAATCATCAAAAAAGTTTTTAGTTGACGTTCTTGATACAATTTCGAATAATTAAATTTCGTGAGCAGAAATTGCAAACCACTTCCCCTTTCACGTGAAAGTGTTGCCAAACTCAGCTAGCAAACGATTCATTGCAGGATGTTCAAACTAAGTACAACCATAAAATAAAAAAAATAATTCAAATCTAAGTATAAAACAGAAAAACAAATTCGAAATGGAAAATAAAAACAGATATTCACACAAAATTTCAAGAAACAACACAATTGAAAGAAACTGCTCAAATTATCTATCGACGAAGCGGAAATTTAAACAAGGCAAGCGACTGTACTCGATCAACGCCAAAGCAGGTGTAGTGGTATGTACACCATGAGCCGAAGCCAGACCGGCTAGCCGCGTCCCCACCAGCACGTGTCCCATGCACGACACTGGAAAATATACATTTTCTCCGGCCACTGCTGATAATTAAAGTTGCAATAACTATAGTCTTCAAGATTTGTCGTTGTACTTGTACCCAATGTTAATGGTTTATCGATTAACTTAAAAATGTCACCAAAATCAGAAATCACTGAAATATTTAACCGATCCGAGATTTCCGAAGAAATTGTCTAGCGTTTTACAATAGGAATCGGGATTGCGGTGAGCATTTCAGCTGCTGTGACCGAATATTAGCATCAAGACGGCATTGTCTTGGTTGTATTGTCGAGAGGGGTCGTCCCTCAAGGGAGCGCTTCGGCCCAATCGTGGGTTAACCGCTGAAAGGGAAATCACCGCTCTGCGGTTCGCCGACTTCAAAATTGAGCACAATTTAATTCCTGAAAATTCAATTACTCGCGTTTCATCTTTAATGCGAAATTCCTATTATTACCGGGTTCCATATAATAAAAAAGGGGGAGGCCCGGTCGCCCCCTTTTTCGCCCTACGCGTCTACTATTTCACATCTGACCGCACCAGAATCGCACAAGCAACACGCTTAGATGCGCCCATTCACTATAATATTCCGCTCGCCTTCTGTCAGGCCCTCCGACGTTCGAATTTTCTACGTAACGTATGTATATATGCACAACAAGTTCCCCTTTTTCCATACGTTATCGTCACATCTCTTTCTAGTGTTGGCGTATTTTTGCCGGTGACACTGCCAGATCTCCTTTTTTAACAAATCCCGATATCAGTTTCTGGATCTGATGTGACGACAGGTCCAAATGGGGGCGAAGAGTCGCTGACATGTGGCTTTACAATATCACCCCCCAGAAACTTGCATTACCATTTCATTCATTAAGCTAATTGACTAGTTCGGTTAATTTAAATAGAACTTGATTTCTGTATGACGATAACTAGATTAACATTGGGCCAGAATCATAGGGCAAATTCATATTCATGCAGTAGTTGACAAATTCTTAATAAGTTTCATGTCGTCAATCAAATACAGTGCACGCCGCTGTAAATACCGTTTATTGTGATTACTCCTTAGCTGTGAGAGAGATTCTAGTGATCTATACCTCATGTTCTAAATCAGAATTGGAAAAATCTGTATGATAGATTTACCGAAAATAAACAATTGTAAGAAAGCACAAAATTTTAAAATAATAGCAATAGTATTGTTGGAATAGAGGATTTACAAATTACAACATTCCTACTTAGTATGTCGTGGGCAAATTGTTATTTCAGGCAAATGGCTTTTGCCTAGGTTAAGAGATTTTCAGTGATCATTTATATTTGATAGCATTCAAAGTTTTCATCACGATACGTGTATCGTTAAAATCAAATTGTGAGATTTATTATATTATTGTTGTTTTGTACTTTTCAGAATTACTTATTTATTTTTATCTGTGTACATACTTCAGCACATCGCAATGTTTTTTTGAATTGTTTTTTACTTTAAATGTTTTTAACTTTAAATGTTTTTAACTTTAAATGTTTTTAACTTTAAATTGCCTCATATTTTTCTTAATGATTATGATGTACAAATTATATTAACGTGTCTCAATATGTAGAAATAGGTAGGACACAAAAATATGATTGCCTTTAATGCATTGACCATTAGATAATTGCTGAGATTTATGAGATTTAAAGAAATCATTGCTTACGCAAAAGCACTTACTTCGCCAAACATCATTAGAAAAATTGTAATGGTTAAAAAATTAACAACAAATCTGTCAACTTTTCCAATACAAAAAAATGCAGATAAATTTTAGTAAAATTATTTAATATCATCAATTTTAATCAAAATAGTCGAATAATATTAGACTTGGTATTCTTGTTTTCGCCAAAAAAGCATGCAGACATAACATGATTGTCACTATATTACAAGTCACATCCATTATCAACAGAAAGAAAAAAAGAAACTAGAAAGAACAGAAAAATAGGAACAGAAATAAGCTCATACATTATTCTAATGTTAATCTGTTTTTTTTTTTTTGTGAATATAGGTAGGGTGAATTGCAAATAATTAAGCAAAGCAAATTAGATCAAGTGGAGGAGTATATTAGTTGCAAGTCAGGGTTGTAGGAACTTTTGGGAGGGTTGCGCATGCCGCTGACAGACAATGACGAGGTGTTGTCTTCCGCATGGTTAGCCGAGAAGAATGAACCATAATAACGTGCAGGGATCAACTTTAAGCTAGTTACAAGAGGGGTGCACTACTTGCATCAGACGGCTGGCCGCTGCGGCTGCAGGATTGCATCTGGCGTTCATTGTTCGCTCGCACTTTATTCCCACAAACAATATCTTTATTTGCCCAAAACAGAACTAATTCGTCGCATTTGGGTAAACGATTTATTTTTGTTGCAGGTGTCTTCGATTAACAGGGTACTGAGGAACCTTGCGTCACAGAAGGAACAACAGGCAAGTCAGAGCGAGTCCGTTTACGATAAGTTGAGGATGTTTAACGGCCAGACACCAGGCTGGGCTTGGTATCCTGGAGCACCAACAACACCTCATCTAGGACTACCACCTGCACCTACGTCATTAACTAGTCAATTTACGAAAGACGATCTACAGAAAAGAGGTTTGTCTTTTTTTACGTACCCAAAAATCAACATTTCTAAGAATAACCGATGAGTTGATGAACGAAATGGTGAATTGTCAGAAAAATCAAAGATAAATCAATTAAAATAATGATATTAAAGAGGGCTATAAAGAAGAATTGTGTTTTTTTGCAATAAATAGTGATGCCAGGTAGGTAAGCCAGATAATTCGATTGGTATCGGATTGAATGATGGGTTTGTGTCGGGTTGTAGATGACTATATAGGCAGTAGTTAGGTATAAAGGACAGGCATTAGATTACAACGTGGTAATTACAAATTCCAATTTCCATAACATCATAATCATGTTTAACCACAATATCCTGGACATGCACACTCGCGCTAGGAATGATAATAGTTGATATTAATGAACCTGGATGTAATTTCTGCACTCACGACTGCTCCAAAATTTAAATCGAATTCAGTGTTATCTGTGTGCAATGTTGTTTTGCGTCGGGTGGCACTTTTGGCCAATGGACGCCACCATACACACACACACACACACACACACACACACACACACACACACACACACACACACGTACACATCCACCGACGTACGCGCGTTAATAATTTATGAATGAGTTTTAATTAATTGCAGCGCCGCTGTTTACTTTATTTTATATGCATGCCCATCGCCGTCATCATGGTTTTCTGGCGTCATATAAATCCAAATTAAATCTGTAATGCGTTATTTTGTGTGCAATTATTCGTATTAATTTCTCGTTAATGCAATTTTATTTATTTTCGTTTTTGAGTTAATTACGCTTGAAACAAGGGCATGACGTATTTTCCGGTGCATAGACATCTTATGAGAGCCAAATAATTACTATGATAATAATGACAATCAGAGTATTAGTATGACAAACAAGCTCTACAATACCACTTTTCATGGACCACTGCTGTCCACAAGCTTTCAGATAGCTTATGCAAAACACTGGAGAAAACTTTTTTAACTCTTCTGTTGCGCCAGATGGCGTACTTTCATTAAAATTTTGTCAAAAATGAGGCACGATGCGATTTTTGAAGTATGCTCAAATAAAAGCTTATCTTACTGCACAATTATCGATATCTATTAGCTCTGATCACCAATTCAAAACATTTAAGCGAAAAATAAAGCAATAAGAATAATATTAGCAATTTTGGAATAATAATAATTAGTACTATTATTTAAGAATACAATCCATTTAGAGGGTATTTAGAGGGTTCATTTCAAATATGTTTAACCAGAATAACTGTAGAAGATTTTTAAGAGTCTAGCTTATCGGGGTTGTTTGCTATACATGATCCAAAACGGAAAAATATACGTACATAACGGCATTTACAACATACATTAAACATAGAACTGTCAATATCTTGATAACATGTTTATATGAAAGTTTATACTTGGTTCTAAAGAAGGTATAACCAAAAAGTCACATTTTTCCTTAACACACAGAATTACAACCGTTTTCAAGAGCGTCAACTTATGTGTATCTATGTTTAGCCATAGTAAAATCTAACTTTTCGCTGACAAGGACACGTGGCGCAGGGCTCAGGTGAAAAAATATTGCCGCCTTTTAATACATCGGTCCTTTACCTATCCCAGAAACTGGTTTACTTTTTGGAATTTAACAATTTAGCAATTTGATTTATGGCCAGCTTTTTGGGTCAAATACCCCAATGGGCTCTGTTAACAAAAAAAATACATCGAGTTAGTTAACAAAAATATTATGGTGGTTCTTATTTTTACTCTTAGGTTTATTTATTCAATAGTTTCTAATCTCGATTTGTTCCTTTATAAGCCTACTTAATTTTTGCGAAATTTGTACTCAATCAATGCAATTAATCCGTGAATCAATGGTTTCAAAATCAATGGTTATTATATATATTATATATAATTCGAAGTCCTTAATTTGTCAAACAAACGATAATTCTAAGCTACGTAACTATCCTGCCCAACAATGAATAAAATCTAATTAGTGACAAATGCTACTTAAGCATGGAGGTCGTATCTACGTTTGTGAAAAGGTGTAAAATGTTGAGTTTAAGAACGCGTTCATTATGCTTTTTTTAATTCTTTGCGATGTTCTTATATCTTTTACCTTTTGTATATCAACCAAAAATCATTCCATCTTATGATTTTATAGGAAAAAATAGTTTCTGAACAAATTTGCAAATACTACCCTCGTGCCTAACACGGAGAATTATCTAGCTAAGTGACTATCCTAACCAACAATAAAAAATCGAAGAAGTGAAAACAGTTTCTGGTATGTTTATCTCCGTAGAATCTGAATCTGAAACAAAAACATTCATCGATATTACTTGAACAACCAATCCAACATGCAATCATGTAAACTGCAAATGTGATCTATTCTGCAGCATAGTCCTCAAAACCGCAATGATGTTACCACTTAAACTTATAGTAACATCTAGAATTAGTTTGTAGGCCATATCGACATCATACACGTGTTGAATTCGTTAAATACATGAGTGGTGTTGATATCATTAGGAGGGGGGGGTATTGGTTCGATGCCGTTCCCATTTTTCATATTTTCCTGTATTTCTCAATCCAAAATCGGTTCCAACAGCGACCGGCTCCAACACATTACGAAAACAAAAGTGTATATTCCCTTGTATCCAGAATCCCCTATATAACGGCAACAATACAAAACACAGCAGTCATTTCTCGAGCCGGAGAGTTTTCCACTGTTTCCTAACGCCAGCCGCCCCCCCTCGTCGCCGCCGCACCGTTTCGCATCCCATTTTACTTCCGCTCCCGTAAACTCCACCCCATTTCATATCCACCCTCGCCATTTCATTCTCCTTGTTTTATTTCATCTTCCGAGACTGTGCGCGTCTCCGCGCGCCCCCCTTTTTACTACCACTGTCTCTGTCTCTTCCTCTCTGTAATTTTCCCGCGGTGGCCCCCCTTGCGAAATCTCCTCGCCGGCTCTCCTGCCGCCGCCGCGCCGCCGCGGCCTCCTTCGCTCCGTTGGCTCCGCTGTTTATGTTTTCCGCAACGAAATCTTGCTTTTGGATTTGCATAATTTTCAGGAAATTTTCAATGTATGGACCGAGAGTGGATGGACTTAATTTCTGGACTATTGTGCGCAATTTTCCATCCAAACTCTCTGCTCTTTTATTTAATTATTAAAGTTGGGACTTTATTATAGCGCTAGTATTCTACTTTGAGCGAAGATTGTACTTGTCTTATATACAGTGAGCGCGTAAAGTATGGAAACATGACAAATCTCAAGAACGGTTTGCTATTTTAAAAAATCCTCGAACACGTCGATTTATAATTTTAAAAATACACCTTCACAATCATATCAAATTATTTTTTTACCTTCAATTGTTTTTAACAGATGACGTCATCGACATTTTTTAAAACGACAACCCTATACTTTTTTTAATGAATTTAACTGATCTTTTAATTGTCTTAATGCTAGCATAATATTTTTATGGCCTTACATAAGAAAATTTTCGAGAAAAAGACAATTGAAGTTTATAAGACGGAAATGGTTTCAACTGCGTGCTATTACTTGAGTAGCGGATAGGTTGACCCAGCACATAAATTCGTTGTTTCTCATAAGTACATGCTTTTGACGCACTGAAACTATGTATAGATATTTTGTTTGTAAGTAATTAAAAGATTTAAGTTTGCCGCTTTTTTCGTCTAATTTGACTGGGCTAATCAGGCCAATTCTGTAACGCAGTTGTTACGTAGCAAGTGGTTATTTGAATAACACTGTGTGACAAGATTTTCTGAATCGTTATCATTTATTTCGAAGGGTAATATAATAAGTAGTATATTTGTCATGGGCAAGAGGGTTCGGTCATGTAACATTTTTGAGTTAAACGGGGTCAAAACCCCAAAAATGCGTGATTTTTGCAAAGTTTGCGTATATATTGCGACGTAACCCTGTAATCTGGAGGTTTCAAAAGGGTCTCAAAGAAATACTTGAAGGATGTACTTATTATTTAAAATTCTACAGTTTGCTCACAAGCGGCATTGAAGTACTCAAGACGTGTGTTTGAGGTTCGGCGACCTCCCTTAGGTCACCACCTTAAGCGATATTTACCATATTGAGCCGTTTATTCTGAAATATACAAAGTGTCCCAGAAAATGTCTAACAAATTGAATAGTTGTTTATTACTTAATAATATCAGAAAGTTTCCGCTTCTTCATCTTAAAATTGCTTAATATTGGTGTACCTACCGTTTACGAAGCAGTTTTGAAACTATTAATTTAAGTACATTTATATTTAGTTGTTGGGTAGTTTTTATGTCTTCCATTCTATACCTATGTCAAAAGGTATTTTGGGAGGGGTGCTGAATCCAAATCTGAGATTTGGATTCAGATTTGACCACTGTCAACATTTGTATGGATGCACACCCAATTTAAAATTCCCTTATGATAATTATCCCTTCGCTGGAATGTATTTTTTTATAAATATTGTTCCTGAACCGAACGTTATTTTTTTGAATTAAAAAAACCAAACAAAGCCTCCTTGTTGGGAAGGGTTTCCAGAAACGACTCCCGCACTTGATTAAATGGATAACAATTTCGAAACGTGACGACCGGTTTTGGACTTATTAAAACTTTTTTTAAGCCCCTCGCGGCCTGCGATCCGGTACGTCTTTCATTCCTATAGTCGCCGAAACGATTTTTGATGTACACAGGATTAGCTCCATCCTCTTCTAATCTTCGTCAGCGTCAACTCGTATTTGCCACTTCAATGGTTCCACCAACGGCGGCTTCTTTACCTTCATTTTTCTGTTGCATCTCCAGTTTCAAACGGAATAAGTCTGTGTGTCCATATGAAGTTTTTATTAAAATTATATTTTTAGACTGTAGTATTATTTTTGTACCTCTATTACATTCTGTTTACTGAAGACGTATCTTTTGTTTTCAGCTGAAGTAATGCATGAAAACACATCAGATGGAAACTCAGAGCATAACTCATCGGGAGATGAAGATTCTCAACTGCGGTTACGGTTAAAAAGAAAATTGCAGCGAAACAGAACATCGTTCACCAACGAACAAATTGATAGTTTAGAAAAAGGTAAGCCATAAGGCATAAGCCATAAGTTATATCTAAGCTGACAATTTTGAAATTTGCAGAACATATACCCGGTTAACACTAAACATTTTTTTTATTTTGTTTTCTTATTATTTTTGTAAATCTGGTTTTATTTGTTTCAGAATTCGAGAGGACGCACTACCCTGACGTGTTTGCGCGGGAGCGACTAGCAGAAAAAATTGGATTACCTGAGGCACGTATCCAGGTAAAACTTTTTACAAATACAAATTCCAAAATCGGGTAATTTTGGCAATTTGACGATTTTTACAACAACGGACTCCTCTTCGGTTAAAAACATTACAGTTAACATCGACGTGCCGTCTACATTTTCACGTATTCAAAAGGTTAAATTTTAACTATGCAAACTAGCCATTGTTGGGCGATGCAAAATTCAAGTGAGCCATGACGAGCGAACACTCCCGTCACATCAAACGGCAAAATAAAAGTTTTAGTTCGCTATTTAGTGTGAAAAGAACGGCAAAAACTGATTTAATATCAATCATTCAATTGAGGTTTGTCGCATTTTCATTATATCTTTTTTTGCGCTGCCCGTCGAAAGCGACGCGTCCATTTTGATATTCATTTTATTTTTTTTTTCGGTCGTTTTTCATTGTCAAATGGTGACGGCGAAATGAGCTACGCCCGAAAAACGGAAACAAAAAAATGAGCTGAATTATATTTTTTATCCGTGGCGTTCAATTTTTTTCGCGTGCGTTTGTTGTTTTTTATTGTGTGCGGAGAGGGGGAGATGTGACTGAAATTGAAATATGGATCAAGTTGGTAATAAAACTTCCCCGTATATATACAGTTTTATGGCTTAAGACATGTATTTTCGGTTACACCAGATACAATTGCAAGTGATTTATCGTCGCATGGAGAAAACAGCGGCAAAATTGGCTGGCGGGAGATGTCGTAACGTGCCGCAGGAAAATATATGATCGACCAACACAATATGGACCTTGTCATCGCTTTCCTTCTGAAATAAAGGAGTTACTTCCTATTGTATTTTCAGTAATAATATAACAAGAGAGTGAGAATAAATTGAAAATAATTTGACAGATTGTTTGAAAACTTGTTGCCAAAACTCGAAAACTCGAGCCCTGCGGGCCCTCGTGACTATTGCCAAATGGCAACAAGTTTGAACAAAATCTGTCAAATTATTTTCTAATTTATGGAACTCTCGAGTTATATTTGACTAGATTATTTTTTGATTCACAAATTTTTACAATAAAAAAGATCAATAAAACTATCATAAAATTATTGAAAAATTGAAACGCAATTATTACAAATATTTCGAGACTCATTACTTATTGAGGATTTGGAATTGCTTGTTATATTAAGTGTTTCCTCCTGCGTATTTTCTCTAAGATTATTTATTATATTTGAATGATGTTCTTGGTTCAATTGTAAGTATGGTTTAATCGAACTTGCAGAATTATGACCAGTGACCTTGATTAGTGCTTGTTCTCCTACACCAGCTTTTGAAAAGTTACTTACTGCACTTGATCTGGCAGAATGGTTAGTTATTTTTTTAGTAACTGTGTCTAGACCTACTTTTTCTGCGGATTCTTTCATCCATTTTGAAATGGAATTTATTCCCACAGGAACGTTTTTATACCAAAAACCATGAGTTTGCCAAGCCGGATTTGGAGTAAGAAACAAGTCTTCGGTTTTAATATTTTCTTCACGTTTACTCATTAGTTTTTCAAAAAGACGAACAGGGCAAATATCTGGTTTATTTATGTTTGGAGTCAACCATTTACTATTAGCGCACCTTTGTGCTCCACCCTGTGCAGTTTTTGTAAAGATGGGATTGTATTCAATGCGGCCAGTATTTAATCTTTTTATGTAGGTTTCTTTTTTAAAATAATGAACTAAACATTTCGTAGCTTCTCCTCCCCTCCAAGCTAGTTCATACGATGCAACGTGAAAAAACTTTCTTTGCAATCCACAAGGTGTATCTTAGTCCCAATAGTTAAAAATTTGTTTTTGTAAAATTTTTCTTTTTGCATCTCTTGCATTCCGAGCATTTCTGAATTCTATATCATGGAAAGGATCAAAGGACCTGTTATACTTATTAAAGTAAAGTTCTTGAACTAATTTTGCCCTTTTATTCCACATTGTCTTTATTACTGCTTCTTTATAATCATTTCCGTCTTTTCTTTTCATGTGATAAGCCCAATCTTTTAAAATCAATGCCAGAGTAGCTGTTGTAGTAGATTGATCCAGAATATAATTTCTTTCTTTGGTGAAGGTCTTAAATTGTCTCCATATAGACTGATTACTTATTAGAGTATTTTTCGAAGTAGTTTCTAAAATCTTTTTGTAATTTCTGCATTAGAAAAGGTACTAAACCGATGACTTTCACCCATTTCGCGTTGACACAATTAAGTAATTATTTTGACAAGTATCTGACAGTTGCTAGGCAAATAAAAGCTACAGTGATTATTCCCGAGAATAATCACAAGAGATTTATTCCCACTATAATAATGCCAGAATTGGTTGAAACTTACCCTTGTGACAAATAAAGAAGCATTTCATTGGTTTTAAGAAACGTCAAAAAATAATCGCCGAGAAACCACCGGACTGGTGTGTTTATGAGCTAACTAACTAACATGACGAATTATTCAGCAATAGCATCAGTTTTCCTTTATTATGGTTCCCTCAAGTATTTACCGAAATCTCTAGTACTCCCAAAGGGGATTTTCATGACCCTTAAAAGCTTTATTAGAAAAATCAAAGATCGTGGTTAAGTTTGCTTGTTGGTCCCCGTTCCATTTCCCGGGTTCAGAGTCAACATGATGACGAATAATAATATCAGGTACTCGAGTAAGCTCGTGGGGGATCTTTTATGTGCCCGCATATAGCAATAATATTTATCATACCATGTAAATACTATTTGCGCATCGGGGTTGTGTATACACGGTGAACTCTGTCTGCTGTGGGGGTTGAAATTCGAGGGCCAAATTGACGCATGTTTTCGAGCCTGGTACCCCGTTACGAATCGATCTGCAAATTCAAATCTAAAGCCCTTCGAAAAATCCTCTTCTTTTAATTACGAAAATGCCGGTTGTATCAGAAAACCGTTGCTTTTATTTTTAATTTAGATAAGTGAGCTCAGCGCGACTTAAACTTCTGCATACAAAGGCACCGAAGCGTGCTTCGCAACATGCGATACTTCTAGCTAAATTACTGGGTCTCCTATTCATAGCTTACTCTCTTTACAAATAAAAGCGCAACTGTAGTGCTCTTTTGATGTCGCTGGTAGCCCCCACTACTAAAGCTAAAAATTGTTGTAAAAACCGGTTTAATTAATTAGTTCTCTAGGATGCGTTGTATTAAACAGTTTCTTTCATTTATTGCAGGTCTGGTTCAGCAACAGGCGAGCGAAATGGCGCAGGGAAGAGAAGCTGAGAAACCAGAGACGCGCTGTTGATCAAGTGGCTGTCAGTCCACCAGTATCTGCGGGCAGATTACCTATAAACTCAGGATTCAATAGCATGTATTCCTCCATCCCACAACCGATAGCAACGATGGCGGATACCTACAGGTAAAACTTGTTCTTTATGTTTTCGTAATCATCTAATCAATCAAAGGTACTGTTCTACAAACAAATTCCAAATGCTCGCGTATTATGAACGGTAGCTAATGCCAAAGAGCAAATAAAAAGTCTTTACAACGTCTTGTTACGGCGACGGCGGTACGGTATCCTGCTGGGCGATACGGCGCTGGCCACTTTGCCTTTGCCGTATTAAGTAGCTGGATTGTAGCTGTCCCGTAACGTCTACTTCCCTAGACAGGGGGCCGCAGTAATCCGTCCGTAGTCGCTGACATGACGCGACCGCTGGAGAGCATACCACGTCACTGAGATTCCGACGGACACCTTTGTTCGGCCCCGAATACAGATGCTGCATAACTGATAGCATGGACCGAGTTAAACTGTCCATTGTACATGATGCCCCCGCTGTACCCTTCTCAAGCCGACGGACCTGCTTCAAGTTGGGACTATATGACTTTATTTCAGACTTAGATGGAGATGTTGGCGTTGCAAATTGATGACGAACAATAAATTAACTTCCCGATAAATTTAGATTGTAAAGTCTAATTACACGTTTCTCATTTCTCCATCTACCTCAGCAAAATCTGGTGATCATATGCATATACAGATCACCCAGTGCCAATGTCGAAAACTTCCTCAACATACTAGAAGTGACACTAGCGCAAGTCTCCAATAGAAGCAAACCCAGCACAAAAATCATCATAGCCGGCGACATCAATATAAATTTCCACACAGATAATATAAACAAAAAACGACTATTAAACTTAACATCATCCTATGGACTCAACGCGATGTTTGACCAACCAACGAGGATCTCAGACCAATAAAAAACATGCATTGATAATATCTTCACAGACTTGAGTGGTATACAGACGGAAGTAATTGATCCAAACTATGGTGATCACAAAGCTCTCATATTACAAACCTGTTACACAAAATCTTCTCCTCCAATCATACGCAAGCGACAGTACTCATCCGAAAATAAGAACAAATTTATTAGCTTAATAGAACAAGAAAGCTGGAATCTGGCAACGAGCAGACAGAATGATGGACAAATTCATGTACCTTTTTAACATACATCACAATATTGCCTTCCCCATAATGTCCCGAAGAAAGAAAACAAACAGACAGAAAGTGTCATCTGAGCAGGCCGCAATCCTGGAAACTCTGAAATTCTTACGCAGAGCAGCAGACAAAAGTGAAGAGAATTCCGATGAAGGCTTAATCAAAAGATATGAAAAATTCTATATCAAGTATGCTGAACAAGAACATAAAGACAGAAATTACAACACCATACAAAGTGCACAAAATAAGAACAAAACAATATGGCACACTATAAGCAACGAAACAGGAAGAAATCAAAAGAGAAGGGGCCAGGAAGGACAAGGAGCAAGCAAACATGAGACCACCAACACGAAACACAATCCCAAACGAAGTATTCTGCAACAGATCACTGTTCTTCAGGCCTACAGATCACGGGGAGATTGAGAGCATTTTACAGAGGATCAGTTCAAAACCCACAGAAGATATCTATGGCATTAGTACTCGAACACTGAAATGGGCTGCTGCATACATATCAAGACCACTGGCCATCATCTTTAACAATGCCATCGAACAAGGAGTATTCCCAAAAAAACTTGCCAGAATAACACCAGTATTCAAAAAAGGGGATGAAAACCTGTGTGAAAACTACCGTCCTATCACCATCCTGCCAGCAATATCTAAAATACTGGAAGAAATTATTCTGCGCAGAATTTACGACCACTTCACCAACAATGCACTGCTATCAAACGAACAATTTGCGTACCAACCAGGCAAAGGAACCGAGGATGCCATGAAGCTTCTATTAGCAACGGTGTGCAAAACCCTAGAAGAAAAGAAAAAATGTAAATTGTGACCTCAGCCGAGCGCATTTGACCTGATGCCACATGCAGGTTTTCTACAAAAAATGGAGCAGTATGGTGTTAGAGGCATTGCCTTGAAACTCGTCGAATCATATCTTACCAACCGGATGAACCAAATAAGGGTAAACGGAGAAGCCAGTGATTTCTGGGAGTCGACAGTCGGTGTTCCGCAGGGCAGTCTACTGGGGGGCGTTTTCTTCATCATTTATATAAACGACCTCCCAGTCAGATTAAGCGCAACGATCATATACCCAGATGATACGGCTCTGGTTACCACAGCAGATACAAAAGCGCAACTCCAACAAGATGCTGAAGCCCACCTAAACCAAGCCAAGGAGTGGTTCTCTGAGAATTCCTTGCACCTCAACGAGTCAAAGACTGAAGAAATAGTCTTCCAAATATATTGACCCTCGCCTAACTTGGAAAGACCACATCGAGCAGCTAAGTAGGACGCTGAGTAAAGCCACATATGCCATAAGACGAATGGAAAAGACTGCAGGTTACCACGCAGCAAGAGTCGCTTACATGGCACTGTTTAAATATATATTCTATTCTATTCTATTCTAATTACACGTTTCTCATTTTTCGTTACAGTTCAATGTCTGGTGGATTGAGCAGCAGCTGTCTGCAGCAACGTGATCCGAGCGGGTATCCATACATGTTCCACGATCCCTTGCATTCCTTAAGTTCGACGTACAATTCTCGGGCCGCGGCGGCAGCGTGCAATCCAGCCGTAGCCCATGCTCAGCCATCAACGCATCCAGCGTATGCATCAACACCAACATCTGTACCAGTATCAACAGGCACAGGTAAATATTTCGTTTCGTAGTTCTCGACGAATAGTTAGAGGATGCATTGGAAATTGGAAGAGCGACGGAGAGCGACGCGACGCACGGCCGTGGAGCAAGTTTGCCGTTAAATTTCATTGTCCGTGATCAGTTTAAAGTGTCGGCAGCAACGTGGTGGAGGGTGGTTTCCAATTCTCGGCTCGGCGGGCGCTCAATAATGTGCGAACTAAAGCGGGGGTGGGGGTACATTCGTTGTTCTGGTTGCAAGGTTCGTTTGGTGGCGGCCTCTTTCTCTCCAGGGAGCGCGCGAACCCACTTAACCTCAAACCTGATGCACTGTCAGAATAAATGCATTAAGCAGCTCTTTATAATACCCATTACCTCTACCCGGGCAAGGATTTTAACAAATTTCACTATTTTGCCTTATTAAACTACATAATAACTTTCCTTCATACACATTTTATTAGGGTGGCATGTTTTTTTTAAATTATGGGTGGCGGCCTTAAATTGTATTTGAGAGGAGGGTTACTACCCATTAGCGTTAGTACTTAGTACCTAAGTTTTTGTCGGCTTGTTACTGCACTCGACGCCATTTCAATAGGTGTTGTTCAGAATATTGCAAGCCTGCTTTTTTAAAGGCCTCAAAATATCAAGTACGCTTGGAGTATGCTGTTCTGTTCACCGGTTTTTCTCTTTCATTTCAGGAAGTTCCGACTTTTTTATCATTTTTTCCCAAAATATGACCTAGAATTCTTTAGGTAGGGTAAAATGAAAGCTTTTATACTAGAAAGTCATGCGCAAGGTTAACAATATTTGTGCTACACCATTTCAGGTTGTTACATAGTTTTTTGCTTTGATTTCAGTCTACTTAGAGAAATTGATCAAGTCCATTTTTGATATTGTTGTTTTTCATCTCTTTGAAACATTAAAAAGTGCAAAAATTATTAAAGATTGAGTCGACTCCCGATACATGGTAGTCCGTGACAAATTTTATGTCGTTGGCCATTTTGAACTGAAATAGCTAAAATGTTCACTATGATTTATTCTAGCGAATAGACCTAAAGAGAATGCTTGTGCGAAATAAACAAGTCAGTTTCTACTGATATCAGTCGTAAACATTTGCCAACTTCGAAATTTGCATTCAAATCGTTGTTGAAGTACGCCGAAGTAATCAATATGAATATCAATATCAAAAACAAAAAATAATATTAAAAAAGTCCACAAGTATGTAACTGGTAAAAATTTAGAATTTTACTACCACGTGACTTCCGGACCGACTACCACCGTAGAAGAGGAAATTTAATACTATTATGTATATAATAATGAAACTCTATATCATACTCTATCATATCGCCATATTTGTATAGGGTTAGTCAAAATTACCGAAACACCTAAATAATTTTCCAACAGTAAACAACATCAAAAAAATTTTCAAGTAAAAGTTGTTCAAAATCTATCGTTTAAATATATTTTTATTATACAGGGTGTTCATTCTATTCTGGATATCTCGTAACCTTCCCTTTTTCAAATAGAACATCCTGTATAACTTTACATTTTTTAATTCTAAGATTAATTCTAAGAATCTTTTGTATGATTTTTTTATAAAATGTCTTATTTTTGAGTTATGATCAATTAATCAAAAATAGACGAAATTACCGAAAACCTAAATAATTCTCCAACTGAGAAAAAAATTTGTGTTTAATATACAGGCTGTTCTATTAGAAAATGAAAAGTTTGCCAAATTTTCAGAATAAAATGAACATCCGTATATTGAAAATGTATAGCTTGTTTAAAACCAAAAAACTTTTGTTTGAATTTTTCTTTGAAATTCTTTACTATTAAAGAATTACTAAGGTGTTCCGGTAATTTTGACTAATCATGTATAATCCGCCATTATGAATTTATTTAAAAAATCTGACATGACATTTCTAATTATCAATCTTCAAATATTACGGGAAATAAGTTTCATCCCAATCCTACATCATATATATATATACTTACCTCACAATAAAAATATTATTTAAATGCTTTAAATAAACAAGTATTGTTAAAAATGTAAACTGTTTTTCCGTCGAGTTCAAAGACAGTACATGTCCATGATGATTGTTTTAATCATAGCTCTGCTTTTAATCAAATATAAATAAAATATGTAGTACATTTAATTCTCTGTGAACTACTTTATATTTTGTCTATTGGCACAAAATAGCTAACTGCTATACTTTTCAAGATGTTGCACCAACAAAATTATTTTGTTAATTTTCTCAGAACTCACTTTTTGGGCTTGTAGTGTTTTCGAACCGACCGATTCATTTGATATATCAACAAATAAGTTTTTGTTTGCAAATCTTCATTTAAAAATTCTTTGGGTATCCGGTTTTGTTAAGTTAATAGCATCGTTAGATCTGGTGTCTATTTCGATAATATAATCCTTAATAAAAAAATCTGATGTGGCCAGGCACATGACTTTATCATACAATTTAGCAGTGTTTCCCAACGCAAACGGTGATGTTCTGACAATGCTGTTAATAGTATCAAAATGTTCTGTCAAGTCCTGTGTAAGTGTTTCATTCCCTTCATTTCTTAACTGAGAGCGCGTTCTGATGGAATCACCGCTATCCCTCCTTCTCCAGATAGACACTCACGTAGTAAACCCAATTTCCTGCGTGCTACTAAAACAAATTTCCCTAAACATAACCGGAATATTGAGAAAATAAAGAGAAGTGAATAGTAGGAATAAGACACCCTTGTTATAAACAAAAATAGCACACATAACGTTCAGGATCCAGCCGATGAAAGCCAAAAGAGATATACTCACTTACTTCTTGTATTTATTCGAGAAAAAATCACAATATTGCTATCTGCACTCGAAATACACAATGACTTTGTAACCACCAAGATAGTTCAATATTGTTTCACCTACCAACAGTTGCGCGCGTGTTTCTACTCCTCATGACAATCTCTATGCATTTGCGTGTGGAATTCGCGTTTCGAAACCGCTGACGTTCTGAATACTGTCAATAGTGTCAAAATATCTGTCGAATACTGACTAACTCGATTTAACGCCGATACGACCGATCTGAATTTGAATCTGCTCCTGCAGCCAAACTATTAATTTTACCAAAAAATGTTATATACATAAATTATACAAAATTTCCTCTCCTTTAATTTATTATTTAACTATTTTGACGAAATTACAGAAATGGCGGCTCATTTGCAAAATCCTTGAAAAATGCTTGGAGGAAACATCCACTTCCTTTGGACCCTTTTGAGCCAAAAGCTTTTCAGCTCTAAGTTTAGTCATGAAACTTCTAAATATTAAGTTTCGTCCCGATACCTTTAGTAGTTTCTCCGGAATCGTCGCCACAAAAATCGGGTACACACACACACACACACACACATACACACACACACACACACACAGACATTTTTTGGTACCTTGGTCAAATATGTTCAGGGGACCCAAAAGGAGATATTTCCGCTAAAAACTCAAAAATTTTTTTCGGCATGATTACAATACTTTATAATACTGCGTATGATAAAGTAAAAAAACAAAGAATTTTAGTCCAACAACAGTACTAGAAGTATTAGAATTTTCAATTTAATTCGTTGCAGAAATAAAAAAAATGTTAAGTTGTTTTAATACCCAGTATATTATTCGTCTAAGCAAATTAAACTGAGATAGATATTTTATAAATAAGTCAACGCTTAAAAATTCCTAGAGTATAAAAATGTTATTTTGATTCATTTTTTATGTACACTTACAAAACACGTTTCAAATTCTCGAAGCGGACCGGCCGGCTGGACAAAAACGTGTTCTATTATGGCTGTAAAATAACTACGCCGAATGTTGCTCGAATATTTGACGAAAACATACTCATACCGTCAATGCTCCACAGAAAAATACATTTTTCTTGTCGAAAGAAATTGTTTTCGAGGCATAGTACGAGATGTCTTTTTATATTTCAATTTCGACAAGGAAATAATATCGTTGTACGAAGTATGCACATGTTTGTTTTTGCTGCATTACTAAGGCGTTTCGGAAAATATAATAAAATGAAATGAATAATGAATTTATTGTTGACGCCAAAAACACTATACATACCTATGTCCATGATGATTGTTTTAATCATAGCTCTGCTTTTAATGCAAATATAAATAAAATATGTAATACATTTAATTCTCTGTGAACTACTTTATATTTTGTCTGTTGGCCCAAAATAGCTAACTGCCATACTTTTCAAGATATTGCACTGACAAAATAATTTAGTTAGTTTTCCGAGAACTCACTTTTTGGACTTGTAGTGTTTTCGAACCGACCGATTCAATTATACCTCCCACATTTACTGTGGAAGGGTATATTCACTTTGTCACAAAATTTGTAACACCCTTAAGGAAGCGTGACAGGGATAGACTTATACCCATATTTTTGATCAGCTTTGTAAACATCTGTCTGTATGTAATTTTGAAGTAATTGGTTTGAAATGTACAAGTTCGTGAAGGGGCAAAATCGGTTCACTTGTTTTTAAATATTTTACGGTGGGGGGTATTTTAACTTCAGCCCGACTGAAGATAATTTTCTCACTAGTTTTTAATTCGCTGTATACGGATTCCGTACATTGATAATCGCCAGTGTCTATTGTAAGTACTGCGGATGAAATGAAAATAAATATCTTACTTAGTTGTCGATGGTTTTCATAAACCCTTCCTAATTTCTCACTATTCAACTATTCACCAGCATGTATGCAACCAAAACAACAAATCGCCTTCTCGGACCTATGGCGTATTACACAAAATCATTTTTTGTACCGATCAGAATTTGTTTTTTTACATTTTTTTTTGTTTCAGGTGTAATTTCAGCAGGTGTCTCGGTTCCTGTGCAAATTCCCAGCCAGTCTGCGGATATAACCGCGAACTTGGCGACGGGCTACTGGCCTCGGATTCAGTGATCTCAACTTTTCGGGTTTCCGCCACCGAGTCTACTCGTGCACCAGGAAACCCCGTCTCTGCATGACACAATGACACCCCCATCGGTAGCAGCATCCAACCCTGATCAAGAATCCACGTAAACAAAAGCGCGCAGACGATCTTTCAATTGCTGCCACCTGTCGGCCGCCTCGAGGCAAACGAGAGATCGATGACAAGTCGGTATTGCAGGGTACCTTACTGTACAAAGTATATATAAAAAAAGTTAGTTTGTAGATAAAACAAATAGCAATTCCTGTACATAAACGATCCTTTAGAATTGTTTTTAATGATCCTGATCGCAATAAAAGTAATGTTAATAACAATAAACACAAATAAAGTAAATAGCAATAATTTTAATTGTAAAGTTTTAAACTCAAGCAAAATGCAATAGATGTCGTGTTTTATTTTGTATCAATTTAAATAACTTAGTGTTTGTCTTGTATAAAATTTTTATCGTTGCTGTGATTACGTTTAATTTGATTATGTAATATTATAGAAAGTAATATAGTTGTGCTGTCTCTGTGTAAAAACGTTAGTACACTCGTGGAGTAAACATGAATAAAAATACTTGAGTCAATAAAAATCGCACTTTATTTCAGCCTTTAAATTACAAGAAATTCCATATCCTAATGCTATAGTAAATACGAATGATTACAATGATATATCATATTACAGTTTGAGTACATAATCAAGACCAAAATAACATCACAAAATATGTCACTGATGTGTATTTATATTGGCAAGCAAGGGGCTACGTTCATTTGGAATGGACCGAATAGAATCATCCATCCTTATAGTCGGTGGAGGGGGAAAGGGTGCCCTACCCCTATTTTGTCTGTACTGGACATAAAAACCCAGTAACATCACAAGGCACCAGGATATAATCAAGTTCATTTCTAAAACAGAAAGTTAATTACGAGATCCTCCACATACTCGTATAACATACCGTTACTTTTATATGGTGGATCAATAATTGCTAAATTGAAATTTGCAATTGTTGCACGGCGTAATACATTCACATATAAGTATCGCAAAGTACCTCCTGAGTAAAGATCAAATGGTATGATGAACACATATGCTCCAATAAAACTGGTTGCTATGATATTCGATGGCCAATGGCTAATAATTAAGAGTACTAAGTTTATAAGCAAGCTTATACCAATTAAAATACTCCAATAGTTTATATCATTTCGGAACATGTTGGTGTCAGCTAAAAAAAGTTTGGTTTGATATAAAAAATAAACAGATTTCTTTTCGTACCCGGTCCAACATAGAAAAATATTCCCGCTACAAGAAAACCAGCGACAATATAATTTAACATCACCGATAGAATTGGAATACGGAACTTCCACCAGATTATCAACCAGAACGACCCATACAGAATCCCGATGATTCCCAGAGTGATCCAAGCTTCTACAAATCAACAGTTACATTACCGATAATAATTATTGGCTAAATTTAATACCGCCTTCCGAGAGATTTGAGAACGAAATAATAACAAACGTTATTACAGCAGCCACGAAAAAACCCATGCAGAAAAGGTTCATCTGGAAAAATCGGTGGCCCATCATGCACATGAATAAACCATAAAACACCATCAAGCTACATATTATCTTCCATGACGTTGTCACTGAAAATAGGACGGTTATGGGTAATGTGGACAAATTAAGAAGACGACAGACTTACAAGGTCCACTGCAGGTATCAACGTTATCTGTAAAATTGCAAGCATATGACACAGCTGGAACATAAGCTGACGTAAATCCCCTAAAATTGGCTACGATGGCGTATACTGTGCCAACGCCTTGGTACAAACTAAAATATCGTTTAATATCTGGCAAACCATGAGGTTTCTCTACCTACAAATAATTTGTAATTATCTATTTGTACTAGACATTGTATTTGTACTTGTATTTGTGTTAGAATAGCACTGTGTTCAAATAAATCCCCAAATAGAGTAGGCGATGATTTATATATTTTGTTTTTGATTGATATCACTGACGGCCGTCAAATAATTTAATTTAAAAAAAATTGTGAAGCATCAAATCTTAATTTATCGTTATTGCATATTACCAACGTTATAATAAACTCACAGATTCCTCTAATTGATATCTAAAAGCATTTGCAGAATGTACTTTATTTAAAGATAAACCAAAAGTTAATGAAATATAATCAGTATTTATTTATTTATGTACCAAGACTGGTCAGAGAATGCATAGTTGCCAGATAGATTTCCCTCAAAAACAACTATTTTGGCAACAATCTAATTTTCTGCTTCTGCGAGACAACTTTGTGAGGGTAAAAAATCTCCCTAAAAAGTAACTTATAGGGATCAAAGTTGCCCAACATAATCCTTAGCATAGAACAGTGCATCAGTGTCAACAAAATAATAAAATACAAGTTTTTTTGTATTTTAGTCACTACCCCAAGAAAACCCACAGTACAAAAGTTTGCTCCCAGAAAATCCCCCAAACATTATATGTACTTTCAGGGAAAGATCCTATATTCTGGCAACATTGAGAGAATAGTTAAATATTTCTTGAATCAATCCTTATTTTGTAACATAGGTAAGTAACTACAAAATGGCTAGCTGAAAACTACAAAAAGAGTTTTACACATAATTAATTACTCCTTGTACATATTTTAGACTTCTCAAAAAAGTTTCAGTTACTTATTTAGTTTCATTTCAGTTTCTAAAACATTCTCAATTAAAATCAAAATAGTAAAAATGTTTCTTAGTATTATTATAAAGTGATTATATCATTTGTGGTTTATTGAATTAGAAACTACAATCTATTATTTTTGAATCAAATCCACTTTCTTGCAGAATAAAAAGTCAACATTCTTAAAAACAACAAAAATCCTCCCCGCTGAGTTATATAATTTCTCACAACACTACAGATTTACAGAAATATTGAGAATTTAATATCAACGTGGCTAAAACAAAACTTGCCTTTTTACCATACCGAACTATGCTCTCCGGGGTTAACATCTTCTCAATTCCCGAAAAATATTCTTCAGAACTAAAGTCCTGTTCGTCCAAATACATGTGATACACGTCAATATCAATGGATAAAGTTGAACAAGCATAAGCATCTATTCTCGGTGGCTGGGCGTCTACACGAATTAAAGCGTCAGTGGAAGTTATAATTTGGTACGGAGCGTCTTCAGTCTCAAAAGTGAGGTTACAGCCTCCTGGTATGGGAGCTACAAATAATTACATCAAATCTACTAAACTAAAAGTAAAAAGTACTAAACCTTTTATATCATAACCTATAACAACAATAAGTACGGTTATATTAGCGTACTTGCGTCCTTTTATGACATAATCGTACTCAGTTGAAGTCCATATTTCTACCAAACCAACATTTGTTCCGTTCACCCCCGGTTGTTCTTCGGAAATATTAGATCGGACAAGGTACACCGGAGATTCAAAACTATGAACTTGAATAATAAAGTATCCAACCATCGAAACATTTTCTAGGTGTATTTGAGCCGATCCGTGCAGTATCGCCTTTACTTTTATAGCATCATGAGTGGTAACATTTAATGATGATAAATCAATATTAATAATTCCTCCTAAAATACGATTAATTTGATACCATAAGCAGATATAATACACAAAACACTGAAAATTACCATTTTCAACTGCACTAGTGGTGTAAAGTGAGGTTATAACGTATAAACACACGATAAATCGTAATGAGAACACTGTCATATTCTCCATTGGCGAAATAAGAACGTATGGGAACGTTTTACACGATTTAAACCATAAATATTTCAGTTGCAGTTCACTGCCGGTCACTGATGAGAACAATAATAAAAACAAAACGCAGGTTAGTAACTATTGAGCCGCTAGGAGCGCGGCAGTGCTGTCATGGCTCCTGCGATCAATGAATCGTAGTAAATAGTAGTACGGGAAAATCGTGCTTTAACAATGATTGTATGTGAGTGCATTTAATAAGGATATTTAACGAAATGGGGAAGGATCAGGATCTTCTTGAGGCAGCAAGAAATGGCAATGTGGCTGTTGTGGATAAAATACTGGGCCAAAGAGCCAAGAGGAGTGGCCCTCTTGCCAGGTGGGTGTTTTGATCAGCTGTCTTCTAATTTTCTACATAAGGAGTTAAACTATTTATTTTACAATTACATTGTTAATCTTCGGCATAAATCATATTATGTTATTCTGTAAAATACGAATCCTTTAGAATCGTATGGAGCCATTTCTGAACAGGTGAAATTAATCACACATTTATTAACAATAACAAATATTTGAGCTGATTTTTTATAGCTAAATATCAATTTTTAATTAATTTTTAATATTGAAATTACTGTAACACGTTTTCCTATTAAATAATTAAATTTTAAACGTCGTTTTCTTCTAATTAAACTTAATTAAAATTTAAATTAACACTTGCTCAAGGAAACAAATAAAACTATCGAAATAAAGAAACCGTGAATCATGTAATTGCTTTTTAAAGTTGATACACGGTGAACAGGTATTCTTGGAGAAATTGTTTTGTATTCGATCAACTTTAACGAGCACTTTCACTATCGTGATAAAAATACATTATTTTTATCGTTTATATCGCCTGTAATAATCAGTTATTTATTTTGCTACATCTATGGTCTTTTGTTTTTGTGTGTCGCTTTGTCGCAAGGTCATTTTAATTGTAATATGATTGTTTTATTTAGTGGTGGTCTAATTAAGTGTTCGCGGAATGTTTGACAAAATTTACATGGAAAAAATTAGCTTAATTATTCCTGTAAAGATTACATGTCGTTGGTTGCATTTTTTGGTGAATTGGGTCAAACTAAATCTTTTAGGTTAGGTTAAGTACCTACCAGCAGGAAGCCGGAAACTGATCGATACAGGCTGAGATATTTTTCAGTTATCTTGTGCATCCGCAACCTTATTATTTATAATGTTCGTTATTATTTGCTTTGTAACTTAATAAGGTGTAGGATTTGCGTCAGTTGATACATTTTCTTCTATGAAATAATGTTTTCTTAAAGTGAAGATACATACTATCGTAAATAAATAAAAATATAATGATCATTGGTAAACGCAAGACAAAATAATAGAAGAAAATAATTTATTATTTTGCATCTGTTAAAGTAATTTTAATTACCTTTGCCATGGCCATACACTGTTTCACAGGTAACATAACAATGTCAATTATGGCTATTTTTCTGAATTTATAGCTACTGAAACTAATGCCCTAAAAGCCTCTAAACTAAACTAAAAGGATCAAACTAAACCTTGTATGTGACAAGGTTTATTTTGATGATACTGACAACGTGTAAAAACTAAGCAATTTAAAATAGTTTTGAGACCAGAGAGTAACTTGATTCCTCTTAAATTTCTCTATTATTGCTCATTTCGGTACTTAGTAGGTACAGTCGAAGGAAAAAAGCAGTACCACTCCTACATTTTTCTGGCGTTATAAGTCGATGTAAGTAAAAAATGTTTATCGGACTTATATAATATTTTTTTCTATTCCAGTAGATCAAATAGAAAAAAGTAGATCAAATTTTGTGGGATACTTTTTGAGTCATATCACCACAACAAATGTAGGAATGTTGCTATCTTTTTTCTTTGACTTTACATCTATACTTACAGATTGTTAGAAGTTGGCAGTGTTATAAATATTAATGCTTTTCCATGATTCATGCAAATTCATGACAGGCTCACCTGGTTCACTTCAAATCAAATTAGGATATTTCCGTAAGTTAGTCATGGTATGTAGATATGTGTGATACGATTCTTGTGAGTAGTCGTTTTGTTGGTATAACTATAGCTACATAGTCTCGAAAACGTTGAAGGGTTCAGATTCTAACGCTAATCTATTCACTAATCTGAAATGAAATTTGCCCTCTCATTTCTGGGTTCTTAGCCAAAAATTATCAACATACGATACCAGTATACAGGGTCTTTCACGAGTTGCCATTAGAAGTAGGTACCGTAAACTTGGGTGACTTTGGCCGCCCTGGGTGACTTTGGCCACTATTCGAAAATTTATTTACATTGTTTAGATCTTTGTTAATATTTCAAACATTGCGAGTATTTTTGGTTATTTATATTTTAGATACTATATTGAATACAAAGGTGGTTAATGTAAGTTAGATGATAATTTTTTTTTGTGGCAGTGTTCAGAAGATAGCTTTGAAAATTGACAATTTTGATACTATGAACAACTTTGCTTGTGTTGAGTAATCTATCAGCATCTATGATTTGCCGCCGATAACATTAGTCCTGTGGTTTGTTAGGAATAACTTTTAGCAATACCCGCGTAGTTAAAGTGCTCGGTGTAGTCAATCGAGGAAAGTAAAGTCGGGCATTCTCAGTGGACATGACCATCAAATGATGACATTTCTGTGGTATGACAAAGATGACATTTTACAAGCAATAAAAACACCTGTCCCGTCCAAACGAGGTTTCTTCATTATACCAGAAGTACAAAATTATGTCTAGCTATACCGGGTGATTCAATTTCGAGGCTTATTAGATCTCGCTTATTAGTGGAGCTAGAGGCTATGTTTAAATTTGGCAAAGTTTCGTATTTTTGTGCTGAACAATTATCTGAAAAGAAATTTTAGCTATCATTTTTCATTTTAAAGATATCCGCAAAAAACTGAAATGTTAAGATATTGTTTTTAATTTTTAATTCAAAACCAAACGTAGCTAGACATTTGAAACAAAAACATTCTACAGCGACTTTTTAACAAGGAATGCAGTGTTATTTTTTAATTTGAAATAACATCAAAGATGGCGGCGTAATCATGGCCACCTTTTGTTTTTCTTATGAGCGCCATATTGAATTTTGGCATTTTCCGATAGTCGTGTTTTTTCTCATTTCCGCAATGTATAACATGTTAGCATTATTTTTTAAAATAGTCATAAAATAGTTTTGTCATGATCTTATTGCTGATTTTAACATATTTTGTTCTTGAACACTTTTAAAACATATTTGGTGGCCAAACTCGAGCATACACTAGCTTATCGTTTCATTGGCATGATAAACAGTAGTATGGCCAAAGTGGCCCAATAATGAATTCTGACTTTGGCTACCCATATATATACATAAAAGAAGTATATCCTGACGTTGGAAATATTAGTGTTTTGAGATTTTTGAAGTACTATCAAAGACCCAAAAAATAGCACAAGTATGAGTAATTATATCTAATCTGTTAAAAGTTACCAGACTTCAAATTTCAAAAGTGGACTAAAGTCACCCAAGTTTACGGTATATGGAGAACCAAATGATATCAGGGATTGAACATTAGTGGACTTATGTTGCTGGATACTATCTTTTTAACTAAAATGTTTTCAGATTTTGTTTGCTTTCGGTTACACAGGAAATGGTGTCAACCTTCATATTTCAAATGGAACACCCTGTGTTTTATAACATTTTTGAAATCTTTGTTAAATTCTGTATACTTAACAAGTGTTATTTTTGAGATATTCGATGTTTTCAATAAAAAATGACAGCTGCAAGGTTACCTTAAATAATTTATAAATTATCCGCTATCACCGTTTGAAAAAAGTTGTCCGGCAAAATTGTTGTGAAGTAACATAGGTATTATCGATATATCGGTAGTTCTTTGAAAAGATGTACAGGGTGCTCAAATTATAAGATCAAATCACCTAAAATGCTTTATTATCTACTTAAATCGATTTATCAGAAAAAAAAAGAAAATAAAACTTTCCGCAGTCGGTAGGATTCGAACCTACGCTCCCAGAGGGAATCTGATTTCTAGTCAGACGCCTTAACCGCTCGGCCACGACTGCTTATGGACCACTCATAATCAGAAGGGGCCAGCTCGTTGGTAGACGCTGTGTTTTTATGTAATAATAATAATAATAATCCACGCCTTAACATAGCATGATTTAACATGATTATAGGTGGCTTTAATAATTAAAATCTGACACCTGTTATACAATCTGTGTCACGTTATCCAGAAATTACCGATTACAAATCTGTTAATATATAAATATTTTACGTGATAAAAATGTTTATTATAAATTAACAAAATTGTACACACTGCATACATATTCACAAATTTGCTCTGGTCGCCATTCTATCGATTAGAAATGTTAGATGTCTCGCCACTTTATCAAACCCATATCATATGGTAATCATCATATGGTAATCACCGTTTCATACTTGCACAACTTCACTTGTGGAAGAAATTAACACACCACTAAAACATAATCACAATTTAAAAGTCGGTTTTTCCTAAAGATGATAATCCGATTTCAATGATTGTTACTGTATCATACGCAGTATGTGAAGTATTGTACATGGCCGATCTTGATCAAATAGAATCTCATGCAGCTAAACTATTAATTTTATATATAGTATGATAAAGTCATGTGCCTGGCCACATCAGATTTTGGTTTTCGCTAAGTACGAATCCGGAAGGCCCACGCTGTTAGTCCTTTAAAGATTTTGTTTCCATGTAAAAGTACAATGTTTATGGTTTACTTTGAGACCCTTCTGAAATTTCTAGAGCATTCGGTTCACTTATTTTGTCGCTTATCACTTATTCGGTATAAACTCGCAAACATGTCCTAAATCTCGTTTTTTTACATTTTGCCGTTTTTGCCAACCTTTACCTAATGGAAAACTTGTGATCCCAAACTCGAATTTAGCGCAAAGAAGACGACTGAAAATAGCTGTTCGATTTTCATTCACAAAATGCATTTTCCCCAGGCTTAATAATAACAGCCTAATTTAAAATTAACTTTTTATCAAAAAAAAATTATATGTAGGGCCATAATATTGTTGTGTCACCATTGCGACAATTGAATGATCCGTCACGATTAATAAGAAAAATAAAGAACTTAAAAAATGAAAGATGTCTAAGTCTGGATTTGATATAATTATCTCATAAACCAGAACCAACTAAGTTTATGTTATATGTATTTGATACAGACGCATGATCTTACCATACTTTGGCTCTTAAACCTTGGCCGTTGATTCACTGTTCCCCACAATCGATAGTTATTCGAAATAAAATAAAAAATATGGCTTTATGATATTGATATTACTAATGGAAAGAACATTTAGAATATGCTTTTTTTTGTTTTCAGCCTGCGGAGGGGCCCTGGGGCAAACGTCCAAGACAGCAGTGGCTACACTTCATTACATCACGCAGCATTGAACGGCCACAGGTAATTCTACTACACATAATACACATTCTAAAACATATATATTCTACCAAAGCAAAACAATCTGTCGTGTTTTTTGCAATTTATTTTCAATGAAAGGAATATTTATACAACGGGAAATTAGTTTCCCTTCTTATAAATTTTAGCAATATTTTCATAGTTAACTGCGTTGAAATGCCAGTTGTGCATAGGAGTGAGCTCATCAGTATCTGGGCACTTCTGGGATGGTCCATTTCCAGCAAAACAAACAGGATACACAGTTTTCCAGTCGACCGTAACTTTTGAAGGAGATTTAATTATAATGTTATGCATTTTTGCCGTTTCCCAGAATTTGTGTAGGCAAGCACAATTGAAAGGATTAGGATAAATTGATATTTCCTTAACGATGGTCGAATTACTCAGTACGATTTTGTTGATTTTATTTAAACTCAAGTCTAGTTCTTCTACTGATGAGTCACTCAAAAATTCAGTATCGGTTAAGCCATTGCCAGCCAATCCGAGAAATGCTAGACCGTTGCGTTTGGAAAAACTGCGATCTTGGATGTAGAGAATACGATTAAAACTTAGGTCTACATAATATAAGCCTGGTAGTTCCGAAAATGTGTTGGTGACAATTTGTACTATCCGATTATTTTTAAAATCAAGGAGTTCAATTGATGAATGTTTAAACCAGTTTCGAGATATTTTCGTCAGGAAATTGTTGCTTAAATCCAAGTATGATAGAGCACTCATGTCTTCAAAAGCAAAATCGTCTATTTCGCTGATTTTGTTCGACTGCAGATTTATTTGTGATATTTTACTTCTTGAAAACACTCTCCTCGGTATGTGAGTGATTTGATTTGACTGTAGATCTACAGCATGCAATCTTTGTAGATATTGGAAGCAGTCATCTTTTAATATCTTTACACTGTTGTTAACTATATAAAGGATCTGTAATTTAGGTAAATCTTTAAACAAGTCTCCTGTAACGTTGATTAATATCGTCGTAACTTTTATCGCTCTTACATCTGTTGAGTTGTTCTCTACTGCTAGTTCGTACAATAATTTATTATTTGTTATATTTACACAGTTCGACGTAACACTTAAGACCGCACCAAAAAGACACACTATTTGAATGATGACCATATTGAAGCGCAAGACCGCTGTTAACAAGTGATCAAACCCAACTAAAGATACTTCCACTTACATTTGACCTTGTGCAGATTGCATATGTTTGTATTTGTCCAACAATCTCGTTCGACTGGTCCGTCATTATTATATTCGAGTTTTTTAAATTATAATTAATGTTGTTAATATTGTATAAACAGTTATTGTAAGGAGGAAATCTCTCTTAATTAGAGCAGTTAAGTTTAAGTGGAGTGCCTACAGTTGAATCACATACGGTAATTGGTTACTACTTAAAAAATACAAATAAAAACTAGTCGAACCTTTGTTTATAACATGAATACAAAAATAATTTCACAATTTTACTTTTTATCATTCTTTTCCAGATAAGCATTCAAGATTGTTAGGGCTGGGTTATCAGTTATCACTTATCAGTCATTATTTCCTTACACGCCTCATAGATGAATAAATTCAGACGCCTATACAGTTGGCCCCGAATTGGAAGAAGACTGAATTTCATATACAAATTATTTGTGATTTTTTAATTAAAAACTTGATTTATTAATGAACTTCATCAGTTGGGGGATATAAAATTACCCAATTTAGAGCTATACATATCCCTATCCCTATCCCTATCCCTATCCCTACTATATACTAAAAGTCTAACACAGTCCGCGCAAGAAGTTTACGAAAATCGGCGAATCGGGGGAAGGGTCTGCTCCTCGGAGAAGCGAAAATCGGCGCCGCAGGCGCCGATTTTCCGCCTAAAATTGGATTGTACAGCGCTTAGGCTTTCGATTTCGTCCAATTTCCGGCCAGTTCTCGTTATTTTTTAACTCGATTAGGCTAAATTTATGGAGTATCGTTTCGGACTGTCCTCGCCAGCGTGTCGTCATGCCAATCGATCGCGGTTGCTAGGCAACGGCCGCGCGCTTCGCGACGCGGTCACCAGACGGCGACACATCATGTCGCTATTGAGGTTACGCTACGAAGCAATAGATGGCGCGCCCGTAACCGCTTCGAACGTACGAGCATTAACGCTTCGGCGATCTACCTAGGTCGACCAGCAGGCCTATTAGGCCTGCACATTCTCCTAGTGTATTTCTAAACGGAGATATTCTAGATTCTAGAATCTAGATTGAGAGGAGTATTTTAAGAAAAATACTGTGCTCGATTTGATATAAAGTGAGGGAGGTAATATGTATGTTTTTCGCATTTTACCGCATCATAGATACGTATGCAATGTCAAAAACGTAGGTGTTGACAGTAGCTTTGAATAATAATGACTGTTCCTTTGAATGCAGCATTTTTTTTGCGGTGGTGAGAAATTGCTGAAAATATCAAAATAAAGCTGTAAACAAAAATTGTCATACGGCATCTGCGGAGGGATTATTGGAGACTTTTGTTGTTGTCGACTTGTTACATCAAAACTAGAAACTATCGCTAAAATGGAATATCTGAAATAAAATGACTATTTCAACAATAAAAAAGTCAATTATGTAAAATAATTGCCGTAATAGGAATTATTATTGCCGTTAAGATGGCTGTACACCTGAGTGCAAACAACGTAAAACCAGTCTTACTATAATTATTTTGTTATAGCCAACCTATTTTTACACTTTTATAATGTGCAACCTTCTTACATTTGCTAATTGGCAACGTACTGTACTGATGCTTATTCACCAAAATGTAAAATTAGGGTAATACTAGATTATGAAAGAAATTTGTTAGAAAGGTTTTAAATATTCACAAATGTAGGAAACGTTATCTAAATTGTCCATCGTGTCTTGTACCTACTACATCTATTACTACTATTACTAAACCAGAAATAAGCCTTTTATTATTATTGTCAAGATAGGTGTTGTTATCTCCGGACATTGATATTACTGTTTTCCTGCTGTGATTACAATATTTATCCACTAAGTGACTCAAGAGTTGGTATGGTAATCCATAGATTTTTAGCTGTGCGCTTCAGGAAATGATAAATCAACTAATCTATAAAAAATTACTAAAAATCATGGCGCATTTGGTACCCATTTGGTTTATAATTTTTAGTTTACATACAAACACTACTGCTCCAAGAAATTAAGTCTAATACGAATTAGTCACAATACCCTTAATGTTTATTTCCTCTCGAACCGCTTTGAACATGATGTTAATGATTGTTTGTTCAGATGTAGCTTGATTCCTCAGAAGCAATGCTGTGAGCTTGGAAGTTGCCTATTACGTCAAGCTATTGCGTTATTCTTTGTTGTTTCGTTTATAAAGGTTCCTGCACACTACTTAAAGAATCGCTGTAAATGCTTCAGAAACATATATAAACAAACTTTCAGGATTTCAGGTAAAAGTACAAATATTAGTGGGTTCAAAAATCGACCTCTACGATAATCTTTGAAAATAACAATCCGTCTTCTAGATTTTCTAATGTTTTCAAACTTTACGCACTCACTGTGTCTGAATATACATATGTTTAAGCATACACGACAATTTTTGTATTACAAATTTTCAAAATGGCAATGGTCATTCACTGACGGATTTTGTATAAGTTTACGTCAACGCAGATCAGAATATTAATTCAGATAAATTTGTCGTGCATACATTTATTGAATCTACTTCTTACAGAGAAATTGTTAGACTACTTCTGGAACACGATGCATCAACCAACATCGTTGACAGCAAGGGTTCAACGCCTCTACATTTGGCAGCGTGGTCAGGGAATTCTGACATTGCTAGGATGCTCCTGAAAGGTCCATCACTTTGCAATGTTAACTGCATGGTAAGACGGATTTATTGTACCAATTCATAATAGTATGTCAATCTATTAATACAGGTGGACCATTTTAATACCGTTTGTTTTTCGTCTATAAAGCTGGACGAATGAAATTTGGGAAAGTGTTAATAGACAAAAAATGCCATTATTTCGGATACTCTTGAGGTTAATATGACTTCCGGTTTTTCCGGGAATGACGTCATCATTGAAATTTTAAATGGCACCCTATATTCTTTGTGTGATATTTTCAATCAGGATGACATTCTGAACACAACAACATATCGATCGTCAATTTTTATCCCCAAGGCAACGCAAAAATAACTTTTTTGTGTATTTATCTAGGTGGCTATGAATTGGTATGTATACCTATTAATATGTGTTAACAAACAGCCGTATTATTAATTATGAAGTAGTAATCTTGCTTGGGATACAGTTTTGGCGAGGATGTATAATTTAGTCTAGACTATAACTTGAAAAGTACGGTCTCTATTTAAAAGGCGCATCTCTACTGAAAGTTTCAAAACTACTGTTGTTGACATCTACACAGAATAAGATTTAAAGCTTTCAAGAACTTTATAACTCTTCAGTTCCCTAAGTAATACTGATGTATTAGCATATTGGATTTTCAGTCAACTGTTGGACCCACTAATTTTAATTTTTCTGTAGGTAGAAAAAATATTATATTTGTTATTAGTGTTTTGTAAATTCCAGGAATAGTCTTACTTAGTGCTAAAGTTCTGTGTAAAATGGAAAAATACTTTATATTGCGATAAAGTGGTTAGCACTGATGTTTATGCAATATACAACAACTTATCGTTGTTTGATCATGATTGATTACAACAATACGATTACGAATCACTGATAGTTTAATGTTAGTATTGAGTATCAACAATGATCAATATGATCATACATAACATATTATCAATACATACCTAATAATAGCCATGTAATTAAAGTCTGATTTTGTAGAAAACGTATACAGTTTCCTGTATAACGTTACAGTGCCTTATCAAACAATTTAATTACGATATACAAACATATACATATACTAATAAAATTTCATTTGGTATACAAAAGTAAAATAAAAGAAACCCTTGGGGTTGTTTTGCTAAACCAATTTTTTTTTTAATATCATGATCTGTGTCAGTTACTTTCACACACAGCGAAATATATTCTCAAAACGTGAGAAAATTATTTAATTGCGGTTATTGCTTTAGATGAAAGTTAATATTTACTTGGTTTGAAACAATTTCTTTCATTTAAGAATTCCTTGTTCTCACAATTCAAGAATATCCCAATCTCAGAGTTATTAGTTTCGGCTAAGTATATAATTTTCAAACCAAGTGTTTAAATTCTCAATTCAAGAAGTTGATCAATATCTTGAATCACGTAAGCCATTGCTTGCAACGCGCTTGCGCATTTATACTCAAACGTGCACGAACGTTGCCGAGATTTAAGATTTTTCGCATCGGCCTTTGCCTTCAGTTAGTTGGGGTCTGCTATGGCGTCGTGTTCGCTGACTACCGAGTATTGTCCGGGAAGAGTTCAATATGTATATATCTTTACTAATTTTGAAGGTACTGTACGCAATAACTACGCGATCTATAATATTATGAAAGTATATAGTTTTAATTTTGCGTGAATAGCCTACAGTACTTATGTTCAACGTATTTGCGACGCAGTTCGTAATTGTGACTTGTGACGCACACGGTACGTAAATTTTGCCTAGCCATATAGTGGTCACCAAATCAACATACATGCCCCAGAAAACTTACTTGTGTAATATAATGGAAACAAATTGATGTCTAATAGAATATGGTGTTTTTTTCCATGCCTTAGATATTGTAGGTAGTGATAATTTATAAATAGGTAAGTATATATGTAATTAAACAAAGAAATTTCATACAATAAAACAAATATCATTCGCTAAGTTATTGTCTACTTATTTCACACAATTCCCTACCTTAAAAAAAAAACTAAAACAGTAATTTCTATTCAATACATTATGATCATGTTCTTGAACTAATAATATCTATACTCATTTCAAGAAAATATTTTCTCATTGTCAAGCATATATATTCACTTTAAGAAAATTCCATTATTCTCAACGTGAGAATAGTTTTCTTGAATGAATAATATCTATACTCATTGCAAGAAAATATTTTCTCAGATATACAAGCATATGATCATTTCAATTCAACAATATCTCTTTATTCTTAACTTGAGAAAATATCTACTTGCGGCTATAGCAAACTAATCATTTACTTGGATGGAAGCATATTGCTTTGAGTGAAGTATTTACTTTTCTGTGTGCAAGCTCAAATTTGGCTCAATCATTAATTTTGGCTTATGTTTGTTGTTTAAATATAATATTGATGAAAACCCATACCTACATAAATTTCACATAAATCGTGGCGCAAAAAGGCATTCAAAGTCTAATATCTTAATCTCCAGTTTCTTTAAAATAATTCTTCCTCTGGATCAAAAAAACGGTGATTGTAATAATTTTAAATTCTTCTATCAGCGCTGTTTGTGAGGAAATGTCTATCAAATGTTCTTAAATGTTCTTTTTCTATTAGGTTGTGAAGTTTGGTATTTACATACCTAGATTTCTGATCCAATTTTCATTGTCATAGATTTGGGAAAATAACTATTGTTTTTTAAAGAGGTGCAATCAATATTTTTTTTATATCCGACTAATTCATCATTGATGTTTCCCATCCTTCTTCAAGGGAGCCTTCGAATGCGGCAATGAACTACATTTATTTTTATTAACTTCTTTTATAATTAACTCGATTTATTTATTGGTAATTTTATCTTCAACGATAATTAAATTAACCTTTGATCCCTGCACAACTAAATTTACTTCATACAGCTTTCCAAAAATACCAGCTAAATATGCTAACCGGGCCATCCACAATTCGTCAAAGAAAGAATTTTTGTATTCGATATTAGCGGTTTCAAGAAAAACTTGAATTTCTCATTTAAGTTCGAAGAGACGATTCAAAACTTTACCTCTCAAGAGCCATCTATCATCGGAATGTAACAAGAGTGACTTCTGTTGCTACCCATCTCCTGACATAATATTAAAAACATTCGTGAACTGAATGCTCGACTTTAATAATATTGACTGCAATTATTATTTTGTTAAATCCCGAGCTTCATCAGTGCAGACACCAGTGCATTTCGCTCATGGAATGGAATTGTTAAACATAAAATTATTAAGAAATTTGAATATTTCAGCAGTTGTTCTTTCGAGCAGAGGTTTACAAAATAATTGCTCCTCTGCAATTTTCTCTTCCACCTCGAAGGGAAGTCACTTCGAGGAAAACGTACGTTGGTTTGGGCATGAAGTTCCTTATTAGCTAAATAAAGTGTTTTTATAGGTTTTTCAGGTTCTTTGCTAATTGCTGCTTTACAAAATTAACCATAAATAAGTACTGTAAATTATATTTATCTGTCCAATGCTCTTCGCGGACTCATGGAATGCTTTACTGTATGTTAAAAGCAAAGATAAAGTGCACACTTCTGACGGAAACTAAAATTACCTTCCGAACGATGTCACAGAAATTCTCATAAATCTGTCGCTAGCACATCGAGGTTGGTATAGGGATAGCCTGCGTCTGTAGTACGTTGGAGGGTGGGATTTGGCTTTTAATTAAGATAGGAAAGACCCACCCTTGAACCAGCAACCCCGCGTCGCCCCAAAGGTCACCTCAAGTGTTTCTATTGATGTGTACGCTTCAATTCTAATGATTAATCCGACTAAATGGCCACTCGAAAGGCATTGCCAGTGCACTTGTCCGTCGTCAGAACTTACGAAATTGATTTTAGCGTCCGATAACGAGCATCGTTCTGTTTTCCCAACATGTTTATTTGCTTTGCAAATATTGTGCGACATCTGTTCGGCGAGAAAATTGAGAAAACATCGGGGTTGCTCATGGTGGGCTTAAGGGTTGGTGTGATTAGTAGAATGTTATATTGAATATTTTTGTTAGTTTGTGATGGTCGCATACGTTGATAGATATCTTTAGGTAAAATTATTTTAAAACTTTCTGAATTATTTCTAACGTTCGCAAACATTTGTGAACGTTTACATTTACACCTGATTATACGGGGTAAGCCAATGTGGTGAAGCCACATACATTCTCAAATGTTGTTTGTTTGGTTCACTCCAATATCTGAATTTTTGTAGAATTTACACAACTTCATGTAAAACTTGCAATTTTTAATGCTTGTAGAAAATGTTACTTGCTTGAGAGTATTACACTATTGCTTTGAAAACCAGTAATAAATTTACTTAAAGTGTGTGACCAGAAATCACCAGAGAAACCGATACGTAAAAATTACATTTAAATATAAATAATTGAAACTGAACCTGTACTTGATAAATTAATAACGTGTACGTTACCTCTACACAAGCTGTAGATAAGGTTTGGCACGAAGGATTGATACAGAAACTAAAGAGTATGCTACCTTTACAATACGTCGAGCTGCTAACATCCTATATATCTGATAGACTATTCAGAATAAAACAGATCGATGAATACTCGGAACTAAAAGAAGTCAAAGCTGGGGTACCCCAGGGTACTGTATTGGGACCAATTCCCTATCTACTATATACAAGTTACCTTCCACAGCTGGAAAATGTAACAGTTGCCACATTCGCAGATGACACGGCTCTAATGGCAGTGGGATCAACTATTGGAGAATCTACCAGGAATCTTGAACAAGCTAGTAATAAAATGCATAAATGGACCAAAAAATGGAAGACCAAAAGCTCAACGAACTGAAATCTGTCCACATTAACTTTACAAACAAAAGAATCGAGGACATACCTCATGTCAAGATTAACGACGCCATAGTTCCATATGCGAATACTGCAAAGTATGTGTGTATGACTCCGGATACAAAACTAAGGTGGAAAGAACATGTTAAGAAGAAAAGAGTAGAGCTTGGCCTCAGATGCAGAGAACTGTACTGGCTTCTGGGAAGAAACTCTCAGTTGTCAGTACAGAACAAACTACAAGTCTACAACCAAGTACTAAAACCGATTTGGTTATACGGCATCCAGCTTTGGGGCTGCGCAAAAAGCTCCAATATACAAGGAATCCAGATCTTCCAAAATAAAGTACTAAGGAATATGGTTAACGCTCCTTGGTTGTACATACGGAATAGTGACCTGCACCGTGATCTTGGTGTCCCACAAGTCATCCAAGAGATAAAAAGATTCGCCACTAAGCATGAATCTCGCCTAAGCCATCACGTCAACGTAGAGGCCCTGCAGCTACTGGACAACCAGAATCTAGTGAGAAGACTAAAAAGAACTAAACCCTTCGAACTAGTGAATCAGTGAAATGTGTAAAAAGCAGAGCACAGTGAGTGAAGTGTTAGTGCTTCTTGTTTATGACAAAGTAAATATAGGCATATCAGTGGATAGCCTGTTAGAGACAAGTACCTAGTTTTAAGAATTCAGAATTCATTGAAGGGTTGATGTGATTAGTAAAATGTTATATGGAATATTTTTGTTAGTTTGTGATGGTGGCACACGTTGATAGGTAAAATTATTTTAAAATTTTCTGTATTTTTAAATATGAAATCTTTTCGTTGGGCAAATTCTTCGTGTAAAAGTATTAGTAAAATTACAAGAATAACTATAATTACCAGCTACAACAAACTGCACTGCCCGGCATAATTAAAGGAACACTTATACCTATTTTGCTAACGTTCACAAACATTTGTAATTTTGAATAATAACATTTACACCTGATTGTACGGGGTAAGCCAATGTGGTGATTTTGGTATATTTTCAAGTAGAAGCTTCTCCTAGCATAATAAGGGATATGATATGAAAGGAATATGATACTCTTGCTGAATTTATTTACAATGTTTAGAAAAAGAATGAAAATCGGTCAATGATTACCAAACTTATTGAACAATAAAGTTTAGTTATATTGGTTTAGAAGTTCCTTTAATTGTGCCGGTCGGATATTAATTTGTTAATATTATATAATTTGTATGCCAAATAAATGTCTGAAATAACAAAAAATCTTTTGAACTAGATAAACATAATATGGTTTATTCCCCAAATATTTACATTTTGTAGATGTACGCTATTATATGCTTAAATAGAATTAGGGTCTTGTTGACTCAAGAATATATCTTTTTGACTTTAAAACTATATTTATGTAATTATCAATCAAATGTATTTTTTTCTCATATTAATACACTCAAGTAGTAGGTTTGTCAGGTTTCACTAAGTGTGACCTGGAATGAAGAAATTACACTAGTGACCTGGAATGAAGAAATCGTGTACTAGTGACCAAACATTTCGATTTTGAGATTTTTATGATTCAGATACCGGATTCCGTCAAAATTCTTAAACTCGATTTTTTTTGTTACAAGGGCGATTTCTTCGTTCTGTAATCACTAATCACACCAAGAATATCTAAAGAACAACGTTATTTCTTCAAATATAAAGTAATAACTTACCTTACTTCAGCAGCAATACTCTTTTTGAATGTTCCATCGGCGACGGCTTCTATAATTTTCCGTTTTGCCTTTTACTGCGGTGCTTATTGGCTTAACAATCGTTGCATCTAGAAATAAAAAAAATATATAAAACAAGGTTCATTAATATAGTTTATTATAATTGAATCGGTCGGTTCGAAAACACTATAAGTCCAAAAAGTGAGTTCTGGGAAAACTAACCAAATTATTTTGTCAGTGCAATATCTTGAAAAGTATAGCAGTTAGCTATTTTGTGCCAACAGACAAAATATAAAGTATTTCACACAGAATTAAATGTATTACATATTTTATTTATATTTGCATTAAAAGCAGAGCTATGATCAAAACAATCATCATGAACATGTACAGTTTTTGAACTCGACGGAAAAACATCGTACATTTTTAACAATATTTGTTTATTTAAAGCATTTAAATAATGTTTTTATTGTGATATAGGTATGTATAGTGTTTCTGGCGTCAACAATAAATTCCTTATTCATTTCATATTATTATATTTTCCGAAACGCGTTAGTAATGCAGCAAAAACAAACATGTGCACACTTCGTACAAGGATATTATTTCCTTCTCGAAATTGAAATATGAAAAGACATCTTGTACTATGCCTCAAAAACAGTTTCTTTCGACAACAAAAATCTATTTCTCTGTGGAGCATTGACGGTATGAATATGTTTTCGTCAAATATTCGAGCAACATTCGGCGTAGTTATTTTATAGCCATAAGGAAACACGTTTTTGTCCAGCCGGCCGGTCCGCTTCGAGAATTTGAACCGTGTTTTGTAAGTGCACATGTTTTGAATCGAAATAACATTTTTATACTCTAGGAATTTTTAAGCGTTGACTTATTTATAAAATATCAATCTCAGTTTAATTTGCTTTGGCGAATAATATACTGGGTATTAAACAACTTAACATTTTTTTTTATTTATGCAACGAATTAAATTGAAAATTCTAATAGTTCTAATACTAATAACTTCTAATACTAGTGTTGGAGTAAAACTCTTTGTTTTTTTTTAAATTAAGGATTATATTATCTAAATAGACACAGGATCTACCGATGCTATTAACTTAACAAAACCGGTTACCCAAAGAATTTTTAAATGAAGATTTGCAAAGAAAAACTTATTTGTTGATTTATCAAATTTATTATGCTGTTAGACTGTCCATTTTATAAATTGCTGGTATAAAAAGTATTTTGTTGTGTTCCTGCTTTCATGTTAATAATGAATTACTTAAATTAAGAAAAGTATCAGCGATTGGTGGTTATGTACAATATAATGACTTATAAGGCAGCACCCATTTTTTTTTACATAACTTACTGTCATCGGTAAATTATCATTTTGAATTACCCGGCAATTTAAGAAAATATAATTTACCAATTGCAATTTTTCATTACGTGGTAATTTAAATTTAAAAGTAATAATTTTAATTTTAGCGATAATTTACTGAAAAAAATAATTACGGAAATTTAGCATACTTAGTCAGATTGCTAGTTATCTACAAAATAATGACTTTTATTTACCAAACTTTTTTATAACATAAGTAGCATTCATAACCTACAGTAATCGGTATTAACGCCGGTTTAATTTAACATTTTGAATTTTTAATTACCCGATAATTTAAACCAGCGTGATTTACCATTTTGAATTTTTTACAGACTAAAGATGACGAGACAGCCCTACATTGCGCAGCACAGTACGGGCACACTGAGGTCGTCAAGTTGCTGTTGGAGTACGGCTGCGATCCGAGCATCAGCAATAAAAAGGGAGAGACCTCCTTAGATCTGGCCGCACAGTACGGAAGGTAAGCAGCCGTAATTAAATTCCACACGTACCGAGACTCCTCTAATCTTCTCCTGTAATAGATTGGAATCAGTCGAGCTACTTGTTAGGACCCATCCCAGTTCCATCCAGCAGATGGAGCGAGTAACCGGCCAAATTTTCAGTCATACTCCCTTGCATTTGGCTAGCCGCAACGGCCATAAGTAAGTACATATTGCGTTTAATAAAATTGAATAGAATATAAAATAAAGCAAAAGTCTAAAGTAAAAGGCTATTACACAATAAAATAAATTGTACTCCTTCCATCGTACACTTAAGAGTAAATGTTAGTCACCGGCCTCAAAAGTTAGACGAAACTGAGGCGCGAGAGGAGGGAACAAGCCGCGCCCACTGTACACTCCGCAGAAAATGCAAGCAACGCCAACGCACTGATTAGATGAGGGGAACCGCGGTATCGTTCTTTGGCGGCGAAGATCAAAGGGGCCGTGCGGTGTCGACTGGCGCCGAACCGTTTCCTAATAATTTTGTGTATGTGACTATCTAGTTTTGGTAAAACAGACAGCTTTTCTTACATAAATCATTTATTGCTTTACAACGAACAGCATGGTTCGCGAAGACAGTAATTATGAATTTTTACTCACGGCATAAACCGGTAACTAGGTAATTTATCATCTAAATTTAAATGACTCTCGCCGTGAAAGCAGTCGTACTCAGATACTTATTTAAATCCATTTAACGTTTTCTTTGTGCATCAATAATCTCGAATGTCTCGTTCGTACTTAGCAGAGATCGATACTTTCAGGTAAAACACACCTCAGATAAAAATTCAAATTTTTATCGGGTGACGCAAGTAGGTGTTAGTAAATATAATATTCCTATTTTAATTCTAGATACAGTTGGATACTGCATTTTGAAATTTTACTCAAAATTATTATTGCTATGTATAGACATGGTAGTATACGTACTTCAATTTCAATTGTAGGTATGAGAAAAAATAGCGATTTCGATAAAACAGGCAGCTTTATGTATATGTATACGTCATTTATTATATATTATATAGATACATGTTCAAATATGTTACACCTTTATAAAAGTTTTTTGCCATATATGGTAATCCGGCACGCTTACACGTATAAGAGAGTATTGCCCAAATTAACTAGTGAAGTTAATTAGCGAAGAATTACACTACACGTATAATATCTACATATACACTTACCGCAGGTACTCTCGCAAGTTATTAGTTTTCTTAGAACGCGGGCCACATAAAGGCAGCTGATTTTTTAATTTGCCTATATTTCTAGCGTCTGTTTTACGTCTGTTGTACAACAAGTCGAACTAAAGCCAACCATCCTACATAGATTGCGATTGCCCTGAATGCATTGCCAAGCGACAAGTGTTTGGTATTAATATTATTTTCTAAATCTAAATACCAATATATTTGAAATTCTATGACGAAAAATAAATGACTGATTAAAAATTAAATTACTTGTATTTCCTTAGTAATAATTTATTTAACTCCTATTAATTATTTAGTAGTTGTAACATTGTCGTACGGGGACTGCACTATAAACCCTCGCGGGAACATGCGCTCCTAATTTATAACTCGCTCTTTGCTGTCTGCGTAGAGTCCATCATGACGGCAAAAAATTATTTCTCGTATTCGGTTTCTAGCCTATTTTGATCACATACACTTCCGCAAGAACATGCTGTCCTAATTTATAAGCGAGTCGTTGCTATCTACGTAGCACCAGCACGGTAAAATTTATTTTTCGTATGGCTTTCGTTTGCCGGGCGCGGCGCCGCTACACCTCCCGTGTCAACATGCGATCAATATTTTTGTTAGGCCGAAATTGCTCAATATTTGTGATTCCCCTGGCTACGTATTCATGCTGCTGCTTCAGACTGTACCATTTGAATATGATTGGTCGAAGAAAATGATGTGGTGTTTATCCAACAGATGGCTGCACCGTACGACTATAAAATATGTTATTCTCGTCTCATTCACATGTTCAAAAAACCAACGGTTAGATCATTACAACATTCATATTTTGTTGTCATTTTTTTTACACAAGTTCATGAAGGCTCAATACAAAATGTTGTAATATTGCTTTTTACTTTATCATACGCAGTATGTAAAGTATTGTAATCATGCCAAAAAAAAATTTTGAGATTTTAGCGGAAATATGTCTTTTTGGGTCCCCTGAACATTTTTGACCAAGGTACAAAAAAATGTCTGTGTGTGTGTGTGTGTGTGTATGTGTGTGTGTGTGTACCCGTTTTTGTGGAGACGATTCCGGAGAAACTACTAATGGTATCGGGACGAAACTTCATATTTAGAAGTTTTATAACCAAACTTAGAGCTGAAAAGCTTTCTGTTGAAAAGGGTCCAAAGGAACTGGTGGTTTACTCATAGCATTTTTCGAAGATTTTGCAAATGCGCCGCTATTGGTGTAATGTCGTCAAAATAGTTAAATAATAAATTAAAGGAGAGGAAATTTTCCATAATTTATGTATATGACATTCTTTGGTAGAATTTATAGTTTAGCCGCATGAGCAAATTCTATTTCATCGAGATCGGGCGTACTGCTTTAAAACTAGTAGCCAGGATATGTCAGATTATTTTGATTCTAATGACAGTAGCTAGTGTGAAACGCTAATGTCTTGAAAATGCTACTGTCAATATAGGCTGCGTTCGGATATTGAACACCGTTACAGTTTTTACACCCAATAACACGTAAGTGTCATTTGGACGGTGTACCCGCTGTCAACGGAGTACAATATCCGAACGCAGCTTTAATCGAGATATTTGTCTAGTTCTACTAGTTTTATTTTAATGCAGACATAGCCGATCTCGATCAAATAGAATCTCATGCAGCTAAACTATTAATTTTATATATAGTATGATAAAGTCATGTGCCTGGCTACATCAGATTTTTTGATGTTTGGTTCGGATTTGGAAAAAAAAATATCAAAAATTACCAATTATTGGCTTCTTTAGCAAGGGTAAAAAACAAAACAACAACGCAAATGAAAAAAAGTGGCATTCGTACCCGGTGTAATACACCTTTATCTATAATTTAATGTATTACCCGTGATTATTAACACACAATTAAGCTCAGGATGTTTGGTTTTATGTAGTGTTGTTTTGTAGTACGCTACTACCTCTAGTGATTCCTCTTAACGTCGCTTCTGTGACCGACCTACGTTAAACACCGTTAATCACCATAGACAGGGCAAGTTTAATATCGGCTAATACTTTCATGGTTTAGACATGGCAAGTTTAGATGCAGACAGACCTTGCCTCCAGTAATTTTGCCCTGTCGAAACCGTGCTTGAGGAAGATCATAGACACCACATAATGAAAACCGGAAAACATTTTATGTTATAACCAGGAAATTATGAATACAGATGACAGATAATTTTTCACCTCTTGCAAAAACACTAGTAAAGTCTAGGTTTTTTCCTCTCTCATAGGTTATAACATCTAATCGAGTTCCCCAATAGTAATAACTTCTGAGAGCACTAAAACTGTTTGGTTTGGTGTAAGCTCTAAGCCAGACCTTAAGGTACAATGCAATCGGTACACAATTAATGTTTATGGCTTCATAATATCTTTAGATTTGATCGATGTGTATACGTAGGTATGTAGTACCTACGTATCGATGTAACTTGCTGCGAGCATATGTGACACGGTGCATGAACAATAGCAGTACCTGAAGCGTACTCGACAAGCTGAGGGTGGGTGGTTTAGCTTACGGCATATGCATATAATCAGGACGGTACATGCGTGACATAATCTAGGCACTGAATCACCTTAGTCATGTCTATAACACCTATGATAATGAGTGTACCTGTTATGCATACTGAGCTTTAGTTAATTAAGCCGACCATTCACTTTTGTTATAGCTTTTGTTTCACTCCATCCTATTTCTTGTGCATTTCCACCGAATGTAATCCAAATCTAGCTAAAATCCATAATATATATTTTAATAGACTGTAAGATAGAATTACTAAATACTTCTTAGTGATTTGGGATTATAGTCACCCAAACAGGCTGACTTACAGGTTCTATTAACCTGTTCTTGTTAAGTTTGGCATCCAACACATTCGATGTCAAAGGACACAGTGCAGACACCCGGCTAGGCAAGACTCAACAGTATGTTATTGCTGAACACTGCCATGAGTCGGGGCACAGAATTGATTTCGATGACGCAATGGTGGGTAATTATCATCAAAGGCTTATTAGAGAAACCATCAAAATCTATCCTAACGCAGTCAGGTGGCAAACAACATGGAAGAGGTAGCTGAAGATGTGAGTTCTTTGATAGGTCTGGAACGTCAAGAACTACGAATTTTGACGCACGGGGCGTAACCTAGAAGCAATTTATTTTAAAAGCAGTATATATTTGGCAACCGAAGCAGCTATTAAAATTTTAATTAATTGATTATTACAGAATCGAAAAAGTTATGCTTGTGTATCTGCTCTATTTACGACGTGGATTTTCCCATCCCAGGATTTTCCACCTCTAAGAACAGAGTGCACGAACGCATATTGGTCATTACACGCCCAGCCAATTATTATCGCTCGCAATCCCGTGATCGTTCTGTCGTAGATAATTGGAATTGCGGGCCTGTTATGTGCTCATAGGTGTGTGGAAGTGTGCTGTGCAGCAGTAAACAAGCTGTTGCATGGTAACCTCCCGCAGCCGGTCTAAGGGTGGGCGGGGGTGCGATGGCCCATCGCGGAAACACTAGGTGTAAGGGCATTAGTGCCCCGATGCGAATATTCTCGATAGCTGGGCATTCGATGGACCTTCCAACCGGAACGTACCCCTAGCTAACCTCAGGACATATCGGTGACTCCTTGTCCCAAAGTATCTTACCCACCTTACGAATGCACTTTGTATTTGATTAAATAAGTCATAGAATCAAATTAAATTTAAAAAAAAATCATATGATCAGACACAGGAAACTGACGTTAAAAAATGAGAACTGTGTCAATTTTTGGCTTAACATGTATTTACCTACATCACTTGAGAGGCGTGTTATCAACAGCATAACAGCATAAAATACATATCTTCGCTGCGAGCCGCCAGAATGGTGTATTTTGCAAGTTTTCATTCGCGGGCGGTATATGGGATTCTACTGTGGCGTTCTACAAGCGCAGTAAATGATATTTTCCTTCTGCAGAAAAGAGCAGTGAGACAACTATGTTCAGTAGACAATAGAACAAGCTGTAAAGATTTATTCATAAAGCATAAAATACTTACGCTAATATCAGTCTACGCCTTAAATTGCATGGAGTACATACATTCCGCGCCGGAAAAATATACCGCCCACAGTGACGTACACCAGTATAGTACTCGAAAAAGGAACAACTAGTACTTCCTTGCCACCGACTGAAAACGAGTCAGAATAGTGCAACATTTCAAGGGATAAAACTATATAATAATTTGCCCGAACATAAAGACACTGCTATCCACCAAATTTAGGTTGTGAGTGCGGTCATTTCTACTTCAACACTCATTCTATGATTTGAAAAGTATTCAAGAACACAGGTTTTAACGTGTGATTTATTAAGTGTAATGTATCGTTATTCAGTTATGAATATGTATGACTTTAACATGTTAACATGTATTATTTTGACGTTTGTATGTTGTATTTGTTGACCATCAAAAATTAAGAATTATTATTATTATTAAAACGTGTACATGTAGACGTTTTAGACCACCTACTGTCATTACAATGAAAATATCTGTCAAATCCTGGCCAACTAGTTTTATATTAATGCAGACACGACCAATCTCGATCAAATAGAATTTGCTCATGCAGCTAAACTATTACTTTACCAAAAAAATTTCATAGGCATGAATTATTCAGAATCTCCTCTACTTCCATTTATTATTCAACTATTATGAAGAAATTACAGAAATGGCGGCTTATGTGCAAAATATTTAAAAAATGCTAAGAGTAAACATCGAGTTCCTTTGGACCCTTTTGAACAAAAAGCTTTTCAGCTTTAAGTTTGGTCAGGAAAATTCTGTTTCGTTCCGATACCTTTAGTAGTTTCTCCGGAATCGTCGCCACAAAGAACGGGTACACACACACACACACACACAGGCACACACACAGACAAAAAGTCATATTTCCGCTAAAATCTTAAAATTTATTTATGCCTTGATTACAATACTTTGTCATGCTACGTGTGATAAAGTAAAAATCTAATGTGACCAGACACATGACTTTATCATACTATACCACAAAGTACCTACCCTACCATACATACAGCAGTGTCACACTTTGATGTGCTCTGATGTTTTGACAATACTGTCAATAGAATCAACATATCTGTCAAATCCTGGATAACTAGTTTTAATGCAGCCACGACCGATCTCGATCAAATAGAATTTGCTCATGCAGCTAAACTATTAATTTTACCGAAAAATGGTATAGACATAAATTATCCAAAATTTCCTTTAAATAAAGTTAAATTGCTTTACTTAATTGACGACTTTACAGAACTGGCGACTAATTTGCAAAATCGTTGAAAAATGCTAAAAGTAAACCTGCATTTCCTTTGGACCCTTTTGAAGAAAACTTATTTCAGCTCAAAACATATGAATTGTTTTTTAAAGGCCTTAAACTCGTTGATTTTATTTGATCAAATTGCAATTGTCCGGTCTCTAATTGTTTTTGACGTATGCCGTCATCGATACGTTTTTAAATGTCAATCCTTAATTTTTCTTATTCATTTAGATACTTTAATTTTCTTAATACAGTAGACTCTCCTACAACGCTGTTCCTACAACGCGAAATACTACAAATGCGCTTAAAATTTTGCGATTACATCTCCATATAACGCGATTCTCGTACAACGCGCATGCGTCAAAATTTGCGATCATCACTCCTATAACGCGGTTTCATAAAACCCGTAATATCACAGATTCGTAATATTAAACCGCGTTGTAGGAGAGTCTACTGTAGCTTGATTCTCTGGCTTGACAATATATTTGTGAACGAATAGGTGTTTTCGATAGATTTTTTTGCGCTGAATACAAATCCGGAGTCGAAAGTGGTCTATGATGTCAACTTTTTGCGTGTGTATTACCTATTTTCTTCACGCGCACGCATACCACGTAAAGAATCGCTGGCTGTCGGTACTTTAAGGACATATCTGAACTTTTCAGGATTTTCGTAACACGTTTCATATTTACCTTGGGATCGAAGATGTTCGGGCATTTGGATCGTCCGCTATAATCTCCCAAAGCTGCGAGAGTGCTTTGAGTATTAATTAAAGCAATCATCATTATCGTTGTTACAAAGGAATAAGTAGTCTACAGATTAAAATATATGCTGCTGTACAAAACGGCAATAACTAAATGACTTCATACCATTTTGTACATTAAGCGACACCGGAACACAACAATAAACAATTATTACAAACGCCCTCGCATATGCTGTAATAGAATTCCTAGGATAATACATTTGCATTTTGTCCGTATTCAAAACACTCTTAATTAATTAAATGCAGCGTATTGCGTGTGTTCGATGAGTCACCCGTGGGTTTGCCGCACAAAATACTAACCCACCATTATTTTCGTCATTATAGGTCCGTAGTGGAAGTACTGCTCAGAGCTGGCATAAACGTAAACGTACAAACACCGGCAGGGACGGCTCTTCATGAAGCAGCCCTTTGCGGAAAAGCTGAAGTTGTTCGAACTCTGCTGGAACACGGAGTAGATCCCAACATTAGAAATCCAAACGGGCACACTGTCCGAGATTTGCTGAGCCAGTTTCCAGCAAACGCAACATCAGAGATAATGGGTTTATTAAAAAGTGAGTCATTTCTATGTGTTTTGTATACTGTTGTGGAAATAATTTGTTTTATAATATAGGATACATGCAAGGATATAAGAAGACCAGAACGAGTAACTTTGGCGATGGTGACGCCGATAGCATCAGTCAACCGTTCCCTATCATTCCAAATCCTGATTCAGATTTGGGCAGCCCTTATGAGAATGTTAGGCCCTCATCTCGAGGACGGTCAGTGACCGATCCTTCGCCAGGATCGTCCCCACATAGATGGGATTTCAGACACGCTCGATCAGTGGAGTGCGTTGAAGATCGGAGAATATCGGGAACATCAGCTACGTCAATGTAAGTTAACGGCGTGCACTGCTTGAGCACCACACGCATGGCTTTGTTTTTCTTTTGTTTTCTCTTTGGTTGTCACGCATGTTATTTATAGGCGTACCAAAAAATCTTACCAAAGCCTACCACCAAAGCAAAGGGTTAGAAGTCAACCGGTTACCCACCGTTCCTTGCATGAGTGCCACTCCCCCTGGTCGGGAATCACATTTAGCTTTAGCGAGCAGCTAAACTGTACACTTGACGAGGAAGAGCGCAGTGCGGACTCTTTATCTTCCTATAAAACGGCTTCTGATTCTTCTAGGGAGTCTGATAATAGCCTTTATCAGATACCATGCGTGCCGAGGGCGTTCATGGATAGCGCGCAGTCTGATGATCTGCAGTTTTATTACAATAACAGGGAGTCGGATCAAATTAGCATATCTTCCACCGCTTCTAGTACTGGCTACCCGAGAAGGCCAGATAGTGGAGGCGCTCCGCATTATGTACCAATGAACGCAAGAGGTGGCCATAGCCCTGGGTCAAATAGCAAAGTTTCTGTAAGTTGGCTACTCGCACAATTATATTAAATTGAATTTCCTACCTTTTAATATGGTAACCCCCTATTTTTCATACAATCAGTCCAATTCTGTATCTAAGTTGTTAACGCTAGCAACCATGAAAGTTGCTAAATGCCAAGGTCAATACGTAAATAAGAACTTTGCGGAAAGTTGCAATTCTGTATGACCCTTAGAGCAACTGAGTGGCTAAAATATTTATCATGGATCCTGTGGGTGTCATGTTCAATTTAAATTTCTTAAACGAAATGGATAATGTGGAAAACAGGTATTACGAATAGTTATAATAAATTAAATATATCTGTTAATAAAAATAATTTTCACAAGTAGGTATACCTAACCGATCAAAATTTTAGGAGAAGAAGAATAATTTTATACAGGACCTTACGGGATAATTCTGACCCATCCCAAGTACCGGATTTTAATTTCATAAAACAATATAGATTATCAAAAGATCTTGCAATTAATTTAATTGAGGAGATAAGAGAGTTTGTTGATGAAGGTTCAAGAAATACAAAGATTCCACTTGATATAAAGGTTTAGTGTAAAATATACTAAAGGGCAAGAAATATTGCTACCCTATATGATTAATGATTATAGGTACATATTACTTTATTTTCTTACTATGGGCTCCCACATTTTTTTTTGCTTCTGTTCATTTTACTTGAAAAATTGATTATAAAATCTACTTGCCGTAGGTTCTTGTTGCTCTTAGTTTTTATGCTGTTGGTGGTTTCAAACCAGCATTGGGCAGGATATTTCCCTTGGTGTAAGTCAACCAGCAGTAAGCAGAATTATTAAAGAAATCAGCACTGTCATCTCTGATAACTTATTACCACGATACGTAAAATTTCCGTCAATTGAAGAATTTGTAAGTACGAAAAAAGGGTTAGTATGTTTCAGAATATTAGTTATATGCCTAATATAAAACACATCTGTCCCAATTTTCGATGCTATTTAGGCTGGCAGTTAGGTCATCCCAAGACTTTTCAAATTCTTCTATACGAAGAGGATGGCATTTTCCCGTTAATTCAATTTTGTTAGCATTTGCTAACAACTCGCGTAAAAATTGTAATTTAACAACGGTTGATAAATTCGTTCTTACAGAATTGACAAATTGGTATCAGTTGCTACGACAGTTGTTAAAACTTAACTTTAACAATTCACTTTCCTAGCAATCAATGTAGCAACTGTGATACAGAATTGGACTGAATAACATGAAAAATGCATTTTCGCACATTTTTTAAAATACATATTCTATTTATTGACCCGTGGAATTATCCCTATCCCTAATGTCACTAAAAAGTAAGATTTCCATGTGGATCTTCGAACTGAAGTCTGTACACCAACTTGGTTCGCCATCCAGCCATTAATTTAATTTAAACAGGTTTTTCAATACAAAGAGATTCGAAATTTCCATCACTAAATGACATAATGACCTATTTATCGTTAGGTAATGTTTTAGAAGATATTTTATTTATGAACAGTTCCGACCTTATGATTGTGTTGATGAATAAATTGCATTGTTTTCTTCTAACTTAGCCTACACCTCCAAAGAAACCACCACGTCGAAATCTCTCCGTATCACCAACGCACCAGCAGCCAATGTCATCATCCGTAGATGGATACAATAATCACGCGTATGAATACGTTTGCTTCGCCAAAACAGGTGCACGCAGTCAGAATAACCTAGCCGACGTCGAGCAAGAAAATAGACGAGAACGGCTCGTACCTGGTAAAAGTGTAGACCAATATGTTGAAATGAACGCCGTCTTTAACATTCCAATTGACGATGAGCCCCCTCGAGGTAAGGAGTTGCATAGAGGCAAGAGCGAGGACTTGGATTGTAGAAGAAAAGAGGAACCTGTTGCCATCACCAGCGTGTACGAAAATATGACTGTTAAGCAACAGAATCCCAGAAGAAAATTGAGAAGGTCAGCTTACGAAGATTACGATCCTAGGAGAAGAAATGATAAAACGGCCATGTCGGTCCCGGAAACCACGTTTGTGTCAAATGCATTCCTCATGATCAAAGATGACTATTCCGACGATTTGAAAAATAATCATTCCAATAGCTTTATCAACTTTCCGCTCAGTCCGACGCATTATCACCAACCTCCAACACCGGACCACCCCCCACCTAATGCACTCCAAGCGGAAAGTTTTATTTTGGACAAAATTAGGCCTTTAAGCCAAGTAAGTCTTTAGGCAGCTAATATGTGATAGATTTTTTGTGAGAGTGCGAATCTTATTTACCCTTTATGTTTTCGATTAGCTTACTTGATTCAAGTATTATATGATGTATTTGTTGATTTTTTTTTAAGTTTAGTTAATAAATATTTTATATTGTTTTTTTTTGTTTATTTTATTTTCCTTTTTTGCTTTTGTTGGTTAACTTAAGTTGGCCCGCTCCTACCAACTTTCTGTTATCATCCTATTAAGTTGCCAGCGGAATTAACGTGGAATTTAGCAAACATTTTCTCTCGGACAGTATCGGGAAAATATGACGATCTCTCGACTAGCCGAGAGATAGCTTACTAAGTTCCACTTTAATTCCCTTGGCCACAGGGCGATGGCAGAGAATAGGTAGGTACGAGCCTTAACAAGTAATATATGGAACACAAATTATCATTAGGAATACAAAAGAAGATCGAGAGACATGGAAACAGAGACTGAGGATGAGTATTTATTGATTTATGATGAATCTAGTGGAAGTTTCTCGAGTAGTGTGTCTCTATCCGACAGAAGCGTGGATAACATTGTCGAAGAATATCACTCCGATGTCCCGTTCGCAGGTAAATATTAATTTTTATCATTAATAAATAAAAACATACAAGCATGCTTTTGTTATATGGCGCATATAATAGTATATTATTATACAAGTTTTATAAGACGGCAAATTGGCGCACGAGTTGTTTTGCGGGTACCACGTGGCAGCACTGTAGTAACTGTCAACTTCGTTAAGGATGATAACGATGAGATAAAATCATGACAAAATCTAATTGTGAATAATTTTACTCTACTTTAGCCTACAAGTTTGAATAAATATTCAGCGAGGTCGCAACGATGATCATAATGGAGCTTGGGGCAACACTTTTAACCCTACTGTGATAAATACATGAAACTTAACCTAAAAAGTTAACTTTAAAATAGTGGTTTCATAAGTATAATAATCAGAATAGAAGTGTTTGGCGGTGACTGATTAGTTACTTCGAAGAACATAACTTATTACAGAATTGTTATAACGTTTAATAGCGGTGTCTACCTAATTCCGCTACGTAGCCGTTGCGGCTTATATATTTACAAGCACTTATAATTGAAACCCAATTCTAATTTCGGCAAAGTAGTTATTAGAATAAATTATACTTAGTAAAATTACATGTGATGGAGGTAATACAAATACATTGCACACAACCATAACTAAGACGAAGTCGAAAGCGACGGACAAAAACGAATATGAATTGAACCGAGCATGCAAGCGTCCAAAATATTACCGAAAACTTATACGTTACATAAACTAAGAAATCCTCTACACTTTAAATGTACTATAGCTTCGTACGTGTATGCTGATAAACCATTTATTGCGCATATACAATCTCGCAGCAGTAATTAAAATCGTTCATATCTACGATGTAGGTTTGATCTTCGCATAATACCTTATTAAAGTAAATGTGGTACCTGAATTATATCTGAAAAGGGGATTTGATGTTTAGTTGAAAAGAATGATAGCGATCACTTACCAGAGTCGTAAAACATCACCGTAAACGTCATGCTGGCGTATTTTGATGAACACAGCAAAACTAAGAAAGCCCCAATCCTTTGGCCATACTATAGCAGGCTACACCCATGTTTAAATATGTATAGAATATTGATATTTCGCAGTTTATGTGATTGCAAGCGATTAAGAAGATGCAGTGTGTGGTTATGTTGGGTTATGTATTGTACATTTGACATATGGCATTTGATATCACTGTGTACCAATCAGACAAAAATGTTACTGTTTTCGGTATTACAATGTGTTAATTGTTACACTGAAAACAGTGTTACAATGTGTGCATTGTGAATGCAAAGTAGAAAAAATTTATTGTAAATCTCATTTCGCGGATAAGTGAGTAGCGGGGATATTTTGTAGGCGCTACTTTCACCAATATCACATTATTTATGAGTCATATACAGAGTGTTCCTAAATATCATGTAAATACGAAAAGGGGTAATTCTTTGGCTTATTTAATGACCAAAAATTCATATAAACAAAGGTCCGCAAACGCTTCGTTGCCGATCTACAAGATTTTTTTAGTTTTTTCTTTATAGCTCTTGTAGTTTTTGAGATATTTAGCACTAATTTGGAATATGGGTTACGCTGTAGGACTTACATCATTGGGCATACCAGATGGTTTTAAGAATCTACAGGGCGATTTTTTTCAGGGGTCATGCCCCCTTTTCTCCCCATGAACTTTTTTCGGTGCGCCGCTGGTGGATTCTAAAATACAAAATGCATTTTTTGTTTTGTTCTAAAGCATTTTAATCATTTGTAGTTTTTTCGTATTTACCACCGTTATCGAGAAAAAAAATAAAAGGTTTTCTGTGTTTCGCTAGCTGAAATTAAATTTTTTTAAATATTTGGTCTAGAATGCCTTGGTTTGATTTAGATAACCTTTTGTTTGTATTTATTTTGACATTTTATTCGCCACCAACTGTTAAAAATTAAAACCAGGATACAAGAGCTATAAAGAAAAACCTAAAAAATCTTCAAATTTCGACACCCTGTAGAATCTGTAGATCGTCAACGAAGCGGTTGCCGACCTATGTTTATATGAACTTTAAGTCATTAAACAAGCCAAAGAATTACCCCTTTTCGTATTTATATGATATTTAGGAACAGCCTGTATAGGTAAAAAGTCTGATGTGGCCAGGCACATGACTTTATCATACTATATAAAATTAATAGTTTAGCTGCATGAGATTCTATTTGATCGAGATCGGCCATGTCTGCATTAAAATGAAACTAGTAGAACTAGACAGATATGTCGATTAAAGCTGCTTCGGATATTGTACTCCGTTGACACCGGGTACACCGTCCAAATGACACTTACGTGTTATTGGGTGTAAAAACTGTAATACAATATCCGAACGCAGCTTATATTGACAGGCGTTATTGTCAAAACATTAGCGTTTGACACCTACTGTCATTAGAATCAAAATTTCTGACATATCCTGGCTACTAGTTTTAATGCAGTACGACCGATCTCGATGAAATAGAATTTGCTCATGCAGCTAAACTATTGATTGAACCAAAAAATTTCATATTCAGTAATTATTCAGAATTTCCTCATCTTTAATTTATTATTTAACTATTTCGACGAAATTCCAGAAATGGCGGCTTATTTGCAAAATCTTTCAAAAATGCTAAGACTAAACCTCCAGTTCCTTTGGACCCTTTTCACCAGAAAGCTTTTCAGCTCTAAGTTTGGTTATGAAACTTCTAAATATGAAGTTTCGTCCCGATACTTTTAGTAGTTTCTCCGGCATCGTCGCCGCAAAAAACGGGTACACACACACAGACATTTTTTTGTACCTTGGTCAAAAATGTTCAGGGGACCCAAAAAGACATTTTTCCGCTAAAATGCCAAAAAAATTTTTTGGCATGATTACAATACTTTACATACTGCGTATGATAAAGTAAAAACGAGACCTGAAAGTGCATCGTTGCTTAAAATCGTAAGAACAGTCGCATGAAAAAGCATGATTCTTTCTAACGCACGGCAATGGTCTGAAACGTATCACAATATAACAGCTGAAATCGATGACTCACTCTCAGCTCTCGTGGTTTTACCCATACAAATTTACATACCTATAAGTTTTCAAATTACGCGGGAAACACATTTCATCTGTTGTGGAGAGATTATTAGAAAGTTGTGCTCTCGCATGATAGACGACAAAAGACCATCATCGGTTTTTAAACAAAAGATACGAACTGTTTGTGTACTGTCTTGTACAATATTGATATTAATTGTAGTTAAAAAAAAGATTTATAAGACATTTCTTCTGTGCCGCTATTTTCAAGTTGAATTCAACTAGATAAAAAATCTAGACTATGTCTCGTTAAAAGAATATGGAGTCTGCCCTAGGCCGCTACACAAATATTTTTGACATTGATAATAATAATTTACTGATGTGTTGGTAGCTCGTTAACAAAATTAGTACAAGCGTTAATTATAATTTTCTATTGTTTTATCTGCCGAAAATGTAGCGCGCCGCGTGGATTTAAATATATTTTTCAGCGCTTGGACCTTTTCGAAAGGCAAATAAAAGCCCGTACGTCATCCGTGTTTGACTGCTCGTTTATTCAGTATAGCGGCAGTATCTGGAAACGAAACGGTAAATAGAAAATTAATTAAAACTAGAAATTAATTACCTCAAAATTTATAATTTACCGTGTTTCAAAATTAATTTGCCCTTTATCTATGCGTCTGTACGTTTCTGCAAATTTAGCTCCATTTTAAATATATATCGTCGATCATATTACACTAAATTAATAATTATATTGGTTTGTAAATAAAAAAAAACCAAATGTCGTTCTGAGTAAAATGTTCTATATGGAATCATTTGTTTTTCATTTTCTTAATAAGTTACAGCCATTTTAAATATTAACAAAACAAAGAAAAATAAAAGATGAAATAAATGTCAATCATCCGAAACTGAAACAATAACACGTTCAATAGCCATTACAACAATAAAAAGTAAAGGAAGTTAAGTAAAAATATTAAAAATAAATTAAATAAGTAAAAACGAAATAAAAAAAAATATATTAATCTTTTTATAAACCGATTTTTTTTCTAGAATGTAATTGTCCTTCCGAGGATTAAGAAAGGTTTCGTATGGACTTATTGGTTATCTCAATTCCTTAAGAAGTTGTAGCCGTTTAAAATATGGTTTCGTTAATATTTCAAACGGCTGTAAGTTTTTAATTAATTGAAAAATTGATAAGTCCATATGCAAATTTTATGGGGATCGGTGGCGTATATGGGAACAAATTAATATGTTTTCATTATTTCAGTATTATTTTACTCATAATATGCCAGCAACCGCCATTTCCAGGCTACATCATACAGCGGTATCCCAATATGAACATTTCCATTTGTTAATAATTCTATATTTAACTCTTTTTAAGAACTCGTATACTTATTTCCACGATAGTGGGCTAAAATACACCGGGCACACCTTTGTTGTGTAGAATTTTATAAATATTCTTTTTGTACACGAGCTAAAATTACGAAATAGTTTAAGTTTAATAGTTTGTAAAATAGTTTTGTATTTAATATTCAACAAAATCATCTCTTGAATTCTTTGGCGCAGAATCTTATTGTTTAAAGGATTATTTTGTACGGAAGAACCACAAACGTGCACTTTAGGGGTGACTGTTAGGGTGCCAACTCTAATCAAATTTGCGGACGCCATAGAGTATTGAAACCCAACACTTTCCGCGTCGGATTCCAAAAGAATCAACTGTGTTGGATTTATTTAATTTCTTTTTGGTAACTTCACAGTACTAGTGTCTAGTAGGCTCAAATTAAATCTAAAACTCATGTGACAACTGATTGAAGTAGTATTTTCTTATTGTCAAGTGTGGACCAGAACTAAAGGTGCTCTTACACGACGCCACTTTTCGTATTGCGCAAGTTAAAAAATGGCGCAATTCTTGTATTGCAATGTGTGAACAACGCTGCAACTATAAATATTGCGACACTTTCAGTACAGCGCGCAATTTTTTAAAGTTGCGTACAGCTAAAATGTTGCTGCGTGTAAACAGGTACAAACACGGTACTAGCGCCACCCAGAAATGGACTGACGTGTTGGTCCACTTCCACTTTAGTGGCGCAACGTTTAGTAGATGTATATACGGTAGTGTTGGTTAAACATCGATGGTTGGCGTGTCCGATAGTTATCGTTAAAACTATCGATAACTATCGAACTTCAACAAAGTAAAAAACTTATTAAATTGATATTTTGTAAATAAAGGATGCTAACCGATAAATACTAATTCTCTAAACAGAAAAGAACATAAATAAATATTTATTATTTCAACATACAATGTTAACAACAGAAACAAGTTAAAATAAATCCTTCTTCTCTAAAAAGAATTTCGAAAAAATATGTCATTCTAAAAAAAAACAGGTAAATAAATATTACAATAAATATTCCAACTAAAGCCTTCGTAAATAAACAACTGATTTTATATTTTCCGCATAATGCACATTTAGCAAAATTTTCTTTCTACTTGTTAAAGTAATTTCCAACCCAACCCAAGACGAGACTTTTTGTTTGAGTAATTTTTTTACGATCGTAAAAATTGACATTGATGGGAATGTTAGGTTAAACTTAAAATGAAATTTCTCTACATTTAGATGCTCCTATCATTCTTGGGGACTTTCTCCTGTAGGTTCGACAAAATATGTAATAATACGCGGCAAAGTTAAATTTCAATAAGAGCCTTTTCCTACAAAAGCGGCCTTGAATACCTCATTAACATTAGCTCATACACGCAGTTGCTCTAGTCCTCTCATCGGCATCAGAATCTGAATCCATTTTTTATGGAATAAACAACAACACAGTATCACTATCGCCGTTTAAAACTTAATGAGGCAGAATATAAACACAACCACTACAACTACGGGGGTGCGCAGTCGTTCCTTGACCAATTCTTGACATTCGACGTGCCACTTTTACAAGTTGCAGCAATGAAAAGTGGCGTGTACTGTGTGAATAGCATCGCAACTTTAAAATGTGTGGCTGCCACTTGGCGCTGGCGCTAGTCGAAAGTGGCGCAACTTTTGACTGATTTTATCTCACGTGTGAACACAACATGCCATTTCATAGTGTCGCAATAGAATCTCGCGCAACAAAAGTGGCTACGTGTAAGAGTACCTTAACGCGAGCCCGCCTCAAAGAAAGCTATGTCACACTTCTTCACATAGTTGTCACGTTTTTTTTTATGACAAAATTGCTTAAGTTTTAAGCTTTTATCCAAAAATTATTATTCATAGCTTTAACGTTTCAATGTCAGCCGACTCACAAAATTCTATCGCTTTCTAAAAATGTAAAATATATGATTTTGGACATTTTTAACCTTTTAAGAAATAACTTTTAATTTTCTTTCTGCGGAACCCTCTCAATTAGTTCTTTTATATCCATAATTACTTCAGATCAATCATAACTTTATAACCCGTGTCCCAAACGCCTCAAAAATCTAGAATAAGTTCAATTTAATCTTAAAATTTTTTTAAAACTTTTGTGTTAAAAGTGATGTTGAGGTGTAGACTATTATTACTAGATGTAGAGTATTTCACACATTTCCTTTTCGTACCATCTGTTTTATATAGTTTTAAGAGTATGTATATAATTTTTGAGAAAAAAACTATTTCACAGGAATTAAGTACGCATATAAAGGAACAAACTGAGAGGGCCGTCCAGAAAAACGCTCAAGTTGAAAAATAAGGACCTCCATACTGGCAGTTTTAGTTGTTTTTCGACATGAATAAGAATCACAAGATAATGGTGGTAAACCAGAGGAAAAAATATTAATTGCGCTGTATATAGAGTAATATATAAACATTTGAAAACCAGGCGATTTTAGAATGTATTTATATTTTGTTTCAATATTTCGTACCTTATCTAGATGGTTACCTCAAAACATAGAGAGAAACAGAAGGTTAACCACGACTGCCACCGGTTACAGTAAGCTCTTTAATAATAAACGCCGGATTGTAATTTTAATTAAAGAGTGCTGCGCTCCGAAGCGCGAGAACAAACCACTGCAAAAGGTAAACAAGAACAAGAAATATAAAGCTGAAAACGCAGGGATATTGTAATAGAATGTAAAACGAGTATACCAGCGAAAAGGTAACTTTGACTGTAGAAGTCGACATTATTAATTTCAGGGAAATATACAACCTCTCCCCAGGCAAAATTTTGAATTATTTTATCATGCTTTAGGCAGCGTAATTTATATATGGGCGGATATTACATTTGAACTGGTTCTTTGCTTATTCTTTGCTAGGCCTTATAAAGGGATCATCTAAAGTCTTGGAAAGCTTAAGTGCGAACAAACCCATTCCAGCAGAAAGACCAAAAACATTAAAAAAATTGAAACGTGTTTATGATTCCAACGGAGACAATGGAAAGGGTGACCAAAAGTCACACAGTTACAGTAATTCATCTGGTTCTGAGAGGGAATCTGAAAATAAAGAAAACAAAGATAGGTCTTCAGCATTAAGTCCATTTGACGAACAAGAGGAATGGGCGAAAATTCAGGAGATTATGGCTTCTTTTGGAACTGGTTTAGTCAGAGAATCTGTATTTGTAACTGAATTGGAAAAAGAGTTTCAAAATCGACTTATGACTTTAAGCTTCTCTCAAAATAGCCTGAATACCGATAATGTTTCCACAGTTGAAAAATGGTTGCAAACCATAGGCATGGGTGACTATGTTTCTATGTTTATATCAAACGGCTTCGATGATTTGGATTTCCTGGTTAGTATTTGAAACAGTTATCAGATATAAGGTATAACGTATTACATTTCAGAACGGAGTCATTGAAGAAAATGACCTAAAGGACATGGGTATCGCCAGCGACCTGGAACAAAAAGTTATAATGAACGCTTGTAAACATTTGCCAATGAAGGTTAACGAACCATCTCAACATTTAAATAATAATCATGACAATATCGGATCAGTTGAAAATTGGTTAAAGAGAATACATTTAGAACAATATTCCGAGACTTTCGCTAAGCACTTATACCACGACATGGAACGCATAAAGCGAATATGGGATGTCGAGTTATCCGCTGTTTTGGACATTGACAAGATTGGCCACAGGAAAAGGATATTGGCCAGCGTCAGCAGTGGCGAACATATAACTCCTGGGCCGAAGCTAGAAGATATTAACGCTGATCTCAATATATTGGTGAGTGATACTTTTTCTTATAAACAATAATTTATTTTTTGTTTTGTAGCAATATTCATTTAAAAGCTAAGTATAATACATAGTGCACCATTACTTGCCTAATTTTCTAATAGAAATTTTGATATTTTTTCATTAGTTCAAAAAAATAATCTGACAAAATATTTATTGCCGAGAGCAAGTAAAACATAAAAATATACGAACTAATAGAAGTAATATACACCTCCCTCGATATATTTCCTCACAAATTTGGTTTATATTGTATTACTGAGATCCGACAAATTATGCTATTATTTATTAACTTCTTATACAGTTCAAATGAAAGACGATTACATTGCAATGTAGGACAATTACATTGCAATGTAAACCATTATAAAAAACCAATTCAAAGCATTCGAACAAGGTTTCGCAAATAATAAATTTCCGATATACGAGTTGCAGCGTAAACGGCCAATGGATATATCATCGACACACTGCTGAAATACAGATATCAACTTACTAAATTCCAAGACTCTACTTGTACTACATTCAAAATAAAACGTTTTTTGTTTAAAATTTGATTGGTATCATTATTCATTATAAGTGGTGAGCATTTAATTATAGTATGGCTAAAAACTGCTAGGCGCCCAATATATGATCAGGGGACCGTTACAAAATTAAATAATCATAACGAACAATAAACAGTAATGCAGTCGTTATTAATGTGCAGTTTGTCATAATGATTTTTAGTAATCCGTCGATTCGTGTCGCGCTGTATAAACTGTTTAATTCGGCGCGCGGGGGTGTTTAATTGGTGCCAACATGACGGCATGAGCGTACTGGTGAAACCAATCGGCCCGTGGACGGTTTACGGTGGAGTTGTCGCGTCGATCGCGGCGCCTGTTCACGGGGCTGTGGCATGATGGACATAATTCTCGCACCAATGCCTCCACCAGCACCAGGTTGAACACACCTCTCGCTCCACTTAATGTACCAATTATTCGGAAATGACGATATATATACGCCCAGGTTTCGGATCCACTTAAGCCCACGATCATTATTTCTGACAAATCAGGTGATACCGTGGGTCATTAACTACAATCCTTAGGTATTTTAATTGTTTGTGTTGCTGTGTTTTACACAATTTTATAATATATTTATTGATTACCAGACTCTCAGTGCGACGACAGGAGGTAATATATTTCAACAATTAAATACAAACATAAAGTCCAAAATTGGCCATTTTGAACTGAAATAGCCAAAATGTTTACTATTATTTATTCTATCGAATAGACCTAAAGAGGATGCTTGGGCGAACTAAAAAAGTCCACAACAGTCCTTTTTGCTCCCTCATGCAACGCGTTTCTACTCAGTTTCTACTGATATATCACTCGTAAACATTTGCTAACTTCGTAATTTGCATTCAAATCCCTGTTGAGGTACGCCGAAGTAATATGAATATCAATATCAAAAAAATTGATAATATTAAAAAAATCCTCAAGTATTTAACTGGTGAAAATTTAGAATATTACTACCACGTGACTTCCGGACTGACTACCATCGTAGAAGAGGAAGTTTAATACCATCATAAACAATTTTAAACAATTTCAAAAAAAATTTCAAGGAAAAGTTGTTTAGGTGTAAACAATCTATCGTTTAAGTATATTTTTAATATACATGATGTTTATGTTATTCTGGATATCTGGTAACCTTTCCCTTTTCAAATAGAACATCCTGTATAATTTTACATTTTTTAATTCTAAGATTAATTATAAGAATCTTTTGTATGCTTCCTTTTGAATTTTGTAGAAATATATTTAGACGATAGCTTGTTTAAAACCAAAAACTTTTGTTTTCTTTGAAATTCTGTACGGTTGAAGAATTACTACTTAAGGCGTTCCGGTAATTTTAACTAACCATGTATAATCCGCCATTTTGAATTTATTTTGAAAATCCGACATGACATTTTTAATTATCAATCTTCAAATATTACGGGAAATCAGTTTCATGCAAATCCAAATTTTTTTACATTTTCGGTCGCCATATTGATTCCGCCATTTTGAATTTTGAAAATTGGACATTGGATTTGGAGTCTAGGATCTTAAAATATGACAGCAAATAACTTACATAAGCACCCGACATATTTCTAAATTTTCTAGTCGCCATATTGAATCCGCCATTTTGAATTTAAAAACTATGACAACCGGTTTGGAATCAGAACGCCAAAAACACTATACATCATAATAAAAATATTATTTAAATGCTTTAAATAAACAAATATTGTTAAAAATGTAGGTACGCTGTTTTTCCATCGAGTTCAAAAACAGTAGGTACATGTCCGTGATGATTGTTTTAATCATAGCTCTGCAATGCCAAGATGTAAGCATGTAGTTTATTTTGAAACGCTATTATCTATAGTTTACCGAAATACCATTGTAATTAAACAATAGCAACATACTTAAGAATGCAAGACAAGAACCACGTACAATGTTGCAAATTGTTGCTGTTCAGTACAGACATTAGCATAAGAATTATAAACATAATATGTGTGCGTGGATGTGAAAAGGGACCAGTTGTCCGTTTCTAGTTACGCAGATAATCGCAAATAAAGTCAAAACTTGTGCAAAATACACATTTTTGTTTTATTGGCTCTTTACTCTCATTATTGTGTTTTTTATCAGATGTGTTCGTCTGAAACCCGTGTGCGGTTGGAAAAGCATGAAAACATGCGTTTTTATTGCGAACGAAAAAGGGACCAGTAGTCGATATCACGCTACGTTCTAGCGCATTACGGTGTTGCCGCATACAGTGGCAGAAACAAATATCCGTATGATAGCAGTTTATAAACTTGTTTGTATAAAATATAATTACAAAGTTATATAATATTCCGGGACAATTACTACGCTTATATTAACTTCACTTTTTGTTTGTTTGTTTGTATACCTATTTGATTGTTTGTCTGTTTGCTATGTACAAATCTTGTAATCGATATTATTTCTACTTCCCAGTGTCCAATCAAGTTAAAATTTTGCATGTGGACAGATTTCCGGTGACAATACAATAAGTAATAAAAAAAATATGGAAACTTTTCCAAAATTGGAAAGAAATTTCAAAATTTGGAAAATTTTACCAAATGAGTTGAAATTTTGCCTGTGAACGGATTTCCGGTGACAATGACATGAAGCAATAAAAAAATTTGGAAAACTTTCTAAAATTTTGAATTTGTACAAGTCTTGTAATCGATATTATTTCTACTTCCCAGTGTCCAATCAAGTTAAAATTTTGCATGTCGACAGATTTCCGGTGACAATACAAGAAGCAATAAAAAAAATATGGAAACTTTTCCAAAATTTGAAAAAAAATTCAAAATTTGGAAATTTGACCAATTGAATTGAAATTTTGCCTGTGGACGGATTTCCGGTGACAATGACATGAAGCAATAAAAAAATTTGGAAAATTTTCTAAATTTTGAAAAAGTGTTTTCATATTTTGGAAAATATGTCCAATCGAGTTAAAATTTTGTATGTGGACAGATTGCCGGCGACAATGCTCGAAAAAAATAAAATGAAAAATATGGAAAATTTGAAGAAAATTCAAAAAAATTGTACTTTTGTTTATAAAGCGTAGTTTTTAAAAAATGCGCTTTTTATATAAATTTATTATGATTGTATTTTGTGTCCCTAGTTATGTTTATTTCTTATCATTAAACGTTTAAAATAATTTGATACTATCTGATTTATTTGAACTACCAATTTGGATTTTTAACTGACATAAGTGTTGAAATCAGACAGCTGCATAATTATGTAACAGGAAATAGGATGACAAAAGTTGCAAATTCACGTTAATTTATTATGGTTGCCAGATTACACTCGGTGCCATTTTGAATTATAAACATCAGATATTTGTTTTCTTCTGAATCCGACAGTTAATTACATGTTTAGTCGCCATATTGGATCCGCCATTTTGAATTTTATACATCTGACAACAGATTAGGAATCCGTAACCTTCATATATCACATAATTTAATTTTGTATAAATTCGACACTTAATTACATGTTTAGTCGGCATATAAGATCCGCCATTTTGAATTCTAAAAATCTAAAAATAAATAATTTGGAATCAGAGGCCCCATAAACCCCTTACGAGAATGCTTAAGTCTTCTTAAGACTCGAGAGATGAAGATACCCATCTTACACTATACATATTGTAGGCCCTGGCCAATGACGCTATAGATTAAAAAACCTATAAAACACAAACGGAATAATGAAATAATAAATCCTACTAAAAATCTTGAAACTAATATCGAAATTGTTCCAAAAATGTTGGAGTCAGCGTAACTTCCAAATATCCGGGAAGTTATTAACTTTTAAACTTTGCAAAAGTTTGAAGCGTCATAGCGCAAAAGTTTAATTTGTGCACCAGTAAGTTAAATATTTTTTTTTCAATTTCTCTTTATTGTAATCGGCTTAAAATGTTGCAGTACCTTTGCCATAACTTATTCTATCTAAAAACACTCATAACTCAATTTCGGTCAACTGGTCCCTTTTCATATTCAGGCACACATATTTAGCAAAATTGGTATACTCTATTTCTAATACAGGCGTAAACAGTTGTTAGTTACATTGTGTAATCAATTATTCACAGCTTAAAACAGAGATGAAATCTCCGTCGACCCACTCAGCCAATAGTAATACCGGAACAATAAGACACAGGCATAAGAAATCACGTCCAGCACCTCCCCCACCCACCAAGGTTGCCCCCGAAGCTGATAAAAAGCCATCTTCTTCCGAAATTTCTGTTGGTGGAAGTAATTCGATCAAAGCACAGTGGAGGCATCAACCAATTTTATTAATAACCGGCGATGTCAAGTACACTGTAAACGTAAGTGCTGCTTTCCCGAATTTCTTTCAGGTTTTCTATAATCGTGCAATATAATTATTCTGCAGTATTTGGGTTCGACCCTAGTGAAAGAATTCAAAGGCACCGAGTCTACAAGGAAATCGATACAGAAAATACGGAAGCATCCTGAACGGGCGAGTCAAGAGATTGTCCTGTCAATATCCTACCGTGGCTTGAAATTTATAAACCTTCAGACGCAAGTAAGACGAAATCTTTACCTTTTTTTTTGTATGGTGTTCACTAATAGAAATGTCAATTTCTGGTAACCGGTAGGAGTCCATATGCGAGCACGAAATTAGAAACGTGAACTGCGCTTGCCAGGACACCGATTCCAGGGCTTACTTCGCTTATATTACCAAGGACCAGACTGATTATTACTGCCATATATTCTGCACAAATACTTCTGTAAGATTTTTTTAAGTACCTATACATATTCATGTTTAAAGTTGTTTTTATTTCACCAGGACCAAGCAACTGATATTATTCTAACTTTGGGCCAAGCGTTCGAGTTAGCGTACCAAATGGCGCTGCGCGATCAGGTGACAAGCAAAACGAAAACAAATAGACATGAGATGTACAAGCCTGCTGTCAGTCCTGGTTCTTCACACGGCAAAGATTCATCGAGCTCCCGATCGGCAGACTTCAAATTGAATGGACATCCATTGAAAATGATGCCGCTGACGTTGTCAATCGCCGCCGAGTGCAATATTGACAACCACACGCAAAGAACACCGACGAAGGTGAGTTTTAGCGATACCGACGCGTAGAAATCCAGCAGTTTTCTTACATTTCATTACTTGTGATAAAAGATGTTAGTTGTTTAGATGTTATAAGTCGTCCAGGCAGGCCCTGACCATGTATGTCCGAGTTTAATTTCAATCCGCAGCACTGCCATTATTTCGTACCTATGATTTATAAATCTACGTATCAAAATAATCTAAGGAATACGACGAATAAATATTATAACTTATAAATAGCAACAAGTTCAGATTACCGTTTATAATTCGTCAGCATTTGATACAAGAAACAACTCATGTAACTCCCTTTTTAGAACTCCCTTTTTTTAATGGTTAAGAGTAAATGTTAGTCACCGGCCTCAAAAGTTCGACGAAACTGAGGCGCGAGAGGAGGGAACAAGCCGCGCCCACTGTACACTCCGCAGAAAATGCAAGCAACACACTGATTAGATGAGGGTATCGTTCTTTGGCGGCGAAGATCAAAGGGACCGTGCGGTGTCGACTGGCGCCGAACCGTTTCCTAATAATTTTGTGTATGTGACTATCGCATGTTCTGAAATGCTTTTCTTGTATATTTTAAATACAAATACAATTCCACAAAACAATACAGTGATACAAATTAATTAATTGCTTTATTATAACATTCCTATTTTGCTACTAACTATGGTTGAACATTTTACCTTTTGTATGTTGAAAAAAATTGTAGTTTTGGTAAAACAGGCAGCTTTTCTTACATAAATCATTTATTGCTTTACATTTATTATTAGAATTAGTAACTAATTATTAGTTAGCTCCGAAGAAGCGAACAGCATGGTTCGAGAAGACAGTAATTATGAATTTTTACTCACGGCATAAACCGGTAATTATTTATCATCTAAATTTAAATTAGACTCTGGCCGTGAAAGCATTCGTACTCAGATACTTATTTAAATCCATTTAACGTTTTCTTTGTGCATCAATAATCTCGAATGTCTCTTTCGTACTTAGCAGAGATTGATACTTTCAGGTAAAACACAACTCATATAAAAATTCAAATTTTTATCGGGTGACGCAAGTAGGTGTTAGTAAATATAATATTCCTATTTTAATTCTAGATACAGTTGGATACTGCATTTTGAAATTTTACTCAAAATTATTATTGCTATGTATAGACTTGGCAGTATACGTACTTCAATTTCAATTGTAGGTATGAGAAAAAATAGCGATTTCGATAAAACAGGCAGCTTTATGTATATGTATAAGTCATTTATTATATATTATATAGATACATGTTCAAATATTTTAGACCTTTATAAAAGTTTTTTGCCATATATGGTAATCCGGCACGCTTACGCCTATAAGAGAGTATTGTTCAAATGAACTAGCGAAGAATTACACTACACGTATAATATCTACATATACACTTACCGCAGGTACTCTCGCAAGTTATTAGTTTTCTTAGAACGCGGGCCACATAAAGGCAGCTGATTTTTTAATTTGCCCATTTTTCTAGCGTCTGTTCTACGTCTGTTGTACAACAAGTAGAACTAAAGCCAACCATCCTACATAGATTGCGATTGCCCTGAATGCATTGTCAAGCGACAAGTGTTTGGTATTAATATTATTTTCTAAATCTAAATACCAATATATTTGAAATTCTATGACGAAAAATAGATGACTGATTAAAAATTAAATTACTTGTATTTCCTTAGTAATAATTTATTTAACTCCTATTAATTATTTAGTAGTTGTAACATTGTAATTAGGTATTGCGGTACTGCAATATAAACCCTCGAGGGAACATGCGCTCCTAATTTATAACTCGCTCTTTGCTGTCTGCGTAGAGTCCATCAGGACGGCAAAATTTGGTCGAAATTCAACAATTCATGTTGAAACATGCTGTCCTAATTTATAAGCGAGTCGTTGCTATCTACGTAGCACCAGCACGGTAAAATTTATTTTTCGTATGGCTTTCGTTTGTCGGGCGCGGCGCCGCAACACCTCCCGTGTCAACATGCGATCAATATTTTTGTTAGGCCGAAATTGCTCAATATTTGTGATTCCCCTGGCTACGTATTCATGCTGCTGATTCAGACTGTACCATTTGAATTTGATTGGTCGAAGAAAATGATGTGATGTTTATCCAACAGATGGCTGCACCGTACGACTATAAAATATGTTATTCTCGTTTTATTCACATGTTCAAAAAATCAACGGTTAAATCATTACAACATTCATATTTTGTTGTCATTTTTTTTACACAAGTTCATGAAGACTCAATACAAAATGTTGTAATATTGCTTTTTTGATGTTTGGTTCGGATTTGGAAAAAAAAAATAACAAAAATTACCAATTATTGGCTTCTTTAGCAAGGGTAAAAAACAAAACAACAACGCAAATGAAAAAAAGTGGCATTCGTACCCGGTGTAATACACCTTTATCTATAATTTAATGTATTACACGTGATTATAACACACAATTAAGCTCAGGATGTTTGGTTTTATGTAGTGTTGTTTTGTAGTACGCTACTACCTCTAGTGATTCCTCTTAATCACGTATATCTTTATGCTTTTTTCAAATGTTTCTTTTCTGTGGAGGCTACAATATTATGCTAGTTCAGCTCCATAATAAGTGTCCGATTTATAAAATTTATTAGTCCCAAAATATGTGTCTATTATAAGCAAAGTTAAATTAAAAAAATCAATAAAAACTTATTTGATATGTAAAGTGTGAATGATAGTGATAAACAGCAGGGATGTGTTGTTTATTAGCAAGGGAGAGAGTTCATAAAAAATTCACAACGGTGAAACAACGGTTTCATTACTCTCAAACCAGAATCGCGATTCCTTGGATTATTTTGATGTGTGTCAAACTCATAATATATGTAATAGCATTCCGATTTTAGTGTAGATGAATATTGTGCTCAATTTAGATCGTCTTTCTGTAGGAAAGCTTGTAAATTGCTGCATTCTAAATCCTTGAATAATGTGACTGTATGTAGGTACCTATCTATCTGGAAATAATCGTATCTACGTCTCTAGCATCTAAAAACGCAATCTAAAATTTAAAGCAATTTACACTTGCATACTTTTTAAAGGTTTGCGTTTCAAAAATGTACAATGCGCCTTGCGTGTTAAATTTTGTTGCGTTGGAAAGATAAGTAAGTAACTTACAATCACAACTATTCATTATCTTAATAATGTTTCAGTGAGATTTGTCTTGTTTTTTTTTATATTATTATAGTATTTGGCAATACATGTATCATACGTGTCATATTCGCACAAATTCCAAATAGTGTTTAAATCATACAGTCATAAAATTCAAAATATATCTAACCTTAAATATTAACACCACTTGGGATCAATATTAAATACTTGCCAAAATGAGCACCGATTGCTATAATCGAGTGCTAAAAAAATTCCAAGTACATAATGATTATGTAACAACTATACTATTATGAATTAAGAACGCACAGTTTATTTTATTGAAACGTAAAAGTATTCTTCCAGTTCTCAATAAATTTACCAATAAAAGAAACTACAATAATTATATTAATATATATTAAATAAGAATAATAATGTTATATCCATCATTTTACTATATCTTGATACGTATCATTACAGAGGTAACTTTATTACATCACAACTCACGTGTACATATAACATTATTATGAAAATTATAAAAGAGTATACTTAGTCTCAAAGAAATTAAATGCTTTAAAATGAAGTAATATTACTATATTTATATGTAGGAGGCAATGTTAGACGCATTTTGTGTAATATAGCGTAACGATGTTAACTAATATGTGCACTTAACATATCACAGGTTAAGTGCACAATATGAAAAATTGTTTTAAAAGAGGTGCTTTTCGGCTTTATTGTTCTTTCGGAAAATGTATATTAATAATAGTTGATGATATTCAGATTAAAAATATATGTGTAATAGTTTTAAGAAAACTTTAAAACTTCAAAATAATATAGTAATATAGTCGTAAAGAATTACCCGGTTTTCTTAACTTTGCAATTTTTTATATACATCCGCAGACGCATCCCAATAGATTTACGATAAGAGTGATGCATAAAATTGTTTGTTTCTTCTGTTACTGTTAGACACCATTAGATTTTTGTTGATTGTTTTGTGTATGAATAAAGGATCTGATGACTATAAACGGCTTGCGACTCTTTGTTCGATACCCCCTTTCCCATTACCCTCGTGCACTTTCAGGGCCTTTTGCAGATCACAGGAAGTCGATTCTGTGGTAGATGGGCGCACCGGAACCACGCATGGCGACCGGATGTCAGCCTCTTGACCACGAGAGCAATCTCTGTCTTTGATGTTGACAGTAAATGGGCTTTATTGAACATTACACATCGTCCCTAAACTGAGATCATACAACTTCCTTAACACACGCACAAATTAAAACTAAGTATTGCCAAATACTCGTATATTTGATTTTGAAAGCACAAACGGTGAGTACTCTCTTAATATTCTGCGTTAACAATACATTTGATGGGAAACTACTTTAATATGGTAAGTGTGGATATAGATATTAGGTATTTAAGTAGATTGTGTGGTTCAAAAATGCATTGCAAAAATTTTTGTGATGATAGAAAGCAACGATCCCCTCTAATCGTTTCCAAATCCAAGAAAAGTAGACACGTATTTATTTTTTCTTCGAAATTTTGTTTTTTAATGGTGCCTATCGATGCATCAAATTTACATAAAAAAATGCATGGGAAAAAGACATTTTTTGGTGTTTTTCGAATAATTCTTCGGGGTTTGGGAAAACTTAAGATTACATTTCTTTTAAAAATATTAAATTTTCTACCATAATTAGAAAAAAAATTGAAAACGAATAATAATTTATTGTTTAAACAATAGGAGGAATTTGTTTAATGAATAATGTCACTCTGATATTAAACTGCCATTTCGAACACAGAAAACAGATGTCCGACGGAGTTTCGAGAAAAGCGAATTATTTAAACAAATGGAATTTGTTTAAACAAATGGAAATTACCTGACAAATGTTTATAAACATTCAACTAGACTTATAGTAATGATTTCTATGAGAAAAAAGAGAATGAAGTGATTAGAAGGGTAAATTTTCTGAAGAATGTACATTTTTCATTCAAGCGTAGTTCTTATGTAAATTTGAGGCCTCTACAGGCACCATTAAGAATCAAAAATTCGAAGAAAAAAAATACGTGTCCACTTTTTTTGGACTTGGAAACGATTTGGGGGGATCGTTGATTTCTAAATAAAAGTAACCAATTTGAACCACCCTAATGTACATTGTACACATGATACCTTTTATTTGAAAACTGGTACGTACAAAAAAATGTTAGAAGAAAATGATCGGGTATTAGGGTCTTGATATGGAGGAATGGGTTTTAAAATTGTGGTTTTATCCAAATGTGTGTTTTTACAGTAAATAAAACAATAAGATCATGTTGTAAATGAGACTTTTAGGTATTGCTAATAAAGGTCGCATGCATATCAGCATATGATAGCATGGTCCAAAATATTATTAATTATTAATTGAATATATTTTAAAGGAAGAATAACAAGTTATTAATTTGAATAGAGCCACTATACAGTGTACATAACAACAATCTGTCATTACACTGGCAAAGTTATAGGTGTAGCTGCAAAAGGAAGTTGCTGTCAAACTTGAACATAGTGGAAGGATACAATAATAGACAATACAATAAGTAATAAAAAAAATATGGAAACTTTTCCAAAATTGGAAAGAAATTTCAAAATTTGGAAAATTTTACCAAATGAGTTGAAATTTTGCCTGTGAACGGATTTCCGGTGACAATGACATGAAGCAATAAAAAAATTTGGAAAACTTTCTAAAATTTTGAATTTGTACAAGTCTTGTAATCGATATTATTTCTACTTCCCAGTGTCCAATCAAGTTAAAATTTTGCATGTCGACAGATTTCCGGTGACAATACAAGAAGCAATAAAAAAAATATGGAAACTTTTCCAAAATTTGAAAAAAAATTCAAAATTTGGAAATTTGACCAATTGAATTGAAATTTTGCCTGTGGACGGATTTCCGGTGACAATGACATGAAGCAATAAAAAAATTTGGAAAATTTTCTAAATTTTGAAAAAGTGTTTTCATATTTTGGAAAATATGTCCAATCGAGTTAAAATTTTGTATGTGGACAGATTGCCGGCGACAATGCTCGAAAAAAATAAAATGAAAAATATGGAAAATTTGAAGAAAATTCAAAAAAATTGTACTTTTGTTTATAAAGCGTAGTTTTTAAAAAATGCGCTTTTTATATAAATTTATTATGATTGTATTTTGTGTCCCTAGTTATGTTTATTTCTTATCATTAAACGTTTAAAATAATTTGATACTATCTGATTTATTTGAACTACCAATTTGGATTTTTAACTGACATAAGTGTTGAAATCAGACAGCTGCATAATTATGTAACAGGAAATAGGATGACAAAAGTTGCAAATTCACGTTAATTTATTATGGTTGCCAGATTACACTCGGTGCCATTTTGAATTATAAACATCAGATATTTGTTTTCTTCTGAATCCGACAGTTAATTACATGTTTAGTCGCCATATTGGATCCGCCATTTTGAATTTTATACATCTGACAACAGATTAGGAATCCGTAACCTTCATATATCACATAATTTAATTTTGTATAAATTCGACACTTAATTACATGTTTAGTCGGCATATAAGATCCGCCATTTTGAATTCTAAAAATCTAAAAATAAATAATTTGGAATCAGAGGCCCCATAAACCCCTTACGAGAATGCTTAAGTCTTCTTAAGACTCGAGAGATGAAGATACCCATCTTACACTATACATATTGTAGGCCCTGGCCAATGACGCTATAGATTAAAAAACCTATAAAACACAAACGGAATAATGAAATAATAAATCCTACTAAAAATCTTGAAACTAATATCGAAATTGTTCCAAAAATGTTGGAGTCAGCGTAACTTCCAAATATCCGGGAAGTTATTAACTTTTAAACTTTGCAAAAGTTTGAAGCGTCATAGCGCAAAAGTTTAATTTGTGCACCAGTAAGTTAAATATTTTTTTTTCAATTTCTCTTTATTGTAATCGGCTTAAAATGTTGCAGTACCTTTGCCATAACTTATTCTATCTAAAAACACTCATAACTCAATTTCGGTCAACTGGTCCCTTTTCATATTCAGGCACACATATTTAGCAAAATTGGTATACTCTATTTCTAATACAGGCGTAAACAGTTGTTAGTTACATTGTGTAATCAATTATTCACAGCTTAAAACAGAGATGAAATCTCCGTCGACCCACTCAGCCAATAGTAATACCGGAACAATAAGACACAGGCATAAGAAATCACGTCCAGCACCTCCCCCACCCACCAAGGTTGCCCCCGAAGCTGATAAAAAGCCATCTTCTTCCGAAATTTCTGTTGGTGGAAGTAATTCGATCAAAGCACAGTGGAGGCATCAACCAATTTTATTAATAACCGGCGATGTCAAGTACACTGTAAACGTAAGTGCTGCTTTCCCGAATTTCTTTCAGGTTTTCTATAATCGTGCAATATAATTATTCTGCAGTATTTGGGTTCGACCCTAGTGAAAGAATTCAAAGGCACCGAGTCTACAAGGAAATCGATACAGAAAATACGGAAGCATCCTGAACGGGCGAGTCAAGAGATTGTCCTGTCAATATCCTACCGTGGCTTGAAATTTATAAACCTTCAGACGCAAGTAAGACGAAATCTTTACCTTTTTTTTTGTATGGTGTTCACTAATAGAAATGTCAATTTCTGGTAACCGGTAGGAGTCCATATGCGAGCACGAAATTAGAAACGTGAACTGCGCTTGCCAGGACACCGATTCCAGGGCTTACTTCGCTTATATTACCAAGGACCAGACTGATTATTACTGCCATATATTCTGCACAAATACTTCTGTAAGATTTTTTTAAGTACCTATACATATTCATGTTTAAAGTTGTTTTTATTTCACCAGGACCAAGCAACTGATATTATTCTAACTTTGGGCCAAGCGTTCGAGTTAGCGTACCAAATGGCGCTGCGCGATCAGGTGACAAGCAAAACGAAAACAAATAGACATGAGATGTACAAGCCTGCTGTCAGTCCTGGTTCTTCACACGGCAAAGATTCATCGAGCTCCCGATCGGCAGACTTCAAATTGAATGGACATCCATTGAAAATGATGCCGCTGACGTTGTCAATCGCCGCCGAGTGCAATATTGACAACCACACGCAAAGAACACCGACGAAGGTGAGTTTTAGCGATACCGACGCGTAGAAATCCAGCAGTTTTCTTACATTTCATTACTTGTGATAAAAGATGTTAGTTGTTTAGATGTTATAAGTCGTCCAGGCAGGCCCTGACCATGTATGTCCGAGTTTAATTTCAATCCGCAGCACTGCCATTATTTCGTACCTATGATTTATAAATCTACGTATCAAAATAATCTAAGGAATACGACGAATAAATATTATAACTTATAAATAGCAACAAGTTCAGATTACCGTTTATAATTCGTCAGCATTTGATACAAGAAACAACTCATGTAACTCCCTTTTTAGAACTCCCTTTTTTTAATGGTTAAGAGTAAATGTTAGTCACCGGCCTCAAAAGTTCGACGAAACTGAGGCGCGAGAGGAGGGAACAAGCCGCGCCCACTGTACACTCCGCAGAAAATGCAAGCAACACACTGATTAGATGAGGGTATCGTTCTTTGGCGGCGAAGATCAAAGGGACCGTGCGGTGTCGACTGGCGCCGAACCGTTTCCTAATAATTTTGTGTATGTGACTATCGCATGTTCTGAAATGCTTTTCTTGTATATTTTAAATACAAATACAATTCCACAAAACAATACAGTGATACAAATTAATTAATTGCTTTATTATAACATTCCTATTTTGCTACTAACTATGGTTGAACATTTTACCTTTTGTATGTTGAAAAAAATTGTAGTTTTGGTAAAACAGGCAGCTTTTCTTACATAAATCATTTATTGCTTTACATTTATTATTAGAATTAGTAACTAATTATTAGTTAGCTCCGAAGAAGCGAACAGCATGGTTCGAGAAGACAGTAATTATGAATTTTTACTCACGGCATAAACCGGTAATTATTTATCATCTAAATTTAAATTAGACTCTGGCCGTGAAAGCATTCGTACTCAGATACTTATTTAAATCCATTTAACGTTTTCTTTGTGCATCAATAATCTCGAATGTCTCTTTCGTACTTAGCAGAGATTGATACTTTCAGGTAAAACACAACTCATATAAAAATTCAAATTTTTATCGGGTGACGCAAGTAGGTGTTAGTAAATATAATATTCCTATTTTAATTCTAGATACAGTTGGATACTGCATTTTGAAATTTTACTCAAAATTATTATTGCTATGTATAGACTTGGCAGTATACGTACTTCAATTTCAATTGTAGGTATGAGAAAAAATAGCGATTTCGATAAAACAGGCAGCTTTATGTATATGTATAAGTCATTTATTATATATTATATAGATACATGTTCAAATATTTTAGACCTTTATAAAAGTTTTTTGCCATATATGGTAATCCGGCACGCTTACGCCTATAAGAGAGTATTGTTCAAATGAACTAGCGAAGAATTACACTACACGTATAATATCTACATATACACTTACCGCAGGTACTCTCGCAAGTTATTAGTTTTCTTAGAACGCGGGCCACATAAAGGCAGCTGATTTTTTAATTTGCCCATTTTTCTAGCGTCTGTTCTACGTCTGTTGTACAACAAGTAGAACTAAAGCCAACCATCCTACATAGATTGCGATTGCCCTGAATGCATTGTCAAGCGACAAGTGTTTGGTATTAATATTATTTTCTAAATCTAAATACCAATATATTTGAAATTCTATGACGAAAAATAGATGACTGATTAAAAATTAAATTACTTGTATTTCCTTAGTAATAATTTATTTAACTCCTATTAATTATTTAGTAGTTGTAACATTGTAATTAGGTATTGCGGTACTGCAATATAAACCCTCGAGGGAACATGCGCTCCTAATTTATAACTCGCTCTTTGCTGTCTGCGTAGAGTCCATCAGGACGGCAAAATTTGGTCGAAATTCAACAATTCATGTTGAAACATGCTGTCCTAATTTATAAGCGAGTCGTTGCTATCTACGTAGCACCAGCACGGTAAAATTTATTTTTCGTATGGCTTTCGTTTGTCGGGCGCGGCGCCGCAACACCTCCCGTGTCAACATGCGATCAATATTTTTGTTAGGCCGAAATTGCTCAATATTTGTGATTCCCCTGGCTACGTATTCATGCTGCTGATTCAGACTGTACCATTTGAATTTGATTGGTCGAAGAAAATGATGTGATGTTTATCCAACAGATGGCTGCACCGTACGACTATAAAATATGTTATTCTCGTTTTATTCACATGTTCAAAAAATCAACGGTTAAATCATTACAACATTCATATTTTGTTGTCATTTTTTTTACACAAGTTCATGAAGACTCAATACAAAATGTTGTAATATTGCTTTTTTGATGTTTGGTTCGGATTTGGAAAAAAAAAATAACAAAAATTACCAATTATTGGCTTCTTTAGCAAGGGTAAAAAACAAAACAACAACGCAAATGAAAAAAAGTGGCATTCGTACCCGGTGTAATACACCTTTATCTATAATTTAATGTATTACACGTGATTATAACACACAATTAAGCTCAGGATGTTTGGTTTTATGTAGTGTTGTTTTGTAGTACGCTACTACCTCTAGTGATTCCTCTTAATCACGTATATCTTTATGCTTTTTTCAAATGTTTCTTTTCTGTGGAGGCTACAATATTATGCTAGTTCAGCTCCATAATAAGTGTCCGATTTATAAAATTTATTAGTCCCAAAATATGTGTCTATTATAAGCAAAGTTAAATTAAAAAAATCAATAAAAACTTATTTGATATGTAAAGTGTGAATGATAGTGATAAACAGCAGGGATGTGTTGTTTATTAGCAAGGGAGAGAGTTCATAAAAAATTCACAACGGTGAAACAACGGTTTCATTACTCTCAAACCAGAATCGCGATTCCTTGGATTATTTTGATGTGTGTCAAACTCATAATATATGTAATAGCATTCCGATTTTAGTGTAGATGAATATTGTGCTCAATTTAGATCGTCTTTCTGTAGGAAAGCTTGTAAATTGCTGCATTCTAAATCCTTGAATAATGTGACTGTATGTAGGTACCTATCTATCTGGAAATAATCGTATCTACGTCTCTAGCATCTAAAAACGCAATCTAAAATTTAAAGCAATTTACACTTGCATACTTTTTAAAGGTTTGCGTTTCAAAAATGTACAATGCGCCTTGCGTGTTAAATTTTGTTGCGTTGGAAAGATAAGTAAGTAACTTACAATCACAACTATTCATTATCTTAATAATGTTTCAGTGAGATTTGTCTTGTTTTTTTTAATATTATTATAGTATTTGGCAATACATGTATCATACGTGTCATATTCGCACAAATTCCAAATAGTGTTTAAATCATACAGTCATAAAATTCAAAATATATCTAACCTTAAATATTAACACCACTTGGGATCAATATTAAATACTTGCCAAAATGAGCACCGATTGCTATAATCGAGTGCTAAAAAAATTCCAAGTACATAATGATTATGTAACAACTATACTATTATGAATTAAGAACGCACAGTTTATTTTATTGAAACGTAAAAGTATTCTTCCAGTTCTCAATAAATTTACCAATAAAAGAAACTACAATAATTATATTAATATATATTAAATAAGAATAATAATGTTATATCCATCATTTTACTATATCTTGATACGTATCATTACAGAGGTAACTTTATTACATCACAACTCACGTGTACATATAACATTATTATGAAAATTATAAAAGAGTATACTTAGTCTCAAAGAAATTAAATGCTTTAAAATGAAGTAATATTACTATATTTATATGTAGGAGGCAATGTTAGACGCATTTTGTGTAATATAGCGTAACGATGTTAACTAATATGTGCACTTAACATATCACAGGTTAAGTGCACAATATGAAAAATTGTTTTAAAAGAGGTGCTTTTCGGCTTTATTGTTCTTTCGGAAAATGTATATTAATAATAGTTGATGATATTCAGATTAAAAATATATGTGTAATAGTTTTAAGAAAACTTTAAAACTTCAAAATAATATAGTAATATAGTCGTAAAGAATTACCCGGTTTTCTTAACTTTGCAATTTTTTATATACATCCGCAGACGCATCCCAATAGATTTACGATAAGAGTGATGCATAAAATTGTTTGTTTCTTCTGTTACTGTTAGACACCATTAGATTTTTGTTGATTGTTTTGTGTATGAATAAAGGATCTGATGACTATAAACGGCTTGCGACTCTTTGTTCGATACCCCCTTTCCCATTACCCTCGTGCACTTTCAGGGCCTTTTGCAGATCACAGGAAGTCGATTCTGTGGTAGATGGGCGCACCGGAACCACGCATGGCGACCGGATGTCAGCCTCTTGACCACGAGAGCAATCTCTGTCTTTGATGTTGACAGTAAATGGGCTTTATTGAACATTACACATCGTCCCTAAACTGAGATCATACAACTTCCTTAACACACGCACAAATTAAAACTAAGTATTGCCAAATACTCGTATATTTGATTTTGAAAGCACAAACGGTGAGTACTCTCTTAATATTCTGCGTTAACAATACATTTGATGGGAAACTACTTTAATATGGTAAGTGTGGATATAGATATTAGGTATTTAAGTAGATTGTGTGGTTCAAAAATGCATTGCAAAAATTTTTGTGATGATAGAAAGCAACGATCCCCTCTAATCGTTTCCAAATCCAAGAAAAGTAGACACGTATTTATTTTTTCTTCGAAATTTTGTTTTTTAATGGTGCCTATCGATGCATCAAATTTACATAAAAAAATGCATGGGAAAAAGACATTTTTTGGTGTTTTTCGAATAATTCTTCGGGGTTTGGGAAAACTTAAGATTACATTTCTTTTAAAAATATTAAATTTTCTACCATAATTAGAAAAAAAATTGAAAACGAATAATAATTTATTGTTTAAACAATAGGAGGAATTTGTTTAATGAATAATGTCACTCTGATATTAAACTGCCATTTCGAACACAGAAAACAGATGTCCGACGGAGTTTCGAGAAAAGCGAATTATTTAAACAAATGGAATTTGTTTAAACAAATGGAAATTACCTGACAAATGTTTATAAACATTCAACTAGACTTATAGTAATGATTTCTATGAGAAAAAAGAGAATGAAGTGATTAGAAGGGTAAATTTTCTGAAGAATGTACATTTTTCATTCAAGCGTAGTTCTTATGTAAATTTGAGGCCTCTACAGGCACCATTAAGAATCAAAAATTCGAAGAAAAAAAATACGTGTCCACTTTTTTTGGACTTGGAAACGATTTGGGGGGATCGTTGATTTCTAAATAAAAGTAACCAATTTGAACCACCCTAATGTACATTGTACACATGATACCTTTTATTTGAAAACTGGTACGTACAAAAAAATGTTAGAAGAAAATGATCGGGTATTAGGGTCTTGATATGGAGGAATGGGTTTTAAAATTGTGGTTTTATCCAAATGTGTGTTTTTACAGTAAATAAAACAATAAGATCATGTTGTAAATGAGACTTTTAGGTATTGCTAATAAAGGTCGCATGCATATCAGCATATGATAGCATGGTCCAAAATATTATTAATTATTAATTGAATATATTTTAAAGGAAGAATAACAAGTTATTAATTTGAATAGAGCCACTATACAGTGTACATAACAACAATCTGTCATTACACTGGCAAAGTTATAGGTGTAGCTGCAAAAGGAAGTTGCTGTCAAACTTGAACATAGTGGAAGGATACTTGAAACTGAAGAACCTCCAATTGTTTGAAGACCACCATGAATTATGTGCCCCAACCATTCAGGTTCTGCCAAAAAAAATTCATGTTTCCATGAAAGACATGGTTATATAACGATATTTTATATTATTCATTTACAAAAAGCTGTATTTTTTTGTCTACCAACTGTTCCAGAAGTTATAAATAAGCTATATATATATAAGGATAAAGGTATTTGTCGGGCAATTCCGTCATACGAAGATCGACGTAGCAACCGTAGACACAGTATTTCGGACTATTAGTCCTCATCAGTAAGGTATAGCCAAGGAGCAAGGTGGACACTCAGTGGAAAAAACACTCAAATGAAGACCTAAAGGGGGTGACCAATGTCGCCAATTTGGTGCTTTAGTCCCAACATCTTCAGGATTCGAAGACAAGAAGTGACGTATATATATATATATATATATATATATATATATATATATATATATATATATATATAAGCTGTGGATGAAAAAAATAACATCTACAAAGAATTGGAAGTGTATGGACGTACAATTGGTGACCGATAACAGTTGTATAAGTAAAGTATATAGTTGTTCAATTGTATCAGATACTTATTACAGTTATTACTTTACAACACCCAAATATTTCAAATAATATCGTGCTTTGTATTTATCGGACGATAATGGAGGTTTATTAGAAAATTTCTAGGTGCACGGGAGCAAGTGCCTCTAATGGCAGAACACTCACCGATGCGATAAACAACTAACACTATCCATGTGTGTATGTGTGCTACATGACTAAATTTAGAGCTGAAAAGCTTTTTGTTCAAGGGAACTGGCTGTTTACTCTTAGTATTTTTTAATGATTTTGCAATTGAACCGCCATTTCTGTAATTTCGTCAAAATAGTTAAATAATAAATTAAAGTACAGGAAATTCTGAATAATTTATGTCTATGACATGTTTTGGTAACATTATTAGTTTAGCTGCATGAGCAAATTCTATTTGATCGAGATCGGTCGTGTCTGCATTAAAACTAGTTAGCCAGGATTTGACAGATTTTCATTCTAATGAAGTGTCATTAGACAGTTCACTAAATGAGTCAATGTAGGCAGTGTCAAACGCTGATGTTTTGACAATACCTACTGTCGATAGAATCAAAATATCTATCAAATCCTGGCTACTAGTTTAATTTTAATGCAGACCCGACCGATCTCGTTCAAATAGAATCTCATACAGCTAAACTATTAATTTTATACATATATAGTATGATGAAGTCATGTGCCTGGCCACATCAGATTTTAAGACCCAATTTTATTTTCTTCTTCGGATGGGATGGCCTATGTTTTTCATCCATTTGTTAGAATAGGGACAACTATTTTAATAGGGGCAACACATTATGTTATTTTAACACAATTTGATTTAGAAGTAGTGTACAGACTTCTTAACTTCATTGAAATGCTCCAACTGAGAAATGCCGCTATTAGAATTCATTTGAGTTTAAAAACGGGAACGCTGTAATGACAGGAACTGGATACGGGATGAGTAAAAATAACGCGTCGGTTTTTCGTGTTTTATTCCTGTTTAAACTGATTTGCAATGGATGGTCGAGTATTTGTGCTGGTGTGGAGGCCGCGATGGATATTCGGCTTAATTCTGGCACACCCTCAATGCCCGCTTCTGCTCGGGTATTTACCGATACGTTACTTCCGGCAGGACGAGCAAGAGCGCTCTCTGCGCGGCGTAGGATTGGAGCAGACGTGTGTCAAGTGCAGGCCCATCCGATGCCTCACTCTCTTGTTGGTTTTTTCCACCCCGGGCGAGCCTGCGACCGTTTTTTGCGTCCCCTGTTTGTGTTCCAGTGTGCTAATTGGATCCCGGATTTTTAATTAATATGAAAATTCGTCGTGCTCGCGTTTAATTTCTGTTTGTACAAAAGCTTTTGTTTGATCCGGGTGCAGGTATATTGATGACGAGTTTGATTGGGGGCTGATTTTATTAATTTGGGAATACGTCGTATAATGGCAGTTCTTTCAGGGAGGACCATGGAAACCATGGACTCGTCGCTCGTCGCCTCGCTGATGACCGGGATTAGGACTTCAGCTTTCCGGTCACCGGAGTAAATTGGACCTGTATATCTTGCTTTACTCGGATTAAACCGTAGCACGCAAACTCTGCAGATTATTTACTTGCGTATTTCGGAACCGAAAAGCGAAAAATGATGCAGATTTGCTGCTATGGTCGAAATGATTATTCTAAAGAAGCCATAACCCATTTAGATATGAACCGCGGAGAGGTTAGTCATAACTTTTTAGCGGTTTTTACCTGTGAAAATGTCAAAGCCTGCGAATGTAATATCAGGAGTCTTATTCCGCAGCGCTTAGCGATATCGCTATACGTCATATCGAACACTTAGCGACATCGATAGCCGTATTCTACCGTTTTGATCGATATCGACTGACGTCACGACTTTCCGACATGTCGCTAAATTTAACGACAGCTTCGGAGGTGTCGATAAGTTGATTCGATATCGATATGCGTATGTAACCTCACTTTACGTTCATTGTGTACGGAATGTGTGAACCCAGTGACAACCAGTGTGTCAAAGGTGTAGAATATCGAAACAGCTAATAATGGTTCAGCAGCAAACTATGTTATAGGTTCCCGCCTAAACGTCAAGAAGTTTTAAAACGGTGGATTATAGCTATCCGAAGAGATAAGTGGTATCCTTCTAGACCCAGTAGGAATTGTGGACAACATTTTTTAGAAACTGATTATCAAATCAAACAAAGATGTAGCAAGAAATTTTTTAAACTTGATGCTTTGCTAAGTGTTATAGATGATACGTGGTATTGCAGCTAGGCCGTCGAATTATATTGTCAATATTGTTGATAAGAACATTGCTTTTTATATTGTTAAGTAAGTAAGTAATGAAGTTTTAAATAACAACATTTCGAATAAATAAAAATTTTAAAATGTAAAAAATAACTTTTTATTTATAATTAATATTATCCAATAAATATAATCAGCATCATGTGGACTACTTTTTATATGAGAATGCGTTTCCTTAATTCAGTAATACAAAGAGCATTTAGTCATTGGATTGAACTACTAATATATAATTTGAGAGTACCTATATGTAGACAGTAAATTTTATTTAGCCGGAATATATGAATAAAATATACTTTTTATTAAATCTGCTATTATTATCTAGTTTATTGAAGTCTCTGCAAAAGTTAAACTTGGTTAATTTGTTGCAATTTAATTGAAACAGGATATTACAAATAAAAATGTGTAATTCGGCCGTAGTACTGAATGAAATACAAAGAGCTGGCTAGTCCACATCCCTGCGAGTAGCATACCAAATGCATTTGCCTCACTTATTGACCATTACGGGTCCTTTCCAGTAAATACGTAGTATATAAATTTCACCGCTTCAAACGTACAACATAACCTCCCGACCACGAATCGAACTGCTGTCACATCTGAAAGCAAATGTACTGTCAGTAAGGTATTTTTTTTATCGAATTTTAGCGATATCGATACCCGTGACGTCATGTCGAATCGAAACGGTATAGCGATGTCGCTAATCGCTATAATTGTAGAATATGGCTCCAGGTGAATTTAAACGAGATAACTTAAAGTTATCAATATACGGAACTCCAGTATGGAACGATAGATCGCAATTTTTCTTTTGAGTGGTCATTCTGTCTAAGCTGATATATCCAGACATCGAGGTTTAGAAATTTATCCTGGTAAGACGTAGCCCATGGTTTTCCATGTAGGACAATCACGGCAATCACGAATTGGTTGATGTTATGTTGCCTAAGTTGGAGGTTAGGGAGAAACCCGGAAATTTGGGCGCCATGTTTAAATTTAAACCCAACCGATGGGTATAACTACGCCCCACTTTGTTCGCCAAAAAATACCTGTTTCAGAATCCTAAGAGATTCAAATCTTCATGACTAGCTAAATGATGTGAGTTTTTGCGTTTTTGCTCCAGACTAATCATTTTATCGACAGCCGATGAAGCAAGCTCATCAATATGAAGTTCACTATTAAAAAAATGCACCAATTTCCGGCGTTGTATGCCAGTACAACAAAAACTTTAATATTCCAACTAATTTTATCAAATATTGAGGGGAAGTTATTTATTGCCAACGTAATTGGCCAATCAAATTAATGAATGCGAATCTCCATCAGACTGCATATTATATGCAGCTTACATGAAGGGGTGAAACCATAAGTACTTCAATTCTCTGTCTTCAATAATCACCGGGAAACATGGCGAATTCGAGAATCATTAACCAGCAGCAAACATCAGCAGCTGCTTCATCCATGCATGCCAAAAAAATCCGTAAATTTCAGTTTGAAAATGCATTATTGAATAGCCAACCGCATATGCGAGGAATCGATTTTTCTTTTAAAAATGTGCTCGAATTACGATTGCGTCTGGGTCGTTATAGTGTACGGTGGGGCGTGCAAATTTCGTTAGTGGCCCCTCGCGACCGCGTTGAGGACGATAAAATATAGAAAAGTACATATTCCGAGATCCTGCGTGCTTCAACTTTAACTTTATCTTTTTACTGTACTGTATTGTGATCGTGCCAAAAAAATTATTTGAGATTTTAGCGGAAATATGTCTTTTTGGGGTCCCCTGAACATTTTTGACCAACGTACCAAAAAATGTCTGTGCCTGTTTTTTTGTGGCGACGATTCCGGAGAAACTACTAAAGGTATCGGGGCGAAACTTCATATTTAGAAGTTTCATAACCAAACTTAGAGCTGAAAAGCTTTCTGTTGAAAAGGGTCCAAAGGAACTGGAGGCTTAGTAAAGATTTTGCAAATAAGTCGCCATTTCTGGAATTCTGTCGAAAGAGTTAAATAATAAATTAAAGTGGAGGAAATTCTGAACCATTTATGACTATGAAATTTTTTGGTACAATCAATAGTTTAGCTGCATGAGCAAATTCTATTTCATCGAGATCGGTCGTACTGCATTAAAACTAGTAGCCAGGATATGTCAGAAATTTTGATTCTAATGACAGTAGGTATAGTGTGAAACGCTAATGATTTGATAATACCTACTGTGAATATAAGCTGCGTTCGGATATTGTACACCGTTACACTTGTTACACCCAATAACACGTAAGTGTCATTTGGACGGTGTACCCGCACACGGAAAAGTGATCTCTCGAACGAAGAGAGAATTACTTGGCTGAAGTAGTTGGTAGGTTCGTATATACGCGAGAGATTATTGACTTCAACCTAGAAATTTTATATCTTGGAATAATTACTAGATTTAAGAAAGTGGTTACTCTGGTGAAGTAAGTAAACAGTCTTCAATGAAGTGTATATTTCTATTCCCGGTAAATATTTTTAGCTACTTAATGTAAGAATTTTAAAGATTTGGCACAAATACGTTTTCTATTGCTAATTAACAAGATAGGTAGTACTTACTCGTTCTAAACTGTTGCGTGCGTTACAGTTTGATGTAACGCACGCAACGTAACGTAACGTAACTCCGTGTTGAACTGTTTATTGTACACTATAAATCACAGTACACATCCCCAATAAATCACAAGGCACATCCCCTACGGGTAGTTCGTTGCTGTTTTGCGTACTATAGGTTAGGCTCCTTTGACCTTTATGGCGCCAGTACCACACGCGGGCGCGCGTGTCTTGACAAAATCACGGTGCGCATAATTATTCCAGAGAAAGGGATTACTTGAAAGAAGTGAGAATCACTTCAGTTAAATAATTGGTGGGTTTTTATTCAGTAAACAATACTTACTTATATTAAATGTCTTATATTTTCTTGGATCAAGTAACTACGCACTTGGGGTGGATTTACTATTACTTCGTTTGAGAAATTAACTTTACTTCTTTCAATACAATATTGGTTCTTATAAAGAAAGAATTTATTTGTTGACAGCATTTATCTGAGAAATTATTTTACTTATATTGTGTATGTCGCATTTCTTGTATATACCTAACTTTCTACATCCAAGTAAATATGCATTGGATTCTAGTAAATACATTCAAGAAATTATGTTTTCTCGTTCCAAATAATCACTTTACTGTGTGCGGTGTCAACGGAATACAATATCCGAACGCAGTTTTAATAGACATATCGGTCTAGTTCTACTAGTTTTATTTTAATGCAGACATAGCCGTCTCGATCAAATAGAATCTCATGCAGCTATAGTATATTATAATACAAGTTTTATAAGACAAAAATTGGCGCACGAGTAGTTTTGGGCACAACGAACGTAGCGAGGAATGCCCAAATGGAACGAGTACGCCAATACGTCTTATAAAACAAGTGTTATATACTATTTTTTCTACTTTGCCACATTAATTTTACATAAATTTCGAAAATTGCGGTTGACATCTTACGATCTAGAGTAATTTTATCTTCAACAGTTGGTAGTTGTGGGAAAATTCACAAATACGATTGAGGCGACCCAATAGCGATTGAGATGTCAGCCTTATTTGACACTTGACGTCAATATCAAAACTAAAAGTTACTAAAAGTTTGTGATCTAGTGCTTTCCTAACGACACCAAAAGCGGTTTCGTTATGAGTTCATAACGAACGCAAAGTAGAAAAAACTATTGATTGTATATATAGGTAGTATGATAAAGTCATGTGCCTGGCCATATCGGATTTTTTAAAAACTATGCACGACGCGTTAGCAGAGTAAATGAAAAAAGGAGGGCGCCGCCCTACTAAATGTCTTTTTCCGTTGTGTCGTGGCTGCGTGATTGAAAAACCACCCCGGGGCAGGTGAGATAATAATTGCGGGGTTTGGAAAAGGGGAGAAACTTTTTGTGTTGCGGTGGTGATATTAGGGGGAAGATGCGTCAAGCCATTTGTTCATTGTGTCATATACACGCAAAACCAGTGCGGTAACCCGACTGGTTGATATGAGTCGCCCTGCCCTTGAATCACCCGGACCCCGGACCGTTCCGTGAGGGGCCATTGTTGCCTGTGAAATAAAAATGGCCGACGATAGTCGTTACTTCAGCAGTTCAGCCTATAGTACAACGTACGTATGTTTAACAATGAACAGATGCATTCAACATGATTACCGAATGGTATGTATTGTGCCAACTGTCGCCATTGCATAATAGTGGCAAATCAAACATAATATATATATAATTTATTTAGCATCACAGTACACACACACACACACACATACAGTATATTATTACTTTCGTTCGCCATTTCAACTAAAAATGATGGGTATAAATTGGTTTACATCATGCGTTTTCTGGGAAAGCGTTATAAGAATACCTGGTATTATTTTTGTATACATATTATATGTATTTATTAGCACACACACATGACACACATCATACAAAACATTGCTATAACTGAGAAAATTGATACTTGACAATAGAAATAAACTATACACAATAAGCAAACGCTTTATATTTTATTTTAAAAAAAATTAGCACCTCAGACGTATACTGTGTTAGTACATAGGATTTCAATGTAACTTAACACTGCTTCTGAGGGACTTAGTTGAACTAAGAAGCATGTGGTTTTCCACCTAGTTGCGCGCGTGCATATGTGCTTGCATTTTCGGCGAGATTTAACCACGTGACACATTCTTCTTAGTCCAAATTGTCTCTATACTTAAACGTAGTTGAACAAATTGAACAAAAAAAAAGAATTACGTTTATATCTATTACTGAAACAATGTATTCATTTTTGTATTTCATTTTAATACTGTGAAATAAAGCAACAAAATATAACAAAATAGGCCTAAAATCAAAACAATCACTACCAAGAGACAAATCGTAAAATAAATAATTGTAACTTACTGTTTTCATGCATACTCTGCAGAATATTTTATTGTTTTGAATAATTAATTCGGGATTTTTTTATCTATGTGGCAGACAACCATTTATCCTTAATAGCATTTCAAATACAATAAAAAGTCGAAAAACTGTTGAGTTGTGCGCACGGCAATAGCTGGTATATCTCAATGCAGTAGAGGCGTCTTTGAGTGATTTTTGAGAAGCAAATGCGCAGACCTACGACCTAACCCCATAAAAACTGGTATGTGTTTGCGTGTTTACCCCAAAAAAATCGTAAAAAATAAGCAGGAATATGGCAAAATAAGCGCATATCTGCAAAAGCCGGGAAAAAAATGCAAAATAGGTAAGCAAAATAAAAATAACTCCAAATGTTTTGTTTTTCTTCTTTTAAACTGCTTACATTAAAACTGTCAGCGCAAAATACTTAGAATCCGCACTCTACTTATAACTGCAAGGGAAGTAAAGTCATAAACAGAGGGTGTCTTTAAATAAGTAATTTAATACCAAAACGAAAAATGAAGACAGTAAGTAGTACTCTAGGTTTCTTCAGCGCGCTTCTATACAATAGCAAACAAATGAACCCTTTTTTTGTATTTTCTAAAATGTTAGCGTAGTATTTTAATTTGGGTGTGGTCCATGTTGCAAAGAATTATAATCAGTGGAAAGAAGAAAAAAGCCTCTTTATCTTTGCAAGATCTATTTAAATGTACACACACAGTACCGGTTTCGACCATGCGGTCATCTTCAGCTGTATCTACAATAAGAACACAAGATATACTAATAAGTTAAATAGACAATCAAAAAACACTCACTGTCAGTTGTATAAAAACATTACGAAGCTACACATGTGTTAAAAAAAGGGGTAGCGGTTCTTCGGTCGGCAGGTGTGTAGTATAACGTCTAATCATAAATTCGAAGAGTTAAATAAAAAACAAAAAATAATTTACAATATAAACTTACTTAAACGACCACTTGCGCATTTAAAAAACAATTTTCCGCGGAGTGAGGTAAATTTGTCCGTGCGGCCGGACGAATATTCATATCAGAACTGAACGTCGTGACCTACAGCGTATATCAAGGAAGTTAGGTGGGGGGTTTCTATTCTATAACAGCACCAGGGGAAAATGCTATCAACAAAGAGAAGTGAAAGAATGCAACAAGTCAAACAATGCTGACGACAAAAATATAACACAACAAAACAGGAACTAAAACAAAAACTAGCAATTAAAGGCAAGGAAGCTCGCCGCTCGCAAAAGTGAACAACAAAAAAAAGAAAAGCAAGAAATTTTTTTTTTTATTGTCTATTTAACTTATTAGTATATCTTGTGTTCTTATTGTAGATACAGCTGAAGATGACCACATGGTCGAAACCGGTACTGTGTACATTTAAATAAATCTTGCAAAGATAAAGAGGCTTTTTTCTTCTTTCCACTAGTATTTTAATAATTTAAATGAATTAAATTAAGAAATATTCAGCGTCGAAACTTTTGATAGATTTTTGTTTCTCCAAGCACGCACACTAGTAGCAAGAAGCGCTATCCGTGCTTCAAGCGCTTTTCCAATTTATTCGTTATAAATTCTCAAAAAATACTTCTTAAATTTTGTTCAAAAACCTGTGGTGCAAATAGTCAATAGCGGAAATCAAAACGCCCGCCATACTGCACATAAAACTGCACATATAGTATAGACATTTGCTCTGATGATGCTCGGATGGGATAATCTTTAACAATGTTTAACATCATTGTTCAAATAATCCAATACAATTGTCATTATAAAGCATCAAGGTTGTCTCCAAGTTTTCCAACTATGAGGATAACTGTACCTTCAAGTATGAAGAGTTATATTCTAATCTACCAACAATTAAACATAAAGTTTCAACGAATGACCCATATGTTTCCAATTCCAATTTTTCAGTTATATATTCTATAGTATAGATTATGTATTATATAGTATCTATTTATATTTTAGTTTGTATAGATTATTATTAGAATGTCTCTAAATATATTACTTATTTTTATGTGTACGTGCGTTTTTAATTAAAGTGCGTAGTCGAAGATAATATTCTGCCTAAATACTACCATTCACTGACACTGTTCTGAAGGCAGCAATATTCTCAACCTACCACTTACACCAATCTAAACAAATAATTGATAATTGAAAACCACTGAAAACCAATTGAAAACCAAGTCACGTTGAAAGAAATGTATAATAGAATTCAGGTAAGTATATTATTTAATTCAATCAATATGATTAATTTTCAAATCAATTTAAAATAAATATTAAATTAACTATTTAAAGTCTTGAATTTAGCAGAAATTTACTTGAATCAGTAAATCAAATTAATTGATGAGATTAAATTTTATATTCAGGTTGAAAGTACATTTCTTTAAATTTAAGAATTTTCCATGATCTGAATGAATAAGTGATTGCTTGAAAGTTAATAAAATATATTCTTCACTAAAATAAGGTATATTTACTTTGAATGCCCATCAGCAACATCCCAAAACAAGCAGATCACCACAGCTACACTACAAGGAATGGAAATCATCTACTTAATCATCTACGACTTTTCTCGCCTGCCCACAACAGCCCACTACAATAAAGCGATTAGAATCTATAATAGAGTCCCGACTAGCTGGAAGTCCCAGACAACCTACTTACAGCACCCCCCTACAGCAGTGAAGAGTTCAATCCCATGGAGACAGTGTGAAATATTAAATATTATACATCAATTACTTATATCGAATGTTTTTTTTGTGTCGCCTATCGAATGTTTATCAGTTGCTTTTGACGTTATTCTATACAGAGTGTTTAAATATATATTCTATTCTATTCTTCCCGCTGAACATTCGAGCTTTTTAACTTTGAATATTTTAGTTTCTCAGCTGAACAAAATATTTCTTTCCGTATATAGGAACTAACCGTTTACTCTACTTAAAGCACATTTACTTATTTCAAGTATTCCTTTTTTAGTGTGTAAGGTTATAATTTGACAAGCGAATAAGATACAGTATTGGCCACCTTAACAATGTACAGAGTCTCAAGAGACGTCCCCCCGTCCTAAACTATCCCTTTCCTTGTGGCATGGTTAACAGTTTCGTGCCTTCGTAATTTTCATCCTTTGTTGTGGTGCGTTCAGTCCTCGGTATAAAGCCATAAGTATTGATTGCCTCCAATTACCATGCGGCATTGTGGCCGAAAATGGTTCGCAGATGGGTAGGGCTGGCGAGAGCGAGTGCCGCGTGGAAAGATGTGAAGTGCATCATTTTATTGTGAAAATCCATTCCGTGCGCATCTGCCTCGGTTATAACCTCCCATTGTCTACCTCGTCTTCTTATTCTGCTTATCTCCGCTTCCGTCCCTCGATCATTTCCGCCGAAGTGCACCCGAAAACTGGCAAAGCCTGTGCGGTTGCCTTCGGTGTTGGTGGGTAAAGGACGGACGACCAGAAGAAGCCGATATCTATCTATCTATCTATTATCTGCGTTTCGGTATTGAGCTCTGCCGCACAGGCAGAAGCTGAGACGCGCACGAGGGAAACGTTCGAACGTTATGATATTTCGAAGTGGAGGACCCATTGTTAAAATTCGCAAAGGCGCTCCGGATCCGAGAGGGTCCTCTCTCTACGCGTATCGGCGGCATTGTGCCCGCGATCGAATAATATGTGAAAGATGGATTAGATATCTGAAAGGATTGATGCTTCGCAGATTTTCTCAAATCCAGTTATCGAATTCTGGGTGCAATTTTCAATGACCGATCTCAGTGAGTTATGCCAGTACCCCCACTCGATTATTGCTTTTGAGGGGACCGACTTTTCATATTCCTGACTATGTTCACAACAATAAGTCACAACTTATTATAGAAAAACTTTTAGAAACTGATTTTAACACACACCCACACACGCCATTAAAAGCACGGCAAGCTCTTTCATATCCGAAGGCATTGTATGAGATCTAACGTGTAAATGCTTATTTAGCCCAATTTATTAATTTAAAAATTGTTTAGGGTAAGGCTGGGTAATTGTGAACAACAGTCAGTTATCTATCAATTTAGGATTTGCCGTTTTCTTTAAGCCTGTTCTTTTGTGATATTCGAAAACCTGTTCCTAAATTAGCAAAACTGGTTTTAGGTTAATATACTAGTGACTTACGTGCATCTTACGTGCCCAATTTTAATTGACAATTGTCAATAAATACAGTAGGTACTAACTAAACATAAAATTTATTATTAATTAAATCAATATTTTTCTCCTATCAAATTTATTTATTTTTGACCGATTTTGTGCCATTATACATAGAAAACTGGGGTAATGATAGATGAAAACAATAATTATCATGACAATGTTCCTGGAAAAACTCAGTCATTCGAGGAACCTGCAGAAATAATTGATCAAAAATACTGAATGCGAAAACTTCATGCAAAAAATGTAGAAACATTATTATGTGAACATTCAAAAACTGGTTTTTATATTAACCCTGCACACAGCGAAGTATATTCTCAAAACGTGAGAAAATTATTTACTTGCGGTTATTGCTTTAGATGAAAGTTAATATTTACTTGGTTTGAAACAATTTCTTTTATTTAAGAATTCCTTGTTCCCACAATTCAAGAATATCCCAATCTCAGAGTTATTAGTTTCGGTTAAGTATATAATTTTCTAACCAAGCAGTTTAAATTCTCAATTCAAGTAGTTGATCAATATCTTGAATCACGTAAGCCATTGCTTGCAGTGCGCTTGTGCATTTACACTCAAACGTGCACGAACGTTGCCGAGATTTAAGATTTTTCGCATCGGCCTTTGCCTTCAGTTAGTTGGGGTCTGCTATGGCGTCGTGTTCGCTGACTACCGAGTATTGTCCGGGAAGAGTTCAATATGTAAGTATATCTTTACTAAATTTGTAGGTACTGTACGCAATAACCACGCGATCTATAATATTATGAAAGTATATAGTTTTCATTTTGCGTGAATAGCCTACAGTACTTATGTTCAACGTATTTGCGACGCAGTTCGTAGTTGTGACTTGTGACGCACACGGTACGTAAATTTTGCCTAGCCATATAGTGGTCACCAAATCAACATACATGTCACAGAAAACTTACTTGTGTAATATAATGGAAACAATTTGATGTCTAATAGAATATGGTGTTTTTTTTTCATGCCTTAGATATTGTAGGTAGTCATAATTTATAAATAGGTAAGTATATCTGTAATTAAGAAAAAGAAATTTCATACAATAAAACAAATATCATTCGCTAAGTTATTGTCTACTTATTTCACACAATTCCTTACCTTTTAAAAAAAAAACGAAAACAGTAATTTCTATTCAATACATTATGATCATGTTCTTGAACTAATAATATCTATACTCATTTCAAGAAAATATTTTCTCATTGTCAAGCATATATATTCACTTTAAGAAAATTCCATTATTCTCAACGTGAGAATAGTTTTCTTGAATGAATAATATCTATACTCACTGCAAGAAAATATTTTCTCAGATATACAAGCATATGATCATTTCAATTCAACAATATCTCTTTATTCTTAACTTGAGAAAATATCTACTTGCGGCTATAGCAAACTAATCATTTACTTGGATGAAAGCATATTGCTTTGAGTGAAGTATTTACTGTGTGTGCTCTCATCATCTATTATTTTTGAATCCTTGCAGTTGACATCGCAAGTCTACTACAGTTACTGTATATTACAGTTACTGTATACAATGCTGAATATATGAATATTATATATAAAATTATTTGATGCGATATTTTGCGATTTAGCTTTTACGTATTCTTGCATATACATTGTGTCCTTAACAATCAATTTGCTAACATCACTGATGTGCTGTCGATTTGATGAATTAACAGTATACATATAACAACAGAAAGTTATTATACACATTTTCATATGGATGTATACAAATATATATTTTACACACAGCACTTTTGGACAAGTGCTGAGGATCTGGCAATTGCAACGTATTTTTTTAAATTTTAGAGGTTACTATCAGCTGTCAAACTACACTGAGCGGCATAAAAAACGCAACACCTAAAATGATGACCAGTTTCAAACTGCAGTAACTTTTGAACGTATTGCTCGATTTGAATGAGTTTTTTTTTATTTGAGAGGTCCACTTTTTGCCAATATTTCTGTATGTGTGCTACCCATGTTTGCGCTCTTCCATTTCAGCAATGGTGAATAACATTAATGCTTGTTTTCTTCCTACAGTTTGAAGCTTGCTGTGGGGTGCACCGACAAAAGAATTTAACTTTAAACAAGAGCTTGTAGTCTCGTGTGTTCTGACCATTTATGTTTTTTGTTCAAGTTTCTATTGTTGTTAACGTCAAAGTTACAAGATCTGATTACAAAGATAACGCTGCTTCTTCGGCAGCGCCATCAGAAATTAAAGCTAGCCATGGTAATCAACAAAAACATTTAGTGACGTTTAGTGTCGTTAACGTCATTGACTGAATGGCCTGCACGTAGCCCTGATTTAAACCCCATAGAACACATGTGGGATATGCTAGGGAGACGAGTTAGAGCCCGTGGTGCCGCGATATAAACGCTAGATGATCTCCGAATAGCGCTAGAAGAAGAGTGGAACCAGATTCCCCAAAATGAGATTCAAAACCTAATTCGAAGTATGCCTAGAAGTATGAGGAATACAATTCAAGCGAGGGGAGGCCATGTCGTTATCCATGGCTTTCTTTAATTTCTGATGGCGCTGCCGAAGAAGCAGCGTTATCTTTTAGAGCTTGTAACTTTGGCGTTAACAACAATAGAAACTTGAACAAAAAACATAAGTGATCAGAACAGACGAGACTACAAGCTCCTTTTGTTTAAAGTTAAATTCTTTTGTCGGTGCACCCCACAGCAAGCTTCAAACTGTAGGAAGAAAACAAGCATTAACGTTATTCACCATTGCTGAAATGGAAGAGCGCAAAAATGGGTAGCACACATACAGAAATATTGGCAAAAAGTGGACCATTCAAATAAAAAAAACTCATTCAAATCGAGCAATACGTTCAAAAGTTACTGCAGTTTGAAACTGGTCATCATTTTAGGTGTTGCGTTTTTTATGCCGCTCGGTGTATATTAAAATATATTTCATTTTAATTTATTTCAGGAACGTAAATATAGACAGAAAGATATAGCCTTGCTATATTCAAGATGTCCTCGGGCCAAGTTTTAGAAAGGTAGCAACCCTAGATGTCAACTATCAAATTGATTCGATGTGAAATTCACAATGTTTACATCATATGAGTGGTTTGAAGCGAAAATATATCAGCTTAACAAATTTTTAGTCAAACTCGTATTTTAAAATTAAGACCTAGACCTGAAAATAATGTGTAGAGGGATTCCGTGAAGAGTTGCAAGGTGTGAAGTTATGTCAGTATAGAAACTGAAAATAATGATTTTTCGAAAATAGAATGTGAATTATTCATAGCTAAAAGAATACTAAAAGATGACTAATATTTTTCATCCGTTTTTAAACATACATAAAATCTTAAATCCAACTATTCGATTCCTCGTGAAAACTTTTTCAATGCCGAGGTTCCATTAATTTTGTTCGTGAACAATTTCATAATTTCTGATTAACCATAGTATTATTTTTTTAATATTTTGCTTTATACATAAAGTGTGCAGATTTCAAAGTATGGCCATTTACGATCAATTCCATTCTGTGTGCTTGAAAGTAGATTTATTTTCCACGAAACAAAAATATTTCGATCGTAATTTCGTAGGGCGTTCCATAATGCATTACATCTTTCGTGTGACGTGCGGCGGAGACACGCTATTTTGAGTCGATGATCGGTAATATGGGGTCCGCTTTAAAATTTGCATGCAAATCGAATTAGTTCCGTATTGACTCAAGAACCTCGGATCCGGGAGTTCGCGGACCGAAGCCGAGCACACAGCAGATGTAATAACGCGGGTTTTTAAAATATTGATGGAGTCACTTTTCAAAAATTCGAGACCGAATTACAGGCTTCAATATGCACTCGAGGCAGGTTTTCAGCCCCCCATGGGCGTTTTGCGACGCTGTTTGGCGACATTCGATTAGCGTGAATGAAAACACTTTTGCCCTCGTTGGAACATATTTTCAAGTGGTTGCGACGAAGTTTGCTCTATTTGCGAGGGGTTAAATGAGGTCTTATGTCAGGGCACCGGAGCCGTTTATTGTCTAACAAAGGCGAACACCAATTTCAGCGCTCTGCAGCTCCGCGTCTAGCGCTGCTGGTATTACCTCGTAACCATTCTGCGAGTCGAAAGTATTGACTCTAATTACGGCGACAAGCTCGTGACTCTCGCCAATTGCTCTTTCGCCCAGCCAGTTGCGAGGACGTTATTTACGCCCATTAAACACTTGACTCATTTCTATTAATTTTGCCCCGCTGCAATCATGAGTAATGGGATTTTGCAAAATAAAAATGTTTATTTGTGTTGGTATCAAAAGATAGTTATCAAAAGTAGATTAACAGTTAAAAATTAAATACCACACACAACATAAGTAAAATGACAACACAAACTTGGTAGATGATAAAAAGATAGGTTCGTGAAATAATGAAGTGAAAATTTGTTAACAGATTCTTCTCCAAAAGACTGGCTTATTTTACCATGTTACACAAATCTAGTTCGGGATGAAATAATATAAAAACTTTAAACAATTGAATAAAAAAGCACTAAAAGGCACTTTTTGCGCTAATAACTTCTATCAAGGTGTCTCCTGATCAACAATCATAATTCGCATTTTTACGTTTCCATATTTCTTACCTTTTCTCAGAAACGGTTCATTTTGGGACCCATCTTTATGTAGCGACTTTTTGGTCCCTATATAGTTCACCAAACATTTTATTATGTCTTAAATGTCTTAAAGAAAGGGTCTTCTCTACTTTCAGAGTCCATCAACTTCCAAGTTCATGGTAAGATATCGTATTATATCATCACTGAAAATTTAACTTTTAAACAAAACAAGAATCATCCAAAATGGTCCACGCGTTACGGAATTATGAGCGAATGTTTCGGATCTTCTTTAGGGACATACTCTCAGAGAGTAATATTGTGCTAGCGACGCAAAGGTCCTTGGTTCAAATCCAGGTTGTGGCTATAATTTTTAATTTATTTAAAATTTACATCCCGCCTATATGTCACCATATTATTAACTTATAGTATCACTTATAACTTATTCGGTAACTTTACAAATGAAGAGATTTTTTCTGAAAACAATGTATTCAAATTTAATTTTTGGACATTTTCGAGAAAAAACTTTTATCGTAAAATATTGATAACTCAATAACACGAATGAATTTTAGTACTTTTAGTTATGAATAAGGTTATAAATAAACAACCGAAACGTCAGCCATAAAGTGAAGCTTTTTTAAACCACAGTTATCTATAGCCATTAATTTACATGTCTAATGTTTAGGATGACAACTTCATCATGAACTCACTTTCCATCGATGCCAGTCGGAACTGATGCCTAGCCAGTCACTAATAATAATAGGTGTCCCTAGTCCTTACACAACCTCTCTAATGCAACATAATCCATTAATCTATTTTTTTTCAGTTGTATCACGGCCGGACATGGTATAATCTAGCGCACACCAACCGTTCCTGTCGTTTCTGATAATTGCTCTGTATGGAATTTTGACGTTTCTGAACGGGAGTGGAGTAACCAGAGCGCGCTTTACGTTTGCCCTTTTTTACTTCACAATTCGACATTGGTAAATCTCAAATGTAGGTGGTAGGTGACTTTAACTATGAAACCGGCCTTTAAAAGTTAAAGACGACTTTAAGTACCCTTTTTAAAACTACTTTAATTTTATTATATAACCGTTATTGTTGGTGGACTTTTGCGGCAAATGTGATAAGCGTTTTTATTCTCTCCTTCCGAACAAAAAGTTATTGAATATTGGGGATTTGGCAATGAACTGTTGAAAAATAAAAAGTGATTCGCAGTCGGTAGGATTCGAACCTACGCTCCCAGAGGGAATCTGATTTCTAGTCAGACGCCTTAACCGCTCGGCCACGACTGCGTGCTTATAACTTTTGCGTAACTCCTCATATAGTACCAAAGTATACATTTGTTTGGTATAATTTATGCTGGATGATTGTAAATTACTGTCTATTCTTTTGCTCTAACTGAACATTTTATGGCATCGTTACATTTACACTTTTGGTTCATATTTATAGACTAAAGCATTCATTTATGTATTTATTGTGTACTGATCTTCAAATATCTCAATTTTTTTTTTAAGCTGTGTTTGGGTATTGTGCTCCGTTGACACCGGGTACACCGTCCAAATGACACATAAAAAGTGTAACGCTGTACAATATCCGAACGAAGCTTATATTAACAGTATTGTCAAAACATTAGCGTTTGACACTACCTACTGTCATTAGAAATATCTGACATATCCTGGCTACTAGTTTTAATGCAGTACGACCGATCTCGATGAAATATAAATATTGATTGTACCCAAAAATGTCATAGTCATAAATTATTCAAAATATCCTCTACTTTAATTTATTATTTAACTATTTAGACGAAATTCCAGAAATGGCGGCTTATTTGCAAAATCTTTCAAAAATGCTAAGACTAAACCTTCAGTTCCTTTTGACCCTTTTCAACAGAAAGCTTTTCATCTCTAAGTTTGGTCATGAAACTTCTAAATATGAAGTTTCGTCCCGATACCTCTAGTAGTTTCTCCGGAATCGTCGCCACAAAAAACGGGTACACACACATATACACACACACACACACACACACACAGGGGGACCCAAAAGGACATATTTCCGCTAAAATCTAATTTTTTCTTTGCACAGTTACAATACATACTTTATCATACTGCGTATGATAAAGTAAAAATATGTTTCTTTACATCGTGTGTATAGAATATGCTACTGCAAAAGCTTTATCTTGAATAAAATCTATATAAACATCCATAAGGGGGGTTACATTAATAAAAACAGACCCTGTATAGGTGTAGTTTAGTTAAAATAAACAAAAGTATCTACAAGCAGATAATCGAAGCACAAATTTATTTGGTAACAAAGGAGGATGGCCAACTGGGGCGGAGTTTCAAGGAGAACTCGTCGGCCGTCCACGAGGCGATCCAGAAGCATCCATGCACGGAACCGCTTAATGCCAGTTTCACGGCTTGATACTTTGAACCGTGTAATTTTGCATTCGCAGCAGCAGAGAGGCCCCGTTCGGGCCCCTCAGCGTCAACGTTAAGGTTTTCTAGTTAAGTGGTCCACAAAATTCGGCAAGTCTATAAAGGTTTCCGACCGGCGAGCTGCCTCTGAGTCGGCCATCGTTGCTCGCCAAGACAGGAAGCTAGAAACCCCGAGGCCCGTCATCAGGTTCTGTTCCGAACACCAACTTGACCAAGTGCGAATATTAGTTCCGTATTAGTTTAGGTGTTAGTTGACTGGAGACACGCGTGACGTCAATGTGCAGTGATTTATGAGCGCCGATCTTGTGCGCATGTATTTTTGACTTTCAATCCGAATGTGTTGATGTGTGTGTATATAATAATAAATATATAAATTGAAAACATAATCGTGTCCGTATGTAGCTAAGCTTGACAGATTAGTGTCTAAAATATGTAACGTAACAATAAACTTATACAGAAGTGTGTGAAAGAACCATGGGTATTTATTTACCTACTTCCTTTTCCTACTAAATACATGTAAAAACATGATAATGTAGCAAAATAACATTTTAACTATGGGGTGCTTATACCTTAATGCTATTTAACTATTCCTTAATGTTATTTTTTGACAAAGTTATCATGGACCAATAATATTCTTCTCCCTTCCTTTGGTAATACTTGAAGGAACTAAAAAGAACAAATAAGTTTGTACCTAGAGAGAAATATCTGCAATGTTACAGAAACTGAATGTAATAATCTACCAAAAAAAAAATGTAAAAGAAGAATTAACTGTAACATCGCTGGTTATTGGATACCAGCTAAATTTCTGTATTGTTTTTACAAAATTCACATATTCAACAAACATATTCCTGTGAAATTAGAACAGTATCTATCACCCTAATTTTACAGGGCATTTTTTTAATTCAGGAAAAATACTAGATGTTGGTCCTATTTGCTCCGTGGGTGGACCTTTTTACCCTACCATGGGGCAAAAGGAACGGACAGCAAAATTTGAAAAGTGGCTTCAATTCTAAATTTCTTTAAGGTTATTAAATTATTATCATTAAACGGTATTTTTTATATAACCAAACAACGGTTGGTTTGTAATATTGCTATCTTCATTTTTGTATATACTTTTGAAAATATAACTGCAAATCATTAAATTCAGGACAACTTTTTTTTTCTTATTATGATAGTTCAAAGTTTCTTGATGTTTGGTAAAAATATAGATAAGCAAGTATAAGTTCTTGTCCTTAAATTAGGATATTAACTCTTGTTAAATGCTGTAAATATAAAACGTGGCATTAAATAGAATAATTTTCAACTCTCCCCATTATAGCAGATTATTTGATGAGCGTACGCCTCACTTAAAATTCCCTCTGAAAATATCAGTTTTAATCATCGCAGAAGTGCACAGAACTCTACTTCCGGTCGGGTTTATCCAGTGCACGTGCCGCCCTCTCGCATTTCCGGTTTCATAATAACCGCCCCTGGAAAACAGTTGCACCAGGAGGGGTGCTGCGCCGCTCCATAACGAGGCTGCAAATCTTGATCGTATTTATTTGTGTATATATATATGTGGATCTGCGTATGTATCCATTTGCTTGGTTGATATACAAAGTGAGTCAATAGAGTCGCAATGGTTGATACTGCATTTATCTTAAGAGATAATTTACACAAAATGTTATCTATATTATTAAATGTTTAGTTATTGTTGTTATATGGAGATATTGTTTTTGTTGATGATATTTGATATTTGAACAAATGTTATCAACAAACCTACAGTGTTTCATTTTATTATAATTATTATGGTATGTCTACTACATCAGAAAAATACTGTTACTCTATCATCGAATGCTTTGAAAAATAATGTTTGCACCAAAAAAGAACAAGTCCCTTACTTATCTGACACTGCAACCTTTTGTGAGTTGAAGTATGGCTCATCAACTACTTGCTGATTTCTTTATTTTTAAAGTAGAATCTAAATATCAGTACTAAACAATGTACAATCTTCAGGTTAGACATAATTGCTTTGCTCTATCATGCTGAACAAAAGTGAACCCAAACGGGAACGACCGATTCAAAACTTATTGAAAATGATTTAGTGTGGTCGGTTTTATTAGGAGTGTTGCCTGGTACCATTCTTATGTTGCACATCTATTGGTATAGTCCGGGGGGACTCCGGTATCCGGAGACCGGAGCCTGGAGTGCCGATACAGTATATAGCTTTATTGTCCAGATTGAACATATTATGTAGGCCAGACTCCGCCCTTATAAATAGCAACCCAATGTGCAGTCAGCCGAAAGTAACAGTCCGCCCCTGCTCCGCCTCTAGCACCCCAGGTTAGGTTGTGAGGACCGGAGTCGGTAAAAAAATTCTCTAATTTAATAAATTAAATTTCTATGCTAGTATTCTACTAAGTATCTGATTGTATTAAACGTATGGCTTGTATATAAAATATCAAATTACTCACAAACAAATGCTAAACCCATAAGCAAAACAGAAGATTTATTTGTGTCCACACTGATAAAAATGAGTGCGAATTTACAAATGAAATTTACATTTTTTTCAGTAAACCTACCCTATTTGTTGGCAATTTTACCATAATTTTAAGCAAAAATACTAAATAACATTGAAAATGCAGTTACATTCATTAATTGTACAAACTGTAGGTAAATTTGCTAACAAATTTGTAAATTTCATAATAACAATTACTTCAACGGAATAAAATTACAAATCTATACATTAAAACTACTGTCTGATATGTAAATTTGCCTTCTGCTCGTGCAATTTTCCTTTATAGATGGTAAAGTGCTACCGAGATAATTTTTATCGCGCTTGCGCAATAATGGGATATACAGTTCGAGTTCCGCTCGCCATCCGTTTGGTTGTGTTTACAGGAGCTAAGTTAGAGTTTTATTGAGTGCGATTGTTATATACAACTAATCTAACACTGTTAGTGCCTCTGTGACTTATCCTTTATCGGTGTCGTGTGGAATATTTGCCCCATATGGTTCTATAGTATTAAAAGATATAATATTGGTACATTCATCTCTTTGTATATTATGGAGGACTTTGAAAATATATACTACAAAGTGCAGGTAAAAGTTTGCAGTCTTGATATGTATAATTTCACTTTCACTAATTGGATGTTCCTTTTAGGATACAAGTGTTGATGATACTGACATTCTACAAATTCAAGGACTTGTGTGGTGTCCATAGGTAAGATTTCGTTTATTGTTCTTTCTTGTACATGCGGTCTTACAATCAAATTTATTACTAACATGTATAACACATATCATTTCAATCACCAATATAAAAAAATACTTTTCTATAAACACTCATTAATAACTTTACACACACTCGGTACCTCAAAGGAAAGCAGCTACTGACATTGTTATACCCCGTATATGATATATGACTCATGGACTTCTTATTTTGATTTCAGGTGACACATTTTGGACTATATTATATGCTGTGGTTGGATTATCCCCAGGTTATCTTACTCTGGAGACGGTTTAGCTTTTTAAAAATTATTCCAAGTCAGGGTTCAAAAACGAATAAGGTGACGTAAGTTTACCATAGGCATTTCAACTTAATATTGTTGAAATAATATTTAATTTATATTTAACAGATATGTTTCTCTCTGGTAAGCAGATCGATTTATTTTATTATACGATATGTAGATAAGTATAGTCCATGGGTTCCTATTTTATTTCATTTACTTATGATTACATTTTTGTCAAGAACTTCTATTTATTTAATGTTAAAACGATGTAGATATATATATATATATATATATATATATATATATATATATATATTATAAATATGTTTCACATGTTATTTATTGTTAAAATTATAATAAAACTTCATACTATTATTTTTTGTTTTTATTTATGATCTCCATATTAATAGGATTTTACTAGTGATTTTACAGTTGACAATACAGGCTTGTCCGAGCAGTCGCAAAACCAGTTTACAAACAGTTCTTTTGTGAGAAACCAGATAATGTTTCATTGGTATTTATAATGGAGTTATCATAGCAACATAAATGTGGTCCATCACAAAAGTACTGATTGTTAACTGGTTTTCAGTTGCTTGGAGAAATCTAATATTAAAGTTGCAGAAAATTTACTGTACAACAATTAATTGCAATTCCGTGTTTACGGTAAATTTACTGAACGTCAGTAATTTTACTTACAAAAGTATATATAAAACCGTACACATCGGAAACCTCATTTCATATGAGAAGTAAATTTAAGGTCAAAGTAAAATTACAAACCACATGGTTTGTAATTCCCTTCGATACACGGAGGTTTAAAATGACCGCCGTGCCACACGGTAAAATCACCTTTTCAGTTTTATCAGTGCAGGGAAATTTGTTGGCAAAAATATTTAAACTGACAATCTAATTATAAATAAAAAACGGCCTATAAGATATCAAAATAGCCCATTGATCGGACCACAAATACAAAGTTCTGACCACATATAAAGTGAAATTTGTTTGTTTATTCAAAATATCTCTGAAATCATTAACTGTTAAACTGTTTTCACATTAGAAAACATACAAATCGGCACTACTTTGTCCATTTAAGCGACTTTCTATCTCTAATAATAACAAAATCAACCATTAGACATAGTGTATAATACAAAGTAAAATTCATTCTAATAAAACCAGAATTAAATGCCAAGTACGTATATAAAATAGTTGTGATGAACAGAATAGCTCCAACCAAATTCTCCTGCAAGGTTGCCCTTAAATAATTTAGAATTATTTTCAAAGCTGAACATTTTATTTTATAGTTTTATTTGTTTACTGTCTACTGAAGCAACGTCCATCTCACATTCTTTTTTATTTTTCTACAATAATTAAACCTGGACTCAGAGTCGGAGTCGGTACATTTTTTCCGACTCCGACTCCTTTGAAATTTGTCTGAACTCCGACTCCGACTCCACGACTCCGACTCCGACTCCACAGCTCTGGTGAGGACTACACACTGTGAGGTAACACATAATTTTTTGTTGTTGTAATAAAGGGAACTGTTAAACAGGGATTATTCTAATGTGTTTCTTTTTCACTGCTCAATACAATTTATATAAGCCATAAATGTACTAACTAATCAAGAATAAATGTTATTTTCATTGTTCTGGTGAAACTTACACGTTGTTATTTACTTTTGTTACTTTGGAGATTTCTTTAAAACACGATGGGGAGTCATATAGAATAGGGGGCTGCTGCGCGGAGCGTGGGTCCGATACGGCTGCTTAGCCATTTAAATACCAACTTAACCGCAAAAACATATTGTAAAGATTGATCTAGTTAACATACATTTAAAAAATTAGAAAATGTGAATACTTTTGGCAGGTTTCAAATGTGAATTGCTTTTTGTTAAAATGCCTGGTAATAAATCATTACACTCATGACCAATGTCAAAATAAGTAATCCTACAAAACAGGATCTACTTTAATCAAAAACATCTAATCATAAACAGACAAATGAATTCAACCCAAGATTATAGCGTCTAGCGTAGAGCGAAAAATGCAGGGACTTACAAAATCAGCACCATAATCTAATGAATACTAATGACATGTATAAATAGAAAAAGTAAATTCAATTCAGAAATTAGCACCGGTTTGCGCCCCTATGGCCGCCCCCTTGACGCGCAGCCCCGATCGCCCGCTTGTTTAAAGTTCGTTTTAATCGCAGTCGACCGATCTTTCTGAATGCTCGCGCGATTGAAATGCACGCAGCGAATTAGTATTTCGAATACTATCGCGTCATACACATGTTCCAGGGGTGGTAGACGGGGTGGTGAGCGGCGTACGATCGGCGGCGGGGGCCATAAACCGCTTCCCCGTTCGTTCGTCACCCCTTATCAGAGCAAATTCGATTAGTACAAACGGCATTAAAACAATCCTGTTTTAAACAGAGAGTGTGACGGTGTTATACGGGCATAATTCGGTTTTTGTCCGATATATACTTCCATTAAGCGTGGCGAAGTATTGTTGCTACACGCGACACTTTTCCGAAATTATCTGACCTTTTTACAATGATAATATACAATTTATTATATTATTATTATTATTATTTCTTATTATATATACAATTATATCCAACTTTTTATCAACTTAAAATTTTCTTTTTCGAAAAAAACGTTCTTTAGGTACAACCTTATGGGCATGTGGTTCAAAATGCTTAATATCAGTGGGCGTTTGTAAATGCCATTGTAAAAACAAAATTATTTCTGTAAAAAAAAGTATGCTGAATATTGGTGAAAGTTAAAGATGATATTTCAAATTCATAAACCTGGCGAATGAAGCAGTGACGAGCATCATCGCCAAAGGAGTTCATCCTTTTCAACATCTTTCACGTACCTGAAAAAAAAATAAAAATTAGTATTAAGGAAGAATGTTATAGATCTTATCAAAGATGAAAGAATGGTTTAAGTGGATTAAGCCATTATGTTTATTGTTGAAATGGGTTTATCGTGCAAAGAAGTATGTATAGAGTGAAAATAAAAGGCCTCTTCGCTTTTCGAAGTCATAGATATACAGGATACCGGTTTCGGGTTTAACAAACCATCTTCAGCCTTATCTGCACAAGAATGACAATGGAGAAGAAAAAAAGGAACAGAACTAAAAACAAACAGTTATAGAAATGTAGACAAAAATTTAGCAGTCTCAAATATAAAAATGCAATATGACATAAACTTTTAGGGAGTTTACATTGCAGGCGTTGAAAATGAAGTGGAAGAAAACCGAAGAAGGTATAGTGTCCATCCACTATTTGAATTACGAAGTACATAGGTCAATTTCACCATTTATACCAACATCTGCGCCAACATCATGAAAGCATTGTTGTGATTATGGTCTGCATGGTTCCAAATTGCCGACTGGGTCTGAATTTCCCTGATTAAGATCTCGCGATCACATTTAGAAATTGACATATTGCATGTGCGGCCTACAGCAAACGGAGAATGGATGCAGGGTTGTCCAGACAGGACGAAGCATCGAATGTCGAGTCAAGAAGCACAGTAGAGACACCCGGCTAGGCAAGATTCAACAATCCGCTGTTGCTCAACACTGCTATGAGTCGGGACACAATGACTTTCGATGACATGAAGATGATAAGGCCGTAAGGGTGCGTAATTATCATCGATGGTTTCTTAGAGAACCCATCGAAATTTAGAAAAATCGTAACAGAATCAATCGTGAAGCCTGACATTAGTAGAGTCTAGAACTCGATTCAACGCGGTCAGGTGGAAAAACAAATGGGAGCGGTAGCTCCAGATGTGCGCAGTGTGGTGTAAATCTAGTTATACAGGCTCATTATAAATGACTGTAGTCAAAGTAGGCCGGGGATCTAATGTTAAAATTGTAGGTTGCCGCTATACTGAAATAGTGTTCCATATGCAAGAGTTAAATTGGTTGCATAAGTTGGAGTTATTTTACTGAGCACACATTCAAAACACAATAGTCAAACTGTTTTCCTAACACCCCAATATTTATTGTTTTTTAAAATAAATAAAACAACTAAGTAAAAAAATAAAACTTTAATTAAAGAATAAACGACGAAAATTAAAGTATAAAAAACTAAAATTAAAGAATTAAATAACTAAAACACAAAAATAAAACAAAGACACTATTACACAGAGTTTTAAATAATAATCGTTATTTTGTTCACACAAGATGTTGGAACTGTTCTCCATTTTGTTGCAAACATAACCTAACTCTTCTTTTTTTATTTTCAAATATGTTCTGTAACATAATTTCATCAATATTTGCGCAACAATTTGTTATTTGGTTCATCAGTTCTTCTGCGTTTGCTAATCGTTGTTTGTAGACGTTATCCTTCAAATAACCAAATATTGAAAAATCCAACGGCGTCAGGTCACAGGAACGAGCGGGCCATTCTACATTAGCATTTCGGCTGATTATACGGTCACCATAAAATTCTTGTAAAAATCGAATATTTTCGATTGTGGTATGGGCTGTAGCCCCATCATGCTAGAAATAACCGAACTGCAATTCTTCGTCGTCCGTCGTTCCCTATATCTCAAACCATTTATCGTGTCTTTTATAGGGTATCTTATGCAGCTTTCTTTTCAATACTTTCTGGCAAGTGCTGTATGGTACGCCAGATTGTGCAGACAATCTTGATACAGATTTTTTGGGACTCTGTGCCATTCGTGCTCGCAGGTCATCCACTACTTCACCAGCCACTTCAGGTCTTCCTGATGATTTTCCCTTGGCAACGCTTCCAGTTTCATCAAACCTTTTTACAATCCTTCGGATATGAGTCAGTAAAGATTCTTCCTCGATATCTATACCAGGATACATAGCCAGATAATCATTTTTGCATGCTTGCAAAGAATAAATCCACTGGCCATCTTCATTGAATATCCCGTTTCTGTAGTAACACTTAACAATAAAAGTGTTTTGCTCAACAGAATGCACCATACTTAACCTAAAAAAATATTTTTGTGCAAAATAATGTCACCAAAACTTTCCGCGATTACCTACAATTAATTTTTGATTATTCTTAATTTACGTAGATTACGTAATTAACTTTCAGATAACGACGAAAACAACAACAGCCACAAAATACAAATATTCTAAGCAAACTCGGTAAACAGGAGTCCGCCATTTGCAGTTAGTTCGCCACTGTTTGGATAGAGCGGCAAAAATATTATAACATGTACATGGCCAACGTTGACTACAATCTTTTATAATGACCCGGTATAAGCAGATTTCTTTGGTAGGTCTTCAGTATTTAGTTAGCTCTGAAGATGCCAGCAACGTGGTTCGCGAAAGTCAGTATTTAGGAATTTTGACACATGTTATAACCCGGAAGCAATTTATTTACTAATTGATTCTGGCCGTGAAAGCCTACGTACTTACAGTTAATATGGTGTGTCCGATTTGTTTCATTTTAGGGTTCTAAAACCAAAAGATTAGTTGTGCTGGTAACGCCGTCACAGCTATAAATAGCCCCTCTCAAGAAGGGTTTTTCATAAATATTATCAATGTTTAAACATCTATCTCCAACCTTTTAAGAGATGAGGTCTTTTTGCTATATTGTTGCTTCAGAATAAGAATAAAAGCCCCCATTGCTTATGTACAATCGTTAAGCGGGCGTGACGGGTGTGACAAGTTACAGCGGAATCACCCTTCGGTTACAGCGGGCGCCCATGCGTATTAGTACTTGCTTATTGCTGAGATGTTGGTCATTATTTGTCGGCTCTCCTAATGACATTTTCTGTTCATTAAAATAGTATATTATTATACAAGTTTTATAAGACGTCAAATTGGCGCACGAGTTGTTTTGGGCACGACGAGCATAGCGAGGAGTGCCCAAATGGAACGAGTGCACCAATACGTCTTATAAAACGAGTGTAATATACTATTTTTTCTACTTTGCGTCATTAATTTTATATAAGTTTAGAAATTGTGGTTACTACATCGCGCTAAATTAGAATCTAGGGTATTTTGCGGGTACCACGTGGTAGCACTGTAGTAACTGCCAACTTCGTTAAGGATGATATCGATGAGATAAAATCATGACAAAATCTAATTGTGAATAATTTTACTCTACTTTAGCCTACAAATTTGAATAAATATTCAGCGAGGTCGCAACGATGATCATAATGGAGCTTGGGGCAACACTTTTAACCCTACTGTGATAAATACATGAAACTTAACCTAAAAAGTTAACAATTTTAAAATAGTGGTTTCATAAGTATAATAATCAGAATAGAAGTGTTTGGCGGTGACTGATTAGTTACTTCGAAGAACAAGAACTTACTAAAGAATTGTTATAACGCTTAACGTTTAATAGCGGTGTCTACCTAATTCCGCTACGTAGCCGTTGCGGCTTATATATTTACAAGCACTTATAATTGAAACCCAATTCTAATTTCGGCAAAGTAGTTTATTAGAATAAATTATACTTAGTAAAATTACATATGATGGAGGTAATACAAATACGTTGCACACAACCAGAACTAAGACGAAGTCGAAAGCGACGGACAAAAACGAATATGAATTGAACCGAGCATCCAAGCGTCCAAAATATTACCGAAAACTTATATGTTACATAAACTAAGAAATCCTCTACACTTTAAATGTACTATAGCTTCGTACGTGTATGCTGATAAACCATTTATTGCGCATATACAATCTCGCAGCAGTAATTAAAATCATTCGTATCTACGATGTAGGTTTGATCTTCGCATAATACCTTATTAAAGTAAATGTGGTCCTTGAATTATATCTGAAAAGGGGATTTGATGTTTAGTTGAAAAGAATGATAACGATCACTTACTAGAGTCGTAAAACATCACCGTAAACGTCATGCTGGCGTATTTTAATGAACACAGCAAAACTAAGAAAGCCCCAATCCTTTGGCCATACTATAGTAGGCTACACCCATGTTTAAATATGTATAGAATATTGATATTTCGCAGTTTATGTGATTGCAAGCGATTAAGAAGATGCAGTGTGTGGTTATGTTGGGTTATGTATTGTACGTTTGACATATGGCATTTGATATCACTGTGTACCAATCAGACAAAAATGTTACTGTTTTCGGTATTACAATGTGTTAATTGTAACACCGAAAACAGTGTTACAATGTGTGCATTGTGAATGCAAAGTAGAAAAATGCATTTTTGTCAGTCTAAAGTTAAAATCGTCCACTATGTACAAACGTGACGCAACGAGAAATCTTAGAAACTCTAAATGAATAAGATGAAAATACAAACTGAAAGCGTAGTTTGTGAAGGAAAGCTTCTTCTTAGTCTAGATTTTCGGAAAGTGCCGATAGAAATAATCCGGGGGTTAGTTAAAAGGAGTACCTATACAAGAAGTCAATTGCAGCCGAGAGCTTGTTAGCCGAATACCATTCAGCTATTATGGTTTGGGCCACTCATTCTTTATTCGTCTGCTGCGCGGCGCGGCCTGGATTTTCAGTTGTCTTCTTTCCGTCTTTATTTTCCCCGAATGCGAAAAGCGATTTCCGCTCCGATCGCTTCCGCGGGACTACAATGCCGTCTCAGGTATTGAAAACCAAGGGAGGGAGGAAATTAATGAGAGTTCTGCCCGGCAATACAGCCGTCTCGATTTTCACTTAACGAGAATCGAAATGAGGAGCAAAAAATTCCAAGGAACGAACGCGATTTTCTTATTCCTTTTATTCCCCTTTATTTTCCCTGTACAAACCTATTCGGGGCTTGAATTTATTGCTTTTACACTGTTCGATATTGTAAAGACTATTCACGTTTCCTGTGAAGAACTGACAACATTATAACTACAATGGCACAAATCCCAAATCAAAAGTGAAATCGCACTACTAGAATTGCATTACCTACTGGAAGTTGCAGTTGTCTATACCGTGTCCGGCACTACACACAGCGAAGTATATTCTCAAAACGTGAGAAAATTATTTACTTGCGGTTATTGCTTTAGATGAAAGTTAATATTTACTTGGTTTGAAACAATTTCTTTCATTTAAGAATTCCTTGTTCTCACAATTCAAGAATATCCCAATCTCAGAGTTATTAGTTTCGGTTAAGTATATAATTTTCAAACCATGTAGTTTAAATTCTCAATTCAAGAAGTTGATCAATATCTTGAATCAAGTAAGCCATTGCTTGCAACGCGCTTGCGCATTTACACTCAAACGTGCACGAACGTTGCCGAGATTTAAGATTTTTCGCATCGGCCTTTGCCTTCAGTTAGTTGGGGTCTGCTATGGCGTCGTGTTCGCTGACTACCGAGTATTGTCCGGGAAGAATTCAATATGTTAGTACTAATTTTGTAGGTACTGTACGCAATAACTACGCGATCTATAATATTATGAAAGTATATAGTTTTAATTTTGCGTGAATAGCCTACAGTACTTATGTTCAACGTATTTGCGACGCAGTTCGTAGTTGTGACTTGTGACGCACACGGTACGTAAATTTTGCCTAGCCATATAGTGGTCACCAAATCAACATACATGCTACAGAAAACTTACTTGTGTAATATAATGGAAACAATTTGATGTCTAATAGAATATGGTGTTTTTTTCCATGCCTTAGATATTGTAGGTAGTGATAATTTATAAATAGGTAAGTATATATGTAATTAAGCAAAGAAATTTCATACTATAAAACAAATATTGTCTACTTATTTCACACAATTTCCTACCTTTTTAAAAAAAAACTAAAACAGTAATTTCTATTCAATACATTATGATCATGTTCTTGAACTAATAATATCAATACTCATTTCAAGAAAATATTTTCTCATTGTCAAGCATATATATTCACTTTAAGAAAATTCCATTATTCTCAACGTGAGAATAGTTTTCGTGAATGAATAATATCTATACTCACTGCAAGAAAATATTTTCTCAGATATACAAGCATATGATCATTTCAATTCAACAATATCTCTTTATTCTTAACTTGAGAAAATATCTACTTGCGGCTATAGCAAACATCATTTACTTGGATGAAAGCATATTGCTTTGAGTGAAGTATTTACTTTTCTGTGTGTACTTGATAAGCAAGTTTAGTTACATTACGTATCTACCACGAGCCTTAACGCTATTTCCGCATTTATCCGCATAAAACCCGAAGGCAATACTATGTGTGTTTATTTACGAGTAGCCTGTACATACAGTTTCATTTGCTAAGGTGCTTAGTTCCCTTATCGTAGTTTGCTGTCTTAAATGTATAGCAGTCCTCTTCCTGAGAACAGCGGATATGCGTCTGACAATTTGTCCCTCGAACAGAATGCCACCCCTAAACGTCAAAACGGAGGGTTGGTCCTCCACGATATCCACAGTTCCGGATTATACTTTAATTGATTCGGGCACGCAGACTGTGGCTATTCGCGCGTGAACGTTGATCATTGTGTTGGTCTCCCCGCATTTGCGAGTGTGTAGATATCCGTAATCATTATCTCTGCCTTGTCAATTCTTCCTCTAATTGTACATCTTTTAGTTACCCCCGACGATGATCGTTACTCTTTCCGGTATAGCCCACCACATTTACGTACAACTTAAATTTACTATTCGAAAGTTATAATTCTGATTGTTCTCGGCCACAAGAATTTTATTGTCATATCTGAATAATGTTATGTATTTAAAATCCAGTGGTTTAACTTATTACCCCCATCTTCAAGTATCTCATGGAAGTTGCATGTTTATGAAAAATAATATACAAAGTGTCCTACTGTTTTCGCTACTAAATAGCATTTAAGTAAAACTTTTCATTTGGACTTATTTGTTTTTCAAATCCTTAAAAAGTTACAGCCATGGGCGTCGTTTGAAAATGTTCCAGGGGGGCAAGATTTTTTTTAAGATTAAATGGTGACGTAATATTAAGGACTATGCCATTTTCGCACCATTTTTTTTGCACCATTTTCGTCTTGTGTTAATTTGCATACACTCTGAAAAATCTTTATCGCTTTAAGGTAGTGAAATGTTTTTGTTCATATTTTTGTGTGTTGGTCGTGGTCCCTGTATGCTCGACAACACTGACTTATTATATATTGATATTCATTGAGTTTTAAGTCATTTTGCCGTAATTCTATCGTTTATTAATGTGGGATTAATATTTTTAATTAATAATTGTTTGTAAATATATTTTGCTTCTGAATCATTCAACTCTTATTCTAGAATTGAAGATTGTGTATGATTTTCAACCAATATTGTAACCTTTTATTACTTTTTAATACGCTATAATAATTTCTAGCTCTTGGTCATCGAGCATCTGACACAATATCTTAATAACAAATTGATAAACAATAAAAAGGCAACAATATTATTTTCAAATTTACCCCGTTAACGAGAAATAATGACTAAATGTAGAGAAAAGTGGATTAATTTGAAAATTCTGTGTTAAGGATAATCGACGACGAAACAATATTTTTTTTATTTTACTATTATACTTGAACACTCGTAAGGCGACAATGTTAGGTCAACTACTAACTTTTGAACGACCTCATGTACGGAAATGTATTGTGTCATCGCTGGAGAGAGTCAGAAAATGGTACCAATGTTACAAACAGCATAGAGAAATTATTGTCATGTATCATAGGATGGCCCTTTTAATACCAAATAACTTTTGTCTGATATTTTTTATTATTTAACGTTTTTGAAACTGTTTCATTAACCGAAGTTTTGTAAAAGTAGGTTGTATTGTATCATAGAATAACTATTTTAAAATCAAATAATTTAAAAAGATTTAAAGATAATCCATTATTTGCCAAATCTGGTACTAAAATTATGTATTTAACTATGTATTTATTAGACCTGTCTGTCTAATAAATACATAGCTTTCATTTCGATTTGACATTTTCGAGATCGATCTGATCAAAAAGATAAACCTGATCAATAAATCCTATCAAAAGATTCATCTGATACGATAATAACCGATATATCGATCAGATCTATTTATCGGTCTTCAATTGTGATCACAAATTTCTCGCCTACCCCTATCCTTTTCGTTTTTCGCGTAGCGGTAGTTGGGTTCGGAATCCAGGGGGGGGGGGGCAAGTGTGACATTGACTATGTGGAAAAAGGTTTTGCGGGGAAGAACGTGGTAATTCCTGCACAATGTACATGACAATGAAAGAATATAGCGAGAAATTATTTTGTAATGTAATAGTTATTTATGTAACAAAGGCATTAGACGGATGTTTATGCCCGGAAGATGACAGTTTCAAAAGCTCTCGGGCCTATCGGCCCTCGCGCTTAAGTCGCAGAGGGTATAAACATCAAGTAATGCCCGAGGTACATACAAAATGTTATGTCCCACCAGGGCTGTGGAGTCGGAGTTCAGACAAATTTCAGAGGAGTCGGAGTCGGAAAAAATGTACCGACGCCGACTCCGAGTCCAGGTGTAATTATTGTAGAAAAAGAAAAAAAAGATGCGAGATGGACGGTGCCTCAGTAGACAGTAAACAAATAAAACTAAACATTCGATTAGGTCTTTGACAAAGTACCTACCGACATACATATGTAAATAATCAAATTACAAAACACACTTTTCAATATCAGCATCATTCAACCTTGGTATATTATAAATAGTAATCTCCATACGGTTCTTGAGATGGAATTAGTAACCAACGAAATTAGAAAGTTTGCAGAGAATCATCAGAACAGACTTCTTCGACACGAATGTCGAGGCAATCCAGCTCCTTGATGATAGTGACATTGTGCGAAGACACAACAGACCTATAACACAAAAAGTGCCTATAATGTGTTGTTAATTAACTTTTTTTTATTAATAAGCATAAGATGCTTAACATATTGAAACTAATCTAAAAGATTAACCATCAATTTAAATCTGAATTCTCAAAACTAGGTACTTGTCTCTAATAGGCTATCCACGATGTCCCTATATTTACTTTGTCCCAAACAAGCAGCACTAACACTTCACTCACTGTGCTCTGCTTTTTACACATTTCACTGATTCACTAGTTCGAAGGGTTTGGTTCTTTTTAGTCTTCTCACTAGATTCTGGTTGTCCAGTAGCTGCAGGGCCTCTACGTTGACGTGATGGCTTAGGCGAGATTCATGCTTAGTGGTGAATCTTTTTATCTCTTGGATGACTTGTGGGACACCAAGATCACGGTGCAGGTCACTATTCCGTATGTACCAAGGAGCGTTAACCATATTCCTTAGTACTTTATTTTGGAAGATCTGGATTCCTTGTATATTGGAGCCTTTTGCGCAGCCCCAAAGCTGGATGCCGTATAACCAAATCGGTTTTAGTACTTGGTTGTAGACTTGTAGTTTGTTCTGTACTGACAACTGAGAGTTTCTTCCCAGAAGCCAGTACAGTTCTCTGTATTTGAGGCCAAGCTCTACTCTTTTCTTCTTAACATGTTCTTTCCACCTTAGTTTTGTATCCAGTGTCATACCCAAATACTTTGCAGTGTTCGCATATGGAACTATGGCGTCGTTAATCTTGACATGAGGTATGTCCTCGATTCTTTTGTTTGTGAAGTTAATGTGGACAGATTTCAGTTCGTTGAGCTTGGTCTTCCATTTTCTGGTCCATTTGTATATTTTGTTACTACCTTGTTGAAGATTCCTGGTAGATTCACCAATAGTTGATCCGACTGCCATTAGAGCCGTGTCATCTGCGAATGTGGCAACTGTTACATTTTCCATCTGTGGAAGGTCACTTGTATATAGTAGATAGAGAATTGGTCCCAATACACTACCCTGGGGTACCCCAGCTTTGACTTCTTTTAGTTCCGATTATTCATCGATCTGTTTTATTCTGAATAGTCTATCAGATATATAGGATGTTAGCAGCTCGACGTATTGTAAAGGTAGCATACTCTTTAGTTTGTGTATCAATCCTTCATGCCAAACCTTATCGAAAGCTTGTGTCACATCAAGAAAGATTGTTGAGCAAATAAGCTTTTCTTCTAATGCTATCTCTATGATATCTGTTATCCTATGGACTTGATCTATAGTGGAATGCTTTTCTCTAAAACCAAATTGGTGATTAGGAATTAGTTCTTTTCTCTCAATTTGTTAATTAATAAAATAAAGAAAAAACTAATGTTACCGTTTGGTTTGGTCAGCGTAACCCCAAACAACCAGACACACATAGACGCTTAAAAAATGGGCGAGTTTTCTTAGATCGGATGTGAAAGAAATCGAATAAGTGAATGTTCGTATTCAAATTCGTGGAGGCGGTAGTCTTGGGCGGGCGTGCGTGAATTTCGCGCCGTAGGAAAGGGAGTCAATCAGTGCAGTGGAATGGACAAACGGCCGGCCAGAAGGACGGAATGGTGCAGAGATGGTATCCAATATATGTGCGGTGCTATCGGGAGCAGGTTCCGTGGATTCCCGGTGCCCTCGCGTGACAGAATGGACGAGAGTGTGACAGGCGATTTGCCCAACGGTGTGTGAATGAGGGACGGTCCGATCGGGCCAATTTCTAACTTAATCTCGACGAGCCGGACACAATCTCGGGGACAGAGCGAGAGCCGGACTAGGGATAAACGCGCCAGGACGAGGATATATTGGATGCTTACTCCCGGTCGAATCCCCCGTGCTTTTTTTGCGATATAGAGGATTCCCAAAATTGTTCGGCCCTGATTTATATCCTATGGACTTCCGTTTCGCGTTACCTCTAAAAACGTATGTTTTTTTTTGCTATAACAAGGATAAATCAGCGGACCATTTTTGTAGACGCATTTGATTAATTAATTAAACATGTACTTAACACAGCATACCTCTGAGGTGCTCAATTTATCTATACCTGCGTATAATAAGCAAATACATTTTTTTAAAATAAAATATAAAGTATCAATTTATTCAGTTATACCAATGCTTTGTATGATGTGTGTGTGTGTGTGTGCTGATAATAGTGTAGGAAAATTAGCTTTTTTAGAAGAAGAAATTTATAAAGTTTTGAAATTTTGGTTATGAACTCTCAGTACGAACCCAAATGCAATTGGAATATATAGTGTAGGTGTTTTTACGGTGATTATCTTTAAAAATGTTAGTCTAAGCTAGACTAACATTTTTGCTAATTAGATTAACATTTTTAGAGATAATCGCCGCAAACAACGGCGCTGGGCTCATTTTTCTCTTCGCGCTGAAAACTATGACTATATTCCAAGGTCATTTACGAGCGTTGGGTGGGAGATACGCAAAAAATAGTAAGGGACATTTTTATAGAGAATTTAATGGAGAATATAAAAAGTCCTCTAACATTTTTTCGTACAAATTGCGGTTTACGAGCAAAACGCGGAAAAAGACCGCGAAGTCACGATTGGGGGTAGTTTTTTGAGCAAAAGGGGATGAAGCTCCCACCGGAGAGGTGGGAACTCTTCGGATCTGTATTTGGGTTCCTACTGAGAGTTCATAATCAAAATTTCAAAACTTTGCTTACACTATAAATACATATATACAAAATAATACAAGGTATATTTATTCTTATAACGCTTCTTTGTGTGCTTTTTTTCTCATTTTTTTTTTCTTATTTCAATAAATGCTTATAATTCCGCACTCTAGTCATCAATAACACTATAGCACACATTTGTGACAAGAACGTCACAGAAATATGAACTTTATGAAAAATCAGGTTTCAAAAGGTATTTTAAGCCTGAATTAAAATTCTGACCATTTAGGTTCCGATCCAACAATTTGTTTTCGACTTGAATTGATTTGATACCTTGCAAACTTATCTATAAAAAAGTTTTTATTATATAAGTGTTGTTTTCGTAAAACTAACCGCTTCAATGCCAGTTTTTCTTATAAATTGCATTAGATTTTAGCATTAATATTTTTATTTACGGGGTGATATTGTCGGAGACTTTCATACCATGGGCGTTCAGCAAGAAATCCTAAATCCTAAGTCTATGTTTGTTATTATCGGGATACCAATAGTACATAAGTGTTGTGGGTAATGTTTCTTCAAGTTTTGACATTTTATTAATATTACTTATCCGGTTTTCGTAATAGCAATCAACTTTTTTTATGTTTAAAATCAATTCTGTCGGTTATGTTTCCCACAAATTTCCGCCAAAAAAATTGTAAAATATTGATAACTTTGGACTAAATGGATTGTGAATACGCGTTATCGCTATATCTCTTGATACACTGGGTATGTCATCACTCATCAGTGCTTTATGAAAATCACTTATTTAAACATTCTTCTAAATACAGTTAGAATTTCAGGTACAAATTTCTAACACTCACAGTCATAAAACCGATGGTATCAAAAATGTTCGTATACACCTATAATGGACCAACATTTTTATTTCTGGAGTAAAAGCCATTTTTTTCATTCTAAATGTTAATTTTGCTAAAGACCTAAGTATTACTTTTGCACAATTAAACCTAAAATGTCATATGGAAAAGTTGTTTTAAATTTAATAGTCAAAGTTGAATATTTTATACCAATTCATCTTTGTTTTCATCATTTGTGCTTATCGTTTCATATGAAGTCAACATCATTACAACATCATTACTACACCGATACTTTTACAACTTTTTCAAAAACTCACAAAAATATCAAAAATCTACTATATGATATAATGCCTTTCCGTATTTTCTACTTTTTCGGTTTGAATTTAAAATTATGTTTTAAAAAGTTAATTTTAATGTTTTAATGTCATAATCCAAATGTGAATTAACAACAATTAAGCATAAAACTACATTTAAAGCAACTATTAGCTAAGACATTTTGAATTAAAAAAAAAATAAAAAAATGATTGCATAGTACTGAGCAAATAGAATTTTTCTTTTGTTTTAGTTTTTCACCACACTGTATTTTAAATAAAAATATAACTTTGGCAATGGACATTTTAGAGTACCGAAAATTTCTATAAAATTATTTTTGATGTACGAAGACTATTACACGTTTAGTGTCCATGATACATTGACGCATTGTATTGGCCCTGTGCACAGTACGGAGTGGGGGACTGAGAAATGATTTGGATGCCCGTGGAGGAATAAGAATCCCGCAAGAAGTTTTGTCCGTTACAGCTGCACGCAAAAGCGCTGTAATCGAATTTGTTATTTCTTATTAAAATCCTTCAGTACAACGAAAGAAAACGCGGTTTAATTTCACTGAAAACCACAACAAACACACTACTTGCTTCTACCAATTTACGTACAACAACTTTAGTCAACACGTTACAGAGAACTACCACGTGGGTGGTCACTAAGCAGGAAACTGCATAAAACAGCGCCTCCTAGTGTCGATATTAAACATGCCCCGTGATAAGACAGATGACCCGACCAATAGAGCCAAAACATATATTGTTAAATTCAGTACAAGACCGTAAATTTCAGAAAAGAACATACCGTTTTATAAGAATAGAAGTTTAAATTTAAAAATTCAAACTATAAACAAACAAAAATCCAAAATTTGCCGAAAATTATCCAAATCAAGTTTATTTTAGCAACTTTTTGTCAACAATTAGCAGTTATTCTTTACTTTACATTCTCGATAGAAACTGCAGTCAACTGCAAAGTCAAAGCAGAATCACCAACAATTTTTTGTGACAGTCAAGTAGGGTTAAAAATCATTTGTTTCAGTTTCTACGCGTTTTAAAAACACCGACGACATACAATGATAAATAATCATTGTTTATGCAAAAGAAACTTTTTCCATAATTACTTACGTATTTAGATTCCAAACGACTTGCCTGGAAGTTCGATAACAAGGAACATCTTTAGGCAAATTGATTACAGCCAAACCACATTGTCAAATGATGCGGAAATGTCGCTGAAATGTGAGCAAATATATTTGAATTACTTGCTTCGTTACCCTCAATGTAATAGGCACCGTCATATGCTCACCCAAATGGCCGATGATCAATTTCCTAATGTGCAATATGATTAGGGGAACATATTATTATCCAGTGCTTGCGAACGCCATATTATACGTGACTTTGTGTGGTGAATTTCGTTTTCTATATTTTTTCTTCGTCTTGCTTAAGTATGATTCATATCCATATTAATTTAGAAATAGACCTAATGAATTTGAACAATGCCGAAGTAGAATTGTGAAGTGATACAAATAAAATTAGATTCGCATCTGTCACTGATATCAAAGGCGATTGTTATACGAATCAGGCAAACCCTGGACGGACTTAAACCAGTTAGTATAGAGGTTCTGCAAAGCGTGAACGGTCTTCAGGGCAGGCCGTGTTCCTGGGGGCGACGCTGGCAACCAGAGGGTGGTTACGCAATTTACCCCCGGCGGATTATATGCCGTAGTGGTCACGAATGCAACCACGTTTTTTACATAGCCTCCAGGAACACGAACATGTGCCATACGTGTATTTCCTTTTACTTGCCTGGAATATTATTATGAATAAGTCTCCCAATTGACTTTACAGTAAGGATTAAATTTCAAAAAAATAATTAACATTTTTAAAAGTATACGTTACAAATCGTAAGGGAGGTTTTCATGTTTATATCCCCGCGCCCGTGTTGTGAGCCACTTATCTATCTTGTGAGCCCGTGTTGTAATACACTTATCTATCATTAGAAGTGGGATTCTCAATTTTAGCTATTACCTTTTTTTGTCAATGATCACTCTATATGAAAGAAGGTAAGAGGCTGGTTCAGCCTAACTTCAGGACTGTTCTGGTGGGCCCCCATTGGTCCAATTATTCAAACTGTTTAGTGCTCGTGTGGGTTTGTTATTGAATAATGATAGCATCTTATGAGATTACAACAATCTAAATTAACTCTTCTCGGTCGGACTTGCTCGATATTTATTATACCCATGCCCAATTTTAAACAATTGCTGCTCAGAATAGACGTATAATTGGATGTCGTGATTTCAGGAATAACAATTTAATTATGTCTTTTGTGTCAAGTCCGCCGTAGTTTCAGTTTACGTCAATGCAATATTTGTGAAAATTCCAAGAATAAAAAGAAATAAAGCCACACCTTTGAAAAATCGGCGTCGTATTTTGCCAATTTTTCCATCCATGTTCGAGGCTGGATAGTGTGGCCATCTACGATGTTGTCGAGAACTAGATGAAGGTAGTAATGGGTCTATCTTTATCAACCATATACCACAAAAAAGGCTGTAAATCGCTAAAATTCACATTTATATTTACTTGGACAGATTTCGAGAGTTCGAACCTACAAATCAAATATAATCTGAAAATGTAGAAAACTTGGATTCAAAACACATTACGAGGAACCAAAATCCTTACGTACTATTTTGTTGATCGAAGAGGATTTCTAGACAAGAGATGTGATTACTAATTTTCATAATTTTCATGAACTGACAATAAAATTATCGAGGTATGCTGAAGATTACCGATTTTTTATCAAATATTTTGGTAATATTACTGGAAGACGTCTATAATATTATTATATGAGAAATGTATAATGGGACATAGTCGACTTGTCAACCACTGACTCCAGATTTCTTTTCTCAAGTGCAAAGAGTACGGAGAATTACGTTTAAGACAACAAACCGCAGATAGTATTGGAATTAGCCCCGAAGAACCGAACAAGCATTATGACCCATATGCGTGTGGACTGATGATAGCGAGGATCAACATTTTTGTGATTTTGATATTATAATATAATATTAATAAAGCTATATAATATTATAAAGCAATCGACCCATGCAACAAAGACTATAGTAACTTCATTTAGTTTGTTAGTTAGTTACGATAGTCTTCGTTGCGTGGGTCGATAGGTATATTTGTGTTTTTCAGTAGCGAGGCATAAGTGTATTATCGGCTGAGAAATGAGTGCATAATCTATTGTACCAAGTAAGTAAGTGAGTAAGTAATCTGTGACCATAGTTATTTGTACGGGGCTTGCTTTTTAGGAGGTATAAATGTATATGGGCACATAATCTCAATACACTTTCAAATATTCCACATATTCATAGTACGTGTGCGTGTATTCATAGTACGTGTGTTTTTGAAGATATCACTTCATAAACCGTAGACAAATATTGAAGTTATTTATCATAAATATATGATTAATATCTCAAATTCTCAACATAGGTTATGTCACGGTTATGTCAACAATTTATCACAGTAATTTTTAGAGTTACCATCACAGACTACTACAGACAGTGCAGTGAGGTTTAAATGTATGCCCTGCTGTCATAAACCTATGTAGAGGCGCTGTTTACGACTGTAGAAACCTGTGTGCCTGAATCCAGTGTACAGTGCACTGTACCCTAAGTTACAGATGCAGCCATCAGATGGATTTTATGAAAACAAGCCCTAAATGTCAGTCAAATTGTCAAATATCATCTAAATCTACAGGCAAAGGCGGTTTGCATTTTCTTTTATTGTTTGTGTCCAAAGTGTATAAAGATGTTTTGTATTTAATGTGGTCGTTCGGAAGATGAAGTTGAAAAGCTGTTTTGCTTTCCGAGAAATGCTGAAAGGTATGTGTTTTACCCCGGTGAAAACTACAAATGTCATATGGCAAAATGTTGTTAATCTTTTAAAATAAATTTTAGTTTCTATTTTGTGTAATTATGATTATTATTACCAGGGCCCCTGATATATTTCTCTAATAATCTTAAGATATGCGCGACAGTGTTAAACATAATAGTAAACAAGTATCATTTATTGATATTTGTCTACACTATAACAATATAATATTGTAAAATCAATGATAATTCTTTCAACCGCATCTTACAACAGCTTTAGTAAACTGAACTAATTTGAAATCGATAATTTGAATTTGGCGCGCAAATGCTACCGGAGCGCCACCTACGTTGGTTTATGACAGTACCGCTTGTTTTTGTAGGTACACAAAATAACCTTGGCTGCACTGTCTGAGTAGTCTGTGGTTACCATGTTATGTTGGTAAGTGTTGTAAAGAATTACAACACAGAATTACTAGACAGCCTGCTTACGTAAGCAAAAATAAATGAAACAGCTTTAAAGACGTTAGATCATATAATGTTGACCGCACGTCGGCGAAGTCTATCTTGTTCCAAAGTAGCTTTAGCGAAAACGTCGACATCCCCACGCAAAGACCAATTCGCGACTGATTTTTCCAAACTCATCAAAAACAGCCGAGCTGCTGTCGATCAGGTGTTGAACCCCACTCTTAAGTAGTCGAACGGTTTGTGACAGACATGTTACGCGTTAAGATGGGTTGGTGTACTGCAGGCAAATGTCAGAAGAACAAATGTTTGTAATGTTTACGTTTGATAATAATTGAAATATTGAAATAACCTGCTTCAGGTATTCCAATATTTCAATTATTATTAAACATAAACATCACAAACATTTGTTCTTCTTATTCCGCCTCCAGTACACCAACCCATATTAACGCGTAAGAAGTTTTCAAATTTTAGGGTTTCTTCCTTCAAAAGCAAAAAAAAATAACCCTTATATATCGTTTGTCCGTCTGTCTGTCTGACTGATGTCGATCACGCTTAAGGCACTCCTTACGCACCTCAAAAACATTTTCTTTTCATTTTATGTATTTTAAAGATTTTTACAAAAACGAATTCACTCCGCCCACCCTTTAATTTTGAAACTACTATAGCTAGAACTGAAAAGATACTGGGAATAGCAGTATACGTAAACTTTAGGCTCTAAAAAAATTTATACTTTCCGCGTCGGATCCCTACTTCGTTTTGTGTGTGGCCTTAATGACGATTTCTTTCGGAGGGACAGTCAATATATAGTATAATGTGGATTTGGTGATCAGGGACGTGTGCCCATGATATGAAATATATTGTAGAGTCGCAACGATTGTGTCATCGTTCCGTCATATTGATTGAAGTGGGGGTGCATGTGAAACGCCGTAGGTGTTGTTTTGGCAAGAGTTCGTCTCCCCTTCCACTGGGCCATAAAACATTCGGAACATAAAACGTAGCAGGAAGTGGCAGGAGAGCAGGACTTTACATATTTTCAATGAGGACAAAGGGGAACGGGAGGCTCGGCCTGTCGTCGAAAACAACGTCATTATACAATGGGTATAACAAGTTATTTCTTTCTTAGTGATTTATAGATCCCGGCAGCGCTGCCTATGCTAATGGCAACATTTATATACGTCCGACAAGCGGAGCTCTCACTCCGTATAACTTATAGCTTTTAACAGTTAATTTGTTACTTTGATTTACGTGCCTTTTGATTTATATTCCGTTGACTTGGCGGTGCTCTCTTTTTTGCATGCTCGTCGGGGCTCCCCTTCTTGCCCCTAAACTCCATCCGACCAATTTTACATACGACCACCATAAACGTCTTACAACGCACATAATGGACATAATGACCATCCATTATAAGAAAACTCGTAAACAAAGCATATATCTACATCAAATTTGTTGATTGTCCATTGTTTAACACGCTACAAATAGAAATTTGCTTTTTCGAGGTTCCTTCGGTCAATGCTTTTATTAATATAATTATATTACTGCTCGTACATTTACTGAAGCAGATTGCAAACGAAAACCTCAACTCTTCAACGGCAATAGATTTTGGATCTTTCCATGCAATAATGTATTTTTATCACCGCTCGTTCTCAGAGAACAATATTCCTTCTCACAAGGTACTCAAGGTATTCATTTTTATAGAAGATTATGAGGTAAGTATACTAGGATACTGTCCAAAAGTTTTATTGGCTAAACAATCAAAATCTTAAATTTTAAAAGTAAAATAGATTAAATGCTTAACACCATTTTCTATGCTATCCTTTCATGTACCGCCGCGGACATTTTTTTGCGACGTTATAACTACCTTAAAAACCATCTAAGAATGTATTATTCCCTTGAATATTTCCTAAAGTACAAAGAATTTCTGAGTCATGACTTTCTTAACCTTTAAAACTTTCTAAAAATATCATTTCACGTGCTAAAATTATGTAAATAGGTTCAAATAGGGATCCTAACGCATAGATAAGAGCTTTGACTTATACAGTGTACCGTACTTTACTTTTTATTTGAAAAAATGGTCGTTCTATGTTGGCTTACCACATAAAATAAAAAATTTCAGGTCCAGCTACTTTTGATGAAAACAGGAGATTATAAGGTTCAGAAGCAACTGAAATATGAATATTTTGAATATTTTGAATACCTATAAACTATGTAAAGTAGACAAAATATGCAATTCTGCATATTACATAATAACATAATAAATGATATTACAGTGGAATGCTTTCCTTCTTTATGAAAAGTAGATTTCAATGACAAAAAACCTATTGTCATTATTTTAGATACTCATGTATTACTCAGTGCTACCATCTCAACTTGAATGTGTATCATCATTGCCCAATAGCATGGACATTTGGTCCTTATTGAGATATAAAGCGTTCTTTTTCGCATCTCCGCGGGATGAGATCTAAGAGGATGATTGCATACAGCGTCGTAGTTGGACCCCTGCCCCGTGAAACTCCTGCACATCGCTTGCCAATTAAGGGAATAGTGTGTTGAATGGTGTCACGGGCCGGTGGGCCCGAATTGACTTCCCCCGCTTGTCGTCACTGGATGCTCTCTTAGTAATCCCCGACGTCCTCGAGTCTGCTAATTCACCTGATTGCCTATTCCCTGGCAAACACTGTGTACCTGTACTGGCGGCACTGACGTGTACTACATCCATCCGACCATCCAATCTATCCAGCGAATACAGGATGAGCTTCAATTAGTAATAATGCTCCTTGACTCCGTGTCACGGTACAGGGATTATGAATAAGTGCGTTCGTGCAGCGCCGCATTACGGCGAGGAAAGAGACATCGGGTGAGGACGCGCCGTACTAAACAGCAAAGGTACACCGTATACGTACACCGTATACCTATGTACCACGTAACATACACACGTCTCCCACTGATATCCCCTGTTACATAGAGGCCTTTTCACCGCTGCACTCCTATCGCGAACTATTCAATCGCCATCTACTTCAATTTATTGGATCATGTCTAATGTCGTTCGTTCCATACACATCGTCGCCGCCTGATGAATCTGGAAGGCGATGCCATATCTTTTATTATGTTGCAGAATGGCCTGAGTGATGATACGCTATATTCGTATGTCAACAAAGGTACTTATTGGTAGGCTTATCATACGTCCCGGTTTGACCGGGACAGTCCCGGTTTCAGAGTCTGAAATTCAGACATCGATCCCGGTGTCCCGGCCGGTTTGGTATTATGTCCCGCTTAAAATTCTTAACATACTATCACAGATTTCTATCTTAGTTATCAGCAAGTTGAAATATTTTAGAAATGTACAAAGAGCGCAAAACAAATTTTCTCTGTCAAAAAAACTGCCCTCATGCTTTTGATGCTGCGTTTTATGAGAAAGATACACATTATCATGATTTGAAGGTTATTAGCAACAAAGTGTTAAATAGTGACCAATCGCTTATGATTGTAACAATATTCCAACGCAATTCCACAATTTCGAATTTATAGGACGAATGTATCTCTGTTACAGAAAAATGTGTATAACTTTTACAAAATGTGTTTGTCATTTCTCTGCTAAATGAAATTGTAGATCTTGTTGTATATCTCGGCACAAGCATCAATGTCAATGGACAAGCTAATGAACAATTGATTACAAAAATGTTTGTATTTATTTTTTAAAATATTTGGTAATTGTTCTAATTTAATAACTTGTGCTAAAAAAATTTGTCAACAAAAGCTTCTTCTAATTTTTCATGGAATTTGCATTTTACGACCAACTCTAAAAAGATTCTTATGACTCCTATAAAACAGAAGATAAACCAGTATTAATATATTTCGAGTACCAACTGAATTTTGCGGATAGTATAAAACTTTACGACCGTCATTAAAAAATCGTAAAATCATACGCGGTACCCATGGTAACGTACGAAACAATAAAAGAAACGACATCGCGCAGGCTACGAGCTAACAATGCATATTGGACAAGGAATGGTGTATGGAAATAGCTAGATATTTTTGCAGTAAACAGTGGCGTATTTTCTCAAAATCAATATTCAAAATGTTCCTACCGTATAAACATCAAACTTGTGACCTTTTCACAAATTATCTCATTATCTTATCATTATCTCATTCAGTCAACATATCCAAATCAGATTTCTTTGCCTACGTCTCTATCTCTACCATCTTTAATATTTTAAAGTGTCGCCAATTATTTAGCTTGGTATTTTTACTTTATCATACGCAGTATGTAAAGTATTGTAATCATGCCAAAAAAATTTTTTGAGATTTTTGCGGAAATATGTCTTTTTGGGTCCCCTGAACATTTTTGACCAAGGTACAAAAAAATGTCTGTGTGTATGTGTATGTGTGTGTGTGTGTGTATGTGTGTGTGTGTGTGTGTGTACCCGTTTTTGTGGCGACGATTCCGGAGAAACTACTAAAGGTATCAGGACAAAACTTCATATTTAGAAGTTTCATAACCAAACTTAGAGCTGAAAAGCTTTCTGTTGAAAAGGGTCCAAAGGAACTGGTGGTTTACTCTTAGCATTTTTCGAAGATTTTGTAAATGAGCCGCTATTTGTGTAATGTCGTCAAAATAGTTAAATAATAAATTAAAGGAGAGGAAATTTTCTATAATTTATGTAAGTATATGACATTTTTTGGTAGAATTTATAGTTTAGCTGCATGAGCAAATTCTATTTCATCGAGATCGGTCGTACTGCTTTAAAACTAGTAGCCAGGATATGTCAGATCTTTTGATTCTAATGACAGTAGCTAGTGTCAAACGCTAATGTTTTGAAAATACTACTGTCAATATAGGCTGCGTTCGGATATTGAACACCGTTACACTTTTTACACCCACTAACACGTAAGAGTCATTTGGACGGTGTACCCGGTGTCAACGGCCTACAACATCCGAACGCAGCTTTAATCGAGATATCTGTCTAGTTCTACTAGTTTTATTTTAATGCAGACATAGCCGATCTCGATCAAATAGAATCTCATGCAGCTAAACTATTAATTTTATATATAGTATGATAAAGTCATGTGCCTGGCCACATCAGATTTTTTCAATCGCAATGATATTCTGAATAAAAAGACGAACTTCTGCTGGTTGTTACAGATTTTGTTTATGAAGAAGCTTGCAATAAAACTAAACGTCAAACAAAGTTTTTTATTTATCTTGTTTTTAGTATGAATGACACACCAAAAAATGAAAATGAAAATGTGAAAATGAAAATGTGTCCTCGTAATTGGCTTCATGATAATTAAAATCAGCTGCCTCTATGGAAAGAATAAAAGTTATCGTGTAAAGTCGCCTCAAACCATGTAATATTGCCGTTACTTCTTTTATTAAGATATACCTTAATACATTTTTAAGACCCAAAAATTCATAATTTTGCATGTATTATATTTGTTGTCCTAGTATCGACTACACCTAAACCCTCCCACTATTCGACATTGAATAGGGGAATTTGCTATACACCCACATACAATGACGACATAGTAACACTGGGAAAATTACCCAAGGGAAAAATAGCACACTTTGCCGAACACGTTTAACAAGTGGATTTGGTAACAACCCTTAATAATCCTTCTCCCTCGCCCCTTCGCGTTGCGCGACAACCCTTACTAGTCGGCTATTTTTTATGTTGCTCAGAATTTTGCGATTCTCATCAATTTGAGTAGGCCTAATGATTAGGGGAGACAGATGAATGCAATAAGAAAGTCGGCCTTTTAACGTGCAAAGATCAGAGGACCGGCCCCTGGCACTCAATTCACTTTTATGTTGATACTTTTCATTTCGTATTCAAGATACACGTACCTCTTATTTAACTTATTTAATTAAAGTTAAAAACTGTATTAAAATATAGACTACCTTAAAATATCTTTCGGTAAAAGGTCTGGAAGAGCACGTGTCCCTTTGTTTACTTTTTTCCAGGGAAGTTCCACGAGTTTCTGGTACCCGCATCTGCTCCAACAAATATTTTAATAGTGACCGCCTTGACACTCATTGAATTTGTCCAAGAGTCCATGAAAATGGAGGAAGTTGTACAAACAAGAACCTATCCCTGGCACCTATTCAAGATCTCATTGATTTACTACTTACTTCAGGGAATCCAGCTGAGTTTATCCCTCTCCGAATTTTCATTTAAATGACGCAATAGAAAATGGCTCATCCGCTTTTCGTATAAATTTCACATTGTGGATTAAAACTTTTTTAATATTCCTGTTCACTAAAGAACACAGAGTATTTACCTAACTCATAATTTATTTATTAATTTGGTACGTACTTAATTTCTGAATTTACTAGATCTAAGGTTTTACACTATAACAGTTGGTCTATTGGGCTAAACTTTGAAAAAAAAGCCTCTTCAAACATACATCAAACGGTATTTCGAAAATTTGCTTTTGTGGTCTTACATGTGAATTTTGAATTGTCCCATAACGCATTTTCATTTTATTAATTTTACCACAAGTCGACTATTTTGACTCACGCTTACCGTTTTACCATGCAAATACCTCAAAAAATACCCCATCAAGGGATGGGGTATTACAAAATAATAAATATCAAAGGATGGCAATACAATATCAGGTGCATTTTAATAAATTTAAACAATTTTTGTATGTGTATGAATATCTCAAAAACCACTGAACATAGGTGTGAAAAATTAGAGCGCTACATTTTTTCCAGCAGTGTATAGTATAGATTATTTTTTGACGTTTCTTAAAACCAATTAAATGCTTCTTTATTTGTCACAAGGGTAAGTTTCAACCAATTCTGCCATTATTATAGTGGGAATAAATCTCTTGTGATTATTCTCGGGAATAATCACTGTAGCTTTTATTTGCCTAGCAACTGTCAGATACTTGTCAAAATAATTACTTAATTGTGTCAACGCGAAATGGGTGAAAGTCATCGGTTTAGTACCTTTTCTAATGCAGAAATTACAAAAAAGATTTTAGAAACTACTTCGAAAAATACTCTAATAAGTAATCAGTCTATATGGAGACAATTTAAGACCTTCACCAAAGAAAGAAATTATATTCTGGATCAATCTACTACAACAGCTACTCTGGCATTGATTTTAAAAGATTGGGCTTATAACATGAAAAGAAAAGACGGAAATGATTATAAAGAAGCAGTAATAAAGACAATGTGGAATAAAAAGGCAAAATTAGTTCAAGAACTTTACTTTAATAAGTATAACAGGTCCTTTGATCCTTTCCATGATATAGAATTCAGAAATGCTCGGAATGCAAGAGATGCAAAAAGAAAAATTTTACAAAAACATCCTGAAAAGCACAAACAAAGTTCTGTGGCACTTTCTAATACAGAATTGTTGCAAATTTTTAACTGTTGGGACGAAGATACACCTTGTGGATTGCAAAGAAAGTTTTTTCACGTTGCATCGTATGAACTAGCTTGGAGGGGAGGAGAAGCTACGAAATGTTTAGTTCATTATTTTAAAAAAGAAACCGACATAAAAAGATTAAATACTGGCCGCATTGAATACAATCCCATCTTTACAAAAACATCACAGGGTGGAGCACAAAGGTGCGCTAATAGTAAATGGTTGACTCCAAACATAAATAACCCAGATATTTGCCCTGTTCGTCTTTTTGAAAAACTAATGAGTAAACGTGAAGAAAATATTAAAACCGAACGCTTGTTTCTTACTCCAAATCCGGCTTGGCAAACTCATGGTTTTTGGTATAAAAACGTTCCTGTGGGAATAAATTCCATTTCAAAATGGATGAAAGAATCCGCAGAAAAAGTAGGTCTAGACACAGTTACTAAAAAAATAACTAACCATTCTGCCAGATCAAGTCCAGTAAGTAACCTTTCAAAAGCTGGTGTAGGAGAACAAGAACTAATCAAGGTCACTGGTCATAATTCTGCAAGTTCGATTAAACCATACAATTGAACCAAGAACATCATTCAATATAATAAATAATCTTAGAGAAAATACGCAGGAGGAAACACTTAATATAACAAGCAATTCCAAATCCTCAATAAATAATGAGTCTCGAAATATTTTTAATAATTGCGTCTTTCATTGTACTAATTTAAATTGTTAATTCTTCTAATATATTCACAATGTGTCAACGATATTTTCATATATTGTAAGTAATAATTAATTAAATTAAATTTTTCAATAATTTTATGATAGTTTTATTGATCTTTTTTATTGTAAAAATTTGTGAATCAAAAAATAATCTAGTCAAATATAACTCGAGAGTTCCATAAATTAGAAAATTATTTGACAGATTTTGTTCAAACTTGTTGCCATTTGGCAATAGCCACTCGAACTCGAGCCCTGCGGGCTCTCGTGACTATTGCCTGGCAACAAGTTTTCAAACAATCTGTCAAATTATTTTCAATTTATTCTCACTCTCTTGTTATATTATTACTGAGAATTGAACTGGAGTTAAGTTGAATTAAGATATGCATTTTTGATGTTTGTTAGCTTCAATAATAACCAAGATATTCAACAAAAAATCAACACAAAAGTAGGAAAATAATAACTCCAAAAATATGGCATTTAGGTATAGGAAACCCTGATTAAAATCGATGTATTTTGATACGTGGAACAAAAAAATTAAATACATATTCAATATTTCCATTTCAAAGTATAAAGTTGATATCAACTTCGGGTAGACCGGAAGTGGCAGTCACCTTGCTAGTTTGCAATTTACAAGTTCGGATCGAGTAATTTCTGATTCCAAACAATACAAATTCTAACAAACTGTTATATAGAAATAGTGGAACATCAAAAACTTCTGATGGAACAGTTCCGTGAGACCCTGTATATTCTGTTCTCTGAGTTATTGGGTATATAAAACAGATCAGTTTTAGGTATAGTTTAGGTATAGTGTACTAAAAATTAATTAATATTTTTAAGAGGAAATAATTATCCTTGGCCTGTTGAAAAAGTATTTTGAGGTACATTTGTAGTCAGTTCCACAATATTATTTCTCCGCTATCTTGTAATGTGAAATTAGTAGGTAGGTAGGTACTAGTAGGTATAACAGGTAATTTTTATAGATATTTTTCGTGTACTGAGAACCACGTAGTCTAAAATCTCAATCACATTGGTGAAAAACATGTGTAAAAAGCCAATATCAGACGCTTTATGCCCTTTTGAAAGAAAAACCTCCAATTAGGCTGATATGAAAATTCGTGACTAGTGACAAATTTGAAAAATCGAAAAATAGACTATAATGTATTTGTAACTTGTAAATTGTATTAATGTAAATTGTAATTGAATCGGTCGGTTCGAAAACACTACAAGTCCAAAAAGTGAGTTCTGGGAAAATTTACAAAATTATTTTGTCAGTGTAATATCTTGAAAAGTATAGCAGTTAGCTATTTTGTGCCAACAGACAAAATATAAAGTAATTCACAGAGAATTAAATGTATTACATATTTTATTTGTATTTGCATTAAAAGCAGAGCTATGATTAAAACAATCATCATGGACATGTACCTACTGTTTTTGAACTCGACGGAAAACCAGCGTACATTTTAAACAATATTTGTTTATTTAAAGCATTTAAATAATATTTTTATTGTGATGTAGGTATGTATAGTGTTTTTAGAGTCAACAATAAATTCACTATTCATTCCATATTATTATATTTTCCGAAACGCATTAGTAATGCAACAAAAACAAACATGTGCATACTTCGTGCAAGGATATTATTTCCTTGTCGAAATTGAAATATAAAAAGACATTCGTACTATGCCCCGAAAACAATTTCTTCCGACAAGAAATATGTATTTTTCTGTGGAGCATTGACGGTATGTGTATGTTTTCGTCAAATATTCGAGCAACATTCGGCGTAGTTATTTTACAGCCATAATAGAACACGTTTTTGTCCAGCCGGCCGGTCCGCTTCGAGAATTTGAAACGTGTTTTGTAAGTGTACATAAAGGATGAATCGAAATAACATTTTTATACTCTAGGAATTTTTAAGCGTTGACTTATTTATAAAATATCAATCTCAGTTTAATTTGCTTAGACGAATAATATACTGGGTATTAAAACAACTTAACATTTTTTTTTATTTTTGCAACGAATTAAGTTGAAAATTTTAATACTTCTAGTACTGTTGTTGGACTAAAATTCTTTGTTTTTTTTTAAATTAAGGATTATATTATCTAAATAGACACCAGGTCTAACGATGTTATTAACTTAACAAAACCGGCTAACCAAAGAATTTTTAAAAGACGATTTGCAAACAAAAACTTATTTGTTGATTTATCAAATAAATCGGTCGGTTCGATAAACACTACAAGTCCAAAAAGTGAGTTCTGAGAAAATTAACAAAATAATTTTGTTGGTGCAATATCTTGAAAAGTATAGCAGTAATTGTCATTGAAAATATCACCAACATCGAGATAATCGCCTGCTGTAGCTGGATAAACATATCCAAAGTCATTAATATTAATTGAATTAAAGTTAAGTATTATCTACAGGGTGAAATATCAACTTCGCATCAAGAAAATGAGTAATTTTGCGCTAGTTCTAAACAAACATTAGTTAACACCAAAATAATAAAAATTGTAAAAAAGTATTCAAATTTCTAAAAAACAGATTAAAATGGACCTTTTAGGATCACTGTCATTGACTAATATTTGTCATAAAAGTAAAAATTTTAAAGAAAATCAAAAAAAAAGAAAAATTTAAATATAGGTGGCTGTGACTTCATATTTGAATATAATTTTTACTTCTAAACAACATTTCCAAATAAAGTTTATCGATAATAATAAAAATAAAGGTACTTTACTCTTATCACAAATTCATATATTCTAAATCGCTCGGTATATGGCAGCAAAATTTACATATTTGACTGTTGCCGTTTTGGTTTCATACAAACCGCCAACTTTTATAAAGAATAAAATTTTCTGAGAACTGGATATTAAAAAAAAATTCCATATGATGCGGACTTTCCTGGACACACTGTATATACTATTAAGCATGCTATTCCAAAATATTTATTATTCCACCGGTTCTCTTCACTGTAGTAGTTGTTTATACATTTACAATACAATGCACTAAATGTATGCGATGACTGGGACGTAAAATAAGCCTTTAAGAGTAAATGTTAGTCACCGGCCTCAAAAGTTCGACGAAACTGAGGCGCGAGAGGAGGGAACAAGCCGCGCCCACTGTACACTCCGCAGAAAATGCAAGCAACGCACTGATTAGATGAGGGGAACGCGGTATCGTTCTTTGGCGGCGAAGATCAAAGGGGCCGTGCGGTGTCGACTGGCGCCGAACCGCTTCCTAATAATTTTGTGTATGTGACTATCGCATGTTCTGAAATGCCTTTCTTGTATATTTTAAATACAAATACAATTCCACAAAACAATACAGTGATACAAATTAATTAATTGCTTTATTATAACATTCCTATTTTACTACTAACTATGGTTGAACATTTTACCTTTTGTATGTAAAAAATTGTAGTTTTGGTAAAACAGACAGCTTTTCTTACATAAATCATTTATTGCTTTACATTTATTATTAGAATTAGTAACTAATTATCAGTTAGCTCCGAAGAAGCGAACAGCATGGTTCGCGAAGACAGTAATTATGAATTTTTACTCACGGCATAAACCGGTAACTATTTATCATCTAAATTTAAATGACTCTGGCCGTGAAAGCATTCGTACTCAGATACTTATTTAAATCCATTTAACGTTTTCTATGTGCATCAATAATCTCGAATGTCTCGTTCGTACTTAGCAGAGATCGATACTTTCAGGTAAAGCACACCTCATATAAAAATTCAAATTTTTATCGGGTGACGCAAGTAGGTGTTAGTAAATATAATATTCCTATTCCTATATTCTAGATACAGTTGGATACTGCATTTTGAAATTTTACTCAAAATTATTATTGCTATGTATAGACTTGGTAGTATACGTACTTCAATTTCAATTGTAGGTATGAGAAAAAATAGCGATTTCGATAAAACCGGCAGCTTTATGTATATGTATAAGTCATTTATTATATATTATATAGTACATGTTCAAATATTTTACACCTTTATAAAAGTTTTTTGCCATATATGGTAATCCGGCACGCTTACACCTATAAGAGAGTATTGCCCAAATTAACTAGCGAAGTTAATTAGCGAAGAATTACACTACACGTATAATATACACTCACCGCAGGTACTCTCGCAAGTTATTAGTTTTCTTAGAACGCGGGCCACATAAAGGCAGCTGATTTTTTAATTTGCCCATATTTCTAGCGTCTGTTCTACGTCTGATGTACAACAAGTCGAACTAAAGCCAACCACCCTACATAGATTGCGATTGCCCTGAATGCATTGCCAAGCGACAAGTGTTTGGTATTAATATTATTTTCTAAATCTAAATACCAATATATTTGAAATTCTATGACGAAAAATAAATGACTGATTAAAGATTAAATTACTTGTATTTCCTTAGTAATAATTTATTTAACTCCTATTAATTATTTATTAGTTGTAACATTGTAAGTAGGTATTGCGGTTGTTGATTATTCTTCGTTCCGTGTGTCGTACGGGGACTGCACTATAAACCCTCGCGGGAACATGCGCTCCTAATTTATAACTCGCTCTTTGCTGTCTGCGTAGAGTCCATCAGGACGGCAAAAAATTATTTCTCGTATTCGGTTTCTAGCCTATTTTGGTCGAAATTCAACAATTCATGTTGATCACATACACTTCCACAAGAACATGCTGTCATGCTAATTTGTAAGCGAGTCGTTGCTATCTACGTAGCACCTGCACGGTAAAATTTATTTTTCGTATGGCTTTCGTTTGCCGGGCGCGGCGCCGCTACACCTCCCGTGTCAACATGCGATCAATATTTTTGTTAGGCCGAAATTGCTCAATATTTGTGATTCCCCTGGCTACGTATTCATGCTGCTGCTTCAGACTGTACCATTTGAATTTGATTGGTCGAAGAAAATGATGTGGTGTTTATCCAACAGATGGCTGCACCGTACGACTATAAAATACGTTATTCTCGTCTCATTCACATGTTCAAAAAACCAACGGTTAAATCATTACAACATTCACATTTTGTTGTCATTTTTTTTACACAAGTTCATGAAGGCTCAATACAAAATGTTGTAATATTGCTTTTTTGATGTTTCTTTAGGATTTGGAAAAAAAAATAACAAAAATTACCAATGATTGGCTTCTTTAGCAAGGGTAAAAAACAAAACAACAACGCAAATGAAAAAAAGTGGCATTCGTACCCGGTGTAATACACCTTTATCTATAATTTAATGTATTACAAGTGATTATTAACACACAACTAAGCTCAGGATGTTTGGTTTTATGTAGTGTTGTTTCGTAGTACGCTACTACCTCTAGTGATTCCTCTTAAATAATAAAATAAAGGTGTAAACTGTACGATTATAATCAGGCGAAAGACATTTACTGGCATGGCGTGGCGATAAAGTTGCATTGTAAAACTGTTAACAGCGTATTAGATTAATTAGCGACGGGAAATGTGTAGAGGAACGATTGATTTAATCCTCGTGTCAGGCCAATTAATTACCGAAATCATCGGCAAGTCAGGAACACATAGCAATTTGCGGTGATCCCCCGGCCGTTCTGGTGTTGACAAGGAGACAATGCGAACTCGGTGACGATGATAGATGGCGCATCCGGCCGCCGCCATGATGGATGTTTTAACCGCATCCGAAACCACCACCGTTCCGAATGTCCACAGATTAATCCAATCACAAATTTTGTAATTCGCCGCATGCATCGAAAATTCAACACCTCAGTAAGTTGCATATGCATCGGCTGTGGCGTACATAAACTATATCACAAGCATTTAAATTAAAACAAAAAAGGGATAAAATATAGCAATGACTTGAAAGTCAAAACACGGTGTGCACCTTAGACCATCTATAACTAGACGGAGTACGGCCTATCCCAATGCATTGGCTTGTTGTGGCCCAACATACCTTGTCAGTAAGGTCGAATTTCGTGTAGATTCTCGTGCACATCGTTCGCGCATGCGCACAGATGCTAGATACCGCCATTATTTTGAACATATGTTTACATCGAGGTTATGAGTTTGTTTACCTATGTAGATGCATGACTGCATGTAGATGGTACCATGGATGGTTAAGAGGTAACTATGGGGCGAAACTGCTGCTTTTGTAAAAAGGCAGCATCAAAAAATATAACGTGTCACAGGTATGACCTTTATTACCGCAATACAGTAATATTAAATTATAACATATACCTTCTCGTAGATTTCCAACTGTTCAAGACTCAAAACAAGCTCGGATTGAAGCTATACCTATAAAAAGTCGGGGTTTTAAAACAACTGTGTTATGTTCAAGACACTTTTCTAATAGCGATTATAAACTGGGAAAAGACGGAAGACCATAACTCTCCAGTAGTGCGGTGCCAAGTATTTTTGTTATGAGTGATCTACCAAATGAAAATGCGGACACAGATAGTATGAGCGATGCAGTTGTAGCAGACACTAGTGGACACACAAAGTCAACAATCACTGCCACGGCTACGAGCTTTGAAAGTGCCACACAGCGCAACACCAACGGAACATCCTTCAGCACTGCCAAGAAAAAGGAGAAAATTTATGTAATATGTAACTTTGTTTTAGGTATATTTTAACGTTATTTTATTGTAGCTACAATCCTCGATATATGGGTGACGTACATACTTCAGACTTATCTTCGTCTCCTCAAGCACGGGCAGTTTTAGCATTAGCAAGAACTACCATAAGCAAGAAAATTGCTCGAATCCGCCAATTGTCTCGTTACAACATGCGATTAAGACAAAAAGTGTGTAATTTATCAACATTAATGGAGCATATTATTTGTGTAAAACCATGTTATTAGAATCAGAAAAAAAGAGTACGTAGTTCTTACACCAAGACCATTTTGTTTAAAAACCAGTGTAAATTATGTTCAAATAAAATATTTTCCTATTATAAGTTGTATTTTGCTTGTAGTTTATTTCCCATATTCCTATTAAAGAAAATAAACAAATCGTGTATAGTACAACCAACTTAAACTTGATTCGGCAGCGGTGCGCAGAGCGTAAATATAATGAGTACGTGACGTGAGTACTGCGCAACGCTCTCGATGCAACTACTCGCTGGTCAAGCTATACAGACAAATAAAATCTTACACGCAAGAATACATTTTGTCCAAACCTATAAAAAAATGGATTCTGTTGTTACTATATAAATATATAATTGCTCTTGGATGGTTTAATTGCTTTTTTAACAAATGTTACAATTATAACAGGTACTACAAATGTATGTACATTCAAAAACAGAAAAGGATTTTTATTTTGTGAGGTTACCTTTCACGCCATACGCGACTACCTAATTCAAATTTGACATATAGCCGCCAGTTTAATCTGACCGCTCATTGGTGCGTTACATTGGGAACGAGAAAATATACGACTTTCGACCTTATTATCTTTGGCCACAAACAAAGCCCGTCACGCTCCCTCTAGTCATATAAGCTCGATGGTGTGCACTGTGTAGTAGATTTAAGAGACACCTAAATGGAAACAGATTTTTAGCAGATAAATAAAAGGGCGAAGCTGTTACCTAAGTACGTTAAAAAAAATGAAGATTTGAATATTATCTGTTTTTGAGACAAAAATGTTAATAAACTTTTGCTTAAGTATAATCGGTTACTAAATTATCGACCAATTCCTTTATTATTAAAGATAATCATAATACTTTTGAAATCAAACAATAACTGTTTTCTGTCGTGCTTTCTGATAGGTCGAGAGATTTAGCTGGCCATTCCGAGACAAACTTGATTTTACGCCGTCAGGCAAAAATATAATAAACTAAATGGTTTTCAAATGAATTAAATGTGCTATAGAAGAAAGTGTCTTTCATTTAAAGTAATATTTTTTATTTGGTTTACAAATACGTTTACTTTTGTCAAAGAAGTAAAATTTTGGTTGAACTAAAGATACAGCTAGTGTGAGTCTTTCCTCCAACTGTATTATTAGATGACGATGTAATCTCGCTACTCACATAACGGCCTGGTCCTCAGCATAAAATATAGACTTGTGACAGCCAACCGTTCAGTTGACGTTGGGGAAAACGGGAAACTGTTAAATGTATATACATTCTAACCAGTGCATGCATTGATTTGCACGACTTTAGTCGTGCAGTCGTGCTGGAGTCTGTATAAGAATGTAAACTATTTGCTAGTAAATGTATACAGTTTCTAGATAATACGTACATTTGCCAACACATAGTAGTGAAAGTATCAACAAAAATTATAAAACGAGGGCCCAATGCATTCACATATAATAAATGATAGAATATGGTTGATGAATGATATTCTGATATTACCAATGTTACTTTGATTTTTAAGAACCTACCAATATTTTTGTTTCTACTAATGTGTACATACTATTGAATTTCTCTGAAATTTGAGATCAGTATAGGGTTATTGGTGATTCGACAAAGGCTTTTATTTTAAGACGACTAACTAATTAATAAATGCTGGATGAATGAAATATTTAAGTGTGGTTTTGTTAATTTAGAACGGTATAACACAGATTTTTCGTTTGATTCGATATTTTTGGACATGTCGCATTCAGAGTAAATTACCATATTAATGATTAGGTCTATCGAAGCATATGGTAAAGAGATAAGTGGATAAATGTGTAGGTATATGTTACGAGGTGTGAAAATGCATAGGGTTTAAAAATGATTACGAATTAGCACGTATTTAAAGGAATATGTCCATTTCTAGTAATCCAGTCTAATAATGAATTTGCTTGTGCAAATAAAGAATTATTATAAATAAATTTAAAATGTGTAATACAAAAAATGTGTAACGTGAATCTTCTACAAAAAAAAGATATTTGTTCATCAATCATCAAAATCCGTATAAAGTCAATCAAAAGTTATTGAACAGCAAAATACATACGTGTCGGTACTGTTGGTCCATAAGTGTATCTATTACATTTATCACATAATTACTATGGTGGATACTTTGATTTACATAAAAGTTTGATTCTGCATTTTATCCTGGTTGTCCTGAACAAAACCTAATTGATCAGGGCATAGACTGTGGAATTTCGAATATAAACTACTGTTTTACTACATTAATAAAAATTACCACTCACCGTGGTAATAAATGTATCGTTCTATTAAGAAGTTGAGGTTATGTTATAAGGAGTCGACCAGCTTGCGACTGTGGCAGCAAATAAGAATTCAAGATCATATTTAACTCTGGACACATTTACTAAGAAAACATATAGATTATTCCGTATCATCTGTGCAGACTTCTACTAAAGCCGGTTAGAAAATGTATGCAGCTATGTATGCATTTAATTGGTTGTGAATACGTTTTACTGTACACATCAGTAAATGTATGCACTGACTAGTACACACAGAAAAGTGATTATTCGGAACGAGAAAACATAATTTCTTGACTTTATTTACTAGATAAAAACGTTAAAAATTGGTACTCATTTCGTCCTGTTGTCCTTTTCCTATGTAGGTACGTCATTCCGTTTCATTCAGGTTTTGGAATACATAGTGTACCAAAATATGGTGTTCACGTTCTGGAACGTTCATAAAATAGGGATTTCGCACTATTGAGGATAAAGATTACACTGATTATTTTTTTAAGTTTCTTAAAACCAATGAAATGCTTCTTTATTTGTCACAAGGGTAAGTTTCAACCAATTATGTCATTATTATAGTGGGAATAAATCTCTTGTGATTATTCTCGGGAATAATCACTGTAGCTTTTATTTGCCTAGCAACTGTCAGATACTTGTCAAAATAATTACTTAATTGTGTCAACGCGAAATGGGTGAAAGTCATCGGTTTAGTACCTTTTCTAATGCAGAAATTACAAAAAAGATTTTAGAAACTACTTCGAAAAATACTCTAATAAGTAATCAGTCTATATGGAGACAATTTAAGACCTTCACCAAAGAAAGAAATTATATTCTGGATCAATCCACTACAACAGCTACTCTGGCATTGATTTTAAAAGATTGGGCTTATAACATGAAAAGAAAAGACGGAAATGATTATAAAGAAGCAGTAATAAAGACAATGTGGAATAAAACGGCAAAATTAGTTCAAGAACTTTACTTTAATAAGTATAACAGGTCCTTTGATCCTTTCCATGATATAGAATTCAGAAATGCTCGGAATGCAAGAGATGCAAAAAGAAACATTTTACAAAAACATCCTGAAAAGCACAAACAAAGTTCTGTGGCACTTTCTAATACAGAATTGTTGCAAATTTTTAACAATTGGGACGAAGATACACCTTGTGGATTGCAAAGAAAGTTTTTTCACGTTGCATCGTATGAACTAGCTTGGAGGGGAGGAGAAGCTACGAAATGTTTAGTTCATTATTTTAAAAAAGAAACCTACATAAAAAGATTAAATACTGGCCGCATTGAATACAATCCCATCTTTACAAAAACTGCACAGGGTGGAGCACAAAGGTGCGCTAATAGTAAATGGTTGACTCCAAACATAAATAACCCAGATATTTGCCCTGTTCGCCTTTTTGAAAAACTAATGAGTAAACGTGAAGAAAATATTAAAACCGAACGCTTGTTTCTTACTCCAAATCCGGCTTGGCAAACTCATGGTTTTTGGTATAAAAACGTTCCTGTGGGAATAAATTCCATTTCAAAATGGATGAAAGAATCCGCAGAAAAAGTAGGTCTAGACACAGTTACTAAAAAAATAACTAACCATTCTGCCAGATCAAGTGCAGTAAGTAACCTTTCAAAAGCTGGTGTAGGAGAACAAGAACTAATCAAGGTCACTGGTCATAATTCTGCAAGTTCGATTAAACCATACTTACAATTGAACCAAGAACATCATTCAAATATAATAAATAATCTTAGAGAAAATACGCAGGAGGAAACACTTAATATAACAAGCAATTCCAAATCCTCAATAAATAATGAGTCTCGAAATATTTTTAATAATTGCGTTTTTCATTGTACTAATTTAAATTGTTAATTCTTTTAATATATTCACAATGTGTCAACGATATTTTCATATATTGTAAGTAATAATTAATTAAATTAAATTTTTCAATAATTTTATGATAGTTTTATTGATCTTTTTTATTGTAAAAATTTGTGAATCAAAAAATAATCTAGTCAAATATAACTCGAGAGTTCCATAAATTAGAAAATAATTTGACAGATTTTGTTCAAACTTGTTACCATCTGGCAACAAGTTTTCAAACAATCTGTCAAATTATTTTCAATTTATTCTCACTCTCTTGTTATATTATTACTGATAACATAAAGTGACATTATTTTTTTTATGATACAAAGTCATCTGTCAGTGAAAAGCGAAGTATCAAGAAAATAAGATATCAAGATTATGTAAATAATAAACATCTGACTAGTGTATACTACATTGTCGTATAATTAGTTAACTAATCAGTTAGCTTTTTTATTGTACAAAAGCTAGACATTATATTGGAAGAATTAATATCTAAGTTAATCGAAAATGTATGGGCATTAACTTCGGCCAGAAAGAGCGAGTGTATCTAATACTCATAGTCGAATAAATCGCTATTGCATTAGGCAAATTTTCGTATAGACATGCAAATCGAATTCAATTTATCCTGAGCGTCCCGAAAACCCTGATTGACGTCCCTAAAAATACAGAGTATCCGTCCGCAGATACGTATCTAAAGCGCATACATGTTCGTTCCGACAAAATCATATTTCATATGGACTATAATCGAGGTCAGCATGTAAAATCAATTTTCGAACAATCAGATAAATGCGCATCGCTTTCATACTCTCCCTCCGTCCCTTTCGTGCCCATAGGTACGCACATAAATATATGTAGGCGGATTTTGGGATCACAGTAATTTCCCAAAGTACATACAATATATATCTGTATATATACACACACACACACACACACACACACTCACACATCCACAGGCTCCCCTGGATCCGATCCGCTATTTATATTGAATCGGTATGGCCCTTTGTGGGGCTTATCTGGGCTATCTGTAATGAGATCTGTGTCTGTCAGCGGCCACAACTGTTATGCCCGCTGAAACCCGGTAGAGCCCGGGACTATTATTGTGGGTGGTCAAATATATTGAAAATCTAGTAAATAAAGGCATCGTGTAGTTCGGCGTTGTTTGCTCGGGGTTCTGTTTATACGCTTAAAGCTGGAAACGTCAAGCGAACGTCAAATAATCTGAAATGGGTCATTTCTGCCGAGAGATGGTCAATAGAGAGGATTTGTTCGGGACAATGCCGAGCTACTGTGCTAAAGTTGATTCGCCACGTTAACTTCTAATGTGGACAATGCGCGATTTGTAATCTCGCCTATAGTAGGTATTCCCCAACTGCAACTGTTGCTTTGCTTGGCTATATGTTTTATTTTATTGAATTGAATTGTTCATCGCCACCTTCTGTCAAACTCTGTTATAGAATTTTGAACAAAATACGGACAAGAAAGCATGCAGGAATCATTTCACATTACCAATATTATTAATATATATTACCTATACTGTTACTAGCTTAAAAAGAAAAGATTTTTTAATTTAAGGAATTTGATCAAATTGTTTAAATATCCCGGAAACAAAGGGAAAAAAAGATTGCGACCCAAAACTGCACAAAATGTTGGAACCAAAAGAAGTTCGACATTGGGAGTGGTATGTTTATGGCATGTTCATAGCACAAAGTTATAAATCATAAAACGTTACTGAAGCTACGTCACTGAGTTCAAGAGACACAAAATGTGGTGACTTTGGTACAAGTTTTAAAACAATCAGCTTCTCTTCAATGATGTCAAATAAAAGGAAGCTTCTGATGAATCTTGTTGGATAACAGGAGCTATCATATGGTACCCCACATGCCCCAAATTTGCTGTACTTCTCTATTTCTAGAGATGGTACGATTTAACTAAAACTTGAAGAAGCTATAACGAATCGCATTAGGAAATTAAGTCGTTAAATGGGAGTATAATTGTCTAGTCCTACAAGATTATATGTCCAAGGTGCATGCATATGTTATAGGTAGTACTACAATAGCAACCTTTATACGAGATTTAGTTTAGTTATTACATATTGTTGCTAACAAATAAATTTATATATTATATCAATTAAATTAATACAATACACCAATCTAACTACTGATTGATCAAAAAATATCGAATAACAACCACAAAATAAAATGCAATTTATACAATGTATTTTCTTAAAACTAAATTGTCAACAAATAGTTTAATATACCTCGATGTAAATCCTTAAATAGGTAAGAGCTTTCCCTCATCTTGAACATTTCCACGTCTTAATTTGTTTGGCTTCCAGGATTGCAACAGGGAGTGAGGTAAACTACCCAGGAATGATGTTAGGTTTTTATTAAATTTTATACAATTTTTATTGGTAGTTCAGATGCAATAAAAAATAGTATAATATTTTCAGATAAATCCGAACTCACACTTGTTAGATAACGGATACACAGACAGCTGATTACTAGAAACCAGAAACCGCAGGTTCTTGAACTTTTACAATTGATTCAAATGTACATGTACTTGTTTGTATAAAGTTAGGTAAGGTATATAGAAGAAATGTCATTTGCTCGATTTAAGTAAAAAAAATTTCTCAGGTAAATAAATGCTCGCGACCAATAAATTCTTTCTTCATCATAACCAAAAATAAATTGAAATAAGTAATTCAATTTATTCAATTTAATTATTTTCTTTTTGTTTAAAACGTAGGCATTTACTTTCAATGTCATTAAACCATCAAAAAGTTGTATAACATTTTATAAAACCTAATCTAAAATATTGTATGAAATGTTAACCATTGTGCAATACCGTTCCTACAACACCGGGCTGAAAAATATATAATTTTATTATGTGTGAGTATGCGAATAGTAGTGAGTGAACGCGAATCATCATAATATTATGACTTCCATAATGGTACTGATTGTATTCAGTTGGGGACACTTGTATAAATGCCTATCTTGTCTATTGAGGAATCTTTCCTAAGGTCTAAAAGATAAACACTGATTCTGTAATAAACTTTAAACATATGATTTATTAGGTAGTCTGTGGTGGATACTTCATCATCCTAGCGCTTCTAATAACGGAATTGCTGGCATTGCATAATATAACTTTTTGTGGGTCAACCACTAATGCGATCATTTAACAAAAATGCATATTGAAAGCTAGCATTTTGCAGGGGATTTTACTCTTTAATTCGTTGAAATCTATGGATTATTTCCGGAGTAATTAATTGCTAAAGTTATATATAAATATTATTATAAAGTTATAATATAATGCCAGGCCACTATAGTACAGGCATTTCAGGGAGGCTATTGGCCTTTGTCATTTTGACAAGTTGAATTCGGAAAAGTCCATGATGCAAAGGTCGGCAAATATCGTAAAAGAAGTAATTAAAACTTGTCTCAACCTGCAGAATTTATTAGTATACTTTTGGTAAAAAAAAGTATAAAAAAAGTATACTAATAAATTCTGCAAAGTTCAGAGACCCAAGTATGTTCAATCGTCTTGTGACTTTCGACACTTGAGAGAGACCAATGTTATTTTGTTTTTCTTTTATGATATTGGGTTTATTTTGTTTATTGAATAGTATTGCTATCGACCATTTGGCATGGTATAATAATTTTACTTTGATAAAAATAATAGTTGTCCGTGACAATAAATTTAAGTTGTCAAAATCGTCCCACTCGATTCTACCACTGTTCCCATACGGTACGGTCATCATCGGTTTATCTGTAAATCCTCCAAGGGTCAATACAATTATTTGTTCGCCTAATTGGTAGTGCCCTATATTATCTCCATGTCACACGGGCAGCGTTAGACAATGAACAGGGGTATATCCGTCGTTGTATTGCCAAATAGGAGGATGGTCGGTCTCTCCAGTCCTCTGTATGCGTACTCTGGGGACATAAAGTGGGACGCGCGCGGTTCGCGAACTGGGATGCTGCCGATGATGACTGCCGTCTCGTAATCACTTTATAAAACAATTTGTCTGGTCGGTGGTGCGTGCATATTGTGTTGCAACTCTATTAATATTTGTAGTAGTTCTGCGGGCACTCCTCTCAGCATGCCATCCCCATTCTACGGCCCCCAAACTGTAATTGCATTACCTTGTCACGCTCCATATACAGAGTCTAAATCACTGAAAATGTCATTACAGGAGATGCGAAACGAGATTTCGCAGCGGGTGTTTTATTGTCTGTTCTTTTGCGGTTTATCTTTGGGCAACTCGTCGGCTTCAACTTCAAATGGTGTTGCTTAAGGCAACAGTGTAATTGTCGGTTATCAAAATTATATTTCCAATTTGATACTAGAGAAGGTAAAGAATTGGGCCAAGTACACTACCTTGTGGTACTCCAGCTTTTTACCTTCTTTACACACATGATCTTCCCCAACCAGATGGTGTTACCGTTGCCACTTTTGCTGATGACACTGCTATCATGGCAGTAGATACAAATGTTGAAGGAGCAACACCAAAACTACAGAATGCCGTCAACAATATTAGTGATTGGATGCAACGATGGCTAATTGCATTGAACGAAACCAAATCCGTTCACATAAATTTTACCAATAAGCGAATACAACACGTACCAGTGAAAATAAATAACACTACCGTACCCTACTCGAACACTGCAAAATACCTCGGTATGACGCTGGACACCAAGCTTCGGTGGAAAGCACACGTTAAAAAGAAACGGGAAGAATTGGGTAAAAGATACAAGAAAATCTACTGGCTTATTGGTAGGAAGTCGGCTTTGTCGACATATAATAAACTCCTACTTTACAAGCAGATACTTAAACCTGTGTGGACCTGCACTAAGCCAAGCAATATCGCCATCATTCAACGCTTCCAAAATAAGGTGCTAAGAAACATCGTGGGTGCACCTTGGTATATAAGAAACAGAAATCTCCACAGGGATCTTGAGATGGAATTAGTAACCAACGAAATTGGAAAGTTTGCAGAGAATCATCAGAACAGACTTCTCCAGCACACGAATGTTGAGGCAAGTCCAGCTTGACAATTGTGACAGTGTGCGAGGACTCAAAAGAACTAAACCTTTTGAGTTGGCGAAGTGATGTTAAAAAAGCAGAGCACAGTGTTATGTGAGTGATAGGTGAACAAAGCAGAGCAACGTGCAGTGTGTGAAGGTTAAAGCGTCAGCATCCAAACTAAATCTAAGTTACACCAATGGGGAACACTTAATATCGAACACTTTTCATACGTAGCAATTTATGTTAGATTAATATAGCTAGATAGTCATCAGACTAGGTGTTATACACTATTACCTATGAGGTGATGTTAATTAACAAAAAAAAATTGATAATATCAGTTAAATTCGATGACATTTGAACATTAACTAGTCGTTTTCCTTTGGTTCGACTTTTGTCGATTATTAGTCGTCCAAACACTGGGCTTACATTTTGATTAATTCACACTGGTCAACAATGGTATTGTCCCAAGAGATATGTATGTGATTTTAATAGAGTTTCTTTCGTACATTACGAATATGGCCAATCAGACATGGCGTATCCAAAATGGCAGCTATTCGGGGATTGATTACTAGATCTCTTGATTAGTTTAAAGCTGTTGTTTCCACAATACGACAAATTTACTATACATGGAATATTTGTGTTGTAAAATTTTAACAGTTTAGTCACCATTTAGATTCCGTCATTTGAAACATTAAGTTTTTGGTACCAAATTCGTAATCAGCGAGGCTAAAACTTAAAAAAAAGTTATCGAAATCTGGTATTGTCTAAATGTGAGCAGAATTAGAAACTGGTGATACGCCACTTCAAAGAATTGGTATATGCTTTCTTGCTTCACTTTTTTAACGTTCATAATGTGTGTATGGTTTAAGACATATTTAGTATAAATGGTTAAAGTCCCGTTTAAGCTGGTTCCCATTACTTTCCAAACAGCGTGTATACTGTATATATAAGCAATAGATTTACAATATCATTAGATCTTACAGTTCTTCAGTGCGGTTGCTCTAAAAAATGTAAATCGACACAAATTAAAGTAGGTACTATTTCGTCGTCGTTGTCGACGTTCGTATCGAAAAACAGGAAACGGATCTCCGTCTCGGGCTGAAGTTTGCCCGCAAAAGACATGCAAAGTAACCGGGAGCTATACAAAACACAAATGCGGAGATGCCGAGAAAACGATATGGAGCGGCCATCATGGAATGCCGCGGGCTGGAACAAATTTGAATTTGTTCTTTTTGCCTGCAGACGTCCATAAAGGCATACTACTATCTGGGTGGGAAGCGCGACTTCTTCCATCCACCAATATGTATAACGTATTATTTTGAATTTTCCACCACCCAGGTAGCGATTCAATCGATTCCGATACACACAACACGAAACCAATAATCTGAAATGATATATGGCTGCGAGAATACTTGCTGCATTTGACGTGCAATCTTTAAGTTCAATTCTGATATGTCATATGCATATAAGAAATGTAAAATTTGTGTTTGATGTTAGAAAAAAGTCTGAAACACGTGTATACGGCTGCTTGTTAGATGGATAAAATTTGTTAATTGCTTATTATTGGGCTTAGACTATACCCCCAGTTTTACACGTAGGTACACTTAAACCAAACGTACCCTAATTAAACTGAATAAAATATGACTTTTCAACGCAGTTCGCGTCTTGGTCACCAATATACTAAAATTTTCGTGAAACGAATCTGAACAATTGTACATTTCACACAGTTCAAACAAAACAACTCTGCCATATGTGAACATAAACTGGTTTACATAGTATTCACTTTAAATAATTTTCGATGTATTTTTGTTTTCTATATTTATGTCTTTGTCAATAATATCGTTAACAGCTTTTTTATTTTTAAGATTTGAATTGTCTGCACTACACACCCGGTTTCTAAGTTATTTTCTTTTTGTAGCACCCTCAATATATATATATATATATATATATATATATATATATATATATATATATATATATATATATATATATACAGTGACCGCCAAAAAGTCGGCATCAAATGGGAAATTTTTTTATTATCGATTTATCAGAAAATCTTATTCTTCATAAAAGTTTCTGGATCGTCCAAAACCAAAATTGCAATAATCAAATTTTAAATATTGTGTATCATATACGGGGTAGTTCATAAAATTTGAATTTGACATAAGAGTAAAGTACCTTTGTTTTAATTATTATCGAACAATGTTACATAGAAATATTATAATAAATATTAGTACCTACATACCATTGATTCTTATGATTCATTTTCATCTATTTTTCGAAAATTTCGGTAAATTTTGTCTATGGTTCGTGATTTTGATATTGTCACATAGGGTCATTCAGAGCATAAAATATAATCAGTCGCGAGGTTAGTTTGTGTTTTGGGAACCTTGTTCTAGAAATGTGCAACGATAAAACAACAAACATAAACCGGCACCAGGAAGGTCGGCTAGCGCCTGGTACCTTGGAGAACCACTATAAAAGATGAAACCATTTTGTATTGTTACCAGTTATTAAGAACCAGTTATTAAGAACCAGTTATTAAGAAGTAGTTATTAAGAAGCACACATTTGTAGCACAACAAATAAATCGATTGTTAAACCGTCGTGAAGAGTCTTTATCCCTTCGGAGAAGAAAAGGGTGGTTACCCACCAAGGGGTAGCCACACTTTAGAATGTCACAATATCATACCTAACGCCTTTTGAGAAATATCACAAAATTATTATTTTTTATGATGCCAACAATTAAAACAATTTCAATTTTTTTCTCTTTAGTTAAATAATTCATTAGGATGAAGTATTATTAATAAAATAAATTTAAACTTAACGGGCAAGGAGCTGAACTTAAGAACTGTCAAATTTGAAAACAATTAGGTTAGATTTATAAAAGAAACTACAATCCATAGCCATCTTGTAATCGACCCACTTAATGAAGTGTAGGTAGTTCGTGTTATAAATCTAACCTAATTATGTACATGTAATGGTATTAATATTTAACATACTTAATGTATGAACGAACAATACTATGTATTTAAAGGAAACCCAGACAGAGATTTTTTTGTTCTGATAATTTGGTGTTTTCTATTATTATTTCTTCTTAAGTATCTTATTAAGTATATCTCATAAGTATGTTATGTTATTATGATATTCCTAAAAATTATCCAAAAATTAATATTAGTTACATAACAGAAAAAATATTAGTGCTATATAGTTGTAGTAGTCAGTTGAAATATATTTAATTATTGTTCTTAAAGTTACATATTAAAAATGCAGAGTTAAAGATGATGTTAACTTTTGATATCAAGCCACATATTATTAGCCACTTGTAATAAATGTTAGTACAGTATCTGTACTGTTTACAGTATTTGTTTATTCTAACAGACTAATTTTTTATTTGATTACATAAATTCCTCATGGGATTCGTGATTTTAATAGGGTTTTACCCTGTGTATAACTAATATAATGGCATAACTATGCTAGAGTGATTTACCTTTTATTCATTTACTTAGCGGCGATGACGATTGATATCAAAATCTCAATATGAGGGTAAAATGCCAACATTGCATCAGGAAAATTAATAATTTTGTGATAATTCTCAAAAAACGTTAGGAATCATATCAAAATCACGAACCATAGAAAAAATTTACCGAAATTTTCGAAAAATAGATGAAAATGAGTCATAAGAATCAATGGTAGGTACTAATATTTATTATAAGAGTGAGAATTATGAAAAAAAGACAACATTTTTTTTTAAAGATAGGTGGCTGTGATTTCTAATTTGAGTATAATTTTTAATTCTAAATAATATTTCTATGTAACATTTTTCGATAATAATTAAAACAAAGGTACTTTACTCTTATGTCAAATTCAAATTTTCTGAACTACCCCGTATATGATACACAATATTTAAAATTTGATGATTGCAATTTTGGTTTCGGACGATACAGAAACTTTTATGAAGAATAAAATTTTCTGATAAATCGATAATAAAAAAATTTCCCATTTGATGCCGACATTTTGGCGGTCACTGTATATATTAGATATAGTAGATTATATTTTACAACTTTTACAACTTTATTTTAAAATTGTTTATTTTTGTTGGGCACTGTAGGCACTGTAGTCACATTTATATTAACACACTAAAACCTATAACTCAAAGTCACAAGGTACAACACATCAAAAATTATTGAATCTTACGTTTCGACTTTCGACACTGTTTGTGTCTTGATCACAGATAGACTGTCTATCTGTCTCCAAAAAAATAAACACAGCAAACAAAGAGAACATCAGAACATCAAATCAACACAGCATTCCCATTTTTAATCATTTTTAGTACCATATATAATACAAAACCACGTATTCCGTACCCCAATATGTCCAAAGAGCATCTGAATAAAGAGAACAGAATATCCAGCCAGTCTTAGTACCTTTGTATCCGCCGCAAAAAGGGAAACATAATATTCGCAAAATAAAAATATCTATGTGCACGTATGCACACCCGGATCGGCGGCCTCTTTCGAAAAACTAATGGAAAACACACAGAGAGAAGCCGAACGGCCGCCTCTATTCATGCCCGCCACTGTTAAAACTCCTAAAAGAATGCCGCAAAACAAACACGCATCGATGAAGGCAATGCGAATAAAAAAAAAGAGAGGATCGACGCATACAACGTACGCGAACAACGGCGTATTGAAAAACAGTTGCATATCAAGCACGCTCCACCGGATCACAGTCTGCGGTGATTATAAAAACGAGAACAAAAGACGGTTGTGCAATGCGAGAGGAGCTATCTACGGCCCTTCCAGGTACCCGAGCAATCGCGCGTGCTACATTTTCCTCCATTACTTGTCACCTAGTTGCCCTTCAATTTTCGGATCACACACACTTTCTTGTTTGCCGACAGCTATTCAGAGGGGCATACCGTTCTCAATGCCGCTAGATAAGGGAGGATTTAAATTTGTGGTCGAATGGAGACACTATTAACGCATTTTATGCGCACAAGAAAGCGACAAAGTGCAAAAGGAGACTGTAAAGTATCCGATCTTGGGGCGTCTTACGCAAAGAATCGGTCACAACAGAATATCTGTTACAAATTAATCTATGATGTAGCGCTAAGGTGTCTTTTGTAGGTGTCCGAACCCAAAGCAAAGTGATATATTTGTTACCCTCTTGACGCTACAGTATAGGAGTGTTTTGTTCGATCACCATGTGATGTTGCCGACGGGAATTACGAAGTAAAACCGTAAATTTTGAAACTGGTATATTGGAACTGCTACAGTTACACCTAGGGTTGCTCGATCAAAATCCGCTCTATTGTGGACATTTCTTGGATATTCCATTTGTGAACTAAAATGACGTCTCATCACATTTTGACCTATTTTTCCGAAAACTTACACGATAGAAAAAATAGCATTTTCATATTCCATTTTCAAACTCCAAAATTATGAACACGCTCTATGCAAACTTGTCTGTATTTTGAAATTTATAAACCCTTCTAACTCTAAATAGAATTTTGTTTTAAACCACTTCAAACATTAGACAACGTTCATAATTTTGGACTACATCTATCAAACAATTTCTGTTCCTGGAATACTGATTTTCTTACTGGAATACCCTGTATATGGTTAAATTTTTACAATGCAAATAATTTTCACACACAAAAAGTAGCCATACTATTGCGCAAAAATCTACTGCCTTGGAGAAAATGCATCATGGGCCAACAAATTACAGAAATATGAGCCATTCCATTTAAAAAACTGAAGTTGACTTAGTTTTCATGACGCCACTACGTCGTTGTACCCCTTCATCCAAGAAAAGTTTTGTGTATTTTTAAGACCAAGCTCAACGAACTGAAATCTGTCCACATTAACTTTACAAACAAAAGAATCGAGGACATACCTCATGTCAAGATTAACGACGCCATAGTTCCATATGCGAACACTGCAAAGTATTTGGGTATGACTCTGGATACAAAACTAAGGTGGAAAGAACATATTAAGAAGAAAAGAGTAGAGCTTGGCCTCAAATACAGAGAACTGTACTGGCTTCTGGGAAGAAACTCTCAGTTGTCAGTACAGAACAAACTACAAGTTTACAACCAAGTACTAAACCGATTTGGTTATACGGCATCCAGCTTTGGGGATGCGCAAAAAACTCCAATATACAGGGAATCCAGATTTTCCAAAATAAAGTACTAAGGAATATGGTTAACGCTCCTTGGTACATACGGAATAGTGACCTGCACCGTGATCTTGGTGTCCCACAAGTCATCCAAGAGATAAAAAGATTCGCCACTAAGCATGAATCTCGCCTAAGCCATCACGTCAACGTAGAGGCCCTGCAGCTACTGGACAACCAGAATCTAGTGAGGACTAAACCCTTCGAACTAGTGAATCAGTGAAATGTGTAAAAAGCACAGTGAGTGAAGTGTTCGTGCTTCTTGTTTGGGACAAATTAAATATAGGGACATCAGTGGATAGCCTATTAGAGACAAGTACCTAGTTTTAAGAATTCAGATTTAAATTGATGGTTAATCTTTTAGATTAGTTTCAATATGTTAAACATCTTATGCTTATTAATAAAAAAAATTATAATTTTAAGCAGTTTCCCATTGAGAAAAATATATCCTACTGCTCTTGAACTAACAAAAGTAATTTGAAAAACTCATTATGTTTACCTCAGCATAACCAGTCAGAGAGAAGCAAGTCCCGTAAACACATTAAGAATTCTGCCACTAATTGAATATTCAACCCTCGGTGTTTATTCTGAAATTAACTTGGTCGACTTCTGTGTTTCTAGGGCCCGGTATATGTAATCTGGCGGTTACATTGCTGAAAAGAGAGCGGTCTGTCAGAGAGTGCGGTAATTTGCTCAAAGAAGAAGTAATTTCATCAAAAATCTCTCATGTGAGATGTGCCAAATTTTATTAACATGGCGGAGGAGCCGGTGGAAACCCTTTTCATCCTGTTAGACGTCGACTTGATCAAATTACACGTGCTACTTCTGTCAACTTCCAGCATGCCCTTTTACTTAAATTCAAGTCCTTTGATTAACTTTTCATTTAGTTTGTATTGCGGTTTATTTTGTTAGTATACGTTTCAAACAGAACAACTCGGATCGATACAAATGTATGTATTAACTAGATTAAGTACATTTATTAGCTAGATTAAAATTAAATTAGGTTTGATCAGTTAAAACTATTTTACCAAGCTGGATACCATAAATATATATACTAAATAAAAATGGTTATTTCTAAAATAAATAAATATAAATGCAATTAGAAGATATTGAATTTTGATACCGAGAAACAAAAACAAAATCTCAAGAATACCATATTTTGCAAAAAATAGCAAAAATATGCGTAAAAAATATAAATGTCCAAAATACGATTACGGGTCATTGCGAGGAAAAGAAGTTGTCTCAAGAAAATCCATCTTTCCGTATTACAGCCAATTCTCAAAAATATAAAAAAGTGAATGTTTGCTGTGGGATTTATTACAAGAAAATAATTGGACGATACTTTTTAACACGTACATTCCAGAAAAGTATTTACATACATCATATAAGGTTTTCTTCAGGCCATCAGTAAAAAATATATGAATGGGTGGATTATTCTTTATTGAAAAAATTATACATGCGCCACTAATGAGGTACCGATAGTATATTTCCTTAAAATCTCATCTACAGTTTCTTTTTCTAAACATCGTTGTCCCCCTCTTTTGAAGCTCATATCTCCGGCAGTTTTACGACTTTTTAAATGAAATTGTCACGAACAACTTTTCAAACCGCCCCAGTGGCTAAATCAAAATGCTAACTAAAAATAACGCAAAGACAAAATGCAAAGGGATACATTGCAAAGAAATATGCGAGAAAACCCACACATAACAAATGGAACAACCGCGTTCGTAACATACCGAGAAAATGAAAATGGGGAGACGAGGTTGAACGTAAAGTAAAAATATTGGACCCGAGACCTAAAAATTGAAGTAAAATCCAGCTCGTGTTCCGCAATCATCAATTCAGGTTGATTTATATCAGCAACGTTCAACTGGCGATAAATCTCGAAATACTTTCTCATATTCGTGGGGTCGTTGGAGAGCGCTTGGGGTGGCCTGGGGCCAAAGAAGTGGCGTCGCTCCTAGTAGGGCGCATTTGTTGTTGCGTCACGGATGTAAAGCCCACCAATCCAAAGACAAATGCGCAATCTACGCTGAACCGGCGAACCGCGCCGCCAAATTTGCTTCTGTCGCCATTGGTCAAATGCCACCACATACAAACAGAACAACGAAATAAAGATATCCTGTATGTATACAAAGCGTAAAAAATGTTGAATATATTTAAAATAAACTCCGCGTCGTATCGGTATGCATTACGTGGTCGGATGATGCACGACGGAGTGTTTGATATGTAAATTTTTTCCACGGCTTCCGATATGCAAAGTAAGATATCCGCTTCGGGAGCGATTTAACGACGTAAACACACAAAAAGTTCAATTCCGGTTCAAATCTTAAACATTTACTGCTGCAAATTTGCAATTTTATAGAGGGTTGATAATTTGAATATCGATTATGCGGCGATACTATTCTGTGGTTGGTATACACACAGAAAAGTGACTATTTGAAACGAGAAAACATAATTTCTTGAATTTATTTACTAGATTCAAATGCATATTACTTGGATGTAGAAAGTTAGGTATATACAAGAAATTCCACATACTCAATCTAAGTAAAATAATTTCTCAGATAAATGCTATTGACAAATAAATTCTTTCTTTATAAGAACCAATATTGTATTGAAAGAAGTAATTGAATTTTTCGTCCCAAAAATGTAAATTTCTCCAACGAAGTAATAGTAAATCCATCCAAGTGCGTAGTTACTTGATCCTCGCGCGCCCGTGCGTATGGCTGGCACCGTAAAGGAGCGAAACCTACAACGACAACAACAACGAAGTACCCGTAGGGGATGTGCCTTGCGATTACTGTACAATAAACATTTCAACACGTAATAATTTGATGTAAGGCACGCAACAGGTTAGAACGAGTACGTAAATATAACATACCTATCTTGTTAATTAGCAATAGAAAACGTATTTGTGTCAAATCTTTAAAATTCTTAAATTAAGTAGCTAATAATATTTACCGGGAATAAAAATATACACTTCATTGAAGACTGTTTACTTCCTTCACCAGAGTAACAACTTTCTTAAATCTAGTAATTGTTCCAAGAAATAAAATGTCTTGGTTGAAGTCAATAATCTTTCGCGTATATACGAACCTACCAGCTACTTCATCCAAGTAATTCTCTCTTCGTTCGAGAGATCACTTTTCTGTGTGTACACTATATTTATTCCAAAATTAAGTATGTTTTTTGTTATGTTGGATAACTTTAATAGCACAGGAAAGTCTATGACGTTCTCAAATCATAGAAATTGTAACTAGAGGATTGTTATCAGACAGAGGCCTATTCAGGATTTTGGAGACACATACATAGCATAGGTAAAAATACATGGTCCTATAGGTGGACACACACACACATATCAGTCACACACACATATCAGTCACGTTGGATGAAAAGTTGATTCCAAAGTTGGTATACCTATTTACTAGCATTTCGGGTATTTCCCAAAGATAGTAAAAATTTGAAATTGATCGGACCAATACTCTCTGAAATATCATACCAATCAGTCGCGAAAAGGTGTTTCGATAAAGAACGGATTTAAAGTTTCAAGTTCAGTTTCCGGAGGCATATCGTTCTTATAGCATTTTTCTGCATATCCGCTATACCACAGTCTTACAGTATTTCTCCCTCTGCATCGTGGTATTCGTTTTGAGAAATTTACTCGTTTCTACGCCTTGGCCGATCCACTTTTGATGCCTCGAGTGTGCATCTCTACGATCTCGCAATACGCTGTCTGTGACGCACATTTGCAAAAATATTTGTTTGTTGCTCAGTTCTATCGCTGTAATCGTTTTAAATGCGGCAGGAAAGCCTTCATTAAATGACTGCTGCTAAATAATCCGCAATATGTATTGATTTAAATTGGTCGGCTTTTAGCCATAGCGAACATGTTTGGTAGCTATGCGACAAACAAAAGAATTAAAGATTTCGTTGTTATTTTGACTGTCGCCACCTAAACACAATTCTAGTGCCACTTTGGAACCGCCATTTTGAAAATTGCAATGTTTATGCTAGATTTGGATTCAGCAGCCTTCAGATTTGGCCGAGCATTTTGGTTTTACCATTTTAAATTTTGCAATTTAAATGCCATAGGGTAAAATACCAAAAAAAACAGACAGAATTTAAGCCTTTTAGGCTTTTAGTATGTTGCTCAAGACAGAAAGTACATAAATGCACCAATTATCAGATATACTTTCTTTTCTTTTCGAGTGTTTCAATGTTTCAATTATTATTATACTTATTTTGTTTAATATTGGTGCAGCTGGTGCATAGTAGTGTATCAAGATGTTGAATTTCTAAGTATTTTGATTTGACATTTTGCCATTATAGAGCGTTATGCATTAAGGCGAATCCATACCCCCTACGTTTTGCAAGCAAAACACGCAAAAGTTCTAAGGCTTTTTCTCAGCAATTCACATAATCGTAAAAGTTTTGCGTCTAGTGGTAGATTTTTGATAGTTCTGTTCGTTTTTGACAAATCTATTTCTGAATATGACATAAAATTGGCTGATTTTGCAATTTTTTTACGAAGAACTCAGGTTAAAATTGAAAAATCTGATGTGGCCAGGCACATGACTTTATCATACTGTATATAAAATTAATAGTTGAGCTGCATGAGATACTATTTGATCGAGATCGGCTATGTCTGCAATAAAATAAACCTAGTAGAACTATACAGATATCTCGATTAAAGCTGCGTTCGGATATTGTACTCCGTTGACACCGGGTACACCGTCCAAATGACACTTACGTGTTAGTGGGTGTAAAAAGTGTAACGGTGTTCAATATCCGAACGCAGCCTATATTGACAGTAGTATTTTCAAAACATTAGCGTTTGACACTAGCTACTGTCATTAGAATCAAAAAATGTGACATATCCTGGCTACTAGTTTTAAAGCAGTACGACCGATCTCGATGAAATAGAATTTGCTCATGCAGCTAAACTATAAATTCTACCAAAAAATGTCATACACATAAATTATAGAAAACTTCCTCTCCTGTAATTTATTATTTAACTATTTTGACGACATTACACAAATAGCGGCTCATTTACAAAATCTTTAAAAAATGCTAAGAGTAAACCACCAGTTCCTTTGGACCCTTTTCAACAGAAAGCTTTTCAGCTCTAAGTTCGGTTATGAAACTTCTAAATATGAAGTTTTGTCCCGATACCTTTAGTAGTTTCTCCGGAAACGTCTCCACAAAAACGGGTACACACACACACACACACACAGACATTTTTTTGTACCTTGGTAAAAAATGTTCAGGGGACCCAAAAAGACATATTTCCGATAAAATCTCAAAAATTTTTTTTGGCATGATTACAATACTTTACATACTGCGTATGATAAAGTAAAAAAGTACCACATAATAGGTCTATGTTACACCTTCCTCTATAAGTGTACAAAATTTCACGTAAAAATATCAATGTCTTACATGATTTTTTCACTCAAAACTTTACTTCTTCGAGTACATGAATAAGTTATATTTTATCACGTAGCGTGCATACAACAACAACAAGTAATACATATACATTACCACAGCAAGTAATACACCTTTATCTATAATTTGATGTATAACATGAGAGAATTGTTACAACATTAAGCTGACTATGGATGCTTATTTTATAGGACGTACCGGCAGTAGTGATTCCTCTTAATACCACTTTATGATTAATTTTATAAATGCGTATATGGTACTGACTTCATAGTGATAAATCATAAAATAACTAACAACACTGAGTGACACGTACGAAAGTTGAGCCACGCGACCCATTGTCTACAAGGCTGACGAACTGATCCTACTTAGCAGTGATACAAATTCGCATATCGAATGGCATTACAGTGCAATTTGATGGGTCTTAGCCCTGTAAACTGCGCCTGTAATAAATTCGGTGTCGGGGGTGTCTGGTAGTCGTTCGACTCGATGGTCACAATGTTAATATCGCCTGCACGTGACCGGCACGCGCCTCGAAATACCGCCTTTGACATCTCAATTCGGTATCGTTTCGTACACGTCATATTTGACACTATCAGCGAGAGGCATATTAAACTCGGATTCGTAAAGAACGAGTGTCGAACATCAAAGGGATTCTACGAATCCTCATTCGACGCCTACAATCTATATAAACCGTATATCAGTCACTTATGTGAATCGGGCTGAATAACGGTAGTCTCTTTTATTACGTATGTTGAAATTTTATTTCAATGTGTTCACTCATGGAAAAAATACTGAACACCTAGAATGTACGTTTATGCTCAATTGCTTTTGAATTAGGTAGAAATTTTTCTGATTTTTTGCACCTTCTGCACAGAAAATTATCAAGATTGTCACGTGGTAATAGGGTATTCCGGTCATGTCAAAATTTAAGCAGATATTCGGTTTAACCTATTGTACAATTTATGAGGATTCACATAGTTAAGCTATGAGCTTTTTTATTTAGTTTTTCTCTGAGATAATTGCAATTAAAAGTGCATTTCGTTTGAATTCTCCGACCACCCTCGGAAATACACGATGATTACCGGTCACTAGTAGCGGTGGCAACAGCGGACAGCTCTCGAACAGCTGATCGGCCAAGTTGGCGGTTGGCGACCCTGTTGTTTGACAACGAAATAAAGGTAACTTTTTTGAGAGATGATTTGATCATTGAAACTTGAAGCCAAACATCTCTCATCTCGCTAGTCGGCAATGTAAAGAAAATTTTATCAGGAGTTACTGTTCTACTGCTGTTACAGCCCGGCACAGAACAATGTCGGCGTTGGAGTTTATACATTTTGAACAAGTGTTTGATTTAACCTCAATAACCAAAGCAGGTGTCAACAATCGAGCGATTCTAAACGTTGACACAACAGAAGACAAACATTTACTACGTGCACCCTAGATATAGCAACGTTGTCAAGTCGCTCAGTTTGAGCGGTCTTTGTGACGTCACAAAGACCAATCCTAATTCAAACTTCAAACAACGATTTCTCTTAATTTAAAACAATGATTGATATTTTACTTGTGAAGTAGCAAACAGTAGCACCCATACTTTGTAAAAAATTACAATTTCAAAAACACCGGAATACCCTATTGAAAGCCTAGTGTATTCTCACTATTTTGTTTCAGTCGTTCGGTTTAACACAACAAATAAAATTTTAGGAAAAAATTATACATTACAAAAATAAATTGAAAAAATAAAAAGAAACAAAAAGCATATTAAACTTTTTAGAGAAATTTTTCTACAAGTAACGGTCATTCTGAGTGAAAAGTTTCGATTTCTTTTACCGTTTTTAACACCATTACGTTTTTTACCGTTTTTGTACCCCCCACATTTACTGTGGTAGGGTATATTGAGTTTGTCACAACAGTTGTAACACCCTCAAGGAAGCGTGGCAGGTATAGACTTGTTGCCACTCGAGCCCTGCGGGCTCTCGTGACTATTGCCAAATGGCAACAAGTTTGAACAAAATCTGTCAAATTATTTTCTAATTTATGGAACTCTCGAGTTATATTTGACTAGATTATTTTTTGATTCACAAATTTTGACAATAAAAAAGATCAATAAAACTATCATAAAATTATTGAAAAATTTAATTTAATTAATTATTACTTACAATATATGAAAATATCGTTGACACATTGTGAATATATTAAAAGAATTAACAATTAAATTAGTACAATGAAAAACGCAATTATTAAAAATATTTCGAGACTCATTATTTATTGAGGATTTGGAATTGCTTGTTATATTAAGTGTTTCCTCCTGCGTATTTTCTCTAAGATTATTTATTATATTTGAATGATGTTCTTGGTTCAATTGTAAGTATGGTTTAATCGAACTTGCAGAATTATGACCAGTGACCTTGATTAGTTCTTGTTCTCCTACACCAGCTTTTGAAAGGTTACTTACTGCACTTGATCTGGCAGAATGGTTAGTTATTTTTTTAGTAACTGTGTCTAGACCTACTTTTTCTGCGGATTCTTTCATCCATTTTGAAATGGAATTTATTCCCACAGGAACGTTTTTATACCAAAAACCATGAGTTTGCCAAGCCGGATTTGGAGTAAGAAACAAGCGTTTGGTTTTAATATTTTCTTCATTAGTTTTTCAAAAAGACGAACAGGGCAAATATCTGGGTTATTTATGTTTGGAGTCAACCATTTACTATTAGCGCACCTTTGTGCTCCACCCTGTGCAGTTTTTGTAAAGATGGGATTGTATTCAATGCGGCCAGTATTTAATCTCTTTCTGTCGGTTTCTTTTTTAAAATAATGAACTAAACATTTCGTAGCTTCTCCTCCCCTCCAAGCTAGTTCATACGATGCAACGTGAAAAAACTTTCTTTGCAATCCACAAGGTGTATCTTCGTCCCAATAGTTAAAAATTTGCAACAATTCTGTACTAGAAAGTGCCACAGAACTTTGTTTGTGCTTTTCAGGATGTTTTTGTCAAATTTTTCTTTTTGCATCTCTTGCATTCCGAGCATTTCTGAATTCTATATCATGGAAAGGATCAAAGGACCTGTTATACTTATTAAAGTAAAGTTCTTGAACTAATTTTGCCGTTTTATTCCACATTGTCTTTATTACTGCTTCTTTATAATCATTTCCGTCTTTTCTTTTCATGTTATAAGCCCAATCTTTTAAAATCAATGCCAGAGTAGCTGTTGTAGTAGATTGATCCAGAATATAATTTCTTTCTTTGGTGAAGGTCTTAAATTGTCTCCATATAGACTGATTACTTATTAGAGTATTTTTCGAAGTAGTTTCTAAAATCTTTTTTGTAATTTCTGCATTAGAAAAGGTACTAAACCGATGACTTTCACCCATTTCGCGTTGACACAATTAAGTAATTATTTTGACAAGTATCTGACAGTTGCTAGGCAAATAAAAGCTACAGTGATTATTCCCGAGAATAATCACAAGAGATTTATTCCTACTATAATAATGACATAATTGGTTGAAACTTACCCTTGTGACAAATAAAGAAGCATTTCATTGGTTTTAAGAAACGTCAAAAAATAATCACTTCAATAATGTTTATTTTTAGTATACTTAAGTAATAAAAAATATGTAATCTGAATTTTCTCTTATCGACAAAATAATGACAAGCTATTAACCCTATGGAAGTCTGCAAGTTATACATGTGCAATAAATCGGTTTCACTAAAAATTGGCCAATTTCAAACGGTTCATTTGACTAATCTGCATGTGAACGCTTGACAGGACCCGCTACAAAGGGCTTTCCCATTGCGGGGTGGTGTTAAAAAACGTCATTTCGCGTCTCGTTGGTCCCACAGACGCTGACCACGTGGCTTCGGCAAACTGCCACGTGTCAACTCTATTGTGAGCCGCCGGCGTCCGCACTAGATACGACCAAGCGTCGCTGAAAACGGCCGTGGAAACTCTTCGATGGTGCTAGTCGCGTGCCCCTTAGGACCGACTTCTCTCACTCGTTACCAAGGACTGCATATTTGCACGAATTAGTAATAAATTGCTCAAATTTACCGAAATGGACACGTGCTGCGGCTTAAACCCAGACATTTCGTGCAATTTGTGGTGATTTTTTGTGGCAGTTTGAATTACAATCGGTGTTTCGTTTGTGAACTGTTCAATTGAACCACTGAAGTGTTATAATGTTGCTGTATTTCCAAATAGGGCAGCATCGTGTAGTAACAATAGAGACATCACAAAAAAGTTATTTTATGTTATTCTGCAGAACTTATTCAAATTGCGGAAGCTTGGTTTGATGTTTTCGTATATAATTTGAGTTACGTATACGTATGAGATACAGTAGTCATTGACGCGATTACATCTGATCAATTCTGTTGTGAATTAAGTAAATAAGTGTCCATGTAGCAATTTAGAACCTAATGAGCCAAACAAGGTAATTTGTTTTGCTTTTGCTATACTGGCGCAGATGGTGGATGACTATCACAAACATCTACTAATAAAATCATAAAACAAAACCTTCTTGTATGCTACATTTCAGATAACGAATGAAACGTAGCAGAGGATCGTTCAAACAAGCCACAAATGTTTGAAAAGGTTGAGCAAGCATTATTGATCGTTGATTGAATTGGTATATAAGTAAGGGGCTTGTCAAAGTGTCCAGTCTATCTTAACATTTCACCTCCAAGTACTATACAAACGTATTTTAAACTAACATCAATAAGAAAAATATTATCATTGCAGCAAGATTTAATTGTACTGGTTAAAGAGATATTATTTTAAAATCAGTTATGGTAGACGGTAGAGTAATGGTAGTAATGTAATTGTCATTGAAGTATCATCAAGTATCAAGAATTGTCTAGCCGAGAAGAAACTGTTAGTGCTTTTTATACCTATTCATATTTTATATGAGATGAGAAAACTGCATTCTAGAGTAGTTCCCATGGTAACTGAAGAATACCGATATAATAAAGAGTAACGGCCAACTTTTAAGTCTCTCTTTCAGTTTGATACATGTTTTTGTTTCTTGCCCTTGTAGGGCGGTTTGTTACATAACCTCCCGCTGTTCAAACAACAATTTGTGCCTCCGCATTAACTTTCTGCGCCATTGTTAGGTGTTTAAAGAGGAGACCCGACATGCTCCAGTGGTCACGTGGATTTTTTAAACCGAGCAGCCCCTTCTGCCCTTCAACAAACTAAATCCCAACAAAAAGAATTTGCAATTACACCGGGCCCATTAATCAGGAGGGTGCACCGCCGGTGTAAATCAATCCCAGTTCTTGGTGTGTTCACAGTACTTGATTCGGCGGAATTCGAAACGCGACAATGCAGTAAATTTATGCAGAAATCGTTTCTGCATTTCATGTTCTAACGGGTCCGGCAGTTCTATCACATTTGAGTAGTTTTTCACAAACCGAAACAATGCTCCGGCTTATTAGAAGTTGACATCAGCGATATAACTGTAAAAATAAAATATAGTTTGTCGTTATCGTATTCAGGTATTTCTGTAATTGTACAGGATAGCTATGGGATGAATCCACCTAAAGTTATACAGTAAATCAGGTTTTATAATGCAATTTTATTGTATCTTTTACCCCAATGTTTTCACAGTAATGAAATATCTCTTCACAGAGTTTCTGTTAGTTTTCATATACACGCTTTAAGTTCAAAGACCAAGTTTTCGTGTTAGCCTACTCCGCCAATTTTGTCAGTGCCGGATTTTTAATTGTATGGCAATAAAAAAATAGTCTAGTCATTTTATTGCAATACAAACATTCCAGCCAGTGTCCTCCAGGACAACCATAGGGACCATTAAGTTTTGCAAAATACCAGAGCAAAATTATAATGTATAATCAACTGCTTAAGTAATTCAAAGTACCCAGCATTTCGAATTGTTTATATTGTATTGTAATAAATAAACTCAGGACAAGAAAATCCGGTATACCTATACATTTTTATGGTGAACAACTTGACCACTTGACACGTTTCTAATGTTTTTTGCAGCACATACATGAATTGTCATATATATTTTTATAATTGAACGAACATTTAAGTACCCCTTATCAATCAAGAAGAACCAGATTCACCTTACACCATTCACAAATGATTGATTAGATTTATTAGATTTATTTATAATAATTATTTGTTCTTTCTGGTACAAGACTACTGGTAATTTGATTTATTTGTTTGATATCATTGTAATATACATAATTTTTTAACAATATTCCCCATTTGTGTTAGTCATTTATTCATCTATTCATCTAGTTACTAAGATGGTATGCGTGCATGATACAGGTTATGATCACTGTCAGATACCATAGTGAACTCGTCCGTAAGGCTTACGTTCCTCTGCAACGATATTTCATCTTTTTTCTCAATTAATTTGTTATTGGGTTCTTGAAGAGTCTTTCTAAAAATACATAATAGTAAGGATTGTTCATTATTCTGGTAAGTTCATCCAGTTTTCTTAAATTAAATTAACCTAATTATAATCAGAGAATGAATCCATTTACAAGAAGGAACACCTACGCCACTGGACCAAAATAACAGCTGTCATTTGCAACCATTGCCAACATCACAATTATTTAAATTGGCGGGAAATTCAACCTGTCCTCAATCATTTTAGATCACTGTGTACTTACTACTGTTTACGCTTTTATTGTAATATATACAAAATGTATAGAAAAACTGCGTTTTTCTTTTCATCTTTGAAATGTATCTTCCTATGGAAAATTCTACCCCAACTTTAGAACAAGATCAGTGTGATTCCCAATTTTGTCGTTCTGTTCAGTATCATAATGCCTGAAATCAACATCTATTAAATATAGAATGAAATTTGTAGTTAAAAGAAAAACCCTAACAGGAATCGAAAGCCGCATGTATAATGTATAATCTGTATCGAATTCAACGGTATGCGAAAACTTCTGACCGAGGAGCCGAGGAGGGCACAAAAGTTATTATAATAAATATTCATCACGTCGAAGGGAAACTGTTTTAAGTTCAACTCCGCATTCAAATGAGAATTTAACTGCATAATGTTCCGAGACGAGCACGACCCCATCAGCGACGTCATTATGAAATCATCCAGGGCCAAACAAACAATGGCTGGCCGATGTATCGAATTACGCCCCTTATATAAAGCATAGTATCCGTTGCAGTTAATGCTAAGTTTTGTTGTCGCCCCTTCCTCCTTTTATGCAGGAAGTGCTTTAATATTCTCTCCGTCACACGCAATCATTATCACCACTTGAGCCGATTCATCATAACTGTCATATGGGGTGTACTTAAATAGCTGACAAAAGTTCAGCTCTTTTTTGTCAATTCATCGCCCCACGCCTCGCTGCGGGGAAGATGTCACCAATATTCCACGCACTATTAAGGATTGGCGGACACGAAGACTCGAAATTTATAAGCCGTGTCCAAACGTATACAATATACATAGAGGGATGCGTTTGCGTGCGGATAGAATTTCGAGTGTATCTTAAATAATGATGCCCACCCATCAATGGGAATTGATAATACCACAACAATGGGGGCAATCGTTTCCGAAAACGACCGGATTCAAGCACCATTAGACATCTCTCATTTGGAAGAGAATTTATGGTAGTTACATATCATTTATTAGGGATTAAACCTTAATTACTGAGATTACAAAAATACATTTGGAAGTGAAATTTCGACATTTCAATTCAAATTTGTATTCGTATGAGGTACCACAACCAATACTGTGCATTAGAGCACAGGGTGGGGTAAAGTATACCAGTCATTTCTCGAGCCTAGGCCTAGGCTCTAGATACGTTCATGCAGAACAATATATTTTTTAGATGTTCATTAATTCAAAGATTTCACCAAAGATCTAAAATTTTCTTTGAACATTTAAAGTTCTGTTCTTTGTTGCCAGAATGCAAGATATAGTTAAAATAAAGATACCTCTTGGCTAAATACCTTTACTATAGCATAGCAAATTTTATTATCTGTAATTTGCATATTATTAAACAGTCATATTTCAAGAGATAATTACACTTAATTTTTTACACATTTTTACACACCTTTACACATCTATAAGTCGTCGTTCTAGTGGAGGTGATATTGATTAGGATATGTCAAAAATCCTGTTCAGTTATTTATATCAATATTAAATTATTTTTAATATTATTTCAATATATAAGAATCTTGTTTTTAATTTCTTAGAGGTCGACAGTGATTAATAGTGTAGGTCGAATTTATTGTTTTTTTAACGCTTTAGTGCTGAAAAGTTGCTAATTGTAATAAGAACAAATCGCCATAATAAATTAAAATCAGTTAACATCTCCCATTCGCGCATTGGAACGCTTTAGTGCTGAAGAGTTGCCAATTGTAATAAGAAGAAAAAGCCATAAAACTTAGAATCAGTTAACATCTTCCATTCGCGCATAAAGTTTAAAAAAATTGCAAAAATCGCGTTTTTTGAAAATATTTTTTAGTTCGTTAAAACTGCCTTAATACGTTTTAGTTTTTTTATGCTTGTTTTGTGGTTTATAACCTTAAATAACTTCAATTCTGATCAATAATCTAATCTTAGCCGTTCGCGAGAACGGAAATTTTTTCTTTACTTTTTTTCTAAGACGTTAAAAAATTAAAAAATAGATTATTGATCAGAATTTAATTTACGTAAATTATATAAACCACAAAATTAGCATACAAAACTAAAGCGTGTTTAAGTTTTAACTGACTTAACTAACTTAAAAATGACAAAAAAGGCAAAAAGGCACTTTACTGATATATTGCGGTTATTTGATTTTGCACCTTTAACATTTTTTTGGGCACCACAGAGCCAGAAACGTAGAGCCTACGTCAAAGTAACCGCCTAGTTTAATACTACATTGAGTAATTAAATTAAACATACTACCTATTTCGTTTCGGTCAAATGTAGCTCGCAACTAATCTAATGACTAAGAATGTCATGGTACGTATTATATTATATGACGCTGCTGCCAAACATACATATATCTCCTATTTCAATAACACATATTGCTATAGGTATGAGGGCGTGTTGCCATCAATCACTTACGGTTGGGCAGAAGTTCCACTACATTTAGCATTTCTGGGAACGCTGCTTCTGGTGATCCGTTGTTATATCCTGGTGCTGATATTACACTGCCGGCCGGCTATGCGAGGCACTATCGGGTAGGTTGTGTTTACAACGCATACTCTTCGCGTCCCCTAGCAAACGTTTTAAATTTGTTGAATCACTCAAACATCATTCATTTTATTAGCAATGGTAATCAACAAAAATTAACACGATTAAGAAAAATATCTTTAGCAATGAAGTAAAACAGTGCCTTTGGAAACAGGCCCAACCCAACCCAACACCGCGTAACTGTTCCTCCTTTAATAAAATAAGAGAATAAGATTTTATACACATATAACGGTGCTTTTTAGAGGTATACCTTTTCTTACCACATAATAGTTTACCAAATAGCAATGAGAAATTTTAATTGATAGGATTATTTTGACATTTAATTTTTAAAAACAATTTCGGGCATATGAGCCCCAGCTCTGCATTTAATGAACGCCATCCGGCCAGTCTAATTTTTGGTAACTTTTTCGAGCAGTACTTGTCTTATCGAATAACCCGTCGAATGTTGACTTCCAAACGTTGAATCGTAGCTGGTTTATCAGCATAGACCAGTGATTTCTCGTATCACCCTTAAAAGTAATCCAATGGAGTTAAATCACACGATCTAGGCGGCCAATTGACAGGTTCATTTCTTAAGATGATTTGTTCACCAAATGTCTCTCGTAATAAAGCCATGGTTTCGGGCGCTGTGTGGCATGTTGCACCGTTTCGGTGGAACCATTTCATCCTTAGATTGTTTGCATTGATGTATGGAACCAAGAAAATGCGAATTATTTGCCTGTAGCGATTGCCATTGACCGTAATGTTGACTCCGACATCATCTTTAAAGAATTATGGACCAATCATGCCTCCAGCATGCAATCCACAACAAACAGTGAGTTTTTCGGGATGTAATGGTGTCCCAACAATCTTGTGCGGATGGTTGTCACGCCAAATTTGCTTGTTTTCATACTCATCGGTATAGGTGATTATGCGATAAAAATCTGGATCAACTTCCAGTTGATTTTGAGCCCATTCACCAAACAAATGATGCACACGATGGTCTTGTGGCTTCAATTCCTGCACCAGGTTCATATTTCAGGTATTGTGTGTCGTTATATTTTTGTAGGTTTGTAGTAAACGCTCTAAGTTAAAATATCGAAAATAACGAGATTTTTTCATTAATAGAAATTTTTGATCGTTACCTTTGTTCAGACCAGCGACCAGAGGGACAAGCGTATTGGGTGTAATTTAAAATTTCGTAAATTACTTCAAATCAAAAAAAAAGCGGGGGTGTCAGTTATGGATAATTTTGATAACTACGTAACTCAATTTTGGTAAATAGTTCCGAGATCCCTTTTGGTAAATAGTTCCGAAATCCCTTTCAAATGAACCCCCGACTGTACGCAAGTATTTTAGGCAGAATACAGCCTATATGCGACATCTATATTTCAGTAGGTAAATGCAAAAAGCCCTTAACTCGTGATCACCACCGCCAACCCTCTATATTGTACGCTGTATAAGTGTATAAAGTCCGACTCTGTACTGCAGTACGGATTGGGGTTGAACACAAAAAAGGAGACTATAATCAGGGTGTGTTTTCTCCATTGAGCTTCCATCTTGCTCCTAGACTAAGTACTGATAAGAACTAATAAGTCCGAAACACGTGTATACGGTTGCTTGTTGATGGCGGATATGCCCGATATCTTGCATATTGCAAACAATAAAACAGTACAATACACAAGTTATCACGGTGATTTAGGGATGCCCTAATCCTCAAATAGCTTAATTCCAAAATAATAAAATTTCTAATAGAGCGAAAACAGTTTAGATTTGTATAGAACCAGATGGAGCTGCTTTATTTATCGGGGGTGTAAAGATTTATACTACACAATATTATCGTTTTGCCTTCTAGTCAATGAGAAATTTGTGATCACAACTTTTTTGACAATCTGACAGACATGTTTGAGTTGGAATGCATATTCAGCATAACGAAAATTTTTCTAAAACACCTATTCACATACCTTTCACAAAATCCATACACTCAGAGTTATTATATTAGTAATACATATGTGATCATTGTATTCCGTTTTCCACTAGGTTTTCAGAGAGTCCAGGAAAAACTTTCATTTGAAAAAAAAGTTGATTGATATAGCAACAAACCTGAATAACTTATACACAAAGGAAAAATGCTAAAATTTGAAGCAGCATTACCCAAAATATTTTAACAGTATTTAAACACTCCTTTTTTATAAAGCAACCAGTAAAAAAGTATTGCTTTTAGTCTCTACTTATTTAAGAATAAGTATTATTTGTTTTGCTATTAGGTACTTTTGAGATTTTTTGTTTTGTTTGTTACTAGAAGTATGTACCAAATACATTTTATTTTTAATTTGAAGATTGACTTGAAATTGATTTAGGACTCCATTTGTGGCCAAGTTTTTATCTGGATGTTTCATCCCAGAGAGCACAAAAGTTTCCTAAAAATCCTGATTCTTTCACCCAAATGTTTCACAACTTTATAATTATTTTTCATTTCTACTAAAAAATAAAAAGATTTATGCTAACTAAATAGATTTTTTATTAAGATCTCTCTCCATGTGATATATCTACATATAAAGTTGGTATAAATATAATCTTAAAGTAGTCTAAAAGTTTCCAGTATTCAAAAATTAGAGCTAATCATACAGAATAATTCAACAAGACTTTGACAAACAAACTTACGGGCTGCTTTTTAATTACTTTATTGACTACCCTGTAACACGCTGCAATTATTCCTCAAAGGATAGTTGAATCACTCTAACGACAGGATATGCTTTTCAATGTTCAATTAGCAATTAAAACCGTTTTGCTATTACAATAATTAATACAATAGTATCAACTTGCTCATAAGTATTAATTACTACTTATTTATTATAGTATACTTCTCACTAAACTGAAAAACAAAAACAGGTATTAAGTGGAAGTTGTGCTTAGTCACCTAAATTTATTTGTTTTTAAATATTTTCTATAAAATGATAATTAACACGGGTAAAATCTAACAGAATTGTCTTTTACAATAGTCAACATTTACAAGTTAAACAGTAACTTCACCTAATCTACAGATAATTTAACATAGGTATTAAAAAAATCATTTATACAATTAATAACGAACTCCCAGAGTACTATAATCTCTAACCAAAATGTGAGTATTTATTCACTTATTATCCGCTTAAATTTTTTATTTGGGGGATGTACGTCATCGTCATCGAATGTTTCATAGGCATATTCAGGTACCCATTTTTCTAATTGCTCGTCGAAGAATTTTTCCAAGGTCTTGGCATCATTATAAATGTCACTGTCCACCTGTAAATATATATAAGTATATCCTAACACGAAAAAAACACAAGTAAAAGGAATGCAATAAACCTTACCGCATTATATGTGTACGCATTTTTAAACATAAGCCGAACGTCTCTAACCAAAAACTCCAAATGTGTATAACAATTGCTTGAAGTCCAGTCCAACTTTTGACGAATAGAATCCAATGCTATAGGTTTCTTAATAATAGAGTAGTATTCAATATTCTAAAAAAAAAAGGGAGACATATAAAACATGTCAAACAAGATCCGCAAGGTGTGAATTCTTACATCACTAGATGGCAGTTCCCTAAATGGTATACTTGGTTCATATTGGCAGTACATTTCTAGTATAAGTCTCTCGGCAATTTTCTTTTCCTTGATGCTTAGCTGTCCTTCCTTCTTTTCGCCTAATGCACTCTCAGGTATGTCAGCAAAATTCATGCAAAGCAGACACTGCCAAGTATCATTTTCCCTAAATTTTAATAACATAATTTAATACAATTTATAATTTATTACAATAGTTTCATGGAAATAAGTAAGTTCGTATCGCTATCGCAGGATTTGAAAATAGTACGTCGGTTATATATTCGTGTACTGTTCTACCTCGACCCGGCCGGTTCGCAAAAAGTTGTCCGTCACGAGGTGGTTTTTCGATGGATGTAATGTAACGAGATTTAGATTATTTTTAGCGTGTCCGACCTTTTCCTTAATGTGATATCTTCAATGCAATGTAATAAATGAAGTATGATCACTACAGTTAAGTTTACGAGTAGGTAATGCATTTAATTAAATATAGAATTACTTTTATAATAATATAAATAAACATGAAATTTGATAATATGATACGAAAAGCTCATTTTAAGATATTGCGTAATATCATGACACATTATATAAATTTATGTTAACTAATACACATATTAATTACGCAAGTAAATGCCTTTGCCCAGCAGTAGGATGACGGGCTTAAGTAAGTAAGTAAGTAAATGCGCAAATCAACTTGATGCCAAGGGTTATCACTAAATATAGACTATTTCAGAATTGTAATATTAAAATATATTCACTAAATGTAAATAAATTCTCTAAATTTAATTTAAATTTACATTTAGGACGAGCATGTATTTTGTATTAAGGACAATGGAAATTTTATATCTGTATTTACTTTACAGCAGTTAATGTTCAGTTATCTTTCATGACATCTAATACATGCTTGACAACCAAAATAATTTAAATTATAGCAATATATACAGGCTGTCCCACGTTTCTTCCGCAAAACAATTTTTTTCAGAAAGTAAATTACTTTTTCAATTCTTTAAAAAGTTACAGCCGTTTGAATTATTAACAATATCTTATTTTAAACGGCTCCAACTTCAGAAGGAACAGAGAAAACCAATAAGACCATATGAAACATATTACTTTCTACTTTCTAGAAAAAAAAACAAAACATTTTGGTATTTTCTTTTGTTCATTTTTAAGACAAATTATTAAAATTTTACTTATAATTAATAATTTTTTATTGTTGTAATATGTATTTATTGTGTTTCATTTTTGGTTTTGCAATTAATTTTTTAATTTTCTTTTCTGTTAATATTTCAAAGAGCTCTACAGAAGTTTTATTGTAATATAGTTCCAGTTCAATAAGCACACATTTTCATTTACTATATATTAGCTGGAACATTATTGGAAATTTTATTTTTAAGTTTGTTTTCTAAATAAATCAAGAGGCGTGCATTAACAACGATAATAACTTTAAAATAACATTTTTACTAATGAATTGTGTACTGTAAGGTTAGCTAAAATGCATATACATTAAAAATGAAGGTGTTTCTAATTTCCAAACAATATAAACTATAACTGAAAATGTTTAATGACATACTTTGTCAAAGTAATATTATAAGTTAATAATATGGTAACATACAGGCGGGATGTAAATTTTAAATATATCAAAAATTACAGCCACAACCTGGATTTGAACCAAGGCCCTTTGCGTCGCTAGCACATTGTCAATAGCTCAGATGGGAGAGCATTGTGCTAGCGAGGCAAAGGTCTCTGGTTCAAATCGTCAAGTTGTTGGTTTCTCTTACGTATAGCTTTTATTGCATGATTGTGAGTAATTAATATGCAATAAAAGCTATACGTAAGAGAAACCAACAACTTTTCTTTCTGAAGCGTCTCCTTTTGGGAAATTATATACCCGTTACCAACACAATTTATACTCATCCCAGGTCAATTTTGATGAAATAATTTTTATGTTGTATAAATGTTCTTTTAGATGGTCGTATATTTTGATTTATTTTTTTTAATAATAATTATAACATTTACATTCCATCAAAATTCGTCGAAAATTTAGAGCTTGCATCCAAACATTTTTGTAAATTAGTGATTATACATAATTGTCATTATTTTCAGTTGTCAGATATTTGAAACATCTTGCTGTAAAGTAAATACAAAATAATAATATAAAAAATAGTAATGATACATTCATGCTATACAAAATACATACTCCTTTCTGTTTATTAAGTTAAACACTGCAAAATATCGTTGAAGCTAAATATCTTGAAAGCATCAGTAAATCACAATTAACAAATTACCATAAAGACAAATTTAAAGCAATTTAATTTTAATTTATTTCTATTTTGTGAATAAATGTTAATACATATGTCAGTTCTGAAATAACCTGAAAAGTAAAAATATTGACAACAACAAATTGATTTTTGTATTTATTAACACAAAAAAAGCTATTAGATGCAATAAGGTTGTAAGTATAATTTGTTGTGTTGTATGCAATATCTTGAAATGAGATTTTCATTTCATGTAATCGAAAACTTTTATGTTTATTAATATAAAATTAACGTCATATTTAATAAAAACACAATTACATTGCAATGTATGAATTACATTAATTAATTACACATTAAGCTAATAAATAGAAACATAATAAATCATTATAAACCAATTCAAAGCATTCGAACAAGGTTTCGCAAATAATAAATTTCCGATATACGAGTTGAAGCGTAAACGGACAATTTTTTGCACTAAGCGGCCGAGCGGTCGACCAGAATAACAAAAAACTTGTACTTGGATGTATCATCGACACACTGCTAAAATATTTATAGAACTTACTTAATTCCATGAGTGTACACGGTGCATCACGGATACAAGTTTTATTTTCATTATACACAAACTAATACAATCCAATCTATTCAGCACACAGTTGTAAGCGTTAAGCCAAAACAATTATGATATTTCAAGTCAGTAAATTTGCCCCTTACCTTTGCAACCAAAGCGTACTAAATATCTTAAATAAAATTACTCACTCTATACTCAAGTTTGGGATGTGACAGGACTGATGAAAAACTTTGGGGCATTTATCACAGCACACCAATTCGCCGCCATCCATGCAGACGGCACACCAGTCCTCGTTCGGGTCGTCCTTTCCGGATTCCATCGTTTCATTTTTCACTTTATTTGAGGGTCCGGCGAGGTCGCCCGTGGAGCTGTCGACGTGCGGCGAGCCACCCGTCTTCGTCCGGTTCTCCGCAAGGACCTGCACGCCATTAGAGTCCAACTTTGCGATCGTAGCCATCAAGTCATTCACGGATTCCGCACAATACTTGTCCAGACTATTCTCGGCGTCTGACCGGCTGCTTGCGCTATTTGGACTGGGCGTCTTGGGAATTGTGGACGAAACGGACGGGGTACTGCGCACGTCACTCTGCGGTTTCAGCATGATCTTAAAATTATCGTTGGTCGGTATCAGTGGTTGTGATGGATTATAATTCTGCCTATTAAGAGAGTTATTTCCGTCGTTCTGTTGAGGAATATGCCACTTCAAACCTGGTTGCTGTTGTTGCTGTTGTTGTTGTTGCTGAAGTTGTTGCTGTTGTTGTTGCTGCTGCTGCTGCATTGCATATGGTTGCATGGGTCTTGTCATCCGAATTCCAATCTGGGGACCGTGTTGCATCATCCGTAATTGTTGTTGATACTGCGGCGGGGATTGAAATCTGCTTTGAAATTGCTGTGCGTACTGCGGTTGCACTGCTTGATACTGAGTTGGTCCTGTTCGGACATACACAGCATTGCCATTTGGTTGCAACAGGCCTCGTAAGTTACTGCGGTCCTGTAACATTCCTTGAGGATGAGTTGATGATGTTACCTGAGAAGCAAAAGAATAGAAGTTCTAGAACTCTCAAATACAATAATGACTCTAAGAGCACTACAAGAACACACTCATTTCAACAAAAAAAATTGTTTTAGAAATTATTCAAGAAATATTCACTCCAATTCTGTATCACAGTTCCTATTTCGGTTGCTACGAAAGTGAATTGTTAAAGCTTAAGTTTTAACAACTTTCGTAGCAACTGATTCCAATTTGTCAATTCTGTATGAACGGATTTATCAACCGTTGCTAAATTTCTACCTCTATGCGAGTTGTTAACGAAGTTGCTATAATACCGAACTAGGGCTATCTTCATACCAATTTGTTGCGGCAGTTATACGTCAGTTAGTACGGTATGGTGCGTTTTTCGAAATATTATATATCAAAAACTTAATGGCACCTAAAAGAGCAGTATAGCCAGTTACCAAGATATTTTCGGCTCGTTTGAACATTTCAGATTCAAATTTTAGGTTAGAATTGTCTTATCTTACAAAGTAAACATTTTCGTTCTAGGCTTGAAAACAAGAAACTTGTGAATTCGTATCGGCTGGGAGAGTCGACGTATGAATGCAAAAGATATCACCATTTGCATACGGAAAATCCTGTAGAATACATCAGAACAGTAGAGGGTGTTGATACGTTTTGCCAGTCATTCTAATGGCTCACCGATATCAATTTAGAGCTTATTAGCTATAATAGAGGCTACAGTAGTATTGTAGAGAAATTAACGATATTGATATTACAAATACAGTTGCGGAAATACATATCATTATGTTGAACGGAGATGAAGATAAAATAACGCTATCAGGAATGCAATTATCAATTAAATATTTACGAGCTAAGGAAAAATTTAAAACAAAGACATGCAAAACGTCTCATCGATACACTCTACTACGGTTCTAAAATAAGTTAGGTGATATCTTTTGTATATATACGTCGAATTTCCCAGTTGATAAGGATTCAAATGTCTATTGTTTTCCAGTCCAGCCCGAGTTTGTCTGCTTCGTAAGATGCAACTAAACAATTCTAACCTAAAATTCGTCTTGGCTGAAATCTTCAAATGCCGTATAAAATCTCTCCGATATACCGGCAGGTGAACTTTAATCAAAACCTAAAGACTTATTCATTTCCCACATAAATTAATCGCAATTAATAAGCTACAATTAATCACGAAACCGGGTTGCAAACTTTTACAACTGTCAGATTCGTAGTGGTTACTTCAGTTGATAAATATTTTTTTCTACTTTGCATTCACAATGCACACATTGTAACACTGTTTTCGGTGTTACAATTAACACATTGTAACACCGAAAACAGTAACATTTTTGTCTAAGATTGCCAGGATTGGTACACAATGATATCAAATGCCAAATGTCAAACGTACAATACATAACCACACACTGCCCCTTTTTAATCGCTTGCAATCGCATAAACTGCGAAATATCAATATTCTATACATATTTAAACATGCGTGTAGCCTGCTATAGTATGGCCAAAAGTTGTGGCTTTCTTAGTTTTGCTGTGTTCATCAAAATACGCCAGCATAACGTTTTCGGTGATGTTTTACGACTCTGGTAAGTGATCGTTATCATTCTTTTCAACTAAACATCAAATCCCTTTTTCAGATATAATTCAAGGACCACATTTACTTTAATAAGGTATTATGCGAAGATCAAACCTACATCGCAGATATGAATGATTTTAATTACTGCTACGAGATTGTATATGCGCAATCAATGGTTTATCAGCATACACGTATGAAGCTATAGTACATTTAAAGTGTAGAGGATTTCTTAGTTTATGTAACGTATAAGTTTTCGGTAACATTTTGGACCGAATTCTGTTCGGCTCAATTCGTATTCATTTTTGTCCGTCGCTTTCGACTTCGTCTTAGTTCTGGTTGTGTGCAACGTATTTGTATTACCTCCATCACATGTAATTTTACTAAGTATAATTTATTCTAATAAACTACTTTGCCGAAATTAGAATTGGGTTTCAATTATAAGTGCTTGTAAATATATAAGCCGCAACGGCTATGTAGCGGAATTAGGTAGACACCGCTATTAAACGTTAAGCGTTATAACAATTCTTTAGTACATTCTTGTTCTTCGAAGTAACTAATCAGTCACCGCCAAACACTTCTATTCTGATTATTATACTTATGAAACCACTATTTTAAAGTTGTTAACTTTTTAGGTTAAGTTTCATGTATTTATCACAGTAGGGTTAAAAGTGTTGCCCCAAGCTCCATTATGATCATCGTTGTGACTTCGCTGAATATTTATTCAAACTTGTAGGCTAAAGTAGAGTAAAATTATTCACAATTAGATTTTGTCATGATTTTATCTTATCGATTTCATCCTTAACGAAGTTGACAGTTACTACAGTGCTGCCACGTGGTACCCACAAAATACCCTAGATTCTAATTTAGCGCGATATAGTATCCACAATTTCTAAATTTATATAAAATTAATGACGCAAAGTAGAAAAAATAGTATATTACACTCGTTTTATAAGACGTATTGGCGCACTCGTTCCAAAACAAAACAACTCGTGCGCCAATTTGACGTCTTATAAAACTTGTATAATAATATAGTATTATGAGTCGTAGACAAAGCGTTGCATATTGTACCTGTTGTTGGTTATTTAGTCCAGGCGCCCGAGGAGGCAAAATTGATCGCAGTTGACCTCGGTGGTGCATGGGCATCCGTTGCTGTTGCTGCAAGTGTTGAGCTAATGAGATGGGTATGTTTCCTTGCAGAGAAATGTTACCCATATTGGGCCCAATCTTAGCGTTCATATTTTGTTGATTATTTTGAATATTCATGCCCATATTTTGACCATACTGTTGGCCATAAGGTGGCAGCATTCGAGGTTGAGGATGTTGTTGCTGGAATGCAGTGTGCATCGCTTGTGAGGAGGACTGCTGTTGTGACGGGCCACTAGAATTTTGATGCATTCCAGTTTGTTGATGGGATTGTGATTGATGCTGTTGGTTTTGTTGCGGATGTTGGTTCTGTTGTGGATGTTGTTGGTTTTGTTGTTGATGTTGTTGGTTTTGTTGTTGATGTTGTTGGTTCTGTTGGTGTTGGTGATTTTGTGATTGATGTTGTTGTGGATGAATCCCTTGATGCATTGACTGTAATTGTTGCTGCAAGACAGTCCCTTGAATCTGCTGATGTCCGGGACTGGGCGAACTCTGGGGCGGCAACGATGCTGATGGTGAAGGTGCTTGAGCTGGGTACACCCGTCCGTCAACAACAATCTGCCCAATTGTTGATATGACTAGAAATATACAACAAGTCATCTTTATGTTAATATAGAATAACACTGAAAAGGGCTTACCATTCGACAGACCTATACGAGTGAGTCATGAAACAAATGGCATATAACAGTTTATTACAGCAGGTACAAAACATGATAATTTTTAAAAAATATGTATTCACTGCTTCAAATTTGACAATGGTAATTTCCATCACCTTTATCTAATATTTTTTTTTCACAAATGGATTGTATAACGACTACAAAAAAAAGAAATCGCCTTCTACTTCAAATGTTAACCCCCCCCCCCCTGCAATATGTGTATTTTTTTATTGGAAAATTTTACTAGTAATAGTTCAAAACTGCCTAATAACCAAAGTTTTACGAAAATTAAAAATATTGAAATTTTCTAAAATCAACTCTGTGACTATCATGTTAGCAATTGTTTTTAAATAAAATTAATTTTTGGGCATATTATTCGTATAAACTTGTGATAAAAGTCCCTAATTGGTTTTTGCATTTTGATATTCCAAGGTGCTTTGCATTTGAAGAGAGATTTGCAATCTTAGATAGAACACACTGTATAGGGTTTGGATACCTATAGTATACAGGCTGTACAAAAAAATGTACGAGCCATAATGTGGTTGTTAATCATCCGTTTGAGGTAAACTAAAAAGTGAGGTTTATTCTGTAGTTTAAAAATGTGGAAGTAAAATCCCCATAGCCACGTTAATTTTTGCTAGTTGTATGACAACTTTTGTTTATCAAAATTTAGTAGAGGCTTTACTTCTGAATAAAAATAAAATAACAAATAATAAAAAAATATTGAAAAAAAGACGATGCGCAACGTGGATTTTGTGAATAGAAATTGCATACTCATTATCAATAGATTTCTTTGCACTGAACATGCTTTCGGACTCAAAAGGTTGCTATCTATTACTTAAGGTTTAAAAAAAAAGATGAGGTTATAATGTCCAAAAATATAATTTTTGTGAATTTATAGCGCCTGAACCCAATGCCACAGAAACACAAAAGTATCTCAAAGTAAACATGACAGTTGGTTCTTTTAGTATCTTGTTAAAATTTGATTAAATAAAAAACTAGAAACCTAATTAAAGGACAAAAAAAGTATTATAAATAAGTAAATGAATGAATGGCTCTCATATACTCTGTCAATACGAATACAAATATCGTGTTAATAGTTCTAAATCCTACCTTTAACTAAATCTGGAACTTTATCCAATGCCAAGTGTATCCTGACAGGAATCTCCGGATTTGGAATATCGGCTCGTTTAGATTTGATCCTCTGTAAATGATTGGTCACGTGTTTCTTACTATACAACAACGCCATATCGCTACCATTATCCAAAGCGTGTTTGGTAAAGCTGATGCAATGATCAGTCATTTGTGACAGTTGATCGAGTGCCGATTTTTTCTCTTGTAGTGTCCTCTGTTTTCCATCACACACCTCCGTTAATTTAGATACAAGTTCTTTACCTCTGACATTGATTGTATTTGTTAGTCTAAAAACAAATTGGTTAATTATTGAATGCCAAAAATTATGTCCATTTATTTCTTACTTGACCACCAGTTGAGTAATTTCATTCACCAGAGTTTTCTTCTTATCCGATATCAAGGACTGCCTATCTTCTATTACCTTCATTGCACTACTCAGTAAAACTCTTTTGTACCTAAAATAATAAAAAAAAAGACAATTAATTTTCTTATTCAAGAATGAGTTTTAACCCATCGTAATTATTCAAACGGGACGAGATAAGCAGGTACTCACGTAATGTCATTTAACATACTAGAAATAAACTTCCTAGCTTCCTGGGCTATTTCGCTGGTAAATTTATACTTGTGTTCACGATGTTGTGTTAACTGACAATCTCGACAAGTTAGTTGGTCACAATTTTCACAGTATACCGAGAGTTTCTCATGTGGATGCACTGAACAATATAAGGTGGCTGCCCCTGGACACGATGCTGATGACTGTTGTTCAAGGACACCCTCTTCTTTTGGTTTTATTACGTGATCTTTAGTAACTTTCAACCTAAAAAAAAACAAATATCTATCAGAAAAGACAACTTTGCTTTCAGAAACTTATGTATCAATATAAATCTGGGCACTTCTTCAGGCGCTATAGGAAATGTGATATAAATTACACAATTGACAAACAAATCAAACTTCAAAAAACAGGCATACTACTTTTACCAAAAGAAAACGCTGTAAGATGATTGGGTAAAGATGGGGCAAACGCCAAATTATCGGGAAGACCATACAAAAGATGGTGGGATGAAATGTAAATAAACTGAATGTGAGGGGATAGTAAGGTTTTTAATCTATTTTTCCACTAAATTTTAATTGTTTGGGTCCGTAAATTAATCAACTATTACACACCTAGTTCCAACAATAAGTATGTGATCAAACATGGCATACTTGCTTTGACACTAGGCCAATAATATTTACTGTAAACAAAATTTCCAAAACACAATTGAAAAGTAGGGCAAACATTCTAGCAATAACCTACTTCGTCAATATGCATTTTTAAAGTTTACAATGATTGTATCCAGTCTAAAACTACTATTACTGAAAATATAACTGAGGTTTAAGCTAATAATAAAACTTACCTTTGATGAGCTTGCACACAGATATCACAAATAAATTCTCCACAGTCCACGCACCAACTAGATGCCATATTATCGTCTCCACAACTGTTACATTTTAACTCGACAGATTTTGTGTTATCTTCAACTGGCGTTAACTCCAAAAGAAACTGATTATCGATAATCGTCTCTGGTATACTAGAATGACCGCATGTAGGGCATACTATTCCTGAAAGTAGGTTACATCAATAAAGTTCAACAATTATTAAACCTTGTAATAAATACATACCTTTTCTTAAACAATCGACTTGTTCTTCAAACTTACTGTGAACACAACTACCACACGCGTCATGTAGGCATTCCAGCAACTTCGGATCATCGGCTGATGACAATATTCGTAAACACAACATGCACTTGTGAGAAAAAGTATCTGCCGTTGAAGGGCTCTCAGTACTACGCTCTTCATTTGAGGTCAATGTAGGTTTCTCTGCGTTATCAGTATTATCACTACCCTTATCTGATGCTTCGTGTTCTTGTATCAATTCGTCCATTAATTGAATATCACTCAAACTACTTGAATTCAATTCTGAACTTTTACTTTGATTCATCTCTACATCGTCCATTTGAATAAACGAAGGATCGTTTATACATAGTTGTTCTTCGGCCATGGTTTACCTTCAGAATTTATTTAGTTCAATCACTTGTTGATCAATTAACTTTCCAGTAATTCATTACTCTTCACATAGCTAATAACATTTATACCGTCCTTGATATCATCTTCAATTACACAACACTATATTTTGAAACAGTGTTTTATTTCTATTACAGAAGTCAAGCACCATTTTATTAGCAAACGACAACAATGACGCCTCCCTCCATTATGGAAAATGTGCCACCATTACTTTAAGTCAACTTTAAAAAAAATATGTCCCCAACTCAAATGAGAGTAACTGCAAAAAGATTCGAATTTCTTATCTCTTATATCTAAAATATCTGAATATGTGAGGTACCCATATACAAAAAAAATATGTTTAGACAAAATTTCAAGAATCATAAATTATAAAGAATGACAAGGTTTCCTCTTGAATTCTAACTACTTAATTTGCCGATTCACTATTTCTATGTACAAATTTAGTACACTTTGAAGACATGTAAGTATTAAGTAAGAACAAAGTAATAATATTTGAATCATATTTGAAGAAATAAAAACACCTTTGTATTTTTAAGGACTAATTCTTTTTCAACAGTTGGCAGCTCTTTTGATGGGGTTTCCATGCTTGACAGTTTACGGATCGGTTCGGATCTAATCTCCACTCGCATGGTATTTTCCATTTTGGTTATTGTAAGAAACACATTAAAATTCAAACATGACGAGGTAAAAGTAATTTATTTGCAATAATTTTCGCAAAAATTAATAGTGTTTTCATTTCAGAGCTAACATTGAATTAGGGAATGTCACTCCACATAATATAAAGCAACTAAAACAGTTAAACAGCGTCGTATTCCCGGTCTCCTATAATGATAAGTTTTACAAGGATGTACTGGAAGCTGGCGAACTAGCAAAGCTTGCCTATTACAACGATATAGTAGTCGGTGCAGTATGCTGTCGAATCGACACTTCGGAAAAGTCTAGGAGGTTATATATTATGACATTAGGTTGCTTGTACCCATACAGACGGCTAGGTATAGGGACCATGATGGTGCAACACGTTCTCAACTTTGTTGAACAAGACGGAAACTTTGATAGCATCTTTTTGTAAGTTTACGTTTACGATTGATAATTTTAATTTAATTTGTAATTTTAGACATGTGCAGGTTAACAATGAAAGTGCTATAGACTTTTATAAGAAATTTGGATTCGAAATTGTTGAAACAAAGAAACATTACTATAAGAGGATTGAGCCAGCCGATGCGCATGTTCTACAGAAGAATTTGAGAGATTCTGAACAGCAGGTAAACGTGAATGGCACACACTGATTTACAACGGTAACGAACTAGTAACATACCAAATTATCATCATTTCTTTCTTTTATGAATTGGTTAATATTCAGTATTGTTTGTAATAATCGGTGTTTCGAATTGTAATATGTGAATCTAAACCTTTTTCACTTTTATTTATACCGATTTCATTGTATATATTCCCGAAATATACGTTTTCGAAGTTTTACACATTTGTTTTTCTATTTAAAAAGTAACTAAATTTGATTTGGGAAAAATGTATCAACAAAACAAATGTTCCTGTAGATATAGGTACTGCAGCACGACAAAAAGAACCTGCAAACATAATTTTTTAGTTCGCGTTTAGGGTGTATATTATCCTCTTTTTTAACTTATGCAACCGAAAGGCCTACAGTTATTTCGGTTCCATACTCACCGACAGATCGGCACAACCTACTTTGTATATAAAAAGTTGACGATTAAAGGTTAACGTTAACTTCCGTTATATTTATAACAAATTAACGGGACTTAACCAAAATCTAATTTGGTGTCACTACACGTCATCAATTTTCGCACCCATCATTGCAGAAAGACCCTAGTGTAGGATATAGGTGGAAGGAATGTTATAAACAAAAACACAGTTCACATTGTTAATTTATTTCCTCAACTTTCTATAATATGTCGGATGTTGACAGGTTTGTATCGACTACTGTATCTAAAATTTTATTTAAATTGCAGTACGTGGGTTGACATAATAATAGATTTAGAGCTCACTTTGCTCTATTCGTCTGTTCACTTCATAAAAGTCTTTTTCTATAAATATAACAATAATAAATATATAAATATTGAGTATATATTTAATATCTAAAATTAGAACATTTGGTTATTTGCGGGACATCTGATTATATATCACAAGAAAAATTAATAATGTATCTTTGATTTCATTTAAAACTAATACAAAACTAAACAGCAAAAAATGCTACATAAATATCAATATATTTTCTACAATATTACATATAAAAATCACAATTAAGTTAAATTAATTATCCCCTGAAAAAAAAAACTCAAAGATATATCAAAACTTAGGCCACATATAACCACTCTACTAAATAAGAGTTGAACCATTATATATGTATAAAAATATCTTTTCTATTAAGATCATATACAATTTAAAAATTTCCTTAAAACTAAAATTCGCTATTATGTTCGAGGTGGTAGGCTTTCCAGATCTAATAATTCTAAAATTCTATCGGTACATAATTTTGAACCGTTATAGGCTTCTTTGGATATCTGAAACATGAATTTACAATAAACATGCATATTACATAACATATTAGGCATTTGGCAAACCTCTTTTATTCTAAATAAATCATATGAGATTTTCTTTTTATTGTTATTAGCCATCTCAGAATGTTTTTTTGAAAAAAGCACGTTATGACAGTTTTTATACATTTTAAGTTTGGCAAAATTTTTTTTTCAAATTTGTGCTCTCCTTTTTAGTAATACTGTATCAGGTCTGGGATTCCCACTCGATTAATATGGTCACCCTAGCCTATACCCACTTAAATACGTACCAAATTAAAATTCAAAAATCCGTGAGGCAATCCATCCAAAACATCCAAGGTTACATTTACTCCTAATCGCTTAAGTTTCTTGCCAAACATTACACAGTCATCAAGGCATGGATCCAAGTGAACAGTCTTAAAAGAGAACTTATATAAAATACACCAACCGCTATTTATCTATCCATTTACCAATAGCTTGACAGGAGGCATTCTTCTTAGAATGTCGTCATCTGCACACAACGGACTAATACACGGATCCCTAGGAATATTAGTATATCTCATCTCATCGATAACGTTAGTCCCACTTGCCGTGTCCAAAGATGTAGCGGCGCCGCTGGGCGCAACTATCGGCACCAAGCTCTCGATACGTCCTCTCAAACTCGAAACAAACGCACTAATGCGACTTTGCATTAAGTTCGGATTCGGAGTATCGGCAGCATTGACGGTGATCGTTGTACTTTGACTTGCGTCACCTGCCCTTGTCAGATCTGTATCCGTGTCGGAATCTAAAAATACTCCTATTATGCGTGTTAAGGAATCAAAATTAACCGTTACCTAAAGCATATTTTTCAAGAAATTCTGATACGTATTTTTGACTAGAATTAGGGTCATCATTGACAAGATCTTTTTCTTCCTGAGGTGAAGTTAGAGAGGCGTAGGTAAGAGTATCCGAGGCTTCGGATACTGGAGATTTGTGCGCTTGCAGATCTAGAAGGTCCGACTCGGAAATTTCTTCAAAACTTTCGGTGTCGGAGGTGATTATATTTTCGACACCGTTACTCTTAGATACGTCGGGACATGTATATGCTAAAATATTAATTAATTATCAATGGGTATGCATTCCGTTTTATTACATACCTTTTAAACATCTCATTAGGAAGCCAAATGGTAACAGTGGATCAAGCACAGAAAGAAGTCGTGCAGGAGACGCTTGGAAACTGACAGATGTTGGAACATATGCCAGGAATATGCCTTTAGGTGGATCTATATCTAACTCCAGGCATTTAAGAGTCATCGCCGTTAACAAATTTCCGCCTGCTGAGTCTCCGCCTACTATTATTCTTTCGCCTACAAGTTTTACATATATTAAAAATAACTTTTTTCTACTTTGCATTCACATTGTAACACTGTTTTTGGTGTTACAATTAACACATTGTAATACCGAAAACAGTAACATTTTTGTCTAAGATTGGTACACATTGATATCAAATGCCATATGTCAAACGTACTACACATAACCCAACATAACCACACACTGCATCTTCTTAATCGCTTGCAATCGCATAAACTGCGGAATATCAATATTCTATACATATTTAATCATGGGTGTAGCCTGCTATAGTATGTCCAAAGGATTGGGGCTTTTTTAGTTTTGCTGTGTTCATCAAAATACGCCAGCATGACGTTTTCGGTGATGTTTTACGCGTCTGGTAAGTGATCGTTATCATTCTTTTCAACTAAACATCAAATCTCCTTTTCAGATATAATTCAAGGACCACATTTACTTTAATAAGGTATTATGCAAAGATCAAACCTACATCGTAGATATGAACAATTTTAATTACTGCTACGAGATTGTATATGCGCAATAAATGGTTTATCAGCATACATGTACGAAGCTATAGTACATTTAAAGCGTAGAAGATTTCTTAGTTTATGTAACGTATAAGTTTTCGATAATATTTTGGACGCTTGGATGCTCGGTTCAATTCGTATTCGTTTTTGTCCGTCGCTTTCCACTTCGTCTTAGTTCTGGTTGTGTGCAACGTATTTGTATTACCTCCATCACATGTAATTTTACTAAGTATAATTTATTCTAATAAACTACTTTGCCGAAATTAGAATTGGGTTTCAATTATAAGTGCTTGTAAATATATAAGCCGCAACGGCTACGTAGCAGAATTAGGTAGACACCGCTATTAAACGTTAAGCGTTATAACAATTCTCTAGTAAGTTCTTGTTCTTCGAAGTAACTAATCAGTCACCGCTAAACACTTCTATTCTGATTATTGTACATATGAAACCACTATTTTAAAGTTGTTAACTTTTTAGGTTAAGTTTCATGTATTTATCACAGTAGGGTTAAAAGTGTTGCCCCAAGCTCCATTATAATCGTCGTTGCGACCTCGCTGAATATTTATTCAAACTTGTAGGCTAAAGTAGAGTAAAATTATTCACAATTAGATTTTGTCATGATTTTATCTCATCGATCTCATCCTTAACGAAGTTGACAGTTACTACAGTGCTGCCACGTGGTACCCGCAAAATACCCTAGATTCTAATTTAGCGCGATATAGTAACCACAGTCTCTAAATTTATATAAAATTAATGACGCAAAGTAGAAAAAATAGTATATTACACTCGTTTTATAAGACGTAATGGCGCACTCGTTCCATTTGGGCACTCCTCGCGTACTCGTGCGCCAATTAGACGTCTTATAAAACTTGTATAATATAATAATATACTATTACTTTGAAAAATTTGTGTGCAGTGATGAAATACTTTGTACTACCATTTATCTACTAATCAATTGTTTATCAACTGGTTAACTGCAGCTTGAATTCTAGAAACACAAGCCTCTCAAATTATTTTAGTGAAATAGTGTATATATATATATATATATATAAAAGGTGTGTATGCTCAAAAGAGAACAATATTAAGAAGTCTGCAATAGAAATCATTTTCTATGAAAAAACATTTTTGTGGATCTTTGAGTACGCAGTCAAAAGCAGAAATCGTCAAATGTTTTTTCTCCTCATACTTTGAAAGTCAAGCTTTAAGCTTACTAAGAGAATTCAACTGTGTGAATTACTGTTGACATGAAAACAATATTGGCACACGCTACACCAGTTCACAGAGTTGGCACAATGATTTTCTGTTTTGTTTGTTTACAGTTGTGCTTCTATTTTAGTCTACTTAGAGAATTCTATAAAATTGTTGCCTAATGATCTATTGAATATAATACAGTAGTAGTGTAGTTTTAGATGGAACTGCCCTTGTAGAAAAGCCTCTTTATACAAGGTCGGTCCCAATTTTATTTACCTGTTGATCCTAAAAGATGGTGGAACTTCAATACCCAACAATAAGCATACAAAACTTCTTCCAGGGCGCGTGGATAAGGTGCTTGTGGTGCTAAGCTATAGTCAATACTTAGTATTGGAACGTCTAAATCTTTAGCCCACTGACGCAAGTAGCATTCATGAGACCGTGATGACTGCGCCACAAACCCACCTCCATGGCAGTGAACAAACAGACCTGTACAAAAAAAAAGATCATTTTCGCATATCGAGTAATGGATTATAATTTTGCTAGAACAGTTTAGTTTCATTAGCATGTAATTATAATGAATAAATAATTTTTTAATTGTTATTTTTTTAGTTATCCTTGTGGTGATTGTAGTTCTTTTACAATCACATATTATAATTTATATCAATAATATTTTATATCATCTGTTATAACTCCACATGGGTTTTTGAGATTTGTTATTTAATAAAAAGAAAGTCCCAATTAAGTATTAATATTTATAGCTGGTTAAATCTGACTCTTCTGTAATCATTATATATATAATTATCAACAATTGAACTCTGAACAATTTGTGGGCAATGAATTTGCAATACATATAACATCTATAAAAAAATAACTACCAATTCAATAATTGAGATTGCAAGTAAATTTTTGTGGCAAAAATCAACTCGGTGACTTCATTCAAGGTTAATTTAAATATGTTTACGATTTATGTTATGGTAAACTAAATATATTCACATGGATGATTTATTTGTCGTTATTCAATAAGCGACAAACAAATAAGATAAGTAGCTCAATTAGCTTAACGACATATGTACATAGTAAAATATTCCACCAAAAATTTTAACAACAGTCTCACTATATGACGTGGCTTAATTCAACATACTTGTGCACAATTGCAAAATAATTCAAATACTAGAGATTGCTTTTCCTTTAAAGATACAATTACGTGAAAGAAAGGAAAGTAGATTAGATTTGAACATTGCTGTACAAATCATATGTCCTGCATTTTCTTCTTACTGTGCATTTTCACAGGCATTTTACAATGCATCCAAAGATAAAAAATAAGACCTGTATCACTCCTTTTTTGCAAAATCAAAATGACATGTGTTCCTATATTTTAAAAAAAAAATAAAAATGATAGAATAGATAACAACAATATCTGTTTCCCACAAAATGCTTACAAATGAGCAAATTTACTGTTCTGTTCTATAAAAGAAATATAAATTTTTATAACTAGTAAAATAGCTTTAATAAACATGATTATCGTAGGAAAATTATGTAGTATATTAAAATATGTAATAGTAAATTTCATAGCAATGTAGACCTTGGCCCAACAGCACGATAGTGATACTGATAACCAAAACATCAATATTTTTTCATCTTCTGTTGACTGATAATAAAAAACGCATCTCATAAAATGTATATATACACTAAGGTGTCGCTATTGACCGTGTGATTTTGGTCACTTGTGAAAGGTAAAATTAGTGATTGTTTTTACAAGAAAAACATAAATTACTTATTAATGTTATTCTTACATTAGCGTATCAACAAGACACAGATGAATGACTATAAAACAGTTCATTTCTGCCACATATAATGAGTTGTTGTATGTGCATTAGCGTTTGTTTACATCTTTAAACCATGGCAAGGTTTATGTAACATAAAGTAACATATTTTATAAAAAAAAACGTACAAGTATTTATTTTAATCCTTTCATATATTGTCAATATTAAAATCCAACCAAAACTACAAGGATAATATGTAAAAACAGGAATTTTTACACATTTGTTGATTTTTTTAATAATCACCGGATTCTGTCAAAAGAATTAAGTTTTTTTTTTTTCAAAACAGTGCCATGGCTTAGTTTTTCCTTTAATTTAGTAGCCATAGAATTAGAAATTTGTCTTTGTGTTTATTGGCTGTAAAAATTGTTCTAAATAATATCATTTTTTACGTAAAACACGCCAACTTCTTTTTACCATTAAAGATATATTTAAGAGAAAAAGACAATTATTTCCATCAATGTAATGTTTCTACGGCAGTTTAAGCAACCATAACAAAGCTATTTATTATATCAAATAATATTTATTCAATAGATGGAATAAACCTTCATCAACAATGAATCAATCTTTCTTAATATGAACAGTGGATACATTCCAACAAACATATATATTTAATTAATTGAACGAAAAAATATAGAAAACCAATTTCTTCAAGAAAACAATGTGGCACCATCTGCTTTATGATTGTGTAATACTGTAAATAATTGTTTTTGCTAAGTGTTTTAGTTTATTGTCGTACAAGGTTTAGAACATTTTAATTTTTGCTACATATTTTTTAGACTTAATTGATCAATTCAATACATATATTTTCCGAAAACTATTGTGCATTTATCACAAATTTAGATTTTTTAACACACTTATATAGAACATGGAAAAGTAGATATTTAATTTTTATTAAAAACGAGAATAAATATCACCCAAGCAGTGAACTGTGAGTATTATCTTGTAAGTTATTTATCATATTTTCTGATGTGTTGCCCTAAATACGATTATATTTCTTTATCAGTAATATTATTGTTGTTGTTGTTGACCACAGTTTATTGAATAGTTTCCAGACAAGGGCAGGTCTGTTTATTGGTTTATATCTTCTACTTAATTCTAACTTCTAAGTCACATACTCTTTACCCTAACAAACCGTACCCTAACAGGTACGGTATGATGGCTGGTTGATTTAAAAGTTTTTTAATTTAAAAAAAAAAATGATAATTTTGATGACTTTCCCAAAAAAAAATGACAATTAGACAAGATTACAAAAACTTATTGAAAATCGAAGTTTGGCAAAACAGGGAAAAAGACAATTAGGTCTTATTCATTTAATTGTGATGGCCTGTTTTCAGACATTTCTTAATTGGTGAGGCAATCTGCATAAATATGTCATTAGTCATTACAATACACTTTTTAAACTAATGATGTAGATTTTGAGGTAATTATCAAAAAAAAAAACTTCAGGAAATACAGCGACACTATACTACATACCACTTAAATAAAACAACAAAACAAACAATTAAAAACACATTAAAAATACAAATACAAGTAGTTAAACATGATGTAATTACATAGATCAAAAAGATTAACGCCATACCCATCTAAATAAATTTTCAATGGAATTGACGTGTTACTCATTCGATAAACTGGAGATCAAATAATCCGGACAACTCTGCTGTGTTAAGCATAGGATCATTCTGCAAATTTGCTCTGTGTTTTGGATAAAATCATCTGATGATTTTTTGTTGATCTATTTAAGCTAAAAGATACCTTTTGGTGATGAGCTTTTTAAGTCGCCCGACGGTATAAACATCAAGTAACGCCCCTGGTACATACAAAATTTTATGTCCAACAATGGTTTTGAATAATATTAATAAATATTTTGACGTAATCAAGTGACATGCTTATCTACGGAGTTGAATAACAATACAAACAATGCGGAGTTGAGTGACAATGCAGACAATTAATTGTCAAACAGAATAACCTTAATCGCCAATTCACGTGTGTACGAAGTTTTAAGGCAAAATTTGCCAAATTAGCCAAGTTATCAGCAATTAGCCGACGGCGTACAGGTGCTAAAAATATGTAGCGCGCGGATCGGTGTGATCGCGTGCTCAACTAATGTTCCGCTCGAGTTTTTCAAGCCAAAAAATCTTGCAGTGTGTGGTTTATTATTCTGCTAAATTCTCTCGTGCACAATCGTAGATAAGAAACACTCAAGAAAAACTCCTACACGTGCCGATGGACAACAAAAAAGAAAATTTTCTGGGAATTCACACTAGTGAAAGAAAAGCATTTGCTAGTACGTCTGCCGATAAATTATCGACAGCGGAAGAAAAGAAAATTATAGTGCTGGGTTTTGGAGACGGGATGTGGTATAACTGAGGTCCCACTTCCGTTGTATGGGATCACTATATTTATGGAGAAATATATGTGGTTGAGCATATAAAAAATATCAGCCCAGTTTGGTCAAACAAATTTAATTTAATGAGTCTGACGAGTGAATAGAAACTTGTTTACTAAATTGCTCTATTTATGCACGATTTATTTTTAGTTAATTTAATTTAGCACAATTGTTTATAGCCAATCAAACATACAGGGCTAGTCAAAATTACCTGAACACTAAATAATTCTCCAACCGTAAAATATTTCATAAATTTTTTCAAACAAAAGCTTTTTGGTTTTAAACAAGCTATCGTTTAAATGTATTTTTAATATACAGGATGTTCATTTTATTCTGGAAATTTGGTAAAACTTCCTTTTTCAAATGGAACATCCTGTATATATCCTGTATACGTTTTACATCTAAAATCAATTCCAAGAATTTTTGTAGTAATCATTTTTTTTATAAAATGAATCATTTTTGAGTTATAAGAAATTAATCAAAATTAGTTCATACTACCAGAACACAAATAATTCTCCAAGCGTAAAAAATTTTAAATCTTTCAAACAGGTTTTTTGCTTTTAAACAAGCTACTATCTAAATATATTTTTAATATACAGAGTGTTCATTTTATTATGGATACTAAGTAATTTTTTTCTCATAGAACAGCCAGTATATTTTTTTAATTAAATTTAAGCACTTTTGTAAAAATCATTCTTATAAAATGCTTCATTATTGAGTTATAAGCAATTAATCAAAGCTCATGACCTTTTCTTTTAACCAAACGGATAAAAATAAAAAAAATGAAGAAAAAATATCACAACTAAATAGAGTTAAATTAAATGTCCAAACTGCTAAATTAAAATATCTAAATGTGTATGTATGTGGGAAAATATTCTTAATTTGAAGTTCAGGGGTTTTGATTAATTGCTTATAACACAAAAATAATGCATTTTATAAACAAACGATTCACCAAAAAATTCGAAAAAATTTGTAACCCATTCGGATATGACACATCGATTAATGATCTCGACCATTAACGTAATTAACACTAACATTAAAACAAACTTGTTCATTAATTGTTCTTTTTAATATACTTGTTTTTTAATAGAATATTATTTAATGAGCATGGAGCAAGGACATAAATCGCGAGCATGAAATCTTATATAAATAGGTGCTGTAGATACGTGCGAGCTATTATAAACACAACAAGTATGACAAATGATTTAAATATCTTTTTCTGTAGAATACAAATCTGGCAACCAATAGCTTCCATCACATCACATTTTTGAGAAAAATGTGTTCTCAATATCATGAAGTAACTTTTTGCACTGTTTGATCTATAGAAAATAATGCACCATGATTGAATCCTTTGTCATCTTTGTTGAGTCTAAAATGAAAGCTGGAACCTTTAAAAATAATAACATTGACATTAATCATGTGAAAACTCCATTTTTAGTATCATAGCTTTGATGCAGCTTTCATATAAACAGTTGGATTGCGTTTCTTTTTTGTCAAGAACATCGCACAAAGCTGTTGTTTTATTGTAAATTTGTGGGAATTTTTGAACAATTGTGCCACTGCAATTGTACATAGTACTATTTCTGTATGATCTTATGGTGGCACTTTTCGACATGTTGATTTTTTTTAATTACATAAAAAATGCAATTTCTTGATATTTCAAGCCAATTTTCTCAAAAACATGATGAGATAGATACTTTAGGTTTCAAGATTCACAAATCATAATCTAGAGAATCTATAAAAATTATACTTTTTATCTCCGGGGAGAAATCCAATGCTGCACAACAGTCATAAGGCAAATTAGTTCTGCCTTTAGGACAGCCGTAAAAAAAAATGTTTTAATCTTAATTCTCAATAATAATATGACTGGAGCTTAAGACAAAAAAAAAACATGAATAATATTTTGTGCGTGTTCGAGCAAACATATAATATTCTATTTAGTAATTTAACTAAACCTACCTCTACTTGGTGTATCCAATTTGTATGTGCCCTCGCCAATCATTCCTTCTCGTTTTCTCCAACTAATCAATCTAACTTGAACAGCTTTTCTTCCTAAAAAACATATTTTTTTAGTAAGGACATTTAAAGGATGTCCAAAAATATACCAATATGCGAGGTTGGAATTGGAACATTTATCTCCTTTCCATTACAATTAACTGTCAATGGTTCGGTTGGTATATGAATAACTTTTGATACACTTACACTGCAGGCAACAACTGCAGGCAAATGCTTCATCAATTCTGCTTCTGACAAAAACCAGAAAGCTCTACAAAATTCAATATCTGCATTTTTGAAAATGTTTACCAGGCGTTTGGCCTTTTCTTCTGGGTCGGTAAAGTATTTTGTGGAATTCTTAAATGAGGTAGTCGCTTTTGCAAACAGTGAACCTGAAAAATGATATTAAGACATAGGTCGACACATTATTTTACCAAATCACCACCTTCACTGTAATAAGCTTCCGAGAAAATAGCCATCGACAAAGTTATAAACCTTAATGCTGCCCTCATAGAATCACAAAATTGAAATCCAACACACCTTCCGTAGAAGCAGTACTGATTTACCTTCTCAATATTGAACATTAATGCAATTTGTTGCTCCGTAGATAGGTGATTAAATGTAAATAAATCACCTTCTGCACAATTTACTCTTATGAGCTTTAGAATCTCCAAACACGTTAGTAAGCTAGCAAACAGTTGGGCGCAAGTTTCTGCTTCTCTAAAAACAATGCATTAGTATACCTATATTATGCTACATAAACAAATGATAAAATCACATACTTGGTAAAAACAGCCTTTCTGAAAAGCACGCCGCTTCGTTTTAAACATATCTTTTTGTTTAATTGTATCCCATACAAAATAGCAGAATCGACAATGCTGAGAAAGCTTCTGTATCCGTTTGCAGGTGTATTTTCGTCAAAATCAAATTCTGAGACAAAACCTTCCACCTCCAAAACTATAGGCCATATCTTCTCTAGATTTTCGATTATGGCCATAAACGATGTGTACAACCTTTGGCCATTCTCCGTATTGTCACTCTTATAATACGTAGCATTATTTGTACATACTTCTTTTAAAGCTTCGTGTGGTATTTGATTCTGTGGATCACCTTGTTTTTCGGACGTGGATGTATCAGTCATATTCGTAATTTTTTACTTACAAGTTTGCAGCTTATTTAGAATATAAGCATATAGGCCAAATATACCGTACACCGGCAGATTACTTAAGTATTCCTTACTTTACCATTTAGTTATGTCAAACGATCACGTCAAATTTTTACGTTTAACCAACCGCACTTCGCTCAACAACCTATCAACTGCAAATTGCACAATTTCGGGCACGTTCGCACATTTTATAAACAAACCATCTGTCATCAGTCACTACCGCCAATATACGCAAACCAAAAATTACTAGCGTACTGTATAAAAATAACAATTTTCTAGGTTAGATCTTGTCTGACATCGTTTGGGTTAGTGGTTCAATTGTACAGAATTATACAAATGACTACTTTAAGGCCTTTTACATGTGACGACATGTACAAATTTAATAATGTGTAAGTCAAATCGTATATCGCAAGAACATTAATTCAAGCTCTAACTTTTTATTTATTTCAGGAATTTGGATCCTTTGACAGAAACTTACGGTCTATCATTTTATATGCAATACTTGGCACATTGGCCCGAATATTTTCAAGTTGCTGAATCGCCTAGTGGAGAAATTATGGGTTACAGTATGTTCAGTTTATATAATATATAGGGCTAAGCAAAACAATGATGCTAAGGCCGAGTTTTTCAATTGCCGCACAAATCAGCGTTTATTCGAACTACTTTAGATCGACGTTTACTCTAAATAGATTTTCAATTCTGTGTGTGTATTAGTTCATCCAATCGTAGTTTATCTTGTTGGGGCTAAATCACACCACTTCGTTTGGAGACGTCAGTCACTTGACATCTATACATACCCTTACTAACGAGTAGATTGTACAAATCGCGCGAGGTCGTTCCCAGCATATTTCCAAAGTGATCTACTCTTTCCACACCATTCGGATACGTCTGTGTCTTCTGGGATCGTTTAGAAATCTAACATATTCGACATAATCTTCGTCATCGGGAATAACGTCTATCGTACGTGTTTTTGAAAGGTTATGTTGACACAGTTGACAGCAAATATCTCATGATTCCTTGATGAATCAGCGTTCAATCAAGATAAACGACCCACGACAACCATTTATTTGAGAACGGCGATTACGTGCTTGTGAATTGATTGAAAAACCCATAAAATTCTTGAACGGAAATATAAACGCTACTTTTAATTACATATCAATCAATGTAAAAGACTTCTTCAATTTTATACAGTAGGTACATGAAACAATATTTTAGAAAATTATGGATAATTTCCCTACTTTTTAAGTGGAAGCATTTGACCTTTTTATTAAACTTAAAGGATTTGATTCTTTTTAGTAAACCGGGATTTTGCAGTTTTAGTCTCTTTATACTGTACTAATTTATGTGTATCCCAATTCATGTGGAATATTTTTGTTTAGATTTTTTTAATTTAACTATAAATTATTAACCAATCTTTTCTAAATTAATGCCATATGTAATATGTCGTAGGCAAATGGTTATTTTAGGCAAAAGTCTTTTGGCTAGGCAAAAGCTATTTGCCTGGGCAAATAGAGTATGTATGATGAGTATGATCCCTTGTTTGCTGTTTACAAGTACAAAAAGTACTTTATATCTAATCATCACTAAGACCCTTGTTTCTTCGGACATATTTTTTTTAAATGTAAAGTAATATATATAAAGTATATCTAGTTATATTTTTTTTAGTTATGGGAAAAGCTGAAGGTCATGGAGAAAATTGGCACGGGCATGTTACTGCTTTAACTGTTTCTCCTGGATTCCGGAGGTTAGGTTTAGCAGCAGCATTAATGAACTTCCTTGAAGACATATCAGAAAAGAAGCGAGCATACTTTGTTGACCTTTTTGTAAGGGTCAGTAACAAAGTAGCCATAAATATGTACAAGAATCTTGGATACATTGTGTATCGAACGGTACTGGAATATTACTCAGGTGATCCTGATGAGGATGCCTACGGTAATATTATTTTTTATGTCTTCGGTGGAATATAATTGTTTTGTATTTTATTTCTTTTAGATATGCGGAAAGCATGTTCGAGAGACACGAAACAAAAATCTGTAGTGCCACTTCCACATCCTGTACGGCCCGAAGATGTTGAATAGTTTATCCTTTTATTATGTATTACAATATATATTCTTTACACCACCATGTGGTTGTTCTTTGTTCTGAACAATTATTATCAGTAAAATTTTTCAATAAAAAAAATCCCTAAAGTGATTTCTTGACTTTTGCCATCACAAGGTGCTTTGCATTTAAAGAAGGCAATTGTTTTTTTGGCAGTAAATAGAGCAATATGTGTTCTATTTTTGAAAGAAAAAATTACTAAAATTGGACTAAAAATAAAAAAGATATGAAGGTGTTACACTCTTAAGTGGGACAGACTGTATACAACTCCATGTTTAACTTCTGTAAATGTTCGTTTTTTTTTTAAGCAAGCGCACTTCATATTTATTTACTTATTGAGTCTACTATTTCAGTATATTGTTCAGTTTAAATAATTGTTATGACTTTTAAATGGCTATTATTTTACTAAATTAGTGTTTTGTATATATAAGTATGTATATGTATATACAGGGTGAGTCACTAGAGTCGCGGTGGTAGATATAGCAATTATCTTTGGAGATGGAAAAAAATATTTAATACAGAAGTTGTTTGGCATATCATTTTCTACAACGTAAAATTATTTTCATTTATACTGGGTGTTGCATTTAGGCGTAGCAGAAAATAAATTAACATTTTTAAATGGAATGCCCTATATATTATAACATATTATGATTGCGAAGAAAATTGTCTTACTAATTGTATCAGGTGATATTGACGTAAAGCTAATAGTTTCTGCAATATTCAATTTTTTATTTAAAAAATGGCCGTTGCAGGCCTTTTCCGAAAACTACGTAATAGCGTCATTTTTGCAGATATTTTCTTACAACTTTGTCAGAAAATAACCAATACTAATAGGGAGGTGATAGTGCCCAAAGAAATTTGATGCGCTATACAGGGTGTTCCTAGCACCTAATCAATTTTGATATTTTTCAAATGGCTTTTTCTTGAGTTTTTTAAATGGAACGCCCTGTATATTATTTGCTGGTTGCGTTTCCCATTAAGTTGCCTTTAATTTATATTAAGTGTGGCATATACATATTTGTACCCGTTTTCGTGATATTTGGAATTTAAAGAAAATGTGTAATAAAGTATACCAATACAGTGCTTTTAATATTACACCCTGCATAACATGGTTCTTTTTTAATGATTTTTTTTTGTAAAGAGAACATAGAAAGGAAAAAATACTTTTGTTGAATTAAAAAACTGACAGAATTGCTCAAAATAAATTGAAAAGTACATGGAATTACCATTTAGTTACTCAATATGAAAAATTAATATAATTTGAGACAACTAAAAATTAAATAAAAACAAATAATTAAGAGAAACCACAACTAATAACATTTATTAAACTATTTTTTAAACTTGATAAGCATTAACATAAAACTAGTAAAAAACTATAACAATTAAAGATAAAACAACAAGTAGTTATTGATTTGGTAGGTGTTCAAAATGCCCTCCATTTTGTCTTCTACAAGCATTAATCCGATGGGTAAAAGATCTCGAAGTATTTCTTAACATCTCTCTCTTATTTTCTCTGATGTCAGCAAAAACATTTCTTATTCTAATCTTCATATCGTCTTGTGTGGTAGGTGGTGTCTGGTATACTAATTCCTTAACATGACCCCACAAAAAAAATCCAACTTATTTAGATCAGGAGATCTTGGCGGCCATAACGTAGGGCCTCCTCTTAAAATCCATTTGTTGGGGTATTGGTTGTTCAACAATTGTCTTACGTTCAGACTAAAGTGGGGTGGGGCTCCGTCGTGATGGAAAATTAAGTTTTGGCGAATATTAAGCGGCAAATCATCTAACTATTCATGTAGATGGTTGTTAAGAAAATGTAAGTACCTTTGACCATTTACGGAACCCTCAAAAAAGTAAGGCCCTAGCAAATTGGTACCTACTATTCCACCCCATACATTGAGTCACCATCTATGTTGATGGTCCAAAGGCCTGATAACGCGAGGATTTTCTGTTGCATAAAAATGGAAGTTATGTTGGTTAACATACGCATTTTTATGAAACGTAGCTTCATCAGTAAAAAGAACAAAGTCAAAAAAATTTGCTTGTTGTTGAATTTTAGCAGCCGCCCAATTACAAAAATTTAATCTCTTTTCTAAATCGTTTTCGCTCAATTCCTGTACATGTTGCACATGATATGGATGATACTTGTGTCGCCGTATTATTCTGGACACAGATGATTGGGTTATTCCTTGATTTCTTATTTGTCTAGTGCTTGAGTGTGGATTTTCTACCACATTAGCAACTACCAGAAATTCATTCTCTTCATGTGTCGCCGCTTTTGTTCTTTTTCTTTTTTTGTAAGTAATAGTACCTGTTGATTCAAAACGTTCCCGAACTCTATTAATTGTTCTTGCATCGGGTTGCCGTCTTTCGGGATATCGCTGAGCGTAAATTCTTGAGGCCAGTAGAGCGTTTTTGCCGGCTTCTCCATAGATGTAAATAATATTTATCAGTTCCTCTTTAGTATAATTAAAATTCATCGTTAACAGAGATTACAAATGTTGGTTAGCTATATTAAGTCTGTTGACAGCAATAACTACACGTCTGTTATTTGTTTTTGTTTCCATGACAACGAGGTTAAGTAAATCTAAGCTAACTTAAAATATTAGCGTAACTCTGCTATTTAAATGTATCTTTATAAAAAATAGCATTTTTAACTTTACCAACATTTATAATTTATTTATATTATAAGAAAATACATGAAAAAAACTAACTCAATTATACAGGGTGTAATATTAAAGCACTGTATTGGTATACTTTATTACACATTTTCTTTAAATTCCAAATATCACGAAAACGGGTACAAATATGTATATGCCACACTTAATATAAATTAAAGGCAACTTAATGGGAAATGCAACCAGCAAATAATATACAGGCCGTTCCATTTAAAAAACTCAAGAAAAAGCCATTTGAAAAATATCAAAATTGATTAGGTGCTAGGAACACCCTGTATAGCGCATCAAATTTCTTTGGGCACTATCACCTCCCTATTAGTACTGGTTATTTTCTGACAAAGTTGTAAGAAAATATCTGCAAAAATGACGCTATTACGTAGTTTTCGGAAAAGGCCTGCAACGGCCATTTTTTTAATAAAAAATTGAATATTGCAGAAACTATTAGCTTTACGTCAATATCACCTGATACAATTAGTAAGACAATTTTCTTCGCAATCATAATATGTTATAATATACAGGGCATTCCATTTAAAAAAGTTAATTTATTTTCTGCTACGCCTAAATGCAACACCCAGTATAAATGAAAATAATTTTACGTTGTAGAAAATGATATGCCAAACAACTTTTGTATTAAATATTTTTTTCCATCTCTAAAGATAATTGCTATATCTACCACCGCGACTCTAGTGACTCACCCTGTATATAGTATGTATATGGTTTTCAGTCTTTTCTTGTTAATATGAAACACTAAATGTTACTTATTTTAAATGAAAGAAATTGCCAATCCCACAACTTTAGTGGTAGGTAAAAGTTTCAATTGCTTAAAACGCTTTCTTCCAAATAATTTTGATGAAAATTAATAAAAATCTCTTTACGAAAGATGTGCCTGAACATCATTTGAATGGGCTTAGAGCGTACTGTATGGCAAGTCAACCAACCCTCACTTGAACTGTGACAATGTTTTCAAGGCTGTAAGTTATTTTAATTATTCTTGAAAATTTTCTGATGTAACATAATAAAATTTGTGTACCATTGAAAAGAGATTAAAATGTACTATCAAAATAAAAAATATTGGTTACCATTTAACAAAAAATCGATGACGTCATAGCTCTTACTAATATTGATGAAAATCCATGAAAATATCTTGTCCGTATTCGCTATAATTTTAATCGCTATACCCCTTTTAGATTTTTTCGATATTTTAGTTAATAACAGAATTATTGAATTATTTCGTTACTTAATTTCCAGCCTCACGGATTAATTATGATTTTTGTTGTTGTTATTTGCTTATAAAAGTTATATATTTGTTAACTACCTATCTCCCAACATTTTTGAATAAAAGTTTATATCTTAATGCAAGACTGTATGTGGGGCCCCCAAATTCAACATTGCCGAGGGCCCCATGATGGCATATGGCGCCGCTCGAGGTAAATCTGTCCAACATAGATACAGTCCTGAAAGGGCTAAGCCCGAATAAAATTTTACTTACCATTTTATTTGTGATCAAATAATTTGTCACTGCAATGTGTCAGATTCATCCGCAATAGTCACACCACAACAGTTCAATTAGAGATGTGATTGAACTATATATGTACATTGTGTGTGTGTGTGTGTGTGTGTGTGTGTGTGTTATTACTATATATTATACCCAAAAGAAAAGCCGCTAGCCGTTTTAATGCAGAGTGCACATAAGAGAAGATTGTGTATAGACAACAAAAGATGTCCTAGTTGACTATCATATTCTCACAATTTTTAAGCTAAACAAAGCAACAGAAACGGTACTGTTATTTTCTAGGGATAAATGTTCTTTGCCTCTCGGTTCTTGGATTCAGAACTTTACATCTTAGAAATCTCCTATAAGTAAACATTGACTAACTTTTTATTGAAAATACAACAAATCTATATTTTATTACACTAAAAATCAGACGAAATAAATCAACGCACAAACCACAACTAGGAAGGAGACGGAATATTAAACTGAAATATGTTCTTTCGAAATGCCATACGCTAATTCGATTTTGATTGAGATTTTTACTTTATCATACGCAGTATGTAAAGTATTGTAATCATGCCAAAAAAAATTTTTGAGATTTTAGCGGAAATATGTCTTTTTGGGTCCCCTGAACATTTTTGACCAAGGTACAAAAAAATGTCTGTGTGTGTGTGTGTATGTGTGTGTGTGTGTACCCGTTTTTGTGGAGACGATTCCGGAGAAACTACTAAAGGTATCGGGACAAAACTTCATATTTAGAAGTTTCATAACCGAACTTAGAGCTGAAAAGCTTGCTGTTGAAAAGGGTCCAAAGGAACTGGTGGTTTACTCTTAGCATTTTTTAAAGATTTTGTAAATGAGCCGCTATTTGTGTAATGTCGTCAAAATAGTTAAATAATAAATTAAAGGAGAGGAAATTTTCTATAATTTATGTATATGAAATTTTTTGGTAGAATTTATAGTTTAGCTGCATGAGCAAATTCTATTTCATCGAGATCGGTCGTACTGCAATAAAACAAGTAGCCAGGATATGTCACATTTTTTGATTCTAATGACAGTAGCTAGTGTCAAACGCTAATGTTTTGAAAATACTACTGTCAATATAGGCTGCGTTCGGATATTGAGCACCGTTACACTTTTTACACCCACTAACACGTAAGTGTCATTTGGACGGTGTACCCGGTGTCAACGGAGTACAATATCCGAACGCAGCTTTAATCGAGATATCTGTCTAGTTCTACTAGTTTTATTTTATTGCAGACATAGCCGATCTCGATCAAATAAGATCTTATGCAGCTAAACTATTAATTTTATATATAGGATGATAAAGTCATGTGCCTGGCCACATCAGATTTTTTGATTCTAATGGCAGTAGGTAGTCTTGGTGTCAAACGCTAATGTTTTGACAATAACTTCTGTCAAGGTGCGTTCGCATATTGCATTACACTTTTTACACTCAATAACACGTAAGTGTGTCCCCGGTGTCAACGGAGTACAATATCCGAACGCAGCTTTAATCGACATATCTGTCTAGTTCTAGTAGTTTTATTTTAATGCAGACATGGCCGATCTCGATCAAATAGAGTCTCATGCAGCTAAACTATTAATTTTATATATAGTATGATAAAGTCATGTGCCTGGCCACATCAGATTTTTTCTTTTATTTAGGGTTGATTCGTTAGCAACAGTAATTGTAGTTGAAATTTTCATTTCAGCTCTTTTTTGATCATATACAATATCGTGGATTTATCCTGTGGGATTATCGCACTAGAACATAAGAGGTGTATAAATGTTTGCTTCTAAATGTGTTACCTCCATCCTGAATGTGCTATCCTAAATGTGCTACCTCTATCCATTACTGAAAGATTTTAAATGATTATTGTGATTGTTTGGGGTTCATAAATTATTGTCCAATCGAGTTCCAATACTCAATACGCACACTGTGACACATCTTACGTTTAAAACCAACAATTTCCTATTTTTATAATTAAATTTGAAAAGCTACAATTTTGAAATTTTTTTGTTTTCTTCAAATAAACAATTTGCAGCAAATTTTAGAAATCTAATAACATCCATAATATCTTTTATTTGTGCTACTGTGAAAAGAGGCACTTGAATTAAAAAAATCTCTTTAATGCTTCCCCTTGTTCTTGCCTCTTCTGTCTTTCATAGTTCTGAACCGAGTTTAGTTTGCTAGTTGTATGATTTCGTTGCTCCAGCGTCTTCGTTGTCGAAAGGTTAACGAAAAATTTTTTGGACAAATGAAAAATGAGCTTTTGTACGTTTATGAGAAACTTCTTCTCTTCCAATATAATTTTAATCAGAACCATGGTAGTTTCAGTAGTTTTGGGTTTTGGGAGTTTTGAATAGTTTACGTATATTCGTATATTCTAATTATTCGCATTAAATAAAATAGTAAAACATACAAAAATTGAATACAATATGACTGTTGTATATAAAAATACAGTTGACATTTGACATATTTCGTCCGGATGGTAACTCATTGACCTCAACTTGATACTGTTTTATAGGCATACTAATCTTAGGCATTTGCACGAATGATTATTTATTTATAATACTATGTAATTATTTTATATTAACATAAATGTTAGTTAAAACACCAATAAAATGCGATTAACCATTACTAATTTATAATTTATATAATTCCAAAAATACACCAGTTAAAAAGCAAGTATTTAATGAATTAAAAATAAGCATCAGTTCTTCATTATCCGGCATTAGATAACAAAGATCAAACAGTATCTAATATATTAAATACTGGGCGCATGTGTACTGGCTCAGTACTAGCGCACTATAATATAAAAAAGTCACATTATTGATCAATTATGCAGTGTGTATTTTGATATATAAACCAATTTTAAGTAAACATGAGTAAATTTTGTTGTTTATGTAATTGTAATTATGTCTCGAAGGTTCTTATCCTCGGTTAAAATCGACTTTCTGGAATGGAAGATGTCGTTTATGAAATAAATAAAGACACTACATATTAATTATGCGAACAACGCAGAAAGTATTGACAAACTAATTAACAGATATATGACAATTACAAGATCGTCTGCGAAATGACTAGATTACAGTTTATGTTTACAGTTGAAAGAGTTCATGTACGAAATCATAACGCCGAACTTTACCCGGTCCTGTACATACTACGAGTAAAAAGATAAAAATTGCCGCCTTGTTACTACTGATTGTTGTTTGGCAAGTGCTGATGTGCAGACGGCATATACGACATGATTCGTTTTATGGTGTTGTGTTTCTGTCTAGCTACATTATTTTGTAGCAACGCAGCGGAATTAGTAAAAACAGTACCCTGTGGTAGGTAAATATTAATTTTGTTACCTTCTAGTCATATTCCAAATATTTGGAAATTAGAAACTAGTTCAATTTAATTCATCTTCACTCATGTTATTTCGATTTGCATGATGAATAGAAGCAGCTATCGGTATGCTATCGGTGTCTATACAGATTTCTAGCCCCCCACACCATTGGCTACAACAGGCGTTTGTGAAATGCTTTTGAAAAATAAAAATTGTCAAGTGCTCAGAATAGGAAAAGAAATGCATTGCAAAAGGTTTTGGTAGACTCAAAAAATGACCCTCAGCAGTCTATCTTCCGAAAATGCATCAATTAATGTCATCATCAAATATTGTGCCTGAAGTGCCCATAGAAGCAAACGAAAATTATAATCATCTTTGTGAAAACTTCAACCAGAAAGATCCAAGTTAAATGCCCCAGTTAATTGAAGATCAAACAAAGAGACTAGTTAATCAAAATTACTTACCTACTACACAAATTAAAAATTGGATTTTACTAGAAATGTTTGAGATAGAAAATGTTCGATACTCCGTTTCCAAAGAACCGTATTCTGTTTTACTGTAAATTATTCGTAAATTATTCGGCTGCAAATGACTGTGAAGATTGGCAACATTTGTCTTATATTTTAAACAAACATGAGATAACCGAGATACATATTAAATGTAGTACGTATTTTGCTAATTTAAATTTTAAAGCAAACTTTTTTTCACAATTTTAGATACCACAATTCTGTCAAATTCAAACAAATTCAAATTGTGACAGATTTATATTTATGAAAAGAATAAAAGCCTCCTTTTCTTCGCAGTTACTTACTACATAAACTACTACATAAATAAATATTTTAACTGCAAAGAAAGGATGCTTTTATTCTTTCCATATCTCTATCACTTCGCACTATGGACAATGGACATCCACCAATTCAGATTTATATTTGTTAATCACACGTTATACATTCACGTACATCCATTATGAGTAGGTATACCAGAAAATATTCAAAAGTGTGCCGATGCGGCAGTCCTTTTCTTGCAGATGTCACATGCGTACCAACATACTAAAATAAAACTACACTCATCGATATACTTTATCTACAATTTTCTCAATTTGTCGTTCACAGAAAAGTAAATACTTCACTCAAAGCAATATGCTTTCATCCAAGTAAATGATTAGTTTGCTATAGCCGCAAGTAGATATTTTCTCAAGTTAAGAATAAAGAGATATTGTTGAATTGAAATGATCATATGCTTGTATATCTGAGAAAATATTTTCTTGCAATGAGTATAGATATTATTCATTCAAGAAAACTATTCTCACGTTGAGAATAATAGAATTTTCTTAAAGTGAATATATATCTATGCTTGACAATGAGAAAATATTTTCTTGAAATGAGTATAGATATTATTAGTTCAAGAACATGATCATAATGTATTGAATAGAAATTACTGTTCTAATTTTTTTTAAAAAGGTAGGGAATTGTGTGAAATAAGTAGACAATAACTTAGCGAATGATATTTCTTTTATTGTATGAAATTTCTTTGCTTAATTATATATATACTTACCTATTTATAAATTATCACTACCTACAATATCTAAGGCATGGAAAAAAACACCATATTAGACATCAAATTGTTTCCATTATATTACACAAGTAAGTTTTCTGTGACATGTATGTTGATTTGGTGACCACTATATGGCTAGGCAAAATTTACGTACCGTGTGCGTCACAACTACGAACTGCGTCGCAAATACGTTGAACATAAGTACTGTAGGCTATTCACGCAAAACTAAAACTATATACTTTCATAATATTATAGATCGCGTAGTTATTGCGTACATTACCTACAAAATTAGTAAAGATATACTTACATATTGAACTCTTCCCGGACAATACGCGGTAGTCAGCGAACACGACGCCATAGCAGACCCCAACTAACTGAAAGCAAAGGCCGATGCGAAAAATCTTAAATCTCGGCAACGTTCGTGCACGTTTGAGTGTAAATGCGCAAGCGCGTTGCAAGCAATGGCTTACTTGATTCAAGATATTGATCAACTTCTTGAATTGAGAATTTAAACTACTTGGTTTGAAAATTATATACTTAACCGAAACTAATAACTCTGAGATTGGGATTTTCTTGAAATGTGAGAACAAGCAATTCTTAAATGAAAGAAATTGTTTCAAACCAAGTAAATATTAACTTTCATCTAAAGCAATAACCGCAAGTAAATAATTTTCTCACGTTTTGAGAATATACTTCGCTGTGTGTAGAAATCGATATAACAACGGGTAGATATCCCTTATCAACAAACAATCAAATTGGTGATCTTAGTTTATTTGAAATTTGTTTCAGGTGATACAACTTGGGTGAATGCGCCGGAATTCCAATATCCCATTATTGGATCTGACTACAAAGTTCGCTGCGAGGTGAATGCGAATCCATCGGCTGTTGTCGATTGGCGTCGTGGTAGAGATAGTATTGTAACTAACGACAGATTCGTTATAAAGAGTGATGGACTGATTATTAAAAACGTGAGGGAATCAGACGACGGCATATATACCTGTCGAGCCGAGGTGGAAACTGGACATTTTGAGGCGAAAAATATTAAGGTATTTACGTAAATACTTCTGCCATAAAGTGATTGTAATTTTGTGATATCTTCCAAAGCCTATTTATGTATTATATCAGGAGAAAATTCATGGAAAATAGTGAAAATGACAAACAATCAACATTAATAATTCACGTACCTATATTTTATTTTTGTTATTATTGTATAACGGTTTTATAATTTCAACAAAAAAAATCATTGCGCAAATCAATTGAAACATGGAGAAACTATTCATTGCTTTCAGGTGGAAGTTCAAATTCCTCCCAAAATTGAACCAATTCCAAGTGCTACCGTCGTGAAAGGAGAATCTGTGTCAGTAATGTGTAAGTCCATTAGCAAACCCCCATCTAACTACACATGGATTAAAATTGATTCCCGTGAAGATCTATCGAAAAAAGATCGATTTGTTGTCCATCAGAATACTGGAATGCTTATAATCAACAGAGCTGAATTCAATGACAACGCTGCTTATAAATGCACAGCCGAAAATCCAGCAGGTCTTGATGAGTACACTGTGAATATCACCCTCAGGGTAAAACCGAGGATTTATGAATTAATCAATATAACTGCCCCAATAGGTTATGAAGCAAGAATTATTTGCAAGGCTAGCGGTAGGCCCGCACCTATGGTCCTATTCAAGAAGTTAAGCAGGACCGACGTGTTCCATATCGGGCAACAACCCTACGATAACAGAATCCTATTAGAAAATAAAGTTGATGAAGTAAATGGCGAAACTTATGGTATCCTGACAATTCACAATATAAGAAGACAAGACGATGGATTATACGAATGCATAGCTGACAACGAAATCGACAAGGCGTTTAAAAACGGACACATTGCTGTCGAGTTCCCTCCTACTTTTGACGCTACGAAGAATATAGCAAGTGTCTGGACATGGCGCGATAACCCAGGAAATTTGACCTGTGTATCTCAATCTATTCCCAATGCAACGATTAAATGGCGAATTGGTACAACTGATATTGATGACCATATACCGTATATGAAAATTGAAAACCGAGGACCCATATCGACATTAATCGTTACACCTGGACAACCAAAACTATACGCGAACTACGAATGCATAGGGACTAATAGATTAGGTCAGAATAGAATATATTTTGCCTTAAAAGAGGCCAAAGTACCAGAGTCAGTTCAACATATTAACGTTGCCGCTGTCACCGCTACAACCATCAAGTTTAATATTGTTGGTCCAACGCATTTCGCAGGCATGCCCTTGAGGAGTTTTATCTGTAGATACAAGAGAGATGATCAATCTGTGGAGAGGAATAAGACTTGGAGTGTCAGTAAGTATTGAATATCTTATTTTTTAAGAACATCTCTAACCTTCTGTATTCTAGATGCCCCATATATAATTGAAAATCTCACACCACAGAGAAGATACTTCTTCAAATTCGCTGCTGTTAATGACGTCGGCATTGGTGGATTTGGGTCAAATATGGACTACGCTATGCCTTTGCGCTCCGTTCCAGTAGAACCAAAGATTTTAGTTTCTCCACTAGAATGTAGTGATACAGCACCACATGATTGTATCACTCTTAGTCCATACGCTGACCACTATGAACTTCGGTGGAATGTTCCATATGACAACGGAGATCCAATCGATTATTACATTATCAGATATTGTGTGGTACGTGTTATTTATGTATAATTAATATTAAATTTTAAAATTGGGGTAGAAACGAGATATTAGTCATTGTTATATATGTCGTACGTCCAAATAAGGAGATGGCTTAGCCACAGAATCTTGGTGAATTTACAAAACGATGTAAGACTTTTGCCGCCTTTTTTGTCAGGTCACCCGTCTTCATTATATTTGTGAGAAAATAGTGTCAAAATATCAAAAATCAAGCTTTTATTTCAGCATGCGCTGCCTACTTAAAAATTAAAAAGATTTCTTGATAGTTTTTGGAGGATAATATCAAGGTGTGAAATAAGACGTTTTCGCTTGATAATGACATCACAATATTATTGATAAAATAGTGTTTTAGCTTTCTGATTGTGAAACATCGGCTAAGACGCGCATTCGTTATACCATATATCAATATTTTTTAATTAACAATGAAGCAGGATAACGACAAAATGAAAAGTAAGTGTACAAGGGTAAAAGGTTGGGAAAATAGTGTTACATTCTGCTCAAAATGTGGTTAAGTTTTGTGTATCGAATTACGGGACACCTCTATTATACTGATTTAGTGCTTTTACATATTAAGGAGTAATGAGTATGACAAATGATTTGTTGCAAGCTTTAGATGAAATTTTGAACGTTCACATTTCAATATTTAAATTCATTTATTTCCGTTGATTATATTAGTTATGTTTTTACTTTTAGACTGAGAAAGTTTCCGGTGAATGGCGTGATTCCCAATCCGAGTGCAGTTCAGAAATTCAGCAGCCCTTCCAGTTCCAAAGCTATGAACTAAACAACCTTCTTCCAGACAAAACCTACATGATAGAGCTCTGGGCCCACAACGCGATAGGTTCAAGTCCAGCAGCTCAAATTAGGGTAAAAACGGCAAGAGTTAAGAGCAACCATTTTCAATACACTACTATCCAAAATTGCGGATGTGAAAACATGTCGAAAATCAGTTTATTCGTAGCTTTGGCATTCACACTACAAGTAGTATTCTGTATTTGATGTAGTGGGGTGAATAACGACTGAACGAATAGGAATTTAAACATCGATACCTTGCCGTCAAGAAGGTAGTAATTCAGTTATCACATTTTTAATTTGTTATTTTACTTTTACGATTTAGTGAGTGATTAGATGATTGTGAAATTCGGACCTAGGCATTTCTCTGCTATTAGGAAAAATCTATGTCTGCGGCATATAGGTCATATAGAATACTTTAGGAAACCAATAATCTGAGGTAACGATGCTAACGATTTCAGAATATTCATTTGCCGAATATAATACATACTTGGTTTGATCTAATAAGTTCTAGTTGTAGTATATAATTTGCCAATAAATGATAGCGTTGAAAATGGTAGCGTTTTTTTTGCTCACTTTGTATGAAATGCTGGCTGATCTAAAGCAAACAAACTGATTCAGTCTTTAATACTTATCCTCGAAGGCATATAAATGGGTTGTTTCTCTCAGACTTTGAAAATGAAGGTGAATATACTTTACCTCTAAAGTAATTTTAATTTATAAATCACAAAACACACAACAACTAATAAAAGCCAGGGTTGAGCAATCAAATGCAAGGCAAACAATACTGAAGGTATATTTACCTATGTCTGCTTTTTGCTTCATTTTACTTTCATTTATATTGCCAATATTACTCATTCTTTAATGTATTTTTGAACTACTGTACCAAACGTAAAATAGATCTGCTACATTTGTGTCACTAAGCAATTAATATCAAATATTGTCACTTTCGCATATAGGCACCTACTCAAGAAACAACGGAAAACAAAACAATTGTCGAAAACAAACAAGCAGTTGTCCATATTACAGAACTATATATGTACATACATACTATATACATACTATATATATATATATATATATATATATATATATACACGACCTTCAGTTCAAGATGGTGGACGATGGGGTCCTCATTGCTGATGTCCCCAAACAAAATTCAATAACTTGTAGTTACTGCAACAACGATGTAAAAAAACTGTAACAGGTAAGATGTAACAACCAGTGGCGGACTGGGTCCATAAATATTCGTTGCCAGGACGCCAGGGGGGGGCCACCCTTTTTTTGTTCATGCTGCCGGTATATACATATACACATGTCCCATTTTTTCCCCGCATAATTATTTTTAGAAAGCAAATGACATTCTGAATAAATTTTTTATAAGGACTTATTTGTTTTCTCAAAAACAACGATAGAAAGTAAATAAATTTAAATCAAAATATTTAAAAGAAAATCAACATAATTTGAATAAGTAAATGAACCAAAAAATTCATATGAAGCTTTTTATTAATTTTTTTTTCTAGAAAACAAATGTCATTTTGAGTAAAAAGTATCAATATGGAGTTATGGTTTTCTCAATTGCTTCAGAAGTTAAAGCCGATTAAATTACAGTTCTGTTAATAACTCAAACGGTTGTAACTTTGTTATAAATTGTTAAAAATTGAAAAATAAAAGAGCTACAAAGAAAAACTTACAAAAATATTATGAAATAGAATGTTCGACTAAATATTATGGAGGTAAAGTAAAACTGTTCTTGGTGTACAAAAATTTTAATATAAAAAAAAAATAATAATAAATAAATAATAATAATAAATAATTTATTCTAACAAATAAACAAACAAAAAAATATTAATAATATATAATAAATGTATATTTATCGATCTTCTATATCTTTCAGCTTTCCTAAAATGTTTAACTCGGTGGTCTATCGTCAACAGCTAAAAGATATTAAGCATCTAATGTTACATTTGTAACTTATGTTTCAACACCGTCGATTAACCCGTTTTCCTTGCATATCCATGGGCTATGGTGTACCTTGGGGTTTACTAGTCCCCTTCGGCGCGACGTCACTTCTTGTCTTCGAATCCTGAAGATGTTTGGACTGAAGCACCAAATTGGCGACATTGGTCACCCCCTTTATAGTCTCCATTTGTGTGTTTCTCCATAGAGCGTCCATCTTGCTCCTTGGCTATACCGTACTGATGAGGACTAATAGTCCAAAACACGTGTCTGCGGTTGCTTCTTCGATGACGGAATTGCCCGACGGAATTGATTTGTTAAACAGTAGTAATTGTAGTAGAAATTTTCATTCGAGTTTTAATTTTGTGCATGGACGTATAACAATATCGTTGAGACAAAGAAGTGAAAATTGTCTGATCGTTACGTCCGGCGTACCAAAAGTAGGAAGAGGTGTCTAAATGTTTGTTTCGAAATGTGTTACCTCCATCCTGAATGTGCTATTCTAAATGTGTTGCCTCTATCCTTTCCTGACAGATTTTACGTAAATATGAACAAATTTAGGGTTTACAAATTGTTATCCAACCGAGTTACAATACTCAATATGTACACTTTGACCCCTCTTACGTTTTATTCAAATAAATAATTTTCAGTCAATTTTAGAAATCTAATAACATCTATAATTGCTTTTATTTGTGTTAGTAGGAAAAGAGATACTTTTAAAATAGAAATAGAAATAGAAATAGAATTTAAAAAATCTGGTCAAAAACTTCCACTGTTTCTTGCCTCTCTTGTCTCTCGTAGTTCTGAACCAAGTTTAGTTTGCTAGTTGTATGATTTCGAGGCTCCAGCGTCTTCGTTGTCGAAAAGTTAACGAAAAGTTTTTTGGACAAATGCAAAATGAGTTTTTGTACGTTTATGAGAAACTTCTTCTCTTCCAATATAATTTCAATCAGAACCATGGTAGTTTCAGTAGTTTTGGGTTTTGGGAGTTTTGAATAGTTTACGTATATTTTAATTATTCGCATTAAATAAAATAGTAAAACATAAAAAATGTAATACAATATGACTGTTGTATATAAAAATACAGTTGACATTTGACATATTTCGTCCGGATAGTAACTCATTGACCTCAACTTGATACTGTTTTATAGGCATATGTACTAATCTTAGGCACTTGCACGAATGATTATTTATTTATAATACTATGTAATTATTTTATATTAACATAAATGTTAGTTAAAACACCAATAAAATGCGATTAACCATTACTAATTTATAATTTATATAATTCCAAAAATACACCAGTTAAAAAGCAAGTATTTAATGAATTAAAAATAAGCATCAGTTCTTCATTATCCGGCATTAGATAACAAAGATCAAACAGTATCTAATATATTAACAACTTAAGACGTGCCACAGACGCGGGCCATAATAATAATAATTCGGGCCTGCCGATGCCCCCGTAGTGGCGAAAGCTGTTGGGGGATGTTAAGGTGTGGATTATTATTATTATTATTATTATATTAAATACTGGGCGCATGTGTACTGGCTCAGTACTAGCGCACTATAATATAAAAAAGTCACATTATTGATCAATTATGCAGTGTGTATTTTGATATACAAACCAATTTTAAGTAAACATGAGTAAATTTTGTTGTTTATGTAATTGTAATTATGTCTCGAAGGTTCTTATCCTCGATTAAAATCGACTTTTCTGGAATGGAAGATGTCGTTTATGAAATAAATAAAGACACTACATATTAATTACGCGAACAACGCAGAAAGTATTGACAAACTAATTAACAGATATATGACAATTACAAGATCATCTGGGAAATGCCTAGATTACAGTTTATGTTTACAGTTGAAAGAGTTCATGTACGAAATCATAACGCCGAACTTTACCCGGTCCTGTACATACTACGAGTAAAAAGATAAAAATTGCCGCCTTGTTACTATGGATTGTTGTTTGGCAAGTGCTGATGTGCAGACGGCATATACGACATGATTCGTTTTATAGTGTTGTGTTTCTGTCTAGCTACATTATTTCGTAGCAACGCAGCGGAATTAGTAAAAACAGTACCCTGTGGTAGGTAAATATTAATTTTGTTACCTTCTAGTCATATTCCAAATATTTGGAAATTAGAAACTAGTTCAATTTAATTCATCTTCACTCATGTTATTTCGATTTGCATGATGAATAGAAGCAGCTATCGGTATGCTATCGGTGTCTATACAGATTTCTAGCCCCCCACACCATTGGCTACAACAGGCGTTTGTGAAATGCTTTTGAAAAAGAAAAATTGTCAAGTGCTCAGAATAGGAAAAGAAATGCATTGCAAAAGGTTTTGGTAGACTCAAAAAATGACCCTCAGCAGTCTATCTTCCGAAAATGCATCAATTAATGTCATCATCAAATATTGTGCCTGAAGTGCCCATAGAAGCAAACGAAAATTATAATCATCTTTGTGAAAACTTCAACCAGAAAGATCCAAGTGCGTGCCCCAGTTAATTGAAGATCAAACAAAGAGACTAGTTAATCAAATATTACTTACCTACTACACAAATTAAAAATTGGATTTTACTCGAAATGTTTGAGATAGAAAATGTTCGATACTCCGTTTCCAAAGAACCGTATTCTGTTTTACTGTAAATTATTCGTAAATTATTCGGCTGCAAATGACTGTGAAGATTGGCAACATTTGTCTTATATTTTAAACAAACATGAGATAACCGAGATACATATTAAATGTAGTACGTATTTTGCTAATTTAAATTTTAAAGCAAACCTTTTTTCACAATTTTAGATACCACAATTCTGTCAAATTCAAACAAATTCAAATTGTGACAGATTTATATTTATGAAAAGAATAAAAGCCTCCTTTTCTTCGCAGTTACTTACTACATAAACTACTACATAAATAAATATTTTAACTGCAAAGAAAGGATGCTTTTATTCTTTCCATATCTCTATCACTTCGCACTATGGACAATGGACATCCACCAATTCAGATTTATATTTGTTAATCACACGTTATACATTCACGTACATCCATTATGAGTAGGTATATCAGAAAATATTCAAAAGTTTTGGGAGTTTTGAGTAGTTTACGTATATTCCTATATTCTAATTATTCGCAATAAATAAAATAGTAAAGCATAAAAAAATTGAATACAATATGACTGTTGTATATAAATATACAGTTGACATTTGACATATTTCGTCCGGATGGTAACTCATTGACCTCAACTTGATATTGTTTTATAGGCATACTAATCTTAGGCACTTGCACGAATGATTATTTATTTATAATACTATGTAATTATTTTATATTAACATAAATGTTAGTTAAAACACCAATAAAATGCGATTAACCATTACTAATTCATAATTTCTATAATTCCAAAAACACACCAGTTAAAAAGCAAGTATTTAATGAATTAAAAATAAGCATCACTTCTTCATTATCCGGCATTAGATAACAAAGATCAAACAGTATCTAATATATTAAATACTGAGTGCATGTGTACTGGCTCAGTACTAGCGCACTATAATATAAAAGAAAACATTATTGATCAATTATGCAGTATGTATTTTGATATATAAACCAATTTTAAGTAAACATGAGTAAATTTTGTTGTTTATGTAATTGTAATTATGTCTCGGAGGTTCTTATCCTCGATTAAAATCGACTTTCCTGGAATGGAAGATGTAGTTTATGAAATAAATAAAAACACTGCATATTAATTATGCATACAACGCAGAAAGTATTGACAGACTAATTAACATGATATATGACAAGTACAAGAAAATTTGGGAAATGCCTAGATTACAGTTTATGTTTACAGTTGAAAGAGTTCATGTACGAAATCATAGCGTCGGACTTTGTCCAGCCCTGTACATACTACGAGTAAAAAGATATAAATTGCCGCCTTGTTACTACGGATTGTTGTGTGGCAAGTGCTGTTGTGAAGAAGACATATAAGACATGATTCGTTTTATAGTGTTGTGTTTCTGTCTGGCGACGTTAATTTGTAGTATCGCAGCGGAAGTTGTAAAAACAGTACCCTGTGGTAGGTAAATATTAATTTTGTTACCTTCTAGTCATATTCCAATTATTTCGAAATTAGAAACTCGTTCAATTTCATACATCTTCACATTATCCGAACTTGCATGAATAATAGAAGCACCTTGTTCTTATCTGAATTTACAAAATAGGTATGTATTAGCCTTATAATATTTCCTATTTTTTCCAAACTCCATGGGATAACTCCATAACTTCTCTAAAAAAATTCTCTAAAAGCATGTAGAAATAGCCACAAGTCATAAATTCCTTTAATTATTGCCTAAAGGAGATCATACGATATGTATGCTTTGTGACATAGTAACTTGAACTATCTCATAAATATTATGATCTAAATTATGAGAACTGATTTGGTGCTATAAATCCACCATTATAACCATTATAATTATAATCACAGTAAAGTGTGGTTCACTGTTCATAAATGTATTTAGTAACATTCATTCAGTACTAATTGACTGCCAAATTAGAACTGTGTATGAGAAACAGCTTAGATATATTCAACTGTGTGAATTTTTGCAAATAACTTTTTTCCTTAAACATTCATTCATTAATATAATACGTAATTAAATAATAATAAGCATGCTTTTTATAGTGTCCATGATCACTTTAACTACTTAACGAACTCTTTAAGCATTTACTTCTTTGTCTTATGTACAACTTCGTACCATTATTGTCCCTAGTTTTTAATTTGGTAGTCTCAAATAATTCGTATGATAATATTTGATAATTAAATAATAATTCCTACATTTTAATTTGATAGTCTCAAATAATTCCTATTGTTTTCAATATTTTCCTATCATGTCTTATTGTTTCTTCGGTCCTATTGTTTTCGTTTCAAGCGAAGTTGCTTTAGATTCTCATATGTTTGGTAAATTAAATGTTTGTAAATATTGGTATTTAATGTATTTTGTGATCCTACACATTCTGCTTTCGCTGATATTATTATTAACAACAAAATGATCGACATTTTACTCCGTTATCTAAAATTTTCAGCGCAGGTTGAGGATTATTTCCATCTATTCCTATGCTTCTACATAGGATACAATTTTATCTTTGTTTATCTGTATGTTTGTCTTTACTATTATTATTATTAGTCTAAAATATATAGCCTACAACACTAACATTGCAAAATGTTATCGTGCATTAGATAACAAATATCAAAATATTTAATATAAATATACTGGGTGCATCTGTACTGATTCGGTACTAGCCCACTATAATAATAATAATAAAAATAAATATATATTACAATAAATAGTATAATAAATAATAAATAACTCACAATAAACTCACCAATTAACTCAATTCAAAAAAATTCCGCGGTCCGAGTCAATTACTTTGAAATAGTTGACCCGCAAATAAATATTCCATAACATTATTGGTTTAAAAAAAACGTTCTACTCCAATACATAGTTGGTTTACCATCGCCTGTACTGAATGCCCGTTATATTTAACTGTTATTTTAAACACCGTATATAATTGCAATCTTTTTATGGTAATTGCAGAAGGAGTTACCGAACAATGTACGATCGACGAAGTACGCGTAAAGCCCTGCAAAGAAGCTGCTCGGAATGCCGCATGCAGGGTTAAACGTGGCAACCAAGCTTCAATCGAGATTGATTTTACGCCAAGTAAGTAATAAATCTTTTCTAACCATTAAATCAAGATTATGTCAATTATGACTTCACAATAGTGGACCAACCTTCCACTAATCATTCAATGCAGATTTCAGTTCGAACACCTTACACTCGCAACCGTACTGGGACAATGGCATTAAGGATATTGAGATGATTGGCATGGACACAGCAGCTTGTAAAACAACGAAATGCCCCGTAACTCAAGGGGAGAAACAAACGTACAAATACAATCTAGACATTAACCAGAATTATCCAACGGCCACCTACAATGTAAAGTGGAAGCTTACTGGAGATAGTGACGATAAACTTTGCTGCTTTGGATTTAAAATTAAAATAATGAGATAATGAGATTGAATAATATTATATTTTTCACCATATTGCTCGGATATCGTTGCCCATACCTAATTCTCATTAGTATTAACAATAAAGAATAAACATATTTAAAATTAAATGTACCTAGGTTTTATTCGTAAAATTATTAAAAAATTCACCCATTTTTTTCAACTGCAAATGGCGATAATTCAAAAATTATTGGTCGTATGGAGGAACGGAAACCGGTTTCTGGTAGGGAATTAAAAACCGTTTCCGACAAGGTATCGTTCATGAATGTAGCTGAAACAAGTTCTTTTTGCCTTTGATTTTTGTGGATTTTGGTCAAAATTCAAATTACTCATTTTATGACGGAAATCGATAGAAGTAGTCGCGCTGATTCCAAAACTGAAAGCCGTTTTTTTTATATCGCGCTTAGTTATCGCGATATTAATTTGTGAAATTTGAAAAATGCCCGTCTTTTTATTTTATAACTCGGAAACTATAAATGTTATGGAAAAGTTCTATTAGCATTATTTGTTCGCAATATCGCAAAGATCATTTTGCTTCTAGTTTCATCTCAATCGGTGGAAAATAATATTTTTAGCTATTAATCGTAGTCTTACGCTTATAAAATTAATTGCAAGGATGAATTAATTAATATTATATTTTTTTAATGATCTTTCAATGCATTATTCTGCATTTAGATGTTATTAACAGCATTTTATGAATTAAAATGAAATAATTATTGATTTTTTAATCATTAGACACGGGGCGCCATCTACACGCAGGTAGGCAAAGCACTGGCGTGCCGGAGCGGCCCGGTAAGAATGCTCCCTAGACGATAATTGCTATTTTAATTTTTAATTAGTAAACCATACGTATTAGCGCAAAATCTCATAACCAAATATTGATCCCAGCATTGAGACGCACATTTTGTTTTTTATTTCGTCAAAATCGGACAAAGTAAAATTATTAAAAAATGCACCTATTTTTTTCAACTTCAAATGGCGATAATTCAAAAATTATTGGTCGTATGGAGGAACGGAAACTGGTTTCTGGTAGGGAATTAAAAGCCGGTCCCGACAAGGTATCGTTCATGAATGTAGCTCTAAAAATCCCAAAAAGAAACCAACCTTTGATTTTTGTGGATTTTGGTCAAAATTCAAATTACTCATTTTATGACGGAAATCAATAGAGGTAGTCGCGCTGATTTCAAAACTGAAAGCCGTTTTTTGATATCGCGCTTAGTAATCGCGATTGTAATTTGAAAAATGCCCGCTTTTTTATTTTATAACTCGGAAACTATAAATGTTATGGAAAAGTTCAATTAGCATTATTTGTTCGCAATATCGCAAGGATCATTTTGCTTCCTGTTTCATCTCAATCGGTGGAAAATATAATTTTTAGCTATTAATCGTAGTTTTACGCTTATAAAATTAATTGCAAGCGTTAAATAATTAATAATATATTTTTATAATGAATTTTCAACGCGCTATTGGGTCTTCAAATCTTACAGGGACAAATTTCAGGGTTCTGATGAAACTGAAGTTATTAAAATTACATCTCATAAAATTTAAAGACTTACGTCTACTAATATTTATGTATTGCAAATTATATCACCCCTGAGTCTCTGTCTACCCTTTTCTACAGAAACTGGAACAATTTCAAATAACAAGACATCTCACAAAATACTACTAAATAATACCTACGGGGTTGAAACAATAATTCTTTTTTTTTTTTTTAAGAAAATGTTGGGGAAACCAGTTTATATAATAATAATAAACCTGTATTGCCGATAAATGCAATATGTATAGTATAAACTTCCAAGTGTTCCGTCTAGATGTCGCTGCAATGCTTAAAGTTAGGTTTGGATTGCTTATTTCTATATACAACGTAAATATATTATATTGATTTTTGGTAATAAATATTAGTAAATTGAACGAGCTATACATGTATTATAAACTATACAATTTTGCACTTAGGTAGGTATCTTAAGTTGTTCTTTTTTAATACTGCAGAAATAAAATGCTTTTGACGTAAACATAGTAAGTATGGGCCACAGAAGGCGTCACTGCAATTGACCGTTGTCAAGTTAGCCCCCCCACTTTTGAATTTTAAGTAAATTTTTATGCAAATCGTTTGGGAATCGTTAGGGAGGGTTTGGGAGTACACTTTTTTCGTTTGGGAGTACATGGTTTTTGAGAAAATGAAAATTGTTTTTTGTACCGTCAAGTTGGCCCCCCGACTTTCACATTTTGTGATTTTTTTTATTGGAATGGCTTGGAAATCGTTAGGGAGGATTAGGGAGTCTAGTTTCGACGTTTGGGAGTAATTAGTTTAACTACAAAGTAATATAAATGTTTAGTACATAACCTCACTTTTTAGTTTACCGGCGGAAAGTTACGCTAACGGCTTTGTTTTGCTATACATTTTACCCATTTCTTCACAGACGGTTAGAATATGGTTAGGGAGGATTCAAAATGCCACTTTTTATATAAGAGAGTTCATTATTTGACCGCAAATCAATAACAAACTTTGAGTACGGAAGCTGACATACCTAATGTATTTATCGGCTTTTTTTACACAAATTGGTCGTATTTCTGCGATAAACCGTTAAAGAATCGTTAGGGAGGATTAAAAAGTCCACTTTTGATATAAGGGAGTATATTAGTTTGACCGAAATCAAAATTAAAGATTTAGGTTATGTACATATTCAGCTATTGCATTTATCGGATTTCCCTTCGATAAATGGTGTGTATTTCGTCATAAGTAATTAGAAAATCATTAGGGAGGATTAAAAAGTTCACTTTTGATGTAAGGGAGTAGATAATTTTTATGGTAAATCAATATCTAAGGTCGCGGTTATGTACCTTTAGAATTAACGCATTTAAAAACTTCTCTTTCCATAAATGGGACCTATTTTGTTCATAGTCTTGCAATATTAAATTTGTAAATTTAATATATTTATTTATTGCTTTTATTTTTATATTAGTACGTATATTACATTTATTTTCGACTGTTATAAACGCCATCTATGACAACTCCTAAGAAATTGTGGCAAGGTATGCAACCAAATATACTTGCATACGCATCCTTTGGTTAGTTTAGTTTTTAAATACTCCTATCTAATAAAATACATTATAAAGAAGCTTTCTTTGAACGCCCGAAAAAACAAAGTTTTATTTAGGACCCCAATTTAGCAGACAGAAACAAATGCTTTTCATTTTCTCAAAAACCATGTACTCCCAAACGAAAAAAGTGTACTCCCAAACCCTCCCTAACGATTCCCAAACGATTTGCATAAAAATTTACTTAAAATTCAAAAGTGGGGGGGCTAACTTGACAACGGTCTGCAATTGAACATAAAAACGCGTACAAAGGCATTTCCCTTATACGATATTGTAATAATCAGTGCTCGTTAGCAAAGACGGTGATTAAGAGACACATAAAAACTGCGATAGCGTATAATTTTCCGGAACGTTTGTCTGAAGGTGTAATTTCATTAATAACAATAATACCGATAATAATATTAATTTCCGAATTTACACATCACATGGCCGTCATTTACGGCGGCAAGAAACAGGATATCTGAGTGATTATACCGCTCATTATCGTCCTATAGCGATGGATAATGTGCGAATAAAAATTGTAACCCAACACTTTTGCGACCGGTCATGCATACACATACGTTCGCGATACGTATTATTATGAAGGATAATGCGTTTGTAAAAAGTTGCTCCTGCCCTTTGTTGGACGGTGTTATTTTCTGATGATGGATAAGCAAAATTACTAGAATTATCTGTATTAAAAGAAACTAGTTTAATTCTGTTCACATAATTCCATACTAGGTGATACTTCCGAGTGTTCATATTTTATTCCCTGCTAGTCAGCAGTGATAGTGTAGGTATAGATAATATGAGCTTTCAAAATGGCCCCAAAGCGGCCTTTTAAGCGTCAATAATTTAATTCAATAATTTGACCGATTCCATCACAAAACGAGAGTCAGATGTGAAAGGACCACAATCCAACGCAATGCGTTGCGTAGCAGCGGCAATCGTGTGGCGGGTTTATATCAAATTGTCAATATTGCCTGCTGTTGGCCTATTCAGTTGACGTAAAAAAATATGGCGTTGTAACATTCTTTATGATTTGATAAAAAGATTGACATCTCTCAGTCATAATTCACAAAAATTGGGAAGAGTTTTTTTGACTTCTTGCAACCCGTACCATCATCCATCGAGCTTATATGACTAGAGGGAGCGTGACGGGCTTTGTTTGTGGCCAAAGATAATAATAAGGTCGAAAGTCGCATATTTTCTCGTTCCCAATGTAACGCACCAATGAGCGGTCAGATTAAACTGGCGGCTATATGTCAAATTTGAATTAGTTAGTCGCGTATGGCGTGAAAGGTAACCTCACAAAATAAAAATCGTTTCTGTTTTTGAATGTACATACATTTGTAGTACCTGTTATAATTGTGACATTTGTTAAAAAAGCAATTAAACCATCCAAGAGCAATTAATTCGCTATTCCAGTTCTCTGCAAAAATCTTTTTGAGTGACGTTTGTTCAACTTTTATATAGTAACAACAGAATCCATTTTTTTATAGGTTTGGACAAAATGTATTCTCGCGTGTAAGATTTTATTTGTTTCTGTATAGCTTGACCAGCGAGTAGTTGCATCGAGAGCATTGCGCAGTACTCACGCCACGTACTCATTATATTTACGCTCTGCGCACCGCTGTCGAGTCAAGTTTAAGTTGGTTGTACTATACATGATTTGTTTATTTTCTTTAATAGGAATATGGGTAATAAACTACAAGCAAAATACAACTTATAATAGGAAAATATTTTATTTGAACATAATTTAACTACTGGTTTTTAAACAAAATGGTCTTGGTGTAAGAACGCTCCATTAATGTTGATAAATTGCACACTTTTTGTCTTAATCGCATGTTGTAACGAGACAATTGGCGAATTCGAGCAATTTTCTTGCTTATGGTAGTTCTTGCTAATGCTAAAACTGCCCGTGCTTGATGAGACGAAGATAAGTCTGAAGTATGTACGTCACCCATATATCGAGGATTGTACCTACAATAAAATAACATTAAACTATACCTAAAACAAAGTTACATATTACATAAATTTTCTCCTTTTTCTTGGCAGTGCTGAAGGATGTTTCGTTGGTGTTGCGCTGTGTGGCACTTTCAAAGCTCGTAGCCGTGGCAGTGTATGTTGACTCTGTGTGTCCACTAGTGTCTGCTACAACTGCATCGCTCATACTATCTGTGTCCGTATTTTCATTTGGTAGATCACTCGTAACAAAAATGCTTGGCACCGCACTACGGGAGAGTTATGGTCTTCCGTCCTTTCCCAGTTTATAATCGCTATTAGATAAGTGTCTTGAACACAACACAGTTGTTTTAAAACCCCGACTTTTTATAGGTATAGCTTCAATCCGAGCTTGTTTTGAGTCTTGAACTGTTGGAAATCTACGAGAAGGTATATGTCATAATTTAATATTACTGTATTGCGGTAATAAAGGTCATACCTGTGACACGTTATATTTTTTGATGCTGCCTTTTTACAAAAGCAGCAGTTTCGCCCCATTGTTACCTCTTAACCATCCAAGGTACCATCTACATGCAGTCATGCATCTACATAGGTAAACAAACTCATAACCTCGATGTAAACATATGTTCAAAATAATGGCGGTATCTAGCATCTGTGCGCATGCGCGAACAATGTGCACGAGAATCTACACGAAATTCGACCTTATTGACAAGGTATGTTGGGCCAAAACAAGCCAATGCATTGGGATAGGCCGTACTCCGTCTAGTTATAGATGGTCTAAGCCATCATCGAAGAAGTTGGCAGTACTGGTAATACTAGACCATAGCAACGTCTCAAACCAAGCATCACAATATTGCGAACGAGGAAAGCAACAGTAAGTTCAATTAATAGAAATGATTAGCTTTTTGTTTAACTTACCTGATGCTTTTACGATAATCTGTGGTTAATTCACAAATGATAATATCAAAAGCATAGACAGGAAATTGGAATTTGAAAAGCGATAGTTCGGTGTTCTTTCGAAACACCTGACTATCCCGTAAATTTTATAGCTTGAGACGTTACGCCTGGGATTACTACTACCTAAGTACTAGATAACATAACATACTTAACCCAAATAATTATTAGATAATAAGTAAGTACGTAGGCTTTCACGGCCAGAATCATTTAGAAAATAAACTGCTTCCGGGTTATGCCGTTTGTCAAGATTTGTTAATGGTGACGTTTCGCGAACCATGTTGCTCGCTTCTTCAGAGCTAACTGAATACTGAAGACCTACCAAAGAAATCTGCCTTATATACCTAAATTTAACCTCACTGCGCACATCTGGACCTACCGCTCCCATGTGCTTTTCCACCTGACCGCGTTAGAATCGATTTCCAGACCCTACTAATGTCAGTGCCGTTCTAGCGATTATGTTGTCAGGATGTTTGTAAATTTCGATGGCTTCTCTTATAAGCCTTCGATGATAATCACCCACCCTTGCCAACATCTTCACGTCATCGAAATCCACTGTGTGTCCCGACTCCTGGCAGTGTTGAGCAACAGCGGGCTGTTGAATCTTGCCTAACCGGGTGTCCCTACTGTGCTCCTTGATTCGAGATCCGATGCTTCGTCCTGTCTGTCCTACATAGCATGTTCCGCCCTCACATGTTATCTTGTATACCCCTTCGTTCTTCAGGAGTGGTGTGGTATCCTTTGGGTTAGGCAAATGATGCTTTACCTTAGCTGGTGCTCTGTACCTTACCGTGATACCCGATTTCTTCAGTAATCTGCCGATCCTCTCTGATACCCCACATACGTATGGTAAGCAAGCGAACCCCTTTGCGGTTCCTCTGAGACGCGGTTTTCTTTGTCTGACACCCCGTATGTCAGACTTGGTGTATCCATTCTGATTACATAATATTTTGTGGAATACATGAATTCGAAGTAAATTGTAGTGAGAAATCATCAACCGTTTTAGGACACTTAGTAAGTACCTACATATTTATGCCTATTTTTGTGTTTTCGATAACGCGAAGCAATATAAAAGAAATCAATCAAATAAACGGTCAACTCTCTAACCAAACGGTAGTCTACACACAGAAAAGTGATTATTTGGAACGAGAAAACATAATTTCTTGAATTTATTTACTACATTCAAATGCATATTAATTTGGATGTAGAAAGTTAGGTATATACAAGAAATGCCACATACTCAAGCTAAGTAAAATAATTTCTCAAATAAATGTTGTTGACAAATAAATTCTTTCTTTATAAGAACTAATATTGTATTGAAAGAAGTAATTGAATTTTTCGTCCCAAAAATGTCAATTTCTCCAACGAAGTAATAGTATATCCATCCAAGTGCGTAGTTACTTGATCCAAAAAAATATAAGACATGTAATATAAGTAAGTATTGTTTACTGAATAAAATCCCACCAATTATTTAACTGAAGTGATTCTCACTTCTTTCAAGTAATCCCTTTCTCTGGAATAAATATGCGCATCGTGATTTTGTCAAGGCTCGCGCGCCCGCGCGTAGGGCTGGCGCCGTAAAGGAGCGAAACCTAGTACGAAAAGAACAACGAAGTACCCGTAGGGGATGTGCCTTGTGAATTGTGATTAGTGTACAATAAACGTTTCAACACGGAATAATTTGATGTAAGGCACGCAACAGGTTAGAGTTAGTAAGTAAATATAACATACCTATCTTGTTAATTAGCAATGAAAAACGTATTTGTGCCAAATCTTTAAAATTCTTACATAAAGTAGCTAAAAATATTTACCGATAATAAAAATATACACTTCATTGAAGACTGTTTACTCCCTTCACCAGAGTAACAACTTTCTTAAATCTAGTAATTATTCCAAGAAATAAAATTTCTTGGTTGAAGTCAATAATCACTCGCGTATATACGAACCTACCAACTACTTCATCCAAGTAATCCTCTCTTCGTTCGAGAGATCACTTTTCTGTGTGTACTGGTTCACTAGACCACTTGTTGTACTAGTATGATGTCTACCAAATGAATTCATACTACCAACACAGTTAACAGTTAAGCTAAAATCTTTAAATAGGATTGGTATACGCATCCCAATAATATCAAAACTAATTGCCCATTTATGACTGCGTCGAGGTCGAACAATTGGTTACTTGACTTTATTGTCATTTGTTTTACATTGGTTAGAGGATCGTTAAGTTGTGTAGATCCGCCCTGTATCGCAGACAAATGGAACAATACCGATCGCAGGAGGCTCCGCCTGCCGTTGTTTGCCCGTTAGTGCATTGTTCCTGCGGCGCGCGACTGCGCGAATTCCGCACGCAACAATTCCCCGTTGTTGTCGGCGCTATTGTCGGGCCTCCGTCTGAACCCAATGGGAGACGTGGAGGCGGCGCGGCCGCCGTTTTTCGACGTTTAACCGCCAATTGTAGGCACAATGCCCCCGAGCGCCAATTGTTACCCTGATTCCTGCCGTTCCTGCGCTCTTCCGCCAACCACCCTTGAAATACACCAGTTTTTAGTGAGCGTTCTATTATTTTAGCAAAATAGTTTCTAAGGTAAGATCTAATAATTAACACATAAGATTTTCTTTTGATTAATTAATCTATAATTAAGAAATTAAGTAATAAATTGCACAAGAAGTTTTATATCTAAAAAATCAAATTTGGACTGATGTTAAAAAGAATAGAATAGAAGAATAGACAGAAGAATAGATGAACTAATTTTTATAGTCATACGGACTGTATTAAAAAAAAAAACGAAACAAGCCATAACGTGGTTGTTAATCATCCGATTAGTTGAGCCGAAAAGTAAACGTAATGGCTTATTTTATTTTACAGACTATACCTTATAAATATACTTAAAATTTAAATAGTTTTTATATTATTATACAGACTGTGTTGTTCCACGTCCCGAATATTGGAGGGGTGATAGAGCGTCTTATTTTATGAACAAAAACATCAATGAACATATAGCCTAACGGGGACTTGATTGTGTGGTGTGACCTTGTGAAGGTCAAAATGTTTTATGAACTACTTACAATGATTGTTGAGGAATTTCTTCAAAACCAGCATAACAATATTCTAAAATTATTATTCAAATATTCGGCCGACAAGGAGAAGAGACGATTTTAACCTCAAATATGAGTCACCGAGGCGCAAATGGCTTAAATTTTTTGGTAGAGGATGGCATTTGCACCTAGGCTACTGACGTGCAGTGGCGGACTGGGTCCAAAAATATTGGTTGCCAGGAAGCTAAGGGGGGCCCACCATTATTTTGTTTATGCTGCCAGGTGTCCCACTTTTTTCCCCGAAAATTATTTTTAGAAAGCAAATGTCATTCTGACTAAATTTTTTATAAGGACTTATTTGCTTTCTCAATTCCTTGAAGAATTCAGCCGTTTGAACACACCCACTACACATTACAACTATAGAAAGTAAAAAATTTAAATAAAAATATTTAAAACAAAATCAACATAAATTGAATTAGTAAATGAACAAAAAAATTTATATGAAGCTTTTTATTAATCTTTTTTCTATAAAACAAATATCATTTTGAGTAAAAAGTATCATATGGACTTATTGGTTTTCTCAATTGCTTAAGAAGTTGGCGCCGGTTAAAATACGGTTAATAACTGTTGTTAATAACTCAAACGGTTGTAACTTTGTCATAAATTGAAAAAAATAATAAGTCGATAATAACGTTTTACTCAGTATCTCATTTACTATACGGAAGAAAAATTGCGGAGAAAAAAATGAAAAATGAAAGAGTTACAAAGAAAAACTCACAAAAATATTATGAAATAGAATATTAAAAATAAGAAATAGCACGAATAAATACAATATATATTATATAAGATCGATAAATCAGCTTTCCCAAAATGTCTAACTCGGTGGTCTATCGTCAACAGCTACAAAGTTATTAAGCATCTAATGTGACATTTGTAACTTATGCACAATATTCATAAATTAATATTAAATATCCATATTGTTCGACAAAATTCAACAATCTCTCAATGAGAATAATTCTTCTTTTCATGCAGCAGCTTTTAGTAATAGCATTCTGCAATTTTGATTTATACAAATGTATAATTTGTGATATTTATTTTCATCAAAGAATTAGTAATTTATATATCGATCTAAAATTGTTTAAATAATATGTATCAATGACATTAAATTGTTCATGGTGGTTCAACGATTTGAAAAACTACATCACCTGATTTAATCGAGTTTGATTTGTTACTCTGTAGACATATTGAGCAAAAAATTTATGGGAATATTACAACTACTATAGCGAACATGAAGAAGGAGGCATCAAAATATTTTTGGGGAAACCATGGAAAATGTAATATTTCCACCGAGAATGTGAAGCAAGACTGAAACGCATTGACCTGACAGGGTTGATATGTGCACTCTTGACAATCGTACTGAAATAATAATTATTTATTCAGTTTACAATTATCCATTTATATAATTATTTATTCTTATGAGAGTACAGAAATGTTAGGATTTCTGAAGAACACCACATTGCTACCAAAGCACTCCTTGTTTTAGCTATCAGTAGTAACTGGAACATAAACTTATTCCTTGACATGTCCCGAAATAAATAAATTAAACTGGCGATTTAGCTGGCTAAGGCGTTAGACCACTACAACCAACCCAAGGATCCATTAAAATTCTTTAAATAGTTTAGAATATTACGTAAATAAATAAAAATTTTAAATAAGTTTCGACTGGTACTAATAAAACTAATTCTTGGATGATCATAAATTGCTCGCTTGAGTAACTGATAGTAGCAGTTTGCAATGACTAAATGTTGCTGCAGAAGAATCATTACATTTGTGCGATTGCTAAATTTCGGCCTGGCAACTAGATATGTCATATTAACTTATGAAATATTTTTTGTATGCGTATAAATGTTAAATAGATGCTTAATAACTTTTTAGCTGTTGACGATAGACCTATCCAGTTAGACATTTTAGGAAAGTTGATTTATCGATCTTTCGAAGTATGTCAAGATATACAGGGTGTTCCATTTAAAATTCTTGTTATTTGACATTTAGCAAATCTCCAGTTATTCCGGATAAGTCATATTAGAATTTAATTTATTTAGCAAATGAATAATAACTGTAAAAAAATGCGATACTTTTACTATCTAAACTGAGTTCTTTTATTTATTTATTCTTGTTAGTTACATTAGAATAATATGTTTGAAAATGCTCATTTTTGACAATCCTTTCACAATATCTCAGAAACAGTTGATAATAGCCTAATACAAGTTGAAGTCAACACAATTAGGCTAAAAGTCTTTATCAATTTAAACAAACATAAGTTTTTTGTACGTTGTTGTGGGACATCCTGTAACTGGCTGTAGGGCGAATGATTATCTATCTCTTATAACACCCTGTACATCAATTTTATGATATCTTTGAAAGTGAAAAAGGTATATTACTTTTTATATCATTGAGCAACACAAAAAAATGCGCAACTTTGTTTCTAACTTTCTTTTGTATTTTTTTTTTAATTTACATATTTTATTCTATAAATAAATTGAATTTTATTGTTATTGCATGTATAAAAGAACATTCTGTATAAGTGATTCATTTTTGTACCCAAGACAAATTTTATTTATTTGATTTATTTTGATTTATTTCATATGTTCAGCAAATATTCCACAATGTTTTCCTGTATATCAATTATCCGATTTAAGTTTTAATTTTGTACATCATAGCATTGCGTTTTTATTTTTAATTTTTCTTGGTAAAAACTACCACGTCATGCTTTAACAATTCTGTACTTTGTGACGTATTGGTATTTCAATTTCGGATGAATAAAATTTTTGCTAGAACCCGGTCAACCAAATTAAAAAACAAAACTTGTTTTTTTATGAAAGATAAACGTCCAGTAAAAAGTTTCAAGTTCAAATAGTAATACATTTTAATAAGTTCTCTTAACAAAGGCTGTTTAGAGAATTTTTATCGTTTCCCAAAGTGGGTTTCCTAAAACTCACCATGCAATTTTCTTATTGGTTCTTATTTATTGCCAAACATAAAAATAAATTCTGAAGGCGGTCTCGTGCAAGTTTCAGTATAAATAAATATATTATTAATATTTTCAACATATTGCCTTAAGGGGGGGGCCACTTAAGGGGGGGCCACTTGCCATCGGGCAACCTGGCGCCACCTGGCCAGTCCGCCACTGGTGACGTGTTAACAAGAGCATTATCGGACAGTGTTGAGTATGGAAAACGCATTTATTACAAGATTATTTATAAAAAATTTTAATGACAAGTTATTGAACAGAAATACTTAATGGCAAAAAAGCGGTAATAATAGTTCTGATGGACGATGGATTAATTATTAATGAAATAAATGTTTCCAGATAAGCACCATTGTATTAACTTGTGTTTGTGGTGGGATCCGAATCTTCCGAGTATTTCTATGACCAATTCCTTCTCGGTGAAGATTCAATACGAGGAATATAAATAGAGTTGCTTCGTCCATCGCTGATGGTCATTGAAGAAAAATAATAATCAGTAGAGTGTGAGAACCGTGATATACTGTCGGAACGGTCCATGCGGTTGCCCGCGTCCAGTAACCTGCGAATTATTAATCGTCTTCATAAATTTCACCGCATTATTACATTGTTAGCTGGAATTCTTCTCCACGTATTCTCTTCGTCCTCTATTCTTTTGGATTCGGATGCGTGCACCGACCGCTCCTTTGTTAATGCTGACGGTGAGTCATTACCGCGTTTTTATTGTCTAATTCTGACTTTGAGTAATTTCGAATTGCCTAATAACTAATGGAAGACTTTCCATATTGACGATTATAAACCATTCGTTTGTTACTGCCCTTCCTTGCAATAAAGAGTATTATTATTTATTAGAACTCCCTGACACATCTCATTAAATATATTAAACCTAGATAATATAATTTAGATACAACATATAAGTATTAAAATTACATTTTATTTGCAAAGCAAAGTAAAACTGCAGAAACCCACAAATTATTATTATTATTATTAATAATTCTTACTAACGGAATAAAAATCAATATTTTATCTCCTATATAATATGATTCCCAATCATGTGCGGAGTCATACCCCCTCACTACCCCTCACCGTAGGCTTATTTTGGTCGGACAAGATATTAAAGAACTGAACTGACCAAATGTGCAGTCATATGTAAAGCCAATTAAATTCTGGACTGTTGCTGGTATTTCTCGCACATTTCCAGTTCAATTTTCATTAAAAAAATCCGATAAAACAATAAACAACACAAAATTTTATTATTATTACTATAAAACAATTAAAAATGTTATAGTTATCATATTCTGCAAAAGCAAATTATCTTTAAGTAGTACCAATCACACAATCCCCCTCATATTCAACGTCTGGGCAAATTATTGTTCTTGAAATACTTAATTCCATAACAACATGTATTGTGCAAATGTTTGTCGTCGTCTGCTCAGTTTACTGGATCTACGACGAAATGTAATATAGAGAGAGAGCAAGATGCAATGGAACGGCGTTGACATAAAGAGACATGCCTTCGCGACAACCGGGTATAACATCCCGACGAGTGCTGTCACCGACTTGTCCGCATGGTAATGATCCCGATCGTTCATTTCTTCTGTTTTCGTTGTATGGTACTTTTTCTTTGGGTCTCGGCGATGTACCTTCTATTCTAAGTGACACCAGAGTCGTCTGGTGCATTCCAATGAGCTCTTGTGTTGAATTATGAACAAAGTTGAATACTAGCAGTTAGTTACCCACTACTACTATAAGCGGTTAATGATATTCTATCTCTAACAAGCATTAAAGACGCTTGTTCTAAACATTTTGCTTATTGTTTTATTGATGTGGTCGACTAAGAATCTTCGCTGTCTAATAGTTTTAGTGTAGTTTTAGTTTTTCAATAAAAAATTAGTTTAGCTTTATAAAATATTTACCCAAAGTTAACATATTAACACAAAATGTTGCTTAACTTTTTAAGCAACATTAAACAAGTTAAAACATTTATTAAATTTTTTAAAAGCACAGTAAAAAATAAATAGAAAATATTTCACGAGCTTCTTTGAAAATACGGCTCATTTCATAGTACGCACAGAAAAGTGATCACTCGAACGAAGAGAGAATTACTTGGCTGAAGTAGTTGGTAGGTTTGTATATACGCGAGAGATTACTGACTTCAACCAAGAAATTTTATTTCTTGGAATAATTACTAGATTTAAGAAAGTGGTTACTCTGGTGAAGTAAGTAAACAGTCTTCAATGAAGTGTATAGTTTTATGTCCGGTAAATATTTTTAGCTACTTAATGTAAGAATTTTAAAGATTTGGCACAAATACGTTTTCTATTGCTAATTAACAAGATAGGTATGTTATATTTACTTACTCGTTCTAAACTGTTGCGTGCGTTACATCAAACTTCTCCATGTTGAAACGTTTATTGTACACTATAAATCACAATACACATCCCCAATAAATCACAAGGCACATCCACTACGGGTACTTCGTTCTTGTTTTGCGTACTAGGTTAGGCTCCTTTGCCTCCTTTACGGCGCCAACACCACGCGCTGGCACGCGAGTCTTGACAAAATCACGGTGCGCATATTTATTCCAGAGAAAGGGATTGCTTGAAAGAAGTGAGAATCACTTCAGTTAAATAATTGGTGGGTTTTTATTCAGTAAACAATACTTATTTATATTAAATGCCTTATATTTTCTTGGATCAAGTAACTACGCACTTGGATGGATTTATTATTACTTCGTTTGAGAAATTAACATTTTTGGGACGAAAAATTCAATTACTTCTTTCAATACAATATTGGTTCTTATAAAGAAAGAATTTATTTGTTGACAGCATTTATCTGGGAAATTATTTTACTTATATTGAGTATGTGGCATTTCTTGTATATACCTAACTTTCTACATCCAAGTAAGTATGCATTTGAATCTAGTAAATAAATTCAAGAAATTATGTTTTCTCGTTCCAAATAATCACCTTTCTGTGTGTGAGATTCAAACTCTCGACCTCCAGATTAATACCCGTGCGCTCTACTGCTGGGTCACAGACTGACCACTAATTAGTAAAAAATAATATTGTAATCATCGATTTATAACGGTGCATTGCTGTTAATCTATAGAGCTTATCCAAAAAGAAACGGCTTTGGTCACATGCGGATTTTTTAAAATAAACATCATCACCCGACTGCTGAAGTATCATCTGTCCAATAATTGTTGGTATCTAGCAATGACAGCGGGACCTACAGCTTAATTTGGACTCCGAACAACGGGAGTGACTAATATAATCAACTCTAAACCAAATAAGATTTCTAAATCCTTGCGGTAACTTTCTGGGTTGGGGAGCGTTTGCAATAAGGAAATAATAATAAAAAAACATAAATGCATATAAACACAAACAAATAAAACGTGACATATTAATATCTCTAAATTGTTAAAATGGAAGCGGTTTATCAGCACTAGAAGAAGAATGTGAAGCGGTCTTAAGTCCCCTATGGTACAAAAACAGCGTTGAGGATGCGGAGGTCACGCAAGTACGTGGAACTTTTAAGTGGACCTTTCACATATAAATAATAATTTTATGCATAATTATCGGCTAGGAGAGGAGCGATGATCGCCAGGTGTAACGGCGGGCCGCGAATCGAACTGCTGGGTGCTTAGTTTTTGATGGAAGGCCCCGATTTTGAGCCGATGCCGATGCGATCGCGCGGGACCACACTTCGCGCGGCGACGTCATAAACGCGGGTCGTAAACGCGCCATGCCGCTAAACGTTCATCTAGAATTAATCGTAATTGCACGGGGATCCTGAGCAGCGTCGAGTTATTATCCAGTGTAAAATATTGGCCGTATCCTGCCGAGGTCAGGGCACTATTTTCATCGCATCGTTACGAATTAATAATTGTATCAAAATATATGGTAAAACGTAAATTATGGCTTGTGGTACTTAAACTAAATTACTAATTAAAATATACTGTTGCAGGGCACTGTTGTAGGAACTTGGCAAAATGTTAATTTATAGTCTATTGCGTATATTTTATAATTTTAGCATAGATACATTTACTAAAAAAGCTTCTTGTTGATATACACAAAAGGAACGATTGATGTTTAAAGGAGAGTTTATGGACCCAAGAAGCACCTAGACTTCCGTTGGTTCATGCGAGTTGTCAAAGAAACACTTCTCAATACGAACGTACCATTACAGTATAATGTACTATAATAATGTAGAGAAATACAGTTACGATGTGTATAACGTTCAATTCTTCAAGTTGTTCTGAAAGTTTACAAAACATGTATGTTTGAATAGCCTGTTGCATTTCAGTGACCTTTATGAGTAATTAAGAACATATTCTCATATTGTCAGATAAAGTCATTCATACTACAGAACATAACTATGAAGATAAATTCTGAAGGTTAGGTTTGGAGTTCTTGGACCCTTGGTTGTGGCACAATATGCAAAAAGAAATTGGAAGTCCAACGAAATAAATTGTAAAAATAAATTAGAAACAAAAGAATCGAGGACATACCTCATGTCAAGATTAACGACGCCATAGTTCCATATACAAACACTGCAAAGTATTTGGGTATGACTCTGGATACAAAACTAAGGTGGAAAGAACATGTTAAGAAGAAAAGAGTAGAGCTTGGCCTCAAATATAGAGAACTGTACGGCTTCTGGGAAGAAACTCTCAGTTGTCAGTACAGAACAAATTACAAGTTTACAACCAAGTACTAGAACTGATTTGGTTATACGGTATCCAGCTTTGGGGCTGCGCAAAAAACTCCAATATAGGAATCCAGATTTTCCAAAATAAAGTACTAAGGAATATGGTTAACGCTCCTTGGTACATACGGAATAGTGACCTGCACCGTGATCTTGGTGTCCCACAAGTCATCCAAGAGATAAAAAGATTTTCCACTAAGCACGAATCTCGCCTAAGCCATCACGTCAACGTAGAGGCCCTGCAGCTACTGGACAACCAGAATCTAGTGAGAAGACTAAAAAGAACTAAACCCTTCGAACTAGTAAATCAGTGAAATGTGTAAAAAGCAGAGCACAGTGAGTGAAGTGTTAGTGCTTCTTGTTTGGGACAAAGTAAATATAGGGACATCAGTGGATAGCCTATTAGAGACAAGAACCTAGTTTTAAGAATTCAGATTTAAATTGATGGTTAATCTTTTAGATCGCATTTGCTCATTTGTTGTTCACGAAAATGTCAAAATGTCGTATAACAGTAGCTGGAAGACAGCTTCGACGTGAATTCCAAAGCAATCACTTGTAAACGATGCCGTTAGTTCACCAATAACACGAAGGTATTACATATGTTAAACACGTAATACACGTGCAGGCGAAATGATTATTGCACTTAATTATTTCTATTTTATACGAGATCATCAATATTTTATAAACTACTATCGTACTATATATTATTTCAAATGGGTGCATTTGTCCTTTTTTAGTACTATATTACTATAATGTCTCATTTTCTAGACATCCATAACGGCCTAATTGCAAACTTTATCAGTTTTTCGGACATATGTTAAAAAGATATTTTCAAAAATGATAAAATTTGTCTCTCTTTTGATAAGGGATTTCCGGTTATACTTGAAAAGGAATGCACAAAATATCATTCAAACGTCATAATCAGTCATAATTTATCCCAACCCTGTATACAAAGGTGTGGTCGATCATTGCCTTGAAAATTTCAGCTTTTCTACAAATGGTGATATTGTACAGTAAGGGACAAAGTTTAAAATTAGCCAATATCCCCGACGTACTAAACATCGCGGTCAGTTTCCCAATTGTGTGTACTTTGTACTGCTCTAAGTTTCGAAAAAAATGCGCGCATTGTAAAAGACAAGAATTTATTGCATTGGCAATAATTAAAGACGGCAAGACTTACTTGCTTAGCGGCGTGTTCAAGGGCGGCTGCTGCAGGGAGGGCAGTGGGGCACTGCCCCCCTGATGAATTTCTTCTAATAGATACATTCATTATAATATCTAATTTGTATGGTTTTCTGATAAGTTTGATAACAAATAATAAGTTTTGTATGTTTTTAAGTAAGGAAACGTATGTTTTTAGAAGTAACAATAGCTAATACTTCGTCAGAGCCAGCGTCAACTTCGAAAGTTGCGAGCCGGGGCATCTCGCACATTGCCCCGCAAGTCGCAACGCCTATAGCGGAGTCGACTCAGACGGCGGCTGGGTGGTGGGGATAGATATCGATTTTAGCCTGCCAGCTGGACATTCTCTAGTTTGCCCCGCTTACCGCTTAGCAGTGTGAAGTGACTTGCGTGTGTTTATTTCCCGTTGTTTTTTGACTTTCCAAGGGTTTCAACAATGAATTAGGTAAATAACACTATCGACCTGATCAAAAATAATGCTCTTTTGCATGACGTTAAAACAGAGTTAAAAAGTACAAAGAAAAAATAAATCAGCGATTATGTCAACTGAAAAAACGTATATTACAACACTACAAACATAATTTGAAACTACTTTTATTAATAGTTAAAACTAGTTAGCCAGGATTTGACAGATATTTTCATTCTAATGACAGTAGGTAGTATCAAACGCTGATGTTTTGACAATCCTGGCTAACTAGTTTTATTTTAATGCAGACACGATCGATCTCGACCAAATAGAACCTCATGCAACTAAACTATTAATTTTATATATAGGATGATAAAGTAATGTGCCTGGCCACATCAGTTTTTCAATAAACAAATTGTATTGGATAATCCTGTAATCAATTATTGTTGACAAAAGAAACATCGAAACGTTTGTCAGTTTTTTCTGGAACGCGCATATTGATTGTTGCTAATACGTTGTTTGCGACCACGGCCACGGCTGTAATTTCCTACATCCCACTCGAGTATAGTCATTATTAAAGGTATCAAGAATTAAAAGAACATGAGCGTGAGCAAGTGAGCGGACAGTAATAAAAGGCAGTATACCATTCAGGGGAGGAGATGGAGATGAATCCGTTCGTGGCCGGAATGGTGGACCCCGCATTCAAAACCCGCGACCCTCAGTTATTCTCCGGCGTGCACAACGGCTAATTTATGAGTTGACTGGTGTTAGATACGCACGTAGCCGGCCTGGTACAGAGTGAAGATAAACGACGATAAAGACGCTTTTACATAAGAGCACTTTTCTGTTCACGGGATGCCGTTCCCAAGGTGAGTTCATATCTATACTGAACAGAAATCGAATTAGCTTCTTCTTCCATCGAGGGTTTGACTAATACAAGAAAACGCTTTATTATATTACCTATACCTACATGTTGCATAAAATCTTTGACTCATTTCTTTCCTCCCAAAAGTATACAATAGAAACACTTTCTGCAAATCACCCTACACAGGAGATACAGTACGTCCCTGAGAAATTACAGTAGTACTCAAATAATTTCACAGAATGACTCTATAACTTATTTAAAAAAAAACAGTAGTTTCACAGTACAGGAAAATTTTTACATTGGAATTCTTTACAACAATGTCGCTGGTTATTTGAAACCAACGACATTGCAGCATTTTTTATCCGGTTGTTATTTATAGGAAACTAGCACCTCCAGGGGCGTATCCAGCTCAAAACGGAAGGGGGGGGGGGAGTTTTCTAAATTTAACTTGCTGTATGGGGGAAGGGTGCCTATTAGGGTGGTTCAAAAATGCATTGCAAAAATTTTTGTGATGATAAAAAGCTCCCAAATCGTTTCCAAATCCAAAAAAAAGCGGACACGTATTTCTTAAATTTACATGGGAAGAAGACATTTTTTGGTATTTTTCAAATAATTGTTCGGAGTTTGGGAAAACTAAAGATTACTTAAGGACTTGTAGAGGACTTTCCAAGGAAGAATTTACTGCCCTGAAAACTACCCTTAAATTGTATTTTATAAATAATTCGTCTTTCTCCAAAATCAGTTTGAATTCTGTTTTCTGAGTTCGAAATGGCAAATTATTATCTTAGAGTGAACTTACTCATTAAAAAATTGCTTCCTATTGTTTAAATAATCAATTATTATTCATTTTCAACTAGATATATAATAAACCTATTATCTATATTATCTAATAAACCCACAACTAAAATTAATTTTTTCTACTTTGCATTCACAATGCACACATTGTAACACTGTTTTCGGTGTTACAATTAACACATTGTAATACCGAAAACAGTAACATTTTTGTCTAAGATTGGTACACATTGATATCAAATGCCATATGTCAAACGTACTATACATAACCCAACATAACCACACATTGCATCTTCTTAATCGCTTGCAATCGCATAAACTGCGAAATATCAATATTCTATACATATTTAAACATGGGTGTAGCCTGCTATAGTATGGCCAAAGGATTTGCTGTGTTCATCAAAATACGCCAGCATGACGTTTTCGGTGATGTTTTACGACTCTGGTAAGTGATCGTTATCATTCTTTTCAACTAAACATCAAATCTCCTTTTCAGATATAATTCAAGGACCACATTTACTTTAATAAGGTATTATGCGAAGATCAAACCTACATTGTAGATATGAACGATTTTAATTACTGCTTCGAGATTGTATATGCGCAATGAATGGTTTATCAGCATACACATACGAAGCTATAGTACATTTAAAGTGTAGAGGATTTCTTAGTTTATGTAACGTATAAGTTTTCGGTAATATTTTGGACGCTTGGATGCTCGGTTCAATTCGTATTCGTTTTTGTCCGTCGCTTTCGACTTCGTCTTAGTTCTGGTTGTGTGCAACATATTTGAATTATCTCCATCACATGTAATTTTACTAAGTATAAGTTATTCTAATAAACTACTTTGCTGAAATTAGAATTGGGTTTCAATTATAAGTGCTTGTAAATATATAAGCCACAACGGCTACGTAGCGGAATTAGGTAGACAGCGCTATTAGACGTTAAGCGTTATAACAATTCTCTAGTAAGTTCTTGTTCTTCGAAGTAACTAATCAGTCACCGCCAAACACTTCTATTCTGATTATTATACTTATGAAACCACTATTTTAAAGTTGTTAACTTTTTAGGTTAAGTTTCATGTATTTATCACAGTAGGGTTAAAATTGTTGCCCCAAGCTCCATTATGATCATCGTTGCGACCTCGCTGAATATTTATTCAAACTTATAGGGTAAAGTAGAGTAAAATTATTCACAATTAGATTTAGTCATGATTTTATCTCATCGATCTCATCCTTAACGAAGTTAAGGACAGTTACTACAGTGCTTCCACGAGTTCCACGTCGTACCCGCAAAATACCCTAGATTCTAATTTAGCACGCTATAGTAACCACAATTTTTAAATTTATATAAAATTAATGACGCAAAGTAGAAAAAATAGTATATTACACTCGTTTTGTAAGACGTATTGGCGCACTCGTTCCATTTGGGCACGCTCGTCGTGCCCAAAACAACTCGTGCGCCAATTTGACGTCTTATAAAACTTGTATAATAATATACTATTTTAAAATCGGTCTGGCTAACTGATATTCTCAAGTGAAATCATTTAAATTTTGGAATGATTTCCATTGTTTAAATAATAAAATATAATTCGTTTGCAATATCATTTATTCGAAAAAATGTACATATATTGAAATCCCTTTTTTCGGGAAATTGGAGCTACATTTCTTTTTAAAATATAAAATTTCCTAAAGTCAACAAACTTTATTAATCACATTTCTTTCTCCATTTCTTATTCTGATTTCCTACCACTGTGTGTTGCAAGATAATGTTGATTTGTTGCTGTTTGGAAACTGTTCCCTGTACTCTAATTTGATGAAATATTGAAAACGAACATTATTTTATTATTCAAACACAGGAAATCATCCCAAAATATAAATGATGTCACTTCAGAATTACAGTTGGCCAGACCGATCTAAAAAAATGAATTTTCGGCAAATTGCAAAAATTTTTTTTTAAAGAAATGTGGGTTTATTAGATAATACAGACTAGATATCTCGAACATGAAATTTATAAGTTATTTTCACAATACACTGACGTTTCTACCATAATTAGAAAAGAGTTGAAAGTGAATTATAATTGATTGTTTAAACAATAGGAAGAAATTTTTTAATGAATAATGTCCCTCTAAGGTAATAAATATTGTTAATATATTAAAAATATAAATAGTCGTCAATCCCCCAGTACTATACGAGTCTGTCCTCATACTTTAATATAAGAATAAACATGTTAAGAACACCGTATGTTTCTTTTTGTTGCTAATATGGAAATACGAAAGTAGGGTGCTTAATCTGATATGCATTGTCTCTCATTAGGTTTTTACAAGGAGATTTTCTTTCCTAAACTCTTTTAGAAATACGGAATCCAAGAACTGCCTCCGCGTTAGTTTATACTTAGTATAGTACAACCTGTACGCGAATTTATTAATTGCAACAATAAAGAAGTACATATCAATTAACAAAATAAGAAGGAAATACGGAATTTGCAACGCATACACATGTCCCGCACATCCTGTATATTTCAATTTCATTAATTTGCAGGCTCTCTGCAGTAGACCGGATTTACAATCATCCTTTTGGTCGTTATACATTAATTAACACGTAGGTGTGCACCGCTCGTATGAGCATGCATATTTGTTTTGCTCTACTTTGTCAGCTTTGGTACGGCAAATTGTTTTCGCTTTTGTTTTTCTTCATTAATTTTTTACGCATTAAGCAGTTTAGCGGGAAGACGAGCGTATGACAGCGACCATCCTGGTTAGCGCATCCTTTTGTGTAAGAGATTAATTATGCAGGGTTCACGGAGGTATATACGTTTATATTTTATCTTCTCCGTTTGCAATATATCTTGGACCGACGGCCAGTGTGACGGACTGCTTAGCTTGAATCGCTATATATTATCTTTCACGCTTAAAAAAAAAACTAAGTACTCTGAGTGTGCCTATATTTTACTAAGTCTAGCCATAAATACGATTATCCATCGCTCACATTCCTAACATTTTACACACCCTGTAGTTATATTGCGATGCACGAATTCACAAGTTTAAAGAAGAAAACCACTTTTTGTCCAACCCCGGGCTAGGTCGGGCCACATGACGCTGTGGTTATTCATTATATTTGTCTTGTGCGAACACTTCACACGCGTGCAAAATTTCTCCAATAATTTGCAATAGTTATAGTATTTCTTGTGTTTTGTGGTTACAATGCCGAAAAGGGCTCCTAGTGTGGAACCTTTAGAGGACGTACGAAGCAAGAAAGTTCGGAAATTTGAGAAATTGCGGATGAAAATGGAAGAGATCCGGAAAGAAATAGACGTTTACGACTCAGCGAGTGAATCAGGTTGGTCCTAGATGATTTTACCTTGTGCCTGTCGTTTATCTTAACACAGGGCATTCTATTGAATGGCCCGCTGAATCTTTATGATTCCTTGTTTGGGTAATGATAGACCAGGCAGGGCATTCTAATGAATGGCCCACTGAATCTTATGATTCCTTATCTGGTTTCGTGCTATATAAATCAAAGCTCTTGAACGACATGCATAATCTTGCTGATTAGTCGAGACTGTTCTCCTGGTTTTATATCGGACGGGCCGCCACAAAACAACCTTTTTTACTAGGCTTTATGCCAGCCGATTAGCCGTACTCTCTCAGAACCCGAGGAACAAGGGATGTATTTGGAAAGTTTGGCAAACTCGGCCAAGATTTTTACGGATGTCTTTCATCAGCTATCTCTTCATCGAAGATTTTTATTGGCGCCTTCTCTAAATCCGCAGTTCAAAAAATGTTTTGAAACCCAGGAAGTGGATACTTTTTTGTATGGAGAAAAATTATTAGAAAAGGTGAACCAGTTTTCCTATTCTATTGGCATCAGTATGCGAGAAAACTCTGAAGCAGTATGATAGTGGCCTTATCAGATGGTGGCATTTTTGCAACGTTAGTAAGCTAGACCCCTTAGAGTATGATTTCCAGGGCATAATTAGCTTTATTAAATCTTTAGTAGATAAAGGTCTTTTATACAGTACAATAAATTCACACAAATCAGCGTTATCACTTATCATAAATTTTCCTAAAGAGGATGAATACATTTTCAAACGTTTTCTGAGGGGCATTTATAACTTAAAACCACCTTCACCCAAGTATTCTTTTACTTGGGATCCGTCACCAGTCATTAGGTTTTTAGAGAGTAAACATCCTAACATTGACCTTTCCCTAGAAGACCATACATACAAATTATTAATGCTTCTGGCACTAACTTCGGCACATAGGTTGCAAACTTTCTACCTTATCAAAATTGACAATATTCTTATCAAAGACAGCTCTATTGATATACAAATACCGGATAGAATAAAAACTTCAGGTAAAAATAAATGCCAGCCGCTTCTCTGTTTCCCCTTCTTTAGAGAGAAACTGCCGCTTTGTGTAGCGTCATGTTTAGGGGACTACTTAAATAGAACAATGTCCTTAAGGCCGGCAACAGAGAAACGACTTTTTATCACAATTAAAAAACCATACAGAGCCGCTTCTACACAGACGTTGAGTAGATGGCTGAAAAATGTTTTAGTACTTAGTGGCATAGATACTACGGTATTCAAAGGCTACAGCACTCGCCATGCCTCAACGTCTGCAGCGAGCCGTGTTGGTCTAAATATAGAAATTATTCGAAAAACAGCAGGATGGACAAAAAACTCAGAGGTTTTCAACAAATTTTATAATAAACCTCTAGCTTCTGATGCAACTACCTTTGCTAGAGCAGTACTGTCAATTGAGAATGATTGAAGACTTTATAATTATAAATGTTACTTTTTTGTTACATGTTAGTTTACATATTAATGTAGTTACATTAGTTGGATAATATATTATGCTTATATATGTACATATATATATATATATATATATATATATATATATATATATATATATATATATTATGTTTATGTATATTCTTATATATTCTGTTATTATATATTGATTAAAAAAAAAATAATAATAAATAAATTAAATAATAATGATAAATATTCTGTATCTACATTTTGAATAAATAGGTATTACTTTGTACCTTGAGGTTCATAGATCGTTTTTTCTTTGAACATCTACAGGGTGTGTAAAATGTTAGGAATGTGAGCGATGGATAATTACAAGATTGGATGACTTACCTAGTAAGGAAGGACAATCCTAATTATCCGAGCTCACATTCCGTACATTTTACAACCCACCCTCTCTTTTTTTTCCCAGCCCTAGACGATCTATTCACGTTTGGCACGCGACAATATAATGAATAACCACAGCGTCATGTGGCCCGACCTAGCCCGGGGTTGGACAAAAAGTGGTTTTCTTCTTTAAACTTGTGAATTCGTGCATCGCAATATAACTACAGGGTGTGTAAAATGTACGGAATGTGAGCTCGGATAATTAGGATTGTCCTTCCTTACTAGGTAAGTCATCCAATCTTGTAATTATAAATAATACCGTATACAGGTTGACACTTTAAACCGATGAAAGTACAGGGAAACATGATGGACCAGCTCATGAGCACCAGAGGACAACCAGAAAGAAGTGTTCCACTTTTTACCTGGATTAAGGGGTTTACGTACCTACCGAAGCTCGGCGGTTGATGATCTTCGGTTATCGATAGCTGTGAAATCAGACATCCTAGTTACTTGAGCTGAGATTATCATTTTGTGGCCTTCCCAGGCTACAGATTTAAATTCTTTGGATTTCCACATCCACCTTCAGTGCTTTTAGGTCCTTTCCTCTGTTGTTCTTCAGCGTGTTCTGTATGGTCCACAAAAGAAATGGCATACTGCGATTGACAGTTACTTAATATGTACTGCTTTTATTTGAAAGGCTTACTGTTTTGTAAATATTGTTCTGTATGTAAACAAATATTTTCATTCGTCTTATGAAATATTCCTCTTTTTAATGACTTCTTTTGACCTCTCTTTGAATTCGCTGGAAACAAATGACGCATTGGTTTGATACATATTTGGATTAAGATTTTTCTGAGTAACTTGATATGGCACAAGCCATATGTTTAATACATAGTTGAATTGTACTTAAATAAAAAATCTATTTTTGTATCATGAGTTGGGCTAGATGTTTTATATTTGAAAAAAGCCATTGTTTCACAATTTGTATTTTTCATGATATCATGTGATTTTCAGAAATGCTCAAAATAATTAATTTTAAGTAAATTTAGCCCATTTGTCTGTATTAAACATATAGCTTCGGCCATATTACATTACCCCAAGAGAAACGAAGAACCAAATATGTGTAAGAACAATATGGCGCCCATAAGAAAAGCAAAAGTTTCACTTGTTTCCAGCGAATTAATTGGCTGACATAATCTAATAGTAAATAAAAAAGTACCCATAAGTTTTTAATTAAGTTTTTTGCTATTTGTAAAGATATTTCTGGACCCATTTGGAACACAGCAATCTGCACTATTTTGTCCATTTAGTCGAGTTTCTACCTCTAATAATAACAGAGGTACCCACACAATCCAACGTCCCGTGAGGCACATATACCATTACGTGATAATGTCTGGGTATACTAAAATACAAATACAAAGTAATGTAAGAAGTATCGTAATCCTGCAAATTAAGTAATTTAAATATACGTATTTCCGTTTCAACCACTTACGCAGTGAGTACAGCAATCAGTAATTAATTTTAACCTCTTGCTGCCTTGCGCAGATTACAACGCTTTCACTGGCCACCAATTGTTCTAGCCCCAGATTTTGTTTTCAGATATTCATATAAAACTACTAATATTGGTGTAAAACAGAGGTAATTTGATTACTAACGAAAGAACGACAAGAATAGACATTTATCAATTCCAGATTTTATAATTAATTAAATGACCATTGTTGAGTTCAACGTTGTGCTTTATGAAAAGACAAAATCGTTAATCATAACAATGATGATAAATTGCCGTAATTAAGTAAATGAAGTAAAACAAAGGCTACTCTTGAAGGATTCTTCATACTCCGATGCATGTGCAATGTTCATAGGTTAACAAGTCCTGGCATAGTAAAAAGAAAATGATGAACGCCAGTACAAATTTATACAATTAAACAGTAAAGTTAGACGTATTGTTCGAGTAGGATTAGCATTTCATAAATTCCATTGCACCCGTTAGCTACATACGTTAAGCTGTCTTATCAAGAAAAAATGAATATAAATCAGCATCTACTTACACGGTAGCTTTCGTTTTATAATTGTAATTGATTTTACAAGATGTACGCTATCTCACCAAGTCATACCTAACCCGGGACTTTGTTTTTGCCGCGAACCGAGACGATCAATCTACCGAAATGACAGAATAATCGCGCATCTGCAAAAAGCAGAGATCTATATGATATTTATTCCGTATCACAAGAAAGCCGCAAAACGAAAAAACAAGCATTACCGCAAATTAGACTAGCGTATGTAATTATATTTCGCATTAATTATATTAATATGTAATTGCCAGTTAACTGGCTCGGTTATACCACTTGCTTCTTTATTTTCATTCCTTGCTCCTTTAGCGCCGCTGTTACTTTTACGTTTTGTATATTACCATTACGGACGAAGACCGAATCCAGTAGTACATTACAGCTGCTGGAGGATTGATCTAATTTGAATACAACAACTGTCGTAGGCGCCTGAAAAGTATGCGCTTGTCTGTCGGAGTTGAAAATAGCTTCATGCTTCAGTAAACTTTGTTTATTTATGTGAGAAATGATTATATTAAATTTTAATTAACGTTTGTTGTTAATGTTATTGGTTAATTGTGATAATAATAATAATAATAACATATATTGTTGTTATAAATTATTAACTAAAATTTTAGGTACCAAGATTTATGAACATCTTAAAGAAAATAATGTATTGCCCTCTGAGCAGAAAGGCATTTTAAAGGACAGTTTTGGTTCAAAAGAACTGTTAATAATTAACAAGAAGATTGTTGAAAAGATCAAAAAGACTGGAGGAAACCTATCCATGGCCTGGATTGATTACAAGAAGGCGTATGATAGTATCCCGCATGAATGGATTGTAAAAGCCTTGGAGATATATGGGGTAAACCAAAAAATTATTTTTCTGGTAAACTCATGTATGTCCTTATGGTCTACTAAACTATGCTTGTGGGGACGAGAGTCGTGTGTTTTCTCAGAGCCGATTAATATTAATTGTGGCATATTTCAAGGTGATAGTTTATCACCCTTGCTCTTTTGCATAGGCCTGTTTGCATTGTCCAGTGAATTGAATGAGGACAAAGTTGGTGTTCAGTTATTACCTGGCGAAAAGTTTGATGAAAGAAATTGGTCCATTCATTATATATGGATGATTTGAAACTTTATGCCAAAAATGATGAGCAGTTGAAGAGGAGCCTCAGTATAGTTAAACAATTCTCTGACGATATTGGGATGCAATTTGGTCTAGAGAAGTGTGCCAAAATTAGTATTGTCAAAGGCAAAATTGAGAGAACCGCTGACATATGCCTGAATGATCATACTAGTATTAATGAATTAACAGATAATACTAGATATAAGTATCTGGGAATGGATGAAGCCTTTGGTATAGATGATGAAGGGATGAAGGCGAAGGTTATAGGTGAATACATTAAGCGAGTCAGAAAAATTTTAAAATCTGGTTTAAATGGAAAATATAAAATGCAAGCGATAAATGCATATGCTATTCCAATATTTCGATATAGTGTTGGAGTTTTAAACTGGACTAAGAAGGAAATACGCGATTTGGACATTAAAACTAGAAAACAGGGAACACTAAATTTTATGTTTCATCCTAGGTCTGATGTCTGCAGGCTATACCTGCACCGTTTAGATGGAGGTCGTGGCTTGCAGCAATTGGAAAATATTTATGATTATGTTAAATTTAGGAAATTTTATAAAGGCCAACAAGCAGGATAAAGTCATTAAACAATTAATTAGGGATACTTCTGGTAAGTCAATAATTAGTAAACATCATCTAATTTTAGAAAAATTTCAGGTGGAAGAACTCGATAATTATGAAAATAAAATTTCAGTAGAGAGTTTAAAGCGACAGATCAAGTTAAAAATGAATCAGAAAATGGGAGAGGATTATGTTAGTAAGCCAATGCATGGTCAATTTTTAAGAATTGTGGAGGGTGATGGTATTTCAAAGTCTGGATCGTTATCTTTGCTTTGTCATGGAAACATTAAGGGTGAAACGGAATCCTCTATCATAGCGGCGCAAGATCAGGCAATACGTACCAGATATCATGAACAGAAGATTATGAAAGTTGCTCATGATGGGAGTTGTAGACTGTGTCATCAGGCTCCGGAACATGTCTCTCATTTATTGGCGGCTTGTTCAGTCTTAGCTGAGTCGCATTACATTGCTAGGCATGATAGGGTGGGAACATATATACATTACAACTTGTGTTCCCAACTATTAGGTTTAGCAATGGATGTGTCTCGGTGGTATGACCACGTTCCATCTCCTGTTGTGAGTAATGATCATATTACCATATTATGGAACATGCCTATTGTCACTGATAGAATGCTTGATGCTAATAAGCCAGATATCGTGGTAAAGGATTTCCAGAGGAAGGTCTGCACGTTCATAGAAATCTCTGATGCGAATGTTGTAAGGAAGGAGCTTGAAAAACAACTTAAATATAAGGATCTCTCAATAGAAGTTGGACGTATGTGGGGAATGAAAGTAAACATTATTCCGGTGATTGTAGGTTCATTGGGAGCAGTTACTCTAAATTATAGTAAACATGTCAAGGAGTTGCCGTGCAAAATTTCGCCCTGGGAAATTCAAGAAATTGCGGTTTTGGGAAGCGCGAATATTTTGAGGAGAGTTTTATCATAAAGCATCCTAAATTTACTGCTATCGTACTACTTTTCATCTTTACCTTCCTTTGTATATGTCTATTAATAAATATCTGCATGTGTTTTTACTGACCTGTACGCAACGCTGTACCGGGTTTCCACAGCTTTCCTTTGGTCTGCAAACTAGTGTTGCAAAGTATAAATGGCGTTGTTTTTCAAAATTGGGTTGAGCTGTGGTGATACCCGCAAAGGAAGTACCCTAGGTTTCAGCGAAGCTCGGTACTATCAATTTGCCCTGAAAAATCAAAATCTATTAGTGTAATTTTACTAAATTATATTATCTAGGTTTAATATATTTAATGAGATGTATCAGAGAGTTCCAATAAATAATAAGTTAGTAAGTTTATTGTTATGACCATATCTAAAAAATCGTTTTTCAAATTATCTCTAAAACCATTTCTAAATTAAACTGATTGATCAACGGATTATTAGTTATTACTTTTTATCTCTAATAATAACAAAAGTGGTCATACCCATGTTCACTAAGACCCACTGTATAGGTTTTGATCATATGACTTAATAGGTTTTGTAAAACATTTTATTGCTTCTATCGTTTCTGTCAAACCGCGTTTACGATTTTTATGAATATTTTGTTCAGTTGTAAGATGATGGCATCAGTAACGATACTGTGGTACCGTTTATTGAAATTTTAGTTTAAAGCTTACACACTACACAGGCAACAAGAATACGGATGTTTGTTTTAATACAGAACAAAATTTTAAGAAAAGATTGGGCTACAGTTTTGTGACATTAGTCAGCTGTTCGGCAGACCGTAAACATAAAACTTTATTGAAACTGGGAAATCATTATCTAGCTGAATACCGTTCAGCGTTTTATCCATCGAAAAGCAATGTATAATCATATTTTTTCCATAAATCCGCAACCCATTACTCGATTAGGTGAGTACATATTATTCTAGTTTACAATTGGAGATGTATGTATTTAACAAAGAAGTAGTCAACAATCAATAAGTAAAGGAATTTTGTTCCATAATCTCCATAATCTGTTTACTCATAATCAGTGGCCGGACAAAAATGTATGTCTCGCAGTGCTAGAAGTTGCCCAGCTATGAGTGTGCGTAGCGGGCACGCATGAGTCAATGACGACTTATGCGGTCGATTGGATTGATATCCATAGACGCGAAGCGCCTGGCGGTCGGTAGTAAACCGAGTGAATTTAATATTAAATGTTTGTCGCAACATTTATGCAACACGTGCCCACTGAAATATTTTACTCATTTCTTGGATATGCATTGAACGATTGTATTACTGCATATTTTTCTAAATTATCTTCAGTAAAATTATTTCGCTTAGATGTTAAAATGTCTTTAAACCTTGAAAATGATCTTTCTACATCGCAGCTAGTCATAGGCGCAAAAGAATAAACCAACACCAAATTGGAATATTTTTGAGAAATTCCTTCATCCGTAAATGAATTCGTAGAGATTTGTTTTAAAATATTAAAATCCGGATTTCTATGAACTACCGCATCAATTTTTTTTTGTAATTTTTTACTGATTGGTGCTTCAATGCTTCGTAACCTTTCTTACAGAGATTCAATCCTTTGAAAACTGCTTGCAAATTCAACATTTTGTTGTTCTAGAAACTTTATGCTTGGCAATACTTGCGCAAAATTTGTATCAATAAATTTTAATTGATTATGCAAATCTTGTAATGATAGTACTTTTTTGCAGCCTTTAATACTAACTGCTTTATCAGGCAAATTTAAGACGAAGGGTTTAATGATATCAAAGTTTCTTACATAAAAAATTGCCGCTTCTAACCATGTACCCCATCTCGTAATAACTGGTTGTGGTGGCAAAGGTAGACTAGGGCACTTTTCCTCGTAAAGAGACAATCTGGAAGGAGCTTTCAATAATTTTTTTTTGCATGTGCTTATTAGCGTATTCACGTCTGGAAATTCTTCCCAAATAAATTCACAAATTCTATGAATAGCGTGTGCAAAACATGTCAAATGAAGAATATTTGAAAAATGTTGTTTAAGTAATTTTCCAACACTTAACATAATCGCAGCAGCGTCAGAAACAAACAGTGATTCCTACTTTTTTTATGGCGTCATTTACTATTGTACATATCTCTTCAGCTTTGACGGTACAGCGAAACTGAGTAGATATTAAATAGGGTTTATATAAGTCTTGCGGGTCCAACAATCCGACAACGACGTTGACCACACATCTACCCTTCATATCCGTAGTTTCATCTGCAGAAACCCAAATATATTTATCGGATAGTTTTGACTTTATTTTAGTAATTGTTTTGTCATATTGTCCTTGTACGTAATATTTTCTAATTGTGGATTCATCGGGTAAGTCTCGTCCAGTATACTTCTTGATAAATTTTTTAAAAACGGGATTATTAATTTTTGTGAAAGTTATATTAGCAGAAATAAATGTTTCACATAAATCATCAAAAAAGTTTTTAGTTGACGTTCCTGATACATTTTCCATGTGTTTTTTTGTTTTTACATGAGCCCGAAGACATGTTTACTACGAATAATTAAATTTCGTGAGCAGAAATTGCAAACCACTTCCCCTTTCTTAACGAACGTGAAAGTATTGACAAACTCAGCTAGCAAACGATTCATTGCAGGATTTTCAAACTAAGTACAACTATAAAATAAAAAAATAATTTAACTCTAAGTATAAAACAGAAGAACAAATTCGAAATGGAAAATAAAAAGATATTCACACAAAATTTCAAGAAACAACACAATTGAAAGAAACTGCTCAAATTATCTATCAACGAAGCGGAAATTTAAACAAGGCAAGCGACTGTACTCGATCAACGCGTATGTACACCATGAGCCGAAGCCAGACCGGCTAGCCGCCGCTCGCTCGCCCCACTAGCACGTGTCGCATGCACGACACTGGAAAATATACATTTTTGTCCGGCCACTGCTCATAATTCAGATGTGTTAAAGGCTAATATCACTAGAATTCATGGAGTCATTTGAGTTAGCTTTTTGGGTATGTACTTGGGCGGTGTAAAAAGGTGAAGTCCAGGATTCTTCAAGTACAGTCATACGATCTACGATTTACAGAGAAAAGGTAGAATTTTACTTTAAGAGACGCTTTCTTTCTTAAATTGTCGTATCTTGTTGGTAAACGCAAATTGATGGTTCGCCAATGTCTCTATCAGTAGAAATTTTAAAACACTCTGTATTAACAGTAGGCCCTCAGCCGATTTCCAGGTTAACAATGGTCGCACATGCCGGAGCCTGTGGTCCCGCAGCATTCCTCCGGGTTATCAAACGCTGTCATTCTTCTTTCTCGTAATCTCGTGGAAACGCTTCATCTCTCCCGGCAGTTGTTTTCTACTCTTTTGTTTTCTGTCGGCGGCGCTTATCTTTCGGTGCGGCAGCATCGGTTTAATGAATTCTATGGTGTGCAAGCCGTGTGTTATTTGAGTGAAACGCACTCTTCGTAAACTGATATTTAATTCTCGCGTCCGTGGAGTCTTCGGAGCCGCAGATACGTGGCACGCAAGCGGTGGGTCGCACCTCGACCGGCCATTAATCCGGCACCGTGGAAAAAAGCTGCACCGAGTGGCAACTGACAATAATTCGAGATGAGATCGGTTATCTGATGGGTGTATGCAAATGGGCCGGCCGCGCTGCCGAAAATGAAAGTGTCCGTAAGGCCGTATTTGGAACGATGGCCCCTTTCTTCCCCGGGCCCGACATAAAGGTGGCAAAGTTAATTGCGGGCAGTCCACTTCGGACATCTCTCGGCCCGATTTTACGCAATTGTATATAAGCGAGTAGGGAACACTAATTGACAGGTGATTGTCCCGTATTTATGACGTTACATTAACTCACATGCTACTGTTTAAAGATTATTAATGGCTCTGCAGATAACTGGCCGTGTGCTAAATGGGAACTTCTGTTTTGAAGGAATTTGGACTGGAGCGATTCCAGTCAAAATTAACATTTATTTTCGTTAATTGCGAAGAAGAGCATCTGTTTTATATTAATATTTATTCCACAAAGCGTATTAAAATCTTCAATAAATATGGTGGTGGTTTATATCACACAGAAAAGTGATCTCTCGAACGAAGAGAGAATTACTTGGCTGAAGTAGTTGGTAGGTTCGTATATACGCGAGAGATTATTGACTTCAACCAAGAAATTTTATTTCTTGGAATAATTACTAGATTTAAGAAAGTGGTTACTCTGGTGAAGTAAGTAAACAGTCTTCAATGAACTGTATATTTTTATTCCCGGTAAATATTTTTAGCTACTTAATGTAAGAATTTTAAAGATTTGGCACAAATACGGTTTCTATTGCTAATTAACAAGATAGGTATGTTATATTTACTTACTCGTTCTAAACTGTTGCGTGCGTTACATCAAACTATTCCGTGTTGAAACGTTTATTGTACACTATAAATCACAATACACATCCCCAATAAATCACAAGGCACATCCCCTACGACTTCGTTGTTGACGAGTACGACTTGTCGTACTAGGTTAGGATAGGATCCGTGGCGCCAGCGCACGTGCGGGCGCGCGAGCCTTGACAAAATCATGGTGCGCATATTTATTCCAGCGAAAGGGATTACTTGAAAGAAGTGAGAATCACTTCAGTTAAATAATTGGTGGGTTTTTATTCAGTAAACAATACTTACTTATATTAAATGTCTTATATTTTCTTGGATCAAGTAACTACGCACTTGGATGGATTTACTATTACTTCGTTGGAGAAATTAACATTTTTGGGACGAAAAATTCAATTACTTCTTTCAATACAATATTGGTTCTTATAAAGAAAGAATTTATTTGTTGACAGCATTTATCTGAGAAATTATTTTACTTATATTGAGTATGTGGCATTGCTTGTATATACCTAACTTTCTACATCCAAGTAAATATGCAGTTGAATCTAGTAAATAAATTCAAGAAATTATGTTTTCTCGTTCCAAATAATCACTTTTCTGTGTGTATAAACAGATCAAACAACGAATTTATTACTGTTATTATTACAAATTGTTATATAATTTATGACATAGTAACTGTAAAACAGTGGCGGCTTGTGATCTAGAAAAATGGGGGTTGCAACTTTTAGGTACCTACCAGTTCTATATGACATAGGTATATGTTTTATAGAAAAATATATTTTTTGTGCACTAAAAATTGACTCATTCTTATTCTTATATACCCTAATGTTAATTATTTTTGGCCCCATGGGTCTTAAATCCCTGTTATTGTTTAATACTATATACGGTGTCCCACTTTTTTCCCGCAGAACTTTTTTTCGGATAGTAAATGTTCATACTGATTAATAAGTTTTTTCAATTCATTAAAAAGTTACAGCGTAGCGGTTTGAAATATTGACAAATCGATATTTTAAACGGCTCTTTTCTTAATTCGGTCGGTTAAATGATTTAAATCTGTTATACCTGTTTCTGTCCACCGGTCATCGGCTCCAAACAATAGACAAAGAAAACGAAAAGAACATTTTTGAGTAGGCCTCCCAAGCCTTGCTATTGCGCTCTTTGCAATTTAGACTGCTAAATGGTTGAGCTAATAAACTCTGCACTGAATTCATTATTTGTTTTTAATTTCGTGTAATAAGCGCTTCACGGGCAACCAAACTACACAGCGTACGAGTGTCAAGAGTCAACTGTCTACAATAAGCATGACGTCGCTTCGCTTCTAGACACCACTGGGGGCGTGGTCCAGTAGTTCTGGTGTACTGGATACTTGCAACCACATCAGAGTAAACGAACCAATCGACGCGGCCCAATTCGCTCGCTCGCGGGCTATAATTCAGGCGTCGATACGCAGTGTAGCGGTAGCAGACGGTTGCGGCCTTGCTGCGGCCCTAGGCCGTATAGCCGACTTGCACTTGGAATTCTCGAGAAAATGCTCGATATTTTATTAATTTATATATTATAGATCGTTGCGTATTGACTATTACACTATTATTTACATACATCTTTTTGTTTCCTTGTTATTTTTTGCGCAAACCTGCAATCCAATGCACAAGCCACTGCTGTGAAGACATGTTGAACCACAAAAGGCAAAACTGCACTCTATTTCCAGCAAGGTCGGTCAGATCGTGGTGTTCGAGCCCGATGGCCTGCTTCTAAAGGGTACGTGTTTCCCTGGGTTTCATCCCTTTTCGTTGCAATGCTGGAGGCCAATCTATTCTGATTTGGTGATTTGGCTATGACTGAGCAATACATAATCGATCTGCTCCGGACCCGGATGAGTCACGAGTGATAGCACAGTCTACGTCTGCCAATAGTAGGACTTTGAAATACCACACTAAAGAACTGGCCATAATTCTTGCTCACAGAATCTTCTCTCACTTTCAGATTCATCCTTAGGTTAGGTAATCTGAAAAAATATCCCAATGTACGACACCTTCTTCACTAGGTTTCACCAAAGAGTTGGCAGCAGTAGGTATGTAAATACGTACTTTACACGGTCGATGCGCTTAATACACCTGGACTATTTGTTAGTGTCGGAATAACTTCTATCCCAGCTTTGAAAGCATTTGAGACAACTAATGTATTTCTGCGAATAGGTAAAAGAGCAACCTTAGAATGCATGGAGAAAGATCATCAATAGCGTCAGTTGTAATAGTAAAAATGAGCCGTCCTTCTGTTATGGGTAACGAAGTTATGGCCGACATGATGTCAGAAACTTATAGCAGGTGCGTGCAGAAACACTTTCGCCGGCCGGGCTCGGCTCGGCGGCGGCAGTGATTTTTTCAATAGCACGCTGCGTTACAAATAAATACACAAACGCGCGCAAGGGGCTCAGCGCAGCGGCGACGAGCAACAACTCTCGGCGTTCGGTATATACGAGCCACCGCTGCCTGTAAAGTAGGCGACGAACGCGCGGCGCTCATTCTTATACAGGGCTCTTGGACGAATGGCGGTCGTCCGTCAAACTCTGCATTGTTCGCATTGTGAAAAAGAATTATTTATCCGCTGATCGGCCGCTGACAAAGGCGAAGCGGCAACTGTAGCGCGCATTTACTGAATGGCGCATTAAAGTGCGTATGCGTGCGCTCCGCTCGCATTGCGATATGAGCACGCCATGCCGCACAATTGGTTGAAAGCGGTTATTGTCTATGGGAAAGTAACTGGTAACTGGACTAGAAACGGCCGGGCCGTCCGATCAACAACAAAAATGTAGGTACATATGCACATCCGGTGAAATAATTGACTTCAATACGTTTAGTAACGACGGAAATGAAATGTATATATACGAGTATGTATATACGCGTATTTGTGCATTGATATTTTTCACATAGACAAAAAATTCTCTAGGAAACTGTCATGGAGAGTGTAAACACAATAGCGGGCTTTGGTAACCCAAATTATACAATGATATGTAGCATAATTTATATAATTATTTAAATTTCGCGCCCGAACAGAAGGAAGGTGGTGGGGGTAGTGGTAGGAAGTGAGCAGGTTAAGAAGTTGAATGCATTATGTTATGGTTGTCGAAAGTATTAAGACGTAGAATAAAGTGTTTAAGTGGAGAATTGGTATTTTATTATATAAATAGACGGAGCCTTACAAATCAGGTGTGGGGTAAAAGGCAAAAAAAAAAAAAAAAAAATTTTACGTGTGAGAGTACCAGGCGACATAATCTTGGTCGAAGAAAAATGTCTACTGATGAGGGAAATAGCGGCCGAACATATTCTTTACAACAATATGAAGCTTTCAGCGATAAAGAGGGTGAAATGACCAAGGACGTTTCAAGCAGAACAGCAGTTGATGGGAAAGATGCGTTGGAGACTTTAAAAGTTGCCCCTGAAGTTTTTGACCACGTGCATAACCTCAATTTAGTACGCGAGTTGGAACTTATGAAAAAGGAACGAGACCTGATGGAAAGGGAGGTAAATCTCTTGAAAAGAGAAGCCGAAATACTAAAACAATCGCCGAGTCCAGCTAATTGCGGTAAGTCACAGATCAGTATCAAAATGATTGGTGAATTAGTGCATGAATTTACGGGTGCTGATTGCGCTTTTGATCAATGGAAACAGCAACTAACCGTAGTACTACGCAATTATAAATTGGAAAATGATGATGCAATGCTGCTGATTTGTAGCCGATTGAGAGGAAAAGCGCAAGTTTGGTTCCATTCCAAGCCGCAGTTTTTGGAAATGAACGTAACCGAGTTTTTGGAAGAAATGAAGTTAATGTTTGATCATCGCCAAAACCGCTTAGACTTCAGGAAAGTGTTTGAAGCCCGCAGATGGCTGCCTGGAGAAAATTTTTATGACTACTACCACGACAAAATAATAAAGGCAAACCGAGCGCAAATATCCGACGATGAGTTGCTGGACTACCTCATAGATGGAATTCCTGATCTGTATTTGAGAAATCAAGCTAGAATGCAAGACTTTACGTCCACGTCACAAATGGTACAGGCGTTCAAAAAAATTACTCTTGCATCTGCGACCAGGCTGAAGGCGGCATCAAGAATAGATGAGAAACGAGGTCCGAGGTCACCAGTCCAGTGTTTCAACTGCAATAAACTAGGCCATATGGTGGCAACCTGTCCAGAAGAAAGGCGTTCCAGGGGTTCGTGCTATTGTTGCGGGAGTGTGAATCACCAACAACGGGATTGTCCGAAAAGAATGCCCGAACCAACACCACCAATCAGAAGCAGTCCCACCAGTTCAGGAGGCAGAAATACATACCTGCTCGATCAAGAAGAGACGCCTGCTTATGTAATTCCTATCATTGTTGAGTATAGCTTTAATAACCTTTTTTTTAACTTGTCGATAGATGCATATTTAGATACCGGTAGTCCAATAAGCTTAATTAAAGAAAGTTGTTTAAAAAAAGGATCCTATAATCCGAATTTTGACAGTGTAAAACAATATTCTGGCATAAATGGAGCAAGGTTGAATATTTTGGGAATTTATGATAAAGCCGTAATTATTGATAATGAGGTAGTTCCAATTATTTTGCATGTTGTGCCTGATAGTACAATGAAATGTGCAGCTTTATTGGGAAGGGACTTTACATCTTTGGGAAATATTAGAATTGTTCTTGATGAAAGGCAGGGTGTTAGATTATTGCGAAATGGGGAAAATGGTTCTGAACCTTTTGCTAAGGAGAATGAGTCACTGATGTTAATTGATATCAGTAGTGACACAGATAGATTGCACCCTAATATCAATATCGATCCGAATCTTAATTTAGAAGTTCAGGGTAAAGTAAAAAAACTAATTTCTGAATATTTACAAATGGATGGGCTAGACGAACCTGTTACCAAGTTTGAATGTAAGTTAACTTTGCAAAGTAATGATAGTAAACCTTTTGCTTTTCGGCCTAGAAAACTTTCATTCCAACAGAAATTAAAACTGCAAGAAATTTTGGATGATTTAGTTGATAAGAACTTCATTCGAGAAAGTTATTCTGAGTTCTGCAGCCCAATTGTGTTAATAAAGAAAAAGAATGGATTAGATTACAGACTGTGTGTGGATTTTCGTGAATTAAATAAAATATTGGAAAAGGATAGATATCCCTTGCCTTTAATTGATGATCAGTTGGAGTTACTCAGAGATAAGCAATATTTTACTTGTTTAGACTTAAAGAATGGATTTCATCATATTAAAATGGATGAAAATTCGGTTAAGTACACTTCATTTATTACTCCCTTAGGTCAGTATGAATACTTGCGTTTACCTTTTGGTATTTGTAATGGTCCTTCAGTGTTTAGTCGTTTCATAAATAAAATATTTCTAAGTTTAATCAGACAGCATAAAATTTTAGTATATTTGGATGATATTATGATTGCTACAAGTACTATTGAAGAACATTTAGAAATTCTCAGCGATGTTTTGAATTTAATGGCACACAATCTGTTGGAATTAAAACTCGAAAAGTGTTCCTTTGTACAGAGTGAAATAGTTTATTTGGGATATTTGATTGACTCTACCGGAATTAAACCGAATCCTGAAAATATTAATGCAGTTAAAGAATATCCTGTGCCCAGTAGTTCTCAACAAGTTCACAGATTTTTGGGTTTGGCATCATATTTCAGACGTTTTGTTCCTTCTTTTGCGGTGTTAGCCAAGCCTCTTTACGATTTGATTAAGAAAAATTCCACATTTTGTTTTGGAGAAACGGAAATGACAGTTTTTAAGATGATAAAGGATAAATTAGTGAAGGCACCAATATTGTCAATATATTCACCATTTTTGGAGACTGAGTTGCACTGTGATGCTTGTTCACAAGGTTATGGTGCCATACTGTTACAAAAGCAAAGTGATAATTTATTTAGACCCGTCTTTTACTTCAGTAAGCGTACTACAGTAGTTGAATCTAAATTGCATAGTTACGAGCTGGAAATGTTAGCAATAATAAACGCTTTAGCTAGATTTCACACATACTTACAAGGGATAAAATTTAAAATTGTCACAGATTGCAACTCTATCAAACTAGCATTGAACAAAAAAGAAATAAATCCTAAAATAAATAGATGGGCATTGATTCTGCAAAATTACGATTATCAATTGGAACATAGAGATAGTAATCGCATGCGTCATGTAGATGCTTTAAGTAGAGTGTATTCAGTTTTGATTGTTGAGGAAAATACTTTTGAACAAAATTTAGTCATTGCACAAAGCTTGGATAAAAAGATTGATGAAATAAAAATCATATTACAAGATCAAGAAATGAAAGAGTATGAATTGCGTGATGGTTTAGTATATAAAAAGGATAAAAAGAAAGTTTTGTTTTATGTTCCCAGTAATATGGAGCATCAGGTTATTCAACTGAGTCATGATAGTTTTGGGCATCGGGGAGTGGATAAGACTTGTGAATATTTAAAACGAACGTATTGGTTTCCTGACATTAAAAGTAAAGTAAAGACATATATTCGAAATTGTATAAAGTGCATAACGTATTCAGGAACTGCGGGTAAGACCGAGGCAATATTACATAATATTCCTAAAGGTAATAAACCATTCGTTACATTACATATAGATCATTATGGACCCTTAGAAAAGACCCCTCGAAATAACAAATATATTTTTGAAATCATTGATGGGTTTACAAAATTTGTACGACTGTACCCTGTGAGATCAACAAAAGCTTGTGAGGTTACCAGACAATTGGAGGATTACTTTGCTAATTATAGTAAGCCAGTTAGGATTGTGTCGGATAGGGGAACTTGTTTTACATCTCAGGAGTTCTTAGATTTTGTGGAAAAGAATAATATCATTCACATAAAAGTAGCCACAGCCTCTCCGAAGTCAAATGGTCAAATTGAAAGAGTGAATAGGGATTTAACTCCAATGTTGTCTAAATTGTGTAACGTAAAAAATAAATGGGATCATCATCTTCATGAGGTTGAATTTGCAATTAATAATTCTTTTTCAAAATCTACCGGTAAGGCACCAGCCATGCTGTTGTTTGGTATTAACATGAGGGACCGTTATGATGCACTGAGAAATTATTTAGAAATTGAAGGGAGTAATGAGGTTGACTTGAACGAATTGAGAGAAAATGCTGAAGTTAAAAACGCAAAAATCCAGACCAGTAACAAACATTATTTTGATTCCAGACATAAACCTCCACATCAATATAATATTGGAGATTATGTAATGATTAAAAATACCGATGTTACCCCAGGGATAAATAAAAAACTATTACCAAAATATCGAGGACCATATGAGATAAAGCAAATGTTGGGTAAAGATCGTTATATAATTGAAGACACCGAGAATTTTCAAATAACACAAAGGCCCTTTAAAGGTGTTTGCAGTGCCGAAAATATGAGAATGTGGTTGCAAGTTTAGTCGTAATGAATTGTGGATTGTAGTATGTATGTTATTGAGAAAATTATAGTTTAATTTAGGTACTTTTGTCTTGATCGGGACGATCATTGTCAGGTTGGCCGAATTGTTAAGTATGTATTTACAATGCCAAAAATATGAAATTTCGTTAAAATTTAGTCTTAGGAATTGATGTACTGATTTGTTAATTGTTAAGTGTCAATAATAAGAAAATATGTATGAAAATTTAGTTTTAGTGAATTGTTATTGTACTGCGTTATGTAGGAAATTCTAATTTTGTTTAGGTACGTTCCTCCTGATCGGGACGATCATTGTCAGGTTGGCCGAATTGTAGCATAATTTATATAATTATTTAAATTTCGCGCCCGAACAGAAGGAAGGTGGTGGGGGTAGTGGTAGGAAGTGAGCAGGTTAAGAAGTTGAATGCATTATGTTATGGTTGTCGAAAGTATTAAGACGTAGAATAAAGTGTTTAAGTGGAGAATTGGTATTTTATTATATAAATAGACGGAGCCTTACAGATAAACTTATACCGGTATGCTTACTTCGTGTGTCAAATTCGTGAGAACAACAATTGGCCTATGGCAACCATGGAAATTAACGCCATATTATCGCTACTTACCATGGAGGAAGGAGGAGTCGCTACATAAAAATATAACGTCTAATTGCGCTGTTCGCAGCTGCAACAGCAGAAAATCTACTATAAACCAGATTTCGACCGGGGTAACATTTCATCGGTAAGTGACTATATATGTCAACAGGCCTGTACTGACCGCACGCACGAACATTTTTAAAATATGTTTGTTACGTATTTGTTAAAAAAATTTGATTAAATAAATTCTTAAAAGTGTTCACATAGCGTTTTTTTTTAGAATGTCTACTCGACACATTACAATATATTACAGAAAAAATTCTTGAAATTTCTGGTCAATTTCAGAGTTAATCCGGACCTGGCAGGCGGCCAACTGTCAGGGTACTTTAATGTCATGTTAGCCCCGCCCCCCGGGTTTCATTTCCTCGCTGCTAAATGTATAGCGTATAGCGACTCTGTGATAAGTCGAGGTTTTGCGCGCGGTTTTGGATGGATGTTTGAATTCAAACCTTGGCGTGCTTTGTGTTAGATTGGTATTGGCGGCAACCGGAAATGGCCATATTCTCAAACAGTGGTTTGGGGGCGCTGGGGTCGACACGAGGGGTTCGACCAAAGGTTTAAGCGAACGATACTTTCTTCTTATTCTAGCCATCATGGGGTAAAGACGTGTTTTCTTTAGAGCAGGGGCTCTATAAGATAACTGTGGTGTCTCGTGTTTCTTGTGCTCAACCGAAATATTAAGGTATTTATTTGTGTCTGTACTTGCTGATTTGTCCATCTCTGCCAAAATAAGAATATATCATGTTTAGGATTAACATATTCAAATTCCATGTAAGCAGTTCTGCATTGTTGTATATATTTTTGTTAATAGATTTTATTGTGGTTTTCTTGGGCATATTCATTTTAGAATAATATAAACCTGTCCCTTTTATGGTAAAGTATTTAGCCCTGCATATAGTGATTAATAATTAGTGAGTTCAAACGTCTCTGACAAAGTCTCAGAGAAAGAACTCAGTGTTGTAGCCTCCGTAAGAGAGAGATAATTAATTCACGCTACCGTAAGATTAATTAGGATCACATTTTTAAGTGTTAGGGCCCCCTTCAGTTTAGAGTTGATTAAAATAATAGTAAATATTGAGAAGGGTGTCCGCCCCATCACAACTCCATCTTCCTCCATGCTACTTACGCATCCTTCTCGCACTTACGTCACTTGTAGGCGTGGCCGATGCGCATAAGCATACCGGTAAACGTGGCCGTGACTACTAGTACCTAGGGATTGTAATACCGGTAAACCGGTTTACCGGTAAATCGCTCAAAATAGCTATACATTTTTTTTAACCAGTAATTGGCCATTTTTACCGGTAATTCGAACTTGCTCTACTATGTTCTACAGGCGGTACGAAGAGTCCACGAAGTGTCCACGAAGCGTCCATGGTGCAGTTCGCTACTAAATGTTACAGTTATCTGTAGTGTGTAAAGTGGCCCGATCAAATTTGTATTATTTATTACAATGTTGCATTTGTTACTTGAACTTTAAGTTAACTTGAGTTCAAGGACAGAGCATTGACACCTTGCATGTTATATTTATATTTTACCGCGTGACAATAAGCCTGATGATGTCGAAATAACGAAATCAATCGCTCTACTTTTAAAATAAAAATCCTATACTCGATGTTCATTTTTTTACTATACAACTTCAATTGCTTGATAACATTTTGTTTATTTGTGATTATTTTTAATAGGAAATTGATCAATAATTCAGACGGTTGAGAATTCAGCTTCAATACATTATGAAACAGAGCTAGATTATTACCAATTAATAATTTAAAGGTTTAGAATCATTTTGAAAAAAGGGACATGAGCGAAAAAGAATCGAGTAAGTTGATTGTTACATTCAGTATATAGATAAATAAAATGTAGATAACTTCTATAATGTGTCCCACTAAGAGTGTAAGACTGTAAAACTTTTTTGGTTTTCATCCTTTTTATTTTTTTTTGTTTCAAACTTATTAATAAAAACCCATCCGCCCTATTCAAATGCAAAGCCGGCGGTATCAAAATAAATGGAAACAAACAATGAATCATTTTAGGGATTCTTTGTAAAAGAATGCTAATTTGGTGAGATTTATTCTGCATACAGCCTTTCTGCAATGTATTGATATCCAAATATTCTGTAGTATTAAATGATGATTGTTTTCCAACAAAAATTTTCAAAAAAGTCCAAATTATCTAACTAAAGGTTATAAAGAGGTACTACAGAGAAGGTTTCATTGGTAAATCACGTGCGAGCGTGGGATTGGTGCTCAACGTATTGAACATATCATAAGTAGGAAAATTTCTTAGAGGTAAGTGTTCGATTCCGGTCTATGAATGAAAAGAACGCAAAGCTGGTAGCCACCGTTTACTTGAGAGCGGCGCGGCGCGGCGGGCACGGAGATATTGCATCTAAATATCAAGCGGGACAACAAGAAAGCCGAGACGGAAAATACACCTGAGAGGCGCCAGTCCGGTCGCTCTGCTATTCGCCATATAAAGCGGATAAATTGTATCGCGTTTTGATTTACATCCCGCATTCTCCGCGAGTAACAAACGCGTTTCAATTTTTCAAGCTCTCGTCGTCGGTCGGTCGTCCTGAGTCCTGACTCTGCCGCGAGAATGCGACCGCGTCCCTCAGATGCGACGGGCCGCTGCCCAGCGCCATCTAAACGCCGTTACCGCGAACAGACGTAAGAAATAACATTAGCGCACTACCATCTACGAACGGCTAATTGGAACAAATCAGATTTTAACTGCCAACTATCCTAGGTTCGTATGCACTGCTAACCATGAAATGTATTCCGTGCTTATTTGTTTAGAAGAAAATGACGTGAGACTTATTTAATGAAAGGATTATTTTAAAATAACATTCAGTAACAATACAGTTTGTAAAAAGAACAATGTCTACACCGATTGGAGATTTTTAACTAAAACTACATTCTGGACTTTGATATTGGAACGATTGAAAGATACATTAATTTAAATAAATTGAGAAAAGTATAATCTATTATACTATCTAACACAAACCTTACTTAGGTGCAAAAGGAAAAACTAAAATTTCAGAATCGCGTATCGAGTCAGTAATAAAAATTCTTAATTAAAACAGTAATAAAGAATTTACTCTGTCATTAGACCAAAATCCTGGTCAAGATAAAAATCTACAGACAAAGCATGTAAAAATAAAAAGCAAGAGTAAGCTACCTAATTTCGTATTTTGCTGAAATGCCAAATACGACATTCATCCAACATTCATAAGAAACTTTTAAACACGATTAGCTCATTTCTAGCTTTGCAGATAATACGGTTCAGTTTAAAAATATAATTTAAATTCAGAAGTTTTTCATAGGCATCTTGAAACAAAATTTGGGGACACAAGCAATTTAGCTGATTCAGGACTTCTCAAACTTTCTTCATCGGGGACTCATTTGGACCAGACACATTTTTTACAATCTCTCCCTCACAATAATAAATGCAATATGTTATACCTGATTCAAATCTTTTTTAATCATTTGGTACCTACATACCATAGAAAATGTTAGTAAAAGTCTAAAAAGGATATGAATAAGAACAAAAAATGAATAAGATAAAGATATGAAATTACTATATAATAATTCGAATCGTGGCAACATGAGCTTTAAGTCATTTGTACTATTTCGTAAAGATAAGAAACGCATTGCAAGAACAACCACGGCCATACGGTAAAAATCAAGTAGTAGAGATACAAAATCGCTGAAAAGTTTTGTTCTGACTGCTGTGTCTCTAAATAGGTAATAATGTAACCATAATCAACAATATTTCGTAATATTTATTTTTCTTTACCTTGGTATGACACTGAACACCAAGCTTCGCACGAAAGCACACACGTTAAAAAGAAACTAGAGGGATTGGGCATAATATACAAAAATCTACTGGCTCGTTGGTAGTCGACTTTGATGATATACTCCTACTTTACAAACACATCCTTAGGCCTGTGTAGATCTGTGATATCCAACAGTGTGGCTGCACTAAGTCAAGTAATATCAGCATTATTCAACAGATCCGAAATAAGTTTGCATAGAATCATCAGAATAGACTTCAGAACACGAATGTCGAGGCGGTCCAGCTCCTTGACAATAGCAGCATAGTGCGAAGGCTCAATGGAACTAAACTCTTTAAGTTGGTGAAGTGGTGTTACATACGCAGAGCAGTCGGTTATGTGAGTTATATGTGACCAAAGCACAGCAACGTGCAGTGTGTGAAGCTTAAGGCGTAAGCATTCAAACTAAAATTAAGTTAAACTTTAGCTATCATTAGATTAGGTGTTGTACACAAGTACCTATGGGTGCTATTAATTAATAGAAAAATATAATTTCAGCAATATTATGAACTGTTTAGGCGGATGAAGTGGGCATTGATGCAGGTTTTTGTAATACTAGTTTTTGTTCTATGCAGAAATACAGCAGATCTTTCAGGGCCAATCACCGCTTGTCCAGAAAGTCTTCCTAGATGTGGCACAGGCTTTTGATAAAGTGTGGCATGAAGGACTGAACAATAAATTAGGAAGTAACCTCCCAAAACAGTTTGCACAACTATTAAAATCTTATCTGACTGAGAGATACTTTAGAGTCAAACAAGGTGATGCATGCTCTGTCCTTAAGGAAATAAAAGCAGGGTGCCGCAAGGTAGTGTTTTAGGGCCGGTCCTTTACCTACTCTACACCAGCGACCTCCCAGCACTAGGAAATAATACTGTCGCAACTTTTGCAGACGACACGGCTATCCTAGCTGTTGGGAACAGCAATGAAGAAACGACGGGAAAACTCCAAACAGCTCTAGGTCATTTTCAGATCTAGACAAAGAAAAACAGAATCAAACTGAACGAACTCAAGTCAGTACATGTTGACTTCACCAATAAGAAAATACAACATATCCCGGTTACTATTAATAACCAACAAGTACCGTACGCAAACACAGCCAAATATCTCGGCATGACATTAGACGCCAGGCTCTGCTGGAAAGCCCATGTCAAAAAGAAAAGAGAGGAACTAGGAACCCGCTACAGAGAGATGTACCTACTGGCTGCTAGGAAGAAACTCCGCGCTGTCTGTACATAATAATCATTAAAATTGTCCAGACCTTTCAAAATAAAGTATTGAGATGCATTGTCAATACGCCTTGCTACATCAGAAATTATGATCTCCACAAGGACCTCAAAATGGAGTTTGTGTGCAAAGAAATCCAAAAAGTAGCAAGAAGTCACGAGGAAAGGCTTCACCATCAGGTAAACGTTGAGGCCATCCAGCTCCTCGACAACACCGAATTAATCCGAAGACTCAAGACAAAGAAGCCTTTTCAGTTAGTGTGAATGTGAGTTAGTGGAAAAGCAGAGTAAGTGCTAGTTGTAGGTGTTAGTTCTAATAGCAGAGACAGTGCTACGTAGTGCGCAAGAAAAACGTGCCAAGTATACCAGGACCAACTGAGAGACATCGATGGGTGCCTGTTAGGCTAAGTTAAACTAGTAAAATAAGTTAGAATTAAGTTACTCATTAGTCAATTATGACTAGATTGTAATGCACTTATGAATAATAAAAAAAACTAATTAGCGATGATATTCGTGAACAATAAAAATTGGATTATGTTTAACAGTGTAGACGGACCATGGTGAGCACTAGATGAGTTGATATGACCGCACCCTGAGTCTATCCTTTAGCGTCCGCTTAGTTTGCTAGGCTGGCTGTTGTCCATTGATTGAGCTCGATGGGAACTGGTCGGCCGGAGTCAATAAACCCGGTGCACCTGCTGGCCTGAGGTCAGCGCTTTACAATGAGAGCCTGCACACGATAGAGCGGATCCGGAACTGACCCGTGGCCGTCTCTGTAGACACACGGCAGCACCACAACTACCTACATAGTAGTCTATCTATCCCTCGTACCCTTAGGGGTATCTCGTTGGGACGCCCAGAACACTTTTCACCGTCGCCGTATCTGCATGGGGGAGACCGCGTCTCAACCGATACCGATATGCCGACGGGGATTAAAAATGCGTAGTGGGAATTATACTTACCAGCTAATTAATGCTCTTAATACGGTTATTGATTTTAAATTTAAATCAGGGAGGTAATTAAAATAGATGAGCGGCTCAGTAAGGCTGGCTACTATCTGTATACGTGTATGTATGTATATATAGGTGTGCACACTCGAAGACCTGCCAATTAAACAGTCGGCGAACGAAGAGAGCGAACAATAAGACGCAAAAATAACAATCTGAATAAGCTCGACGGATTCCTCTAGATAATTACCACTTTTCTGATCTATTGTCATGCAGATACCTTCCTACTGACGGCGCCATTGTCATTTAAGTGTCTCCGCAGATTGAAACTTTGCCCCTCGAGTCCAGTGGCGTTGCTACTGGCACCAACCCCAAGTGACTAAATAAATCATATTCACATCCAAATTTGTTCAGTAATCTACCAATTCTTGCTGATCTTGATTCTACTTTCTTACTCGAACATTGGGTCTGAACTCTTGGGTCTGTTGAGCATCACTGATAAAACTGAAAAGGTAATTTTACCGTGTAGCACGGCGGTCATTTTTAACCTCCGTGTATCGAAGGGAATTACAAACCATGTGGTTTGTAATTTTACTTTGAGCTTAAATTTGGGGTTTCCGATGTGTACCTACGGTTTTATATATACTTTTGTAAGTAAAATTACTGACGTTCAGTAAATTTACCGTAAACACGGAATTGCAATTAATTGTTGTACAGTAAATTTTCTGCAACTTTAATATTAGATTTCTCCAAGCAACTGAAAACCAGTTAACAATCAGTAATTTTGTGATGGACCACATATGTTGCTATGATAACTCCATTATAAATACCAATGAAACATTATCTGGTTTCTCACAAAAGAACTGTTTGTAAACTGGTTTAAACCGTTTCCAGAGTAAGATAACCTGGGGATAATCCAACCACAGCATATAATATAGTCCAAAATGTGTCACCTGAAGTACATGAGTACATGAGTCATATATCATATACAGGGTATAACAATGTCAGCAGTTGCTTTCCTTTGAGGTACCGAGTGTGTGTAAAGTTATTAATGAGTGTTTATAGAAAAGTATTTTTTTTATATTGGTGATTGAAATGATATGTGTTCTACATGTTAGTAATAAATTTGATTGTAAGACCGCATGTACAAGAAAGAACAATAAGCGAAATCTTACCTATGGACACCACACAAGTCCTTGAATTTGTAGAATGTCAGTATCATCAACACTTGTATCCTAACAAGAACATCCAATTAGTGAAAGTGAAATTATACATATCAAGACTGCAAACTTTTACCTGCACTTTGTAGTATATATTTGCAAAGTCCTCCATAATATACAAAGAGATGAATGTACCAATATTAAATATTTTAATACTATAGAACCATATGGGGCAAATATTCCACACGACACCGATAAAGGATAAGTCACAGAGGCACTAACAGTGTTAGATTAGTTGTATATAACAATCGCACTCAATAAAACTCTAACTTAGCTCCTGTAAACACAACCAAACGGATGGCGAAAGGAACTCGAACTGTATATCCCATTATTGCGCAAGCGCGATAAAAATTATCTCGGTAGCACTTTACCATCTAGAAAGGAAAATTGGACGAGCAGAGGGCAAATTTACATATCAGACAGTAGTTTTAATGTATAGATTTGTAATTTTATTCCGTTGAAGTAATTGTTATTATGAAATTTACAAATTTGTTAGCAAATTTACCTACAGTTTGTACAATTAATGAATGTAACTGCATTTTCAATGATATTTAGTATTTTTGCTTAAAATTATGGTAAAATTGCCGACAAATAGGGTAGGTTTACTGAAAAAAATGTAAATTTCATTTGCAAATTCGCACTCATTTTTATCAGTGCAAGTTTCTCTTTTGTTGTGGATTGGGGTTTCGGTACAAATACTTTTACTTTACCATTTCGTAGAAAATATGATTACATTCATGTGGATGATCTTAATTTGATTTTCGCATGTCGAGGTATGAGGTTGAATTTTGTAGATGTAAACTGGATGTGAATTGACGGCCAAAATATTCACTGTATGTGTACGCGATTTCTATTCGTATATATATGGTTGAACAGCAATGGGTAGGGGACACTGAATATTTTGGGCGTCGACTCACATCTACAAAATTCCACCTCAGAACCCCAAACAGTTGCTAGGAAACTGTAATTTGCATATTGTTTAAAAAAAAGAACGGTAATTCTGAGAACCTAAGCCCAACATAAAACGTGAGCTTGGGACATATTATATCTATGGTATAAAAAGTTCTTTCAAGAATATCAAAATGTAATAATTCATTTAGAAATGAAACGTGTTGCTGTTTAGAACTTTATTTGTGTTGCGTTGTGTTCCTCAGATTTTGATGTGTGCATATAAAAAGAATTCTTGTCTGCAATATCGTACGCCAATGTATTCGTAGTCTCGTAAGAATCGCTTTGTCCCCAACTCTTTAAAATTCAATGACTGTCTAAACCTGCCTCCGCCTCCGCACGGAACATGTAAAAACGGCTGTCTTTATTCCCTGTGCTAACGCGATAACCACCCCGACAATGCGTTCTTCTGTCGCCTGGGGACAGACAATGTACCGTAGGGAAAGCCTTCGGTAGTGGAAAACTAATCGTAATGCGCTTGGAAGGCGATAGAGGGGAGTTCCGTCATTGTCACGGTATGGATGTGATTAGAATGTGAAAGCATTCATATTCAAGTTTAATTAGAGTGCCAACGCGGTCATAATATTACAATAATAAAAGCCCTTTTTTACAGAAATCAAATAACATGGTAGAAACTTACATTCGCCAATATTTTTCGCGTTTTGCTCATTTCAGCCTTCTCAGAGGATTGTACCCGCTGAAGATTTGATCAGTTGTTCCGATGAGTTCTTACAGAGCACCAGTCCACCTAGAAAGTAAACGTAGAAAAAAGTTAAAAAAATTTGACAATAGAGTTGTATGTAATACTTTTGTAGACCAACTCATATGCAAGATATAATCTATCTACTACTATATACTGAAAGTCTAACACAGTCCGCGCAAGAATTTTAGTAAACAAGATGCAAAAGTACAGTGCTTAGGCTTTCGATTTCGTCCATTTTCGGCCCGGTTCTCGATATTTTTTGCCTCGATTCGGCTAAATTTATGGATTATCGTTTGGGACTTTACTCGTCAGCCCGTCGCCATGACATCGATCGAGGTTGCTAGGCGACGGTTGCGCGCTTGGCGACGCGGTCCCTAGATGGCGATACCTCACCGTGTCGCTGTTGAGGTTACGCTACGAAGCGATAGATGGCGCCCCGTAACCGCACCGAACATCTCATCGCATGTCTCTCTCTCTCTCTTAACGCTTCTGCGATCTACCTAGGTCGACCAGCAGGCCTATTAGGCCTGCACATTCTCCTAGTAATAAATACTATAATAATAAGATTAATTAATATACATAATAATACCAAGAACAAGACACAGGTAAATCTATGATATTAACTACAGTACATGTAGATAAAAAATCACACAATAATCCGCTTAGGTATCTATGTATAGTAGAATAAACGGGCACATCAGTAACGAATAATCAAACTTAAAAACGACAAATTGACAGTTTAAGTTCGTTTTTTTCAGCGCCTTTCAGAAAAGTTATAGGTAGGTATGTACTCCGTTCGTCAACAGGAGATTTCTTCGAGAGCACCAAAGTAGGTGCAGTTATTCGTTGTCTTGCGCATGTGCAATGGAGGTTTTGCCCTTCCAAAACCTATCGCACATGCGTGGAAGAATACCCAATTGTTTTTAGTACTTCTCGAGAAAGCCTATTGTTTCACATTTAGTGCTTTAATATGGGGACAGACAATGTACCGTAGGGAAAGCCTTCGGTAGTGGAAAACTAATCGTAATGCGCTTTGTAGGCGATAGAGGTGAGTACCGGCATTGTCACGCTTAGGATGTGATTAGAACGCGAAAGCATTCATATTCAAGTTTAATGCGAGAGGCGATGCGGTTATGATATTAATAAGCGATTAATAACTTCCATCTGTTATAGAGAGCGCCTTTTTTTCAGATGCCCAAGGTTGGAAAAACAAAGCAAAACGGAGCACAGTAATTCCAGAAGCGTCTTAGATCCAGAGGCAAGACGACAACCGGTACATACGTCTGCAGCAGAAAGAATACCTGTTTCACAGGCGATTTAATTACAATTTATAATGCAATTACACAATTTACTCACCGGATAATATGCCCCAGGTAAATTGAGCTAGGATAGAAGGCAACGCAACGCAACGGCGCGACTACGGTAGCCAGCTAGCGCATGGGGCATTTATAATGGGGAAACAATTTGTGATGCCCGATAAGAGCCAATAAATTGCCCGGAATGCCTTTAGTACTTTGTCACTGTAAATCTAATCGGCGATTGTTACGTCCTTTCGGATTGAATTATATAACCAACACTTTGGCTGATTTCTATTGGTTTAATGGCGGACATCCTTCATCGCGTGTCTTTTAAATTGGGAATGGTCGTAAAGTTGCAGGTTGCAGGTTCGAAAAGGTTGAGGAATGTCTTCTTGGAGATGTTGCCCGAGGTAGGCAATGAAATTCGCACAAATTGTTGTGAGGCGCTGTAGTACACGGGACCCACGCAAAACAAGAGATTAATAGAGTGGGCCAGGTCGTATTTTGCCCGGGCGGCTTCCAATATTTATGAGCGCTGCCTGGTCCCGTGGTCCCGTGGTCGCGCACTCCGCATAAGTGATGGCAATTGTTGTCGCCGTTGTTCCTCTGTTGTTCTATAACGGGGAATACGTCGGGCGGCTTCTATATACACCTGTTGAACTGGCGGAACCAGTTCAATATACGTGTGCGGACCGCTCTCACTCAATAATCGAAGACCACTGATCGGGAGCAGATACTGGTTATCAATGCTACGGTGAAGGTACCTACATTTAACCTCAGTTCAATACATTTTTATTAAAAAGTTCTAAATAGCCTTCAATAGGGTATTGAATTTTAAGGGTGGAAAGCTGCTACATCTGGTAGCTATATATAATGACCAGTATATAAATATGCAGATTATACAGTTGCCGTGAACAGAAGGACTCCTTAGTAAAACCTAAAAACATGACCACCATTTGGAAGAGTCAGTCGAAGTTGATCTGTTATTAAGAAGCACAGGATGCTTAACATATTGAAATTAAGCTAAAAGATTAACCAACAATTTCAATCTATACTCTTAAAAGTATGTACTTGACTACAATGGGCGATGCATTATTCCTATATTTACTTCTAGGTCGTCTCACTAGATTCTGGTTGTCACAGCTACTGAGCTGCAGAGCTTCTACGTTGACGTGATGGCTTATGGCAGTGGTTCTTAACCGGTGCTTCGCGGAACACTGTTGCTCCGCGAGCTTACTGCAAGTGGTCCGCAAAATTATGAAAGCCGAATTTTAATGTTGGCTCATCTACTGTATGTGATTTAAATTGGCAACACCTTTACACAGTGACGGAGGCCGGGGTATGCCTGCAGTTGTATCGCCTTGACGCCGACAAAGTAGCAGCTCTTTTGTATTTTATCTCAATTGTTCAACTGACAACGTCCTCCGTCATTCTAGCTCATGCTAGCAACATAATGCCCGATATCCAGTGGCTCATAATCAGTAAAGCAAATGGGTAAATTGGTTGAATAGTGTAGAAGTATTAATATTTGCGTATTATTATTGTAAAAAAACATTCTCACTTCAACAAACCTAACAAATATTAATATTAACATGTTTGAAACAGTAATAAATATGAATAAAATAAATAAAGAATACTTAAATATTATTAAAATAATATAATTAAAACAAAAACGCGTACAGCTCTGCTACACATGTCACATATAAAAAGTTTGGAGAAACAGGGCTCGAAAATTTTTGGTAGATGTTCTGCCAAATTTTCTGACTACTGTTTATTTTATCCTGCAAGAAGACATGTGGTCTTTTCGTCTTATAGCTGGGACATGGACCACTGGCCTCTTGCACTTTCCTACTGCTTTCACTTTGTTTAGTTAAAATGTCCCGGCTTTTTGTAGAAACTACAAATAGCAGCATTTTTAATTAAAAAATAAATAAGAGAATAGGTGCTTTGGGCATCTTTTGTTTCGTGGGCTGTAGTTGAATTTCACTTCATTTAAGGTACAAATTTTCTCGTTCCTCTCGTTCCCCTTGTATTTATACAAAACATATAACAACTAATACACTTGGTTGGTAAAGATAATACCAGCTCTCTACTGGGGCGTACTTTTTCATAAAAGTTTTTATGAAGACTTTCAAAATGAGGAAACACGGGATTAGCATTACAAAAAAGCTGGTTATCGGGAGATTTAGAGAGAAATTTTGGGGGTTTATTATGACAATACTTATATCTCAAAAACAGTTTATGATGTGAACATTTGAAAGAGTAAAAAATATGTTGCTGTCTTGAACTATGTCCATCTATTGGTATAGATTACAAGTTCAACTAAAGACGCGAATGATAATTAATCCAGGTGAAAAAACACCTCCGCTTGGATTTGAACCAGGAACTCGGTTCGTTCTGCGCATCTACGTCACACCAGAATTGCTGTCAAAACTAAGTGTCGAAGTGGCGTATATTTTGTCAACGAACATATGGCGGAGATGTCAACATGATGTGAAATATTAAACAGTGTTTAGTTAGGTTATATAAAAAAAATCGATTGGGGAACTAAATTGTAATAATGTCATCGTCAGCAGGATGATGATTTATAGGTCAAGTGCGAATAAAATGATTATTAATCTTTACTAGCGATCTAATTTACCATTTGGCCACACTTATAAAATGCTCCATACAAATGACGCTGTGGATCTTGTAATTGAAATTATTTCTTCGCCGGCAGAAAGTTATCCATTTTTTTAAAACCTCGGCTTTGGACGGAAATGAAATAAACTGCATTTTGATGCTTTGCTTTCATTTCTCTTTGAGCAACCCGCCACCGCACATTTCATTTTCGATATTTTTAATTTTTTTTCAAAGTTGTAATGTATGTGCGTGGTATGAATATAAAGGTATGATTAATTTTTGGACGAATTTACGACCGCTACTGCGCAGGTGATATGTAGACAACCAACATTGCATGTCAAACTTAGGGGTTATGCCACTAACAATTTATACAATATAACAGACATATGTACTTGTATAAAAAGAAAACTTTCAAGCATTTGCATTATGTACGCAGAAATAAGCATAAATAAACAATAATTGGTTTGGTACTAGTTATGTTTACGTTATTAGGGGTTATGCCACTAACAATTTATAAAACATAACAGACAAACGTACTTGTATAAAAAGAAAACTTTCCAGCATTTGCATTATGTACGCAGAAATAAGCATAAATAAACAAAAATTGGATTGGTACTAGTTATGTTTATGTTATTATTCTTCAACCATGCAGCGCCGCCCAGCGGATATTAACGTAACGAAGATTCTCGCAGATTCTCATCCCCACTCCACATGAGTATGAGCATACCTCTAATAATAATACCACGTGTATGTGGTTATGTGCCAACGTGTTGTCAAAGTAATTTGTATTTTGTTATGATTCGTATGTAGTCAAGGTGTTATCAATGTTTGGTCTAGTGTGACGTCACAGCAATCAGCTGATTGTCAAACTCGCTCAAAATTGAATGACAACCTGCGCAATGCGTAATCTTGTATTCTATCATTCTTGACTTATTATTATAAGTTCAACTCAACAAATGAACAAGTTTCAAATCTATCCGCGACAATAGTGTACACAATATAACCACTAGGTGACGACCGACATGTCTGTCCAATAAAAACACAGCTTTTGATTGGGTTTGACGTTTGCGATTCAAACGTCAACTTAGTTTATTTGTCTCAAATCAATCTGTTAGTGATTGGTATTTAGAAACTGAGGATCTTTCTAGAAACGATAATTTTGTGTGGGAACTGCCGAGGCGTATATTTTCTCAAACCGCTGAAAAAAATTACTACATCATAGGAAACATCAAATCAAGATGATTAATATGTTGACTAGAGACCTGTTCGTATATTTGTTCAAATGTTGAATTTGTTGTTCTTTTCTTTTTGTATGTATTTCTATTTTTACTCTTGCTAATTATTAATTAGCATAATTTTTGTCAACATAACAAGTACAGCCGGTGTTTAGGCTGATAACTAAATATTTGCTTTTTGAAAAAAAAAATAATTTTAGAACAACTACCAATGAGATTTACTACAATTATTCTATGCTGACCAAATCATTATGTTGTACTGCTGTCCAATAGGGTATTCTGGTCATGTCAAAATTTAAGCAGATATTCGGTTTAACCTATTGTACAATTTATGAGGATATATATAGTTAAGCTATGAGCTTTTTGATTTAGTTTTTCTATAAGATAATTGCAATTAAAAGTGCATTTTGTTTGAATTCACCGACCACCCTCGGAAATACGCGATGATTACCGATCCCTAGTAGCGGTGGCAACAGCGGACAGCTCTCGAACAGCTGATCGGCCAAGTTGACGGTTGGCGACCCTGTTGTTTGACAACGAATATCTATGAACGAATAAAGGTAACTTTTTTGAGAGATGATTTGATCATTGAAACTTGAAGCCAAACATCTCTCATCTCGCTAGTCGGCAATGTAAAGAAATCTTATCAGGAGTTACTGTTCTACTGCTGTTACAGCCCGGCACAGAACAATGTCGGCGTTGGAGTTTATACATTTTGAACAAGTGTTTGATATAACCTCAATAACCAAAGCAGGTGTCAACAAACGAGCGATTCTAAACGTTCACACAACAGAAGACAAAAATTTACTACGTGCACCCTAGATATAGCAACGTTGTCAAGTCGCTCACTTTGAGCGGTCTTTGTGACGTCACAAAGACCAATCCTAATTCAAACTTCAAACAACGATTTCTCGTAATTTAAAACAATGTTTGATATTTTACTTGTGAAGTAGCAAACAGTAGCACCCATACTTTGTAAAAAATGACAATTTCAAAAACACCGGAATACCCCATTACTAAGCTTATCTTTAATTTGCCAAAAACGTTGTGTTGTTTTGAAATTATGTCTTTTGTAATTCTGTAATCCGTGAAAGGCTTCGAAGTTATTGTTAGACATTCAGTCAAACTGACTTAAAAAATACCGGGTGTTCCTCTAACAGCCTATTCGCGCCATGTTCCGTAATATGGTAATTACAAATAAGATGGGATGTCCAATAAATCAAAAAATGAGTTATTGTGACAATTTGCAAATGGGCCGAGTATTATTACGAGGATAATTACAGAGTGCCGGGCCGATCTGCGGGACCGAATCGATTACCGCGAGCCATTAAACGATTTTTGCTCAAAATACTGTTCGGAAGTTATATACATATAAATACGATGTTGGTGCCCATGTCGGGCACGAAACAAAGCGACCAAGGCGACATCTGTGGGAGAAGTGTTAATCGGAGTTATTATACCGGCTATTAAAGACTGGCTTAATAATCCGGCACGTCGTTTACTATTTCCTTTACGTCGGTACTAGGCAATTTAATTGCATTGTTCTATTAAGGAGAACGAAATTACACAATTAAACTGCGATTGGGCCACACTTGCTTCTCTCGCAAACCAATCTCCTTCATCTTTGGATATTTAGTTTCTATTTTTAGTTGTAAACATGGAATTCGTACCTAGTAGTAATATATAGTCATTTATACGACAGTAACGTATAAATACGTATAATACGACAATAGGAAATTTGTTAGTTTTAATTTTATTTTCCGAAGCAAATTAATGAATGTATTTTTCGATTCCATTCCAGCCGCCAAACTTGTTGTGGTCCAAAATTAAGTATTTATTGGCAAAAATGGCAAAAATGTATCTAATTATCAATAAGTAATAACTGATCAAATTTTGAAAGATTCCGGAAAGTATTTATTAAGTAAATGTTTTTATTGTTTTCATTGTGTATTAGGTATTGGTCCGCACGAGATCTTAATTTTTTTCTACTAGGTTGAATAAAATAAACTTTCTTTTTCGAAAATTTTAAGTTCAAGTTTATAAAAAGTTATCTATATGGAACCACATCTACCATCTACAACTTCAGGCAAAGTACCTCATTTATATAAATTAGTTCAATATGGTTTTCATCGTAGATTATAATTGACACAAAGTGTCCGTCGTAATAAAACTCTCTAAGTAGGCTGATATAAAAGCTGAACCTTGCCCTAATCCTATGAAGCGAAAACTTATGCAACATATCTGTGAAGACGAATGGCAAATTGGGTTTGCACTTGACGATAATAAAATGGTAACATACTAACTTTGACCTTCAAAGATCAGGCTGAGTTTTTGAAATATATAAAATGGGCCGCGTTTTTTTATTAAAAATAATTAAATGCAATAAACCTGAAACATTAAGGTTTTCTCATTTCAAAGTACATATTGTCACATTGTTGACAACGTGACAATATGGACTGACTCCACACCAAAGCAGGGCTGGGGAGTCGGAATTTAGACAAATATCAGAGGCATGGGCGCCGTTTGAAAATGTTCCAGGGGGGGGGCAAATTTTTTTTAGTGTTAAATGGTGACGTAATATTAAGCAGCATTTTCGTCTTGTTATCTTGCATACACTCTGAAAAATGTCTATTGCTTTACCTATTACCTATTACTCATTGAATATCAAGTCATTTTGCCGTCTTTCTATCGTTTATTAATGTGGGATTAATATTTTTAATTAATATATGTTTGTAAATTATTTAGTTCTGAATCACTGAACTCTTATTCTAGAATTTAAGATTTTGTACGATTTTCAACCAATATTGCAGCCTTTTTATGACTTTTTAATACGCTAGGAGAAATTGTTGCTAATTTCCTATAATAATTTCTAGTTCGTGGTCATCGAGCATCTGACACAATATCTTAATAATAAATTGATAAACAATAAAAAGACAACAATATTATTTTCAAATTTACCCAGGTAACGAGAAATAATGACTAAATGTAGAGAAAAGTGGATTAATTTGAAAATTCTGTGTTAAGGATAATCGACGACGGAATAATACTTTTTTATTTTACTATTATACTTGAAGACTTGTAAGGCGACAATGTTAGGTCAACTACTAACTTTTGAACGAACTCATGTACGGAAATGTATTGTGTCAACGCTGGAGAGAGTCAGAAAATGGTACCAATATTACAAACAGCATAGAGAATCTTTTGTCATGTATCATAGGATGGCCCTTTGAATACCAAATAACTTTTGTCTGAAATTTTTTATTATTTAACGTTTTGAAATTCCCTTTCATTAACCGAAGTTTTTTTTTAAAATTATTTGATTTTAAAATAGTTATTCTATGATACTTCATTTCATACAACCCACTTAACTAAAGCAATTTCGAAAGTTGGTACAATATTCCTGCTCTCTGCAGTTCCTAAACGGCGTCTATCTGGACATGAGTTCGTTATCAAAAGTTGGTCTACTATCAAAAGTTGATCTATAGATTCTACACTTATTAGTTTAACACCCAGTGCAATTAAGACTCAGCAGTGCCAAAAATTGCGAAGTAATGGAATCTAACAAGTACGACACCGACTGATGTTTAAATATTGTAGAAAAAGAACTTTGCGAAATTGCCATTGCCGTAGACAGCAAACAAACAAAACTAAACATATTACAGGTATACAGGTACTTTATAATGTACCTGCACTGTTCAATCACGTTACATTTTTGAACAAATTGTCACATCATCGTCACAAATTGTCAAAGGTATATAGTGTTAATAATTTTTGTATTTTTTATCAATTCTACAAGTTACATTGAAAACCTAAATGATGTAAAGCCATTAATTAAGTTCTACAGTAATTATTACCTAACCGTGAATTGCTTGAATGCTTTAGTACATAATTCATATAAATTCAGTATTTATAAATGTTCATTAGGCAACCGAAAATTGAATTTGAAGATTTATGCCTTCCATTAGTTAAAAGATATCACCACAACGATATCAGGTTCGTAATAACCGCAGGAAACAATAAATATGGAAAATGTCAGTAGACGTAGTCCGTTTCGAATGTTTGCGAGATCAAATTTGTATTTGCCACCAATAGATGATAGCGATTTGCATATTTAGTACCTTTCGGCGTTACTTGTAAAAGAGCGTACTAGCAGCCTGTGTAATGCAAATTTTAAATAAAGTTTTAATATTTTGTGGTTTGGCAGAACGGTGCTTCGATTTAAATTATTGTGTATACCGGTAATGTTTTTCTATAATTATTACAGCGAGTCAGCGGGTGTGCTGGTATCTCTACATTAATACAGGATATTTCCTGTATTAATGTAGAGATACCAGCACACCACAGCAGCACTACGTTAATTATTTATTATTTACTAATATGTAGAAGAATTAATGTATACAACTGATTATAATCGCTATATTCCAGGCTTATCGTGCATTATTTTTAATTAGCACTTGTTAGATTTGATTTACGTTGCAGTTATAATATGTTGTCGCTCCTCCACAAAATCATTTTGGAAGAACTATCTATGGCACCTACGGAATTTTGTGTGTAGGCAAATGCACGTCAGCAACCCAGTGATATTTCAATAATGAATTCACAACTACCAAAAAATAATTTACCGTTATTTTGCAACAACAGTGTTATTATCCCAATACATACTAAATGAGGCACATGTTACACATGTTTCACTTTCAAAACTGCAAGGCTCAACGCTTAATTCTAAAATAGTGACTGACAGGTATTGTTTCGCATACCAAATATATAGATACTTAATTTTGCTATTATTAATAGACCTGTCAACGGCTTTGAACAAATACCAATTATAAATAATATTAATAGTTTCTTGCGGTAGCTATATGATTTAATCGGACAATTTGAGGACTTAACAAGTTGACGTAATTCCGGTTTAAAACATATGATACACCATTTTGATTTTTCTCAAATTCAAAGAATATTTTTTGAACTAATAAAGTTTGTTAGATATCTTACAGTAAAACGCGACACTTGCTAGTCAGTGCATACATTTACTGGCCAGTATCAACTCAGTATGAAAATGTGTACTATTCCTAGTAGATATACACATTTTCTAGACACTGTATACTCTTGCGACCACATAGTCGTCTAAGTACCAATTAAAATTAAAAATATATTTAAATAATAACATTTTCTAACTAACACAAATTAGAATATTGTTGAAGAATAATATTACGATATTATCAACATTACTAGTATGTGTATTCATGCATAGTACCTACTTAATAAATTATTTATGTGTAATGAAAATTTGTCCATACTATTACTGTAGTTACTGTAGATCTTTTAGGCATCGCATATTTCTTTGATTTAAACAAAAATTTCTATTTGTGTAACTCGGGATGGTGAGATATTTAGCCAACAAGGTCTCAACGATCTTGAAATGGACGTTAATATCTAACACCATCAGATTGAAGACGGTATCAGATTTAGCACGGGGCTAGGAGCATGATACTATTATACTCGCCAACACAAAAGAGTACGTACCTATGGGGTGTTTTCTGGAAGGGAACGAGAAATAAATTTGGTTTTAAAATTCTAAAACTTTGTGAATATAATAATATTGTAGTGAATATACCAATTTATGAATAATTGTAAAATAATACTAATGTTTTCGGCTGGGTTGAGATTGAGAAATAAATTTTATTTTAAATTCTGAAACTTTGTGAATGTTGGTAAATGTACTAACGTACTTAGTCTCACCAACGTACTTAGCCTTATTTCTTGGTTACCTGCATACTTAAAGATTTTAATTATAGAAGTCATCACAAATACACTCAGCTTCAGATTTTCAAATTTGAACACATGTTTTTAAATAATGTTTTACGAAATAAACCCTATGATCTAGTATTATGAAAAAAGCTACTTTTTTGGACTGTGATTTGGAGGTCATTTGTTGTAGTGGTCCAGCGATATAAAATATCAGTTATTGACAACATGAACACATCGATTTAGAAACATTTGAAAAAGTAATGTTATTTTTCATTATTATCTATCCAATCGGACCCAACACTGGACCTAGATTCTGGTCTGAAATTCTAAAACCGAATCCAGTTATTACTACTTTCAGTAGGTATAATCAGTTTAACAAAACTTTAAAAAATATTTTGTCATGCGCTCTTTTCAAGCAAAAAATGGGAAACCTTATAACAAACCTGCCACAAATCTTACAATTATAACATTGTAACTTAGCAATAGAAAACAAAATACAATCGTGCTACATTACGTACATCTTTGTAATCTTATGGTAAAAGTTGGTTTCATAAAATGCTATAAAACCTAAAATTATTACGAAAGTGCAGCTTTATTTTAGGCTACTGTGTTCATTTTAGGACCAATGTTCATTAGTACTTGTTTACCATGTTGTTTCTCCTACTACAGGGGTATCCTGTAACTCGATGGACATGGCTTAAGGGTCGGCACCAAACGAAAAAAAAATTCCTAAACCGGTAAAAAAAGTGCTATTTGGGTTGCATACACGATGCAGTAATATCAGAATTTTGTGGTAAAGAATTGAAACAGTACACATGAACGTTGGATCACGTGACTAGACAAAGACGAATGGCACAAAGTGGGATGGAAAGCAAACACATTTCTACTATACGAAAACCACTACATTGTTTACATCTGTTGAATATCCTGATATCCGTCCAGGGATGTTTTTTCTTGCCGAGCGCCGGCCACACGTTTGTTTTGAACCATTTTGCGCAAAGTGTAATTACATACCGTGAGTAATGAAATGAAGTGAGCAAAAAGTTACATTTAGTATGTGCGCATAGGTATTTAGTTTATTTTATTGACTAATTACGGTACCGATCGGTTGGTTATTAGTGTTATTACTTAGGCTGTATACCTATACCTACTTTTGTCTACAGGTATACTTATTACTTTAGAACAAGTATGTAATAGTGACAACTTCTTGTGTAAGTTATTCCAACTTTTTGCAAACTAATAAAGTACATATAAGTAATAATTTTTGTCTAGTGTCCATGTCGGTGCAATACGTAGGATAATATTGCTTTCTCAAAGAATTTCGTGATATACAATTTGGCATGGGCCAGATTTGTTTTTAATATTTTTTTTTGTGCTAGGTTATGTATGAGAATTTATAGGTAAGTAGAAATATTATATGTATTCTACATACATATCTATAATACATACGTACTGTATAGCTTGAATAAATCCGCCAATTTCGAAAATTGGTTTGCAAATGTGAAAATAATAATAACCAATAAAATGTATTTGCCGGTGCTAACTTCATTGTGTAATTGTTTCATGCTCGGGATTGTACTCACCTCAAGCACACCCATGCTAAATAGCATTCATTATTATTATAAATTCTTTTCGAAGAAGCATAAAATTGTGTTATGTATCATTCGAAACTTGGTACATTACAAATTTACCACTATCAAATGGTTTCAAATGCGAAAATAATAATAAACTATGAAACATATATACTGCAGCTAATTTCACTGTCGGATTTTATATTTTTGGGGTTGTACAGAAGTAGTCAGGTCTTCCGGGAATCAATCGATACGTGCCATTCTGTACTTCGTGACAGAAAAATCCTGAAGCTTCTGTTGACTAACAAATTTTTGATTTCCATTCATACAACCCCAATTCACAGAGGGTAACACTTGTTACGCTACTAATAATCCGTTATACATTGGTTAAACATTTACGATAAATACTTCACATTTCATTAATTTTATAACCATTATTCAAATAAACACAGTTTGATTACACATGATTTCGCAGCTTATAAAAAAAGCAAACAGTACAGTTTCAAGAATAATTTTCAGAAACATAACCTCAATAATGCCATTGCAGTTTTGACGCTATTATGAATTAGATTGAATCCGTATGAATGAAAGCAAAAATCAATACATATTTTCGTTTGGTTTGCCTACATCAAGGGGTTAAACAAGAGCGACATCTCGTATCAAACGCTTGAACTACAGACCAATGAATATGTCAATTAATTTTACACGACCAGTTTTTGTGAATAAAGTACAAGACGACTAAATTACAATTTATTTTATTATGGTTGTATATACTATATACCATTCGGTTCAGAAGAACATGGTGATTTTTATCTCTATTTTATCTCCGCTAAATATTCTTATTGCGGCCATTTGAGCATAACAAATAATAAATTTATAGAGACAATTAAACTGCGATCTCTATTTATAATCTTGCAAATTTAGATATTCAATTAATCCTCTCTATTAAATGTCTTGTATACGTTTCAGTTCCGAGCAAGATTTCTGCGTCGTATGTGGTAAGCTTCCCTGTGACGCCGACCGTTAACCACAGATTATTGGGCAAATATAAGACGCCTTAAGGCAACTTATCCGTATGCAATATTATTTTGTAGTGCGTTGTTTTACTTCGACAAAAACGATTTTTGATATAACGAAGGCACTTCTGAGCCAATATTGTCCATATTTGAAACAATTAATTATGAAGTTGGAATACAATTTTTGCGATGGTACTGAGCCATGTCACTGTAACATTAGTGCATTGACTATGAGACAGTTTAACGAGAAATGAAAAGGCATTGCATATATAAGTTGGGTGTGAAACTTATATTCGAATCAAGAGTCTGTTGATAAGCGACGTCCATCGAATCGCGGGACACCTGTATATCCACATAGAGAAAAATAGCGTAACATATACAGACGGAAAATCGGTACACAGAAGCACCAACAAACAATAGTGACATACAAGTTTAACAAGACAAGTTGCAACAATGGTACAGGGTGGTAGTTGAAGGAACTAATAAAATATTACAAACTAATACGAGTATATTAGGTAAAATTATTTATTGATTTTTAATTAATGAGTTGTAAATGAGTATTGGTCAACCGAAATTAATTAGTTTAACTCAACATTAGAAGTATAACCAAAACCCGTTCTATCTCTGGTAAAAACCACTTTCATTTCTTGACTATAACATTTCCAGCCCTACTAACTTTTATTTTTAATATTTGCTTTTCCGAGTTTCTTGTATTATAGAGAAACGTTATTCTATTCTCACCGTATTATACACTGAAAAGAGGACATCTGTTAATTATAAAAATTCTCGTTAGGTGCAGAGAGAGAGAGAGTAAACACGTAATTACTTGGTGGACAGAGCTGAGAAGGAAAATTCTGTTGTTAGGACGCTGCGTACATGGCTTTCTAAGATTGTTATCTGATTCGGAACGCGCGACAAGTGCGTTGGTCGATTGTTGTTTAATTTTGTGAAGTGTACCGATTGCACAAGCATCTCCGAGGCATGGAACCTGTCCGTCGGCCACACCTTGCCAATCGATTGTTTCTCTCGCTCTACGCTCCAAGATGACGAGCGTACCACTATATTGATGTTCTATCGTCCTCTATACAGGTGGAAATGCACTCGACTACTGCACCACGACCGACAAGTGCGTGTTTGTCAAGCTGAGACGACTGTAACGGTAACAAAAATCGACGACCACCACAAAAACGACAATCATTATTTCTCCACTTTAATTAGTAGTGACAACTTCTTTGGTGAAGCAATTCAAATTACAACAATTTCTTAGATTGTATACATGTATGGATTACAACATATCACATTCACACGAATACAATTTTCATTTTCAAGTAAGGCGAATTAATTCATAACTAACGCCATGCATTGTCATTGTATGCTTATGGTGTTGAGAAGTGCAGAACTGATGGTGTCTTTGAGCGCAGTATTGATGTAGTATTATTGTATTTTCGACAAATTAATGGTTTATGTTTTTAGATTAGGCTAATAATTGGTATGTACATTTATTGTGGCAAAACAAAACAAAAAAAATTAAAATAAAAGAGAACAAATTAAGAGGGTCTAGCAGAAAAAAATTCTTTTTCGATTAAAAGTATTTTTACTTTATCATACGCAGTATGTAAAGTATTGTAATCATACCAAAATAATTTTTTGAGATTTTAGCGGAAATATGTCTTTTTGGGTCCCCTGAACATTTTTGACCAAGGTACAAAAAAATGTCTGTGTGTGTGTGTGTATGTGTGTGTGTGTGTACCCGTGTTTGTGGAGACGATTCCGGAGAAACTACTAATGGTATCGGGACGAAACTTCATATTTAGAAGTTTTATAACCAAACTTAGAGCTGAAAAGCTTTCTGTTGAAAAGGGTCCAAAGGAACTGGTGGTTTACTCATAGCATTTTTCGAAGATTTTGCAAATGAGCCGCTATTTGTGTAATGTCGTCAAAATAGTTAAATAATAAATTAAAGGAGAGGAAATTTTCCATAATTTATGTATATGACATTTTTTGGTAGAATTTATAGTTTAGCCGCATAAGCAAATTCTATTTCATCGAGATCGGGCGTACTACTTTAAAACTAGTAGCCAGGATATGTCAGATTATTTTGATTCTAATGACAGTAGCTAGTGTCAAACGCTAATGTCTTGAAAATGCTACTGTCAATATAGGCTGCGTTCGGATATTGAACACCGTTACACTTTTTACACCCAATAACACGTAAGTGTCATTTGGACGGTGTACCCGCTGTCAACGGAGTACAATATCCGAACGCAGCTTTAATCGAGATATTTGTCTAGTTCTACTAGTTTTATTTTAATGTAGACATAGCCGATCTCAATCAAATAGAATCTCATGCAGCTAAACTATTAATTTTATATATAGTATGATAAAGTCATGTGCCTGGCCACATCAGATTTTTTTCTATATCACGGAACTGGTACATTAGAAATTTGTCATGTTCTACTATTTCTGGAAACTTGAAATTTTGGAACTAGAATTTACTCGATCTGAGCCCTTCAGCTAAGATATTCTCAAGTTAACTGTCACGTCCGGTCACCGGAAGTCGGTATCAATTTTGTTATTTTAAACGGAATGATATAATTTTGATTTTATTTTTGGTTTCTACGTATCAAAACACATCATTTTTGATAATGTTTCCTTACACCTAAATATTACCATTTTGGAGTTTTTTTGATTTTACTATTTTTTTGGTGATTTTCCCGGTTACGTTTAAAATTGAATATCTCGGTTATTATTGAAACTAGAAGTTTCATGATTAGTGATCCAAAACTAGAAACATAACCAAATAAGACGATGTTTAGTTCATCATGATATCTTATACAGGGTGTTCATAATTGACAACACAATAATTGAATTTTTAAACGTAAAATACTCAAATTTTCAAATGGATCACTTGTAGACCGATACGTCATTCGATAGGAAATCGTATTCCATATCAATCACTATTAGATATTATTATTCCCTATATCTATCTTTAATAGTTTTTGAGATATTGTCAGTATAAAAGAATGCAAACTAAATACAAAACGATTTATTCTTTATTTATAGGAATGTAACAACTTTGGAACAGCAGGAAATCAGAAAAATATTGAAAAGGTTTCTTAAAACTAAAATAATAGATTTGGGATATCTAACTTAAATTAAAACTTAATTATGTTGTTCGAAATGCTGCCCGTTCTGCTCCAAACATTTTAAAACACTTCGCTGTACAACTGTCATCGTCGCTCTTCGGATTTCTTGTCGCTGAAGTCCATTAATGGCCGCTACTACCCTGTTAGTCAATTCTTCTCGAGTATTAACGTGTGGAATAGACCTGACTTTTCACATGACCCCAGAAAGAAAAGTCTAACGGTGTTAAATCTGGTGAGCTTGGTGGCCACCGCCAGGGTCTCCTATTTCCGAACCACCTACACCTGATTAAGTTGAATGGATACCACATGCGAAGAATCTGCCGGTGCACTGTCCATTTGATAAAAGCAGTAGCGTAAAATATTGAGGGAAAGGGTATCGCAAAAATTGTTGACACATCCACGCAAAATTTCTAAATATCTATCACTATTTAAATTTTCGTTGTAAATTTCGTATCTAATTGCGTCCCTATTATTAAATGGGAGTATTTAAAATGGATTTAAAGAAAAAGTAACAATATCTCAAAAAACTATTAAAGATAGATATAGGGAACCGTAATATTGATTGATAGGGAATAAAATTTCCTATCGAATGGCGTATCGGTATACAAGGCGTTCCATTTGAAAAAAAAAGTTTTATACATTTGAAAATTCAATTATTGTGCTGTAAATTTTGAACACCCTTTATAAGATATCATGATGAACTCAACATCGTCGTATTTGGCTATGTTTCTAGTTTTGAACCATCAACTTCTAGTTTCAATAATAACCGAGATATTCAGTTTTAAACGTCACCGCGAAAGGGCTTATTAATAATTCACTCATTTTTGACACACATGGTCCCTTTTATCAAACAATCACTATATGAGCTTTTCACTTTAGTTTGAGTCGTACAAATATATATGTTTATTTGTATTAGATTTACAAATATTATTTCTCAATTACCCTACATTCAGATGGTAGTTGTTAGAGGTGGAAAATTAACAATTGCAAAAAATCTAATGAATTTATAATGGGAAATTGTTGCGTTCCTCTAGTTTGTAATGTCGAAATGATATTATGCCGCGAATATATCAATTAATTAGCCTGCCATATTCGGGTTAAATATCTGAGTTATTCAAATCATTTGCTATTGTAAGGATACTCCGCTCTATTGGCCGGTCCGGTGTGTTTAGACTATTGATTAACATTTTAGAAAGTGGCCGACTCACCTGTCGCTGTTACGCCGGACCCCGTACGGGAATTTCATAAGGTTACAATTACAATAATTACATTGTTATTTTAGCTGCAAATCTATGTCGAGACCATTAAAAAATGGCTTTCGGTTTTTTTTTCAGCCGAGCGGAGATGCGCGCCTCATCTCTTTATTGAAGCATTAATTTATAGTTGCCAGATTGAAAAAGCAGGGAAATAATTATACGGCATTCGCTGTTCAGATTGATGGTGAACAGCGGGAAAAAATTGTATGGGAGTAATTGGATTTGTGAAGAAGTTATCTTCGATAAAGAGTGATGGGAAAGACACATGCTGCCAAAATTATTAAAATTTTACAAAAATTGTTTGGCACCTGAAGTAATTTTAAAAAGACGACAAAAAAATTTAAAGTGCCGTGATCCTGATTATATAATGCAGGCACAAACAAAAAAGTAAACGTAAAATCATAATACATATTACTATATGATCTGTTTCCCTTGCATTTCCCTTGCGAAGCATAGTCTATAGCTATATCCCAGTTCAAAACGCAACATAGGGAAATTATCAACATGCAACATTTAAATATCCGACTCTACATATGTGACCCCGGATACAAGGCGGTTATCGGGTCCAAAAAATGTTTTTGTTTGGTTTGTTTAGTTTTGCTTGCAAAACTATGTCGCTTTGTTTTGTTTTACAACCAAAACTATGTCGCTTTGTTTTATTTTGCAACCAAAACTATGTCGCTTTGTTTTATTTTGCAACCAAAGCTATGTCGCTTTGTTTTGTTTTGCAACCAAAACTAAACACAAAAAACGCAAAAGCAAAAAATAAATTGACCAAAATTGCCTTGATAACCGCCTTTTTGTGTCCGGGATCACTGTGATTATTGGTTTTATAAAATATAACTTGGATAGAAGTGAATATTTTATAAGATATACATTTTTATTTTTTGGATGTCGGTTATGTCGAAGAAAGCAATGTTTAAAAAAAATTATTAGATACATTATTTTTTGAATATGTTTTGAAGTTATGTACATAAAAAATCCCGAAGACGTTTTATCGTACCTATGTTTTATTTTATAAAACCGATAATAGAGATAGAATCCGAAATTAAAATTTTTGCATGTAATTTTCTTTAGTTGAGTCTTGAAACGCGCCGTAGAATATGGTTCCCAAGGCAACATCACAATATTATGACTTTACGTGTTTTTGTTTTTCAATAAAGACATATTTATGTTTTATTTTGTAATTCGTATTTTATTTAGATTTAAAAAGAAAATAAAGTTATTTTATTTAGGAATAAGGTGTTTGATTTATCATTTACTCATAACAAATATTCAATCTACTGCTTTTTAATCAGTGATCAATAAATGGTTGCGTTTTCTTAAATCTTTTTAGAGTATGAATATTATGTCGCAATAATTCAACCAGTATTGTTATACAGCAAATAAACTTCAATTTCAAGTAAAAGTAATAATTTAAGTTTTGTCTGTTGAATAAAATCATAACCACAATTTAAAAGATCAACAAAGTACTCTATTGGTGGATGTGTTTATGGTTTCCGCTGGTGGCCGGCGCAGGGAGAACTCGTAAGTCGTTTGCCTAATACACCGCTTGTGCCCGGGCGCCCGTGCAATAATATAGGTACATCACCAAACAGATGAAAATATCACAACCGACCACCTCATTCTTCGACTTCTTGCCAACATAGTAGTTCCACAGAACTGGCTGACTGTAATAGCATAGGCTAATAAAACGGCGCGCCCTCTACTAACCAAGGTCCACACTTCTTCACTTCAGCAGGGTGATGACTGGGAGTAAGGGGAGACAAGGCAGGTCATGTCGCTTCCTGTAATATATGCTCAATAATATTGAGTTTACATGTACACGATTAAATGACCAACGATGGCAAACTAAAGGTTTATTTGTTATGAATATGGGCTTATTTTGTTGTGGAGATGTGTCCCTAGGACATAACCGAGTTTCATTAACATTGCTGGTAAGTTGGTGTAATAATTTGATCCCTAAAGATAACAACAAATATGGAGAAAATATGGGTCTGTTTATCAATTAATTACTTGATTATGAGACGGCAGATTGCTCTCAAAATACCTGATGTCCGAATCACAAGTATGTAGATTGCAGGAGTAAAATTATTTTTAACATCAAGCTATTTGTACGGCTGATTAGGTCAATTCAAGTATAGCGTGTTTTGCCCTATACTTATACTATAGCTCATCGCCGGCCTTAAAGCGCAGGTTTATAGGAAAAAAATTATTTTAAAATAAAATAAACGAAGAATTTCAGTCACATCTTACGTATTTTATTTTTTATTTAATTTTATAATTCGCAACACAACACGTTATTGTTTTCCTGATTATTCATCCGATTGTTCGTGAAGCGAAGTTTATCAAATTTATTACATAACATGTTATCAGAGACGCCAACGCATTTATAATTAAACTATAAATCACTATAAACTCGTATTATTAACTTTGTTGCTGTTAGCGAGTGATGGATTGATTAGATTGGACTAAGAAAGTTAAAGTGACGATTTTTGTTATTTACTCTATTACAAGCAACTATTGAAGTCTGAATAACGATCAACTTGATTTAAATAATTGTCTGGCATGGAGCGTAGAAACTTGTAACTGCAACCATGTTTGAGGTCAGTTGACGGGATGGGTAACGCATGCCGATGCGTTCATCGTGTTCTTGTTAAGCCGGTGCTACACATTCGTATACTTGCCAGATATCAAATATTTACCACATGTTAAGTATTTGGCAAATATATTTGCCGCGCAAATCGAAAATTTTTGTTATTGATTGGTCTAAACGATGCCATGAGTGATTTATTCTTCCTTTTAAGTTCGTTCACCGAATATTTTTCATCCATCCTTGATTACCGGCTGATTTTTATAAAATTCAAAAAATCTATGACATACATACTAACAAATTTTTACAATATTCGTTTGTGATTTCGGACCGTCATATTTTTAATTACATAAGTGCAGAATTCACTGCGTACTAACAAGGGCATTCTTGTGGAAATTTACAAAACAAATCTTGACGATACTGTTTGTTGTATTTCAATGATTTTTTGCTTAATTCATCAGGTTTCTGTATTATTAATTCGCAGCATCTAATTTTAACAGACTGTAAAACAATACAATTGATCATTTGATGTGAACTAGTTTAAATAAATTGTTATTTTAATGAGAAAGAATATATATTATTTTATTAAAATTATGAAGATATTGCCCATAAAAGAAATGTTATCATCTTTAAAGTTCTACTAAATCCAAGTGTAATACTAGATTCGTTGTATAAATTTGTCCTAATATTGTCTGAAATACATATCAATTAGCTTCTGAAACAGACACTTAAACAAATGAGCTTTCAAAATATAACCTTAAAATCGACAAATATATAAATACAAGCAAATAAAGTATAATTTTCCAAATAAATTATTTTATAGACATGCTGTCTATAATATTTTTATGATGTTTATTGCTTGAAGAGAAACGAAAACGATTAAAAATATTGTAATAGTAGTGACAATTTTGTCTAGCTTTTTTATTTAACAAAAAGGTTATGTTTTGAAAGGTCATAAATGAGTATCATCTATATTGTTCATAGAAAAGCATCAAATTAGGATACACTCTGTATATGGTGTATGCTTTTCTTAGAAAGAAATACCATTGCGTTTATGTGGACAGGTAAAAACAATATTTTTTTTTAATTTCTGTCTGACGGTTTACGGATAACTTTCTGTCTGACGGTTTCACAAAATTACAATTTTATGCGGTTTTCGCCCTTTAGAAAAATCAAAAATCTTAATAATAATTACAAATCTATTGTCAATCTTCGTATACAACCTACTACACACAAAACGAAATTAAAAAATTGAAAAATTAAACAGCGTACTAAAATGTTCATGGAGTGCAAATAAATGAAACCAATATTTGTCGCCCTTGCTATATCCACTTCAACTGGATATTGCAAATACCAAAATTCGTCGTAAAAAAACCCGTCCGCACAGCCGACTGTCGAATATATAAATCAATTTTTGAGGTGGACTCGATACGAATTGAATAGAAACAGTTGTTTTCTTTTCAAAAATAATCGTATACTTGGCAAATCTTTGATATTTGGCGAGTATACCAATGTGTAGCCCCGGCTTTACGGATCTAACAGATCCACTGTGGAAGAAGTAACAACGACCGGCAAACGAAATAATTCAAACGTCAAAATATCTTCTCAATTAAAGCCCGTAATATAATATGATCGTGAAAATGTTGGTGTGCGGCAGGCAATGGGAGATGGTAGCGTATCTGGCGATCTTCTTGAACAGGTAGTATTGGCCCCGAGGTCAGAAACTGACCAGTCGACCCAATTACAGCTAACAATACGATCAAATCGTATAAATTAAAGCCAGAAGGCGACGTGTACGTGTGTGATCTCCTCGTATATGTAGAGAAGCATCCGCAAGATTTAGTGTTTCCATTACCGGCGTGCCACTTTCACGCTGCGAAGCGAGACTATTGTTTATGGGGACCACGGTCCGTTCGATCGCCTAGAGAGAGGAACTGTTCTTGGCGGACCGTGGTTGCTCATCGCCAACTCGAAATTATTAATTAGACATTTAGGAATGCGCTTCTCTGTATCTTCCTGGCCTGGCCATGCGTGTGGGGACTGTGGACTACACAAACACACACACACACACAGCAACAGTGAGGTAATAAGTTTATGGCCACGGGCGAACAGGTACCTACCATACGGACGCCCGCTTGTCTTCGGTAAAGTCAAGATAATCTAAATGAACAACAAATAAATTAACCTCCTCGCTCGCACATCAACTCAATTCCACGAATTTAACTTTCATTATTATAAAATCCAAGATCAACTTGTGCGGATCTGACAAATGCCAACAAAATTTACAGTTGGTTATGTCATTCTTCTAAAATAATGGCCATTAGCGAAGATCGCACTTTAAAACACCTAAATAATATACATATAAAATACATACCGTGTGTTCATTTCAAAAGTATCCACCCTTAGGAACTCTTGACCTGATGCGATTATTGTTTTGAGTGCAAACACGTCGATTTAGATATCGAGGGGGAAGTTCAAAAATGGTACCTAGAGAATTTTAGGTTTCATCCCTTCACCTCCCAGCCACCCCACTTTGAAATTTCAAATGGAACCCCCTACCTTGTGATACATCATTTGAAAGGGCACAAAATTCTCTACTCAACTGTGATAAAAAGAATCAAATCAGTCGATTGGTTCTTAAAATAGGCTTCACAGAAAATGGAAGGTATGAAATAAATTATTATTAGCCAAACATTGCGGATTGGATACATTGTTGAATTAAATTACAGTCATAAAAAATAAAAAAATAAAATAAATAATAAAATAAGAAATTATTTTGACATTCGAACTGGCCACCACTATTTGCTAGACAAAAATACATTCTGTTTTCGAACTATTCACGAACTTTGACGATGTTGCATACGTCGCATCATGGAAAAAACACAGTCCCGAGCCATTGGATCCGGTTTGTCGTTTTCTAAGGCAGCCATGAAACAACAAATCCAACAAGTTCTGTCAATCAGTACGCGGTTTGTCGTATTAGTATTTGTTGCGGAAAAGAATTTTGAATAAAGAAGAAGAACGTTTCTGAAAATGCCGTACTCTTTAGAAGAAAGAATCGAAATAATTTTCGCTTACGGAGCTCAAAACTGTTGTGCTCGAGGAACTGATCGAGTTTTCAACAAAAAACATCCAGACAAAAATGATGCGACTTGCAACTTGATGCGTTTATCTTAAAATAGCAGGCATATTAAAAAAAAATAACCGTCAAATATTAAAACGATACCTATATAGATGGGTCATAGTAGACCAACTTCTGATTTCAACTACCTATTTCTCGATCTCATTAGCCATTTAAAATTTCTGTTCAAATTACCTCTTTAAAATATCTGCGGGATAACTTTTGTAAATCGCTTCAGAAAGTTGCAATTGGTTTAAATAAGCATCGAAGTCAGATTTTTCATTTGTTTGCTAATCTACACTAACCAGCGAACTGTGCGTTTCCTATAAAATGATCTGATATAGTCAGATCAAGGCTAAGTGTAAAGGTAATCTTATAAATTAAAGATTAATATATACAAAATCTACGCTGCGCTGCTGCCTGCTGGAATACAGATTTAAGGAAGGATCATTACATTATTTTTATACCGTCGTAAATAATGAAATTTAGCAAAATTATGTAAAGACTGAATTACAAGTAGGTATGTATGTTCGCAGGCTATTAAAATAATGGACTGATACGTTGAGCTACTTAAAAGTCAATCGCTTCATTGGATGGAAAATATGAAAAAAAAAAAAATGAACAATAAAGTCGGATACCGGTATATGCCTTATATTAAGGGTAATTACGGTATGTAAAAATGGCGACATAATATCGAGTATACATTCTGTCTAGTCCTGTTAGAGATGCAGTGGTTCGTTTATCGCTCAGTTCCCATGGCAGATAATTGAGAATTTTCGCAGCCTTTAATCGATTAGGATCGATATAAGGCAGCCACGATTGCTGGACAAATTGTAATAATTAAAGCGCGGCCGGTAAGATAATAAATATAAGGCGATATTATAATGAGCGGACCTGTTTGAAAAACTCTATCTCCATATGCCTAGACGGTGGGTGATTTTTCCAGGAAGATTGTTTATTGCGTGGACGTCGGACAGAGTGTTTTATGTCGGGTACAGGTACTGTTCTTGGCGAGCGATGAATTAATAATTCTAGTTTGCAGGAAGTCGGCGATTTTCTGTTTCGGTTTTGTCAATTTGCAATCGATTTATCTGGAATTATTATCTGTAGTAAAACGGTAGGTGGCGCCTGCAGCTCAGCCGAGAGACTCGCAATTTCTCACGCTTTGTATATACAGTATACACGGCTAGCCGCTTAACAGGAAACAAAGTACATTATCCGTGCGTCTGGCATTAAAATTGTTAATCGTTTAACATGGGACAACCGTCCTAAGATATTGTCGTAATAAACTGACTCCGGGAGTAATTAAATTATATATTATATTCATTAGAGGAGCTTAATGGTTATAACCGATCGTTTCTACTGTTCTATGGAATTTTCGTTTCGCCCGTTTCCGGCTGGCCATCAAAAATTTTAATTGCCGAGATATTAACATCGAATTGATTGGATAACGACTTAGTTTATTGTATGAAACACGTCCCAGCGACAATTGTCGGACATTACATTTTTACTATATATTATTACTTCTCCTGCTACCAGCACAACCATGAATGTTACTACCTAATCGTCGATTATAGCACTGAAATTACCGAGAGCCCATCAAACCTGAGCAGTTAATTGATATCTGTAATGTTAGGAGAGTTGTATAAAATCCAAACCGATGCATCCACGTGCAATATGCCAACCATCTCCTCTCCTGCTCACAGCCTAGAGCAGTGGTTCTTAACCTTTTTGAAGTCAGGGAGCACTTTTGATCATAAGAAAAATTCGCGGAGCACAAAAAACACGAACTTGTTCTTACTTTTTAAGAGATAAGGTTGTATACCAAATTTCAGATCAATTACTTCAAAATTACGGCAGTTATCGTGTACACAGACGGATAGACGGACAGACAGCCGGACATTGTGGAAAACTCAATATACCCTCACCACAGTAAATGTGGGGGGTATAATAAAAGATAAAATACATATTAAACAATGCGAAAACGAAAAAATAATACAATCACTACCCATTACAACAGTAAAAACTAAATAAATTTAAGTATTATATTAAAAATAACGATCCATATAAAACTTTTTACCGATTTTATTCTAGAAACTAAATTTCATTCCGAGTAAAAAGGTTCATTCATATTGACTTATTGGTTTTCTCAATTCCTTTGTAGCCGTTTAAAATACGATTTTATTGATATTTTCATCAGCTCTAACTAATTGCTAATTGAAAAAACGAATACTCGAATGAAGCTTATTTGCTGCGAAAATCATTAATGTGATACAGAAAAGAAAAATATACAGGGTCCTGCAGCTCAGCTCCCGTCTTCTGTAGCTCAGTTACTAATTAAGCTAAGAGTTTAACATTTTGCAAGCTTACACTGTACTTCAAGGTACATTTCAAAAATTATTTTTGATTATACAGGGTGTCCCAAAATTGTGCAACGCCAACGTGATATATTTTTTTAAATTGCATGCTATATATTCTTTTACGCATTTGGAAGCCTGTTATGGTTGCCTACATACCACCAAAATTTTATTGAAATCGGTTGAGTGACTGTAGCGCAAAAAAATAAAAACAAAAAAAAAATTGATTTTGCATCGTTGGCCTTAAAAATCAATAAAAACCACAAATTGCACCTCGTTAATAAAATTTTGCGACGTCCTTATTAAGTTAGATCTAGTAGTCTCGTTAACCAAGTGTCATTGATCCAAATTATACAGGATGACCAAAATGTAGTGTCAAACTTGTCAAACTTCAAAGCGTGTTATTGTTCTTATTTTAAATTGGAACCCATACATTTTTTTAGGTGAAACGATGCAGAATTAAAAAATAAACATTGTTTCTAAATACAACCCCATCACAATTCCCAATATTTTAAAAGTTATTCGCCAAAAACTCATTTTTCAACGTTTCCAACGGCAATTGTAGGTAATAAATATCGTACGTGGCGTTGAAAAACAATTTATTTCATAAAATATAAGGCAGAGAAATATTTTAGATTTTAGTGTGAAAAAAGCACAAAGTAAACTCTAAAACTTTATACCGTATATGAATACTGAAACGATTTACGATGGTTGAAACATTGGTAATCTCTTAAGCACTTTTTTTACTGGATACTAATTCTAGGGAGTAATTAATAAAATTTAAATTGAAACTATACAACATGTAGATAATAATTAATCATAGTAATATTACTTTATAAAACAACTAGACCGAGAATTTAAAATTAAATAACGGGCAAACGGGTAAAGGTAGTGTTTGATGAAACAAATTATTTCAAACTTAAAACTTCATTTTAGGGCAATTTTAGTCAATTGTGATAAACTGACGTATTATTTATTCTTGTTGAATACTACGTCGGTGGGAATATCAAAAACTTAAATTATATAAAATTACTTCTAATTTGAGCCCAAACACGGCATATTTATCTCTTATAATTTTAGAGATATTCAAGAAAGAAGATATTTCATGGCTAACTAAGACCGAGGACTAAAAGTTAAATAACTCGCAAACGGGTAAAGATATTTTAATAAAACAACTTATTTCAATTAGTAAACGTTATTTTAAGCTATCTTTAATCAGATTAAGATAAATTGATGTATTATGTATCCTGGTTAAACATTACACCGAAAATTACATCAAAAACGTAAATTATATAAAATTACTTCTAATTTGAGCCCAAACACGGCATATTTATCTGCTATAACTTTAGAGATATTTAAGAAAGGCTATTTTTCATGGCTAACTACGACCGAGAATTAAAAATTAAATAATTCGCAAACGGGTAAAGGTCTTTCGATGAATCTAACTATTTCAAATAATTAACTTTATTTTAGGTTAATTTTAGTCAATTTATGATAAACTGACGTATTATTGATTCTTGTTGAATCCTATGTCGATGGGAATATCAAAAACTAAAATTATATAAAATTACTTCTAATTTGAGTCCAAACACGGCATATCTATCTCTATAATTTTAGAGATATTCAAGAAAGAATATATTTCATGGCTATTTCTTGTTAAATACTACATCGATGGGAATATCAAAAACATAAATTATATAAAAAACATTTTAATTTTTATCTGAATAAATAAAAATATTGTTAACGTGAAAAATAATTAATCAATTAATGGGGAATACCTTTTCCACGTTGCACTATTATATGATTGCTTACCTGTTAACAAGATAACTAATTTGGAAGATGAAGTCCTCAACCATAGCCGCTTAATACGGTTGTCCGAAGATCCGTATCCGAGCAGCGCTGAGCGACAACAATGATTAATGATTTTTTAAATTGTCCGCCTCACAGTTTTGAATAGGTAACTCCGTGGGAATTCGTATGCGGTCCCGGAATATCTTCCTATCTCTCATTCGTGCAGCAAACTCTTAAAAGTAATATTCCTGCACGCTCAATGAGTTATAATACGCTTACTATACGCACAGCGACTGCGAAGATTGCAGGATAACGGGTTATTTTTCAATATTGCCGCGCAGTGTCAGTTACTTAAAAATATTGCAAATATTAGCGATAGTAAGGAAGACCGCGTCTCAATACCATATAAATCATTTTCCACAACATATTAATCAATTCTCATCGATAGTTCCCATAAAATTGAAACAAGAATTGATTATTTACTACGATTTCTACCAATGAAACCAAAGAAGACTGGCATTTTTCAACAGCTTTGTATGTTATATCTTAAAGAGTGCATTTGTTATAATAGTATACATATAATATATATTATAAGACAAGGTTTATAGATTGAAATGGGGCTCCTTCTAATTCGATGTTATGTTTCGTTTCTCGTTTAGTGATTTTACGTTTTTCGATGTTGACAAAACATAAAACATTCTTGTTTCTGTTACCCTTGTATATGCATGTTTTCTTTTTCTTAGTAGTTTTTCCGTTAACTGTCTTATTATGAATACTAGATCTTATGTGCTTCTTCCCTTTCTAACCCCGTGTTGTGTATCTTCTAAAGTTGGTTCGAGTTTGTCCCTCAATCTCTTCTCCATTATTCTTGCAAATAGTTTTCCTGGTACGCTTTTCAAAGTAATATCTCTGAAATTTGAGCAGTCCTTCGTGTCTCCCTTCTTAAATATCGACATGATAATTCCTGTGTTACTCTGTGGGTTACTCCAAAGGAAGTTGCCAGAGAAATCAAGACAAACCTGAATCCAAAGAAGGCACCTGGATATGATCTTATCACAGGAGAAGTCCTTAAGCAATTACCTAAGAAAGGTATTGTTATGCTGACGTACCTAATAAATGCATCGTTCAGATTAAAATACGTCCCACATGTCTGGAAAGTAGCAGAAGTTATCATGATACCAAAACTAGGCAAACCACCGACCGAGGCCAAATCATATCGCCCAATATCACTGTTACCAATGATATCGAAACTCTTTAAAAAGTTGCTTTTAAAGAGAATGAAACCTATCATTGAGAGAAAAGAACTAATTCCTAATCACCAATTTGGTTTTAGAGATAAGCATTCCACTATAGATCAAGTCCATAGAATAACAGATATCATAGAGAAAGCATTAGAAGAAAAGCTTATTTGCTCAACAATCTTTCTTGATGTGACACAAGCTTTCGATAAGGTTTGGCATGAAGGATTGATACACAAACTAAAGAGTATGCTACCTTTACAATACGTCGAGCTGCTAACATCCTATATATCTGATAGACTATTCAGCATAAAACAGATCGATGAATACTCGGAACTAAAAGTAGTCAAAGCTGGGGTACCCCAGGGTAGTGTATTGGGACCAATTCTCTATCTACTATATACAAGTGACCTTCTACAGATGGAAAATGTAACAGTCGCCACATTCGCAGATGACACGCCTCTAATGGCAGTGGGATCAACTATTGGTGAATCTACCAGGAATCTTCAACAAGCTAGTAACAAAATATACAAATGGACCAGAAAATGGAAGACCAAGCTCAACGAACTGAAATCTGTCCACATTAACTTCACAAACAAAAGAATCGAGGACATACCTCATGTCAAGGTTAACGACGCCATAGTTCCATATGCGAACACTGCAAAGTATTTGGGTATGACACTGGATACAAAACTAAGGTGGAAAGAACATGTTAAGAAGAAAAGAGTAGAGCTTGGCCTCAAATACAGAGAACTGTACTGGCTTCTGGGAAGAAACTCTCAGTTGTCAGTACAGAACAAACTACAAGTCTACAACCAAGTACTAAAACCGATTTGGTTATACGGCATCCAGCTTTGGGGCTGCGCAAAAAGCTCCAATATACAAGGAATCCAGATCTTCCAAAATAAAGTACTAAGGAATATGGTTAACGCTCCTTGGTACATAGGGAATAGTGACATGCACCGTGATCTTGGTGTCCCACAAGTCATCCAAGAGATAAAAAGATTCGCCACTAAGCATGAATCTCGCCTAAGCCATCACGTCAACGTAGAGGCCCTGCAGCTACTGGACAACCAGAATCTAGTGAGAAGACTAAAAAGAATTAAACCCCTCGAACTAGTGAATCAGTGAAATGTGTAAAAAGCAGAGCACAGTGAGTGAAGTGTTAGTGCTTCTTGTTTGGGACAAAGTAAATATAGGGACATCAGTGGATAGCCCATTAGAGACAAGTACCTAGTTTTAAGAATTCAGATTTAAATTGATGGTTAATCTTTTAGATTAGTTACAATATGTTAAGCATCTTATGCTTATTAATAAAAAAAAAACTCTGTGGGTATTTCTCTTTCTATTAGTATGTTATTTAATATATTAAGAAATGCGTCTGTTCCAGTATCACCCATATATTTAAGAATCTCTGCTGTGATTACGTCCTGTCCCGGAGATTTTCCTAGTTTTACTTTGGATATGGCTAGCGTTATTTCATCTAATGTCATTTCGTTCTCTTCCATGACATCATCTGCATATCCTCTTCGCATTCTTCCTCCTTTTGGTTCTGGTTTGTTAGTTCTTCAAAATAGTGTTTCCATCTTTCCCTTATGAGGCTGTCCTCCATTAGTGTTTATCCAACGTTCTCTTTTATGTTCTTCAATCTGGCTGGTTTGCTTTGTTTCAACTGTTTTAGTATACTAAAAGCAATTTTTGGTTGTAATTCATTTTATTCTATTTTATTTCCAAACTCTTCCCATGTTTGTCGCTTTGCGGTCTTTATCATTTGTTTGACTTCTACTCTTGCGGTCTTGCATAAATTGTCTTCTTCTCATCTCGTTTGCAAGATTGTTGACCATTTATTTTTCTTTTCTTTAACTTTTTAAAGCCTCATAAGGAAGCGCTTTTATGTATAATTGGCCCCAATTGACATCAGGAAGCGTTTAACGTTTAAACTAAATTCCATTACTTTATGGACACCATGTATATTATCAGTTTAGATAGCATGTGACGAGTTGCCAAAATCTTCACTTTATCTATGTACCATACTTACCAAACAGTCCTGAATACTTTTCGTTCATTGTTGAATAAGAAAAGTGTTCTTCTCAATTCAGGTAAGATCTTGAATGTTAAAATGCTGAATGAAGGTCTAGTATTCCCAATGCAGTTAATAACTAGACATGAATGAATGGACATCGGCATAACTTCTCTAATGAAGATACTTAGAGGGGACCGTGACAACACTTCGGCAATAACAATTATAATGGATAGATGTCACTGCACCCATTAATACTAACCTGTTTCTTCGTTACCATTGCCTTTCAGCGAATGCGCGTGTATGTGTGCGAACGCGATGTGGACGTAACTTCCGCTATTGATTTGGTTTTGTTTCGCGAATGGCGAGTGCGAAAGAATGTCTGTTTCGTAGTGGGCTGCCGTCGGCGATTTTGCGTTTCTCACGATAATTACACTAATTAAAAGAAAAGGGACATTGTCGCCGTGGCATTATATTGTCGAGGATAATGAGAGAGGAGTTCGTCTCGGACCGTGAAAAATCCAGCAAAGTGTTTCGTTGTTAATTTTGTCGCTTAATTATTTCAAGTCAAAGTGGCCATTGTTGTCCGTGGACTTGTTTTTGCCGTAACCGATTTATTACCTTTTGTCTTCCTCCAAAAAATCGAAGTTCTTTTGAAGTTATACATTATTCTTTATTTTACGTTATAGATTATTCAATACATAGGATTCGTTTAACAAAACTGTATTATCGAAAGAGCCTTTCTATCTGTTCTATCTTTCAATATTCACCTTAATCAAAGACTTCCTCAGGAAAACTACAATAATTAGTAATGTTTTATATAAAGAATATAAAAAATTAATAACTACTACATACTGTCGTAATGTGTGCATACAGTAGTAATAAACACAGGAATAATCAATCAGAAAGCGACTGGCAATCTTTTGCTTTGCAAGATTCATCAAGAAACAAAAGCATTAAATCAAAACAAAAATTCAGATTCCGCTAGAAATCATGCAAAAATTACATTCATAACACTATCATTATTACTACCAATATACATTATGGTGAATAATAACAACAGTGCAACAACACCACAAAATTCTTCGCAATACTCAATGAAAATAGACGAAGGAATGATTGACAACATAGAGCGCACCCAGAACACGACATGTCTATACTTACTATATAAACTATAAACTACAAGAACTTTTTAAACTTTTGATAAATGTCAAACCAAAATCTTCATGACAACGTAAAATATTATTACATCCGAATATTCGTGAAAAAATAAATTAATAATTAAAAAAATACCTTTTTGTTTATAAATATTGGTAGCCACCAAGATAATAGCCATGGATTCGTGAACACAGTCGAAAAATGTCAAATAACTAATTGAATCGATTTTTGCCGATATAGTATTACTGGCGCCCTCTAGCGTGATTTAATTAGTTTTTGGACATTAAGTGATTTTTTCCCGTACTTCAAGCGTACACATTACACCCTGATTATACCATCGAAAATATTTTTCTGATTACAGTGACACCAAATAGTTGTTATTTTCCTAAAAATCGTAGTGTGGTAATGTCGTTTAAAGAACAAAAATGTTGGGTTGCGAAATATAGAAGATAGAAAATATAAAAGAGGTATTAGGCCAAAATATAAAATTACTCGAAAAGCAATACTTGGTACGGTTCAGTATATTCCTTTGCAAACGGAATATACTTATTATAATGATTGTGGCTTTTATGTACAGCTACGTAAAGTAACCTAATAATTTTCCCATAGTCTTTAGTAGCAGAACTTGATAGACAGAACGGTTTTGTGGATCATTGACTTTTGGATTGTTCGTCTCGCTTCGAACTGTGTATTATACACGGTGCAGAACATGTACGGCACCACTCAGCCACTTAATTATAAGCTACGAATGTGTAATTACGTAAACACAATCAAGTGTATGTGTGTGTGTGTGTGTGTATGCAAGACGCGTTTTCTCGTACATTCCGGGATAATTATTAATATCCAGAGTCCGGCGTTGTTGTTTGCGTCTGATAGGTGTATACTTTCAACGGAGTTAACAACACTGTTCTCAAGTTGACGTTCTTGACCCTGCCCTCTAGGAAGAGTTTTAGTAAACTTCTATTAACTTACTAATAGAATGAAAGGTGCGTTATTTATAATGTACTTCTTTGTGGTTGTAAGCACCAGTAAGAACCAGGTACGAAGTACCTACATAAACTGGGCCACCTGACCGGATTGAAAAGCAGTGCATGGTACTTAATAACTGCACAAAAATGTTAATAAAGGTACTGTAATCGGAGAGTAACAATTATTGCTGTCAAATAACTAAATATAACTCAATGTTTACTAAGGTTTTGACAATGTCTCTAAGGACAAAATTTAGAAAAAGATGACAAAAATGTGCAAAGGAAAATGGCGGACATTTTGAAGGCTTACATTTTTGGAGTAAGAATAAGTAAAATTTCAATTTATATGTTTTTTTTAATGATTTGATTTCAGTTGCAAATGGGGACCCAGTCTTATGATGACGTAATGGGATGCGGCATCTAATATTACAGATATTTGATAACAATTGAAATCTGTTAAATAAATGCCATTTAAACTTTGTAATTTTTTGGGATATTCTTTGAAGATTTGCTAATAGGCTAAAAAATACGCAAATTCAGAGTTGAAATAAGATTCTGAACAAGATTTTCTCATAACTCTTTCCAATGTAACATTAGCATTATTATTATTCTACCTATCGTACAATATCAAGAATTGGTCATATTCGCAGTAGGCTGGGTTTACACCTGACTTTTATAAGTCTTAAAATTAAATTGGAGACATGTTGACATATAAATTTTATTTATTTAAGATACCTGGCGGTAAGTTTATTCTATTTGTCTTTTTTTATTTATAAATCAAATGCTGTGTCTTGTCACTCTTTATGCAGATTCAGCTGAAGATGACCGCATGGTCGAAACTGGTTCTGAGGAAATAAATTAACTTCTGCTTGTTTTATTTCTATTTATATACATCCACCTTGTACTATGGATCACAACCTAATAAAGATATAGTCAGACCTAAAATGGTCCGGCCCGTGGGTATATTTCAATTTCTCTATCCGGCCGACAGTCTTGTCAAAGTTGCACATGCCTAACGTAAAGTGTAATGTATGTAAATATTCAAAAACATCCATTGTCTTATTTTCTTACAAAAAATTCAATTTCAACATTTCAATTTTGGTAAACTAACAGTTTATTAAAACCAGTATTATTATCTGCAAATCTCAGCACTAACATTTTTGTTTCATATATAATTATTTCAAACTACTTCTTGTTCTAATTTACAGATTGGACACTAGGGTGGTTCAAAAATGCATTGCAAAAATTTTTGTGATGATAGAAAGCAACGATCCCCTCAAATCGTTTCCAAATCCAAAAAAAGCGGACACGTATTTTTTTTTCTTCGAAATTTTTATTCTTGATGGTGCCTGTCGAGGCCTCAAATTTACATAAGAAAATACATGGGAAAAACACATTTTTTGGTATTTTTCGAATAATTGCTCGGGGTTTGAGAAAACTTTAGATTAAAGTTATAGGACTTGTAGAGGACTTTCCAATGAAGAATTTGAGGTATTATACATATGGCTTTGACGCCCCCAACCCACCCCCACAGTGCCCTGAAAACTACCATTAAATGAAAAATGTACATTCTTCAGAAAATGTACCCTTCTAATCACTTCATTCTCTTTTTTCTCATAGAAATCATTACTAGAAGTCTAGTTGAATGTTTATAAACATTTGCCAGGTAATTTCTATTTGTTTAAACAAATTCCATTTGTTTAAATAATTCGCTTTTCTCGAAACTCCGTCGGACATCTGTTTTCTGAGTTCGAAATGGCAGTTTATTATTTTTTTTTTATTTTTATTGTTTAAACAATCAATTATTATTAATTTTCAACTGTTATTCTAATTATGGTAAAACTCAGCTTTTTTTTGTGAAATTAACTTATAAATTTCAATGTAAATAATAAATTTCATGTTCGAGGTATCTGGCCTATGTTATTAGCTAATAAACCCAAATTTGCTTAAACAAATTCCATTTGTTTAAACAATTTTTTTGCAATTCTCCTAACATTCATTTTTTTAGATCGGTCTGGTCAACTGTTATTGTCAAGTGACATCATTTATATTTTGGGATAATTTCCATTGTTTAAATAATAAAATATTATTCAAATGCATAATGGTGATATTAATATCAAATACATTAATGGTGAAATTTATAAGTTAATTTCTCAAAAAAACTGAATTCTCTACCGTTATTAGAAAAAAGTTGAAAATGAATAATAATTTATTGTTTAAACAATAGAAGGAGTTTTTGTTAAGAATAATATCACTCTAAAATAATAAACTGCCATTTCGAACTCAGAAAACAGAATTCAGACGGATTTTCGAGAAAAGCGGCTTATTTAAACAAACATAATTTGCTTAAACAAATGGAAATTAACCGACATATGTTTATAAACATCCCACTAGACTTATAATAATGATTTCTATGAGAAAAAAAAGAATGAAATAATTAGAAGGATCAATTCTCTGAAGAATCTATTTTTTTTCATTTAATGGTAGTTTTCAGGGCACTGTGGGGGTGGGCTGGGGGCGTCAAAGCCATATGTATAATACCTCAAATTCTTCATTGGAAAGTCTATAACTTTAGTGTTAAGGTTTCCCAAACTCCGAATAATTATTCAAAATACCAAAAAATGTCTTTTTTCCCATGCATTTTCTTATGTAAATTTGAGGTCTCGACAGGCACCATTAAGAATCAAAATTTCGAAAAAAGAAAAAATACGTGTCCGCCTTTTTTGGATTTGGAAACGATTTGGGGGATCGTTGCTTTCTAAATAAAAATAGCCAATTTGAACCACCCTATTGGACACCACCCATTACGATCATCTCCTTTGCCCAACATCGGGTTGTTTAGGTTCACTATTAATTCTTTCTGCATTCCAGAATAAAAATATGTATCCATCTGATATTAATTTCAGTAATTTACGTGCCCGTAATACCGTATATTGTTTACAGCAACAATAACGTATAAACGCGGAGATAATTTAAGGACAATTTGGTGCAAAATGAGCTTTTAATAAGCTCCGGTCGGCGGCGTCCTCGGCGCGGTTCTTTCCGTCTCCCCCAACGTGGATGATCGCATGGGTTCGCGATGTTATTCTTATTCTGGGGGCATTATGTTGGCGCGTACGGAGACCATAATAGATTTCTGATTATATACCGCTAGTGTATTATAGCCGTGTAAACACGTTTCGGTACAAGCTTTGTCCATAATTAACAATTTTCGAATTGCGCGCTCACTAGCACGTTAATATTAAAAGACGGACCCCGGGACGACGGTAATAGCGCGGCCGTAATTGAAGTTAGAAAAAAATGAGGAGCGAACGCGCGGCGATGCGCTCGACACGGGAAAAAAATGGTCACGTTTAACAGATTAATAATCGACACCGAAATACGGTATTAGCGTATAATGGAACCGCTGGGTACGTTTTTATGCGCAAACCGGCAATTATAAATCATTTTGGGAGTTGGGCTATCAGGGAGCTTGCACCGATCGGGAACAACGTTACTCTTGTCATAAATCACACTTCGAAACTTTACCGTTCGTTATATTTCCTCTGGTGATAAGTGGATTTTCTCGACGTCAGTTTGCTTTGCCGGAATAATTGCGCTCTTCTCATCCTCCTTGAACTTATTTCGTTTGACGATTACGAATGATCCGAGAGCAAATAAACTGGAAAGTAACTGCAGAAGTTATACGCACATCACTGTTAAAAACCTATGGAAATTTACATAGATTTTACCTATTATATGATGGTAAATTTTCATGAAATAGCTGTAAATATCAATATTTCATATTTTGTTTGTAAATATCAATAAAATGATGTAAAAATACACAAAAAACTCCTAAAAATACATCTCCGCAGGTAAAATAACATATTTTCCATTTGTTTTGTTAATTTACACGAATAAGAACTACTAATATACATATTTTGTTGCTAAAATTACATTTTATTTCTGCGTTCAGTAGTTTTCGACAATAAAATGTATACACACACAACTTTATTGTAGAAAATACATATTGTGATGCAAAATTACACGATACGTTAAATAATATACTTAATAAGTGGAATAACACATATATAATTAATATCAAGTACATGTTTTAAGTGTAATACACAACAGTATTGTAAAAACACACATAGAGTAACACAAAATTACACAAAACGTGAATTAATAAACTCAAAGAGTAAAATAATAAATGTTTAATGTAAATCTAATACATTTTTGATGTATTATTTTAAATAAAGTGTGTATTGTTTTATACAAAGTGTGTATTTTGCGTTCGGAAAGTGCATATTTGCCCATTGGGGCCATTCTGCCGCGTTCTCGCCCAAGCACTAGTCGCTCAGCATTAGTTCGCTGTCACCCTTCGAAATTCACGGTAATTGGTGTGGTGTTCCTATATTGTTAAGGTTAATAAGGTAAGTAGGTATATTATCATCGCACTACGATTCATTAACATAGATTAACAAGCTGTCTTAAGGGCGATGTCGTTGGTCAGTTGTAAAATAAAATTACATCTGATGGCATTGATGATCCTGATGCCACTTTGTTGCAGGATGAGGAATAGAACTTCTGAAGATACGCAGAATCTGCCGGTAATACTCCGCGTTGTAAAATCAGGTAATAATAATAACACTCTATATATGTATAATGTATATACATACATATATTTTTATTTTTTTAGGTTTTTAAGCTGCTGTTGGAGAGTAAACCGATCAATGACAGCACGTACGATAGATAGCTCCACTTTTGCGTTTGGGGTTGCTTTTTCAATATATTTTATAGCATATTTGCAAGATCAAAAACAAAAAAAAATGCTACACGATGGAGTTTGTACAGCAATATTATGGAAATATCCACCTGATCAAAAATTACCTACCAAGAAAAGCGTCTCAAAGGCTCGTATGTTAAGACTTGTTCGTAGGCTGCACGATGTTGTTTAAATAAGTAGGTATAGCGTAAAATTAGTGGTTTTTACAAAATGAGTCAATATCTTCAGATTATTTATTTCTTCTTAGTTTTTAAACTAAACAATGTCGCGAAAGCAAATTCTTTCTTCCATAAATAATTTTTTGTATGTTGATTTTAGTTTCATATAAGTAAGTAAGTTTTAAATCTATTTTGCTTTGTCGTGTTTTTCGTTAACTGTCTTAACTTGAGTATAACCCCCCCATTTTTTCAGAAATTAAAAATGACGCAAACCTGAATCAGTGTAATCAGTCCTTGTAATCAGTGACTAGAATATTATTGTATTGGAGAATTTTGATAAAAAAAACAAGATTCCAAAATTTGAGATCAGTTGTCTCACTTCTATTTCCTCAGAAAGAGGGGGGTACAGGTTTGCTAACTCATTCTGTATAATTAAAATTATTGTAAGTATATCATATTTACGTTAGAATGTATTTTTATTTTAAACAATACAGATTTTCTAAAGTTAATGTTGTTTAATAGTGTCCTCTGTATTATTGGAAGTGACGCTACATGTTGATTGAAAAGAATAATAAAAGTAGGTAAGTTGGTACATTTTAAGTGGTATTTTTAAAGTTATAATACAAACATATATCTTTGCAGTAATTAATTAATTAAATAATTAATTAATTAATGATACCTACGTATTTACACAATGGATTGGGTGCAGTTGCTATTAGTATGCAAATAAATACTAATAGCGAATACACCAAATTCATTGTGTAAATACAATGGTGTCATTTATGTAAAAATATATTCTTACGTTACATAATATTGCATGTATTTTAATACACGCAATTATGGAAAGTGGTTTACATATATTTATGTATGAAACACATTTATATGTAATAACACTTCTGACATGTAAACTGATTTACACATACATATGTAGGTTACATATTTATCTGTATTAATACTTCTGCCGTGTAAATACAAATACATATTTTTATGTATGTTACACATCGATTTGTATTGATACTTATAATTATGGAAAGTGGTTTTACATTGTTTATGTACAATGCACCTAAACGTTTAGAATATACATATTCTCTTGTAATGAATTAAATTTTTTTGTGGCTACAAATAACCAGTTAGATATCGTGTAAATTCTGCTAACAGTGGCATTGAAGAAATGCTGAGAGAACGTGAAAACTAATGATAGTTTACTTTTAACTGTCTCATAATTAATTTTTTGTTCTTTTTAAGCAGGGCCCTCTCAATTTGTTCCTTTATATCCATACTTGACTCCTGTGAAATTTGATGTAGATCAATAAGAGGCTGATGATCGAGAATATTCTTAATTTAAAACTATTAAAAAATTGTTGTAAAAAACTATGAATTTCTTCATGATAACTGTGGTTTATTAACCTAATAAACAAATCAATTAAGTTTTAGTCAAGATATCAGAGCATTTCACATATTTTTACAAACCTGATTTGTCAAAACTAAAATAATCTAAGATAAATAACTATTCTGACCACCAACAAACAAACTCGAACGAGCGAAAACTGAAAAAAATGCATTTTTGTGAAGGTCTTATCACTAATTATCTAAAATAAGCTCGTCTCAATTCAGAAGTTCTACCTTCAGATTCTACGAAAAAAAGTATAACAGAAACAATTTTCATGTTCGATTTTATTCATTATTCGCAAGCATAGTTCCTTTTACTGTATGTTTCTTTCTATCACGCATGTTCAACACAGAAGTCAATACTGAGACACAAAAAACTAAAAATATTCGTTGGATATTTTAACGCAATTTCGCAATTTTTATACAGGTGTCGTTTGAAAAACAAATGTTTTGGCCATTTAAGAAGCGTCATTGCAACTATTTACACATTGGCCTGAGGTATCGTGTATCGTTTGATAAATATTTAGGAATTGAATAATTTCTATATAGATGTTCATTTAGTCGAAACATCATTCGCCGAAATAACAACGCACTGCGCAGGAAAAATCAAACACAAGACGCTAATGACACATTGCAGGGGTGGTAAAGTTCTTCAGCGACAATTGAATCACGTGACTACCAGCCACTGGCAAAGTCACTCACTGGATGAAGAACTTTGCGGTTGCTGGCTGACCGCTACTTACTAATATTTTGGAATTAAAACATTTTCGTTCCCTTGTTATAGTTAAGCTGTAAAGAGAGTGATTAAGGCTTTATCGTTGAAAACGTTTAGTGCCAGTAATCGCCTCAACAAATGTATACTGACGCAACGTGGTGCTTTGTATACGTCCCATTATAAAAGAAAAAAAAAACTAACAATGTAACTACTTACATTATTTTTAATCAGCCCACAATGGTCCGCGGGCCAAATATGAGTGGCTTATTTGTAAGATTATATTGTCGAGATGATAATGGGTTAATACAGAATACCGCTATTCATTTGTAAAATTACACAACGGCCGTGTGATTACCTTACCGAATGACAATTGCCCAAGGCACGAAGAATTAATTTATCAGGCGAACACTATACTTTATATCGTTTTAGACCTTCAATAAACTTAATAAACGAGCTTTCTCAATACTAAGCTAATCCAAATCAAAGATGAAGGAAAACTACGGCTTTGTGGGTTCCCAATTTCATTACGGGACCCATTATGCTTACATTGTGATTTATTCGTTTATTGTATTTTGTGTGGTTGTAACGTTAGTTAGTTTAATCGTGGATGAAACGAAAGTAAAAATTTAAATAAGTATCATAATCACGCTCATAAACAACATATCTTGTTACATAAACTTTATGTGCAACTTTTACTGTAAATAATTTTAATATTTAGTAAAACTGGCTCCCAAAATCTTTTGAATTTGTATATTTGGAAATTTCCGATTTCCAGTCGGAAATATCCAGTAGTTCATGACTGAAGATTTTTTCATGACCAAGTTTCTCTATGACTTTCCTGCTATTTTTTTCTTTGTTTTTAATGTTACGTTTTCAGCGCCCTGGAGCCTTATTCTGCAGCACTTAGCGATATCGCAATACGTCACATCGATTACTTAGCGACATCGACAGCCGTATTCTACCGTTTTTATCGATATCGACTGACGTCACGACTTTCCGACATGTCGCTAAATTTAACGACAGCTTCGGAGGTGTCGATAAGTTGATTCGATATCGCTATGCGTACGTAATGTCACTTTACGTTCATTGTGTACGGAATGTGTGAACCCAGTGACAACCAGTGTGTCAAAGGTGTAGAATATCGAAACACATAACAAACACATAACTTTATCATACTATACAGCAGTCCCAAACGCTGATGATCTGACAATACTGTCAATAGAATCAAAATATCTTTCAAAACCTGGCAGACTAGTTGTAATGCAGATACGAGCGACCTAGATCAAATAGAATGTTTTGATGAGTGTAGTCGGGTTAGCGCTGCTTCGAAAAAAAAATACTAACGCTTCATTAAACTATTTACTGTATACAAGGTTAGCCAACATTACCGGAACAAATAATCCTCCAACCATAAACATTTCAAAAAATTATTGAAACAAAAGTTTTGTGGCGTTAAATAAGCTATTAAATATATTTTCAATATACATGCTGCTCATTTTATTATAGAAATTTGACAACCTTGCCTTTTTACTTTATCATACGTAGTATGACATTATTATATACCACACTTAAAGATGATAGTTGATCATTAAAAGTCCACAGACTGATAATACTTAACCATTTAAGGACCACAGACTGATAATGGTTGAAAATGTAATGTCCACAGACAGATAATGGTTGAGCATAGTTCCTGGTAAAACTTCATTCTAAAAACAAAATTGTGAAAAGGTAGGCAATAGGTAGGCAAAGTCGCGGGCTTTGCTAGAAGATGCCGCGTCAAAAGATGGTACAAATATGCTCGGAGTAATATCCAAGAAGCAAAAGTATATTATTATACAAACGGATATATCTTCCTCTTAAAATTAATTCCCGTTATAGACCAGCAATTTCCAACACGCAACCTTTGTTTCTCACAATACCAACTCAAACATTTTAAGCAATGACAATTTTTGCGTAATGCGGTATGGTTAATATAATTAGCGGCACTGAAACCTACAACAAAATTTCTTATACGGTAATAAACTCCCCAGAATATACATTGTTTAATATATTGATATATACTCATTACTCAACATTGCTAAGTTGTCCTGTACATAAAGCAGCCTTTTGGCGTTAAATGAGTGGCCGCATCTTCAACACTGGACCTGAATTGTGTTTTATGCAATCCATCTCTAGTTTAACAGTTGTTTTATATCCGTCCAATTTCACCTTTTATAATGGCAATAAAAAAATCCACTTTGTACGATGAGCCATTAAATACACAGGCACATCAAATTCTTTGTCTACCGTTAGCGTGGGAAATCAATCTTCGGCACGAAAATTAAGATGTTCCTCGAGACAATAAAATTTGGCATTTGTTTTTATTACCTGCTATGGGTGTCGCTCCGGAAATTAGACAAATTTTTTCTCATATTTATCTATCGTGTCCGTCGTCCTCCGAGCGCGCGCTACGAGCGTAGGATGTAGAAAGTAAATATTTGTTTTAAATTGCTCGCGTATTGGTAATAACCGTCATTAAGTACAACTGTTTTACCCCAAAGCAAAATGCATTAAAACGAAGTGTTGTGTGTAATTAGTTTTCGTCAAAGAGCTGACAGCTCAGACAGTAGATTTAGAGCGTTATTAGAGCGTTTAGCTCTTCGATCCTCGTTTGGAGGCTCCTTGTATTACGTGCGTGCCACCAATTCTTCAGGAATCGCTTGAAGATGTAATGCATCAATAACATAACTACATAAGTTATGATATTGCGAAAGATGAAAGGAAAGATATTAGGAAATATGTAACATGTGAAACATATTTATAATATATATATAACTACATATTTTTAACATTAAATAAATAGAAGTTCTTGACAAAAATGTAATCATAAGTAAATGAAATAAAATAGCAACCCATGGACTATACTTATCTACATATCGTATAATAAAATAAATCGATCTGCTTAACAGAGAGAAACATATCTTTTAAATATAAATTAAATATTATTTCAACAATATTAAGTTGAAATGCTTATGGTAAACTTACGTCACCTTATTCGTTTTTGAACCCTAACTTGGAATAATTTTTAAAAAGCTAAACCGTCTCCAGAGTAAGATAACCTGGGGATAATCCAACCACAGCATATGAGTGTTTATAGAAAAGTATTTTTTTATATTGGTGATTGAAATGATATGTGTTATACATGTTAGTAATAAATTTGATTGTAAAATCGCATGTACAAGAAAGAACAATAAGCGAAATCTTACCTATGGACACCACACAAGTCTTTGAATTTGTAGAATGTCAGTATCATCAACACTTGTATACTAAAAAGAACATCCAATTAGTGAAAGTGAAATTATACATATAAAGACTGCAAACTTTTACCTGCACTTTATAGTATATATTTGCAAAGTCCTCCATAATATACAAAGAGATGAATGTACCAATATTATATCTTTTAATACTATAGAACCATATGGGGCAAATATTCCACACGACACCGATAAAGGATAAGTCACAGAGGCACTAACAGTGTTAGATTAGTTGTATATAACAATCGCACTCAATAAAACTCTAACTTAGCTCCTGTAAACACAACCGAACGGAACTCGAACTGTATACCCCATTATTGCGCAAGCGCGATAAAAATTATCTCGGTAGCACTTTACCATCTAGAAAGGAAAATTGCACGAGTAGAGGGCAAATTTACATATCAGACAGTAGTTTTAATGTATAGATTTGTAATTTTATTCCGTTGAAGTAATTGTTATTATGAAATTTACAGTTTGTACAATTAATGAATGTAACTGCATTTTCAATGATATTTAGTATTTTTGCTTAAAATTATGGTAAAATTTCCGATAAATAGGGTAGGTTTACTGAAAAAAATGTAAATTTCAGTTGTAAATTCGCACTCATTTTTATCAGTGTACGATGCTGTTTACGATGCCTTTGTACACCCTTTCCAAGTTCCAAGTTCAGAGCAAATAAATCTATCAAACATGCCCATTCTCACAACAAAGGTAATACATTGTTTTAATAATTTTCAAACGTCTTTTGGTAAAAGAATAATATGATTATATTTTTATGTAAACAGGAAGGCAATTAGAAGTTAATTTCGAAGACAATGCAGAGCGCTAGTATCTGATAGATTTTTTTTGTACTGAATTAATTTTTGTACTGAACTTTACAAAAATATAAAATTACTATAACCAAATATCGTATAGAAAGAAAACGGCGCAGCAACAAATAGGGACTCAAAATCAACCGGACAGTCCCTGATAAATGTCGCTAAAACGAGGAAATTCCCAAAGTGTGTTTGACTTTAGAATAAGCCAAAAACAATGGAATGTCACAAATTGAATTTGCTATAAAAATGTGTATTTTGATCGGTAAAACTGAAGAGAAAACAAAAAGTAACAAACAGTTTCAATTTTAACGAATGTATTTCATATTTTTGCCGCTCAATGTGAAACGATGCATTCACTTGGAATTTTGGACACACCGTACATTATTTGTGTTTCTTTATAGTTTAGCAACAAAGGGAGATTGGCCACTCGTTATTGCCGGTGGTCTTCTTCGTTCTGGGCTTGTCGAAGAGCACAAAAGGTTTTCAAACATAAATTAGCCGGGTGCGTAAAGAGAACAAAGTGGGCATTAGAATGTGCGGTGCCATTTTTTCGCGCATTCAGTGCCGTCAACAAGTGGAACTGGTTTGTTGGCGCCCAGAGACATATCTATATGTTCACTGTGCACTGAATGAGGTCACTCGCATACCACTAAAGGCCGTTCCGTCTTCTTGCGCAACGGCATCAACACCACGACGCAAACCGCAACAACGAGAGAACAGAAAACGACCAAATTGACGAAGAAATTGAAGAAACCGGCGCCCTGGAATTGTCAGCAATCGCTGAAGAAATGCTGGTCAATAACTTGTCTATCTATACCCGGTTGTCATCGTTACCGATCCAAACAATCGCGAATAAAAATTAATGGTTTTTTCTTCGTCTCTCTTTGGCTCTAATGGTACGCTACCCAGAAGATGGGCGACTTTCTAAATTGTTCTCGTACGTAATTTTTATTAGATGTTCCGTTGAAATTGCTATATTAGCTATTAATTCGAAAGTTAATTCATGAAATTATAAAAAAATGTGAATAATAGAACAATAACTACGTGCACCGTATCGACAGTTTGAGCAATATTTTCAGTTGCTGATAGTATAATGGGCCAATTAAATATAACTACCGATAACTTAACCTAACGGAAGACTGCGTATCGAACTTTATAACAATAATCTCCATGGGTAGATAGGTTCAGCGAGGAGTTATTTATCTTGCTTATTTTTAATCCTATCGCAGGATATTAATGAGCGACCATCCTTAAATGGCGTCCAATAGAAAGCATTATGGATGTATATGCGTCTTGCTTTGACTGCTTACTTATATTTACTTAGGTACAATTTTAATCAAAATATTGCGCCAGCCATTTTCATCACAATGAATGCTATTTGTCTGGAAAGGTAAGAGACTTAGCGTATGGCATTAATCCTTTATCATACTTAGAAATTTATAAATGATAACTCTTTTAAGTGAAACGTTTCCGTATCGGTAATATGTATAATATGGCGAATTTTTCATCTTTTATATTATTATCAATGAATATATTTATTCTAAACTCTAAGGGCTTTCTTTTCCATCTTAGATCTCGGCTCCACCGGACCAGATATAAACTATAAATCTATTCCTATAGATTCCTATAGACTATAAATTTTGCACTTTGACACTACTGCACTTCAGTTCTTCTGAGCCTTTCAACTAATTCAAATAGTTGTTTTGATTTTTCAAAATTGTTTTTAAAGAAAGAAAAACTATGCTTCAGCTGGAATAGAAACGATTGTTCTAGCTTAAAATCCTGTTTTTTTCTAAATCGACAAACTGCCACAGACGTTGACATGAAACTCCAGAGGCAGGTGTTTCTTAAACTTTCCTAAACTATCGAAGTTGAAGGTTCAAGTTTTATTTTCAGACAATATAAGTAGGCTCCTATTTAAATAACCTTGAATGTTGAAGCTATACAGGAAAAACTATGTGGCAAATCTGTCTGCCTTTTAACTGGATGTGGTCCAGCATGTAAGGCCTTTGACGGTAAGAATCTTCAAATCTTTGAAACTTCAAGCTAGTTTGAGAATTTTGTCAGGTTGCGTTACTTTTCCGTTGGAAGATTGGAAACTAAACAGTTGTTTTTTATGTGGCGTGAATCAATACAATACAATGTTGGACTTGATATGTTAGCGCTATATCATTGCGTTGTCTGGCGTAACATACCTGGTCCATCACAAACGAAAACTATTCCTGAACGGTGTTTTCTTCATGTTGGAACAAACCAAGTATACAGGGTGAGTCGTAACGTACGGATGTAACGTACAGCTATTTGTTTATCTTTAAAATTATGAAATAATGGAAATGGAAATTTTATAACAGTATGAATATGACACCTTTTAAGTGACTGTAGTAGCTGACGTAGCTGTTATTGATAGTATCTGGTAGTATTGTTACAAGATCTTAAGGCAACAAACTTAATTACAATAGATTCTTATTACAAAATTGGGTAAAAGGGTTTTGTAGCAGTTGTTTCCATGAAAACGAAGAGAATAATTATTTTTGGAGATATCACAGATTTTCATAATGTTATATCAAATTTATAGGAAATTTATTTATTTATGGAAATATATTATATTTACCGCCGCGAGTTACCCCCTCAGTGACCTCCGTACGTTATGACTCACCCTATATAAGCTCAAATGTAATGTGAACCTTTAGCATTAATACTATGAAAACAATGTAACAATTTTATTCTTTGAAGTGAAAAAAATCTGATGTGGCCAGGCACATGACTTTATCATACTATATATATAAAATTAATAGTTTAGCTGCATGAGATTCTACTTGATCGAGATCGGCCATGTCTGCATTAAAATAAAACTAGTAGAACTAGACAGATATCTCGATTAAAGCTGCGTTCGGATATTGTACTCCGTTGACACCGGGTACACCGTCCAAATGACACTTACGTGTTATTGGGTGTAAAAAGTGTGACGGTGTTCAATATCCGAACGCAGCCTACATTGACAGTACTATTTTCAAAACATTAGCGTTTGACACTAGTTACTGTCATTAGAATAAGAAAATCTGACATATCCTGGCTACTAGTTTTAATGCAGTACGACCGATCTCGATGAAATAAAATTTGCTCATGCAGCTAAACTATAAATTCTACCAAAAAATGTCGTATATATAAATTATAGAAAATTTCCTCTCCTTTAATTTATTATTTAACTATTTTGACGACATTACACAAATAGCGGCTCAATTGCAAAATTTTCGAAAAATGATAAGAGTAAACCACCAGTTCCTTTGGACCCTTTTCAACAGAAAGCTTTTCAGCTCTAAGTTTGGTTATGAAACTTCTAAATATGAAGTTTCGTCCCGATACCTTTAGTAGTTTCTCCGGAATCGTCGCCACAAAAACGGGTACACACACACACACACATACACACACACACAGACATTTTTTTGTACCTTGGTCAAAAATGTTCAGGGGACCCAAAAAGACATATTTCCGCAAAATCTAAAAAAAAAAATTTGACACGATTACAATACTTTACATACCTACTGCGTATGATAAAGTGAAAAGGCTTGAATATTGTTTCGTCTCAATAAATAATGTCCAAGCTTGCATGTGTATTTACCAATAAATTCTAACATTCCGCACTAAAGAATAAGAAAACACGGCCTTTTTTAATATATTTAAAAAATAACACACCCTGACAGTGTTCTCTAAGAAGGCTGAAATGAAAGTTTGAACGTTGAGCTTCGAAGCTATGAAAAGGCACTTTTCTTTATGTTAAGCTTTTATTTGTGCTTACTTACAGAATTCTATAATAGAATTAATTTTTTGAAAACATAAATGTGTAGGTATTTTAATTGTGTTGTAATGGATACATTTGACCACTACTTCGTCCCGAGAAAGAAAAAACAACAAACATATTGCTTAGTGTCAAACAAAAAGCCTTAGAATTTTAATTAATATTTGTAACCTGTGTAAAAAAGAACTTGTACAAAAATGTTGCTCAGTGTAAAGCAAATGGTTTAAAATTGGAATTTAAATCTATATTAAAATATCTTTTTCAAATGATATCTTCAAAATTAAAAAATTACGTTAAATTTTTTACTCTTCTCCCGTATCACATAGCCCTAATTAAAATGTTTACCGATGTGTGTGTAAATGTACAAAATACAAACGTCTGCCTAATCTTAGCCAATTAAAGACGCAGTAATTGTAAATATTGAATTAAAAGATTGTGCAAGCCAGTAACCACATATAATAGCGTTGCATAACTTTGGTCATTGTTGTTGTTGATTTTCTTAACTGGGCATGACAACTGGCGTTGTCGTTTGGACTAATGACGAGCCGATGTCTGGTCTGTTTTCGAAATGTTCTCTGGTCGATGCGAAATGCCACTGAATAAATAAACGATTTGAGAGATAAGGGGCCGTTCGCACATAAATTAAGGAGGAATATTGACCAATTAATTACCGGTTTTATGGCCGTAATTATCATTGATGTGTCACTGTTGTCAAACGTTCCGGAATTTATAGTTGTCTCGTTGACGACTACTCCAATCAATTGTTTTATTGTTGGGGAAATTTACATACTATTGAAAGTGAGAGCACTTTTTGAATTTATCGTCGTTTTCATGAGTAATATTTTTGTAATATGAACTTTCATTTATGGCTTCTTCTTAGCGCGTGACAATAGTAATTTGTTAGTAATCCAAACCTGGACGACGCCCGAGCACTAGACAATATCTCAGCGTCCTCACCGTCCCACACTCGAGTCAGCAAGTGGTGTCATCGACTTGTCGCCATATTAATATCTCCACCTGAGGTGTCTTCATTCTTGTAAAACTCGTCCACAGGCGGCTACAAATATAGAAGAGTCGCTGTAAAGGTTTCTGCACGATTTCCTTGGTCTTTTGTGCAACGCACTGATTGCACCTCAAAACTGGCTACTTTAAGCTCTTCCCGCCATACGGGCAGTCATTGTCCCATTACGTAGTGTCTCAAAACAATCGTTACCGTCCTAAAGGGGGCTCGGAACTGGGTCTATTAGAATTTATATATGGAATACTTGATAGTCGATCGTTCTATACCCGTACTGATGGCAATTTACCTACTCCAATTAAAGAAAAGCTGCTGATAAATGATTATTGTCTTTTTCCGTATACACCTCTATAGCAGGAACAATTCCATGCCTATTTAGAACTTTCACCTCGGCCGGAACAAAATTAAATCACCATTGACTAGATTTGTGTAGATAACTATGCAATGAAAGCCAAACAAGTTAAAATAGTTTTATTTATTAGCAAGACAACAACCAAGCATCACAAATTTCTACTAAGAAAACGTGGACGTGCTGTTATTTTTATTTGAATTGGTAGAATACACGGTAAGTATAAAAGATCTAAAAATGGGCTAGGCTCAAATTCTAGAGTAATTTTTTCGCTTTTTTAGATTACTCATTATTTTTATACATACTTATACATACATTATTTTTCAAATAGCATTAAATAAACTTTTAAACATGGGGAATGAACGATAACACGTTTAACATTGATTTTTTCACAAAATTGGTCATTTCGTTTGTTTTTTCCGTAGATTGTGAACCTATAACCAAAGTCTCCTATCAACAATTATCATTCAAAAAATAACTTTATTTGATAAATTCTATAGGTATATATTGAAGTAAAAGGATTGAACTTTGAACTATTAATGACATGAATGGAACAACCATATACAATCTGTGCAAATGGTGCAGCAGACCTTTTGTTTAACAGGCCTCATGTAAATCTTGCACTGGCATCCTGCGCAAACAGTAACAAAATAACACTAAACAGAGTTGACAAATTATTTTCCTATAACTGAGTTCGAGGTTTAAGCTTTCATTTTTCGTTTTGCTATTTAGCGAATTCTATTACGTCCAATGTTCTTTTAAAAGGCCAACTATGAACATATTCTAGTCAGCATATTCTCTAAAGTTATGTTTAAGTTTTACTTGATGGAATTATGTATATACACATAATTGAAAGCTTGAACTTCAAAGCTTCAAACTTCAAAGCTATGTTGCGGAATGTTTTTGTTTCAAATGTCTAACTACGTTTGGTTTTGAATAAAAAATTAAAAACGATATCCTAACATTTCAGTTTTTTGCGGATAACTTTGAAATGAAAAATGATAGCTAAAATTTCTTTTCAGATAATTGATCAGCACAAAAATACGAAACTGCCAAATTAAAACATAGGCTCTATCTCCACTAATTAGTGAGATCCCCAAGGTGAGCGTCGAAATTGAATCACTCGGTATATGAGCAAATACTGGTAGAATACTGATAGAATACTGATAGAATACTGACGACCCTCAACACTGACATTATTAGTGGCCATGTAAATACCCTCAATGCCTCACATCTGCGATCGACGGACGCCATACCAATACTTTCTTGTTTCCTTATGGTGATTAGTCAAATTATTGTGTATGATCAGCAGTGGCCGGACAAAAATGTATGTCTCGCAGTGCTAGAAGTCGTCCAGCTATGAGTGTGCGTAGCGGGCACGCATGAGTCAATGACGACTTATGCGGTCGATTGGATTGATATCCATAGGCGCGAAGCGCCTGGCGGTCGGTAGTAAACCGAGTGAATTTAATATTAAATGTTTGTCGTAACTATATGCAACACGTGCCCACTGAAATATTTTACTCATTTCTTGGATATGCATTGAACGATTGTATTACTGCATATTTTTCTAAATTATCTTCAGTAAAATTATTTCGCTTAGATGTTTTAAAATGTCTTTAAACCTTGAAATGATCTTTCAACATCGCAGCTAGTCACAGGCGCAAAAGAATAAACCAACACCAAATTGGAATATTTTTGAGAAATTCCTTCATCCGTAAATGAATTCGTAGAGATTTGTTTTAAAATATTAAAATCCGGATTTCTATGTACTACCGCATCAATTTTTTTTTGCAATTTTTTACTGATTGGTGCTTCAATGCTTCGTAACCTTTCGTACAGAGATTCAATCCTTTGAAAACTGCTTGCAAGTTCAACATTTTGTTGTTCTAGAAACTTTATGGTTGGCAATACTTGCGCAAAATTTGTATCAATAAATTTTAATTGTTCATGCAAATCTTGTAATGATAGTACTTTTTTGCAGTCTGTAATACTAACTGCTTCATCAGGCAAATTTAAGACGAAGGGTTTGATGATATCAAAGTTTCTTGCATAAAAAATTGCCGCTTCTAACCATGTACCCCATCTCGTAATAACTGGTTGTGGTGGCAAAGGTAGATTAGGGCACTTTTCCTTGTAAAGAGACAATCTGGAAGGAGCTTTCACTAATATTTTTTGCATGTGCTTATTAGCGTATTCACGTCTGGAAATTCTTCCCGAATAAATTCACAAATTCTATGAATAGCGTGTGCAAAACATGTCAAATGAAGAATATTTGAAAAATGTTGTTTAAGTAATTTTCCAACTTTTAACATCGCAGCAACGTCAGAAACAAACAGTAATACTTTGGTAGCGTCTGTGATTCCTACTTTTTTTATGGCGTCATTTACTATTATACATATCTCGTCAGCTTTGACGGTACAGCGAAACTGAGTAGATATTAAATAGGGTTTATATAAGTCTTGCGGGTCCAACAATCCGACAACGACGTTGACCACACATCTACCCTTCATATCCGTAGTTTCATCTGCAGAAACCCAAATATATTTATCGGATAGTTTTAGCTTTTATTTTAGAAATTGTTTTGTCATATTGCCCTTGTACGTAATATTTTCTAATTGTGGATTCATCGGGTAAGTCTCGTCCAGTATACTTCTTGATAAATTTTTAAAAAACGGGATTATTAATTTTTGTGAAAGGTATATTAGCAGAAATAAATGTTTTTTTTTTGTTTTTACATGAGTCCGAAGACATTGTTTACTACGAATAATTAAATTTCGTGAGCAGAAATTGCAAACCACTTCCCCTTTCTTAACGAACGTGAAAGTATTGCCAAACTCCGCTAGCAAACCATTCATCAGCAGGATTTTCAAACTAAGTACAACTATAAAATAAAAAATAATTCAATCTAAGTATAAAACAGAAGAACAAATTCGAAATGGAAAATAAAAACAAATATTCACACAAAATTTCAAGAAACAACACAATTGAAAGAAACTGCTCAAATTATCTATCGACGAAGCGGAAATCTAAACAAGGCAAGCGACTGTACTCGATCAACGCCAAAGCAGGTGTAGTGGTATGTACACCATGAGCCGAAGCCAGACCGGCTAGCCGCGTCCCCACCAGCACGTGTCCCATGCACGACAGTGGAAAATATACATTTTTGTCCGGCCACTGATGATCAGTGTATCTATCCCATTACCATTTTACTGACAAACGTAAAAATCGGTTCATCTCAAGGATTTTATTTAAGTCACTTTCTACAATTTCTACATTATAATAATTTGAAAGGAAATTGTGTCAACAAAATTGCTTTTTCATTTTTCCACATCAAATAAGATACTCAAATGTTTATTTTCTGCGATCAGGAGTTTTACAGGGCTTCCCGGCAAAGATGGAAACATCGTTTGAGATTAACAAAAACAACATACCTACGGGGCCGTGTATATACAGCGAGCAGATGATGAAAAAACGCCATCGAAAGGGGAAATAGAAATTATCTAGAAAGAAATTGCGAGGTCTCAAAGAGGAAGGTCTCCTACACCAATACGAGGAATTCAAAACTCAAAGAAGTTAATGGAAACCCCTCACAGGCGTTTGTTCGCGTCTCGCTCCGTCTATCGGCCGCTGACGCCCCTTTCCTCATCGTCCCTTTCCTCATCGTCCCTTTCCTCATCGTCCCCATCCTAACACAAGGACCGATTTTAAATTATTATCTGCGCCGGTTTATTTACTCGCAGACCGCCTCACCAAAGCCCGAGCAGTTTGCTTTTTATTATAAACTTTTATTAATGTAAATAGACAGAACCGTATAGAAAATATCTCCCAACTTCCAGACGCAAAATAAATACTTGCCTCAAACCGTTCCGTAAGACGACAGACAACCTCCGCAGTATTGACATTATTTATGTCGATATTGCATAACTTTTGACATTCTAAATTTTGAAAATTTCAGCCCCAAAACATGTAGCTAAAATAAATTAATTTAGTCTTTAAATGCTAAATATGTATTTCCGCTCTTCTAACCCCCTTCTATCAAAATAATTGTTCATTTTTGGATTTTGTGGATTTTTAAATTGCAGTTCTTATTCCTGTAGGTGTTGAGTAAGTACCCAGTCTCCGTTTCTCACCAGAAAAAGTATTCATTGTGTATTCTATAATATTGACTTCTGGAAGCAGACAAATCTGAAACCACGGCACCCCCATCATCAGTATCCACAGCTGAAGGCCTCTAGAATCTGTTACCCAAGTAGGAACCATTAGGTCACCCAAGTTGTCACATCCATGCCCGGTAATCGAGTACTTATCCAGTGGAGGCTGATGACTCACACAGTTTGTGAAGGATATAGGAATACTCCTATCATGTGTATAGTTGTCATCCGTCCCGATATATCGGGACTGTCACCGTTGTTGGCCTAGCTGTCCCGACGTCCCGATAAAGTCGTGTAAAGTCCCGACGCGTTTGGTAGATATTTTTTTTGTACGCCTCCTATATTTTTTCATAATTTTAATCGACATGTGGGAAATCTTTTTTCAAGTCATAGCGGTAAATCATTATTTTTTGACAAACCAGGAATTATATGGATACTTACTTAATAATTATATTATTATTATTTTCTTCACATCTCCCTGTAACAGTGCGTAACAACACTATTATACCTTTTTAAGTTTTTTCAATATATTTTTATTTTTGTTCAGAAATGTGCATATCGTTTTTATTTATTTTTACAATTTTGTGATCAATGTTTTTATTTACATTAACTAAGGTTGCATTAGTAGGTATACTAATTCTAAAAATATTATTGCGTGTATTATTGCTCCTTAAATTTCTCTTATATCTCTTATCATAATGTTAATGTTAGCTTAGACAAGTAAAATCACACTGTGTATTTTTCCTGTCACTAATGCCCCGACAGTGTTACTATAAAATATGGCAACCCTAATCATGTGCATTTTGTTCTTTAACTTACACGCATTGCAGTGAGTATTGGTCGGATGTAGTATTTAACTACTGTCACTTCTCGCCGTTTTTTTTTTGAACTAGGTACCTACTTTAAGATGAATTTTCTCTGTTGTCCCTATCCCTATCCCTATCCCTACTATATACTAAAAGTCTAACACAGTCCGCGCAAGAAGTTTACGAAAATCGGCGAATCGGGGGAAGGGTCTGCTCCTCGGAGAAGCGAAAATCGGCGCCGCAGGCGCCGATTTTCCGCCTAAGATTGGATTGTACAGCGCTTAGGCTTTTGATTTCGTCCAATTTCCGGCCAGTTCTCGTTATTTTTTAACTCGATTAGGCTAAATTTATGGATTATGCTTTAGGAGTGTACAGGTCAGCGCGTCGCCATGGCAACCGATCGAGGTTGCTATGCAACGGCCGCGCGCTTCGCGACGCGGTCACCAGACGGCGGCACATCATCATGTCGCTGTTGGCATTACGCTACGAAGCAATAGATGGCGCCCCGTAACCGCTTCGAACGTACGAGATAATCACGTCGCGCGTGTAGCAGCATCCGGGCTTTTTGTTTCCCTCTTAACGCTTCGGCGATCTACCTAGGTCGACCAGCAGGCCTATTAGGCCTGCACATTCTCCTAGTCATGTGTACTAAAAAGTGGTGCACATATGTCAAAGACATGTTTCATTGACTTGCCTTTCAGCGTATTGTTGATTACAGCATTTTCATACTGATGTACATTTTGAGTAGGGTAGTTGAAAACAAATCTGATGTATTAGAAAAATTCTCGTTTTCCTCTTTTTATATGTAGGTATAGTTTTGTTTCGGTATGGTAGTTCTAGATAGGATAATGGAGTTTACAAAAATGGACACATATTTAAAAATGCTTTAGGTTGTCCATCTGGGTCAGTAGCTCACGTTGACTTTCAAGAGTGGATTATGTTGACAACATCTTTCGGGGTTGTTTCCGACAATAATATACTGTATGCGTTCCTCTGAACGTACGGCACTTCTTATCGTTTGGTTTGTGATAATCTTCAAAATCATCATACTTTTTCTTATTCTTGTGATAGCATTATTTTGACATCCTATTACCGTGTTTGCAAACTCAAAAGATTTAAATCCAGTACTGACGAGACAACAAATAACAAATAACTGCTGTATTAGGTACCGCAAAACTTGCACGTTTAAAAGAAAGAGGTACCGCTAAAATGACTGAAAACCAGGCATCTAGGAAAGTGAATTGGATTATAAAATGGATTATTAAATACAATTTATATGACGGCTATCAGAATATGAAATCAGAAATAAGATTATAACTACTGGGTGTATACATTTCTTAGTTACTCATAAATATTATTGATTTCGTGAGAAAAAATTCAACCCGAAACCAATATCTTATTACATCAGGAGTCTTGTACAGGGGAAAATCGATTGCCAAGTGGTAAGTGGGCAGGGGAAAACAATGTGTTACTTAGGCATCGCGATAAAACACAAAAGAAAATAGACCTTTTATAAGCGATGACTTGCAATACACAACCGCATTACAACATTCATTAGTAGCGGCACAAAGCAAAAATTACAATGATGTATTTTTGTCAGGCGGTAATGCAGTAGCTTCACCTGATCGATTTTTGCTGCGAAGGCGTATGCAGTCCATTAAAGCCTATTACCGATGGGAAAATAACAATCTGGACACTGAAAATAAACCTAAAACTTTTAACGCATAGCTATGCTCTTTGCTTCTTCAAATATACAATTTGTGAAGATATTTGCGATCTATATATGTAGTTGTTTTTCTAATGAAGTTTTATTCCATGTTCAACAAATGATGGTGTAACACTAACTAATTAAATTAATAAGAAGGTAAAATTGAGTTGTGGTAAAATTGATGTCAAACATTGTTATTTTTGCAATGAATATATAGCTGCTGACCCTGATGCCCTAACTAGATATTAAAAAAAAACTTTACACTATAATCTGAACGCAGTAACTAATAATTTCTTCTGAAAAATAGTGGAAAAAAAGGGATTCTTTACATTTTGACACTGATTTTCTCCAAAACTGGTTAAAATAAAAAACCAAATCTGTAACTTGTAACTGTGTGGTGATTTCGCCATTTATATTTATGTTTCCTTACTGCAGTTGCATACTATAATATCGGTGGTATTAAACAGTGAAAAGTGAAGAAATCCGATAAAGGCAGGCCGTTTCTGAAAAGTTTATGAATGTTCACAATTTGTTGATTTTACTTTTCGCCATTTCAAAAATAAACATTGTAAAAATGAGTTTGTATGATTCTTTGGTTGCCGATAATAGTTATAAATAGGTTTAAAGTGTATTTGTTTTTCAAGAACATATTAATTAGTATACATCATTTTGAATTAAGAACATAAATTATTATTGCTTATTCCAGTCATACATACATATGTAGTCTAAAACTTACCACGATAATATTTCGTTGGTAATATGGCGTAGTGCTCGAAAACAATTTTTTGTGGGCATAAGAATGTATTTTTCTGTCCAGCATTTACAACGTTATTCGACGTTATTTAGGTGTCTCAGAAAAATTAACATTAAATTCGATGCGGAAGAAATTCTCCAGGTATGAACCGAGTGTTTTTTCTGCGTTTCGCAAACTTGAACAACGCCTTTTCTCGAGTATAATGTTTTCAACTGTATATCTGGAACACACGTCTGTTTGAAAATATTTTATTAAGCCGATTTCTTACTGATATTGTGCTGTTGATATATTATTCATGCGTATTTTACTTTAAATAAGGAAAATGAAAATACCAATCACACCATGTGACAACAGTACCCTTTAATATTGATTCCTCCCGCGAAAATATATAATTTTGTGGAATCCTGTATCTAACTTCACACAATTGTGTCCGATTGATGTCGGATAAATTGCATGTTAAAGAATAAGATTACAGCATTCCGAATCTGTCAAAACTCACCACACCATTATAAAGGTATCTGGTTCAAGTGATAAATGCTTAATTAATGTGCAAATAGAAGAAAATGAGTCGATGATACTGCATAATATAGGTATTATTCGAACTTGATTCCGATACATTTTTATGCTGCCTGATTTATTGCACATGTCCGGCGGTGCAACAAGACCTATAGCATCGCTGCTACCAAGACAGCAAATATATTTACTGATGAAGCAGTGGGTTCAGGTATCAAGTCATTCGATGTATTGTTTGCGTTGCGTGACTGTGAAATCATTTCGTTTTAGTGGTTTTATTTGCTTTTCAAAGTAGATGAACGCGTTCGCTTGCAGCTACCACTGACCACCATACAATTTCAAATAACACGCTGGTTATAAACATGTAGATCGTCTTACATTGTGCATGTTACGAGTAGGTGGAAATTATACAATTTTAAAATAATTGAAAAGTTTGATTAACAATGGAGAATGCTTTTGAACATTGTAGTATTGACATTTTTGGAAACCCATAAATTCAAACCAAAGCCGCCTATGGTTGTGAACACGGCGCCTATGCCCATCGCCTGTATCTATACTTTATTTTTATAGCCAGTAGTACATGCATTTTATGTTCCAGCTGTCAGCTATTAATTTTCTGTTAAGTAGGTCTTCTAAAATAGAGAAATCATGATTTCTCGATAGTAAATATTTTTGACAGTGAGAGCGTAATAAAAAATTTGCGTGCAAAATTTTCCTAAACTATTACAGTATATAAACACTTTTACTTTTAAAATAATTTCATGCCAGACACGGATTAATCGATGGAATTAACATAAATAATGTGATGTCTTAATCCACTACGTTTGATGCAACAATAATAAATTGTGTCCGCTTATATGCTAACGAGTGAAGCATAAAACACATTAACAATAATAGCATACATTGTAATACTTTTAAGAACGATGGCATATTTCCCATAAGTAACCAGAATTCGTATTAAAGCAAGTGATAGTATTAGCAATAATAGTATTAAACGCTAGATAAAGTCATCATATAAACTAAATGGTTTTCATAACGTATAGGTACAGTCATGGAAATAAGTAAGTTCGCATCGCTATATGATCACTAATATGATCACTACAGTGTTTACGAGTAGGTAATGCATTTAATTAAATATAGAATTACTTTTATAATAATATTAATAAACATGAAATTTGATAATATGATACGAAAAGCTCATTTTAAGATATTGCGTAATATCATGACACATTAAGTATATAAATTTATGTTAACTTATACACATATTAATTACGCAAGTAAATGCCTTTGCCCAGCAGTAGGATGACGGGCTTAAGTAAGTAAGTAAGTAAATGCGCAAATCAACTTGATGCCAAGAATGATCACTAAATATAGACTATTTCAGAATTGTAATATTAAAATATATTCACTAAATGTAAATAAATTCTCTAAATTTAATTTAAATGTACATTTAGGACGCGCATGTATTTTGTATGAAGGACAATGGAAATTTTATATCTGTATTTACTTTACAGCAGTTAATGTTCAATTATCTTTCATGACATCTAATACATGCTTGACAACCAAAATAATTTAAATTATAACAATATATACAGGCTGTCCCACGTTTCTTCCGCAAAACAATTATTTTCGGAAAGTAAATTACTTTTTCAATTCATTAAAAAGTCACAGCCGTTTGAATTATTAACAATATCTTATTTTAAACGGCTCCAACTTCAGAAGGAACAGAGAAAACCAATAAGACCATATAAAACATATTACTTTCAACTTTCTAGAAAAAAAAAACAAAACATTTTGGTATTTTCTTTTATTCATTTGTTAAGACTTATTATTAAAATTTCACTTATAATTAATAATGTTTTATTGTTGTAATATGTATTTATTGTTTCATTTTTGGTTTTGCATTGTTTGATAACTAATTAATTTTTTATTTCTCTTTTTTTGTTAATATTTCAAAGAGCTCTACAGAAGTTTTATTGTAATATAGTTCCACTTCAATAAGCACACATTTTTCATTTACTATATATTAGCTGGAACATTATTCGAAATTTTATTTCTAAATTTGTTTTCTAAATAAATTAAGAGGCGTGCATTAACAACGATAATAAGTTAAAAATAACATTTTGACTTATGAATTGTGTACTGTAAGGTTAGCTAAAATGCATATACCTACATTAAAAATGAAGGTCTTTTTAATTTCCAAACAATATAAACTATAACTGAAAATGTTTAACGACATACTTTGTCAAAGTAATATTATAAGTTAACATACATTATAAGGTAACATACAGGCGGGATGTAAATTTTAAATACATCAAAAATTACAGCCACAACCGGGATTTGAACCAAGGCCCTTTGCGTCGCTAGCACAATGTCAATAGCTCAGATGGGAGAGCATTGTGCTAGCGACGCAAAGGTCCCTGGTCCAAATGGTCGTTGTTGGTTTCTCTTACGTATAGCTTTTATTGCATATGATTGTGAGTAATTAATATGCAATAAAAGCTATACGTAAGAGAAACCGACAACTTTTCTTTCTGAAGCGTCTCCTTTTGGGAAATTATATACCCGTTACCAACACAATTTATACTCATCCCAGGTCAAATTTGATGAAATAATTTTTATGTTGTATAAATGTTCTTTTAGATGGTCGTATAATTTGCTTTTTTTTAATAATAATTATAACATATTTACATTCCATCAAAATTCGTCGAAAATATAGAGCTTGCTTCCAAAAATTTTTGTAAATTAGTGATATATACATAATTGTCATTATTTTCAGTTGTCAGATATTTGAAACATATTGCTGTAAACTAAATACAAAATAATAATATAAAAAAATAGTAATGATACATTCCTGCTATACACAATACATACTCCTTGCTGTTTATTAAGTTAAACATTGCAAAATATCGTTGAAGCTAAATATCTCGGAAACACCAGTAAATCACAATTAACAAATTACCATAGAGACAAATTTGAAGCAATCTAATTTCAATTTATTTCTATTTTGTGAATAAATGTTAATACATATGTCAGTTCTGAAATAACCTGAAAAGTAAAAATATTGACAACAACAAATTGATTTTTGTATTTATTAACACAAAAAAAGCTATTAGATGCAATAAGGTTGTAAGTATAATTTGTTGTGTTGTATGCAATATCTTGAAATGAGATTTTCATTTCATGTAATCGAAAGCTTTTATGTTTATTAATATAAAATTAACGTCATATTTAATAAAAACACAATTACATTGCAATGTAGGAATTACATTAATTAATTACACATTAAGCTAATAAATAGAACATATAAATGATTATAAACCAATTCAAAGCATTCGAACAAGGTTTCGCAAATAATAACTTTCCGATATACGAGTTGAAGCGTAAACGGACTTAACGGACTCGCACTTAGCGGCCGAGCGGTCCACCAGAATAACAAAAAACTTGTACTTGGATGTATCATCGACACACTGCTAAAATATTTATAGAACTTACTTAATTCCAAGAGTGTAGACCTATAATATAGAAGAAAATGAATATATTGGAACGATATACAACTTGCTCTAAAACAGGGAGCTTGTCTAGAGAAAATATTGGTAGTTGCCACTAGTTGTATTTTTTACTGACCGATGAAAATTCAACGCGTTGTGAGTATCTCCTGTTGCTCAATGGCTGAAATAAACATTTAATCCAAAGGGGTTGTAATACAAAAAAAACTACCACTATGGTAATTCGGCGATTAAGCACAACTCAGAGATCGTTGCTGGAGAAATTTAGAGATTTTTTGTGTTTTTGATTTGTTTATACCAACACTACTTTCGAAAATATAATATAAAATAATATAAATAATATAAAATAATGTAATAAAGGGGCAGTTTCTGTCCCTATACCAGAACCTACTTTTCGAGAAAAAAAACATGGATAGCATCAAAATTATAGATCGTAAACAGTATTCCTTAAAAACGGGTCTCTATGTTTTTACCAACCGTTGAAAGAAGATACAGGCGCCTTAATTTTGTTTTGCATTTTTGTGTCATCATGGTGTAGTCGAGGGCGAGTACAAAAATAATATAGTAGAAACAAGACGTAATGAAAAATGAGTGTAACATCAATAAGAAATGCTCAAAATTTGAACCTGATCAAACAATTTATTTTCTAGTCACATTCTTAAATGAGGGTTCCACTTTTTAGATATTTAAACTGTAAAGCTTAAATAGAAAGCTAGATATTTAGATAGTAAACTTTTATTTCTCAAAATATTTTGTATAATTTGTTGATCCAGTACATACTTAGATTTTGCTAAAGTATAACTGTAACTTTTGGACAACTGTTAAGTAGCCTACAATGATTTTATATTCCTGCCAAATGCAACTAAATATTGTAACAATAGATACAATCCTGTTAATGCGCTAGTACCGGACAATCGATTACATCAGGGACAATAAGTTTTGGGCGCGATTTTGCATATGACACATATTGTTATACGCAGTCGAAATAGCACCCTATCCAGCGCAGTGATGTGGAGACAATAGCTTAGCAAGTTATTCTACATTGTAAGTTTGTGCACCTCGCGGGAGCACACGGCTTGATGCAAATGAGTATTCCTTTGTAATAGTTCTAGTTGTAACGCAGTTGCCAACAAAGTTATGCCCTCTTACAGCGAATGTGTATCATACTGTACAATATGTCTGTGGAAATTGCTTTAGAAATAGTTTTACTTTTGTAGAGTATTGAGGTTTTTGTACTGATCAGTATATTTTTGTCATATATATGTGTTTTACATTTGCAAAAAATATATCTGTAAAGCTTCAGGAACAATGGAGTACACTTCGTAATTGGCGTAGACGAACTTATACACGTTTTCAACCCCATGATTCAGGAGACAATGAATTCCCCTGGAATTCTAAATTATAGAAGGTACTGTGTGGTAAGAAAAGTGGTAATTTGTGATCTTCGTCATATGTTTACGCATAAAATAGTGTTTAAAAAAAAAATTAAAATATCTTTTTTGGATGGTTATGCATTGTAACTGAGTGAATTTTATTGAAGTGTTTCATAAAAAAAGAACGTCGAGAGGTAAAACGGCGAAAAAAAAAACAGTCAGGATATCATATAAAAGAAATATTAGTATACAACAAAGTAATTAATGTTTGTAACTTCATAGTGCAAACCCGTAGAACGTACACGGAGTATAAAATACGGCGGTCTGAGGTCAGGAATTTTAACGAAGTAGTTTCATAATTTGTCGCTAGAGCCTATCATTGTTTCTTGCCGTTTCTTGCCCTGACAAACAGCGGGATCCTGCCATTTATTTTTAACTACTCATCAAGAAAGACTTCATTATATTGCTTCTTTGAACATTCATTAACCTCTGTACGTGATAATAGGCCAGTGAACAAAGGGATTGCAAATTGAAAATTTACATTCGAAATAAGAAAAGATACTCATAAAACTATTCGACTTCTTTACAAATTATGTTGGAAACTAAAAAAAAATGTGCATTTTTGGTTTTGCGGTTACGTTCTTCTAAAATTAACAAAAACACAGAACCTTCATGGAATTATTTGTTTGTCGACCTATCTACCTGATGTGCGTCAAAGTCAAATATATCTGGACTGAATAATAAAGGTATCAATCTGAAATTCGGCATACTAGTAAATCTTGCTAATCTGCAACAATCCTAATACCCAAAGACAAAAATATTGTTGAATTCTGTCATGTGGGGTATTCATTTTTAAGGATTCAAAAATATTTTGTTCTTATATTTGCTTTATATTTTACGTACTTTCTGAAATTTCACTGTATCTTAAAAACTCATTCCTGCCGCCTATTTCCGGCACTATCTGTAGTCTGTAGAATATTAAAAAAATGTAGTGCCGTAATGTGGGGTGGGGTGGGGTTGATCCTTTAGAGCTAAATAAATCAGCTTTAGCAGGTCAGATGTAGGGGTATCGGAATAGAAAATATCACACCACACATTTCTGAAACAACAAAAATAAATAAAGGTACGATCGAATAATTACAAGTAATTATATGATGGTATTTTTACTTTATCATACGCAGTATGTAAAGTATTGTAATCGTGCCAAAAAAAAAATTGAGATTTTAGCAAAAATATGTTTTTTTGGGTCCCCTGAACATTTTTGACCAAGGTACAAAAAAATGTCTGTGTGTGTGTGTGTGTGTGTGTGTGTGTGTGTGTGTGTGTGTGTGTGTGTGTGTGTGTGTGTGTGTGTGTGTGTGTGTGTGTGTGTGTGTGTGTGTGTGTGTGTGTGTGTGTGGATGTCTGTACCCGCTTTTTGTGGCGACGATTCCGGAGAAACTACTAAAGGTATCGAAACTTCATATTTAGAAGTTTCATAACCAAACTTAGAGCTGAAAAGCTTTCTGTTGAAAATGGTCCAAAGGAACTGCAGGTTTAGTCTTAGCATTTTGAAACATTTTGTAAATAAGCCGCCATTTCTGGAATTTCGTCGAAATAGTTAAATAATAAATTAAAGAAGATAAAATTCTGAATAATTTACGTCTATGACATTTTTTGGTACAATCAATAGTTTAGCTGCATGAGCAACTTCTATTTCATCGAGATCGATCGTACTGCATTAAAACTAGTAGCCAGGATATGTCAGATAATTTCATTCTAAGGACAGTAGGTAGTGTCAAACGCTAATGTTTTGACAATACCTACTGTCAATAAGCTGCGTTCGGATATTGTACAGTGTACACCGTTACAGTTTTTACACCCAATAACACGTAAGTGTCATTTGGACGGTTACCCGGTGTCAACGGAGTACAATATCCGAACGCAGCTTTAATCGACATATCTGTCTAGTTCTACTAGTTTTATTTTAAGGCAGACATAGCCGATCTCAATCAAATAAAATCTCACGCAGCTAAACTATTAATTTTATGCATAGTATGATAAAGTCATGTGCCTGGCCACATCAGATTTTTTTTTGTGAATTAGTACTTCAACTTGAATGTTTTACATGGATCATAAACTTGGACATACAAAAATACTTAAATCATCTTGATGGCCATGAGTTCTTTAAATCTAGAGGGGTACTAATTTTTTCCACATTTTTTTAATTCCAAAATGGACAATTTTCGTTTTGTTTATTGGGTTCGTCGTCCAATAAATGCGACTATAATTGAATTGGTCGATTCGAAAACACTACAAGTCCAAAAAGTAAGTTCTGGGAAAATTAACAAAATTATTTTGTCAGTGCAATATCTTGAAAAGTATAGAGTTAGCTATTTTGTGCCAACAGACGAAATATAAAGTAGTTCACAGAGAATTAAATGTATTACATATTTTATTTATATTTGCATTAAAAGCAGAGCTATGATTAAAACAATCATCATGGACATGTACTGTTTTTGAATTCGACGGAAGAACAGCGTACATTTTTAACAATATTTGTTTCTTTAAAGCATTTAAATAATATTTTTATTGTGATGTAGGTGTGTATAGTGTTTTTGGCGTCAACAATCAATTCCTTATTCATTTCATATTATTATATTTTTCGAAACGCGTTAGTAATGCAGCAAAAACAAACATGTGCATACTTCGTACAAGGATATTATTTCCTTGTCGAAATTGAATTATAAAAAGACATCTTGTACTATGCCTCGAAAACAATTTCTTTCGACAAGAAAAATGTATTTTTCTGTGGAGCATTGACGGTATGAGTATGTTTTCGTCAAATATTCGAGCAACATTCGGCGTAGTTATTTTACAGCCATAATAGAACACGTTTTTGTCCAGCCGGCCGGTCCGCTTCGAGAATTTGAAACGTGTTTGCACATATGCGATGTTTCGCATCGAAATAACATTTTTATACTCTAGGAATTTTTAAGCGTTGACTTATTTATAAAATATCAATCTCGGTTTAATTTGCTCAGACGAATAATATACTGGGTATTAAAACAACTTAAATTTTTTTTAAATTCTGCAACGAATTAAATTGAAAATTTTAATACTTCTAGTACTGTTGTTGGACTAAAATTCTTTGTTTTTTTTTTAATTAAGGATTATATTATCTAAATAGACACCAGATCTAACGATGCTATTAACTTAACAAAACCGGATAACCAAAGAATTTTTAAATGCCGATTTGCAAACAAAAACTTATTTGTTGCTGTATCAAAATTATGCATCAAGATTTCGAGATAAGTACCTATGCCATACAGGAAAGCGTTTATAACTGTTTTTTTTTAATTAAAATTGTATACTGTATTATATAGTATCCAAATTTATATTAACATTATCATTACCAATTCGTTCACGTTACGTGGTGTTAGTTTCTGGATACATATTTAGCATTGTTAGGGTCTTTTGCAATTATATGATATCTTTTAACGAATAATGTATTGAAAGTGTTTGAATCCCACAGTGAATTTCTAAAGGTTTATAGAAGTACCTAAACTGTACACGAAAACTACTTGTAACTGTTTTCTTCTAAAATTTATTGGACTGTAATATGTAGTATGATTTCCAAATGCATATTCACATTAGCATTACGTGTCCATACTCGTTGCTCTTTGGATGCATACTTTGTTGTAATATTTTGCAATTGTTATTATGTGCATTTTTCAAATACATGAAGTATGTCGAACGGCAAATGAGACAAAGTTTTCTTCAGATTTTGACCAGTGTAAAATTTAGCAATCTATGCAATTTAAACATACTCTCAAACTACGGTAATAACAAATAAGTGAAGTCTCTATGTTGAGCCTCAAATTTTAATCGACCTGTACGACCAGAACCAATTGTTCCGTCAAAACATGTAGTGGATTAATACACCAAATTATTTTTGTTCATTTCATCGATTAATCTCTGTCTGATACAGCAACAACTATTTATATAATATCGGAAACACTAAAACATACTTAGTAGGTAGTTTAATCTAACGTCTTTCTAAGTAACAAGCGGGCTATCAGAGATAATTAATTAGCTATTAGGGCACAGGGCAGATAGAGAACGGGTTTCAAATCGATTGAAATTATGTTAAATACTTTAAATTTAAAGTTGACATTTATTTTCCCGGCCAGCTTAATTGTTAACTAACTATTTATAAGCAAACTGTCCGCTTTCTACATGTCCCGTCACTTTGCATTTGCATCTCGACCAGACCAGGTAATGTTCGACAACGAAGAAAAATGTCTGTACGGCCCAAGATAGGTATCCTGATAATTGCTTGATTAAAACATATCGATAGATAACATTATACTCAACTCTGAATGTAATGAATAACTTTATAGATGCTCGTCCTTTTTCTCGACTTTGAAGCGGTTGCTAGTTAGGAGGAAAATTGATTTGCTGAGAAAAGATTCTTTGCATTTCGCGTATTGAACAACGAGATAAAAGTATAGCAGGCTGAAAGCACTTACCTAGGATAATGGTAGACGCTTGAATGAAACTGGTTGTTTCAGAATTTTTTGCTTTTAACTTGTCGATAGATTTCTACTGTGTTGAATCGTTTAACAGATAGGGAATTTCTATCAAAAGAATTCAACTAATAGCTACATGACAAGCCAAAGATATAGCGACGTATAGTACCATTTGTTTTTAGTTAACAGTTGAAACTCTCATGTTTCCATCAGTGTTAGTAGATATCTGCATTTTCTACTATAGTTCTATTGTGCAATGTGCATGCTAATGCACCAATTGCACTTTACATCTGCCGATGTTGTCACATTGTGTAATGTGATTGGAAGGCATAATAATGGGTTTATAATAATATAAACGTAATACTCGATTGATAAAATCTAATACATTTTTCCATATCTCTTAAAGTAACCCAGTTCGGCCAGAGCAAGAAGAAATATTGTCGAAACTGTACATTCGTATAACTCGAAAACCAAGTAGTATCGAAAAAAAAATGATTATATTATCTTATTTTGGTGACCCTAATACGCCTCTGAAGTAAGGACCCATTATAATTGCTAGTTTACTCTACAGAAATATCGATACAAATAAATGCATATCACACTTAAATATAACATTTATCAGCAAGTTTAAGATCGTTGGTAGGAATCCTTTTAAAATAATTTACTATAAATGTATTTTTTACAGGAATGTTCATGTGTTTGTACATATTTTTATGGAAAATGATTAAACTTACAATTAACATGACATTTTAAAGGTATATGTGTTTTTGGAGTTAGTTGTGTATGGTTATGTAGTTCTATTGGCAAATTACAGAATATTGAAAGAACATGTAAATTTACCACCATATTTTGTTTCATTTTAAAAATTTTTCGTATTTATTCTAACTGTATCTTTCGTAACCATTTCCTGTATGCTGCTGAAAGATGCTTCGGAAATAACAAAAGGTTCATCACCTTATACGGGAGTGAGTACGGGACCCTGTTCTATTATTTTAAATCTATTTTATGCAAAAGTTGTTGCATTGTCATTTAACAGCCCACTTAAGAGGAATCACTAGAGGTAGTAGCGTACTACAAAACAACACTACATAAAACCAAACATCCTGAGCTTAATTGTGTGTTAATAATCACGTGTAATACATTAAATTATAGATAAAGGTGTATTACACCGGGTACGAATGCCACTTTTTTTCATTTGCGTTGTTGTTTTGTTTTTTACCCTTGCTAAAGAAGCCAATAATTGGTAATTTTTGTTATTTTTTTTTCCAAATCCGAACCAAACATCAAAAAAGCAATATTACAACATTTTGTATTGAGCCTTCATGAACTTGTGTAAAAAAAATGACAACAAAATATGAATGTTGTAATGATTTAACCGTTGGTTTTTTGAACATGTGAATGAGACGAGAATAACATATTTTATAGTCGTACGGTGCAGCCATCTGTTGGATAAACACCACATCATTTTCTTCGACCAATCAAATTCAAATGGTACATTCTGAAGCAGCAGCATGAATACGTAGCCAGGGGAATCACAAATATTGAGCAATTTCGGCGTAACAAAAATATTGATCGCATGTTGACACGGGAGGTGTAGCGGCGCCGCACCCGGCAAACGAAAGCCATACGAAAAATAAATTTTACCGTGCTGGTGCTACGTAGATATAGCAACGACTCGCTTATAAATTAGGACAGCATGTTGCGGAAGTGTATGTGATCAACATGAATTGTTGAATTTCGACCAAAATAGGCTAGAAACCGAATACGAGAAATAATTTTTTGCCGTCCGGATGGACTCTACGCAGACAGCAAAGAGCGAGTTATAAATTAGGAGCGCATGTTCCCGCGAGGGTTTATAGTGCAGTCCCCGTACGACACACGGAACGTAGAATAATCAACAACCGCAATACCTACTTACAATGTTACAACTACTAAATAATTAATAGGAGTTAAATAAATTATTACTAAGGAAATACAAGTAATTTAATTTTTAATCAGTCATTTATTTTTCGTCATAGAATTTCAAATATATTGGTATTTAGATTTAGAAAATAAAATTAATACCAAACACTTGTCGCTTGGCAATGCATTCAGGGCAATCGCAATCTATGTAGGATGGTTGGCTTTAGTTCTACTTGTTGTACAACAGACGTAGAACAGACGCTAGAAATATGGGCAAATTAAAAAATCAGCTGCCTTTATGTGGCCCGCGTTCTAAGAAAACTAATAACTTGCGAGAGTACCTGCGGTAAGTGTATATGTAGTTATTATACGTGTAGTGTAATTCTTCGCTAATTAACTTCGCAAGTTAATTTGGGCAATACTCTCTTATGGAGGTTAAGCGTGCCGGATTACCATATATGGCAAAAAACTTTTATAAAGGTGTAAAATATTTGAACATGTATCTACATAATATATAATAAATGACTTATACATATACATAAAGCTGCCTGTTTTATCGAAATCGCTATATTTGAATTTTTATATGAGGTGTGTTTTACCCGAAAGTATCGATCTCTGCTAAGTACGAACGAGACATTCGAGATTATTGATGCACGAAGAAAACGTTAAATGGATTTAAATAAGTATCTGAGTACGAATGCTTTCACGATCAGAGTCATTTAAATTTAGATGATAAATAGTTACCGGTTTATGCCGTGAGTAAAAATTCATAATTACTGTCTTCGCGAACCATGCTGTTCGCTTCTTCGGAGCTAACTGATAATTAGTTACTAATTCTAATAATAAATGTAAAGCAATAAATGATTTATGTAAGAAAAGCTGTCTGTTTTACCAAAACTACAATTTTTTTCAACATACAAAAGGTAAAATGTTCAACCATAGTTAGTAGTAAAATAGGAATGTTATAATAAAGCAATTAATTAATTTGTATCACTGTATTGTTTTGTGGAATTGTATTTGTATTTAAAATATACAAGAAAAGCATTTCACAACATGCGATAGCCACATACACAAAATTATTAGGAAACGGTTCGGCGCCAGTCGACACCGCACGGCCCCTTTGATCTTCACCGCCAAAGAACGATACCGCCGTTCCCCTCATCTAATCAGTGCGTTGCTTGCATTTTCTGCGGACTGTACAGTGGGCGTGGCTTGTTCCCTCCTCTCGCGCCTCAGTTTCGTCGAACTTTTGAGGCCGGTGACTAACATTTACTCTTAAAGTGAAGTTATACCGACATTAAGAGTAGGTAGTCAAAAACCAACGATGTTCATGTAACTGATATGGAGTCAATTTAAGCGCCGAAGAGCGAAACCAGTGCTGCGGCAGATACCGTGAGAAACACCGGATCATTTATTATAAGTCAGTATTAAGTTGTCTCTAATACTTTAATGCGTACATTAATTTAACTGTATTGCAATCAATTATATAATAATTTATCATTGGATGGTTAACCTCAGCGCAAAGTGCCCGACACCACGCAACCGCTAAAGATATTAGACTCAGAGTCGGAGGCCCGTACCTATATTTTGGAAGACGTTGAACTTAATTTACAGTGGCGCGCCGCGTCGCTGTTTGGAAACGGTTCCAAGCATAAATAAAATTGCTTAATTGGTCGGTCGATAGACAACGCGTCGATGTGATAAATGGTCCACAACACGAAAAGAGGCTATAAACCGATGTATCAACCAATAAAATTTTTGATTTGTGCTGTATCTGTTCTGAATGATATATTTATAGATAAATTACATTTTGGAAATTCCAAAGCATTCATTCATAGGAACCAATATTTATTTATGCTAGTGGTAGAGTGCCATAAAATTCTCCGTTTAGGTATGCAACTTTTATGGACAACCGCAAATCATCAAGGATTCTTTTGGTTTGATGTTTTTCCTGAACCTTTTGTTTAGGTTTTTGCTGACATTGATAAGTATTTACTGTGTTTTATTTTTGGTTTTGCATTGTTTGATAACTAATTAATTTTTTATTTTTCTTTTTTTTTTAATATTTCAAAGAGCGCCTACAGAAGTTTTATTGTAATATAGTTCCAGTTCAATAAGCACACATTTTTCATTTATTATTATATTAGCTGGAACATTATTGGAAATTTTATTTCTAAATTTGTTTTCTAAATAAATTAAGAGGCGTGCATTAACAACGATAATAAGTTAAAAATAACATTTTGACTTATGAATTGTGTACTGTAAGGTTAGCTAAAATGCATATACATTAAAAATGAAGGTCTTTTTAATTTCCAAACAATATAAACTATAACTGAAAATGTTTAACGACATACTTTGTCAAAGGAATATTATAAGTTAATAATATGGTAACATACAGGCGGGATGTAAATTTTAAATATATCAAAAATTACAGCCACAACCTGGATTTGAACCAAGGCCCTTTGCGTCGCTAGCACAATGTCAATAGCTCAGATGGGAGAGCATTGTGCTAGGCGACGCAAAGGTACCAGGTTCAAATCGTCAAGTTGTTGGTTTCTCTTACGTATAGCTTTTATTGCATATGATTGTGAGTAATTAATATGCAATAAAAGCTATACGTATGAGAAACCAACAACTTTTCTTTCTGAAGCGTCTCCTTTTGGGAAATTATATACCCGTTACCAACACAATTTATACTCATCCCAGGTCAAATTTGATGAAATAATTTTTATGTTGTATAAATGTTCTTTTAGATGGTCGTATATTTTGGTATATTTTTTTTTTAATAATAATTATACCATATTTAAATTCCATCAAAATTCGTCGAAAATTTATAGCTTGCTTCCAAAAATTTTTGTAAATTAGTGATATACATAATTGTCATTATTTTCAGTTGTCAGATATTTGAAACATATTGCTGTAAAGTAAATACAAAATAATAATATAAGAAAATAGTAATGATACATTCATGCTATACAAAATACATACTCCTTTCTGTTTATTAAGTTAAACACTGCAAAATATTGTTGAAGCTAAATATCTCGAAAACACCAGTAAATCACAATTAACAAATTACCATAAAGACAAATTTAAAGCAATTTAATTTTAATTTATTTCTATTTTGTGAATAAATGTTAATACATATGTCAGTTCTGAAATAATCTGAAAAGTAAAAATATTGACAACAACACATTGATTTTTGTATTTACTAACACAAAAAAGCTATTAGATGCAATAAGGTTGTAAGTATAATTTGTTGTTGTATGCAATATCTTGAAATGAGATTTTCATTTCATGTAATCGAAAACTTTTATGTTTATTAATATAAAATTAACGTCATATTTACTAATAACACAATTACATTGCAATGTAGGAATTACATTAATTAATTACACGTTAAGCTAATAAATAGAAACATATAAATCATTATAAACCAATTCAAAGCATTCGAACAAGGTTTCGCAAATAATAAATTTCCGATATACGAGTTGAAGCGTAAACGGACAATTTTTGCACTTAGCGGCCGAGCGGTCGACCAGAATAACAAAAAACTTGTACTTGGATGTATCATCGACACACTGCTAAAATATTTATAGAACTTACTTAGTTCCAAGAATGTACCTGGTAGTGCAATCATGCCTTCTGTAGTTATATGTATGTATACATAACATACAAAAATTTTATGTGGTTTTACAATCGGCAAAAACTTACTGCAAAAACTATAGCATAATCTATGTTTTCGGCAAATACAATGTACATATGCAACTGATATTAATATACGATGATATTCGAATAAGTCCACGTTAAACAGACCACCTCGCGCTTCGTATGTAAATAAAAGATCCCGAATATTTACACAAGCAAAATGCTGAGCCATTGTCGGCGTTTTACAAGCATTGTCGAAGTGCGGCTACCGTTCCGGGAGCCACGAATTGGGGGCCCGGCTCCGCCGCCGTGACAAGTAGAAAAGATTCGTTTCTCACCGCGGCGACCGCTGACAATAGAATATTTTGTCGGTGTAGATCAGCTCGGATGGAAACTGGGCGATGTTACGTTGCGACGATCACCTGTAATTAATGACACGTCAACGAAAAGAACAGATGGTTGAAGAGACGGGGACTGGTAGCTAGCTTCTATTTGAATCCAATAGGTCTGATCGACTGACAAGATTAGTTTTTATGAAACCATGTTCTGCAATCACAAAGCACTAGAAAGTACATGATTAGCATTATTTGATTTTACAAGATAATAGAAGCTAAATATTAGCAAAATATTTACATTTTTTGCTTGAATTGTGCTTCAACATATTGCAAACATTTGCGTATTAGTTTGTTTTGTTTTGGAGGCATCTAATATGCAATGTTGGGAAAGTTTTTTACATGCATAGTATATGCTAAAACACGCTATACTTCCATGTTGCAGGACGGTCGTACACACGTTCACTATGATATTATTTGTTAAATTTGTCCATATCTTTACTTGTCCTACTGGCAGCGTCAGCAGAGACTATCTGATAACTAGGAGTATTACACGAATCACAGGGAAAAGTAGACGTGGATGAACAACTTATTGAAATCGTAAGGAAATATCGAATTGAAAATCAAAATAAAATGCCCTCTTATAGAAACAAAACAATAAAAATAACCCCTAAATGGCGATGATATCCGTTCGAATAGCAAACATAAATCTATCAGTTGCTACAGAAAAATGTTTATAACTTTTGCAAAAATTGTTGCATAAATTTCTCTCATACCTCAAATTGTAGGTAATTAAAAGACCTAGTAGCCCTTCGACGGTCGGAGTTTTCCCCCCCCCGAAAATAATCCCTAAATGGCGATGATATCCGTTCGAATAGCAAACATAAATCTATCAGTTGCTACCGAAAAATATTTATAACTTTTATAAAAATTGTTGCATAAATTTCCATCATACCTCAAATTGTAGGTAATTAAAAGACCTAGTAACCCTTCGACGCTCGGAATTTTGCCCCCCGAAAATAACCCCTAAATGGCGATGATATCCGTTCGAATAGCAAACATAAATCTATCAGTTGCTACAGAAAAATGTTGATAACTTTTACAAAAATTGTTGAATAAATTTCTATCATACCTCAAATTGTAGATAATTAAAAGACCTAGTAGTCCTTCGACGCTCGGAGTTTTGCCCCCCCGAAAATAACCCCTAAATGGCGATGATATCCGTTCGAATAGCAAACATAAATCTATCAGTTGCTACAGAAAAATGTTTATAACTCTTGCAAAAATTATTACATAAATTTCTATCATACCTCAAATTGTAGGTAATTAAAAGACCTAGTAGCTATTCGACGCTCGGAGCTTTGCCCCCCCCCCCGAAAATAACTCCTAAATGGCGATGATATCCGTTCGAATAGCAGACATAAATCTATCAGTTGCTACAGGAATATGTTTATAACTTTTACAAAAATTGTTGCATAAATTTCTATCATACCTCAAATTGTAGGTAATTAAAAGCCCTAGTAGCCCTTCGACGCTCGGAGTTTTGCTCCCCCCCCCCGAAAATAACCCCTAAATGGCGATGATATCCGTTTGAATAGCAAACATAAATCTATCAGTTGCTACAGAAAAATGTTTATAACTTTTGCAAAAATTGTTGCATAAATTTCTATCATACCTCAAATTGTAGGTAATTAAAAGACCTAGTAGCCCTTCGACGCTCGGAGTTTTGCCCCCCCCCGAAAATAACCCCTAAATGGCGATGATATCCGTTCGAATAGCAAACATAAATCTATCAGTTGCTACAGAAAAATTTTTATAACTTTTACAAAAATTGTTGCATAAATTTCTATCATACCTCAAATTGTAGGTAATTAAAAGACCTAGTAGCCCTTCGACGCTCGGAGTTTTGCCCCCCCTAAAAATAGCCCCTAAATGGCGATGATATCCGTTCGAATAGCAAACATAAATGTATCAGTTGCTACCGAAAAATGTTTATAGCTTTTACAAAAATTGTTGCATAAATTTCTATCATACCTCAAATTGTAGGTAATTAAAAAACCTAGTAGCCCTTCGACGCTCGGAGCTTTGCCCCCCTAAAAATAACCCCTAAATGGCGATGATATCCGTTCGAATAGCAAACATAAATCTATCAGTTGCTACAGAAAAATGTTTATAACTTTTGCAAAAATTATTGCATAAATTTCTATCATACCTCAAATTGTAGGTAATTAAAAGACCTAGTAGCCCGTCGACGCTCGGAATTTTTCCCCCCCGAAAATAACCCCTAAATGGCGATGATATCCGTTCGAATAGCAAACGCAAATCTATCAGTTGCTACAGAAAAATGTTTATAACTTTTGTAAAAATTGTTGCATAAATTTCTATCATACCTCAAATTGTAGGTAATTAAAAGGTCTAGTAGCCCTTCGACGGTCGGAGTTTTGACCCCCCACCCCCCCCCGAAAATAACCCCTAAATAGCGATGATATCCGTTTGAATAGCAAACATAAATCTATCAGTTGCTACAGAAAAATGTTTATAACTTTTACAACAAATGTTGCATAAATTTCTATCATACCTCAAATTGTAGGTAATTAAAAGACCTAGTAGCCCTTCGACGCTCGGAGTTTTGCCCCCCCCCCCCCAGAAAATAACCCCTAAATGGCGATGATATCCGTTCGAATAGCAAACATAAATCTATCAGTTGCTACAGAAAAATTATTTTATAACTTCTACAACAAATGTTGCATAAATTTCTATCATACTTCAAATTGTAGGTAATTAAAAGACCTAGTAGCCCTCCAACGCTCGGAGTTAATGCACTCTTATAGAAACAAAACAATAGATTAAAAAAATGTTCTGAACATTCTGAAATAAAACAATTTAAAATAAAACATTTAGCATTTTCCTATTATTATGTATGCAAGATTGGGTACAGTTTTTAAATATGAAACTTCTATAAAATAGTCGAACCTTGAACAAAGACTTATTACGTTCAGTGGGCTTTTAAACAACAAATTTACATCCAAAGGCATAACTGACATGTCTTCGTATCTCGCCGGCCGGGAAGCTGCTCAGCGTACGTAGCGGTTTAAAGAATGTCCTTTTACGTATTTAGATTGTACGTAAACGAACGCAAGCAAGAATAGTTCCTATGGTACAAAGGCGGCCGACTCTCCGATTTTTCTTGTTTCTTATGAAACAATGTCGGCAAGAAATTGTGTGTATGTGTGTGTGTGTGAGTCCGCCAGATAGAAGAAGAATGGAATAGAATAGCGGCAGCCTTAGACTTTCGATTTTATTGTTATTAAAGCACAGTGGAAGCTCAATAAATCTCAGTACTATACAGATGCGTAACTCGTCCGATCAGCGCGAGTTTCTGTTGTATAAAACCGGACTAAAGGTGCGTTCTGATTAGTGGTAATGCTAGTGGTAGTGGGCCATTATAGTATTTCTGATGCAAAATTGCTAGTGACTCATGTTTATGTACATGCAAGTTAATATGTGTCACTATCACGACTTCAGTGGACACGACGAACACATCGAAGTTGGACACATGAAGACTGGAAACAGTAGTGTCTGACAATTTTCCCGACCAAGCAATGGTTAGCGTATGTATGTGCTTACGAAAATTGGTCTTTCACGATCGCGATTCACTTCACAGGTGATTTTAGGTGCGCTCAATTTTGTGTTTCGCTTAAAAATTAATTTTAATCGTTCTTCATCCGCTTGGGAAATTATTCGTGATGGTCCCGGCCGAACACGTCATCCAAATTCCATGCTTCTTTATATTGGTGAAGAGTGTCACTTATCGTTGACTCACTTACCGTTGACTTATTTCTTGAATTTTCACGAACTGACAATCGTTCCTGATGAAAAGCGATAATTACATAACGCTGTTACTTGTTTGTTGGCTTTCCGCGTCGCATGATGTCTTCCGCGTGACAGAGTTATCTTGTGCAAACTACAGATTGCAGGCACAGACTCGTTTGAATACGAATTCGAGCATTTGATGCAAAAATCTGGTAAAAATTGGGTCGCAACATGTGTCTGAGATGCAGTATTTATGACTCTATTTGTTATTTCGTATTTAATCCTTTTTAATGGAAACTAACAAATTCCCAACAACCAGTTACAAAACAGCATAAATGTTGCATAATAATTAAATATAAAAATTATTTTAAATTAGCACATTTAATGATGTGTTATGTTACCGGAAATCAACGTCAAGAATGTGTTCGCTATTTGGTAGAAATAGAGGTGCCTATTGCTACGATATCAGTGCTTTTATCATTATTTCCTATATGTTTGCTATGTGTCCGAACTTCAATGAGCGGCAATGTATGTATGTTAATTTGTTCTTTTAAATCAAAAGGTTGGGTAGTTAGATTAATCAGCTGACATTCTTGGATTAAACATTCACCCACTTCTTTTAAATATGAATTCTTTGATTAATAAATAGAAAATATAAAATATTTTTGATTTTTTAATTAATCTATGTATACAAAACTAACCGACCAGCACACAGCTCTAATTAAATAAATAAATATGCTGCTCAAATTTAAAACAAACTGTTTAAAACAAGTTTAAAACAAAATAGTTGTTTTAAAACATGTTTCAAACAAAGTGTTTTAAACATAATAACCCTGGTTACACAATAGAGAATAGAGCTAGAACTTGGGACGTGAGTGGAAAATGCATTTTTATCAATTCTGGCCGCTATTTACGCTCTTATAGAAGGAATAAATTGCCAGCTTAGAGGTTGAGTAATTCTTTCACAATGCATTGTTTAGCTGGGGATGGAGGACGGAACGAGAAGAAGAGCGGGCAGTTTTCGTTTGGAGATAATTAATTATTTATAATAAATCGAAGGCCGTCGCTTCTGATGCATCGATTGTGAGCGGAGATAAGCAGGCAGCTCTCTTCTCTCGGGCCGTGAATGGCTTGACGTGTCGCATCCGGTGCACCATCCACTTGCACAGCATATAGCCTCCAAAGCCGGTCATTAGATCGAACAAGAGGCGATTAACCGTATTACAAGATTTTAATCGCCTTTATATTTTTGTATTCAGCCGGTACGCTGAACCTATCAATTTCAGGCTGGCATTTGAATTCCCATCGACATGCGGGGAGCTAAAACGCATATCCATTACGCGCGCGCGCGCACGTTATAAACTTCATAAATTAATAATTTAATTTTTTCGCATAACCGTCGCTGAAAGTCACCGCCTTTCAGCGACTCTTCTTCAGCTGGATTCTGAAATAATTTTTTTTTTATAATAGGCACAAGATGCTTAACTAATTGAAACTAATCTAAAAGATTAACCAATTTAAATCTGAATTCTTAAAACTAGGTACTTGTCTCTAATAGGCTATCAACTGACTCACTGTGCTCTGCTTTTTACACATTCACTGATTCACTAGTTCGAAGGGTTTAGTTCTTTTTAGTCTTCTCATCAGATTCTGGTTGTCCAGTAGCTGCAGGGCCTATACGTTGACGTGATGGCTTAGGCGAGATTCATGCTTAGAGGCGAATCTTTTTATCTCTTGGATGACTTGTGGGACACCAAGATCACGGTGCAGGTCACTATTCCGTATGTACCAAGGAGCGCTAGCCATATTCCTTAGTACCTACTTTATTTTGGAAAATCTGGATTCCTTGTATATTGGAGTTTTTTGCGCAGCCCCAAAGCTGGATGCCGTATAACCAAATCGGTTTTAGTACTTGATTGTAAACTTGTAGTTTTTTCTGTACTGACAACTGAGAGATTTTTCCCAGAAGCCAGTACAGTTCTCTGTATTTGAGGCCAAGCTCTACTCTTTTCTTCTTAACATGTTCTTTCCACCTTAGTTTTGAATCCAGAGTTATACCCAAATACTTTGCAGTGTTCGCATATGGAACCATGGCGTCGTTAATCTCGACCTGAGGTATGTCCTCAATTCTTTTGTTTGTAACGTTAATGTGGACAGATTTCAGTTCGTTGAGCTTGGTCTTCCATTTTTTGGTCCATTTATATATTTTATTACTAGCTTCTTGAAGATTCCTGGTAGATTCTCCAATAGTTGATCCCACTGCCATTAGAGCCGTGTCATCTACGAATGTGGCGACTGTTACATTTTCCATCTGTGGAAGGTCACTTGTATATAGTAGATAGAGAATTGGCCCCAATACACTACCCTGGGGTACCCCAGCTTTGACTTCTTTTAGTTCCGAGTATTCATCGATCTGCTTTATTCTGAATAGTCTATCAGATATATAGGATGTTAGCAGCTCGATGTATTGTAAAGGTAGCATACTCTTTAGTTTGTGTATCAATCCTTCGTGCCAAACCTTATCGAAAGCTGTCCAATCAAGAAAGATTGTTGAGCAAATAAGCTTTTCTTCTAATGCTTTCTCTATGATATCTGTTATTCTATGGACTTGATCTATAGTGGAATGTTTTTCTCTAAAACCAAATTGGTAATTAGGAATTAGTTCTTTTCTCTCAATGATAGGTTTCATTCCCTTTAGAAGCAACTTTTCAAAGAGCTTTGATATCATTGGTAACAGTGATATTGGGCGATATGATTTGGCCTCGGTCGGTGGTTTGCCTAGTTTTGGTATCATGATAACTTCTGCTACTTTCCAGACATGTGGGACGTATTTTAATCTGAACGATGCATTTATTAGGTACGTCAGCATAACAATACCTTTCTTCGGTAATTGCTTCACAACTTCTCCTGTGATAAGATCGTATCCAGGTGCCTTTTTTGGATTCAGGTTTGTCTTGACTTCTCTGGCAACTTCCTTTGGAGTAACTAGCTGTATGGCTTCTTCATCATAGGTTATATCTTCATTCGTGATTGGCTCTGATTCGATGTTGTGGGGCTGGAAGATTTCTGTTAGATGTTCTGCAAAAATGTCAGCCTTCCGTTTATTGTCTCTTGCCCAGGTACCGTCTCTTTGAACAAGAGGCGATTAACATGCGATGTATTACAAGATTTTAATCGCCTTTATGTTTTTGTATTCAGCCGGTACGCTGAACCTATCAATTTCAGGCTGGCATTTGAATTCCCATCGACATGCGGGGAGCTATAAAACGCATATCCTTTACGCGCGCGCGCACGTTATAAACTTCAATAAATTAATAATTTAATTTTTTCGCATAACCGTAGCGGCCGGTGACTTTCAGCGACTCTTCTTCAGCTGGGTTCTGAAATAATGATATTTTTAATACGGTCATAAAATCGACTGCAGAGCCGCGCGGACCGTTATAAAAGTAAATGTAATACGCGCGCTCACAGAGAGATAGCGCTCGCAATATAAAAGCGACCCGTCCACATTTTAATAAACAATAAACACGATAGTTTAGTGGCCACAAAAGTCACCGGGTCGTTGTTGATTACGCTCCGTTTACCTTTCGTATAAAACGAGATTCCCCGATTTAATTACGATTACGCCTCTTTTGTTATCCGACGTTTTCACTCGGCGGCGGCGGCGGCGCGGAGGTGCCCCCGAGGATCGGATTCCTTTCGGTAGATTACCAAATTCGGCTCCAAAGAAGGAATTTTACGCTTCGATCCGATAGATTGAGGAATCGGCTGATCGTAAAAGCCGCGCTACATTATTTTTATTGCTCTCCTACTAAGTAGTTAGGTGTTTAATTGAAAATGCGTGAAAGCACAATAAATCGCTATTTTATTATCTCTTAAATATCACTACTTTAACTTTTATGATTTATTAAACTATAGTTATGTCCGCTAAGTATAGCGATAAAACCGACAGGTTTATATCCACCTCCTCAATCTCTCACCTGTAACAGGCAGTGATGTGGGCCGGGTAAATACCCGGCGGGTGGGAACTTATAAAATTGCTATTTACCCGGGTATTTACCCCTATGTAGGGTAAATAGCTAAATTTTGGGTATTTATATCATTTTTATCCTTAAAACACCATCTAACAACATTTCAGTGTATTTATACAGACGTAACATTTTTTTCCTGAAAGAATTATTTTTAGATAGTAAAATAAACAATAAACAACATATAAAAAATGCTAAAACCAAGAAAGAGCACAATCAATACTTATAACAAAATTAAAAGTAAATAAATTTAAGTCAAAAATTCAAAATGTTAAAAATAAACTAAATCAACAAAGGAACGAAAACAAAATACATCTGAACCTTTTTAGACATTTGTTTCTCTACAAGTAATTGTCATTCTGAGTATAAAGTTTCGTTCATGCCGACTTATTGGTTTCATCAATTTCTAAAGAAGTTAAATCATTTAAAATACAGTTTTGCATTATTATTTTACAATTATTTCAAACGGTTTAATTTTTAAGGTATAAAAAAACAAATAGGTCAATATGAAATAATCATAAGTTTTTGCTAAATCTTCTTCGACAACAGAATCATAATTGCTGATTCACACGATTGAATGGACGATGATGACAAGAAAATGTCTGCTGTTGTTATATCGTCATATGAGGCTGATATTTTTATGCTTTGTTTTAAAAATGTTTTATTTTTATAAGAATAACCTTTATTTTGTGATAAGAGACAATATTATGTTTATAAATAACAATATTATGTTTATAAATACCCCTATAAATTCCGACTTTGGGTAAATATCCGTGTATTTACCTGGGGTATTTACCCTTGAAAATAAATACCCGGGTATTTAACATCACTGCACCTGTATAAGCATAGGCGCATTTTCAAATACATTTTGCACCACCTTTACCTAGTGCTACCCGATTTTCAAAACTTATGAGACTATAAATGAGACTTATAAATAGCGTACTAATATATGAGATCATAAAAAAATATATGACTGATCAACTTGATCACGGTTTTGTTGATTTGCACAGAAACACATATTATTATATTTGATGAGGTAAGGGCTCGCTCTTACCTATATAATATTATTTTTATTTTCAGAAATGTTAATAACGAAATGTTAATATTTATACTTCTTAAGAAATATAACATGAGCGCGTAAAGTATTGCAATATGTCAACATTTTGGAAACGGTTTGTTATTTATAAATACCCGTGGACACATTGATTTTTAATTATCAAAACACACATCATTATAAGAAACTATATATTTAAAATTCCTTCTTCAATTGGTTTTTTACTTACCACGTTATCGACACTATTCTTAAATGGCAACCCTATTTGTTTCTCTATTTGTTGATTGTGATAGACCTATTAATTTTTTTCGTGCTAGCATACACATTTTATAACCTTACATGAGAACATTTTCGAGGAAAAAAAACAGATGAAAATTAGGGAATATTGATTGGTGAATGAAAAGCGAATAGGTTTATTATTATTATAATTTTGAGTCTTTTGGCCATTTTGGCAAAATTGCAGGTAGACTATTTTCATCATAGGCTGACAATTGGAAGGAATGGTTAATAGCTAGATAAGCAAGGGAATTTATAAAAAATCCCAACCTACAGGAACTTCCGATTTATGTTTTTCGCAGATTATTTTATATTATATTGCAATTTTAGTAAATTGCTTAAAGTAAGTGATTTTATGGGTTATCTTTAACAACACTTGATACATAAATTGCAACAAAGAATATTCCAGTGTTTGCCAATATTTCAATGATCTTATCAAGTTTTTTCTACTTCAAGGATGTGTATGAAAAATGTGAATCATACTACACTGAATGAAAACGTCGTAGTCTGAAAATTACCATTTTTGTAAGTGAATATGAGATATTAGATGATTTTAAAATAAATATATGAGACTTGTATGCAATATGTGAGATCTAACAACCAATGTTTTTCATGAAAGAAAACCTTAAATAACTGAAAATTGCAAAAGTGAAAAGTTGCAAAGGAGTGTTGCCCCCACTCAAAGTTGCAGTTACCATACCATATTAAGTGGTGAGCAAAATTATTCAACCAACTTTACAGTATTGTTATTTATAGACACGTGGAAGAGAGACAAACATATAACTCTTTTCCATGCACCAAAAGAACTCTCTATATAGTGTTTTACAAAAGACTGGAAAGGCAACGCCTTGTCAGGCGTTCGGGCATTATTTTCAGATTCCATAGTTCCAAGGACCATTTTTCTGATCTTATACAGAAAAAACAGAAAAGACACTGCCAGATATCTTGTGGTTAGCGATGGTCACAATTTTAATTATACGAGGAAAAGTGGCAGTTCCTTAAACGGGTCAGTTATTAGCCGTTCTTCGACTAAGCTACAATAAATCTCTAACCGAGTTGCAGCGCCTATATAAGCAGTATAACTAAACAGTAGCGAAATAAAAATGAATTGAATGGTCTCGCTATTGGGCACAATAATGTCATTAAAAATGGATAAGTGCGTGGCGCGCGTATACGAAAGCCTCATGTGGAAGCGCAAAAACGCGCGCGCACGGACGTACGCAACTTTCTACCCGCCACCAAATGCGGCGCGGCGCATTCGCGGTGTAGAGACAACGGAATACAAAAGTGAATAATTAAGTCCGGGAGCCGCGAATGCAGCGTCCCGCCGATAATACGCTACCGTATCTCGTCCGCGGTTATTTGTAAAGGTATTATTAAGCCGCGGGCTTGAATACATTTCTCCAGTTATTATTATGCTTAATGTTTGACCGGCGTGCATTCAACTCAGCGTAACCGCTACCGGCCTACAACAATTGGCGACACTAAAGACGCGACTCAAGAGAACGAACCAACATTAATCGACCAAGTGGATATTGATTACATGAAATACCATGCCATTACTGATTTTTATGGTACGGCATGCTAGATCTGTTTCGGAATATTGATAATAATACATTGCGCTTATAGTACTGTTATATGTATTAAATATTATAATTACACACTTAAAAGATAGATTCAACAGCTTAGAAAATGTTACTAACTTATTCAAATCAATTTTTCCGGAAACTTCTTAGGCCAAAATATAGTAGGGATGTATGCAGACGATTTATCTGCAAATCTCCATTCACAGTTACTAACATTTCGGAATGCGTTCAAAAACGAAATAAAAAAAAACAAATACTGTAGATGACTTAGCGCAATTGTTATTAATTCAATATTGTCTTGTGTAAGTACGTTTTCAGAAATAAGCACAGCTATGTAACACAGCTATGTCTTACAGTCACCGAACTTAATCTCTCCGATTCATGAGTAATTGCGGTATTATTTCGCGTAACAGTAATTATGAGGTAGACAACGGCGTGAAACAATAGTCAATTAAGCGAGAAGAATGAAAGCGATCGTTTGGAGCAGTTTTGTTACGCCCATCGTACGTAAGGCTCAGTTTAGAAACCCGAAATCAAATGTGGTACCTTCGCGAAACGCGCAGGGGTCATTTTAAGTCCCCAAGTATTTTTAATCCGCCGCTACTTGAAAAATGCAAAGACAAAAGACGTTGGATTCCGAGACTAGAACGTCACCGAGTAGGTCGGGGTAACAAATGAACGCCGGCGTACATAAATGGGAGTCGTACGAGTGGCGCAATCTGTTAGGTGGTCAGTCTATTAGTGGAGAATGCGCCGGGCATTGTGAACACCCGAAGGGTACTAATAATATCAGCCATAGAGGATCGCAGAAATTATTTCAGACATTTGCATGAGGACGTGGAATCTTTTGATGCACAGATGTAAAGAATAATAGGCACCTACGTCAAGTGCATTGGAGTGGTATAAGTAGCTAGTAAAAACCTTTTTCTTTTAGTTATTATTTAAAAATCCCTTTTTTAATATTATAAGAACTGGTACATAATAGCCGAACTTTTAATAAAACATGGATGTTCTTTTATCTAAGTAAAAACGAATGTACAGATAAAAGCTGTAAGTACGTAGGCTTTCACGGTCATAAACATTTGGAAAATAAGTTGATTCCGGACTAAGCCGTGTGTCAAGTTTCGTAAATGCTGACATTTCGCGAACCATGTTGCTCGCTTCTTCAGAGCTAACTGAATACTGGATCAGTATTATTATTTATAGCTTGAACGTTGACAAAATACATCAAAGTAAAATAAATTGTGTCCGAGTCGAAATTTGATAATTTGTGGAATCCAGGGATTCCGCAAGATATTGTCAGGGGTACCGCGAAAAAAAAATATAACAAATACCCGTGACGGTTCGCATATTATCTATTGGCTTCTAGAAATTGCTTAAAATTATCTGCTACTTCTGAACAGATAGTCTAGAACTCTAGAACTAGTCTAGAGTAGTAGTCTAGAACTAGCTGAATGTTTGGTCAAAATATAACATTACTTACTTGTTTTCAATATTTTCCCAAATTTCACTCAAATGTGTGACACAGATGAATCTATAAATTGAATCTGCTGCTCATACTGGAAAGTTGTCTTTAGGAAAAGAGCTGGATTGTGGGTTTCAATCGGATCTTGCATTCTTTAACCTATCGCTAGACACGTTCTCAGCCTCTGTAAAAGACAAGCAGGAAAACAATAAATATATGTATAGAGTGGTTTGCAATTCTAGGCGAAAATTTTAACGGTTAATTAAATTAAAATAATAATTAAAAATGTTTCCTAAAAAACAAACAGAAAACTCAAAATGTTGTTCTACATTTAATTAAAAAAATATAATAAAATTAAATACAAGAGGTCTAAGTTCTAATAAAAGCTTGATAACGTAAACGAATTAAACTTTATTTCGCAATAGTATATACAGGGTGTCTCAACAGTGCGATCTCGGAAGATTGTGCCTCTGTTAATGAAGATATTTTAAAACTGATTTCACTCATATATACAGAACGCCGAGGCGCACATTTTAAAATTATTAACGTGTATACAGGATGTTCCATAAGGTAGTACCAACCTAAACTTATGTTTTCTTAAATGCAACAACCTATATGTCGGCACAATTTTGAATTCCTCGCAAAATTTTACGAGAATGAAAAATAACATTACCTAACCTAAACTTTATACTTTTTGATTTATTTGCATTTTTATGGAAAAACAGCAGTCTAAAAGAAAATGTATACCTCAATACCTGTTTTTAATTTTATTGCGCAAGCTTAGATTATAATTAAGTAAGAAGTGTTCTATTAGTGTGATTACCTATCATATCCAAATTGTGTACAGGGTGGTCATAATCTGCAACAAAATATTGCAAACAGTTTTTCCCAAGAAAGTTAATTTTTTCAAATGGAACACCATGTGTCTAATTAATTTTTTGAATTCTACGCATCTTTCTGCACAAAAAAGTACTAGCACACACCAGTGCTAAAATAAACAATTGCAGAGATAACTAGTCTTCTTCATAAAAAAAATCGACTTTTCTATCAATAAGTGCTTCTACACCTACATTGACCATTAAACCAGCTAAGTATGTACCTAAATTACTGTTTTGTCGCATGATTTCATCTTTTTTTTTTCATAAATCAAAACATTTGATCACATCTGAAATTTAATATTATAATTTGAAATAAAATTTTACTTACACCTTGTAGGCTATGAAAAACTGTGCTAAACAAGTTATTAAGGTATCTGGCAGTGGTGGTGATTTTCTCAGGAGGAACTAATTGACATGGTGTGGGTTCTTGGCGATTGCAACAAAAATGCGTTCTGCACAAAAAAATACTAGCACACAGTAGTGCTAAAATAAAGCGTTACAGAAATAAATTTTCTTCTTCATAAAAATTTACATAAAATTACCGTTATAAATCATAATTTCTTGCAAAACAATATTAAATATTAATCTTTATTGAAAAATAAATGTACAGTGCTTGATATTGAGATAATTTTATTTGAAGATAAGTAAAACAACCCCTGCTCTTTAACAACAACTTTATATCAGTTTTCTACCTTAGTAGCTTGTTTAGCACAGTTTGTCATAGCCTACAGGGTATAAGTAAAATTTTATTTCAAATTATAATATTAAGTTTAAGATGTGATCAAATGTTTTGATTTATGAAAAAAAAAAAGATAAAATCATGCGAGAAAACAGTAATTTAGGTAAATACTTAGCTGTTTTAATGGTTAATGTAGGTGTAGAAGCACTTATTGATAGAATAATCGATTTTTTATGAAGAAGACTAGTTATCTCTGCAATTATTTATTTTAGCACTGGTGTATGCTAGTACTTTTTTGTGCAGAACGATTCGTAGAATTCAAAAAACTAATTAGATATATGGTGTTCCATTTAAGAAAATTAACTTTCTTAGGAAAAACTGCTTGTTATATTTTGTTGCAGATTATGACCACCGTGTACACAATTTGGATATGATAGGTAATCACACTAATAGAACACTTCTTACTTAATCATAATCGAAGCTTGCGCAATAAAATTAAAAACAGGTATTGAGATATACAATTTTTCCTAGACTGCTGTTTTTCCATAAAAATGCCAATAAATCAAAAAGTATAAAGTTTAGGGTAGTTAATGTTATTTTTCATTGTCGTAAAATTTTGCGAGGAATTCAAAATTGTGCCGAAATATAGGTTGTTCCATTTAAAAAACATAAGTTTGGGTTGGTACTACCTTATGGAACATCCTGTATACACGCTAATAATTTTAAAATGTGCGCCTCGGCGTTCTGTATATATGAGCGAAATCAGTTTTAAAATATCTTCATTAACAGAGGCACAATCTTCCGAGATCGCACTGTTGAGACACCCTGTATAGTTAGGCATGGGTTAGTTGGGGCCATGACATCCAGAGGGCCGGGGTTTGTGCAAAATTCATTCACAAATTATAGCGTTTTCGACTTATATATTTATTATATTTTTATGCTCTGAGGCACCGAGTGCGTGCATGTAAGTGTATAAGTCGAAAGCCCCAACTAACAAATCAACGCTGTTGTCATACATCTAATACATTTCTAAACAGAAACACATTAAAGAATATAACAGGTTAATAACGAAAATACAAAATGTATTTTGTTGTTATCCGCAAAAATAAAAGATTGTTTTAAACTGTAGTATTTCTTCAAATAAACGAGAGAAAAAAGGAACATCACAACACAATCACAAAAAATAAGGAAAACTACATAACCTTCAGAATCCACAATACTTTTAAATACAAAAATATAACATTGCTGCTAACTAAGCGTGCTTGGGCATTTGGATTGACTTAACAGTAGTCAGCAGGTTTCTTTTTGAAAACCCGAAAGCGAGACAATGGTCCCCGTTCGGTCTACATGTCAAGTGTTGATTTATTTCATTTTGACATTATTTGACAACATTTTATTTTGCACTCGTACCCAAAATTTTCCGTTCTTCGAATAACTTTCAAATCTAACATGGAAAAATTATCAATGCGGAAATGTTGCTGTGGTAGTGGACTTAGTCTTCGAAAGTGTGGAATAATGCAGACAATTGGTTTCATGATTTATAACCTACTTGCGATGGGAGTATCCTTCTATGTTTCGACTCATCCTAGCACAACAGGACTCGACATCAATATCACGTATGCGATGGGAATCTATTATGGGATATACTACTTGCTACATATTTTATTGGACATTATACTTCTGATAGGACTGATCCTACTGGTACCAGAACTCTGTCTTCCCTGGCTAGTTGTGTATGGCACCGAGGTGATATTGAGAATATTTATAGCAACACCTATTATATTGCTTCTTGGTTTTCTCTCGGATGTTGGCTTTGCCGTCTTATTTGTATTGATGTTCTTCATGTTTATTTTAAGTACAATCGAATTATATTCATACCTAGTAATACATAGCTTCTACATTAAACGTGTCTTTGATAATGAAGAAGAGAATGTTAATGACAATTTTAATGATAATGAAGAAGATGTACGTCCTATACGAGGCAAAATATAAAACACTTTGTAGCAGTATTATCAATTTTTGATACTTATTACTATTACTTTTTCTAATATCGCTTCAATCCGAGCATATTTCGAGAAGAAAAAATCATTAAAAAACTATCAAAAGAATTGCACAGGATATTTAGTACTTGCAAGAACGCAGTGATTGATCTAATATCAGAACGCTGCCGCGCAGTAACTGTTGCTTACCATCAAAATGCAATGTTGTCCACAATACGTTTGAATATCAGAAGTGCATATGTAGTTTGCACAGGCGTATTTGTGCAACATTAGTAATCCTTAGTCTTTGAGTATTGAGGAAAAAGAAAAGAAAATCCCTTTTCTACGAACTACACTGAGCGGCATAAAAAACGCAACACCTAAAACGAGACTACAAGCTCCTTTTGTTTAAAGTTAAATTCTTTTATCGGTGCACCCCACAGCAAGCTTCAAACTGTAGGAAGAAAACAAGCATTAACGTTATTCACCATTGCTGAAATGGAAGAGCGCAAAAATGGGTAGCACACATACAGAAATATTGGCAAAAAGTGGACCTATCAAATAAAAAAAAACTCATTCAAATCGAGCAATACGTTCAAAAGTTACTGCAGTTTGAAACTGATCATCATTTTAGGTGTTGCGTTTTTTATGCCGCTCAATGTAGTTTTTAATTTGTATATCTGATTATTAATTTCGGCGAATCATGTCCATCACCAGACCAGCTGAAAATATCATAGCATAAGTCATAAGGGTTTTACCATTATAAATTAAGGAGTTCTGTTAAAGACTCTGTAAAAACTCACCGTCAGTTTTCCAAATTTTAAATATTGTGGAGGTGTTATAATGAGTGAGAGTGATTAATTCAATATTTGAGTGTACTGTGGATAGACGCCAGGCAGGGGACAGAGATGAATTGTGATATCATCCTTGAATGAGGGTAAATCATTTTTCCAATGTTATTTCTCTTAACTGATTTTTGTATTGCAATTAGTTCCGCCTCAGTATATCCATCAAGTGAGATATGCTTTATGGTGTTCAATTCTAGGGGGGTATTTTTGAGTCTGTGGAAGAAATATCTTTTTAGTAAAAAAATACCAAAAAATTAAACAAAAAATCCAAGCAGTTCACTTTTTCAAATTCAATTGTTTTACAGATTGCGCCACTCAGTGGCGGCCAGTCAGAGGCAAGTTGAGTTACCTCATGACTGGCCCTCCAAGGAATGACGTTGGCTTATGGAATATCCTGTATTGTAATAATATATAAATTTTAAATTCATCAAAAACTCAAAACAATTTTTCCCCTTTATTAGAGACGGTTAAGTATTGCAAAATGATGTTCAGTGGTTACCTTATTATGACAATATAAAGGACGTAAAGGCGTAAACGTCTTAAAAATCGAATAAAATGTATATAAAGGACAAAGACAACAAAATGCACATTTCGTCCTAACGATTCAGTTATCCTTTCCCATCGTCTTGGGCGTTTTAAAAATTTTAATCCATTGGTTCCTTTCCATTTTATCATTTTAAGTTTTATACGTTTCGTCTTGTTAGTCCTTTTTCTCATCATATTTATAACTACCATCGAGTTTGTCATTTGTGTCCATTTGATCATTTTCATCCTGTTAGTTCTTGTTTGTTCTTTTTGACATTTTACCGAAATGTATAAAAAATAGAAATAAACGTTGCAGTCTATGCACAATAGGGTGGTTCAAAAATGCACTGCGAAAATTTTTGTGATGATAGAAAGCAACGATCCCCCCAAATCGTTTCCAAATCCAAAAAAAGTGGACACGTATTTATATTTTCTTCGAAATTTTGATTTTTAATGGTGCCTATCGATGCATCAAATTTACATAAGAAAATGCATGGGAAACAGACATTTTTTGGTATTTTTCGAATAATTCTTCGGGGTTTGGGAAAACTTAAGATTAAAGTTATAGGACTTGTAGATGACTTTCCAATGAAGAATTTGAGCTATTATACATATGGCTTTGACGCCCCAAACCCACCTCCACAGTGCCCTAAAAACTACGCTTAAATGAAAAATGTACATTCTGCAGAAAATTTACCGTTCTAATCACTTCATTCTATTTTCTCATAGAAATCATTACTATAAGTCTAGTTGAATGTTTATAAACATTTATCACGTAATTTGTTTAAATAATTCTTTTTTCTCGAAACTCCGTCGACATCTGTTTTCTGAGTTCGAAATGGCAGTTTATTATCTTAGAGTGACATTCTTCATTAAACAAATTCTTCCTATTGTTTAAACTATCAATGATTATTAATTTTCAACTGTTGTTCTAATTATGGTAGAAGTCAGGTTTTTTTGTGAAATTAACTTATAAATTTCATGTTCGAGCCTATGTTATTAGCTAATAAACCCATATTTGTTTAAACAAATTCCATTTGTTTAAAGAATTTTCTTTGCAATTCAAACATTCATTTTTTTTTAGATCGGTCGGATCAACTGTTATTGTCAAGTGACATCATTTATATTTTGGGATAATTTCCATTGTTTAAATAATAAAATATTATTCAAATGCATAATGGTGATATACAGGTGGTATGTAAATTTTAAAATAAATTAAAAACTACAGTCACAACCTGGATTTGAACCAGGGACCTGGGACCTGGTTCAAATCAATATCAAGTCTATTATTATTCGTTTTCAATATCATTTATTCGAAAAAATTGAATTTATTTAAAATCCTTGTTTTCGGGAAATTGGGGAGTTACATTTCTTTTAAAAATATTAAATTTTCTACCATAATTAGAAAAAATTTGAAAATGAATAATAATTTATTGTTTAAACAATAGGAGGAATTTTTTTAATGAATAATGTCACTCTAGGATAATAAACTGAAATTTCGAACTCAGAAAACAGAATTCAAACGGATTTTCGAGAAAAACGAATTATTTAAACACTTAAAAATTTTTTTAAACAAATGGAAATTAACTGACAAATGTTTATAGGCATCCCACTAGACATATAATAATGACTTCTATGAGAAGAAAAGAGAATGAAATAATTAGAAGCGTCAATTTTCTGAAGAATATACATTTTTTTCATTTAAGGGTAGTTTTCAGGGCACTGTGGGGGTGGGTTGGGGGCATCAAATCCATATGTATTATAGGTCAAATTCTTCCTTGGAAAGTCCTCTACAAGTCCTATAACTTTAGTCTTAAGTTTTCCCACACCCCGAACAATTATTCGAAACATACCAAAAACCAAAGTCCAAAGTCTTTTTCCCCATGCATTTTCTTATGTAAATTTGAGGCCTCGACAGGCACCATTAAGAATCAAAATTTCGAAAAAAAATACTTGTCCACTTTTTTTGGATTTGGAAACGATTTGGGGGGATCGTTGCTTTCTAAATAAAAAATAGCCAATTTGAACCACCCTAATGCACAATGCATACATTAGTTCGAAATAATATGGTAATAAATAATGGATAGTACCAATACAACCATTGAATTAGACATACCGCAGTATCGGACATTAAGTATACTAACCACAGTAGAAGGTGTAATCAGTTGCAATAAATTGGTACAAAATATTGCTTTTCGAAAACACTCGCATGACGCGAAAAGTTCGCTCGTCTACGTTGTGTGTACGTCCATACCACACCAGGTTAATCTGAAAACGTTGATTGAACATTGCGCTCTTTGTGAAGCGAATGTCTCTGGCGTCTCGACGATTTCTAATTATATTTTCCGATTATTCTTTCTCCGTCTGAAAGAAGAAGGAGGCTTCTATTATCACCCCACCCCTGAGTTGCCCTTTGCGCGCGAGGAAAATTTTCCTTATATATCCTTTTATCATTTCTTTTTCGACGCTGACGTCGATAATGAGCACCTTTGCTCCCCATCTTTCCCCTCCGCAACAAATTACGTATATTGTGTCACAGTAAGGGGGCAAATAAAAATGCCGTGACGGATGGTAGGGCGTTCGCCCGTGCCGTGCGCCCAGCTCACAGAAGAGGGAGTAATTAGGTTGTCGTGAACACGACTTTTACTGTTGACAACTGAGTTATTGTATTATATATAATTGCCATCCGAATTCTGTAGGATATTTAATTCTGAATGCCGAACACGTCGACAAATTCGAACACTTTCCTGTTTAATATCCCGGCTATTATGCCCTAGTAACCAAGCTGAATGCCAGGGAAATTGAAACAATCCGCGATGGTGCAGGAAGCTGAACAGATTGGACCATTTCTCCCCCGAATTGCAAGGATAATTGACAAGTAGGTACTAAGAAATTGAGTAATTAGAAAAGCGAACCGTAAGAGATGTGACCCATTTTCCCACGAATGTCAAGCACGAATTGTTCACATACGCTACCGGCTTCAGTATGGGCAGTATACTGGAGAATCTCGCTTCTAACTTGTTAAGGATGTGATTTTTTTTTACAGCGGATACCACCATCCATTACATTAGATTTATTTTAGGTATTTTTATGTTATTTACCACTAATTGCGCCCATCTCTTCAGTCTTAGTGAATGAGTCCTACATCATCCAAGATTGTCTTCTTTTTTTTTGTAGATTAAACGTTTGCTTCTCTGGTTTGAGCTCCGTGGAAGGTCGATTTAATAATGGACATGGGCGCTCACATTGAGGTGTCAATCAGTGATGATTAATGTAACACAATTATAGACCTTGTTTTCATCGCTTAACGAGAGAAAGAGGGCTTTTTACAAACTCTCTCGGACATCACGCGGGATCTTCACCGCCGTAATGAAGTATTGTCTTCGTTTCACGTACAGTGTTTAAACGCGGAGTAATTAGAAAATCAATCATTACACCCATTTCCAGCACGATACGCCTGATACGTAAACAGTCTCCAGTTGGTAGCTCCTCAAATAAAATTTCTTCTCTCGAGTCTTTAAAAATCACTTCAAATTTTAAACAGTTACTTGAGACTCTAAATACACGAATGGAGGATTTCAAAACTGATAATTTTGGTCTCGATGTCAACGTTTAAAATAATTTACCAGCATAGTTACTTTGTCATTATTATTCATCAGAATTTTGGTATTGTTCAATTTACATTATGTTCTTGATATCTGCTGTAGTATCGGCAAAGAATAGCTTCATGTCATGACTTTGGAGTAATGTTTATTTTTTCGTTACACCGGCCAAAAAGAAACAGAAATACACGTAATTCTTGTGAAATTTGAGATCGATCAATATATTTAACTCGTGCCCCCAAGAATCTCAAATTCGACAAATTCAATTTAATAATATTAAAACATAATAAAAACACGTTTATATTTTGTGTTACCAATAATAACTTTACATACCACTACACTTTCCAGATATCAGAGCATTTCACATACATATTTCCAAGTACTTATTTTGTTAAAAATACAATAATCTATACCCTATTCACGATAAGAACATAGTAGTGGGGGGTGCAAACTGAGCCCGATTTACACTGGAGCAATATGCTGTCAATAGCGGCAAATTGAAAGGTTATGTCACGACAATGGTGTGCCATACCTCGCACCGCTGATTTGTCAATTAGCCATCGTTATGTAATGTAGTGCGTTATATTAAAACGTTATATATTAAGTCTGCTATCTTTTATTAAATATTAGTACACAATAAACACTTAATGATATCAATAAAGAATAACAAACAAAGAAATAAGACACTAAAAAAGGACTAAAATATCACTGTTTATTCTCGTATATCTCTACGAGCAGCAATTTGCTCCGACAACAGTTCTCAAAGCGTCCTCACACGTCTTCCGTTATATCACTGTTAAAAAAGTAAAAGAAAACACGAAAAGTTTGTAATTTGATAAAAAGGAATTCCTTATTTCATTCGCTTGTAGATGGTTCAGTATCAGACCACAAATCTGATGATGATCCTGTATTGGTTGTTATAATAAACTCTTCCATAATATCTTCAACAATATTGTCCAGTTGATATAATTTGTTTTCTTCGCTGACTACATGTTTGATGCAAGCTTTCCACCGTTCCGCATTTGCAACTTCCAAACCCTCAAGAAGCAGAGTTTTTACCTCCGGCAACTTAAATGTTCTATTGTCTGCGGCGACATGATGTTTAACTTGGGCCCAAATTAATTCAATTGGGTTTAAATCGCAGTGATATGGAGGCAATCGTAAGATTTTGCGACCACTTTCCTCCACTAATTGATCGATTACATAGTTGAATGGGTTACGCCTTTTGACATAAGCCATTAATTAATGCCCCTTTTCGCCGAGAGTTGTTTGGTACTTTATCCATCTTCACGGAATGGTAAGGAGCATTATCCATTACAATTACATATCCAGGCTCAAGTCGTGGCAACATATTTCTCATCCATTCCGTGAAGACGTCGCTGTTCATGTCTTCGTGGTAGTCGCCAGTCTTTTTTGATTCAAATAACAGAAGGCCGTTATCTACAAAACCTGCTTCCGAGCCGATGTGTAGAACAATAAGACGTTTTCCTTTTCCAGAAGGATCTGTTATACCTCGTGATAACCCACGAACAAATGCTTGTCGAGCGCTTGTTATAGTAGTATCTTTCCAGACCTTTGGTTTTGTGTGACCAGCATTAACCCATGTCTCATCTAAGTAATAGATTTTTTCCCCCATTGAGCGATACTGTCTAATACTGGTCAAATATCTTCGTCTCCATAAAACAATATCCTGTCTTTCAATTAAAATACTTTTCCTGCTTCGGTTCTCCCATTTAAATCCCAACATACGCAATATTTTCCACAAAGTTGTTCGCTTCACCGTAGGTATGAAATCATCTGCTTCAATAGCCCATACAAATTTCCACTTAAATTCAATTTACATAAATAATCATATCATTACCGTTAATACTTTGGAAATAGTTGGTAATTCATTGTTAAAATAGAAAGAATGAACATGTCGCCTAATTGCATTTTTCTGTAATTCATCCAATTTGTCGTAAGTGTTTTCCCGTTTACGTTTTTTGGTTGGAGAACGTAATACTCCAGTGCCCGTTTCCTTTACAATGGCCCACATTGTTTGATTCTCCAATACAAGCTTCGAAGCTAATTTTACAGAAGCTGACTTCGAATTTCCAGGTTCACGACTGTACTCGAGATATGCGTTGTAGGCCATCAGCCGTTGTCCAATGTGAATGGGCTTTCCTTGCGGATTTTTTGATGAACCAGCCTGCATTCTCTCATCCATATTAGCAGTATTAAATATCATCGTAAAACATTAACAACAAATATTATTGCCAATATTAAGATTACCTGATACAATGTTAATATTGTGTGGAGTTCTAAAAAAACTGAGTTTTATTTGAATCGATTGTTAGACTGCAAAATATTCCGAACACAACAACTAGAACACAACGAAAATCTTGAATCTGACGCAAATGACATGACGTTTCAAAATTCAAGTGACATACGCGCGTTGGCTGGTGTAAATTTGGTTCAACTTTCAGCCAATAACAAGCCGCAAATTATAGCCCTATCTTATCCAACGCTTTATTCTTAAAGTGAATAGGTATGCTTTTTTTTCGTCAATCTTCGAGAAAGAAATCTGAAGGAAAAAAATTCTTATTGAGTTTTGTTAAAGGGAATAAATCAGTTTTGGGTTTTTGGCAGCTTTTGAGCACTGCTTCTCCAAAAATAAACATACCAGAAACAGTTGTCGGTTGTTAGATTTTGTTCATTGTTGGTCAGTATAGTCACGTAGCTTATCATTGTATTTTTGACAAATTAAGTAATAAATACGCACCAATCTATAAATCAAAATTTTGATAATTAAGTCAAGATTACAAAACATTTAGGTCCTTCGAGTTTTATTTAGAACATCTGACCAATAGAATTTTTTACACAAAAGTGCTTTTATTGCCTGTCCAATTGCGCGCCCCCTGTAATCGTGCGCCTCGAGCAGTTTGCTCCCACTGCTCCCCGTAGCTAAGCCCCTGATTTTACTTACCACTGTCCCTAAGGTAATTTTAATTTATTCAACCGAAAGGTCAGCAGTTATTTGGGTTGCATATTCACCGGCGGATCGGCACTCAACATAACCTACTTTTTTTTTGTGAAAAGTTATAACGACTGTTAATGTTACATTTATAGCAAATTAAAATTAACGACCTATTGATAAACGAAGTTAACTTTTTCGTTAACGAATTAACGATTTAACGAAGTTCACTTTCTTATTAACTTTGCCCAGCCTTGGTTTGAAGATAAATAAATAAAATGAGTTTTATTAGAAGAGGCATCTCAAAATAAACAACCCTGCGTACTTAAGACGACTATCCACTCGTAAGTTGCCCAATACGTATTGTTTGCTCACCAATATCAAAAAACTTTCTAAAATCGACAACTAATTATGATTGGACCCACTTCGCTTCGACTAATTACCGTGAGGGTTTCACGTACTTGTGGCCGAAAAATGGTGGTCCTCTCACGAGATAAATCAACTTTGTCCGAATAAATTACACGGCTAATTGATTTTGACAACCCGTGGAGACGAACAAAAAACGACGAGAGTAGAGGAAAGTAACTGTGCGCGGGCTAAGAGAGTGACCTTGATGATGATTTGAGTTCGTTACACCAAAGCACTGGTCTAATAAATCAACACCGGAGTGCGCACGGAGCACTCGATAATTGTGTACAATTGTTCTTGTCACTGTTAAACCCAGTGAAGACATCAACTGGTGTTTGCCAGTGACTTGAGGTGGTGAGTCGTAATCGCCCACCACAAGTACTAAGTGCTACCTACCAAGTGCGGCGACACCCACTACTTCTACCGCGTCCAACGCAACGGAAGGACTGAACCAATTTGTCTTTAGTTTGTGTTCCCAGAACATTATCTGACTTTATCTGTCGACCTGCTCTACAAATATACAACAATTATTTCTTTGCGAACCTAATATATTCTGAATAGTCTCTGATTTCCTCTCACTTTCACTGCTTACTGTAGAGGTGTATTATCTCACACAAAGCTGGGCACAAAAGCGTTAATCCGTTAATCGTTAATTAACGAAGTAAAATTTTTGTCTGAACATAGCTACAATACACGTTACGTGCATTTTACAGCACTTTAGCACCCCTATCATTTGAAATATGTTTCAAACACAAAGTTCGAAAGAAAAGTTATGGCTAACTTGAATGCTGAAAAATTAACAGTAATACTACAAATACTATAAATATTAAAGTTAATTGTTTATAAGAAATTACAGCAAAAATACTGAAAAAGAATCATTTGCAATTGATTACTTTTACTTTACACTGCGTTTTATTTACTTTACATTAGGGTGGCCATACGTCCCGATTTGGGCGGGACAGTCCCGAATTTTGAGCAGTTATCCCGCCTGATGAAGCGTCCCGAATTTTGTCCCGATTTTTAAAAATGTTATTCTAATGTCCAGAATTTTCCATACACCATCCATCAAACAAATGATTTTGTTAGCATGTAAAAGTGTACCATACTTTACTCAACAAAATGACTGCTACTTTGAGCTCCTGATTGGATGAATGAATGGCATTTTCTAGTCATAAAAATCCAACACTTTCACAAAAATAATAATGAACTTATTCAAACAATGTTTAAACGTGTATTGTGTTTTAAAATTAGTAAAACTGAGTTTGATTAATTTTAAACTTTAATCGATGCTTTAATCGAGTAATCGAGTAATCTGTAACTTACAGGTTACTAAGTTACTACAATTAAAAGATAGTTTTGAATAGAACTTTACATACATACATATATACGAATGAAAGGAATGATAGCTGTAAGGAGATCTTATCGTAATTGCCTCACCTCCCTCGCGGTATGACTGATTGTTCCGTTGGCGTTCTGTTGGCGCGTTTTCGTTTTGTAATGATTCAATCGGACGAATTGCCGCCCGCCCCAACAACCAGGTGACAACTCACTATTAATTATTGTCAGTATAAGTTGTAATCGAACGCTGCGGAGGCACGGTAGCCGTTCCCCTGTCAACCGAAACCCTGATAGATGTCGCTCTCGGCGCCCGGACGGATGGATCGAATAATTGAAAACGTAACTCAATCCACGCGACAAATTACAATCGGAAAATCCCCTGGCGAACAATCATTTTTCAACGGGCCCGCTAAAAACTTTAAATTAACAATTCAAGATGCCGGCGCCCGGTTATGTGTAACATGAATAATATTCGCAATCGGCGGCGGCTATTCGAGGTGTTTGCGTAATTGATGATCGAATGTCCAGTCGCTAATTTTATTTGAGATTGCGAGAAACAACATCATAATTTAAGACGTTGGAAATACTCGCCGCCTAACAAAAAGACAAATCTCCTGAAATGTGCGCGTAAAAGAACAATTATTTAAAGTCTGCGTAGGAATTCGAGTTTCTCGGAAAGGCGTATTATAATTATAGCGTTATGAACATTTTTGTCTATTACATTTGACACCCCATAAAATAGTTCAAAGGAGACTTAATTATTAGCACTAACATAAATATGCTTGTCGTGGTAAAAATTGCTTTCTAGCAAACTGCAATCCACAACATTATTATGAACTGACAGTGAAACTATTTTGTAAGTATTCGTATTTTAAGTAATTCCAATACACGAACAAAACAAACACAAAAATCCTGTGACTTTTCACTAAATATAGTGTAGTAGTAAACTGCAGGTCTGGTACTACTATGGTGGTATTTATTTTGCATATGCAACATGTATAGATGTTCCAGGGGGGGGCAAAATTTTTTTTAGTGTTAAATGGTGACGTAATATTAAGTACTATGCCATTAACTGTTTTGCAGCATTTTCGTCTTGTGTTATTTTGCATACACTCTGAAAAATCTCTATCGCTTTAAGGTAGTGAAATGTTTTCGTTCACAATTTTGTGTGTTAATAGCCATCCATGGTCGTGATCCCTGTATGCTCGACAACACTTACATATTATATATTGAATTCATTGAAATCAAGTCATTTTGCCGTCTTTCTATATCGTTTATTAATGTGGGATTAATATTTTTAATTAATAATTCTCTTATTCTCTTATTATTAAGAACTCTTATTTTAGAATTTAAGATTTCAACCAATATTGTAGCCCTTTTATTACTATTTAATACGTTAGGAGACATTGCTGTTAATTTCCTATGATAATTTCTAGCTCGTGGTCATCGAGAATCTGATACAATATCTTAATAACAAATTGATAAACAATAAAAAGGCAACAATATTATTTTCAAATTTACCCCGTTAACGAGAAATAATGACTAAATGTAGAGAAAAGTGGATTAATTTGAAAATTCTGTGTTTAGGATAATCGACGACGAAATAATATTTTTTTTATTATACTATTATAGTTGAACACTTGTAAGGCGACAATGTTAGGTCAACTATACTAACTTTTGAACGAACTCATGTACGGAAATGTATTGTGTCAACGCTGGAGAGTGTCATAAAATGGTACCAATATTACAAACAGCATAGAGAATCAATTGTCATGTATCATAGGATGGCCCTTTTAATACCAAATAACTTTTGTTTGAAATTTTTTATTATTTAACGTTTTTGAAACTCCCTTTTCATTAACCGAAGTTTTGTCATTTTAGTACCAATTTTGGCCAATAATGGGTTATCTATAAATCTTTTTAAATTATTTGATTTTAAAATAGTTATTCTATGATACTTTATACAACCTATTTTACTAAAGCAATTTCTAAAGTTGGTACAATATCCCGGCTCTCTGCAGTTCCTAAACGGCGTCTATCTGGCCATGAGTTCGTTATCAAAATTTGGTCGACTATCAAAAGTTGAGTATTAGACCTTATCTATATATTCTACGCTAATTAGTTTAACACCCAGTGTAATTAAGATAAACTGTGCCAAAAATTGCGAAGTAATGGAAACTAATAAGTACGATCAAATAAAAGTGCATACAACAATACTTATTTTGGACTGCAGCGCAAAATTTGGATACCGTATCTTGTCATCTTGTGGCTCTTTCGCGACTGTTCCGAGTTACATCGCAACATCTAATAAAACTGACATTGGTGACAATAGCCGATAATAATCGGAATAGTCATCATTTATCTAGTAATTTTTTTTTCATCCTTCACTATACGTAAATGTCATTTTTGCATCTTTGTGGGGACACGAAAGATGCTAATTGCCCGCTAGGCGTTTAGTTAATAACTTTCAAGCCTAGCCGCGAAAATATTTTCCACACAGGCAGGACGGCGACTGACCTGTCTGTTAAATAAATACATAGCTTTCAATTCGGTTTGATATGCGAGATCCATCTGATCAAAAAGGTCAACCTGATCTATGATCGAAAGATCCATCTAATATGATAATAACCGATTTATCGATCAGATCTATTTATCGGTCTTCAATTGTGATCAAAGATCGATCCAGGGGGGGGGGGGGCAAGCGCCCCCCCTTGCCCATATGTAACGGCGCCCATGCACACGCCTTCACTTTAAAATTAGTGTTGTTCGTAAAGTCGTAAACATTCGCTCGCATGTTTATACACTGGCCTACGGCTTGTGTATAAACTTCGTCTCGCAATTTTTATAATAATTATTAATTAATAAAAAAAATATTTTCCAAAAAAATCTTTTATTTTTTTTAGTTAAATATGAAGACTTCAACTTTCATAAAAAAGAGAAAAAATGACTGTGTCTCTTTGTTGATCATAAGATATAGTCGTTGTAGGGTAGCCTAAATAATTTCCCCTAGACTCTCACAACTTTCTGCACTTTCTGAATAAATTTCCTTTGAGTCTCACTGTTTTCGTTTAACATGTTCGTTTAACAAATAACTATATCGGAAATTCTAAGAATTCTGTGGATGCCAACACGGTATTTTTATTACCGTTCCAAAAACAAGAGGGGAAATGGTTCTGGCACAGTGATCCCATGCGATGCATTAAACTTCGAAATGCCATGAAAACATTTTTCCGCATCATTTGGATCACATAATTTTTATAGGATTTTTCTATGTTGTCTTAGTGTTGGCGTCGCTTTCAATAATAGATTACTTTTTGCTTCTGTAATTGAACTATTCAACGCAAAATTAGCAATGGCGTGCGGTGCTTTTGCGCATAAGGTGTGCAGTGGAGAATAATTATCAAAACTTCGACAATCCACAACAACAAAAAATAAATAAATACAATAGTTACTTTCGTACGTAATGCCATAATTCAAAATGATTAATAAAGGATAGGAGTTAAATAAAAATTTGAGTCAATGAATCAATCTGTCAATTTGAGTCAATGATATATTGATTTCCGGGTGGAAACCGCGTCGAGGACCGCGTCGAGGACGTCGAGGAAACAGTCGACGTTTCGCGCTCTGTTGCAAGAGGCATCTTCAGGACTAAGTTATCAAACCAAGTGCTAAGAAGCACTTGCAGCTTGTATTAAGTTGTGGGATTATCCGGTGGGGTTGTTCATTCTGAGCGGTTAACAATAATTTATGGCTCATCCTTCTTCGCAAATAAATATGAACTCATTCGTTATTCAGTAATAAAGTTCATATCTGTGGTAACTAGGACTGAATACAGGTTTGACAGCTAGAATTTTGAACTAATAGAGTTTGCTGGCTGGTTAAATTGTCTTTTATTTGTGCTTGAAAACACAAAAGCAGTTCTTAATATTGACTATCTTGTGATCTGTTCTGAATAATGTAGTTTAGGGCGGTGGGCAAAAAGGTAATAAACGTGAAATACTGACATTTACCTGCGTAATAATCATAAACCATTAATGATATGAATAGAAATGAAGGTACACAGATTTGGGTTATTTAAATCCTATGGATAATTGACGGTAAGGATGAGAAGAGAGCGAACGAATACAGGCCTCGAGTGGCTGCGATCAGATAACCGTGTGATAAGTAGAAACGCTGGGACATTTGTTGCGATCGCCAATTGTTCCAATGTCAACGGGGCCTCTAATGGAGGTCCAACAAAAGCCCCACTGTCTACCTGTTGCATTGTCGACTAACTAGATGGGTTCTAATTGACAATTGTTTACATGAGGTTATCATTCATGTTCTGCAAATTCCTTCTATAGAGAATACGATCTCCGAGCGCGGACTTCTCTTCTACGTCGTTAGGCATTCCGCTTTCAAACTATTATTTAATGACATTATTACTCTTAAACGTCTAAAGCTTCCACGGGAATCGTCCTGAATGCCAATGTCGGTGTTTTGTTTTTTGAAACGTCCACCATTTGTCTGATGGATTTGCCAACCCGTTAAGGTTTTTACGATAGTTTGCCAACGCGCTAAGGGTTTTACGATAGGCCAGACATTTGCAACTGTTTGAAATTATTAAGTTGTATTTGGTAGGTTTTGTAAATTATTATACACCAATTATGTTGGAAGGTTGGAGTTCATTTGTGTATTGTTGTCAATGGTACGAACTTATTTTGGATTATTGCAAACATGTTTTGGATTTCTTCAGCATTTGACGTTTGGTAGCTTGTGCGTCTTCTTTGTGGTTCTGGTAGGCTTGTATCACTAGACATATAAATTTTGAAAATCAACAACTATCAAACCTAAGAATTAAATCGTATCGTAAAATTAACAATTATAATACCATATTGTAGCACTTTTGGAAACTGCATTCTAAAAAGTGTCCCAAAGATATTTTTAAAAATTATACCTAAGCTTTCTCCAGAACAGTAAAAATATGATTTATTATTCATTAATACATTTATGGCTTATGTATAGCTAATAGTCTGCCAAACTAAAAAAATCGTATCTGCCTTTTTACTTTTAGAGAGCTTTTATCATAAATATGTAAAAAAGCGTATTTTGTGTCTTTCTTTTTAATTTTCTTTTGTTAATAAATACTCCGAAAATATGTAATTTTCATTAAATAGGTATATTATTTAAAAAAATCTGATGTGGCCAGGCACATGACTTTATCATACTATATATAAAATTAATAGTTTAGCTGCATGAGATTCTATTTGATCGAGGTCGGCTATGTCTGCATTAAAATAAAACTAGTATATAGTATATTGTACACTAGTATATTGTATACTAGTATATTGTACTCCGCTGACACAGGGTACACTGTCCACGTGTACACGTGTTATTGGGTATAAAAAGTGTACGGTATACTATATCCGAACGCAGCTTATATTGACAATAGGTTGTCAAAACATTTGCGTTTGACACTACGTACTGTCATTAGAATCATATCTGACATATAATCTGACATATCCTGGCTACTAGTTTTAAAGGGGTACGACCGATCTCGATGAAATAGAATTTGCTCATGCAGCTAAACTATTGATTGTACCAAAAAGTGTCATAGTCATAAATTATTCAGAATTTCCTCTTCTTTAATTTATTATTTAACTATTTCGATGAAATTCCAGAAATGGCGGCTTATTTGCAAAATCTTTCAAAAATGCTAAGGCTAAACCTCCAGTTCCTTTGGACCCTTTACAACAGCAAGCTTTTCAGCTCTAAGTTTGGTCATGAAACTTCTAAATATGAAGTTTCGTCCCGATACCTTTAGTAGTTTCTGCGGAATCGTCGCCACAAAAACGGGTACACACACACACACACACACACCCACATCCACACACACACACACACACAGACATTTTTTTGTACCTTGGTCAAAAATGTTCAGGGGACCCAAAAAGACATATTTCCGCTAAAATCTCAAAAAAATTTTTTGGCACGATTACAGTACTTTACATACTGCGTATGATAAAGTAAAAAGAGAATGGAATGTGAAAAAATATATAGGGTGTTCTATATAAAATAAAAAGGTCAGTATCGTTTCCGGCTAAAACGGAAGTATTTATGAATTGAAATTGCCTTATGTATTTACCCAAAATATAATTAAAATGCCCCCTTGCCGTTTTAGAGTTATTTGCATGGATCCACAGTTTTGGCCAACAATGTACGTCATAAATGTTTCATACGATATTGTGTATTAATAACTGGCAAACAGTGTTTTAGAAATTGGATGCTGAGAAGAAATAAATACACCACCGAAACAGTGCAAAATGGAAAGAAGACTAAACGTAACAATTCTGAAAGAAAGATCGCCAAGTTTTGGTGTAATCGGTGGCCAGAGAGCGAAATTATCCATAATTAGTGTAGTTTGCGGTCGGCGCTACTAGGGGGCAGCAGGGGTCAAGCTGCAGGGCGCGAGCCCGGGGTGTCTCACGCACGGGCTGGTCGGGCTGGCCCCAGACAGGTTACATTGCGTGTCTTCTGTTAATGAATGCTGCTATACCCGGGCCGGCTACACTGCTCCTCGGTACCTTGGCCTGTTGTTTTCCAGTTCAGCTAGTCTATAATTTTTATTGTCACGGCAATGGTATAACAGCGGGATAAGAGCACCGAAGTACCTCCTATGAGTCGTCCTTCTCTTTGCTCCTTTTCTCCCATCTCCCAACTCGAACCTCGAATACGAAGAAATGATTGGAAATACAGTCGAAACTGGTGATGTAATAAAAGATACTAAAATAAAAGGTAGGTAGGTACCTACTATTAAAATTATTTAAATATCTGAATGGACAAATAAAACTAAATGATTACGCGTTCATTAATCGTTAGCTGTGGGAATCGAAGGCGCTTCCTTGGTATCGCCTTCGCTCGATTGTATATATCATGGTAAGAAAAAGGCATTAGAAGGAGGATGAGGAAATCGTCTAGGAGGCGAAGCAGAAGAAGTTGAAGAGAAATAAAGCACTATCGCGGCTGGTTGGGCTGCCGCGAACTTGGTCCATGGGTAATGTAATGACCGATGGTGGGAAAAACTAGTATGTTGTATTCTCAGTGAGCGCGTATGCTAATGGAAGTTCTCCACGAGCGCGGACGTCCGCACCTCGCAAGACTTATGCTGTGTTGAAGACCCGTTGTGCGCCGGGCACCTGTGTCAAATTTGAATAAGTGGCGCGTAGGTTAATGATGCGCCGTGGACCCCCACCGAAGCCTGGCCCATGCCAAGACCCGAAACCCAGCCGAATTTGACGAAAATTTATCGACTCCTAAACAAATACCTTGCGTGTTTCTGCTTTGTTATTACCATCTACTTCGCACCATCGACACCAGACTTCAAAGACATGCCTGCGCTGAGGACAGCCTTTTTTTATATAGTATTCATAGTTCTGTATGACTAAACAAAGATTAAATTAGACATTAATGTAATGGTACCTTCCTAACTACACACAGAAAAGTGATCTCTCGAACGAAGTGAGAATTACTTGGATGAAGTAGTTGGTAGGTATAAGATATAAGAAAGTTGTTACTCTGGTGAAGGAAGTAAACAGTCTTCAATGAAGTGAATATTTTTATTCCTGGTAAATATTTTTAGCTACTTAATGTAAGAATTTTAACGATTTGGCACAAATACGTTTTCTATTGCTAATTAACAAGATAGGTATGTTACATTTACTTACTCGTTCTAACCTGTTGCGTGCCTTACATCAAATTATTCCGTGTTGAAATGTTTATTGTACACTAATCACAAGGCACATCCCCTACGGGTACTTCGTTGTTGCTTTCGTACTAGGTTTCGCTCCTTTACGGCGCCAGCCCTACGTGCGGGCGCGCGAGCCTTGACAAAATCACGATGCGCATATTTATTCCAGAGAAAGGGATTATATTTTCTTATATTTTCTTGGATCAAGTAACTACGCCTTGGACGGATTTACTATTACTTCGTTGGAGAAATTGACATTTTTGGGACGAAAAATTCAATTACTTCTTTCAATACAATATTGATTGTTATAAACAAAGAATTTATTTGTCGACAGCATTTATCTGAGAAATTATTTTACTTAGATTGAGTATGTGGCATTTATTATATACAGGGTGAGTCACTAGAGTCGCGGTGGTAGATATAGCAATTATCTTTAGAGATGGAAAAAAATATTTAATACAAAAGTTGTTTGGCATATCATTTTTTACAACGTAAAATTATTTTCATTTATACTGGGTGTTGCATTTAGGCGTAGCAGAAAATAAATTAACTTTTTTAAATGGAATGCCCTGTATATTATAACATATTATGATTGCGAAGAAAATTGTCTTACTAATTGTATCAGGTGATATTGACGTAAAGCTAATAGTTTCTGCAATATTCAATTTTTTATTTAAAAAAATGGCCGTTGCAGGCCTTTTCCGAAAACTACGTCATAGCGTCATTTTTGCAGATATTTTCTTACTACTTTGTCAGAAAATAACCAATACTAATAGGGAGGTGATAGTGCCCAAAGAAATTTGATGCGCTATACAGGGTGTTCCTAGCACCTAATCAATTTTGATATTTTTCAAATGGCTTTTTCTTGAGTTTTTTAAACGGAACGCCCTGTATATTATTTGCTGGTTGCATTTTCCATTAAGTTGCCTTTAATTTATATTAAGTGTGGCATATACATATTTGTACCCGCTTTCGTGATATTTGGAATTTAAAGAAAATGTGTAATAAAGTATACCAATACAGTGCTTTAATATTACACCCTGCATAACATGGTTCTTTTCTAATGATTTTTTTTTGTAAAGAGAACATAGAAAGGAAAAAAATACTTTTGTTGAATTAAAAAACTGACAGAATTGCTCAAAATAAATTGAAAAGTACATGGAATTACCATTTAGTTACTCAATATGAAAAATTAATATAATTTGAGACAACTAAACATTAAATAAAAACAAATAATTATGAGAAACCACAACTAATAACATTTATTAAACTATTTTTTAAACTTGATAAGCATTAACATAAAACTAGTAAAAAACTATAACAATTAAAGATAAAACAACAAGTAGTTATTGATTTGGTAGGTGTTCAAAATGCCCTCCATTTTGTCTTCTACAAGCATTAATCCAATGGGTAAAAGATCTCGAAGTATTTCTTAACATCTCTCTCTCTCTTATTTTCTCTGACAAAAACATTTTTGTTTGTACTATACATAACCCAACATAACCACACACTGCATCTTCTTAATCGCTTGCAATCGCATAAACTGCGAAATATCAATATTCTGTACATATTTAAACATGGGTGTAGCCTGCTATAGTATGGCCAAAGGATTGGGGCTGTCTTAGTTTTGCTGTGTTCATCAAAATACGCCAGCATGACGTTTTCGGTTGGTTTTCGGTTCATGATGTTTTACGACTCTGGTAAGTGATCGTTATCATTCTTTTCAACTAAACATCAAATCCCCTTTTCAGATATAATTCAAGAACCACATTTACTTTAATAAGGTAGGTATTATGCGAAGATCAAACCTACATCGTAGATATTAACGATTTTAATTACTGCTGCGAGATTGTATATGCGTAATAAATGGTTTATCAGCATACACGTACGAAGCTATAGTACATTTAAAGTGTAGAGGATTTCTTAGTTTATGTAACGTATAAGTTTTCGGTAATATTTTGGACGCTTGGATGCTCGGTTCAATTCGTATTCGTTTTAGTCCGTCGCTTTCGACTTCGTCTTAGTTCTGGTTGTGTGCAACGTATTTGTATTACCTCCATCACATGTAATTTTACTAAGTATAATTTATTCTAATAAACTACTTTGCCGAATTAGAATTGGGTTTCAATTATAAGTGCTTGTAAATATATAAGCCGCAAGGGCTACGTAGCGGAATTAGGTAGAAACCGCTATTAAACGTTAAGCGTTATAACAATTCTTTAGTAAGTTCTTGTTCTTCGAAGTAACTAATCAGTCACCGCCAAACACTTCTATTCTGATTATTATACTTATGAAACCACTATTTTAAAGTTGTTAAGTTTTTAGGTTAAGTTTCATTTATTTATCACAGTAGGGTTAAAGGTGTTGCCCCAAGCTCCATTATAATCATCGTTGCGACCTCGCTGAATATTTATTCAAACTTGTAGGCTAAAGTAGAGTAAAATTATTCACAATTAGATTTTGTCATGATTTTATGTCATCGATCTCATCCTTAACGAAGTTGACAGTTACTACAGTTCTGCCACGTGGTACCCAAAACAACTCGTGCGCCAATTTGACGTCCTATAAAACTTGTATAATAATATACTATTAATTGTCTATTAGATAATACCAAACAACCCGTAGAGCAACTCGTGGAACATTCACTAGTATGCGTCCAACGTCACTTGAGGACAAAACGAGCAAATATCAGTGCCTAAGCTCTAATCTCCAACGGCCGCTATATTTACGCTAAACATTAAATATGTTGGTGCGGACAATGTTTACGATTGTAACCGGTTGATCCCCTGTACCCAATTAAATATAGCGCCCCATCGGGCGGATCTAATTCACAACGTTGTGTACGTACGTCCCTGGTGCGGTGGATAGACTCGGTGCACACACTCGGATCTGTGTTGGTACACTGTTCGGGTGTCAGACGGGCCGATCTCGGGGGCTATTTATGCGCGTTGTTACTAAACCGCGAACATGTCATGATCGCATTATCGGCGAAAAGCAGCGTAATCTTTTCACGTACGCGGTGCGCACACCGCGACGAACAACGACTGCGACAAGGGCGACATCGCGCGCGACCTGCCGAACGTGAACTACGAGACGCGCACCAAAATATTGCCAGACATCCGTGAGAATAGAAACTATCGCATTGCTGGAGAGTGTACATTAGGGTGGTTCAAATTGGCTAGTTTTATTTAGAAAGCAACGATCCCCCCAAATCGTTTCCAAATCCAAAAAAGCATTTTCTTACATAAGAAAATGCATGGGAAAAAGACATTTTTTGGTATTTTTCGAATAATTATTCAGAGTTTGGGAAACCTTAAGACTAAAGTTATAGGACTTGTAGAGGACTTTCCAAGGAAGAATTTAACCTATCATACATATGGATTTGATGCCCCCAACCCGCCCCCACAGTGCCCTGAAAACTACCCTTAAATCAAAACATGTAGATTCTTCAGAAAATTGACCCTTCTAATTATTTCATTCTCTTTTTTTCTCATAGAAATAATTATTATAAGTCTAGTGGGATGTTTATAAACATTTGTCAGTTAATTTCCATTTGTAAACAAATTTTATTTGCTTAAACAATCCGTTTTTCTCGAAAATCCGTCTGAATTCTGATTTCTGATTTCGAAATGGCAGCTTATTATTTTAGAATGACATTATTCTTTTAAAAAACTCCTATTGTTTAAACAATAAATTATTATTCATTTTCAACTTTCTTCTAATTATGGTAGAAAATTCAGCTTTTTTGAGAAATTAACTTATAAATTTCACCATTAATGTATTTGATATTAATATCACCATTATGCATTTGAATAATATTTTATTATTTAAACAATGGAAATTATCCCAAAATATAAATGATGTCACTTGACAATAACAGTTGACCAGACCGATCTAAAAAAATTAATGTTAGGAGAACTGCAAAAAAATTGTTTAAACAAATTGGGGTTTATTAGCTAATAGGCAAGATAATATTAGCGACTAAATATTATATGATATATTAGCGAATAGGCAAGAACATGAAATTTATAAGTTAATTTCACAAAAAAGCTGCCGTCTACCATAATTAGAACAACAGTTGAAAATTAATAATAATTGATTGTTTAAACAATAGGAAGAATTTGTTTAATGAATAATGTCACTCTAAGATAATAAACTGCCATTTCGAACTCAGAAGACAGATGTCCGACGGAGTTACGAGAAAAGCGAATTATTTAAACAAATGGAATTTGTTTAAACAAATGGAAATTACCTGACAATTGTTTATAAACATTCAAATAGACTTATAGTAATGATTTCTATGAGAAAAAAAGGAGAATGAAGTGATTAGAAGGGTAAATTTTCTGAAGAATGTACATTTTTCATTTAATGCTAGTTTTCAGGGCACTGTGGGGGTGGGTTGGGGGGCGTCAAAGCCATATGTATAATACCTAAAATTCTTCATTGGAATGTCCTCTACAAGTCCTATAACTTTAATCTAAAGTTTTCCCAAACCCCGAACAATTATTCGAAAAATACCAAAAAATGTCCTTTTCCCATGCATTTTCTTATGTAAATTTGAGGCCTCGACAGGCACCATTAAGAATCAAAATTTCGAAAAAGGGAAAATACGTGTCCGCTTTTTTTGGATTTGGAAACGATTTGGGGGGGTCGTTGCTTTCTATCATCACAAAAATTTTTGCAATGCATTTTTGAACCACCCTAGTGTACATTAGGGTGGTCCATATTTATACCTTGCAACATATTTATTTTTTGCTGGAGGGCAACTATCCCCCCTATCTGCTCCGTTTCCGAAAAAAAAAATTCCCCCAGAATTTGAGAAAAATCGGTTAACATTAACACGTGCCACCGACCACCTCAAATTTCCCATTTAAAATACATTGGAAAAATGCATCTTTTTCTTTTCAGAACTTCCCAAAGATCAAATCCACAACCAATATTTTTTTCACTACCCCCACCCTCTCGCACAGTACCCTAAAAATGAGGGAGAATTTTCCCCAAATTTACAATTTTACAACGTTACGATTTTTATTATTTTTTTGACAGAAATTACTATTATTGAATTGTTGACATGTGTTTTTTCATTTATTAACTAATTTAAAAATTAAAAAAATGTTTAAACAATTATCATTTGTTTAAACAAAAATATGTTAATGTTACGAACTCATTTTTCCATTTGATGCAAACATTATTAAATTATTGCTTTTTGTCATTTATTAACCAATTAGCAATTGTTTAAACAATTACCATTTGTTTATATATATTGTAACGGACGTAATTTTCTATATTTTTTTGCATAAATTATTATAAGATTATTGGCAGTTATTTGACATTTATTAACTAATTTAAACAAATACTATTTGTTTAAACAAAAATATACATTGTTACGGACAATTTTTATATTTATTGAAGAAACTATTATTAAATTATTGGCATTTTTTGTCATTTATTAACGAATTTGCAATTCTTTAAACAATTACATACCAATTTTGTAAACAAAAATTTACAATGTTTTTGTTTTTAACTAATAACTTCTGGCCAACATTATTGTTACAATTTTTTTACAAGAAATAAAATATTGATTTAAGATGGGAGAAACTATAAATTGTCTCGATGTTTCGCCGTAGTTTTTAGGGTTTTTTTTTTAGTATTTTATTACTTGAGATGATATTACCACGATTTTTTTGTTTGAACAAAAGTAAATGTTTCGCAGGTGGCTTAGAATTGTTTGAATAACATCTTAAGTTCTAGAGAGTGGACAGTTTACTTACTTATTTACAAAATTAAATTGCATTTTGCGAAAAGATAATATATGAAATAATAGTTTCAAGAATATCTGAATCAGAATTAAATACCAAAACGCATTCTGTAGATTTTTGGCCATGAGTTCTCATAAACCAGAGCCAATTCACAATTTGTGATATCAGGCTCTGGATATTATAAATGTGAATTTACTGCCGAAAAATCACTTTCCCCTATTCTTCTCTCTGTGTGTGTGTGTGGGGGGGGGGGGGGGGGTTAAATTCATAGTTACAAAGTCCAGGGTCTGACTAAGATTATACAGAAAAACTCGTACCAGAATCAATTGTCATTTGTTTGATTATTTTTTAGTTGGCTGGTGTAGTCATTTGAGTTCGATTCGTTCTTTTTGGCTACATTTAAAAATTAATTTTTTCCATGAAACACTAACATCCGTGGTGGGATCTCCCAACAATTTGAACTGTCATAATTTTGCATCACAGGTAGTCCAAATGTGTGTGATATTAGTTAGATATGACGAGTTCAAAACTATAGAAGTAAGTATAGAACATCAACAAACCTCTAGAGGTGTAATGTGACACTACAGTCATCTGCAAAAGTTCCACAGTTCACGATATGACAAGTGATATCAATTTTGAGTTTTAGGTCATAGGACATATTGCGTGCGAAGTGTATTAGCAGATATTATTCTTATGAGTGGTGTAAAAAGTGATTTTGACAACGGAAGATATTTTTATTTTCAATTTTAGCTTAAATCAAGCAAGAAAAATATATTAAGCCAAACGGAAAGAAAAGATTGAACTCTCTAGGAAGAATTAAAGGGGTCGATAGGTCCTTCCATCTTCCAAGAATGCTGTGATGTCCTTAAGTTCCTGTTGGCTTAAATACCTCTTTTACATTATTTAAATTTCTTAATTTCCAATCAATTACCCAACATCTTACATCCACGACTGGGCAAATAACAAGGCGATATTATTTTGTTGGGTTAGTTCTCATGGATACGAAAGAACAAAACACGGCCGAGTAGTAGTTTGAGCAGGACAAGCGTGTGGGTCATTGTGTCTGTGAATATATGACCAAGCCGTTGGAATTAATAGTTTGGCGCAGGATTCCGCAAGAGTTTTTACTACCATGGCGCATCAGATTAGATGGCAGTAAAGTCTCGAGACCGTAGGCATTAATTTCACTCTTTATGGAGAACAAACGGACACTTTTATATTCAAATTCTTCCCTGGACAAAGGCGACCGAGTGCGTGGCCATGCTCGCAATACTAATCTCTATGAATTCTCGCGAAAAATTAGTTATAGGTAGGCTTACCATAACTATGAAATTCTAAACCAGGACAGGAATGAGATATAAAGAGATATAAAATAATTATGTAAGTATTCAATTAAACGAATACTTACCAAATAAAACGTAGAATAAATCGAAATGATCGGTACTTTTGTGACAAAAAAATCTGATGTGGCCAGGCACATGACTTTATCATACTATATACAAAATTAATAGTTTAGCTGCATGAGATTATATTTGATCGAGATCGGCTATGTCTGCATTAAAATAAAACTAGTAGAACTAGACAGATATCTCGATTAAAGCTGCGTTCGGATATTGTACTCCGTTGACACCGGGTACACCGTCCAAATGACACCTACGTGTTATTGGGTGTAAAAAGTGTAACGGTGTTCAATATCCGAACGCAGCCTATATTGACAGTAGTATTTTCAAAACATTAGCGTTTGACACTAGTTACTGTCATTAGAATCAAAAAATCTGACATATCCTGGCTACTAGTTTTAAAGCAGTACGACCGATCTCGATGAAATAGATTTGCTCATGCAGCTAAACTATAAATTCTACCAAAAAATGTCATATACATAAATTATAGAAAATTTCCTCTCCTTTAATTTATTATTTAACTATTTTGACGACATTACACAAATAGCGGCTCATTTGCAAAATCTTTCAAAAATGCTAAGACTAAACCTGCAGTTCCTTTGGACTCAACAGAAAGCTTTTCAGCTCTAAGTTTGGTTATGAAACTTCTAAATATGAAGTTTCGTCCCGATACCTTTAGTAGTTTCTCCGGAATCGTCGCCACAAAAAACGGGTACACACACACACACACACACACACATACACACACACACACACACAGACATTTTTTTGTACCTTGGTCAAAAATGTTCAGGGGGCCCAAAAAGACATATTTCCGCTAAAATCTCGAAAAATTTTTTTGGCATGATTACAATACTTTACATACTGCGTATGATAAAGTAAAAAATCTGATGTGGCCAGGCACATGACTTTATCATACTATATATAAAGTTAATAGTTTAGCTGCATGAGACTCTATTTGATCGAGATCGGCCATGTCTGCATTAAAATAAAACTATTAGAACTAGACAGATATGTCGATTAAAGCTGCGTTCGGATATTGTACTCTGTTGACACCGGGTACACCGTCCAAATGACACTTACGTGCTATTGGGCGTAAAAATGTAATGCAATATGCGAACGCAGCTTATATTGACAGAAGTTATTGTCGAAACATTAACGATTGACACCAAGACTACCTACTGTCATTAGAATCAAAAAATCTGACAAATCCTGGCTACTAGTTTTCAGGCAGTACGACCGATCTCGTAGAAATAGAATTTGCTCATGCAGCTAAAGTATTGATTGTACCAAAAAATGTCATAGTGATAAATTATTCAGAATTTCCTCATCTTTAATTTATTATTTACCTATTTTGACGACATTATACAAATAGCGGCTCATTTGCAAAATCTTCGAAAAATGCTATGAGTAAACCATCCGTTCCTTTGGACCCTTTTCAACAGAAAGCTTTTCAGCTCTAAGTTTGGTTATGAAACTTCTAAATATGAAGTTTCGTCCCGATACCTTTAGTAGTTTCTTCAAAATCGTCGCCACAAAAACGGGTACACACACACACACACACACACACATACACACACACACACACACAGACATTTTTTTTAACCTTGGTCAAAAATGTTCAGGGGACCCAAAAAGACATATTTCCGCTAAAATCTCAAAATTTTTTTTTGGCATGATTACAATACTTTACATACTGCGTATGATAAAGTAAAAAACAGGAAGAGGTATGTATAATTACTTATTGAACCACTTCTATTTTTGGACTTGTGTACTTTTCTAAATATAAGAATTATTATTTGATAAAAATTTAAAAAAAAATATTATTTGTTTTAACCATTTCATAAAATTTGAGATGCCAATATTTATTTTGTAGAACAATAAATGAAGTCAGACTATCGTTGGAAATACTCGGACTTACTTTAACGCGGAGGAAGAAATTTATGGGGATATTAACTACGATGGCGAACGTGAAGAATAAAATAAGATGGCGTTTCCAAAATATGTTTGTGGAAACAATGGAAAATATAATATTTCCACCGAGAATTTGAAGTTCGAGACTTATACGCATTGACCTGAGAGGGCTGACATGTGCACTCTTGACAATCGTACTGAAATAATTATTATTTATTCAGTTTACAATTATCCATTTATTTAATTATTTATTCTTATGAAAGTATTACTGACACTGTGACATAAATTCATAGTAGCAGTCTACAATGGCTGTAAGTTGTTGCATGAACAGAAAGAAGTATTACTACATTTGTGAGATTGTTGAATTTCGACCAACAAGATTGTCGACCAATCTGGATATTTAATATTAATTTATGAATTATTGTGTATTATCATTAAGTCACAAATTACAAATTATGTGCTTAATAACTTTTTAGCTGTTGTTCCAATTAAAATTCTTAAACTATTTGACATTATTTAGCAAATGTCAAGTTGTTCGGGATAAGTCATATTAGAATCGCAAATCAATAATAACTGTCAAAAAGTGCGATACTTTTACTATCCAAAGATAGTTCCTTTGTTCTATCCTTGTTAGTTACCCCGGAAAGATTTTTTGAAGAATGTTTTTGATTTAAATTTCACAATATCTCAGAAACAGTTGACAAACGCCTTAATATAAGTTGATGTCAAAACAATTAGCATAAAATTCTTACTGAAAACTGCAATAATATACCTAGTGTTCCATTTAAGCAAACATAAGTTTGTGTTGGTACGTTGTTGTGGGATATTGAGTAAGCATCAACATATTTTCTTGCTGTAGAGCGTATGACTGTCTGTAACTTGTATGTATGGAAAAAATGTAAATTTGATTTCTTAAGCCCATTAATATACTGTGTTTACAGCGTGGGACACCCTGTACATAGTATTCTAAAATCAATACCAAAGGACTATACAACCTCCATTATGCAACATTAATTCGACTAATGGTAGAAAATTATGCAGTCATTTTTGGAAAAGTTATAAATATTTTGCTAAACCAGAACACCGAAATGTATATTACATGTTCAAATGAAGACACCTCAGTAGTTCGCCTCGGAGCATTCATGTATGACTAACCGAACTAATAACCTACAATTTTGTAGGTATATATAGGTATACAATTTCGTTTAGCAGAGAAATGATAAACAATTTTTGTAAAAGTTATAAACATTTTTCTCTAACAGAGATACATTCGTTCTATAAATTCGAAATTGTGGAATTGTGTTGAAATATTGTTACAATCATTAATCGATTAGTCACTATTTAACACTGTTGCTGATAACCTTCAAATCAAGATAATGTGTATCTTTCTCATAAAAGGCAGCATCAAAAGCTTGAAGGCAGTTTTCTTGACAGAGAAAATTTGATTTGCGCTCTTTGTACATTTCTAAAATATTTCAACTTGCTGACAACTAAGATAGAAATCTGTGATAGTATGTTAAGAATTTTAACCGGGACATAATACCGAACCGGCCGGGACACCGGGACCGATGTCTCAAACCGAGAGTGTCCCGGTCAAATCGGGACGTATGGTAAGCCTAGTTATGGGGGCATTTTAAAAATGGCAGGCATCCGCCGAAGAAATGCTCGCGAGCGCAGGTCATTATTATTAAAAACAGGTAGCAATCGACAAGTTAAAAGAACAGGCAGGGCATTCAGTGTGGAACAAAGGCTTGATGCGTGTTTTGGAATTTTCTCAATAACACCACCATAAATTATATTATTACCCTGTCTCTTCGTACATATGATAATAAATCGATCGGATTCCGTATCTCGTGTACCACGGCAATTGGACTTCGGGAGCAGACTCGCTCTGCCTAGCTTCCATCTCTTTCGCGTCTAATCCGGTCCTCAGGAGCGACCAAGACGACGGTAAAAATCGCGCACGCATCTATAAGCAGAAAAACGCCACGATGCCAAGACGTACGGCCCAGCGATTATGATTTGTGAACGGGTTCGCCGTCACTCCTTTTTCTCTTTTTCTACTGATTGCGTGCGACCTCTACACAGGACTTCACAAAAAACTTTACAGATGCCTTCAACACCCAAGAGACGATTTTAATGGTGTTTAATAATATTACGGTGACCGCGGGGTGCCAATTGGACGCTTAGCGATCTTCCGCTGTTTTATACTGATTGAACCAATCTCGGCGTGATCGTAAAATAGACAGAAAAAAACTACGTCGTAATCAAAGGAAATTATTCCTTTAAGCAAACAATGGCTCGTACAATTAGGCCCTTTGATGTTGCGTGATTTCGACACAAACATTTGTCTTAAATGTTGGCAAACAAGAGGACCCTTCCGATGAGAGGATCCAAAAGGCAGATAGCGTTATTGTGTGGCGCAAATAAGCCCTTCCATTAGGGAGCGGGAGGGTAGAAATTAGAATTAGAAAAAGACGGAGCGTCATCAATTTAAATATTGGAAAATGGCCTCTTTTGTTAGCCCCCCGAAAAATATTTATTCAGATCAAAGGCTCGCTGACGTGTTTGGCATCCGATATTATACTAGGTACTACTAGCCTAGGTAATTCAAATTAGTTGATGGCTGAGTGCCGTCACGGATGCGTCTTCGTTTCATTTGGAAAGTTATCTCTTACGAGGATTGTTTACCTTTATTTAGAGAGGACGTGGCGCGTTTTGAGTCACGTGTCCGCTTCGAATTATTATTACGGTGGTATGCGAGCCGTTTGGTGCTTATTTGCCCCGTTGGGACGGACGGTCTCGGATGCCATACCGAAACAATGACAATAAATATTTCCGGTGCTGATCGTGATAACGATTATGAAGCACACAAGCCAACGGATTCCATGTAAGGCCATTTGACATTTTTAATGTCACCGGTTGGTTGTCTCCTTAAACCTGCTACAGCCACCCAAACAGGCACATGGATACACGACGATCAGGCTCTCTGATTTATAAAGCCAGGTGCAAACAATTGAAGAACATATTAAACATTGATTTCAATCAAACTATTTACAGGTTTGTTGAATGCCTAATAACAATATCTAACATACACCAATACTTATTTATATAATCGTTTGTTATTAAAAACATATTTTTAGACATCTGTTCTTTACAATAAAACAATACAACTTGTTCTAAACAGGAACTACTTAATATATATTAGATGCCTTTCCCTTAATTTAACACACCACCAGGCACCAACGACCAACACCATGCACACACAGAAAAGCACACCAGAAAACATAATTTCTTGAATTTATGTACTAGATTCAAATGCATATTTACCTGGATGTAGAAAGTTAGTTATGTCTAACCACTGACGCTTCTAGCACTTCTATTGGCGCAGTGTTAGAACAAATTATTGATCACAATCGTCAACCAATAGCCTTCTTTTCCAGAAAACTTTCACCAACACAAATTAAATATTCAACTTTTGATCGTGAACTTTTAGGAATTTATGAAGCAATTAAACATTTTCGACATTTTCTTGAAGGCAATGATTTTACTATCCTCACAGACCACAAACCTATTGTCAATTCACTTTCTTCAAAAACAGAGAAAACACCAAGACAATCGCGATATTTCAATTACATTACACAATTTTCCTCTAACATTCAATACATCACAGGTAACTCCAACATTGTTGCTGACACATTATCCAGAATAGAAGTAGACGCAGTAACTGCAAAGTACCCTAGTCTGGAAGATTTACATACAGCACAAAACAACGATACGCAACTTCATTTTCTTTTGACAAAACAATCCGCCGAAACTACTAAATTTAAACTTGCTCAAAGACAATTTCCTTTTTCAAAATTACAGTTATGGTGCGAAATTAATTCTTCACCTCCGCGTATTTACGTTCCGATTTCTTTACGCTTGGTCATATTTTCACATTTTCACAACATTACTCATCCCGGAATTAGAATTACTCAAAATTTAATTAAAACTAGGTTTTTCTGGCCAAAAATGAATTCGCAAATTTATCATTTTACTAAAGCTTGTTTAAATTGTCAAACCTCTAAAGTACACAAACACACGAAATCTCCTTTACAAACATTTCATACACCTAAAGGACGCTTTGAACATATTCACATAGACATTATAGGTCCTTTAACTCCTTCAGATGGTTCAACTTATATACTTACGGTCATTGAGCGTTTTACAAGGTGGACAGAAGCATATCCACTTTCCGATATTTCAGCTTCATCAATAGCAGACACGCTTTTAATGCATTATTTTTCCCGTTTCGGCATCCCTCATACTACTCATGACCAAGGTAGGCAATTTGAGTCACAACTTTTTTCTAAATTTAATCAATTTTTCGGATCTAAAGAAATTCATTCTTCGTCTTACCATCCGCAGAGTAACGGTATTTTGGAAAGATTTTATAGAACACTTAAATCAGTTTTTATTGCTAGCGGTAATTCGGCTCAATGGAAGAAAGATCTACCAATTATTCTGCTAGGTTTAAGATCTTCTCTTAAAGAGGACTTAGGCTGTTCTTCAGCGGATTTAGTCTATGGCCAACCTTTGCGTCTTCCCGGCGAATTTTTTGTTTCAAGCTCAAATGATTTAGATACATTGCCTTTGTTAGTAATTTTACGTGAAATTTTTGCAAATTTACAACCGACTAAAACTCATCACCATTCTTCTTTTAAACCATTTGTACATAAAGATTTGTCCAAATCAGATTTCGTTTTTCTTAAAATTGAAAACAAAAAATTCTCATTATCTCCAAGATATGAAGGTCCTTTTAAAGTTGTTAAGAGATTTGCCAAGAGTTTTACTATTTTGAAAAATAATAGAAATTGTTCTGTCAGCATAGATCGATTAAAACCTGCTTTTTTTTTAGGTGACAAGTTTTTATCTCCAAATTGTAACTCTCTTGATAGTTTTTCGAACGCTGTTTCTAAGCGAAAACACAAGAAAGATTCTTTCAATTTCACCTGATTTTTATTTCGGTTTTCCTAGATATTTGATGTGATTTTTTCGTGGGGGAGTAATATGTGGCGTACTTAATATTACGGTTGACTAGTGACATGTACATAAACAGTTTTTATTATCAAGTAACTAGTTTTAGTTCCTAAGAAACATATCTTGTTATTATATAAAATATTCATTCATTCTCTGTAACTTCACCTATACGCACATATCCTCTCCTGTTCTCCTGTTCTCTATAATCTATATCCTTATTAAACAATTTTAAATTCATTTCAATATTTTATTATTTAAAGTGGGATAACACATACCCTCATAAGTACTGTACACATCTATATGCCTTTTCAGGGACGCAAAACAGGATAAAGGTTGGTATTGACGATCCCTACGGCATCACGAAAACAACAAATAGTAAATTAAGAACGCATAGCCCAGATATTGGAATTTAAAAATGTTTTTGTTCAGCCGCAAGAAATAGTAGTAGACCTTCAGAATAAAGAGTTAAGATGGTTTGAATATACTGTGATAATGAACGACTGTGGACAAGTTACAATAGGGTGTGAAACACAGCGAACAAAAAACAAGCTAATATTTGCTTAAGAAAACTGTACAGTTTTTCCGTGTTTATGAAACTCTTTACTATCTAAATATACATTTACTGTCTCAAAAACTGCAGGTGAAAAATACGACACCCCGTGTGGGGTTCCTACTACCCCATTTCAAGAGTACCGCAAGGATAAAAATGTTGAGAACGCTGCTCTAGAGTATAGAACTTCCTAAAATATAATTCAATGTTTTTACATATTAATTCTACTAACAATATTCTATATCTATTTAAAAAACAGTTTTTTGAAACCCCAAAACACTGAGAATAATATTGAGACTCGAGGTTAGGCTCGGTGCGTAAAAAAAACGAACTTAATTCGGCGCGTATTTTTCGCAAGTGGCAACTGTTATCCAAAGATCTACACAAAGTCATTTTTATTTAATAAACAGTTATTTTTAATTATGCCAAACTATACAAGGGACTATTAGACAATAAGTCAAAGTTAATTTTACGACTTGTTTCTGTCCTGTGTTTGTAAATCCGTTTAGAATCATAATTTAATTAAATTTCAATTGATTTTACTTTTGGTGTTAATACTGTAAAAACTTGAGGTTTACTGTTGATGCCTTGTAGCAAGGCGTGAAACTCGAATGGCTTCTGTTGCGTTGAAACTATATAATAAATTATTTTTCTAAACCATTAATAGCCAACATAGGAAATGTGTAATTTACTTATGGGTAATTATATAGTAATGTATTATTAGCGTTATCCACTTGGGGAATTTACAAAAACAGTAAAATATTGTTCCGAAGCAATCACAAACGTATTTTTGGGAGATAATTTAATTGCCTTGGATTATAGCCCAGTAGGTAGGTATACTAATTATTATCCCTAGCGCTAGCTCTTAATTGCCATTTAAGTTGTAGTTAATTTGTAGAAATATTGTAATCGATAGATAGATTATAAAGTTGGAATCAATCATGAGGGGATTACGGATGCCGGATACAAGGAAATCCTTTAATAATTTTGTGCAACTTAATCCCCGAGGGGTGGATATGCGGGGTCAAAGTTTGCCAAACAAATGTCACAATTCTCTCGATCAATCATTGTCAGGGAGGGCCTCGGTAATTAAGAATTAGCAGCAACAAGGAAGGGGTTCGTGGCGAAATATTTAGTAGGACCGACGACCGAGGACATGTGTTTCCGATAAAAGGGACTGCGCGGCAACGCCGGGGCGCGTTTAACATTGTGAGCGATTTATTTATGAGGTTGGCCCGTTGATGGATAGCGTATGAACCCGCTGCGGACACGAGCTCGCCAACTAATAGCCCGAATCAATCAGGGCCGCTTCTCTTCGCTTTTACTTTTAGTCACGCTCCGCATTATATTATATACTATCTTTTGCGCGCCGGATACGTTAACCTGCATACATACGAACGGCAAATTGAACAGGTGCACGTCGACGAATCTTCGCCATCATTTTCGAAAGTATGCCTCCACAGAGCCCGCGCGGTGAGCCGCCTAATGAGCTAATCTCCTTGGTGGGCCTAACTTTTCACGAGTTAACGTGCGCTTTGGTGATTTTATATACAGTGTGTATCAGCCAAATGGAATAAATTCGATAATAAATAAATGGGGGCGTGTTTGAAAAAACGCTCGGACACGTCGATTTGTATTTGTAGTTGCACACTTTTTTCAGTAAAAACTTTTTATACAGGCTGTCTCGTGTAACAGTGGCCAATACTAACTTTCTTATTTTAAATAGAACAGCCTGTATATTATTCAATTTTTGGATTCCTCTGTAAATTCTAGACATATTTTATGTACAATGACCTATACCTATCTTCAACTGTTCCAGATTTATTTCCAAAATTAACATAAAAAAGTAAAATTATTTGATTAAAGAAATTCGATAGAAAAAAAATCTAATAAATAATACTGTTTATTTCTTGATAACATAAAACACACAAAAAGTGAATGCTAATGTAGGAAATGTTCAAAATGGTCGCCGCGAACTTCTTGGCAACATCCTAGCCTTAAATAAAAATTTCTTCGGACGTTAATCAACATCTCAGGCGTAACCGATCTAATCGCAAGCGTTATTTGTCTTCTTAAGTCAGCTAAGTCGAGGGGTTTAGTTTTGTATACAATACTTTTGACATATCCCCATAAGAAGTAATCTAATGGCGTCAGATCAGGGGATCGTGCTGGCCATTCAATCGATCCTCGCCTGCCTATCCACCGATTGGTAAACATTCGGTTGAGGTACTGCCGGACATTGATTCGGTAATGGGGCGGTGCTCCATCTTGCTGAAACCATATCATATTCGCTGGAACTTGTGGGTTTGCTGGATCAGGATATAAGTTTGTCAAAGTTGGCAAGACATTATTTTGGAGCAGTGCTAAATAATTATTGCCATCCAAATTGCCATCAATAAAAAAGGGACCTACGATATTATCTCCAACAATTCCTGCCCAAACATTAACCTTTTCAGGGTATTGCGTATGTTCTTCTCTCATCCAGTGTGGATTTTCCCTAGACCAATAGCGGCAATTTTGACGATTAGCATGACCGTGAAGCGTAAAGGTGCACTCATCAGAAAACAAAACATACTCTAATTGGATGACAATGTTATCTAACATCTAATCATTTCTTCGCAAAAATACGTTCTCCTATCAAAGTCATCTTCCATGAGCTCGTGAGCTGGTATTATTTTATAGGGTTGCATTTTATTTTCTTTTAATGTTCTAAAAATCGTTGAATGACTAACATCGAACGTTGTGGCTGCTTGTCGAGTAGAAGTATGTGGGTTTTCCTCAAACTCAAGCATAATATCCAATTTGGTATCATTACTTGTTGCATTGCCAGCTGATTTTATTATCTGCCTTACATGTCCAAGCTCGCGAAACTGCTTCTCTATTTTACTAATTGTCCCTTGGGATATAGGCGGCAAATTTGGAAATTTTTCTTGAAATAACCTAGCAACTTCCATTTGTGTCCGTGTATTATCTCCATAACCAATCATTTGTAGAATGGTTATTTTGTGCATTTCTGTTAAATGAACCATTTTTATGATGTACAGTTAATGAAATTCAAAAGACTATAACCATAACTATAACACTGACAGCTTCTGTCATGCAGTTAGACAACACTTTATTAAGGCTAGGGCAGCTTGGTTTTTATTTCATCAGTACATAAAAAGAACACTGAAATGCTTTTTGCCAATAGTTTTTGCTTACTTTATCGTTATCAATACCTAAATGTTAAATAAGTATTGAGTGTGTTGTATCGAATTTCTGTAATCAACTAACCTTATTTTTTAATGTTAATTTTTGAAATAAATCTGAAAATACTTAATTTTTCCGAAACAATTGAAGATAGGTATAGGGATATTGTACATAAAATATGTCTAGAATTTACGGAGGAATCCAAAAATTGAATAATATACAGGGTGTTCCATTTAAAATAAGAAAGTTAGTATTGGCCATTGTTACACGAGACACCCTGTATAAACAGTTTTTACTGAAAAAAATGCGCAACCACAAATACAAATCGACGTGTCCGAGCGTTTTTTCAAACACGCCCCCATTTATTTATTATCGAATTTATTCCATTTGGCTGATACACCCTGTATATATGATTTTTATTTGGTGTTTTCCGATATTTTTTTGTTGGTTTAGCACTGGTGCGGACTGCAGGATGACATTGATACTGCTTGCTAGAGTAGCTGCTTTAAGGGTAGGTTCCCGTCCAAATCGACGAAAAAAACAAAAAAATTTTTTCCCTGATACTCATCCCTGACGGGAGTTTTTTTCAGAAAAAAATATTGTTAATATGTGTTTCTTTACGTTAAAGTAAAAAAAAAGCATGAAATAATGAGTTTCTTATTTTTTACGGCCGCCATTTTGTTACAAAGGGATTATTTAAAAATCAGAAAACGATAGGGTCCCACAAATTTTATCTATTTTAAGAATCTTTTTGTGTTTTTGGTTTCAGATCACTTGGCGAGGCTGTACAAGGTACAGCGCACATCAGTTCGCGCCGGGGGCGGCTTTGGTGGCGGAGAGCTGGAGCCGCCATTTTGAATTATTTTGTATAAAAATAAAACCCACAAAAAACAATTCTCAAAATGATTTATTTTGTATCAAAAAAAAATCATGAAATTGAGGCATTTTGGGGAGGTTCTCATGTTGAGTCCTAAACAGATGCTCAGCTTTAAGACAGTTTTTCAAAAGAAAATTATTTTTTCTTTTGCTATCTATTTATTTTACTTTAGTGTACAAAAAGAAATTATGTCATACATATGATATGATGTAAAAGAGCTTTTGTCTTACAATGGTGGTGGATTCGTGAATAGGAAGGTATGGAAAATTCTGAACAATTACGGAGCAATACAAAGGTAGGTTACTTGTGCCGTATACAGCACAACAAAATGGCTGTTCTGAAAGAGAGAATGGCACATTGGTGGAGAGTGCACGAGCTTTAATGCATGTGTGAGAGGGGCTATTTGATACATATATACTAAACCTTAATTCAAATAATTACCATATATAATCATCTGGAAAATGCCTATGATTCAGTCACGTAGTGTCAATCAGGCCAAGGAAAGCACTTTTATTCCTACAAGAATAATATTTTCTCAGCTTATTTATTTGAGGTGATATTTGTATCTCTCGTTTTAAATATTGGATATATTCAACCGAAGTAAATACATGGAAGATATCAATCGTTTTGAACAAACCTGTATACAGGTTCTGATGTTCATCGACAATCTAATTTTTGCATAATGAATGGAATATTTATAGGTACTTCCCGGGGTATTTGTGCAGCAATAGGGTCTTACTACTTCATCAATCATCTCTGTCGTTCTTCAATACGAAAGATGTAGTTACATCCAATAATACACTAATCAATTGTAAGTGAAAAACAGAATACACAAACAATCCCACCTTCTGCATTATGCAAAATAGCTGCGGCATTCCCCGGTAAAACAAACGATCCCTCCGACAAACAGAGAAGGCACGAAATAATTTGTATACGTTAGTCACGGGTGGCGAATGGAACAGATTGTCGGCCAACGGGGGTTCGAAAAAGCGGGAGGGTTTGATATGCAGATCACAGTTACCTCTGGGGACCGTTCCTCTTGTCTTCGGTTCACTCGTAGCTCCGTGCACCGATTTTATATCGTCATAATTTATGCATTAACTTAACAATTCTTGTCGCCGGGAATCCAGATTTAACCCAATTAAGGACGTTTCACGTCAGTTCGATATTTAACATCACCGCACCGGTTGAAAAATCGATAAAACAAAGAATGTAAAAACTTCTTTTAAGTGGGAATTAATAACGGCCGTAAATTAATAATTTACTGTCTAATAAATTGTGATTGTACATGGAGCGATCAGATAAGTTTTTATGCCTTCAATTAATAAACGCAGTAGTAGCCCGGATTGGATTATTCGATTTTATGACGGCATCCACTTGGAATTGTTAAATGGTAATATTGTGCAACTCTGTTGTTCGTTGCTTGCATTGTTACAGAGCTCATATCATTTGCATGTGAATTGTTTTTGATTATTCGCGCAGTAAAATGCTTACATTTGTGGAAATATCAAGGGGATACGTGTTCTATAACGTGATTCGTATTCACTATTCACATTACCTAACAACTTTAAGTTCTCTGAGATTATGATGTTTTTCCATTTAATGGATCTCCACATGAATTAAATATTTATTTTGTGTTATTTTCCATGTCAGAAGGTGAAGGTCAAACCATGGAATACGTCCAGGAATACCTGTGACTACTGACTCCCCGCGATGACAGATCAGAAAGGATAACTGGTAAAAACATAGCAGCAGCTTGGAAACACTATTGGTCATTAAAATCAATACACAAAAATAACATCTCTGTAAGCACTGAAATAAGTTTTCGACACATGCAGCAGCCCGGTATTGCACTGTGCTTGCCAAACGTTGTCTATGATGAAGAATCAAGCCATGATAATCCGGATACAGCTAAATTGAGGAAAGCCTCAAAATGCCTTTCTTTCTAGTTTTAATGTTAAAGGTTAAAACTTTAATTTCAGCCCACTTAGAGAATTTTGTCATATTGCGTCATTCCTTGGGAGGAAATCAAAAAACACCATATATTTTGGCATTTTCTGTCAGTACAGTAATTTCCTATACCATTCTGCGCTATGGTTATGGTGCGCAACTATGATCCACTGATATCCACAGCATGTTTTAATGTTTATTTCTCTTAATATTAGAGTATAGTAAAGGTCAACATATAAATTTTATGATTAATGTCTCCGTAACCGTTTGGGCACATCTACAGCCACATGGCGTACATACAGGGTATTTCAGAAATAACGGCTAACCTTGAAGGAGCTTATCCGAAAAGGACAGAGAAGCAATTTTGGTCAAATAATGTATAAGCCTATTTCAAACTTTTAAGTACCAAACAAAATTGGTACTTAAAAATTGTATTGAAGTAATTGTCTAAGACCTGCCCTAGTGAATAGCCCATCGCGCATGACTGAAATACTGTTGTAAACGTACGTACGAACATTTATCAATTGAAAATTGGTGAGCTTAGTACGTACTTAATCCAGAAATGCGATGCGGATTTACAAACATTGTGATAGCAAGGCGATATCAAAGTCGCATTCTACTATTCTAGCCACACAATTGCCATTCATTCGTCTCTGGTACTACACAAATACACCCACATTAAGATTCCACAATCCACATGATTCTTATTGTTGATAAACCAACAAACAGCCGACCACGCTTGTGTAGGTACATATCAACCTGTCACTGTCACGCCCAGCGAGAAATTCAGGAGTGGAGGGAGTCCGATATGTTCCCGGCAGCGTTGATTTGTCACCAGTTGCAACACAACTGCAGTGGAGTGTTGTCAGTAATAGAAAGTCACTTCAGATAAGATTTGTTACATGTTTTCTTTTTTTGGTATTATATCTTTGACGTTGAAGGTCCTTCTATTGAGCCTACTCAAATAATACTATCAACAGTTGCCACAAAATGACACATTGATAACAAATTAAAAAAATATCTCGATCTGACAGGGCTTTACAGGTAGGCTAAAATGAAAGGTTTTCTATTATTTGTGTTGGAGATTTTTGGTTTCCAGATTCGTAATCCACAGAAGTCATCTTCTTGACCAAAATCAGTGTATAAACCAGTGATGATTTGTTTGAACAGTTATTCAATTCCGGTTATTTTGGGCTTATTCCGGATAACCGCACAAGATATCGTCACTTATATTTGGAACCAAATTTTGCTCTTTTATCTCTTCTTTAAGTTGCCTTTCGCACAAATTTATCAAATACTCTGCATAAAGTCATAATTAGTCATAAATTAATAAAAAAATTTAAAAAAATAAGCGATCACTAATATTTTTGTGACAATGTATAGTGTGCCGGTCTTCCATCGACGCACCTTACAGTAATTTGGCACGCTATATGGTAATAGCTGTAGGGTACAATATGTCAAAGCGATACATGTATTGTATCCTTTGTGGTTCAATAAAATTGCTATTAATTTTGTATAGAAAAATATTGACAAACATATTCACTAATATTAATTTCGTTCCATTTATTTTTTCAATTTATTTTTTTCATTTATTATCAAACAAATAGTAAAAACATCAATTTCCTAATTTGCGTAATTAATTCAAAGTAAAAAAACAAAATTTATTGTTCTCTTACAACACCCACCGTGGACGTGCATGCAACGCGTGTGTTCGTGTCCTCGGGGCGACGAGAAAAGAATTTTAATAACCGCTAGTGTTTGACAAATTAGTCGAAACGTACGGCTAGGTCCGAGCAAGAACGGGTGAAAGGTGCATCGATGTACTCCATCCCGGATGGAATAATAAATGCCCAAAGATAAATAGTGGCCAAACAATACACTTGCCAGTAATTACATCATTAGTCGACGCCAGCAGAAGACATTCCATGAATATTAAATCAGCTCAATGCTCATGATGCCGTGGCCATCTCACGGACCAATACGAAAAAATAATAGATTGACGCATGTACCTCGGGTTACGGCGAGACAAAACAAGGTATCGTTAAGTGTGACATCGATGGAACTAATTTAGACGTAGAAGAGCCGGTTACAATCGCCGGGGCCAATTTACTAACGGGTAGTCTCCGAGTCCATCTCTATCATAGAATAAAACCAATTAAATGGTGAAGTGGAAATCAATTTCTGGAGTTTGACCAAAATCAACGAAGAAATGTCATCAGGCGTCCATCAGACCTTTATGTACTTGACTTTAAAAAGATACAACAGTTTCTATTTTAAATCGATCACCCAATTACAAAGGTCAGCTAATTTGATCTTCTATATCGACTTTTTATTTCTTCTTCAGAATGAAGTATTTATTGAGTTTTTTGAGACGTTAGTTTGTTTATAAAGCTGGACGAATGAAATTTGGGAAACTGTTAATAGACAAAAAATGCCATTGTTTGGGATACTCTTGAGTTTAATATGACTTCCGAAATTTTAAATGGCACCCTATATTCCTTGGGTGATACTTTCTTAGTTTTTTTTTTTATATAAAGCTGGACGAGTGAAATTTAGGAAAGTGTTAATAGACAAAAAATGCCATTCTTTGGGATACTCTTGAGGTTAATATGACTTCCGGTTTTTTCGGATATGACGTCATCATTGATATTTTAAATGGCACCCTATATTCTTTGTGTGATATTTTCAACCATATTTCTACTAAATTAAGATTTAAAGGGGAAAAATGGTAACTTAGATTGCTTGTAAAGCTCTTTTACAACACCTAACCTACAAACCAACGTCCCTATTGACAGCTGACCTAACCAGTATATTTTATAAATAAAGTATGTATCTACTTAACTTAAGATAAATTTATATCTAAAGATAGAATATCGAATGTTATATTATCTAACTTTTGTTGGTGTAATCCACACTTTGACTTGTACGCTGACTTTGATCATTAGGTCAATATTTTTTTCGATTTCCTTGCTTCTAACAACGTTTCTACGGTAAGAAATTCAACAAAATAGGTATCAAGTATTTGGCATCATTGTAATCGCCAAGATATTTTCTATCGAATAATGAGGGTGTGGCCATTGGGTACCCGTGAAAAAAATGACTCACTGGCCAAAAACCTATTAAATCACGCTAGAGGGCGTCAGTAATGCAATGTCGGCCAAAATCGATTTAGTTAGTGCTTATTTGACAATTTTCGACTATTTTCACCAATTCATTGCCACCTAGATTAATATATAAAAAAGTTCTTCAAAGTTAAAGTTTGCTCATGCACTTAAACTATAAATTTTACCAAAAACTCTCATAGGCATAAATTATACAAAATTTCATTTTATTTTCACTTTCATTTAATTTATTATTTGACTATTTTGACAATACAGAAAAGGCGGCCCATTTGCAAAATTATTGAAAAATGCTAAGAGTAAGAGTTCCTTTGGGCCTTTTTGAACAATATTATTATTATTATTTCGCTCTAAGTTTAGTCATGAAACTTCGAAATTTTAAGTTTTGTCCCGGTACCTCTAGTAGTATCTCTGGAATCGTCGCCACAAAAAAGGGTACACACATCCACACACACATACATACACACACAACAGACACTTTTCCTACCTTGGTCAAAAATATTCAGGGGATCCAAAAGGACACATTTCCGCAAAAATCTTTTACATACTACGTATGATAAATTAAAAATTGTTGTGCCTATGGCGAGCGTCACACGGTATATTTCTACATGATAACCGTTGCGTTGGTCCAATCCAGCAGCTGAGATGCTCAATAGTAAGAATGCTTTGCGTTGTAGTATTGCATTAGTGCGTACAAATTTCTAACACCTAAAGCAAAATAGCTAATAATTGGAAACAAGATCGTTATAAATCATGAAAGTTGTCCGCGTGTGTGGCATTCAGAAAACATAAAAGGGGACTTCCTATGAAATATCCGAACAAGACATCTTACTTAATAAATTAACTACCTCATATCCTATTAACTTAATTCGAAACTCTCTAGTTTTACATCGCTCATAATAATTATCTTCATTTGATGCATCTATAGTTGTACAATTCACTGTAATTATTCATTTTTGCACAAAGATTGTATCATCATTTAATTTTTACTCATTGGTGAATAAAGTGACACAAAAAAAACATTTAAATAATATACAACATCACACAAACATACTCGTATACCTCGTAAACAATCTCCCATTTACATAACGGAATCGTATAAACGATTCTCCTTGCGCTAAATGCAGATATCGCGAAAGTTAACGCATTTCCCGTTCCGTGCGCATTCGTAAAAACTCAATTACACTTTGTATTTATAATCTGACAAGAAATATTGACCAATTGCGTTTACGCTTATAGCCGGTATTGTGTTATAACTATATTACTTTATGTCCTCATGTCAAAAGCCGTTATGTGCTGCATTTTGCCATTCAGGAAAATACGCAAACCGTGCAGAATTCCTGCATATATCGCGAATATAGAAGTCCAACGTAGAATTACAAATTTCTATTATGAATTGATCTCGGTTGTAATGGTTTTCTTTGTTGGATAATGCCCAAGCACAAGATGAACTACTTTTCTTTGAAAATCACTCCCATTCGTTAGGTACTTTATCATATGATTCGGTAATATATTTGGATGAAAAATAAAAACTCCACAAATGGCAAATTCAATAACCTTATTAGACATTTTCTTAGAAGGTAAATATGTTGTTAGGTGTGACGAGAATAAAAGGATACAGTAGAGTATAGTATGCTGTATATATATATATATATATATATATATATATATATATATATATATATATATATATATATAGGAAAGTTGGTTAATCGACGGTAAGATATAAAGGAGAAAGGTATTTGTCGGGCAATTCCGTCATACGAAGATCGAAGTTCGAAGAAGCAACCGTATACACGTGTTTCGGACTATTAGTCCTCATCAGTACGGTATAGCCAAGGAGCAAGATGGAATCCTAATTTGGTTGTGTGAAGTAAAAATTACACTGTGCAACAAATTTTAACTTTTTTGCTTGTTATAATAATTTATTTGTATTGATCTGTTGCCACCAAAGCATCTAACCCCAATGCAAACAGTTTGTTCCTATCACGCCTGGTTTAGAATAAGTAAATAAAATAAATGCGTTTAACTTATAAGCGCATTAAAATTGAAACTTGGATACGTCCATTTTATTTTATAGAATCATAATATTTTTTTTCTACTTTGCATTCACAATGCCCACATTGTAACACTGTTTTCGGTGTTACAATTAACACATTGTAATACCGAAAACAGTAACATTTTTGTCTGATTGGTACACAGTGATATCAAATGCCATATGTCAAACGTATAATACATAACCCAACATAACCACACACCGCATCTTCTTAATCGCTTGCAATCACATAAACTGCGAAATATCAATATTCTATACATATTTAAACATGGGTGTAGCCTGCTATAGTATGGCCAAAGGATTGGGGTTTTCTTAGTTTTGCTGTGTTCATCAAAATACGCCAGCATGACGTTTACGGTGATGTTTTACGACTCTAGTAAGTGATCGCTATCATTCTTTTCAACTAAACATCAAATCCCCTTTTCAGATATAATTCAAGGACCACATTTACTTTAATAAGGTATTATGCGAAGATCAAACCTACATCGTAGATACGAACGATTTTAATTACTGCTGCGAGATTGTATATGCGCAATAAATGGTTTATCAGCATATGCGTACGAAGCTGTAGTACATTTAAAGTGTAGAGGATTTCTTAGTTTATGTAACATATAAGTTTTCGGTAATATTTTGGACGCTTGGATGCTCGGTTCAATTCATATTCGTTTTTGTCCGTCGCTTTCGACTTCGTCTTAGTTCTGGTTGTGTGCAACGTATTTGTATTACCTCCATCACATGTAATTTTACTAAGTATAATTTATTCTAATAAACTACTTTGCCGAAATTAGAATTGGGTTTCAATTATAAGTGCTTGTAAATATATAAGCCGCAACGGCTACGTAGCGGAATTAGGTAGACACCGCTATTAAACGTTAAGCGTTATAACAATTCTTTAGTAAGTTCTTGTTCTTCGAAGTAACTGATCAGTCACCGCCAAACACTTCTATTCTGATTATTATACTTAAGAAACCACTATTTTAAAATTGTTAACTTTTTAGGTTAAGTTTCATGTATTTATCACAGTAGGGTTAAAAGTGTTGCCCCAAGCTCTATTATGATCATCGTTGCGACCTCGCTGAATATTTATTCAAACTTGTAGGCTAAAGTAGAGTAAAATTATTCACAATTAGATTTTGTCATGATTTTATCTCATCGATATCATCCTTAACGAAGTTGACAGTTACTACAGTGCTACCACGTGGTACCCGCAAAATACCCTAGATTCTAATTTAGCGCGATATAGTAATCACAATTTCTAAACTTATATAAAATTAATGACGCAAAGTAGAAAAAATAGTATATTACACTCGTTTTATAAGACGTATTGGTGCACTCGTTCCATTTGGGCACTCCTCGCTATGCTCGTCGTGCCCAAAACAACTCGTGCGCCAATTTGACGTCTTATAAAACTTGTATAATAATATACTATTATGGCAACCCCCTATTTTTCTAAATGATTTGCGAATCCCTTAATTGTCATCATGTCATCATAATTGTCAAAATAAAACACTTTGGTCTTACATGAGAGAATTTTTGATAAAAAGACAATAAATAATGAAACTCTGGGAGTATCGATTTTGTGAATGAGAAGTGAAAAGTTGTGGAAATGAAAATAATAAAAAATCAATAAGATATACATGAAGCTTCATACTCAGAATAACAATTACTTTCAAACTAGAAAACAGTAAAGGTGTTCTGTGAATTGGTATCTTCATCAATTATTAAATTTATTTGAATAATTTTTAGTTATCAATATTATTATTATTTGTATAGTTTTTATTATTATAGTTACGGTGGGGCTAATTTGAAGTTTTGGACACGTTTGTTTCAGCCGCTATAACAAGATCACATTTTTACACATTAACCTATTTTTTCCTAAATCTCTGGGAAAACTTACCAGCCTGAATTCATTTTCAACGAGTCCAAATGAACCGGCAGTGCATATTTTCTTTCTATACATATAATCCTTACTCCTTAGAGTGACCATTTATCTCTGAATATTTTTTAAAATAATTATCAGTTAATTTGATAATTAATTTAATTTTAATAAATTTGCTTCCCAGCTTTACGACTACGATAAACGTAGCTTCCTAGGTACAAAAAGTTTTACGCCCCTTCAAGGGGTTTATTCTACTTTCAACCTCAATATGCATTTTGGAAATCGAATAAAAAACGACGGAGTTACTAATTATTATCTCCGTGTACTGTACATACCAAAAAACACAGTTGTCTTTACGTTTCAGGTTTACTAGACCTATAACCTATCATCTATGTCTCGTAGAAGGTATATAATGACTTTTTTAAAATTCGTAACGGAATGTTTACACTTCAATGTCTGAAAACTTATGTCAGTACACTGGTAACTGATAGCATTCCTTTCCGCTATTCCATATCAATCGCACTTCTGTTACCTAAAACGGAGGCAATTAAATCAATAACCTATTTAGGCAAAAATTGAGACCCAACCTACGAGAAGCAGCAAACAATGTGGCAAAGCGGTAAAATAATTACTAGAAGATACGTTGATATACTTGAATAGAAGTACCCATATTAGACTCGGCTTGGCAGTTATCTTCATCTACTTATAGTAATACACGTTACTAATACATTTCTTTAGTCACTATTGGCTCCAATTTTTCATTTATCCCAATCGTATTGCAAAACGATTGAAGACAGAAATAATTTTGTGAGTAGGTAGTTAATTAAATATTTAATGACGGTATTTTTTGCCGTCTCTGTCTTTAACGGCGCAGTATTGCCAAGCAGAACAAAAAGTTGGATTTCACAGTACAGACATATTGGCATTTAGTGAAATATGTTCGATTTATGGGATAGGTTAGTTGTACCAACAACCCCTTCGTGGGGATTGTTTGACACAACGGCAGCTTGTTCAAATTTCCACCTGTATATATATATATATATATATCCCCCTGTATACTAAAGGAATTTTTTTCTTTAATTAGTATTCGTTAATAAACAGCATAACATCACAAATCAACACCGAAATGAATCAGAAATGCAATACAAACAAGGTAGAGCAAACGAAAACTTGCAGAAAAATTAATCCTACCTTAATTACAGCTAATTTCCTGGTTTATAATTTCAGCGTAGGGCCTTCAAAATTATCACATGGAACACCACAAATACCTAGTCTAAATAATAATCGCTATAAAGTTCACCACAATTATCACATCAAACACGGGACATTTTGAAACATAACCACTATTTGAATAACACTGTGTGACAAGATTTTCTAACATGAATCGTTATCATTTATTTCGAAAGTAGTATATTTGTCATGGGCAAGAGGGTTCCATCGCGTTACATTTTTGAGTTAAACGGGGTCAAAACCCCAAAAATGCGTGATTTTTGCAAAGTTTGCGTATATAAAAATAATTAATTTTTTTTGAGAGCTAGAGCATTCTTATGTAGTCATGTTTATGCATTGGGACGTGATGAATTCAATGGTGAGCTCGGGTTTCCCGTAAAGCGTACGGTTCGCTCAGAATATCTAAAACTATGATTTTCGCGGTTTTTCGCGATTTTCTCGCGAACCGCGCATCTTAGAGCAACGCGGTCGTCAGAAATGTTTTCCTCGGCCACTTTCCTATCCAGTAACGTCGGAGTCGTTAAAATCGGATGGTTAGATCAAACACAGTTCGCTTTGACATTTCCAAATATAGTGAAATGGCGGCTTTTTGTAGTTTTTGATACTTTGGCAAGTCATAACTTCCGTACCGTCCGATATAGAAAAAATCCCATTACTCCAGCGTAATAAGCGTCAAAAACTGTACCATGGGCCAAAATCTTAATTGGATGGAAAGTAATTTTGTTTTTGCCAACTGGACAAATACCCTATTCGTAATGTCTGCACCAAAATATCTTGGGAGTAAATCAAACAAACGTAATGTAATTTAAACCAATAGAAATTGGTGCAATGCGTGTGTAATCGGTGCGCTTCCATTAGAGCCAGTATCAGAGGGTTGTTAATTGATGTTAGGGAAGCGGATCCTCGTCGCCATTGTTTAAATACAATTTTGTCGTTTACTAATTAATGCGGAGCCAACATCAAAGAAGATGTTCTCCGGTCTTGAGGCGAGCAAAGACCCGCCGGAACTTACGTCACGCCGCCGCCGTCTTGGGACTACGGAAAGCAGTGCGAGGTTTGTTCGGCGCTGCCAACTTATTAAAACAACCTCAAGCCGTCGTCGCTGAGGATTCCGAATGCTGTCGTTGATTTGCTGCTTAGCATAGTCCTCTGTGTGGCGTCCTTCCCTGCCTGCTGCTCATCGCGACATTTGTCGTCGAAAACCCCTACCAGCCCCACCCCGCCTACCCTCCCACCACCGCTACTTATCAATTTAACTTACCCCTTCCAGGGCCGGAGTAATTAGGTGGATGCCTCTGATCTCCACTCGGCCGTGAATTTTGCATAAACTTTCAATGGGCGACGACATTATAAAGTTTACGCGAATTTAAGATCGGAATTGTGACAACGTTTTACCCCCTCTTACGAACATTTTCTAAATGTTGCCGCTCAATTAAAATGAAGCGGTGATATTTAATTTCCGTTAATGGCAATTTTGCACTGAGCTATCTCCAACCACACTGGTGCTTCTTAAAGACAATACAATTTATTTAGTTTAATGTAATATGGAAAAGATATCAAAACGTTGTCAGGAACTTTAGTACAAAAAACTACGCCGGTTTCTTCAAAATTCGATAAAACTAAGTATACATGAAATACAATACCATTTAAATGTCCATTACAGCGTTTGGGGAACAAACGTCAAAATGCTTGTAAATCAGGACGGATCTCACCAATAACACAAATAATTTTTATGGTGTATTAGGATAAACATGCCCAGGAAAATTCCATTGCGATCAATTCGCAAACTCTTGATAGCAACACTGGCATTGGACAGTGTCCAATGGACAGTGTACAATGGACTCCAGTAATACCACATATAAGACCAGTAAAATTCATGCAATTTATACATATAAAATCCTACATCACAGCAACACCTCTTCATTTTGAAAAAGATATTAGTTTATATGTATATATATATATATATATATATATATATATATATATATATATATATATACAGACGAAGGTAACGTGGGAAATTCGGTCAAGTGGGCGAAGTGTATAAAACTCCTTTTATCTCAGTTCAAATTTTCGTTTTTAATTAAAAACTTCATCAGGAACAAGCTAATTAAATACAACAAAGGCTAAGTTAGCAAAACATCAAAATTACAGATAGAGAACACAACATTTTCTACTTACAATTAGAGTTATAAAAGTCTGCCTGGAGAGAACATTGTCGGACAAATCATGTCGCCTTACATCAATAAAACAATGGGACGAAACGCTTAACTAAACGGGCACCAATAACCACCAACAAATAAGCTTTGAGGTCGACACATGTCTTCCTAACACAAGAATAAAAACTGGCTCAATGGCAACGTCCGAACGGAATACAACGAACAAGAATAACATTTAACCATCAGAGCTACCAACACTACCACCAACCTAGTCGCGTGAAAATTATAAATTATTATTGATTAAGAACGAATAAATATTACTAAGTTGACTAGTATCCGATTTAAAGTTTAAACTATTGCGTATGTTAACCTGAATATGATACATTTCCAAAAACAGTCTACATTTATAGTTACTTTCAACTGCAACAATTTTGGTGTCATCCCACTTCATAGTATGGTCCATATCAAACGCGTGTTGAGCAACCGTACAGTTCTTTTTGCCCAATCTCTAATCACTTTTGTGCAAAGCTAAACGAGGTTTGAGCCATTGACTAGTTTGACCATAGTATTTCATCGGATAGCTACCACACGGTATACTATAAATTACATTAGACTTTAGAAAGTGAGGGGTTTTGTCTTTGATATCCGAGAAAATACCACCAATAGTCTTTTTATTACTGACCACTATACGGAAATCATCATTCCTGAGCAAATGAACCAACCTAATTGAAAGATTATCAATCCGAGAGAGTTTCTTATATTTAACAGAGGGAACAACACAACCGTCATCCATTGCGTGATCTCGGAAGGGGCTGTTAAAAATCAACCTCTGAACGAGAGTCCTAGGATATCCATTGTTAATGAACATCTCACTTAATTCCCGCAAGTTGCCATCAACAAAAGAAAGATCACTAATGCACATTACCCTATTCCTCATGGCCACCAAGGTGTTAATCTTCTGATTACTGGAATGACTCGAGTGAAAATTTATAAATCTACCAGAGGCCGTGGGTCTCCTATACCAGTCCAATATGATGTTATTAGTGGCTGGGTCACGTATAACTTTCGTGTCCAAGAAAGGGACGCCATAATCAGACTCCCTTTCAACAGTAAACTGCAAATGAGGGTTAAATCCGTTAAAAGTATTCAAATCCTCATCTATCTTGTTATTAGGTACCGCACATATTATATCGTCCACATATTTGAACAAGAAAGGGAGGCTGAAAGATAGCTTATCAATGCAACTCTCAACAAGACAATCCATGACAAGTTGTGCCAGTATTGGACTTAGTGGGGAACCCATAGTCGTACCAAAAACTTGCTTATAAAATTTATTTTGAAAAGTGCAATAACAATTAGTGTAAACAAAACGAATTAAATCCAAAAACAGGTCAAGAGGAACAGTGCAACATACTTCGATACTCTCCCAAGCATCAGTAACAGTTTCAATTATTAAATCCAGTGGAATATTTGTAAAAAGGGAGACGACATCCAGAGATATAAGAACACAGTCGGGAGGCAACCTCTTTCTCTCCATCAAGTTACAAAAAGTAAAAGTGTCTTTAATGTTGTACTTTTCATCATCCTGAAGGGATGTTTGTAGGATATCAGCCAAAAACTTTGAAAGAGCATAAGTTGGAGATCCTATAGATGAGACTATAGGCCGGAGAGGCACATCGGGCTTATGGATTTTAGGCAGACCATAGAATTTAGCTGGGATGGAATTATATTTAATCAGAGTACTTGCCAAATCATTATTAATTAGCTTTTTATTTTTTAGTGCGTTCACAAAGTCGTTGTTCTTTTTCTGAACAGTAATAGTGGGGTTCGTCTCTATTAAGACCGAATTTCCCACGTTACCTTCGTCTGAATTTTCTACAGAGTCACGGTCGTTATTTCCCTTATACAATATTTCCTGATGGGTTTCTACAAAGACATCAACACGAGGTATGGTGCAGTTGCATCTCACACCCTCAAAACATGGGCTTCAATCAACACCAAGTTAGCCAATGCGAGGACCCGAAGAATTTTCCCTCTAAATTGCCGGAGAAGTCATGTCAAGCCTGATCACATTGTCAATGGATCCAAGAATCTCCTTCAGTTGCTGGTCTGTAGGGATAGATCCCTTATCCCAAATCATGAAAAATAGAATTGCGGGGCACAAGAGTTACTGCATTAGAAATCCCTCAAGATGCATGTTAGCCACGCACGTCAATCAGCATGATCATAGAATCATTTATGATGAAGTCCAGATCATGGATATAGCAACAATTACCCAAGGAGAGCATTTTTAGAGATGTACCACATCCAAAAAACACTTAATATAATGAACAAAAAATCCGATCTATGGTTATATCTCAGTGCAATCTACTATTCGCAAGTCAAGAAATATTTCTTGAAATTAATAAATGACAGATTCTGCAGGTTTTGAAGAAAGTGATGACTTTTGAACCAAAATGGGCTTATACTACCCTAAAAACGCATGGTCTTTTGAAGCCATTTATTTAAATTCTATAAAATTACATCAATGTCTTTTTGATTACAAATTGAAGGCATGCAACCGCTATAAATTTAAAAATTAAAAAAAAAATTAGATACCCTTCCTATTAATTTGACATATTTAAAAAAAAACTCTCCATTTTTTTTGTGCAATGCATGGCTCGACTGTAATTAGAAAGGGGTTCGGTCGGATGATAAATTCGTATCTCGTGGGCCCGGCCGGGCCGGTCGCAACAAATGTCGACTGCGCGTCGTCTGCAATTAGCCGTCCGACCAATTAATATTCTACTGATTCAATTTTAATCCTTTTCAAACTGACGGACGGGGGCCGTATTGTACGCGTTGGAACCGTTCGCCGTAACCCTTTTCTCCGTCGAGAAAACCGGCTAAGAATTCTGCCAAACGGAAGAGAACTATTTGAACTGATTGTGAAACTTTGGAACTTTACAGAACGCCGAGAAAACGAAAGCTGTTATTTTGTCTTCGCGGACGCTGATTCCGGAGAATGGCCGTGCTGCAAAAAGGGCGTTCGCCAACAATGAGGGTAATGAAAGGACAATTATTTGGTATTGTGAACAGTATAGGGTGGCATACAGCTTCATGGAAAGGAAAGGTATCAGAAGTTTTGCCGCTTGAATCGAATTTGAGAGGAATTATAACAGGGTATTTGAATGTATTAATAATATGGCTTGTATTATAGTCATCCTAATAGATTACAGTTTAAGAAAACTATTTGTTAATACTTTTCAAAAAAAACATAAGCTTTATTTCAATTAAAAACAAAAATTAAAATTGAATTTTATTCACGTCCTATCACGTGATTGAAAACGCTCTGTAATTGGCTCAGTCTCCAGTGACGTCATTCGATAGTACGCTTAGAGCGCGTTCGGTTTGTCAGGGTAGGGTATGGGGAGAGC